>OX031070.1:16555672-17805672 GCA_943736015.1 Tridacna crocea
ACCTGCGATGCCAAAGTATGTGCAGGTATGGTGTATATTTACCGTTCAATTATAGTATTTCTGATCAAGCTAGGGCACAAATGTAGGTGTTTGTCATACAACATAGATGAGGTCAAACCTTTGTTTTTTGCTACTTTGTGAGATTATTACATCAGACACTAAATGTAACTTCAGTGTGGGAATTATCTACATGATCAGATAAATTTCTATTAGATACATTTGGCTCTTTTGGGATTAATTGTTTAAAGTTACAATACAGTCCGCTCCACATATTACGAGATTGGTTTCAACGAGATACCGCTTATAACATAAATCTTGCTAAGTCCCTGCAGAATCCCTTCTTTTTTTCTTTTATCTTATACCGCGTAGAACGAGATCGGTTACGGCGAGATATCGGCTACAACGTAAAAATAGTCAAGGCCCCCAACGTAAATTTTCCACCTTACAACGAGGTCCATTGATAAAATACATCACCTGCATTAGTTAAAACTGTCACCATGCAAGGCAATTATCGAATAATTATTGGATTAACTGTCTAGGATTAAACTATTGTCACATATTGGATATGTTTGCGCTACGGGCTAAATTGATCCGTAGGTGATTAATCACACATTTTTTTTTAGCAGTTTATGCATGTAGCTTATTACTGACCAGTTCTGATGGATGAATTGAAGACTTTACGCGGATTCTTTGAGTGCGAGTCGGACATTGATTAGAGCACATTTTCAGACTTGGCGAGTACTGAACAATTACTGGAGGATAAAAATCAAAAACAAAAAAAAGGCAATCTAAAATAACAGCATTCTTCAAATAAATGTATCTTTAATTTTTGAAATGCTAACATTCATGTAAATATCTCGTAAATATATTTAATACATTGTACAGTAAACCGATAGAGTTGTCGGTCTTCGTATACTCTTCAAAAAGAAGGTAAGTAGGTAATACTTCTTGTCCCCGCGATCTCGCTGTATCCGGAGTGCACTGTATTTCTGTTTAACCCTCTATCAACAATATCTCTACCACACACTTTAAATTATAAGCATTTGAAGACAAAATGATAAATGTGGCAAAGTGATGCAATTTTTTGCAAAAGGTTAAAGAACAGTATAGGAACAGGAGGAAATACTTTTACCCTTTCCCTGCAATGTTTTCAAAAGTTTTTTTTTTTTTTTTTTTTAGGGTTATTTGATTTAAGACTTGAAACTGTGTGGGTAAGGATTAACTGGAAAAAAGCAGTGACAGAATGCTTGGAAAACATCCTTGTAAAGAAGGAATAATCAGCATGAATTCAAGTGTATGAATTTATACAAAATTATATGAAAAGACTTTGGCAAGAATAATGTTCAACATGGACTGGTCCAGAATTTTGTTGTTTGTTATTTAGACGGAGGTTCAGATATTACATAGCCTTCAACAGGCAAAAAGGGGCATCTAGACATTTGCATAAAGTTTCATCTCGAAACAGGGAGATGGCACTTTACGACTACATTAGATTAGAACATTATTGTGCTGCAGTAGACTTGTGGAAAACAGAAATTACATAAAAACAGACAGTGTTGTTTTAGATTAGCCTGTGCAGGCTGATCCGAGACAACGCTTTACGCAAATGTAAGAATTCTTTTTTCCTTAAGTTACAGGCTATGTACACTTACTGATATCGTAATTTACAGGGTACAGCTTTGACATATTTTAAAAGGTTCTACATTCACAACTCTATCATGGATTACCATCCTAGAGACTTGATGTAAGTTTATAGATATTTCTTCATAAATTTTGTCACTTTATTTTAAGGTTAGCTATTTTTCAAGAAAACACCAAAGTATTGTCATAACCTGTGGTGTTATCATCATGGCCTGTGTCATCGTGCAAAAACTATGACATGATATCTCATTACTAACGATATTTACTTCAAACTTGGACCAATTCTTAAGTATCAGATGGCAAACTCTTACAACAACAGCAGGTAGCCATAAAAATGTTTTAGGTACAGTTATGCCCTCTTGTTGACTTAAAATTTTCACTGACGATCAAGCAATTAAAGCCAAGAATTGCTACATGCATGCAGTGCTCTTGTTATTTTTTGAATGCCTTGATTTCAAAGCGTTATAAATTTACATAGTTTTCGTTATCCCACAGTGTTAACAAGGCATTTTCTCAGGGATTTTACAATGCTTGGTAATTGATTAACCTGTTACTACAAAGCAAAATATTAGATCTATCCCAATTAAAAACATTTGCAGACGAGAAGAGGCTCAAATGGTGCAATTTTGCTTTCTTAGGGTAGAAAACTTTTTCCACAATGTTTTCAAAGGCTTCTTCCTGAGGGGCATCAAAAGTCTTCTTTGTGTGGTAAAGGGTCAACCCTTGGCATACAATTCTGAGTTTTGACTAACCTAAAGACAAAGACCTTTGAAAACATTCAGGAAAAAAGAGAGCAGCATTTCCTCATATTTCAAAATGTTCTCTATCTGACCAAATATAGAAATTTATCACTAGAGCTACATCCATTTTGTTGTCTGTAAATGCTTTGAATTTGGATTATGCCAAAATTGTGTCATTTGGTAAAGAGTTAAATTTTTACCTAACAACAAAATTTTAGACTTGTCCAAATTGAAAGCATTTGCAGATGACAAAATAAATTTGACTAGAATATTGTAATGTGTTTTTGGAAGGATAGAAAGCATTATGGGAAAAGGAGAAATGCTCGTTACCTGGATTTTCTCTTTTTCCCTCAATGTTTTTAAAAGGTTTTCTCCTCAGGGTCGTTAAAACTAGTGATTGTGTGGTACAGAGTTAAACAGAATAATGATCTTATTTTTTCTATTTTCAGGTTCATATACAGGGTGTTTCATGATAGCTGTCCCCATTCTAAACCATTATGGTTTCGTCAAAACTTAACAAACAACTAAAGCGAATATGTATCTACATAGCAGACAAAACAAATTTTATATTGATATATAATTTGTATTAGTACCTTTGAAAGTGTCAATCCTGCCTAGCATCAGTCTTATAGGAGATGTTCAATATGACGTCCGTTTTGTGCAATTACAACATCAAGTCTTTGTCTGAAATTATTGATCACTTTCCTTGCCTTTTTCTTGTGGGGTTACTTTAACTCATTACCAAACGACAAAATTTTAGGTTTGTCCAAATTGAAAGCATTTGCAGACGACATAATAAAAGTGACTGAAAATTAGAAATTTGTTTTGTGAAGGGTAGAAAACATTGTGGGAAAAGGAGAAAATGCTGGTTACCAGCATTTTCTCCTTTTCCCACAATGTTTTCTAAAGGATTCTTTCCTAGGGGCGTCAAAAGTAGGGATTGTGTGGTAATGGGTTAAGGATAAGGTAGACCCACGCCGGCAAATACAGTTGAACTTAAGAGTGCCATCAGGAGAGAAATCCGTTCCATTGGCCACGAAACATATAGGAACGTGATCATTAATTTCAGACAAAGACTTGACGTCCTAACTGGCGAAAACCAACGTCAAATTGAACATGTCCTATAAGATTGACGCCAGGCAAGATTGACACTTTCAAAGGTACTAATACAAATTATACATCAATATAAAAAAGTGTTTTGTCTGCTATGCAGAGACGTATTTGCTTTAGTTGTGTGTTAAGTTTTGACAAAACCATAATGGTTTAGAATGGGGACAGATATTATGAAACACCCTGTAAATATACAAATTTAGCATGTGAAATAGTAGACTTCACCTTCTACTGAACCAAAATATTTTAGATATGTCCAAACTTTTAGCATTTGCACACGTCAAAACAGATATGATTTAAAAGTTGAAATTTATCTTTTGAAGGGTAGAAAACATTGTGGAAAAAAGAAGAAAATGCTGGCTACCAGCATTTTCTCCTTTTCCAAAAATGTTTTAAAAGGCTTTTTTTCTGACAGTGTCATATGAGCTATAAACTAGTTACTTTCTTATTCTTTCATATTACTTTCTTATTCTTTCATATTGCAGGTTGACATGTGTCTATCTTGCCTGTAAAGTGGAAGAGTTTAATGTCTCAATTAATCAGTTTGTCGGGAATCTTAAAGGAGACAGATACAAATTTGCCAACATTATTCTTGCTTTTGAACTGCTATTGATGGATAAACTTCATTATCACCTCACTGTTCACAATCCATTCAGGCCATTGGAAGGGTTTTTGATAGATTTAAAGGTACTTTTAAAGTCACATCACTACATGCATTTAAGTTCTTTTTACTCAAAAGATAAGTTTTGAAAACATTTTACCAAAGAAATTGCTCACAGCAAGTGGTATCTCTGTTTTTCACATTGTTTTCTTATGTATTCATGCATAAATCTGTTGAATTTGTATATTAAGATTTATTGCATGTAGTTCAGCTCATTACCTCACAATTCAAGTTCATACTTGTCAAAATTTAAGCCTTTACAGACAATAGATTAACCCATTACCACACAATTCCTACTTTTGACACCCTAAGAAAGAAGCCTTTTGAAAACACTGTGGGAAAAGGAGAAAATACTGGTAACCAGCATTTTCTCCTTTTCGCACAGTGTTTTCTACACTTCCCAGGACAAATTTATTTCAATTTTTTCAGTTGCCTTTATTTTGTCGTCTGCAAATGCTTTCAATTTGAACGAGTCTAAAAAATTGTTGTGTGGTAATAAGTTAAAGGTGGCTTTAATGATGGAAATTGCCTTTTTAGCTCACCTTAGCACAAAGTGCTAAAGGTGAGGTATTGTGATCACCCAATGTCCGTCGTACATAGTCCGTCGTCCATCAACAATTTCTTTAAACATCTTCTCCTCCTAAACCACTAGACCAATCTTCATGAAACTTGGCAGGAATGTTCCTTGGGTGAAGCTCTACCAAAATTGTTCAAAGAATTTAATTCCACCCATAATTCTGGTTGCCATGGCAACAAATTGAAAAAAAAAAAAAAAAAAAAAAAAAAACGAAATCTTTGAAAATCTTCTCCTCTGAAACTAGAAGGAGTAGAGCTTTGATATGTGGTATGTAGCATCTCCCAATGGACCTCTACCAAGTTTGTTCAAATTGTGCCCTTGGGGTCAAAACTGGCCCTGCCTCGGGAGGTCACAGGTTCGAACATAGCAACAAAGAAGGAAAACTTTAGAAATCTTCTCTGAAACTTGAAGGTGCAGAGCTTTGATATTTGGTATGCAGAATCTTCTAGTGGACCTCTACCAAGTTTGGTCATATGATGTCCCTGGCGTTTGAACCGGCCCTGCCTTGGAGGTCACAGGTTGGAACATAAGAACAAAGAAGGAAAATTTTAAATTTCTTTTTCTCTTAAACGGGAAGGTGTAGAGCCTGGATACTTGGTATATAGCATCTTTGATTGGACCTCTACCAAGTTTGTTCCAAGGATGCTGCTTTGGTTAAAACTGACCCAGCCCCGGGGACCACAAGTTCGAACATAGGACAAAAAAGGAAAATGTAAAATTCTTCTTTGAAACTGGAAGGTGTAGAGCTTTATGATATTTGATTGCCCTATGTCCGGCGTCTGTCGCCCGTCAACAATTTCTTTAAACATCTTCTTCTCCTAACCCACTGGGCCAATCTTTATGCAACTTGGCAGGGATGTTCCTTGGGTGAAGCTTTACCATAGTTGCTCAAAGAATTGAATTTCACTCATAAGCTATAGTCTAAGGTGAGTGTTCCAGGGCCAATGGCCCTCTTGTTTCTTTTTCCAACAGTGTTTTCAAAAGCTGTCTGTGTCTTCAGGGTCTGTAAAGCTTAGGATTGTGTGTTAGAGGGTCAAAGCAACAACATTGCAGTGAATTTGGCAAACAGAAGAGTCATCTGATCTTGATGTACACTGGCTGCAAAGGCATCTGTAGTTGTGAAAGGCACTTTAACTCTTTACGACACAAGAAAATTTGAGACTGGTCCAACTTGAAAGCATTTGCAGACAACAAAATAAAGGTGACTGAAAAATTGAAATTTGTTCTGGGAAGGGTAGAAAACACTGTGAAAAAGGAGAAAATGCTGGTCACAGTGTTTTCAAAAGGCTTCTTTCTCAGGGACGTCAAAAGTAGGGATTGTGTGGTAGTGGGTTAATCTTATTCCAAATGATAAAATTTTAGAGTGGTCCAAATTGAGTGCACTTGTAGACAACAAAATAAACATAACTCAAAAACTGAAATTTGTTTCTAGTGGGGCAGAAAACATGGTGGGAAAAGAAGAAAATACTGGTAAGTTAACCAGCATTTTCTCCTTTTCCCACAATGTTTTCAAAAAGCTTCTATCTCAGGGTCGTAAAAACCAGGAATCGTTTGGTAAAGGGTTAAGGGTTTACATAACATTTCCTTTTCACAGACAAGGTATTTTAAAGGAAAGCCGGAAGATGTAGAGAAGTTAAGGAAGAACGCCGAAGAGTTTGTAGAGAAGTCACTTGGTACAGACGCAAGTTTGATATTTTCTCCCTCACAGGTAACTTTCGTGTATTACATGTATAAGAGCCATGCTCTGGAAAAATGGGGTTTTATGCTTCTACAAGATGCATTATACCAGGCAATTTATCGCATGATTATGGATAACTCTTTACCACACAACCCCAACTTTTAACGACCCTGAAACCTTTTAAAGAACATTGTTGGAAAAGGAGAAAATGCTGGTAACCAGCATTTTCTCCTTTTCCCACAATGTTTTCTACCATTCACGAAACAAATTTCATGTTTTCAGTCAATTTCATTGTCTCCTCTGCAAATTCTTTTGATTTGGACAAACCAAAAATTTTGTCGTTTGGTAAAGGGTTAAGCCACTTTTAATTATTGTCAGACATGTAAAGAGTTATAACTGTGTGTCTTGTATATATCACAAAAGATTTAGCAAACAAGGAGATATATATAAGTCTCGGCTAATGCTGTCAGACTGTTTTGTACAAACATTGCTAGGACCTCTTTCAGTGCCAAGTATAGATGTATAAACTAATCTCTTAAACCCTTTGTTATACCAGGCAAGTTATCACATAATTATGGATCCATAAAATCTGTTTTATCTAACAATCTTCAGAGTCTAGAGGAAGAATGGTCGTTTGGCATACAGGAAGTTTATAAATAGCAATAGGTTTCTATCCCTGTCAGCCTGCACAGGCTGCCATGGGTCGATACTTTCTGTAGATGATTTAAGCTCTCTTTTTAACAGAGCTTGGCATGTTACATAATATCAGTGTCACAAAATGTCCCTCCATTGTCCTAAAAGTCCTAAAATGTTCCTCCTTTGTCCTAAAAAATCCATTTCATTTGAGTTAGAAGAGAGCACCAAGCATCCTTTGTAACAACTGAGACCTTTATATTACAAAATATTCCTTGACCAAGAAATCATATCTATATTAATGAGAAAACAACCTGGCTAAACCCTTGTGTGAAAAGAAGAAACCATTATTTATCAACATTTTTCCTTTTCCTGTATTGTCTTTATCCTTTAAAAGACAATGGGCATTGTTTAACCCATTACCAAAAAATCCTTACTTTTGACGACATTGAGAATGAAGCCTTCAGAAAACATGGTGGGGAAAAGGAGAAAATGCTGGTAACCAGCATTTTCTCCTTTTCCCACAAGGTTTTCTATCCTGTGGGAAACAAATTTCAATTTTTGAGTAACGTTTATGTTGTCATCTGGAAGTGGTTTCAATTTGGACCAGTCTAAAATTTTGTCGTTTGGTAAAGGGTTAAGCCACTTTTAATTATTGTCAGACATGTAAAGAGTTAAAGCTGTGTGTCTTGTATATGTCATGAATGATTTAGCAAAGAAGCAGATATGTAAGTCACAGTGTTTTGTACAAACATTGCTAGGACCTCTTACAGTGCCAAGTTTCAATATATAAACTTTACCTCTTTAACCCTTTGTTAGGGTAGACCACTCCTTCATGCATGGCTTTATCCCGATTTAAAAACAATACCTTACAGCTGTTTTATGGAGATATCTCTTTAGTTCATTGGTTAAGGTATTGGCCTTTCTTCTGGGTGTTCTAGGTTCAAATCCTGACCAGTCCCCGTTTGTTTGTAAGAACTTTAGCTAATGACAAAATTTTAGACTCATCCATCATGAAATCTTTGGTCAAGAAGAAATTAAACATGGCTGAGATGATGAGAAAACATTGTGAGAAAAGGAGAAAATGCTGGTTACCACAAATTTCTCATTTCTCCTAATGTCAAAAATTTCACATTTAATTATTGTGATATCAAATATGCATTTGATAAGGAAACTGTGATGGGTATATTACACTGAAAACAAGGAAGGTTATGTGACAAAAAAAAGCTCTTGTCTTTTGCTGTTTCCAGATAGCCCTTGCTGGTGTTATACAGAGTGCTGGTGAAGAGGGCATAAGCCTTGACAAGTGAGTCATTACATATTATGTCCTTTAGTGGCCAGATTTCTCATAGCAAGTTTTCTACAAAACTTAAACAAAAACTTACAAGATGAGCACTGGCAAAATGGGGTTCAACTCTATACCACACAATCCCAACTTTTAACAACCCCTGAGAAAGCCAGCCTTTGAAAACAATGCGGGAAAAGGAGAAAATGCTGGTAACCAGCATTTTCTCCTTTTCCCACAATGTTTTCTACCTTTTTTAAATCAAATTTCAATTTTTGATTTTCATTTATTTTCTCGTCAGCAATTGCTTTCAATTTGGACTAGTCAAAAATTTTGTCTTTTGATAAAGAGTAAATGCATCTTCATGATATAGTATACTAAGCAGGTCAACGCATAATTATGGATCCATAAAATTAATTTTGTCTTACAAGATAGAATGGTCCTTTGCATAACCCTTTATAAAAATCCCAAAGTCAAAGTCTTTGGGCAATTTTTCTCCCCTAGAATACCTCCACTTAGCAGACAGTCAACTTTCTCCTGAAATTAATTTTTGGCCTTTCTCTGTCAGATATCCTTGTAGACAATCTGAATGAAATTGCAATAGAATTTCCAGTTTTAAGCTTACCAACAACTTTGTTATCGTTTTGTCTACTCATTTGTAGGAAGATAGAGAGAGAGAGAGAGAGAGAGAGAGAGAGAGAGAGAGAGAGAGGGGGGGGGGGGGGGAGAGAGAGAGTTCCTAGACTCTTTACCACATGAAAACACACTTGTGACTTGTCCAAATCGAAAGCATTTGTAGATGTCAATTTCAATGCATAGGCTTAAAAATATTGTGGGAAAGGAGAAAATGCTGACCCCCAGCATTTTCTCCTTATCTCACGATGTTTTCAGCAGGCTTGTCCTTTTCCACTTGGTCAAGAAAACTCTGATTTCTGTGGTAAAGGCCTAAAATGGCTGAAGTTATTCTTTGTTACTCACAGACATGTCACATTCATTCCAGATATGTTACAACAGTGTTATTGAAGGATTCTGCAAGAGAGGAAATACCAAAGATGGCACAACAAATGAAGCGTAAGAATGTTTCTTTTCCCACTCTTTTTTATTCTGATAATATATAAATAGATATGATCATGTTATAGGAAAGAAATTAAGTGATCCATTTCTTGAGCAAATTTTGAATAGGTGTATTCCTTTTCTGGACATTTTGTAGACAACAGTTGAAAATTCTTTGATAATATCTGTGTCAAAAATGATATAACATTTATATAACCTCTTTACTTAACTACTCTGTGTTTTTTTATCGTTGGAGAGAGAGTTTTGGAAAAAACTGTTGGAAAAGAAGAATATATTGTTTGTAACTAGTATGTGCTACTTTTTCAATATCGTTTTACCCTTCTAATAACAAATCTCATTGTTACAGTGACATTTAATGTGTAGTTTACAATTACTTTTATATGAACCTGCCTAAAATGTTGCTGTCTGGCAAAGAGATGACTCCACCCAATTTTAAACCTGTATTGCAAACATTTGCAGATGACTGCAATATTGATACTTATCCTTTAACACGTTACCACACAATCCCTACTTTTAACATTTCTAAAAAAGAACCCTTTTGAAAACATTGTGCAAAAAAGAGAAAATGCTGGTAACCAGCATTTCTCCTTTTCCCAAAGTTTTTACCCTTCTCAGTACACACTTCAAATTTTTTTTTAGTCACTTTTATTTTGTTGTCTGCAAATGCTTTCAGTTTGGGCTAGTCTAAAATTTTGTCATTTGGTAAAGAGTTAAAGGGTGGAAAACATTGTGGAAAAGGCTGTGAGGAAAGGCTGGTTACACACATTCTCTCCTTTGCCTGTAATGTTTTCAGAAGTCTCTGTCTTCAAAGTCATTAAACACAGGATTGTTTGGTAGAAGGTTAACTCTTTACCACACAATCCCAACTTTTAATGACAGTGAGAAAGCAGCCTTTTGAAAACACTATGGGAAAAGGAGAAAATCTTGGTAACCAGCATTTTCTCCTTTTCCAACAGTGTTTTTTACCCTTCCTACAGAGAGAACTTATTGCTTAGTGCAGAAAAAGTTAGAAAATTTAATTTTTCAGTCACCTTTATTTTGTTGTCTGCAAATGCAAATTTGGACCAGTCTGAAATATTCTCGTGTGGTAAAGGGTTAGACAGCTGCTGTATTTCTGTACTAAACTTGTACAATATACTTATAGGTTTAAAACACATGGTTAAAAGCCAAGAGCCTCTACAGAGAGAACTTATTGGGCCAGTGCAGAAAAAGTTAGAAAATTGTAGAAATCAAGAAAATAACCCAGATTCTGAAGTGTAAGTTACCAACAAGTGGGAGGTGGTTTATCATTCCTTTACCCAATAATTCTTTAAGGGACCCTTAGGAAGAAGGTTTTTGAAAGCATTGTGGGAAAAAAATTGGAAAATGCTTTTAAGAAGCATTTTATCCTTTTCCCTTGATGTTTTCTATTGATTTGAACTAAAATTGCATCATTATTGCCATATAATTATGTTGTTTGAAAATGCTGTCAGTTTTGAAGAGCCAACCATTGTGTTGTCCAGCAAAAAGCTATCCCTTACTGAAATAATTCTTTACGTAACTCTTTACCAAATGACAAAATTTTAGACTGGTCCGAATTGAAAGCATCTGCTCACGACAATTTAGATTGGGCTGAAATGATAAACTTTGTCTTTTATAGGCTAGAAAGCATTGTGGGAAAAGAAGAAAATACTGGTATTGGCATTTTCTCCTTTTCCCACAATTGTTTTCAAAAGGCCCCTTTCCCAGGGTCATTAATAGTCGGGGTTGTGTGTTAAAGAGTTGAATGACTCAGGAAGAAAGCTTCTGAAAACACTGTAGGAAAAGGAAAAATACATAATTCTACTCTTCCAGAGAACTTCAATCCACTTGTATAAATTTCAGATTTTTCAGCCTGTTGATGCTTGCAGTCTGACAGAGTCCAAAATTAGTTACTGTGTAAAGAGTTATTCAATCATTGGCCATGAAAACTGTCTTTGTGAACATATAGATGAACATGAGAGGATTATCATAATTCAATGTAAAATTATAACTTACTACCTGACACATACTAATGTTTACTCCTTTTTTTTCAGCTTTGAAAAACATCGTATGAATAAGATCAAGAGCTTTTTACAAGTAATTGCCCTTGTTCCAATGCTGTTTTTGAAATCAGTTAACTCTTTACCACACAAGAAAATTATAGACTAGTCCAAATTGAAAGCATTTGCAGACGACAAAATAAAGGTGACTGAAAAATTGAAATTTGTTCTGGGAAGGGTAGAAAACACTGTGGGAAAAGGAGAAAATGCTGGTTACCAGCATTTTCTCCTTTCCCCACAGTGTTTTCAAAAGGCTTCTTTCTCAGGGGCGTCAAAAGTAGGGATTGTGTGGTAATGGGTTAAAAAGATATGTTATCCATTCTTTTCAGTGTAGATCAACTGACCTGGGTCAGCAAGCCTATATCTAGGCCTAGTTTCTGTCGAGGGTTTGTTTGTTCATAAATTAAGCTTAATTTCAAACATCTTTTTCTCTGAAAACATTGTGCCAGTCTTACTTTGACCATTGTTTTATTGATTGATGGTGGAATGTTTAATGCTACTCACAACATTATATCAGTTTCATCTTGGCAGCACACAAGGTACAATGGTGTCTCATGTTTGAATGATCTTAGTTTGACTCTATTTTATTAATGTCATTAACAGATACAAAAGGAAACTAGAAGAAATGTATGAAGATGAAGAAGAAGTTAGAAGTAGAAAGAGAGCCAAATTAGCCGAGGTGAGAAAATGGAAATTTTTTAAACCCTTTACCAAAACTTCCCTGGTTTTTACAACCCTGAGACGGAAGCTATTTTGAAAACATTGTGGAAAAAGGAGAAAATGCTGGAAACATTTTCTCATTTTCCCACAATGTTTTCTATCCTGCTGGAAACACTAATCTCGATCTCTTTTGAAATACAGGTTGGAAGTCAGTATTAATAGTCATCAAACATAATATATTTATTAGGTAGGAGTTTTCCAACAATGTTCTCTTTGTAGTTGGTAAATACCCTATGTAGTTTTCTTTCCTGCAAAAGACTGTCCTTTTGTCACTTGTATTAGTAACTGACATGTTTAGAAAGATTTGTTATGGTATATTGATTAAATTACAGAAAACAAAATTTTTGAATGATCAAGTTTGAATATGCTCTTGTCTACATTTGCAGGCAGAATATGGGTCCAAATGATGGGATTTTTTATCTATAGGTCTGACAACAAAGTCGGGAAAAGGAGAAAATGTGATTTTTCTCCCTTTTCCACAACATTTTCGGAAGCCTACTTATGCTAGTTAGCCCATTACCAAACGACAATATTTTACACTGGTCCAAATTGAAAGCATTTGCAGAGGACAAAATAAAAGTGACTGAAAATTTGAAATTTGTTTTGTGAAGGGTAGAAAAGATTGTGGGAATAGGAGAAAATGCTGGTTACCAGCATTTTCTCCTTTTCCCACAATGTTTTCTAAAGGCTTCTTTCTCAGGGGCATCAAAAGTAGGAATTGTGTGGTAATGGGATAAAGTGTTGTGTTTGATAATTTTGATGACAGGAGGAGAAAGAAGCCCAGGAAGAATTGGTTGGTATTTGACCGGACAAGACATATTGTACATCAGTTGGACATATAGAACTCTGGGAGAGCTGTGAACTCGGATATTTTGTGGATAAAACATTTCAGCCTTTTTGTTTTGATAGACAACAAGGTCTGTATTCGCCAACCATTCTTAAGAATATTCTTGGTGTTATGCTGAGGAATTTTCTAATTTTGAAAGTAACGCAATTTCTGATTGGCTAAACCATTTGGTTTAGCTAATCAGAAGTTGCCTTAATTTCAAATCTATACAATTCTTCAGAATTAGACAAAGAACATTCTTAGGATTGTTTGGTGAAGAAGTGGACAGAAATGAATTGTTGGGTGAGAAAAAGCTGGAAACTAGCACTGTTTTTCATTTTTCCACAATTTTTTTTTCTCACCTCTCACATACAATCCAATCAATTGAGGGGCATCTAATTAATTTTGCCTTCTACTATGAATACTTTCAGTAAGACCCAAATAATTTCAGTTTCATAATCGCTTTTTTGTCTGGTTTTCAGCAAAGCAGGCTGCATAATGTATTCTATACAGTCTGATCATAATATACACTTGATACAAAAGTAATTATAGCATTGAGAGGTGCTATGAGGGTTAAATCAGCTTTGATAACTGGAAGATGCACAAATGTTTATTAACTCGCTGCTTATTTTTGTGTTTATTGCGAACCACCATGTGTTCACTTTATATTGGAGCTTCAATGGGTAAACATTGAATCTAAAAAAGTAGAGAATGGTTTCATTGCAAACCAACTTTGAATGATTTTGAACTTTGATTAATCAAAGCACAGCCTACTTATCATTTCATAACCCCTAAATTTTCACCCTACAGTTTTACCTCTTTACTGAACGACAAAATGTTAGACTAGTCCAAACTGAAAGCATTTGCAGACGACAAAATAAATGTGAATCAAAACTTGAATTTGATGTTGGAAGAGTAGAAAACATTGTGAGAAAAGGAGAAAATGCTGGTAACCAGGGTCGCCAAAAGTGGGGATTGTCTGGTAATGGATTAAGGTAAACAACCCTGAGGAATAAAGCTTTAAAAATACAGTGGAAAAGTGAGAAAATGCTTCTTAGCCAGGATTTTATCCTTTTTGGTGCAACCCTTTTTATCCTCAACAAGGAAATATCCCAATATTCGATTAAGGCATATTTGTCAGCTAGAGATGCTTTCAAATTGGACATGTCTAAGATATGTTGATGGAAAGAGTTAACTCTTTACCAAACAACAAATCTATAGACCGGTCTAAATTGAAAGCATTTACAGACAAGAAATCAAAATTTTATTTGGGAAGGGTAGAAAACATTGTTGGAAAAGGAGAAAATGCTGGTTACTAGCATTTTCTCTTTTTCTCACAATGTTTTCAAAAGGCTTCTACCTCAGGGTCGTCAAAAGTTGTCATTGTGTGGTAAAGAGTTAAAGTGTTTAACTCTTTACCATACGTGAAAATTTCAGACTGGTCCAAATTGAAAGCATTTGCAGACAACAAAATAAAGGTGACTGAAAAATTGAAATTTGTCCTGGGAAGGGTAGAAAACAAATTGAAATTTGTCTTGTGAAGGGTAGAAAACATTGTGGGAAAAGGAGAAAATGCTGGTTACCAGCATTTTCTCCTTTTCCCTCAGTGTTTTCAAAAGTCTTCTTTCTCAGGGGTGTCAAAAGTAGGGATTGTGTGGTAATGGGTTAATTTGGCTTTTATGGACAGTGTAGATCAAAATCAGACAATCTGTAAAGTCTGGTACAGGATCCATATTGATTGCTACTTTGCCTGATTTTTAGTACAACAAAAAACATCTTGAAATTTTAGGACCAGCTTTTGAAAACATTTTGGGAAAAGGAGAAAATGCTAAAACCCACAATTTTCTCCTCTTCCCATCATGTTTTCTATCCTTTTAACCCTTTACCACACAATCCCGACTTTTAACAACCCTGAGAAATAGGCTTTTTTGAAAACATTGTGGGAAAAGGAGAAAATGCTGGTAACCGGCATTTTTTCCTTTCCCCACAATGTTTTCTACCCTACTGGAAACAAATTTCAATTTTTTGAGTTAGGTTTATTTTTTTGTCCGCAGGTGCCTTCAATTGGACCAGTCCAAAGTTTTGTCGTTTGGTAAAGAGTTAAAGACAGAAATCATGGGCTACTTTTATTTTTTCTGCAACACATGCTTTCAACTTGCTTCAGTCCAAAATTTTGCTGTTTAGTACGAAGAGATACCAGATGAAGATCTAAGGGGAGAATTATGTGGTCTGATATTGTAATAGTTATGTTTCATTGTTTTAACCCTTTACCAAACAATCCCTGGTTTTTATGACCCTGAGGAAGATGTCTTTTGAAAACACTGTGGGAAAAGGAGAAAATGCTGGTATCCAGAATTTCCCCTATTCCCACAATGTTTTCTACCCTCCCAATGCCAAGTTATAATTTTTGAGTCATGTTTATTTTGTCGGCTGCAAAAGTTTTCGATTTGGACAAGTCTAAGGTTTAACTCTTTACCAAACCACAAACTTTTGGTCCTGTCCAAATTGGAAGCCTTTGCAGACAACAAAAGTAATGTGCTTCGAAAATAAAAATTTGTTTAGGGATGGGTAGAAAATATTGTGGGAAGAGAAGAAAATGCTGGTAAGTGGCATTTTCTCCTTTTCCCACAATGTTTTCAAAAGATTTCTAATTCAGGGTTGTGAAATCCAGGGATTGTTTGGGAAAGGGTTAACCCTTTCCCACACAATGATGACTTTGACAACCCTGAGGTAGAGGCCTTTTGAAAACATTGTGGGAAAAGGAGAAAATGCTAGTAAGCAGCATTTTCTCCTTTCCCCACAATGTTTTTTACCCTTCCCAAAACAAATTCCGATTTTTTTGTGACATTTATT
Organism: Tridacna crocea; assembly: GCA_943736015.1. Taxonomy (NCBI): domain Eukaryota; kingdom Metazoa; phylum Mollusca; class Bivalvia; order Cardiida; family Cardiidae; genus Tridacna; species Tridacna crocea. The sequence continues at coordinate 16,571,531 of OX031070.1, forward strand.
TTGTCGTCTTCAAGTGCTTTCAATTTAGACCAGTCTAAGATTTTGTCGTTCGGTAAAGAGTTAAGATACTGAGCTAAAAACAGACATAAATTATTGCAACTATACTGTTTTATTCAAAACTTTTAACCCATTACCACACAATCCCTACTTTTGACGCCCCTGAGAAAGAAGCCTTTTGAAAACACTGTGGGAAAAGGAGAAAATGCTGGTTACCAGCATTTTCTCCTTTTCCCACAATGTTTTCTACCCTTCACAAGACAAATTTCAATTTTTTAGTCACTTTTATTTTGTCGTCTGCAAATGCTTTTAATTTGGACCAGTCTAAAATTTTCTTGTGTGGTAAAGAGTTAAGGCGGAAAGGTTCACTGTTTACACATTGACTCTCACTTGTTCAAGATGTAATTGTTACTGTTTGAGAATAAAGAATAAATTCAGAATGCTATTATGCTGAGTTAGGTTTTGTTAAACCTTGTGCCTGATGATTTTGTGTGTAACTCTTTATCAGCCAACAAAGTCTGAGACTTGTTCAAAATGAAATTATTAGAAGACGAAAATTTAATGCCACTAAAAACATAACATTCGTCTTTAACTCTTTAACACACAATCCTGACTTTTAACATCCATGGGAAAAAAGCCTTTTGGAAAAATTGTGGGAAAAGGAGAAAATGCTGGTAACCAGCATTTTCTCCTTTTTCCACAATGTTTTCTCCTCTTGTCAAAGAAAAATTGCACTTTTTGACACTTTGAAAGTATTTTCTGCAAATGCTTTCAATTTTGACAATGCAAAAATTTCATCATCTGGTAAAGAGTTGGATTATCTTGCGAAAAAAGTCTGTAACAAAGAAGCAAATAAATGCATAGCTCAATTACAAACCGCATCTGGCGGGATTCGAACCCCTGAATGCCAAATATCCTCGTTTTTCAAGTTTTAAAAGACCAATACCATAACCACTGAGCCAAAGAAAATTCTCTCTGATGCAGTTGTCAGGTATTGATTTTATACAAGAAAGCTATGCAGTAAGGAAGGAGTGATCTCGCGTAACAATTAAAATACAATAGGGAAAAAGGAGAAAAATGCTGGTAACCATGCTGTGTTATGTGGTAATGGGTTAACGACCCAGACAAAGAGGGTTCTTGAAAATGCTAGGGAAGAATGGTAAAATTTTAGTTGGCATTTTCTTCTTTTTTTCCTGATGTTTCCTATACTTACAAGCCAAAATTATGTGATCTTTTCACAATCATTATTTGTTGACTGCAAGTGCTTTGAATTTGGATGGGTTTAGCCCTTTCCCAAATGATAACATTTTGGAGACGAAATTGAAAGCATTTGGAAATGACAATTCAACTCTTGATGAAAAGATTATTTCTTTCTATGATAGGGTAGAAAACATTATGGGAAAAGGAGAAAATGCTGGTTACTAGCATTTTCTCCTTTTCCCACAATGTTTTCAAAAGGCAACTATTTCTGACCCGTAAAAACCAGATGACGTTGACCCTTATTAAATGGGGCACAAAGATTCTTTTCTACTGACTTCCTTCTACTTTTCTTCTGGTTTAGATAAGTCGTCCATCTGCTCGTACTTGCTATAACCCAAAGATCCATTAATGTCTTACAGAACTGTGCCAAACGATTTATGGTTTAATCCTTTACCAAACAATACCTGGTCTTTACGACCCTACATTTATTTTGTTGTCTGCAAGTGTTTTCAATTTGGACCAGTCTAAAATTTTATCGTTTGGTAAAGAGTTAAGAAGGAAAACCTTTGGCTCGCATCTACCTCTATATCACCATGGATCGTATGTATGTGTATACAAAATCCCTGATATCACCAAGAGATCCCTTTTTGTTTGACCATTAAGTGACCTGAACATCAACCTCCACTAAGCTGTCAAATGTTTGTCAATCGGAGTAATTACGTATCTGCTATAACTTAATGACAAAATTATTTTTCGAAAGTAAGGATAATTGCCGAATATTATTCGTCTCTCGAAAAACAGTTTTATCTCGTTGGTGATAGGATGTGTACTTAATAAGGTAAGTCACTCTTCCTGACGTATATTATAAGGCTGTATGAGTTTCCTCCCTTGGAGTAACGCAATAGAGAGTAAGCCATGTTGTCCTGTCGATAAACAATTAACTTACTCCACTTATAGATCGAATTTGTCTGCACCGAAACTATGGAGAACTGACTCGATCGACACATTCTAAGTAAATCTGATGATTAAATCTTTCCCAAATGACAAACTGTTAGACTGGCCATAATCCAAAGAATTTGCAGACGCCAAGTAAAAATGTGACTCAAAAGTGATAAAATTGTGTTTATGGAGGTAGAAAATATTGAAGCTGAAAGAGAAACTTCTTATTATTGGCTTTTCTTCTTTCTCCACAATGTTTCTTTTGTTCTCTCTTTTTTTTCCCCCGGTCGTAAATCTAAAGTCGGGAATCCATTTTTGCCAGAACTGTTTTGTACAGTGTAGATTCGGGTATAGTAGTCTAGTAGAGTGTGTCCAGAATTACAAACGTTTCGTACCATAATCATTTCGCACTCGTCACTTCGTACCATAATTTAACCATTTCGAACTCTAGGTTTTACCATTTCGCACCATAATTTTACCATTTCGCACCACAATCATTCCATTTACCATATTTCTGAGACCCATAACAAAGTTTTGACAACGAAAAATGTCCGTTATAGTGACGATTTTGAAAAGAGTCCTGCTTAGGATTTTCGTCGTTAAATATTTTGCCAAACAATTCTGTCTTTTTTTCAATACCATGAGAAATAGCCTTTGAAACATTGTGGGAAAAGGCAAAAATGTTGATAACCAGCATTTTCTCTTCTTCAATCTACGTTTTAACCATTACAGACACAAATTAACTCTTTACCAAACAACAAAATTTTAGACTGTTCCAAATTGAAAGCACCTCCAGATGACAAAATAAACGTGATTCAAAAACTGATATTTGTTTCCAACAGGGTAGAAAACATCGTGAATAAGGAGAAATTGCTGGTAACCTGCATTTTCTCCTTTTTCCACAAAGTTTGCAGGAGGCTTCTATCTCGGGGCCGTAAAAACCAGGGATTGTTTGGTAAAAAGTGAAAAAAAAAAATCAATTGTAATTGATGAGTAACATTGACACAATCATAATATACTACTCAAAATTTGCTAGGGATCACCCTAAAAGATTGATCCTAAATATATATAAGTTATGACATGTGTCATGTATGGTTTTACAATAAGTTACATTGCCACACTGATCAATAAATGACCAGTGGAAATGAATCATTAAGCCTTTACCTCACAATGCCGACTGTTAAAGACACTGAGAAAGAAGCCTTTGGAAAACATTGTTGGAAAAGGAGAAAATGCTGAATACCAGCATTTTCTCCTTTTCCAACGATGTTTTCTACCACATGACGGACAGCATAGTGCACGTTGCATGTGGATTTCGGTCAGCAAATGTATTATGGCACCCGCTTTCATATTTTGACCTTTACTGGGCTTTAATAAATCTAAACTTTGATTGTTCCCCACGCAAAGTTCCCACTTGTTGGTTTCTCGGAATCATGCCAAGTATGAACAGGAATTTAGGAGAATTCCATGAGAAAAAGTTAATTATTGACAATATTAGATCTGTATCAATTTCATCTAATATAGATATAGTCTGATCTATATCAATTTCATTTAATAAAGCCTGTAGATTGTGACCGAGCCTAATACATGTAGAGGGCTTCCGCGCGTGGCTGTTTTTAGTAGGTTTTTTTTTAAACGCCGATCTGATCACGTGATTACTCAATATTTTGGCGGGCGGGACATGGCGCTATACGAAATGGTGTGCAAAGAAGAAAAACAATCAGTTTGTTTCGGAAATGTAAGTAGTATATCTTTCTTAATCCTTCGCATTTTGCTGATTGTTCCTGAGTGATGGAAATAGCATGCAAACTTTGATTTTCTTTTTTCTGTCTTCGTTGCATTTACAACAATGCCTGTTTGCGAATCTCTTACTGTTCCCGCCTTCCATTTTTTTTTCCTGGAATGTGGCATCGTTTGAGTATTGGTATGATCACGTATTCTTATTATAAGTTTGCCCATGCACGAAATTGAAATCAATGACATGCACTCCATGAAATTGTAAGGGTGAATTAAAAAAAAAATCAAAGGACTGAAAGTCCTGAAAGCGGATTTGTTGAACGGTTTCAAGATATGATTTTATGAAAGAAAATTAAAATCTTTTATCACATGTAATACACGTAGATCTATAAAGCATAAAAAAGACATGTAAATGGACTGAGCAAGGACAATGATAGTCGACGCTGTTCTACCAAGTGTGCTGTACAGCAACTTTTATTTCACAACTGTTTTAGAGCTGTATTTTGATCGGAAGTATACAGTGTTTAAAAGAAAAAGTGGAGTTGTGGTGTACTAGCTAAAACTTGAAGAGAATGGTTAATGTGCAAACATGCAGTCACATAACAGATGTGGTTTAGATTAAACCTATAACATTGTACGATCTTGATAAAAGAATATTTTTTCAAGGCTAACATTACAATAACTGAAGAAGTTTTAGAGATAATTATGGCTCTATATGAACGGTCTGTCAAATTTACACTTGGTTATTTCATCAGAAATCTAAGATCTTCCTTAAACTTTCAAAATGATTCAAGCATTTAACATTTCTTAGCAGAACGGTGTAGTGTAGCTACATGTAAACATACCCGAAAATACAAACATGTTGAAAATAAACCAAGATGTATTTACATAAGTAAATATTATTTGACAAATATGTAAAACACTTCAGTTATTGATGAGTAAGATAAAAAAAAATGTAGAAAATAAGACAGTTTTTGTCTCAAGGACAAATTATCATGATAACTCTGTAAAAACAAAGTATTAGGGTCTACAATTGTGGATCAGTTTTAGCAAACATATACAAACTTGAAGAGTGCAATAACTGCTTAACATTAACTTTCACATGTGTGCAATATGAACTTTTACACCATAATTATTGTTGAACTCTTGATAAGAGAACAAAATTTTTGTCTGTCCCAAATTAAAACCAACTATTCAGATTTTCATACTCTGGCCAAACAAAAAAATGACTTATCATTGGTTTGTATTTGTAACGATTAGAAAATTACAGAAAAAGAAAAGAAATACTGATGTCTTGTTTTCCAACATTGTTTACATGATCCCTCCTACATAGGACTCATAAAACACAGGAATCATTGCCTGTTAAAAGGCAAAATCCTCAAATTCTCCCAATTTAACTTTGTTTGACACAAAATTCATGGATCAAATACAGGTCACGTTTGGATAAACCATACGGCATTCCATCCAAATACTGATTATATAAATTATATATATACATGTATATATCTATACAGTTCTGCTAAATAGCCCCCCAAGGCTGGGATTGAACCCAGAATCTTTAGGTCCCAAGTCGAATGGTCGACCAAATTGCTACAAAAGCTAGTTCTATAGCAAGACAGTATAAGTATCCCCTTATACAAACATAATTAACATCAATCTGTGGGATAGACCAGTATACAACATATCCATGTCTGGTCATGGCATCTGAAGGCTGGATCTGGAGAAAATTTTGATTGGGGTTTATTTTAACACTTAAAAGTGTAAATACCAAACAATCTGTGTTAATAATCCTGAAGGAAATAGGCAATTGAAAGCATTATGAGACAAACACAAAATCCTGGAAGGCAGTATTTTAAGGAAATAGGCAATTCAAAGCATTATAGGACAGAGACAGAATTCTGGTAAGCCATATTTTCTCCTGTTCCAACAGTGTTTTCAATTATATGAGTAAACTTCAATTCATGTACAGGTATCATTTAACTCTTTCCATATTATAGGCAACACCAGAAGCTTTGATGGACAGTGTGGATCAAGATCAGTATGGACTGAAAATGCATTCTGATCTCTGATCTCCACTGTTCCCTGCTTCATTGTAGATTCATGACCGAATTGTTTCTTGATCTTGCAGAAGAAATGTATTTTTAGCCTTTGAGACAATGCAATTTATTTTTTTAGCAGTGTAAGAGTTACAGTGCTTAAAACTTGTCATATGGGAAAGGAATGAATGATGAAATGACATCAATTCAATTACCATATTTGCTTAAAAAACAGGAAGTAACTTATGCATAGATGGTTGACGTAGGCTAACCTGAACAATCTTACAAAAATTAACTCCCATCTTATGTGGATCTGGGGTCCTGCATGGCTCACCAGTAAAGTGTAGGACTTGTTACGTGATGGCCCAGCCTCATTGGATGCACAATGTTTTTTTGCAAGAGTGTCCTTAGGCAAGACAATGCAGAGCCCTAGCCTAGTACATGCACTATTCAAGTCATTTCCCCCCATCTTATAACACCATTAAGGATACAAGGTAAGTAAGGCTATATCATCCCATTTTGAAAGATGCTCAGAAAAAAAAAACTTTTGAAACCACTTAAATCCAATTGGCTGAGGTGTTTTTTGTCCGAGACATTTCTTTGAATAAGATTGAAAATATTAACAGCTCAGCCTAGGGTTTGTAAACATGTGAGCTTATATAGATACACTAGACATGATGACTCTATCTTTTCTGTAGCATTTTAAGCATTTCTAAATTCATCATTATTCATCATTATGCAAGACTGTTTTACAAGATTGAAACTTCTGTACTCAGACATTAATGAAGAACAATTAAAGTTTTAATTTTTACAGTAGCATTTTACAATTCTAGCCTAAGTAAAACAATTTCTAAACTTTTATATGGTTAGTATAGTCATATAGACTGCAAACAATTCAAATCTAAAATAGTGTGCCTATAAGAATGGAATTTTATTATGTTAGGCAGTCTGATCTTGCTCTACCAGTACACCTGTTACATACTATACAGACTGTCCCCATTCTGAGGTATAAAGCATGCATTGTTTTGAAACTAGTATGGTTTAGTTAAAAAAAAATACAGCTCTAGTCCTCTTAGGGTAAAAGAAATAGTGGTATTTTGTATGCAAGTTCTTACTGAATAAGTACATTGTCCTTTCCATATCTCTTAACACAATGAATCCTTTCAAGGTTCCTCTTAATTACCACACAACTTCAAACTATTAATTTAAATGAAATACAAAATCAACCTAGTAACAATAATTTGATTGTTCAGGTACAATGATTTCTTCTTTTCTTTCTCATAAGAATGTTCTTGGTTTCATTCCTGAACTCAAAAATGTTTTGTAACCGTCTGAAAGGTGAAAACTAAGTGATATGTTCAGTAATTTCTAAGATTTAGACCATGTGTAATTCATGAATATTGAATGTACCTTTCTTCCTTAAGATGAATGAAAATTTACTTTGTGTCTTCATAAGAAACAAGTCAAGAAAATAATGATTGTATACAAGAAAGTAAGGTCATCTCATGCAGTGCCACAAAATATGAATTTGAAACCTTCAAGAATAATTTGATGTTGACTATTTTCTGGTGTTTACATTAGTGTCAACACTGTTTCAGTCTTACAATGATAACAATTCATCCATTTGTGTACCTTTTGGCCTTTACTAGGGCTAGGCTGGTTCTGTGCAGTGTCTTGTCTATGGGCATTCTATAAAATACTAGCATCTAGAAGAGGATAGAACCTGTGATAATCCATAAGTGGTCAAAACTGGTCAATAGCGGTCAACTTGTAGAGGTCAATTGGAAATTTTAATAGTCAGATGAGTTTTAAAACAGCAGTTAGGCTAATTTGTGGATGATTTGTTGTGTGGATTTTTTTTCTTCAAATAACTTGATTTCATTAATGTGAAAGAGAGGAGTGGAAAAACTGTTTTGTCCCTGCCAAGGTAACTCACCAGCTGGCCTTTGCCACTTTTCCAAACTGTGTAGAAGTTCCTAATAAGGTCTTTAGGTTTCATGTTTGATACCTTAAGTAATTACTTGATGATAAGGTATTAATTTATCATGACTACATACAAGTCATTATTTCATGCTTTGGGAATATAGTCTGGTGTCAAGGATAATACCCCAAATAGGGACGCATGATTTGTCCCTTTGGAAGTTTAACTCTTTACCGAATGACAAAACTGTAGGCTGTTCCAAATTGAAAGCATTTGCAGACGACAAAATAAATGTAGCTGAAAAATTGAAATTTGGTTCAGGACAACCTTTTCTGTTGACCAGCATTATGATCAAATAAAAAAGGACCTTATTAATAAATCTATGATACTGATGATAATATGTAACAAACTTTCATGTACAGGATGTAAGAGGACAGCTTTTACTATCAATTTAGAAAACCAGACAGGTATATAAGCCAGTGATTTAACCCATTAACACTCAATCCTTCCTTTGGACGGCCCTGAGAATTAAGCCTTAAGAAAGCATTGTGGAAAAAGGAGAAAATGCTGGTAACCAGTATTTTCTCCTTTGCCCACAATGTTTTCTACTCTTCACCGAACAAATTTTTAATTTTCAGTCACTTTTATTTTGTCATCTGCTTTGGATTTAGACAAGCCTAAAATATTGTCGATTGGTAATGAGTTAATCTCTAAATCAACCACTCCAATCAACCACCAATTGATCACTTGCGACCATTATTGATCGTTTATAGCCTGTTCCAGTTGCCAGCCAGGTCAATGCTCATATTGACCTACTCTTTGCCAACCTTGCACACTATATAACTGAATCATTGCAGAAATAAGTGCAAAAAATATCTATTGTAGCATTATGAGATACTTGAAATAAATATTTAAACTGGTATACGGGTTATTCAGTACATCCAATGATTTTTTTAGTGAATCCATTTTCATGTTCTAAAGAAAATACTTAAACTCATCACACATCACCGAGCAGAACATAGTCCTTTTTGTAAATGTGTGAATCCAAGCCCTTGATACAGCTGAGGGTACTTTTGCAGCCAGAATGGATCAAGATCACACTCAGTGTAACAAGTTGCCATGCAGAGTAAAACATGACTTTAACATAACTAAAATGAAACATTCAAGTCGAATGCGCAAATCCAATTATTGCTATTTTGAAGTTAATTCTTTGGGCAGAATTCTTTCTTACAAGGCAGTATGGATCAGACTGCACTTTCTGTGCAATCTGATCTTAATCAACACTGTCTGCAAAAGGTCCTTGGGTAACATTTAGCAGCCTAAGACTTAATACTTAATAGTATTGTGTCACGCTATAAAAGTTTAAAAAATATATAGGCATACTTTCATGCTAAGGTTTGAATTACATAAAACAAAGTCACCATCTTAATATGGATTGAGCAGCAGTTCATAATAAGAATTTAAAGAAGTAAACATAGTTATATAACTTGCTCTGTAAATGTACTTCTAATTCACAGGATCAAAACTATATTAAAGATGTCAAATCTATATGTATAAAAAGAAAGACGTATAAATGCATTCCTGTGGATCCGTTATCATAAATTTATCAACAAATTCAGCATTTCTTTTTTTTTTTCTGATGAAATGTCACAAAATAAAATTCAAGGTATCAGAGGGACTATAAATGGAGTTTACATCTTAAAGACAAATTGTAAGCCAGTCTGAGTCCTTTAGGCTTCATGTAAGTGGATGTCTAGTTCGCTATGCAAGACACGATTTTCCATCAAAACCCTTCAGTTAAATTCGTGTCCTGGGTTCGTACTTGATCGGGGCCGTTCGTAAATAAAATATTTCTTACCGTTGACGACAAGAGAGAAATATTGGTTCCAGGCTTTTCCACTACAAGATGCAGATAAATCAAACATTGATTTTTTGGATAGACTGCACGATCTCCATTCTGTAAAACGTTCTGCAAAAATGTTTCAAACGATTCGAAAATTCGGTCCCCGGAAATTTATAGCGCCTAGTCCGCTAACTAGGACTGGTCGACTTTATGGGTTCTGTGAATTCGTTATCGAAGCAATTCAAATTATTTATGGCCAAATTCTAGCAGGCTATCTGAATAGTGAAAGATTTTTGATATTAGACATGGTTGAAAATGTGACTTTATTGAGGAAAAACTGCTTAATCTTCTTGTTTATTTGGCAGCGGACGATACAAGTTGTGAATGAAAGTTGTTGAATGAAAACGAGGGCAGTGTAAACAATGTTCATACGCTACATTTTGAAAAAATAAAAGAACAAACTTTGTTCCATTAGATCTATTTAAAGTATTTTTGATTGACAATTTTTTAGTTTTGGCGAAATTTCGATAAAGAATTCATCCTTTATTTGTATGGTTTGTTCATAATCAGAGTTGATCTGATTTGTAGGTCTCCGTTATTCGCCCAAATCACCAGCCATGCAAAACTGAAAATAAGTGCGCATGCGTCGTTACGGATGATGTATTTGGTTCCGGTCAAAACGATCACAGTAAGCGGATTTGCTATAGCAAATCCGCTAAAAATGTGAATGCAGGCCCAAGAGTAGAATGCTGGAGAAATCGTCCACTGCAGAAATCATCCCAAACTGCTAGGGGACGATTTCTTTAGAGATTTCGTCCCCTGTAGGCGGTTTCTCTGGAGAAATTGTCCCCAAGTCAAATTGTGGAGAAATCGTCCCCATATTCAAAATTTGTATAGATCTACAATTTTGCTTTTTAACTTATGTTTAAAAATATTTTTGAAGTGTTTTCTTTGCTATAGATCTAGTTGCAGTTTCTTCATACACTGTTAACATATCATTGTTTATCCCTTTCCCATGCGAATAAGTTTGTAGCAATCATAACGGCGGTTAAGGTAAGACTCGTACATCATGAAAAATACACTGAATGGTGAGGCTTGTTAGTTTGTCTCTTGGTTATCGCTAATTGTTTGTCTTTAAAGTCGGTCTGCACAAACGCAGCCTAATCATTTTTATACGCCTGTCGAAGATGGGACATATTATGGGATCACCCATGGCGGGCGGATGAGGGGCGTCCAGTTCCTTGTCAGGAGCATAATTTTGCAATCTCCGGTCCGATTGACTTGGAACTGGGCATTTCGGTTTGTTGCAATAATACAGAGTGCAATGCGAAAGAACCATAACTCTACCTGGTGCAGTCTTTGAGTTATTTCCCTTTTGTTACCGTTCAAATACTTTCTATTTAAATAAGTATGTCATTCTGTAAAAAAATTAAACGGTTAGGCTGCATAAAAACATAGAAGTGTAGTAAGACAAAGACATATTTATGTCTGGTTACCTGCTGTGCAGTCTTGTCCTGTCCAGGCTGGGGCACAAATACACCGATAGGATCCATAGGTGTTCTGACAAGTTCCACCATTCTGACAAGGAGATTGTGGTGCCTCACATTCGTTGACATCTATCATTGTAAAGAGAACAAAGGTTAATACCGTAATTTGCTTAAATTTTGGGACAGTAAAAAATAATTATTTTTTTTTCGTGTCCCAATGCTTTGGTCTACAAAAAATAGTTATTTTGTCAGCTGTCCAAAAAATTATGGTCAAATGAGACAATCTGTCATACTGAAAGTCACTTGCCGCTAACCTGATGAATATTGCCGACGTTGAAATATTGGAACGTCACTGATGTCAGGTTTGCAGGGTGATCTATTTTTAGACAGATTAGAATTCCACCGATTAATTTGAGCACTAAGAGTTTACAACTTCGCTTTTTCTCATTATTTTTGTTGATTATTAACTTGTCACTCATTATTGTCTGCATCTTTGGATTGCGATGAAGATGATATTTTGCATTTGTAGATAAATTCACAACATATCTTACCTCCTTACATGTATGTGAGGTGAACAACGTTAATTCCACTCTGACAAGTACCTGCTTGGACCGATCTCAAATTTGATTGGTTCGTCGATTTTCGATCGATAAACCTTGGGTAAAACTGTGTACCTTGATTTCTATTTATAAACATTGAACTCGATTGACCATGAATTACACGCATGTCAACTCTGTCAACTTCGGATGTACACACGTTATTTCCCTTTGATTGTCATTTTTACATAATTTTATATTTGTCTGGAGCATAACTATGTCATCGCCTGTCCAGTTGACTTAAAACTTGGCATTTGAGTTTGTTGCAATGATACAGAGTGCATTTGGAAAGAACCATAACTCTAGCTCATGCTGTCTTTGAGTTATTTCCCTAGTATTGTCATGTTTACAGAATTTTCTGCTTTTCCGGAGCATAACTACGTCATCTCCGGTCTGACTGACTTGAAACTTGGCATTTGTGTTTGTTTACAGAATTTTCCCATTTTGTTGTTTGGTAAAGTGTAAATGAAACTTTACAGGTATATTGAAATACTGTTTTTTTTCTTTATCAATGTAACTTGATTTTGATTTGCTGGCTGATACCTTGATTACATTGATTCATTTTTATATTTGCAGATCTACAGTATGACCAGGTTTGGATGTCTTTGGGTAAGAGTCAATTTAAATAGGGTATTAATAGGCTTTAACTATAAAAGATGTGAAAATGTTAATATGAGACAGGGTTGGAATTTCATTTTTTTATCCACTTGCAAACTTTAGCAAGTAGCTTTTATTTCCACTTGCAAAATTAAAACTGGACTCGCATTTTTGTTTTTGAAGCTCAGCTTGCCTACCATTTGTAAAGAACGAATGGCCGGTATAAACTGTTCACTTCTATTCTATTACGTAACCTGTCAACCCGAGACAACAACCACACAAAAGGAACGTTAATTGACATTAAAACCCTCATTTAACAATCTATTCAATTTCAGTTGAATTTCTGTTCTAATGCGAGGTTAAATTTCTACAAAACTTACACTGGTGGACGATTTTGTAAATGAAAAACTGACGTGAAAAACGTCCGAATATCTGCGTGTCCGGTAACTGGTTTAGCGAGTCCACCACGTCCGACTTGCTTTTCGTTGCTAGTAGTGCGTAATAATTTATCTTTTCATGAAAGATAGACAAATGATTTTGTTTCAAATTGGAGATTGAATTCGCCTATCGTTTTTTCCGCATAAAAAACGCAAAACCTGAGTATCGGCTGTGAGTGCAGACGAACGCACTTGCCTCACGAAACTCCGGTAACGAACGACAACTCGGAGGCTTCAATGGAGACATGTAAAATTATCGACATCCGTCGAAGGGTGTTCTCAGTGCAATATGACCGATGTTTATTCACAAGTGGCTTCTTTAAAAAAGAAGCCAGGAGAGGTCGACATCATTTTTTTCTAATACTTTTTATGCTTTTAGGTTTAATATAATCTAGGTACATGTAAAGAAACAAGCAAGACAATAAACGCATAGTTGAAATCTGTTCAGTTGTAAATACACATACATCAAAGTGGATGGCAAAAACAGGATTCTGTATTCATCCGTCCTTGTAATTTATGTAAGTCACACGACCTTCCTCCCGCGTTTTAAGGTCACGTGATTTTTTCCGCTGTGTTCGTTTCTATTTTTAACGAAATTCTTTTTTCTTTTTCTTCTTTTTGTTAAGATTTAAGATTGTAATACAAAATTAAAATTGTTGGAAAGGGAATATGCAATTAAATCCTTACAATTTTGTTGAAATTCGTGATATAGAAACAAACCACGTCTATTTCCTATTTCAGTTTTTAGACTTCGATTTCTTTATAAAATCATGATGAAACAGACTGTGTATCGGAACAATTCCCCTACAAAGATTGGATTTAGACAGCAATTTCTGAGGCAGTCTGCCTTTTAAACTCAACACTGTTGAAGAGGTCTGATGACCTCTCCAATAACAAAAGGAATTACCCTTTTTTTTTTGTATTCACATATAAAATTTAGTACATTTGGTAACTGTTCTTCAATAATTTCCACTCGCATCTTTTTGCAAGTGCTTGAAATTTCAACTCACATTTTCCAATTTTGGCTTGCATTTTGCGAGTAAATATATGGGAATTTCAAACCCTGTGAAATTTGTTGTGTTGAAAATTTGTTGACATTGTGATGATGCAAGTTAATGAAATAAACTCCTTATGATAATAAAATTAAATTTGGCAAACAATTATGAATTATGCCATTTACATAAAGATAGCTGAAGTATATTGGTATGTATACCATGGATGACTGAAGTTAATGTATTTCAAATTTTCATCCATGTTTAAAATCACTCATCAGGGCTTCAGATAGAGGGAGTGATTTTAATTTCAAAACTAAAGATATTAATTAAAATTCTGCATTAAAATCAACAAGACTATTCTAATGAGTACCCACAACATAGTGTTTGAAGGAGAAAAAATGGATTTAAAATACCATCACTTCCTCTGACTAATTACAACTTGGCATTTGATAGATCCTAAAGACTCAATATTACAGGCTTTAATTCACAAGAGCCCTCAGCCTTGCCATATTAATACCTTTCATTTTTATGACACTGTCCTAAAATCAACCACTTACAATTGTTTGTCACACTTCAGATGAATATTCACTAGTTAAAACTGTGATATTTTAGATGAACTCGTAAACCTTAATGCTTTAAACATCCAGCATTCCAATGTCACATACATAGTCAGTTGTTGTCACATAATGACATAAAGAGATAAAGTACCATGTTTGCACTAATGTAGAAATGGCACAGTGTTATGAATCCTAGGGATTTACTTTATCCATTTACAGACTATCCATCCACCATTATTTTGTGATTTATCTCTGAATAAAATATCATTTATAATACTTGATATTAATAGATAAAAATACCACAAACTTGTTAAAACTTCTTTTTACTACATGTAGTTAAATAAAACATACATTATTTATGTGTGAGCAAAACCATTTCAGAACAATTCACAGGCCATTTCGACCATCTAGGCATCAGATCAATGCATATTTCGATATTATATTCCAGTGAAAAATTTCCAGCATTTTTTTGCTAGCCAGGGCAGGGTCCAGGAAGAGCCATTGCACTATCCTCGGCATCCTTGTGTGGGCATTGGAGTTGGTGTTCATATTTATGCTAAACCTAATTGAGAGAACACATTTTCCAAACAAAATGATGGATTTGGTTATATTTAGCAAAATGATGGATTAAGTTCAAAGTTCTTCTTCCGTTATACCCCCTGCCCACACCCATAGTTTTACAAACTAAATGATGGACTTAGATCATAGCATAATGACATATACAGGCCAAAAGTTTTATTTAGCAATGCCCTAGCCATGCCAATACCTATGATCCTAAGATCAAGGCCACAGATTTTTAAATTTCACATTCAACTTTTTCACTAGACCTACTATTTACTGTACGTAAAAATTGATTTGGTTCAAATTAAGTTTGATATACTGAGCAACATTAAAAATGCAACAAGTAATAAAATTAGCTCAGGGGGGACTTTAAAAAAAAAAAAAATAAATAATTCAAAAATATTTCATATTTTTGGGTTTATTGTTCAAAATTTCAGTAACACCTAAAAAGCATTTTCAGTATTTAATCAATAATGCGTGTGACAGCCCCTTGCTTCTATCACAGAGGTACATGAAGTCCCGGCTCTAAGTATCCCCATTGCCTGGTTATGGTGTTCATTTAAGAGCCTCGGCATTTCCAAACCAGTATTGCAATTCTAATTTTTTACCCGTTTTCAGTAAGGCTATTGTCTGGCAGATGATAAACATGTAACAAATGAATCAGGTCAACCATAAAAATTCATTGGCTCGACAACATTTAACATTAAATTGGACTGACCAGAATCCAAAATTGAGACATTGTTGAGTCTGTATAAATTTGTTATCACTACAGAGATAGCATTGGCAAGTTCCACAAAAATCAACAATTTCATATTTTAAGTCATATTTTACTTTGTTGCTCAGTATATATGTCCAGTTCCATTTTGCTATACCTCTTCCTATGCAGTCTCTTCAAACTGCACTTATATTGCATACGAAGCTGCATTATTAATGTTACTAATATTATAGATTCTGAATTATTTTATTTTATATTTCACAAATATTATATCATCATTATATTTTCTTTAATAAAACCACTAAATGACCTTAACTGTCAAAGCACCAGAAAACAACAAACATTCATCATTATTGTATTCAACGTGTAAAATATGAAATTTCAAAGACAATCTTTGATGAATTTTTAATATCTTTCAATACTGGTCAGTTTAAGGGGTATTGTACGTTAGAATTGGCACAAAATGGTTTTATTGAAGGTTTGACTCCAGTAATTATGCCTTAGATTTTGTTCAAATTTAACTTTTACTCTTAAGAAATTCTGTCACAAGTGTCCTGGGCCTAGAAGATTTCAGAATCTAATAGAAAAAAAAAGTGTAGTATTAGCACTGTTATGTCTACAAGTTTCGTTAGTGTTAGGTTTATTCAGGTATTCAAAGTATTTCATTAGTTGATAGAGAACAACATTACAAATAACAATGGATAATTCCTTTAAAACAGCACCATATTTTTTAAATTGGTAGGCATGATACATATTGAAGTATCCTAGCATGATGTGTGTCTGTCAGACACACATTTACTTTAACATGTTTGAAGGTTAATAAACCAAAGGGATTACAATTTGCCACTAAGATAGTGCATGTATCAGCATGAATTTATGATTAAAAATTTTTTCCAATTATCAGAAAAACAAACAAAAAAAAAACATGTAACTTGTAATTAATTATTCATTCAATGACTGTATATTATTGTTATATCATTTTTTTTATATCAGTTGTATTTTTTTTACTTTTAAAGCACAAAATAAATCCAACAGCCTCTTTAGGTCTTGAAACAAGATCCAAATGATTGCAGTTTCATGGTTGTCTATGTTTGTTTAGCAAAGCAGACAGTGTAAGGGACATCATACTGCATGCTTTGTGCAGTTTGATCTTCATCTACATTGGCTGCAAAGACAACAAAAGTTTTCACAGGTGCTTTAAGGGTTAAATATTTGTACTTGTTTAAACACATTCATGTTCATATACAATGTTGAATGTAAACCGTTTCCAAACAACAACTTTTTTTTTAATTTAAATTTCCTGCGGACTACAAATTTGAAATTGGTACATAGCAGCTGTAGTTCTATCTAAAAACATTATGGTAAAAGAAAAAATTGGTGCCTGTTGTTTCCAGATTTTTTTTCTTTTTCCCACAATGTTGTCTGGAGCCCCGTGTTATTAAGTTTGTTTGGTAACAGGTGAAGGATTTTGATTCCAATGATAAAAGAGTTAACCCATTACCACTCAATCCCTACTTTTGATGCCCCTGAGAAAGAAGCCTTATGAAAACACTGTTGGAAAAGGAGAAAATGCTGGTAACCAGCATTTTCTTCTTTTTCCACAGTGTTTTCTACCCTTTCCAGAAAAAATATCAATTTTTCAGTCACCTTTATTTTGTTGTCTGCAAATGCTTTCAATTTGGACCAGTCCAAAATTTTCTCGTGTGGTAATGAGTTAAGACAATGTTTTCATATATTAAAAGAAAATCTTATTTCCTTGTTCAGTTTTGAATGTTTAACCTTTCCCAAACATCAAACTGTTGAAACTTAAATAAGGACGATGAATTTGAAATTGGTACAAATAAGCTGCAATTCTCTGATAAATAGAAAAATTGTGGAAAATGGAGTAAATGCTAGTTACCAGCATTTTCTCTTTCTCCCACAGTAATTTTAAAAGCCCTTCTTTCTAGGGAATGAAATTGTTTGGTGAAAGGTTAAAATGTAATGGATTTCAAGATTTGGTTGGACAATCTCGTTTTCTAACTCAGTGTTGAACATAAACCCTTTCCCAAACAACATAATTATTGTTGACCCTTCAGAACTGAAAGTAACATGCAGTGTGCAAATTTGACATTGGTACAAATAAGCTTTGGTTCTTTAACTCAATACCAAACAACAATATTTTAGACTAGTTCAAATTAGAAGCATTTGCAGACGACAAAATAGAAGCGACTGAAAATTTGAAATTTATTTTGTGAAGGGTAGAAAACATTGTGGGAAAATGAAAAAATTCTGGTTACCAGCATTTTTTCATTTTCCCACAATGTTTCTAAAGGCTTTTTTCTCGAGGGCTTCAAAAGTAGGGATTGTGTGGTAATGGGTTTTAATAAGCTAGAAAATTGGGGAAATGCTCCTTTCCAATATTTTGTCTTTTTTCTACAATCTTTTGGAATGCCTCCCCCTTTTTTTAGGGTGGTTTAAACTTTGAACTGTTTGGTGAAGGGTTAGAAATCTTAACCCTAAAAGTGCCAATCAAAACTATTGTTGCCTTAGTATTCAGTGTAGACCAAGATCAGACAGCTCAAAACATGCAGTCTGATCTTTGATCTACATTGTCTTCTCTGCAGAGACATTCATGACAAATACCATCAATTTGTGTTTATAGGCCTTATTTCTTTTTACTGAAAAGGTTCATTCAGCGCTCTTAGGGTTAAGTCTAATTGTGAAATTTTTTTCCATATGCAATGTCTATTGTTAAGGGTCTTAAATCCAACTATAAAAAAAGGTTACTCATTTCATTTTTCATTGTTGAATGTGAAGAATCTAAAAAAAAAAAAACTTGAAAAAAAAAAGAAAAAAAGAAAAAAAAAAAAAAAATAGACCAAAAAGAATGTTAAAAAAAAAATTGAAAATGAAAAAAGAATAAAAATGATAAAAAAAAAAAGATTAAAATGGGCAAAAAAAGAATTAGAGAGAGAGACAGAGAGAGAGAGCAAGAGAGAAGAAACCAAATTTTCATGTACAATGTCAAAAAAATAAATTCAATACACTGTTTCTGTCAAGGTTGAATCTATTGAAGTAAATTCATAAAATGGCTTGGATGATAATGTGATACAATTATTTGATTTTGGCAAAAGTAAAATTGTATAGATGAAAATAAAATATTTTTTAATTCATGGTTTAGAAAGGTTGCCTTTGCTCATTGGATGATTTCTTTGCACTGGTTGGTATCCAGGAGTTATAAATGGATAGCACACCTTGAGTACTTGGTGGGATCTAGGAAAAATGGCTGTTGTATGAACAATAATTTTAGAGTGTGAATTAATTTTTAATAAAAACTTGTCTGAAGAGATCAACTGTCACCAATGACGGATCAAAGCAAGCCAGAAAGGTTGTTGATCTATTCAGGGACAGATAATGACAGGAAATTCATCCTTACTGAGTATAAGAAACACTGGCTCCTAACATTTACTGACTGACTTAGTGGTCATTTGCATAATTGTCTACAAATAAGGAGCTGATGCTGTCAACCAATGACAGATCAAGGCAATCTTGAAAAGTTGTCGGTCTATTCAGGGGCAGCCGTGTTTCATTAGCAAAGTCAGTTTTTCTAATCTGTGTCAAAAACCAAGAATCTGAAACAAACAATTACAATATCACATTTGAAAAAAGCCATTTTGAGAAATTACATCAGTGGATTTATTTCACCCTTTCACTGCCAGAAGCCATATTACAAACACTACTAGTTGGCATCGATCAAGATCAGACTCTTTTACCTCTAGAATTATTTGGTCCTAAAAAATCAAACAGCTTTGGAGTCCATTTTAAGTTAACATCTGATTTCAGAGCTGATTGAAAAGTTGAGTTTCTTCTTTATTGTCAACTCAAAAACAAATGGAATCAGGCAGTGATGCTGGGTGATATTCTGTATATTTCTGTATCCATTCCTAGGTTCATGTAAAAACGAATGACAGGGATCTAATCTCCTAAAGTGCCTATCATAACTATAATTTTTCTGTGCCAGTGTAGATTGAGATCAGCTGGATTGCTGTTCTTGCATATACACTGCCCTATATATAATCATGCTGACCAAATTCTGCCTTTTCTGGACACAAAATGTGTTCATCTGGCACTTTAAGGGTTTTTAGGAATTCTTGAGTATAAATTCACATGTATAATTTTTGCTGCATTGATTTTTATTTCCTTACATTATTTCAAGTTATTTTAAGTTTTTTATCAAAGTTTTGTAGGCGAACACTTTACCAAACAACAATTTTTCACTGGTCCGAATTCAAAGCTTTTGGACAAATGAAATGTGGCTCCATTCATGATTGATGAAACATGACTGAAAGAGTAGAAAACATTGTAGAAAAAGGAGAAAATGCTGGAAACCAGCATTTTCTCCTTTAGCTACAATGTTATAAAAATGATTCTTCCCTGGGTTGATAAAAGTTCGCATTGTGTGGTAAAGGGTTAACTCTGCAAACCTATTGCAAAATTTGGACAGGTAAAATTGAAAGTATATTCAGACAACAAATCATAGGTATTTGGGCAGGAAGAAATCAGTATGGAAAAAGGGGAAACAATGCAGGTTAGCAGCAAACTCTCCTTTTCCCACAATGGTTTCAAAAACCTTCATTGTTAAGGTTGCTAAATCTTAGAATTGTTTGGTAAAGAATTAATCCACAAAGCAAATATCTTTTGATACATGGCAAATTGTTGTTTTAGAAAAAAAAAAAAAGTATCATTTCAGTATGTCAGGTTGTATTGTGTATCTAATAGTGTGAGATCAACTTTTTCTTTAATATTTCTATATTCTTTTCATTTATCAAAGTCTGAAAGTAATCCCTTTTGGTTTAAAAACACTTCAAAGATGTTATCAATGAAAGGATTTTGGATTTAAAGGGGAATTGTTATCAAGCAGATAGTGGGTATAACTTCACACTTGGTGCTTTTTTAAAGGTTCATTTGCTTCAAGCCATGACCTGTATGTATTGCATTTGTCTGATGCTAATATTGTATTTCATGGAAATCATCTTTTGAAATATTTTTGAGTACCAGTATGTGAAAAATGTAAACTTTTTGTCAATTTGTCAGATGTCAAAAATTCATTATACTACATCATATTCGAACTTTTTGCCATGTTAACTTAAGCAGTTTAAATTCTTGCAAACCAACAGCAACAACAAACTCCTTATAATTATGGTTTTTTGTCAAACCTACTAGAGGTGAGTGAAAAATTACAGTCACTACATTGCCAAACAACTATTTTTACATAAATCTTTTACACAATGTTCTCCTTTACCAGTAGATGTGTCAATTGTTCAGAATGGTCAAAGATTCATGAATACACTAAAAAGTCAACTGATAAAACTGTCATTAATAGAGCATGTACAAGCCACAAATTCTACATTCTAGGTAGATTTCAAAATAATTTGATACATTTGTTCTTGTTCATGAGTAGATGTGCCATTTAGAAGATTTGATTATGTGGGTCCAGGGTTAATTTTAAATCATGGAACAATAGAATTATCATGTACACATCTTGTTTGAGCCATGACTTCAACACACAAATGGATTTCAAAATAAATTTGAACATTATAGTTCTCCTAATTATGAGTAGATGTGGCATTCCAAAAATTTGGTCAAGGTTTTACTCGGGTGGTCATAATTTGGGTTCTACATGTACTTGTTCATAAATAGAGAATACTCCTATCCCGATGCAAATCTGAAAACATAGGGATCTGAAATAAGAATGATGTACATTGAGTGATTGGTTACTTTTTGTCCAACTTTAGTGAATGAAATTCTTTAGTAATTCCCCACAGTGGGCTCAGACAATCTCTTTTTTGCCTGTTGAGATCAGTTTGAAAATTAGTATTATTATAGCATGTCAATCAAAAATTAGATAATTGTTTTTAGTACTTATACTATAGTACGGTATGCAGCTTTCTTTTACTTCTGCAGAAAAGTGACTCTGTGATTAATCAAAAAATTGGTTTTCATACGCATCATTTTAGTGTTTTATTGTTTCTTATTTTTGTCTGCATGTCTGCTTACATAAACTGAACTACTTTTGGTGAATTCACACACAAATAAAACAAAAATAAGGCAAAAAGCTAAAGCAACAGACAAATATAATATTATTAGCGAGGTAAAATTTTCACTGTTAAATGTCTTCAGCAACAGGTCACCCTTAGCCACAAACACATTTGAGCAAGAAAGGAGTTAGTGCTACAGTAGTTGAGATTTTAACCATTTACCCTATGTCAATAGTTTTCTGTCTCTAGCAAAAGATCACCCTTAGCCACAAACACAGGTTTGAGCAAGAAAGGAATTAGTGCTACAGTAGTTGAAATTTTAAGAGAATAAACTTACCTATTAAAGAAATGCTCAAACTAAAATTAAAGTTATCAGTCAATGTAAACTAGTTTATATTGGCCACCATTTCAGCAAAAACTTATCCAACACCAAATATTCTGCCATAAATTTAGGTGGAACTCAGTTCACAAGGATATCATGAAATTTAGCTTGATTGTTCAAGCAAAATGCAAAAGTAAGAATTGTAACATTTGTCTTGGTTTCTACAATTGTGAAAAGCCCAGAAACATGTGTTCGTTTTTCAAGAACCTACAGCCAGATGACTCGGTGCACAACACATTTAATATATCAGTCAAATTCACATAAATGCATATTTCAGGAAAACATATTTTAAAAAACTTCGTAAATTTTGATAATTCAGGGCCAGTTTTTTCCATTCTTTTCTTGGAGAATGTTGGAAAAACATTTGATGGAGTACTGGCCATACTAGTATCAGGAAACATCTATAGTTGATCTTCAAGCTTCACCATAACAGATTTTTGAACTGGCAAAAACACACATGACATATCAGGAGGGTTGTCTCAGCTTTGGGTTGCCAGATTCCCATCCCAGTCTGATTGGGTCAGTCTCCACACCACATTAGGAACACCAACACAAGCACACTGACTCAGACATCTAATTCTGACAGATGGGTACAGATTGGACAGCGTGGGTTTTTCAGAGTTCTCAAATTTTAAACTGGTTTTAGGCTACCAGATGGACAGACAGAGAGTCGAAAAGCTAACTGCACTGGGGTTTTGAAGGCTGTACTACTCTTTGGATATAGGCATATGTTTCTGGGCTACTGCAATTGATGAAACTAAGACACATTTTTGAATACCAAGTGATTAATATAATACCATAGGCATCTCCCCATTTTTGTTTTCTTCTTTAGAAAGGTAAAACAAAAGTGTGAAATTTTCCTTTTATGCACATTTCCTTTTTAAACCCATACCATACAATCTAGAGTCTAATAGCCCCAACAGAGAGAGTTTCATTAGCCCAGCATTTTCTCCTCTTCTCTCAAAGTTTTCTACACAGTCAGAGACAAATGGCATCATCTGAGTGGCATATCAAGTATGATCTGCAAATGCTTTCAATTTGGACAAATCCTCATTGATGTCATCTAGCAAAGAGCATTTTGAGAACATTATCATTCTAAGAATATCTTTCTGATGCACCGCAGTGCTCTGCCTTATAAAGGATTGGTTCAAACACAAGCATACACCTAGCACAAGCCATTACACCCTTATTGCAAATGTAAAGCTTGATCATCTGTATGGTGACCAGTATTTTCTCCTTTTGCCACAAAGCTTTCCACCCTTTGGTAGACAAATACCATCATTTAGTCCATAACTTAGCTTCTTCCATGTAGAACTTTTTTTCTTTTTCGCTTCGTTAGGCTTTTTCAAATGGTTATGTGTGTTTCTGATACACCCTGTCCCTGGTCACAATACTGCAGAAAGTATCAGAAGCTAGCATGGCCATTAAATCTTAATTTGTACTTGTAAGCATAGGCAATTCGGTAGAGACTATGATGAAGAAAACTATTTCATAGACTGAACAGAAAAGTTATGCTTCTTGGAAATTTTTTAAGTGAATTATCCCATTACAACACAATCCCATGTTCTGTCTTTAATGAGTAAGCGTAAGCAGTGACTTTAAACAACCCTTTGAAGAAAAAGAATTGGCCGAGCCAGGGATTTGGACAAGAGACCTGTTCTCACGTCATATTAAGAAGACTATGAGACTTGGCAGAGAGTTTTTGAAATGTTGTTGGAGTCTGCAATATCATACTTTTGTTCACAATTAGCTATTAAAACGTATTAGTTTATGAAATGCATAAAAAGTTACTTTATAAACTTATAAACTAGTTTTAGATATAAGTTTGAGTAAGAAATACCTGACTAATTCAAGCTACAGAAGTTAAAATTTTAAGAGAATGAACTTGCCTAATAAAGAAATGCTTAGGTATACCCAGACATGTTTCAAACAATATTACTCCAAAAAATTGTGGCCAAAGTAAACTTAATTTATATTGGCCCCAACTTTGGATAAACATACTAAACAAACAACATAATATTCTGCGATAGATAAGAAAGACATCAAGGAATTTTGCTTGATTGTTCAAGTAAAATGCAAAAGCAAGAATCAGAACATTTGTGTTGGTTCCTACAGTTGTGAAAAGCCCAGAAACATGTGTTCATTTCTCAAGAACCTACAACCTGGATGACTCGGTGCACAAAACATTAAATATAACAGTCACATTCAAATAAATGCATATTTCAAGAAAAGATCATTATAAAAATGTTTGTGATAGTAGCTCAACCAGGGCCAGGTTTTTCTTTTCCATTAATTCCTGGTAGAATGTTGGAAAAACATTTGATGGAGTACTGGTCGTGCTTATATCAGAAAGCATCTATAGTTGATCTTCACCATGACAGATTTTTGAACTAGCTAAAACACATGTATCAAGAAACAGGGTTGTCTCATCCTTGAATAACCCGATTCCCATCCCAGTCTGATTGGGTCACAGTCTCTGCACCACATTAGGAATACCAACACAAGCATACTGACACAGACATATAATTCTGACAGGTGGGTACAGATTGGACTGTGTGGGTTTTTCAGGGTTTTGAAATCTAAACTGGTTTTAGACTACCAGATGGACAGACAGAGAGTCAAAAAGCAAACTGCACTTGAGTTTTGAAGGCCAGTACTACTATTTTGATATAAAAATTATGTTTCTGGGCTACTGCAATTGATGAAATTAAGACACATTTTGAACACCAACTGATTTTCCTTATTTTGTTATCTAATGTAATACAAACCCTCAAATTTTCCTTATAAAGCATATATCCTTTTTTAATTCTGTACTGTACAAGAAAATATTGATGCATAACATCACTGGTGCCGCAAATCAGTTGTTTCTAAAATAAGGCACATTACAGCATTTCAAATCGACCAAAGTAATCTTTTGTAGAACTCAGTGAGAAATGAAGTGAAGTTCTAAACAATCCTTAAACAGCAACTTAAAACTTATGCCAATAATGGTAAGACAAAATCATAGCCATTCCACGGCAAAAATTAACATAATTTCAATTGGAACTACATGTATGTACAAAATCAGTTGTCATTTGAGAAACAACTGTTACGGGAGACCACTCCTTCCTGCATGGCATATACTCCCGATTTAAATACAATACCTGGCTACTGCGTCAGGGAGATATCTCTTTGGCTCAGTGGTTAGGTTATTGGCTTTGCGTCCGGGAGTTCG
This sequence comes from Tridacna crocea, assembly GCA_943736015.1. Lineage (NCBI taxonomy): Eukaryota > Metazoa > Mollusca > Bivalvia > Cardiida > Cardiidae > Tridacna > Tridacna crocea. The sequence continues at coordinate 16,596,765 of OX031070.1, forward strand.
GAGTTCGAACCCCGCTCCGACCCTTATTTCTGCCATGCATTTATTCCTTTGTTTCTCTGTTACGGACTTCGTTCGTAAGATGGGGGCTCGTCCGGGATTGGAAAATAGACTAACGTATTTGTTTTCCATTTTGGACTATCCATCGATTGGAAAATAGACTAACGCATTCGTCTACTAATCAGTAATTATAATACAATTTTGTACTTGAATCCAGCAACAAACAAACATGTCTTTTGACTTAGATAAATTTACGGCTGAACCATCTGTGGAGTTACTGAATTTGGGTAAAAAGACTGATTTGCTTAATCTTGCTAAGCACTATAAATTGTCTGAAATAAAATCTTCAATGCGTAAACATGAAATTAAGAACATTTTGGTACAATATTTTGTTGATGAGGAGATTTTTAATGAAAATGCTCTTTCCCTGATAGTTGACATTCAGTCAGTTTCAAGTTCGAAAGAACTTGAATTAAAACTTCAGATCAGACAGTTAGAAATAGAAAGAGAAAGGGAAAGACAGAGAGAAGAAAGAGAAGAGAGAGAGAAGGAAAGAGAAAGGGAAAGAGAAGAGAGAGAGAAGGAAAGAGAAGAGAGAGAGAAGGAAAGAGAAAGGGAAAGAGAAGAGAGAGAGAAGGAGAGAGAATTTCAATTAAGAATGAGGGAAATTGAAATGCAAGAAAGAGCAAATCAGCCCAAGGAAAAGGTTGAATACAATTTCGATGTTACAAAACATATTAGGCTTGTTCCTCCATTTCAAGAAAAAGAAGTTGATAAATACTTCCTACACTTTGAAAAAGTTGCAGAAAACTTAAATTGGCCAAAAGAGCACTGGACTTTGCTTCTGCAAAGTGTTTTGATAGGCAAAGCTCGTGAAATTTATACACAACTAGGCGTTGAACAATGTCATCATTATGAGACTGTTAAAGAACTTATTCTCAAAGGTTATGAGCTGGTCCCAGAAGCATATAGACAAAAATTTAGAAATTGTAAAAAAGATTCCAACCAGACTCATGTTGAATTTGCTAGAAACAAAGAACAGTTATTTGATAGATGGTGCTGTTCTAAGAAAATAGACCAAAATTTTGATAAACTCAGACAACTTATGTTAGTTGAAGAATTCAAACGTTGTATTCAATTTGATGTTAAGACATTCTTAGACGAAAAACAAGTTGAAACTTTAGAAGAAGCAGCTCGTCTGGCTGATAATTACTACCTTACACATAAAGTTTCTTTTATTGCTAAACCCAAACCTACTTCCTCACATCCCCAAAATAAATTTACGTCTGGTAATTCATCTGGCATGCCCAGTCAATCCAATACACCCAAACCCAATTCTACTAGTGAAACCAAAAGTCAATATCCCTTATCTCGACCCACTTGTAACTATTGTAAGAAACCTGGTCACCTTGTTTCTGAATGTTTGAAATTAAAAAGGAAGTTAGAAAGTGATGAAACCAAACCAACAGGGCTCACCACTCTTAGACCAAGGCCACAGTCTTCTATTAAAACCAATACAATTGACATAGTCACAAAACCCAAGTCTGATTCTACTATGGAGATTTTTGAACCATTTATGTTGAATGGTTTTGTATCACTTTCAGGTGATAATTGCCCACCTACCCCTATTAAAATTTTAAGAGACACAGGAGCTTCTCAATCTCTTATTTTGGCAGATATACTGCCTTTTTCTGAGAAGACTTCTTCCGGTACTAGTGTCCTTATTCAGGGTGTAGAGTGTGGAACTGTTAATATCCCTCTCCATCATGTTAATTTGTCATCAGATTTGGTTACTGGGCCTGTGGTTATTGGTATTAAACCTTCCTTACCATTTAAAGGTGTCCATTTACTGCTAGGCAATGACTTAGCTGGAGATAAGGTTGTGGTTAATCCACTTGTAACTGACACACCAAATATAGGTCAAACAGATGACCCTATCGAGCAGGAAATTCCTGACTTGTATCCTTCTTGTGCAGTTACCCGAGCTATGGCTAAAAAGGCCATTTTGAAAAACTCAAACTCTGACATTGACTTGACAGATACTTTTATCGGTCAATATTTTAATAATGAGATTAAAAAGTCTCTTGATCCCAGTTTGTCCGATACTCAGACAGACTCGTCAATGTCTTGTCATTTACCACCACGGTCTATTGACCAAGGTCATGACACGCTGTCAAAGTCACAGCTTATCCAGGAACAGCAGACTGATCCTGAGATTTCAAAATTAATTTTTAGGGCTTTACCTGAAGATGAAATTTCACAGGTCCCAATGTGTTACTATATAAAGAATGGGATTCTTATGAGAAAATGGCGACCATTTGATATCCCAGCTGATGATGAATGGGCTGTTTACCACCAAATTGTGGTTCCAAAGTCATATCGTCATGAAATACTAAGTATAGCCCATGAAAGTCCTATGTCAGGTCACCTAGGTATAAACAAGACCTATCACAAAATTATTAATCATTTTTATTGGCCTGGTCTCAAATCAGATGTCTCTAAATATTGTAAAACTTGCCATACATGTCAAATGGTAGGTAAACCCAACCAAACCATTCCCAAAGCTCAATTACAACCTATTCCTGCTTTTGATGAACCTTTCAGTAGGATACTTATAGATTGTGTTGGTCCTTTACCTCGAACCAAGTCAGGAAATGAGTATCTCTTAACAATTATGTGTACTTCTACACGTTTTCCTGAAGCTATTCCTTTAAGGAACATCAAAACAAAGTCAATAGTCAAAGCTCTTATAAAATTTTTCACATTTGTTGGTCTTCCAAAATCAGTTCAGTCTGATCAAGGGTCAAATTTTATGTCTGGTATATTCCAACAGGTTATGCATGAATTAGGAATCAAGCAATACAGGTCATCCGCCTATCACCCTGAAAGTCAAGGTGCTTTAGAAAGATTTCATCAGACATTAAAAAATATGATAAGATCATATTGCTTTGACACTGAAAAAGATTGGGATGAGGGCATCCATTTGTTACTATTTGCAGCCAGAGAATCTGTACAAGAATCTCTTGGTTTCAGTCCTTTTGAATTAGTTTTTGGCCATTCTGTTCGTGGACCTTTAAAACTTTTGAAGGAGAAATTTCTCTCAAATGAAGAAACACCCTTGAATTTACTACAGTATGTTTCTGACTTTAGAAATAGACTGTCTAGGGCATGTGAGGTTGCTAGGTCTAATCTTAAAACATCTCAGGGCAAAATGAAAGCAAGATATGACAACCATGTTATAGATAGAAAATTTAAACCAGGTGACAAAGTCCTTGCTCTTTTGCCAATACCTGGCAGACCTCTACAGGCAAGATATTTTGGACCCTACACTATTGACAAGAAAACAAGTGATTTGAACTATATAATTAATACTCCAGGAAGGCGTAAAAACAAACAAATGTGTCATGTAAATATGTTAAAGGAATACTTTGACAGAGATAGCTCTATTTCAAAACCAATTACAGTTGTTAACACTGTCCCACAAGAATCAAATGTATCTGATCTTGAAGTAAATTCGGACTTTATTGATAAATCTGATCCTGGTCCATCTAAACTTGAGAATTCTGATATTTTGAGAAACCTCGACAACAAACTTTCTCACTTGGAACCATCGCAGCAGGAAGAGCTGAAACAGTTGATACATGAATATGAACATTTATTTCCCGATATCCCCACAAGAACAGATAAAATCTATCATGATGTCATTGTGGAAGATTCTAAACCAATAAAGCAACATCCATATAGAATGAATCCTTTGAAACAGAAATACCTCCAAGATGAAGTAAAATACTTACTGGAAAATTGGACTTCCTGCCTAATAAGGCTTTGAGTCATCAATAAATGATGACTTTAAGAGGGGGTGTGTTACTGGAGACCACTCCTTCCTGCATGGCATACTCCCGATTTAAATGCAATACCTGGCTACTGCGTCAGGGAGATATCTCTTTGGCTCAGTGGTTAGGGTATTGGCTTTGCGTCCGGGAGTTCGGAGTTCGAATCCCGCTCCGATCCTTATTTCTGCCATGCATTTATTCATTTGTTTCTTTGTTACGGACTTCGTTCGTAAGATGGGGGCTCGTCCGGGATTGGCCATTGAGCCATTAATCCCATTTGTTGTCCAAAGTCGGACCACAAAGCCTAATAAGGCTTTGAGTCATCAATAAATGATGACTTTAAGAGGGGGTGTGTTACGGGAGACCACTCCTTCCTGCATGGCATATACTCCCGATTTAAATACAATACCTGGCTACTGCGTCAGGGAGATATCTCTTTGGCTCAGTGGTTAGGTTATTGGCTTTGCGTCCGGGAGTTCGGAGTTCGAACCCCGCTCCGACCCTTATTTCTGCCATGCATTTATTCCTTTGTTTCTCTGTTACGGACTTCGTTCGTAAGACAACACAAAAAAATAGTATTAAAACTAGGTTCCAAATTACAAAATTGATATTAAAAACAAGGTTTGAAATGACCAAAGTGGGAAAAAATAATTGAAGTGAGTATGAAATGACCAAAATAAAGACTGGTGGCTACGAAATGACAAAATTGTATAAAATGGCTTTGGTACGAAATTACCTAGGATATGAAATGACTTGAAGCCAAGTAAACAATATGGCTGCCTCCATAGGTACTTTTCAAAAGTGAATAAAAATATAGTGCTGCCGCTCATGCGGCGCCACAACAATCTGGAGTCTAACAGTGCTGACAGAGAAAATTTCAGTAACCAAGCATTTCCTCCTTTTCCCTCAAAGTTTTATATCCTGTCAGAGACAAATTGAATCATGCGAGTCCATTTCAAGTACTATGTGCAAAAAACTTTCAAATTAGACAAATCCTAATTGATGTCATCTGATACAGGGAGTTTTGAGAACATTGTGATATTAAAAAAAAATCTTTCTGATGCACTGCAGTGCTCTACCTAATAAAGGATTGGTTGAACAGAGCTATTACACCCTTATTACAAGTTTAAAGCTTGATCATCTGTCTGGTGACCAGTATGTTCTCCTTTTGCCACAATGTTTTCTACCCTTTGGTAGACAACTACCATCATTTAAGTCATGTTTTATTCTTTGTTTGCAAATTTATGCTTTCAGTTTCCAAAATTGTGTCATTTGGGAAAGGTTTCAGTAGATTTATATTTTTCATACGGAATCTGTATTTATTTGGTAAACCATAGTAATTATATTTTTTTTTATATACAATTCTCTTTTACAATTTTTTTCATAACTTAGCTTCTTCCATATAGAACTTTTAATTTTTTCTTTTTCACTTCGTTAGGCTTTTTCAAGTGGTTATGTACATGTGTTTCTGATACACCCTGTCCCTGGTCACAATACTGCAGAAAGTATCAGAAGCTAGCATTGCCATTTAATCCATGTTTTATTTTTTGTTTGCAAATGCTTTCAGTTTTCAAAATTGTGTCATTTGGGATACGTTTGAATGATTTAAAATCTTAGCAAGGAAATTTAATTCACTGGTTATGACGATAATTATCATATTTTTTGTGTATAAATCCCATTTCAGTTTATTTGCATAACTTAGCTACTTCCAAGCAGTTACCAGTACTTAATTTTTCCTTTTTTTATTTTGGTAGGTTATTGTAAATGGTTACGTGTGTTTCTGATACACCCTGTCCCTGGTCACAATACTGCAGAAAGTATCAGAACCTAGCATTGCCATTTGATCTTAATTTGTACTCATAATGGTAGGCAATTCGGCAAAGACTATGTTTTAAGAAAAGTATTAAATAGGTTGAACAGAAAAGTTGTGCTTTTTGGATAATTTTCAAGTCATGTAACCCTTAATCACCCACTCACATTTTCTCTCTTTAAGGATTTTGGCTTTGAAAAGGAATTATGTGTGTTGTAATGACTTTCCACAGTCATTGGAAGAAAAAGAATTGGCCGAGCCAGGGATATGAACAAGAGACCTGTCCTCAAGTCATATTAAGAAAACTATAGGACTTGGCAGAGAGTTTCTGAAATGTTGTTAGAGTCTGCAATATCATACTTTAGTTCACAATTAGCTATTAAAACATAGTTTATGAAATACATAAAAAATGTTGTATTATAAACTTGTAAACTAGTTTTAGACACAAGTTTGAGTAAAAAATACATGAGTAATTCAAACTACAGTAATTAAAATTCAAAGAGAATGAACTTGCCTAATAAAAAATAATTAGGTGTACCCAGACATGTTTTCAGCAAGAATACTCAAAAAGATAGTTGCCAAAGTAAACTAGTTTGTGTTGGCCACAACATTGGAAAAACAAACAAAATAATATTCTGCCAAAGGTAACAAAGACATCATGAAATTTTGCTTGATTGTTCAAGTAAAATGCAAAAGTAAGAATAATAACATTTGTCTTGGTTTCTATGTAGTTCTGAAAAGCCCTGAAACGTGTTCATTTCTCAAGAACCTACAGCCTGGATCACTCAGTGCGCAACATGTTTCATATATCAAGCAAATTTAATTAAATGCATATTTCAGGAAAACATAATAGCTTTGTGATTGTGGATCACTCAGGGCCAGTTTTTTCCATCCATTCCTTAGAGAATGTTGGAAAAACATTTGATGGAGTACTGGTCATACTAGTATCAGGAAACATCTATAGTTGATCTTCAAGCTTCACCATAACAGATTTTTGAACTGGTAAAAACACACACATGACATATCAGGAGGGTTGTCTCAGCTTTGGATGACCAGATTCCCATCCCATTCTGACTGGCTCACAGTCTCGGTCTCCACACCACATTAGGAACACCAACACAAGCATACTGACTCGGACATTTAATTCTGACAGGTGGGTAAAGATTTGACAGTGGGTTTTTCAGGGTTTTGAAATTTTAAACTGGTTTCACACCACCAGATGGACAGACAGAGAGTCAAAAGGTAATTGCACTTTGACTTTGAAGGGTTTACTACTATTTTGATATAAGCATATGTTTCTGGGCTACTGCATGTGATGAAATAAAGACACATTTATGAATACCAACTAATTAATATAGTACCATAGGCATCTCCCTATTTTTGTTTTCTTCTTTAGAAAGGTAAAACAAAAGTGTGAAAATTTCTTTTTAAGCACATTTCCTTTTTAAACCCGTACCATGCAATCTAAAGTCTAATAGCCCCAATAGAGAGGGTTTCATTAGCCCAGCATTTTCTCCTTTTCCCTCAAAGTTTTCTACCAAGTAAGAGACAAATGGCATCATCTGAGTGACATATCAAGTATGATCTGCAAATGCTTTCAATTTGGACAAATCCTCATTGATGTCATCTAGTATAGAGCGTTTTGAGAACATTGTAATTCTATGAAGATCTTTCTGATGCACTGAAGTGCTCTACCTAATAAAGAATTGGTTCAATCACAAGCATACACCTAGCACAAGCGATTACACCCCTATTACAAGTTTAAAGCTTGACCATCTGTTTGGTGACCAGTATGTTCTCCTTTTGCCACTATGCTTTCTACCCTTTGGTAGACAAATACCATCATTTAGTTCATGTTTTATTTTTTGTTTGCAAATGCTTTCATGAAGTTTCCAAAATTGTGCCATTTTGGGAAAGGTTTGAGTAGATTTATATTTTAGCAAGGAATTTGAATTTACTTAGTTACTGGTATTACCACAATTATCATTTTATGTATATACAAATTCCCTTTTTTTTCCTTTCTTTTTTTTGCATATTTCAGCTACTTCCATGTTGCACTTATATTTTTTTTTTTACTTTGTTGGGCTTTTTCAAATGGTTATGTGTGTTTCTGATACACCCTGTCCCTGGTCACAATACTGCAGAAAGTATCAGAAGCTAGCATTGCCATTTAAACTTGATTTGTTACTGTAGGCATTTGGGCAGAGAGAAATGTTAAAGAATACTATTTCGTAGATTGAACCAAATTTTATGCTTTTTCAATACCTTTAAGTACTTTAACCCTTTACCACAAAATCCAAAGCTCTTTCTTTAGAGAGTTTGGCTTTGGAAAGGAATTAAGCCTAATGCAATGAGTTTCATCTATTCAAGGAAAAGAAATTAGCCACGCTTAGGATTTGAACCAGGGACCTATTCTCAAGTCGTACCAATTAGGTCATGGAGGCTTGGCAAAGAAGTTTAGAAATATTGTCTGTGCAAAATCATTCTGGTGTTTACAATTAGCTATTAAAACATACAGTTTGTAAAATACATCAAATAAGTTTTCCTTTTCCACAAATCAACATTTAAAACCCTGAGAAGAAAACAATGTGGGAAAAAGAGAAATTTCAACTTTTGAATCGTGCTTTCATTTTTGACCAGTCCAAATTCTGTTGTTTGATGAAGAGGTAAGGGTATTACTTTGGATGTAAACTTTAACAAAAGAAACTTTTCCCGAAACCCCAGCCCTTTAAAACAGAGGTTGTCCATGTCTTTATTATTTCTGATTTAAGGTATCATGGCTTTGAACTGGCACTGCTAAGACAGCATAACAAACACTTTATTCTACTGGGAAGTCTGTAGGATATCTCTCTATCAACATGGTGAGTTGAACACTTAACTTACAAGATTATAATGTGTCAGCAGTACTAGCTTCATTTACAGACAGGTAGAGCATACATAGATCCAGGGGTTTGGAGGGAAATTGGGAGTCTGGACCCCACTGGATTTGTCTGAATGGAAAACTTTGGGACTGGGTTAACCCATTACCACTCAATCCCTACTTCTGACGCCCCTAAGAAAGAAGCCCTTAGAAAACATTGTGGGAAAAGGAGAAAATGCTGGTAACCAGCATTTTCTCCTTTTCCCACAATGTTTTCTACCCTTCACAAAACAAATTTCGAATTTTCAGTCACTTTTATTTTGTCGTCTGCAAATACTTTCAATTTGGACAAGCTTAAAATATTGTCGTGTGCTAATGAGTTAATATTGCAGGTGGTTGCTGTGGGTTAATATTGCAAGTGGTTGCTGTTAAAGTACTACCTGGACTCCATGTGGCATATGATGTGGACTGAAATTAAAAGCAGCATTTAGATTAACCCCTAACTGTGCACCACACAATCCCGACTTTTGATGTCCCCTGGAAAGAAAGCTTTTGAAAACATTATGGGTAAAGGAGAAAATGCTGGTAACCAGCATTTTCTATGCTGGTAACCAGCATTTTCTCCTTTTTCAACAATGTTTTCTACCTTCCCAAAACCATATTTCAGTTTTTCAGTCACATTTATTTTGTCGTCTGTAAATGCATTCAATTTGGACCATTTTAAAATTTTCTTGTGTGGTAAAGAAAGTTAAGTATATTATTAAATACCATAAATGTAGACAATGGATGGTCATACGACCAGTAGCAAACTTTTGACATTACATGTATGCAGTAACACATGCTAGTAAAATAATTTTTTACCCTGTTGTAAACAAATTTCAGTTTTTGAGTTAAGTTTAGTTTATCATCTGCAGGTGCTTTCAGTTTGGACCAGTCTCAAATTTTATTGGTTGGTAAAGAGTTAATAGAAACAGGTACTTGTAAGCAAATGAATCATACTAGGTGAGGTACATTTTGTTACTTTAACTCTTTCCCAAACAACAAAATTGTAGATTGGTCCTAATTGAAAGCATTTACAGACGACAAGAAGAATGTGAATGAAAAATTGAAATTTGATTTGGGGAGGGTAGAAAACATTGTGGGAAAAGGAGAAAATACTGGTTATCAGCATTTTCTTCTTTTCCCACAATGTTTTCAAAAGGCTTTTTTCTCAGAGTTGTTAAAAGTCAGATTGTGTGGTAATGGGTTAGTCTTTTAAGTCCTTACTAGAAGACAACACTAATTTTTAGCCTTGTCCAAATTGATAGCAACTGCAGACAACAAAGTAGAAGTATCTCAAAGAAATTTCAAAAAGAATAGTTTTTTATCCCCTTCCAAAGGCAAGGGGAAAATAAATAGTTTTTGGGTTTTCTATTTGTCTGTCTTTCATATTCATTTCTTTTATCATAAGCATCGGACAATCATCATTTGTGTTTATTTCATGAAATGCCATGTCATGGAAAAAAAAAAACTTAACCCTTTACTAAACAATCCCTGGTTTTTATGACCCAGGGGAAGCAGCCTGAAAAACGTTTTAGGAAAAGGAGAAAATGTTGACAACAAGTATTTTCTCCTTTTCCCACAATTTTTCTACTCTTCTGAAGCCACGTTTCAATTTTTGATACAAATTTATTTTGTTATCTGCAATTGCTTTCAATTTGGACAAGTCTAAAATTTTGTTGTTTGGTAAAAGAGTAAAAAGGGGCACAATTAATATTTGACTGTGGAACAATATAAAGTTAAAGCGGTGGTACCTCATAATTGTATTATTACTAATGCTGTTTGTCTCTCTTCATAAGTCCTTGGCAAAAACTGATGAAACTTCATACATGTAATACTTATGCTTGTCTGCTGTTTCTTTTTTTGTGATGGGTGTGTGTTTTATTTGATGCTGTGTCATGGAAAAAGTGGGTTTAATGTATGTTTCTATCAAAAAAAGTCTTTTTTCAATTAAGGATATAATTTCAAAACAAATAACCTGTTTTCTTTTTAATCTTTTTCAGGAAAGATATGAGCTTGCCTTTGGAAACTTCAGCATGAAGACAGACTGGAGGTAGGTCAAAGTTATCAACCAGTTTCAGGCTGTTTTCTCAATTAGTTTTTCTAAATTTGTATTGCTTTGGCTCAATTGAACTTTTATTCATAGAGCTAATTTGGGTTGTAGAGTATTTTTTGTTTCATCTTTTTGTGCATAAAATCCTTGTCTGCAATGTGTTTCATTTTGCAGTGCTGGCTTAATAGTTTGAAAACTGGAATATCTATCCTGAATGTACAAAGTGTCATTTGGTAAAATGAGAAAATTAAACCCTATTTTGTATTATAGGTCTTCTCATAAATCATTAATGGGAACATTTGATTTTTTTTCTCGTCTGAAGCCTTTTATTCTGAAAACAACCATTACTGCAACTTTTTTCTTATCAGTTCATGAAAATTTCAAATTACATAGCTTTTTACTGTACAAGTGAGGTCCAGCAGACTGACAGTAGGAACTTCCATTATAACAATGTATATATTAAGTATATACAATGTGACCAGGGACAGGGGTTCTATAGCACAAATGGAAGTTTCAACTATCAGGTTGTTGGCAAAACTGTTCTTATTTGGCATAGCTGAATGTACTTGCTTTTGACCTAGGTTTTGGCATTGATGAAAAATGAATATATAGAAATTTGTTATTGGTAAAAAATGTATACATGTTTATACTAAAGCCCCTGCCTATTTGCTGGCAAATTTATGCAGTAAAATCTTTTTTGGAGATATTTCTTGTTTGAACTAATTGCAAAGAGTTCAAATCTACTATAAATATCAAGTTATGATTTTAGCTTGTGAAACTTAAACGAAATTCTTGGTCATATTGTCATATAGCTGCATGTATACATGCATCACATGAAGTGTTAGCTCAAATACATCATAGTGTTGTGACTGGTTCAGTCAACTTTTTAACTTACATGAAATTCAGGTTGCTGGCAAACTTATCAGTAAACTACATAATCATATATGCGTTGTTGGTTCAAATATGTATTAAAGCAAGTATGGCATAGGCATAACCAGGAAAAAGTAAATTATACGCACGCCGAAGTTGTCCATTTTTGAGGCAGGTGACGAGAGTAATTCGCAATCAGCCAAGTGGAATAGGAGCTGTAAAATCAAGATATTTCTGATCTTGGCTGTTGTAGAAAATGTCCAAACTGAAAAATACGGGAAAAGAGGCAACCTACAACCTATTCTCGATTTTTTTTTTTTTACATTACGCACGTGCGTGGTGTGCGTAATAGAAGTTAAGCCTATGTATGGTCAACTTAAACACTTACTTAAAATGCCTTCAGGTTTCTAAAAAATCTGTCACATTTAAATATGTAACCTATAAACCTAGGTCTGAATCAACTTATAAGGTTAAATGTTTACTTAAAAACATCGTACCAATCTCAAAGTTCCAAAGGGAGGTGAGGTTCAGTAGACTGACTGTAGGAACTTCCATTATTTATTTATATACATGTATTATTTATCATACATTGTGACCAGGGATGGGGGTTATATAGTACAAATGGAAGTTTCCACTATCAGGTTGCTGGCAATACCTTTTTTTCAACTATTTGTAAACAGTTAGGTCACATGCATGTCATGGTATTAAACGTAATTTGACAAGTTTGGTCAGCTTAAAATGTTACTTAAAATGCATTCAGGTTTCTTTAAAACCCATCTTCAAATATCTGGCAATACCCCTTACACAGAATCAAATGAATATCCAAAGTTCCTACAGGTGAACTTTAAAAAAATCAGCCTTCATAAATTTTTTGTCAAAAGCAGTGCCATCCTAAAATTATTTGTTATATGAATTTCTTCAGGTTAACTTGTAAAATTATCCTACATTAAATTCAGGTCACAAAAAATACCATGTTCTTTGTTACATAAATGTATTTGGGTAAATTTATAATACAAGTCTACACTGAATTTAGATCTTAAGCAATTCTGTCTTTAAACTATCTTTAGAGTATGTTCCCTCACATAACTTAGAAAACTAGCCTATGTTAAATTCAGGTCTCAAGCAATATAGTCTTTAGCCCTTTACCACACAATCTAGATTTGCAATAATCCTAAGGAAAAAGCCTGTCAAAAACATTGTTGGGGAAAAAGAGAAAATGTAGGTTACCATCAAAATATCAACTTACTTCATTAATTTTTTTTTCTTTCAAAATTTGATGTAGTTTAGAGCAGCTTTAATGTCCTGTAAAACTTAGTTTTAACCCTTTACTAAATAACAAAATTTTAAACGGGTCAAAATTGAAAGCATTTTCAGACAACAAAGTAAATGTGGTTGAAAAATTGAAATTTGTTGTAAGAAGGGTAGAAAAAATTGTGGGAAAAGGAGAAAATCCAAGTTACCAGCAAAATATCAACTTACTTAAATTTTTCTCTTTCAAAATTTGAGGTAGTTCAGGGCTGCTGTAAATGTCCTGTGAAGCTTGAAATTATAATTCAAGCCTACAGTATGAAAAAAGTCAGGATTGTAGTCTCTTCCATGCTTAATTATGCCAAAATGAATGAAATAACAAATACTTGAACCTGTAAATCTTGGTATTAATTTTCAAAATTCGAAATTGTTTTTCTTTGTGTGTTGTTTGTCTGTTTGTTTGTCTGTGTGTTTGTTTTTCATGTTTACTTCAAACTTTTGCAGAGGTTTTGTTTGCAGTGCTATCACCACATTGATAACCTAGGTACCGGTCTGCAAAAATGTACCCGATATGGCCAATGTGCAGAGAGGATATAAGGCCTTTCCTTTTCTGTTGCAAGAATTTGCAGGTTAAGATAGTACTGCCATGGAGTGTGTTTGCAACCCAGCTCCAGAGATCTTATATTGGTATAAGATCTCAGGGGCCAGTCTGTTTCAAAACCTCACCCCCAACAAATTACACTTTCTTTAAAAAAAATTGCACCCATGTCTTTTGATCTACATAAGACTGTTAGGCCAAGGCATGTCAGAAAACATTGAAACTGTGACCCCAAAGTTACAGTTAGATGGCCATTTACATGCTGACACCCATATTGTATTGAGCAGGTAAGAAAATGGCCATTGGCATGCTTAGTGAAACTGCTCCTATCTATATTGGCCACACCATGCTAGGTGGACAGTCTTGTCTGATGTCCGGACTGTTAGAATATATTAAATATTGTGTCAGCATTTTAATACGGGTAACAAGTTCTACTTACTACCATACTGGCTTTTTCTTATCTGTTTAGAAAAAATTAACCGAAAAGAATTTTTTGCAGAAAAGTGCCTCTTGCACAAAAAAAAGGTAAACTTGTGATGAAAAGGAACCATTTCTTGTGCAAATACTACTTTTTCCTTCAAAAAAGGTTTCGTCGGAATTTAAACGTTTGTCATAACAGTATGGTGGTGAGTTTTTTTAAAGGACTGTGTGGCCAGAGTATGTATGCTTGAAAACATGTGATTGTAATCTCAAAAAGATAGTTAAAATGGTGTTGCAAAGCTGACACCAAAATGAGCAATTCAAGAAAATGACCATTAATGTGCACAGCATACTTTTCCTTAAATATTGGCCACACAATGTTAAGTGAACAGTGTTTGAATTTGTATGATACAGAATACGAAATTGTGTCGGCCTACAAAGGAAGCATTAGTGAATATAGTTGTACAGTTTTCAAAATGTGCAATTCTGTGAGAGCAAAAAGCTGAATCAAATGATTACTTTGGCCTACATGGGGATGTGTTTGTAGTTCCTTACCCTTACTTTTTTTTTTATATTTTTAGGTACAGTAGGATGCTAGAGCCACATACAGTATGGTGAAGCTGAGATGAACCATGTTAATCAGAAACAGAACCTAGACCAGTGAATGTTGTATATTAAATGAATATAGACAGTCCTGGAACACAAATTGTCATACATTCTTCAGATTGCTGAAAAGGATTTGGGAAAAGCAGTGTTTTTCACACAGTAGTAGTTGCTGATTTTATTTTTCTTTAGTTGATTGTGTGAGTCTTGCCAAACTGATCTTAATGTTACAGGAATTGCATTAACAAATTCACTCTTGCCTTGGTTTATGTGGGTTACCTTATGACAACAGGTATTTTACCCTTCACTAAAAAGTTCCTGTTTTTTTTACGACCCAGGGGAAGAAGCCTGAAAAACCTTGTGGGAAAAGGAGAAAATGCTGATAACAAGCATTTTCTCCAAAAAGGAGAAAATGCTGATAAGCATTTTCTCCAAAAAAGGAGAAAATGCTGATAAGCATTTTCTCCTTTTCCCCCAGTTTTTCTACTCTTCTGAAGCCGTTTCAATTTTTGATACAAGTTTATAATGTTATCTGCAATTGCTTTCAGTTTGGACAAGTCTAAAATTTTGTTGTTTGGTAAAGACTTAAACGGGGTACAATATTTGACTATGGACCAATGGACCAATGTAAATTTGAAGTGGTGGTACCTCATATTTATATTATCACTAATGCTTTTTGTCCCTTTTCATAAATCCTTTGCAAAAACGGATGAAACTTAATACATGTGTTCCTTATGCTAGTCTGCTGCTGTTGTTTTTTGTGATAGATGTGTGTTTCATTTGATGCTGTGTCATGGAAAAAGTGGGTTTAATGTATGTTTCTATAAAAAAAATCTTTCTTTTTTTTTAATTAAGGATATCATTTCAAAACAAATAATCTGTTTTCTTTTTAATCTTTTTCAGGAAAGATATGGGCTTGCTTTAGGAAACTTCAGCGTGAAGACAGACTGGAGGTAGGTCAAAGTTGTCAACCAGTTTCAGGCAGTTTTCTGAATTAGTTTGTTTTCTAAATTCCTATTGCTTTTGCTCAATTGAACTTTTATTCATAGTGTTAAGTTGGGTTGTAGAGTATTTTTTGTTTCATCTTTTTGTGCATAAAATCCTTGTCTGCAATGTGCTTCATTTGGCAGTACTGGTTTAATAGTTTGAAAACTGAAATATCTATCCTAGATGTACAAAGTGTCATGGTAAAATGAGAAAACAAAAATCTTTTTTTGCATTATAGATCTTCTCATAAATCATTAATGGGAATATTTGATTTTTTCTTCATCTCAAGCCTTTTATTCTGAAAACAACCATTACTGCAACTTTTTTCTTATCAGTTCATGAAAATTTCAAATTA
Source organism: Tridacna crocea (assembly GCA_943736015.1). Taxonomy (NCBI): domain Eukaryota; kingdom Metazoa; phylum Mollusca; class Bivalvia; order Cardiida; family Cardiidae; genus Tridacna; species Tridacna crocea. The sequence continues at coordinate 16,612,438 of OX031070.1, forward strand.
CATAGCATTTTACTGTACAAGTGAGGTCCAGCAGACTGACAGAAGGAACTTCCATTGTAACAATTTATATATTAAGTATATACAATGTGACCAGGGACAGGGGTTCTATAGCACAAATGGAAGTTTCAACTATCAGGTTGTTGGCAAAACTGTTTTTATTTGGCATAGCTGAATGTACTTGCTTTTGACCTAGGTTTTGGCATTGATGAAAAATGAATAAATAGAAATTCGTTATTGGTAAAAAATGTATACATGTTTATACTAAAGCCCCTGCCTATTTGCTGGCAAATTTATGCAGTCAATCTTTTTTTTGGATATTTCTTATTTGAACCAATTGCAAAGAGGTCAGATCTACAATAAATATCAAGTTATGATTTTAGCTTGTGAAACTTAAACGAAATTCATGGTCCGTCATATAGCTGCATGTATACATGCATTAACGTGAAGTGTTGGCCCAAATACATCATAGTGTTGTGACTGGTTAAGTCAACTTTTAAGTTACCTGAAGTTCATGTTGCTGGCAAACTTATCATTAAAATACATAATCATATATGCATTGTTGGGTCAAATATGTATCAAAGCAAGTATGATCAACTTATAAACTTACTTAAAATACCTTCAGGTTTCTCAAAAATCTGTCTGTCACATTTAAATACAGTATATAAACTATAAACCTAGGTATGAATCACCTTATAAGGTTAAATGTTTAGTTAAAAACATCGTACCAATATCAAAGTTCCACAGGGAAGTGAGGTTCAGTAGACTGACAGTAGGAACTTCCATTATTCATTTATATACATGTACATGTATTATTCATTATATATTGTGACTAGGGACGGGGGTTATATAGCACAAATGGAAGTTTCCACTATCAGGTTGCTGGCAATACCTTTTTTTCTTAACTATTTGTAAGCAGTTAGGTCACATGCATGTCATGGTATTAAACGTAATTTGACAAGGTTGGTCAGCTTAAAAAGTTACCTATAATGCATTCAGGTTTCTTTCAAACCCATCTTTCAAAAATCTGGCAATACCCCTTACATATACAATGGATCAAATGTAAATCAATAGATCCTCCAGGTGAACTTAAAAAAAACTACCCTTCATAAATTTTTTGTCAAAAGCAATGCCATCCTAAAAATATCTGTCATGTAAATTTACAATACAAGTCTATACTAAATTTAGGTCTTAAGCAATACTATCTTTAAACTATCTTTAGAGTATATGTTCCCTCACATAACTTAGAAAACTAGCCTACGTTAAATTCAAGCAATATACATGTAGTCTTAAACACTTTACCACACAATCTAGAGTTTGAGTTTCAATAACCCTGTCAAAAACATTGTTGGGGAAAAAGAGAAAATGTAGGTTACCATCAAAATATAAACTTACTTCATTAATTTTTTCTACTATTTGTAAGGAGTTAGGTCACATGCATATCATGGTATTAAACATAATTTGATAAGTTTGGTCAGCATAAAATGTTACTTAAAATGCATGCAGGTTTCTTTAAAACCCATCTTCAAATATCTGGCAATACCCCTTACAATGGATCAAATGTACATGTATATCAAAAGTTCCTTCAGGTGAACTTTAAAAAAAAACCAGCCTTCATAAAACTTTTGTCAAAAGCAGTACTATCCTAAAATTATTTGTTATGTAAATTTCTTCAGGTAAACTTATAAAATATCCTACATTAAATTCAGGTCACAAATAATACCATTTTCTTTGTTACATAAATGTACTTGGGTAAATTTATAATACAAGTCTATACTAAATTCAGGTCTTAAGCAATACTGTCTTTAAACTACCGGTATCTGTAGAGTATGTTCCCTCACATAACTTAGAAAACTAGCCTATGTTAAATTCAAGCAATACAGTCTTGAACCCTTTGCAACACAATCGAGAGTTCGAGTTTCAATAACCCTAAGGAAAATTCCTGTCAAAAACATTGTTGGGGAAAAAGAGAAAATGTAGGTTACCATCAAAATATCAACTTACTTCATTAATTTTTTTTCTTTCAAAATTTGAGGTAGTTTAGAGCAGCTTTAATGTCCTGTAAAACTTAAAAGTTTTAACACTTTACTAAATAACAAAATTTTAAACTGGTCAAAATTGAAAGCATTTGCAGACAACAAAATAAATGTGGTTGAAAAATGGAAATTTGTTGTTAGCAAGGTAGAAAACGTTGTGGGAAAAGGAGAAAATCCAAGTTACCAGCAAAATATCAACTTACTTCAATTTTTCTCTTTCAAAATTTGAGGTAGTTCAGGGCTGCTGTAAATGTCCTGTGAAGCTTGAAATTATAATTCAAGCCTACAGTATGAATATTTGGTACTTAATTATGCCAAAATGAATGAAATAACAAATACTTGAACCTGTAAATCTTGGTATTAATTTTCAAAATTCAAAATTGTTTTTCTTTGTTTGTTGTTTGTGTGTTTGTTTGTGTGTTTGTTTTTCATGTTTACTTCAAACTTTTGCAGAGGTTTTGTTTGCAGTGCTATCACCACATTGATAACCTAGGTACCGGTCTGCAAAAATGTACCCGATATGGCCAATGTGCAGAGAGGATATAAGGCCTTTCCTTTTCTGTTGCAAGAATTTGCAGGTTAAGATAGTACTGCCTTGGAGTGTGTTTGCAACCCAGCTCCAGAGATCTTATATTGGTATAAGATCTCAGGGGCCAGTCTGTTTCAAAACCTCACCCCCAACAAATTACACTTTCTTTAAAAAAAAATTGCACCCATGTCTTTTGATCTACATAAGACTGTTAGGCCAAGGCATGTCAGAAAACATTGAAACTGTGACCCCAAAGTTACAGTTAGATGGCCATTTACATGCTGACACCCATATTGTATTGAGCAGGTAAGAAAATGGCCATTGGCATGCCTAGAGAAACTGCTCCTATCTATATTGGCCACACCATGCTAGGTGGACAGTCTTGTCTGATGTCCGGACTGTTAAAATATATTAAATATTGTGTCAGCATTTTAATACGGGTAACAAGTTCTACTTACTACCATACAGGCTTTTTCTTATCTGTGAGGAAAAATTGAACCAGAGAGAAATTTTTGCAGAAAAGTGTTCTCTTGTACAAAAAAAGAAAATAAAAACTTGTAATGAAAAGGAACCATTTCTTGTGCAAACACTACTTTTCTTTCAACAAAGTTTTCGTCTGAGCTTAAACATGACATAACAGTATGGTGGTGATTTTTTTTTAAAAGACTTTGTGGCCAGACTGTGCTTGAAAACATGTGATTGTAATCTCAAAAAGACAGTAAAAATGGTTATTACAAAGCTGACACCAAAATGAGCAATTCAAGAAAATGACCATTAATGTGCACAGCATACTTTTCCTTAAATATTGGCCACACATGGTTAAGTGAACACTGAACAGTGTTTGAATTTGTATGATACAGAATACAAAATTGTGTCAGCCTACAAAGAAAGCATTAGTGAATATAGTTGTACAGTTTTCAAAATGTGTAATTCTGTAAGAGCAATAAGCTGAATTGAATTATTATTTTGGCCTACTTTGGGGATGTTGTTTTGGTTCCTTACCCCTACTTTTTTTTTTATATTTTTAGGTACATTGGGATACTAGAGCCACATATAATATGGTAAAGCTGAGATGAACCATGATAATGAGAAGCAGAACTTAGACCAGTGAATCTTGTATTACACAAATGTAAACAGTGCTGGACCACAAATTATCCTACACTATTTATATTGCATAAAAGGATTTGGGGAATAGCCATGTTTTTCACACAAGTGTATTTGCTGATTTTATGATTTTTTTTTAGTTGATTGTGTGACTCTAGCCAAACTGATCTTGATGTTACAGGAATTGAATTAAGAAATTAACTCTTACATTGGTTTAAGTGGGTTTACCTTATGACAACAGGCATTTTGTCCAAAGTTCTGTTCTTTAGTATTGAGCCTCATTTTTCAACAGAATGCTACCTAAAGTAATAATTGCACCTAAAATTCACCCTTGAGTTGCAATTGGGAACGTGTGTACAGCTAAAGGGTATGCAGGTCAATAATATATCTGATATTAGCCTGTTTGGTTATGGGGTAACCTCATTTCTATAGACTGATAAAGTTTAAGTATGATAAAATTTAAAAAATGTTGTAAGGTATGATAAAATAGATAAGATGTTGTAAACTATGATAAAATGATGTGAATAAAAGCAGTGGTTCCATTTCCTGCTCTTTTTTTTTTTAATTTACAATGGTTATTCTCTCCAAAGTGTTGACTCACTTTCTTTGCAAATCTGTAACCTTCTTTATAATAAGCGATTGGATTTCTCTTTCTTCCTTAACCCAGGATATTTACAGCACCTCCTTTCTTCTGGTCTTCACTTTCTACCACACTAAAGATCTTTAGATGTGTTGGAATTTAATATAAAATTTCCAGTGAAGCAGAAATTATGAAGTCTGTCTGCGACATGGGTGAAAAACAGAAAATGCTGGTTATCAGCATTTTCTTTTTTTTTTCCCCCACGATGATTTCAAAATCCTTCCACCCCAAGTTGTTACAATTTGGAATTGTTTGTTAAGAATTTTAAAAATTTACTAGTATTTGGTAAAGTTTAAAAGATTTCTTTCTAGGTGAGACATGATTATTCAATTTTTTTTTTGTTTGATCCTTTGCTTAACCATTTACAAACAATCCATGACTTCATGATCCCGAGATAGAAGCCTTTTTAAAGGCTTCTTTCTCAGGGTAGTCAAAAGTAGAGATTGTGTGGTAATGAGTTACCATGGCTCATACTGTCTACAAGTGCTTTGAGTTTGTACAAGTAAAAAGTTTTGTTGTTTGGCAAAGAGTTGAGGGATGAAAGTAATGAAGATAGGCTCCTACATCACAGCTTTCGATGATAGATCAAGCCAGATTTCCAGTTCTGGTTGCATCGATAATCATCTCTGCATTGACCCACAACAGATAACTACTTCCTATTCCCTTTGCTTTGTACTATGTTTCTCTGAGATCAGCCACTGACTGGCATTGCGAGGTACCAACATACTCCATCATGTCATCTTGTGCGATTGGTTCCAGTGCAAACAATCCCCAATCGTGAATACTGCTTTTGGCAACTTTAAGGCTTTATTTCCGAACTGAAATAAAAGACCCAACAAACTCATCAAAATTATTATTCAGTGACCAATATGCATGACATGAGAAAACCTCGGTGAAAAGGGGGTTTGGTGCATCTTGCAAAAAGCATCAACCCAGGCCTGTGTTGTGTACTCTTTTGCAGGCTGACCAAGATTATTTTTTTTTGTTCCTGGTTGATTTTCTACATGTCAAAGGACCCTTTTCCTTTGCCCTATGGTTTAGCTAGTTTTTTTTTTAAATGAAATAGACCCATTTTATGCTACAAGATACTTGGTATAATGAATTTTGAAGCTAAATAAAATACCCTACTCCCCAAGTGGAGCTCATCTGAATTTTTAATCCAACACCTAGAGCCCTTTGATGTGTTGAGACTGAAAATATGAATTCATTATTTAAATTGGGAGTTTAATGTTACGAGGGGAGGTCGATAAGTTCGTAGAACTTGGTATTTTTCTTTACAATTTAAATGTTTTTCTTTTATTTTTGTGCAGTATAAACCTTTGCCAGTTGAATGATAAAAGCCATTCAGTCAACACTTTACACTTTTTGGTCTTACTTTTTGTTGGAAAACCTATACCCATAGACAAAAATGAAAAGCCACAATATTGAGTTCGGAGCACAAGTCCAGAGTTGCAGAAGCGGCTATTCGTGACTGCAAGCTTGAGCAGTTAAATCACCCACCATACAGTCCAGACCTGGCCCAAAGTGATCATTGTCTGTTCTGAAATTTGATATCCCACTTGCTTGGAGCGAGATTTCCGGACGATAATGAGCTCAAGTCTGCTACAGAGTGCATGGCTTCTGACTTGCCATTTTTGCCGATGGGTATAGGTTTTCCAACAAAAAGTAAAAGTAAAACAAAGTAAAAGATGGGCGGATCCAGAGGTGGGGACCGGGGGTCCGGACCCACCCTGGAATTTCGGAAAAAATGAGGTAATCGGATTCGTGAATGGGACTGGTCTGATATTGCACAGCATTTATATAAAATACAGTCATAGATTAAAAAAAAAAAGTTCTAAACGTGGAAACCTCCTGATGATTAGAACTGGAAACGTTGACTTTTCTTGTAAATGGCTTACATCCACTGAAATCTGCAAATCATATAATGAATAAGAAGAGTGTGTTTTCGGTGGGACCCCCCCCCCCTCCTCCCGCCCCGAGAAAGATATCTGGATCTGCGCATGTTACAAGAGCTTACTAAATGACTTGTAATTCAACTGACAAAGGTTTTATACTGCCAAAAAATGAAAGAAGAAATTTTGAATTGTATAGAAAAATACCAAGTCAGTCTACAAACTTATTGACCTTCCCTCGTATTTTAACATCTTATAGGTCTTATCATGGCAGTCAGTGACACACCCATAGTTTCCTGGCTTTCTTAACCTAGTACTAACACAACTTTCTTTTCAGAGCTACTCACTACTTTTCTCACATGCATCAGAGGTGAGGTGCAAAAAAAATATAAGAACGCCAAAACCGGGCATCAAACCCGCAACTTGTAGGTCACAAGTCTGGTACGCTAACAACTGAGCTAGCGAGCCAGGCTCTGAACATCTAAGCTAAAGGTTAGTATTAGAATTCAGAATTAAAACAGAATGTGCATTTTGAATGGTTTGGAATGAAACCTGTTATCACATATCTAACATCAACTTTAGTGTGGTGAGAAACCTGGAGTTGACTAAACTTGACTGATCTTTACCAATTGACACACTTTTGGAGTACTTACAACATAGAATTTTGAATGCATAATTATAAGGACTTGCTGCTTTTCCAAAACTGTTCTGGCCAGAGTTGACCAGATAACTCAATCAGAGGAGCAGCTGGCAGAGGGAAAGGGGCATTGTGTTCAAGTCTTAACTTGACCAGTCACTTCCTTTTTCTCCTCTAGTTACATGTACATATACATGTTTAGTGCCCAACATAAATAACATGCAATTATGTCTTTGAGGTTGCGATGGACTGATTGGTAGCCACTATTCAATGGTAATTAGTGAGATGTAGGGGATGAATCCAATAAAAATATATGCTTCTAAAGTGGACTTTATCCTTTCTTGAACATTTTTTTTTTTATCTTCTCCAAATTGAAAACATTAATTTTACAAACTTAAGTGTTTTGCATGTGACAATTTAAGTACGTATTTCTCAAAGGATGAGATTCATAATTGAAAAACCTTATGTGTACAATACTGGGATTTGGGATCCTTTCTATTCCACAGAATTGTTACAACTTCGGATTGTCTGGCACAGAGTTAAAATCAAAGGACTGAACGTCCTGAAAAGCTGACTTTTTGAATAGTTTTGAGCTATGATAAGATGACATTGTGATGAAAATTTAAAAAAAAGAAATTATCACACAATGTATAATATGCAAGTCATAAGTAGAGTAAGCAAGGACAATGGGTGTCAAAGTTGTTCTACAAAGTATGCAGCAATTTTACTTTGCTACTTATTAGAGTAGTAATTTGATGTACATAACGATTTGACATGTTTTTATGATAGTATTATATTTTGGGCTTAACCCACACAGTAATATATCGTGTTTCAAAGGAAAATGAAGTTGGGGTGTACTAGCTAAATTTTAAAGTAAGATGATAAGTGTGCAAACGTGTATATGATAGTATCTGCATGGTTTAGATAAAAAGATAACATTGTACAGTCTTAAAAAGAAAAGTATTTTTCAAAGCTTATGTACATCAGCATAAAATGAGGGAGCTTCAGACGTACTTATGGCTCTATATAAAAAATATGTTTTATTTATTTACACTTAATTTGCTTATTTCGTCAAAATTCTACGGTCTTTCTAAAAGTATAAAATTCACCCAAACATTTAATTTTTTTGCAGCAGAATGATGTAGTGTAGCTGTGATCCATTTTTCAACTCGTCTGAGATATCAGAGATCTAGGCAAACATTCTGACCAAGTTTCAGTTTGGACTGAAAATATGGCCTCTAGATCGTACACATGTTTTTTTTTCTGAGATTTGCCCTAGTAACCTAGAATCTTACCCAACATGGCCCATTTTTAACACGTACAAGATATTAGCAAGACAAAAATTTTGACTAACTTTCAGACGTATTGGACAAAAAATGTGGCCTCTAGAGCGTACACAAGGGTTTTCTAAGATTTGACCTAGTGACCTAGTTGTTGGCCCAAGAGTACCTATTTTTGAACTCGTTTGAGATATCATCAACACAAACATTCTGACCAAGTTCCACAAGAATCGGACTGAAAATGTAGCCTCTAGGGTGTACACAAGGTAAAGGTTGACGACGAATGACAGATGACACACAACGGACGCTTGAAACAGCACGATCACAAAAGCTCTCCACGAACTTAAAAGCTAGTGGGAACGCTGTTATCATTAATATCCGTCTGCCTCACTGTTTACGTACTATGAATAACCTTTTACTGACTAGACATAGAGTGACTCGCCTACCACATTGACTTTAAGAATAATTAAGGTAAAAAGATAATAAAGGGGGGTAATCTTGTAAAAGAAGATTTTTCACCATTTACTTGTGCATTTGATTTATTATGATAAAAAAGAAATAATGTTGTTTGGTAAAGTAGTAATCATTTATCAGGACTTAAAAGTTCTTATGCTTTTATGCAATATTACTGGAAAAGGAGCACTATTGCAGAGGTAGTGTTGAACAAATGTTCTTTTTTCTAAAGGGGACGTTTTAGGGCGACGTTTTAACCAACTTGGAATGGAAATGGGGACGTTTTAACCAAAAGTGGGACGTTTTGACTATGGGACGTTTTAACTGGATACCGTTTTACTTAAAACGAGCGACCCGGAAGTACTACACAGTGTTAAGTCAAGACGTTGGTTGCATGCTCAGTCCAGGGAGAATTTATTACGTTTGAACGGCACAGATAATGGAGGACTCAAAAGTTTCAGCTAAGAAGTCGAAGACTATCAAATCGAGAAGAGAATCCGCTGTAACTATTTGTTTTGTTCCCACAGATTCAAGAGATAGACTCTTGTGTGGTTCTTCAATATTTAATTTCGTACCATGACCGTTTCGTTCTTCAGCCTCTGCATTTACCCTACTGAAAATATCAGTTGTTGTCTTTTCCCGTTTTAGATTGGCATAATACCGTAAAACGCCCTTCTTCTATACAGTCAGTGCTTATACATGTGGCATTGTTTTTTGAGTTAAAAGAAGAAATTTAATGAAATTTTCAGCTTCATTCTGTTAAAAAATATTGTATTTGATGCATACGAAATGAATCCATAAATCATTTGCAATTTTTTGAAACATAATTTTGATTTTCATGGGTTTTTCGCGATTTATGGCTGGGCGTTTTCTCTTATTATGCCTTTCGATTTTTATTTATGTATGTGTATTGTCCCTTTATGCTTAAGTGGGAGCATTTCTAGTCGGACTGCATGTCTTGTTAAAGGCGATCTTGGACTTGAAATTGCCTGAAAATTTATTTTTTCCCTCAGAGCACAGGAATTTGACATTCTATTACCAAAAATAAATGATAAAATATGAAAAAAAAATCTCCCCTATATATAAACACAAGGAATGCAATGTCTCGATTGCAGGCGCCAGCACAGGACAGCCTTTCCCACCCAAAATCACCCACGAAACAAACATTGATCATAATTTCCTTTAGCATAGTGATAGACAACACAAAAATGTACCTGCAACATTTAGCAATACCTCATTAGACACCTTTTAACTGGAGATATCTGTCATGTTTTACAATTTTTTTGACTATTGTGATCCATCGAGGAGGCCATTCGCTGACGTCATTTGATTCCCATGAATGGTCCAATATGGGTTAAGTCCATAGAGTTACCTTGCTTGATGGGGGATTTCCCAATCACAAGAGTCAAATATTTTTTCTTTAAAAAGGAATGCATTCAAATACTTTTGTTAGTTACTTCTAAAAAAAATCACAAGTATCATGTGATGTCCATAAATATATATAATAAAAACAAAAAAATAATAGTAATAAGTAATACGAAAATATCTAGGGATACACTTCTTGGGAATCCCATGCCATCAGCAAATGGCCTCCTCGATGGATCGAAATTGTCAAAAAAAAAGTAAAACATGACATATCTCGGGTTAAAAGGTGTCTACTGAGGTATTGCTGAATGTGGCAGGTACATTTTTGTGTTGTCTATCACTAAGCTAAAGGAAATTACGATCGAGGGTTATTTTGTTGGTGATTTTGTGTGAGAAAGGCTGTCTTGTGCTAGCGCCGGCAATGGAGATGTTGCATTCCACGTGTTAATATTATATCGGGGAGATTTTTTTTTTTCATTTTTTATCATTTATTTGGGTTATAGAATGTCAGATTCCTGTGCTCAGACCTCCAGTTTGTTATCAGAATTTTATCTAAAAAATAACTTTGTCACCCACAGGCAATATAAAAACACAACAGGGAAAAACCTTCAATCTTAACCCTTTACAACACAATCCTGAGGTTTTATTGACCCTGAGAAAGAAAGCTTATGGTGTCTGAGACTGAAGATTGTTATATTGGGGAAGGAGTTAATTCATGAATTTTCTTAAATAAAAAATGTAAGTTTTGAATGCATTTTCAGACAACAAAATAATTGTCAGTCAAATGATGTGAGTTATTTGCATTAGGGATAAAAGTATTGTCAAAGATAGACAACATATCAATTTTACATAGATTGAGAAACAAGTTCTAACAACTTTTACTAATCTCCCTTGATTCTGACTAGACTTTGTTGAATGGTAGATGCTTTTTGTTGATTTAAGGAAAAAAATGCGGACGAACATTTTCACCTTTTCCTACACTTTTTTTTTTCCAAAACCTTCTCAATAGTCATTAAAATACATGTATATGTGTTAAAAATAGTGGATTAATACAATGAAAATATCTTACTCTTTTTTAACACTATGATTAAACAGCACATAATTTATTACAGGTCCAGGGTACCAATGACAGTAGTATTGTCAGCAAATCTTCCATGGCCATGCAGGGTTACTTCAATGACCCCTATCTAGGTGTACAGTGTTTTGTATCCAAAGTGACGAGACGGGCACCATTGATCCACAGGTGATGGTATTGTTTTGTTTGTACGAATGGATTATCAAATGTATAAATGATTGATTAAATGAAAGAAGATTTACTGTCTCTTGGCAGTTACAGGCAAATTGATTACCATATACAAAAGCAAACTAAAAAGATGCAAGGTAATTTAATGAGCTGGATGGAATCAGTGGATCAGGTCAATTGACAAGATCAGACCTGAGTGATTTCTACTGCTTTTCACATTTAATAACTTGGCTGTTTTCAAAGAAAAGATGGAGGTATTGTCTTAACCCTTTCCCAAACAACAAAATTTTAGACTCATCCAAATTGAAAGCACTTGCAGACAACAAAATAAATGTAACTCAATAATTGAAATTTGTTTCAAGCAGGGCAGAAAACGTTGAGGGAAAAGGAGACAATGCTGGTTACCAGCATTGTCTCCTTTTCCCACAATGTTTTCCAGAGGCTTCTATCTATGGGTCGTAAAAACCAGGGATTGTTTGGTAAAGGGTTAAACCAGTCATTATATGTGTCATGATCAACATTGCTCTAAGTCTAAAATGAAAATTTTATTACTTGGTAAAGAGATTTGACAGATGGCATAAAAGAAACACTTTGAAGAAAATACATAGCTTTTTCAAAACACAGGAAAACATGTTTTATAAAGATGAAATTACAGGTGCACTTGCTATTAGCAATGGCTCTTTTCCCCATCTGTTTTTGAAATCTGTTCACAGCTCTGGGGTAGCAGTATTCTTCCAAGGCAGGGACTCTTAAATATTGTCCCATTTAGGAAAAAATCATAATCCACACAGGAGGGACTTTATCCCTACCAAAGATAGGTGAGAATTAGGTCTGAGAGCTTTTTTCTCCTTTTTTAGCTCACCTGAGCACGAAGTGCTCAAAGGTGAGCTATTGTAATCGATCAATGTCCGTCCGTCCGTCTGTCCGTCTAGCCGTTCACAATTACAAAAAAAATCTTCTCCTCCTAAACTAACAATCAGATTTCAATCAAACTTCACAGAAATGATCCTTAGGTGATGCACTTTCAAAATACTTCAAAGATTTGGATTCCATGAAGAACTCTGGTTGCCATGGCAACTGAGTGAAAAAAATTTAAAAATCTTCTTGTCCAAAAGTGTAAGGGCTAGAGCTTTCATATTTGGCATGTAGCATCATCTAATGGCCCTCTACCAAAATACTTCAAATCATGGCTATAGTCTTGAAATTGGCCCTATGTTGTGGGTTCCCAGATTTTACATAGAGATAAAGAAGGAAATCTTAGAAAAATTTCTTGTCTCAAACCGTAAGGGCTAGAGCTCTCATATTTGGCATTTAGCATTAACTAGTGGCCCTCTACTAAAATACTTCAAATTATCGCCCTAGTGCGGAAATTGGCCCTATGTTGTGGGGTCTCGGATTTCACAAAGAGATAAAGAAGAAAATCTGAGAAAATTTTCTTGTCCCAAGCGGTAAGGGCTAGAGCTTTCATATTTGGCATGCAGTATCATGTAGTGGCCCTCTACCAAAAGACTTCAAATTATGGCCCTGCTGTGAAAATTAAACCTATGTTGTTGGTCTTGGTTTTCACATAGAGACAAGGAAGGAAATCTTTAAAAACCTTCTTGTCCAAATGGTAATGGCCAGAGCTTTCATATTTGGCATGTAGCATCATCTAGTTGCTCTGTACCAAAAGACTTCAAATTATATCCCTGATGTAAAGAATTGGCCCTATGTTGTGGGTCTCGGATTTCACATAGCAATAAAGAATGAAATTCTTTAAAAATTTCTTTGTCCCATATGGTAATGGCCAGAGCTTTCATATTTGGCTTGTAGCATCATCTAGTGGCCCTCTACCAATATACCTCAAATTATGGTCCTAGTGTTGGAAGTGGCCCTATGTTGTGGGTTCTTGGATTTCACATAGCGATAAAGAAGGAAATCTTAGAAAATCTTCTTCTCCCAAACCAGAAGGGCTAGAGCTTTCATATTTGGTATGTAGCATCATCTAGTGGCCCTCTACCAAAATACTGCAAATTATGGTCCTGGTGTGAAAGTTAGCCCTATGTTGTTGGTCTCAGATTTCACATAGAGATAAAGAGGGAAATCTTTAAAAGTCTTCTTGTGAGCACTCTTGAGACCACATTTCTTGCTAAGCTGAATTGAAAATTGGTAAGAATGTCTGTCTCAATAAAGTCTCACATGAGTCTGCATTAAATGCTTGTTCGGAGTATAACTTTGTCATCTCAAGTAAGAACATCTTCAACATTGGTATGCATGTTTGTTGTGATATTACAGAGTACTGTTTTCAAGAACAACAACTCTACCTAGCATGGATTTTGAGTAATACGACTTTGATCTTTATTTTGATAGTATTGCTTGCTTGTCCAGAGTAGAATTTTGAAGTCTCAAGTCAAATTGTTTGTTGCATTGCCTGCCCTTTGCAACTATTATACCTCCTGTACAACTGGTGGTGGGATTGCATATCTTGCGACAATTTGCCGCTCTTGTTGCATCATCATTAGCCCCTGAACCTCAGTATTTGGTAATTATAGTCTTTGTTGTAGACCTTTGCTGCTTAGTACTCATTTGAGCGATATAGGACCATCATGGTCCTCTTGTCTTTATAATGTCTCCAATCCCCACAAATTTAACAAGCGAATGGACCTTCCCTACCTTATCCTTGGCTGAGAGGTCAGTGGTAAAACGTTACATTTTTCTACAGCTTTATTATTGCATAAATTTGTATTTCAGGGGATATTATGTGAGGGCAAAAACTTTGGATTACATGCTGAAAACTTTTCTCAGAGAAAACCCTGGCAAAAAGCAGGTTAGTCCATTACAGACAGACTTTATTTTCTCAGGTTTTCATTTTCTTAGTTTAAATTCAGTAATGTGGAAAAAAACTGCCCTGGATAGGAACAAGCGCAATAACAGTTTACCACACAGTCTGTAGTTTAACAACCCCACGGCTTATGACTTTTGAAAACATTTTGGAAAAAGAAGAAAATGCTGGTTACCAGGATTTTCTCCTTTTCCCAAAATGGTTTCTACCTATTCAAAGGCAAATTTCATAATTTGTGCAACATTGTGAATGCTTTCAATTCTGACCTATTTAGAATATTTTGTCGTTTGATAAAGAGCTAAAGGCACAGGTTTCCCCATCTTCACAAGCCAAGGCTGACGATCCACTACGCTACTCTACCCTTGGTGGATTGAGCTTGATTTTTACATTCCCCTGATATGCTTTTTCATCGGACGTAGCCAGCTCTAACTGCAATGACTGAAATCGCTCGTAGCATTTCATCTTTGATAATAATAGAACAAGGTCGCTACCTTTCGAATAGAAGGTAAACATAGAAACCCACGTGGATGTCTGCTTATCGTTTCATGTGTATTCATAAGCGGTTTGTGAAACGATGTTTCATCGGCTTTTAGAAATGTGATGTAAAGGGGGGTAATAATCAGCATCCAATAGAGGGCGCAGGGCAGGAATCTCGAAATCGGGCTCAATCAGCCAAGGTAAGATCCATGTAGTGATCGTAACCTTGGCTCGTGAAGATGGGGTTTCCCATGGGTATTTTTGTCAGTTGAGAAAGCCTTGGTAAAAAGTTGGAAAAGCATATAGACAGGGACTTAGCTAGCCCGCTTTTCATGTGGAATACCAGTTGTGCCCATGGAGTGCATATTCTTATGGTATGTTACAACCCTTTAACCCTTTATCTCACAATTCAAGTCTGACATGCAGGACTTACGAAAACATTGTGGGAGAAGGAGGAAATACTGGTAAACCAACATTTCTCCTTTTTCCCCAATGCTTTTAACCATTTCAGAGACAAATTTCATGATATTGAATTTTTTGTCTACAAATGCTTTTAATGTAGCCAATTCCAAAATTTTGTTGTGTGGTAATGGTTTGATGATAGTTTTTACAATCTGTGAAAAGAGAGAAAATACCTCATTTAATCTTAACTCTTCAAATTACTTAACAATCTCAACTTTTGATAACCCTTAAAAAGAACTCTTTTTAAAACATTGTGGGAAAAGGGGAAAATGCTGGTAACCAGCATTTTCTCCTTTTCCCACAATGTTTTCTACCCTTCACAAATCAAATTTCAATTTTTGATTCACATGTATCTTGTCGTCTGCAGATGCTTTCAATTCGGACTAGAGTCAATAATTTTGTCGCTTGGTAAAAAGTTACAACAAGCTATATAGATTTGTCCTGATTAAAAGTATAAGCAGAAAACAAATTAAGCATGGTTCAAATGATGGATTTTGTCTATGAAAGGAGAAAATCTCGATAACAAATGCTAGTTACCAACACTTTCTCTAGTTTCCATGTTTATGACAGCCTTCTTCCACAGAGTCACTACACTTAAGAGCCCTAACATATTACTGTAAAAGCCAGGAAATACACTGAAAGCTGTTTCCATGATAAAACTGAAATAATGTTGAAAGTGGCTGAAAACACCAATGTGTTGTCATTCTTGTCCTGACAATGTTTCAGTAGCAGCTACATGTAGCTGATGAAAAAGAAATTTTTTTCTCTCTATATTGTCTTTTCCTCTTCTTTTACAAGCTAGTGGTATTATATAGAATTTATTTTAACTTGTTAAAAGTATTTTCAATGCCTTTTCAGATAATATCTCTTGGAGCTGGATTTGATTCTGCATATTTTAGACTTCATGCACAAAACCTGTTAACAGACACAGTATTTTATGAGGTAGGAGTTTTATTTGTCAGATTTTTATCAGTTTTTTCATAGCTAAACTGCAACCACTTCTTTTAGCTCACCTGAACACAAAGTGGTCTAGAGCAACTTTGATGGAGTTTAAGATGTCCACCTTTCAACAGCAACATTCACTCCCCCTACCGCTGAAGTAGTAGTTTGGATAACATTGTGGAAAAAGGAGGAAATCCTTTTACCACAAAGATTTTTTTTACCCTATGAAAGAAAAGCTGTGTCATTTGAGCTACTGTGAAATTGTCTTCTGCAAATGGTTTTAGTTTGGATAGGTCTAAAATTTTGTTTGGATAGGTGTAAAATTTTGTTGTCTGGTAAAGAGTTGATGTCATAGAAACTTTTCACTAATTTCTGTCAGAAGCAGTTTAAAAAAATCCCTTTTTTACCAAGATGGCATTGAAATTTGGCAAGGATAAAATGGTGTTCATTCTTAGAGGGACAAATGAGGTTGTCTGCTACAATTTTATCCTGCCTCAGGATGCTTGTTACTTATAGACAGAGAAATTGCCTACTCAGTACAGTAGCATCATAAGGCCCTTTTTATGATTCTTTTCCAAACAATCACATGTTTGGCTGACTTAAGAAAAAGGGCTTTACCTTTTACCACACAATATTAGGTTAAATGACCCTGCTTAGTATTGGTTTTGGAAACATTGTGCAAAAAGGAGAAATTGGTGATAACAAATGTTTTCATCTTAGTATTTTTTGAGTCATGTAATTTTATTGTCTACATATCATTTGAATTTGGACAAGTCTATAATTTAATTTGATAAAAAGTTAAAAACATGGCAGCTACAGGAAAAAGACCTGCAAAACAGCATTGTTTTTCTCCCCTTTAACAGAAAGTTCTTCATCCTTTTGAAGACAAAGTCTGTCATTATATCCCCCACAATAAAGTGGAGAGGGGTATATTGGAATGGCCATGGCTGTCTATCTGTCTGTAGACACAAATTTGTCCGTCAAAATACTCTGAGAGTCTTTCAGGTACTAAACTCAAATTTACTTACACTGTTTCTATATATATGAAGTTGTGCATGTGCAATTTCCATGATCCTGCTGCAATTTGTTTTGGAATTATCTCCCCTTAAACTTTTTCAACTCATACTTTTGTACTTAACCATTTTTCATTCAGTGACAAAGACCTGTTTTGTGACAAGAAGCTGGTGGGGGTATGATCACATTTAGTGATTGCTGTAGTTTGATCTGTACTTAGTTCAAACTTGTGAAATATAAACTAGCCTTAACTTTTGTTGTCTGGAAAAGAAATAAACTTTTTTTATACTGGTAAAAGAAGTAACAATAATAATGATAATAACAGTTATATAAACAAAACCAAGAACTACAACAACAATCATCTTCATCATGAATATTAAGTGAACCTATACATGTGCTGTATTTGGCTGTAGTAGAAAATATGACAAATTCTCCACATTTCAGGTTGACTTTCCAGAAGTGGTGAAAAGAAAACATGCACTTATCCAGGAAAATTCAGAGCTTCAAGCCATGGTTGGGGAAATAGATCATCTGCTATTGGAGAAAAGCCCCTTAATAGGTTAAATCATATTCAATCACAAATTAGGAAAAGTTGAAATGAATTAACCCTACTTTTGATGCCCCTGAGAAAGAAGCCTTTAGAAAACATTGTGGAAAAAGGAGAAAATGCTGCTAATCAGCATTTTCTGCTTTTCCAACAATGTTTTCTACCCTTCACAAAACGAATTTCAGATTTTCAGTCACTTTTATTTTGTCCTCTGCAATTCCTCTCAATTTTGACAAACCTAAAATTTTGTCGTTTAGTAATGGGTTAAAAAATAGATTTGAGCTGTGAAAAAGGAATTTATGCATCAGCAAACACGGACTGTACAGGATGACATAGGTTGAAACTTTTTTGCTAGTTGTTGATTTTCTGACTACCCAAGGACCATTTTAACTCATTATCTAGTCAGACTGAATGTATTTCATAGGTTCCTTTTTATGTGATGTCTTTCTTGTAACAATACATCAGGGAGATGCAGTAAAAAGCCCACCTTTCACAGAGCAAGGCCCATTTACAGTTGGGAAAAAGACTGAATGAAGTTAAGGTTTTGTTAAATGGAAAAGATTTAAAAAAAAAAAACCAGAATATGAAAAAATATGAATCATGCTCTCTGAAATAGAAGTTTAACCCTTTACTCCATATATACTCATTTCTAAGCATTGCTTGTAGGAGCCTTTGGAAAACATTGTGGCAAAAGGTGAAATTGCTTGTGATGAGCAATTTCACCTTTTGTCACAATGTTTTCTATGCTATTAAAAGGTGTCATATACACATAAAAAATGGCTTCATCCTTGTTGTTATTTAGGGTCAATTAGAGATACCACAGAAATGCCTTATGGGATAAAGGGTTAACTCTTTACCAAAACGACAAAATTTTAGGCTTGTCCAAATCTAAAACATTTGCAGAGGACAAAATAAAAGTGACTGAGAATTTGAAATTTGTTTTGTGAAGGGTAGAAAACATTGTGGGAAAAGGAGAAAATGATGGTTACCAGCATTTTCTCTTTTTCCCACAGTGTTTTCTAAAGGCTTCATTCCCGGGGGCGTCAAAAGTAGGGATTGTGTGGTAATGGGTCAATGCTTTAGAAAGAAGTATTGATCCAAGTCGACCTGGGCTATCTGCAGTGTTTTCTTCTCTCTCAAAGGCCAATTGTACCATGGCACCTCGTCTTTTTTTGTCATCTACAAATACATGTACTTTTAGTTTGAACAAGTCTATGATTTTTTATTGGGTAAAGAGCAGACCTGCAGGTAAGAGGGAGTTCTGGTATCCTAAATCCATTATTTTTCTTTAAAAACCCTATATTGTGGGTACTCATTAGAATCGTCTCTATGAGGGTTTAGTCGAAAATAATGAATATTTTCAATTTTGAAATTCAAATCACTCCCTCTATCTGAAGCTCTGGTAAAGAGTTAAATGATCATTTGAAAAAGAATGCAAACCTTCACACAGATTGATTTAATTGCCTGTGATGTAGCCTTTTTTACCAAGAAAAATATTTATTGTAAAGAGTTGCAGATTTTTAGGACTTTGTTGAAGTTTCAATCTTAGAAAATATCTTACCATTGATTTTAGTATACAAATAACTAACAAACACCAGTTGGTAAGAGAGAAGGAAGTAAGGGGGAGGGGGCACCTTGATTGCATGCCTTTACAAAACAGCATTTACATGGGTAATAGGTTCTTTCCTTAAATAGATTTACAGACAATTAAAAATTTGCTTGTATTTATGGTGTGTGTCCTTTAAACATTAGAAAACATTGTGGGAAAATGAGAAAACCCTTTTTCACGAGAGTCATTAGAATTTAAGATTGTTTGTTGAAAGTTTAAATTTGCTAAAATGCCTTTCAGAAATGAGCACAAAGTGGTATAACCTGCTAGGGGTGGACTTATCCCAGATCAACACGCTGGAAGCAGTTTTGAATTTATGCCATATTGATTTGGAGGCGCCCACTTTACTGTTATCAGAGTGTGTCCTGACTTACATGACCAGAAGATGGTATGTATAAGTAACTGTAGTAATTGTAATCCTACTATGCAGAGTTTTGTTTAAGGTCTGACTGTACTAAACATGGGGTCTGATCTCTGATCTACAGTATTTGATTTTTTTGAGAAATATTCAGTGTGTCTGTATTCACCAGCCATTTTTAAGTTGTATTCTTAGTCTTATTCTATATCAAGCAAATAAAGTGGTTTCTGATGTGGTTGGCAAAACCATTACAGGTTTATGTTAGTCATTGCAAACTTATGATCTATCGCTAAGATAGTTTAGCAACACAAAGGGTCGTGTTTTGTTATGGCTCAGGTCGTCTGTCAGCCTGTCCTTACATCTGTCTGTCTGTCCATCCGTCTATTAGCAATTTCTTGTGTACGCAACTCCTCCTACAATTTGTATTGGGATAAGTTCAGACTTATCACAATGGATCTCTATAATGTGTGGTTGTGCATGTGACTCTTAAAATTTGGATCTCTGTAGGCATTCTAGAGTTTAACCTATTTCATGGACAAGCCCCTTTAGGTGTATGTATACGTGCTGCTCTACAAAACTCTTGTTTTACATCTTTTTTTTTTTTTTCAACAGTGCATCAGCAGTTATTAAGTGGGCAGGAGAAACCTTCAGTAACTCTATGTTTGTGCTCTATGAACAGGTTTGTTATTTTATTTCATGTTTTAGCCCTTTTAGGGGGCGCCTGCCTGGGTGGCTCAGTGGTGAGTGTGTGGGACTCATGACCTGATGTTGTGAGTTCAATACCCTGTTGAGGCGAACTTTCTCTCCGGCGTATTTTCGCCTCTAACCTTTGCTGAAGCATGTGAGAAAAGTAGTTGATGGCTTTGGAAAGAAAAGTTGTGTTAGTACTGGTATGAGAAAGCCTGGAAACACATGTGCGTCACCGACTGCCATGATATGACCTTAGCTGTTAAAATGACATTAAATCCCAATACAACCAACCAACAACTTTTAGGGGGCTAAACACGTCTTCAAAAAGTATCAACTCATGTCAGCCTGCAATATACAAATTTTCTTTGTGTCCAAGGACATTCTATCTCATTAGTGACTTGCTTGTCATACTATATAGATTTCATGTAGACGTAACTTTGTGATGACTGGCTGGAGATACAATGAACCCTTCCTTGCCAGAGCATGGCACATATCTAAATTCACTTTTAACCCTTTATAAGAAGACAAAATTCTAGCCTTGTCCAAATTGAAAGCATTTGCAGATGACAATTCCATTGGTGCAATTTTCCTTTGATAAGGTAGAAAACAATGTGGGCAAAGGAGAAGTCCTTTTGCCATAATGTTTTCAAAAGGCTTCTTTCCCAGGGTCAATAAAACTTTGCATTGTGTGGTAAAGCATTAAGCAATATGCAAAACAGTGTCAGAAGAGAGCTAATACCTGGTATGGTCACTTTTTAACCCTTTACCACTTGGCAAAATTTTAAACCAATCCAAATTGATACAATTTCCAGACAACAATTTAATAGTGATGCAATTTTTCTTTGACAGGGTAGAAAAACTTTATGGGAAAAGGAGAAAATGCTGGTTACCAACATTTTCCTCTTTTCCATTAATGTTTTCAAAAGGCTTCTTCCCCAAGGTCGTCAAAAGTCGTTATTGTGCGGTCAAGAGTTAATTTGCTTTACATTGAACTCTAATGAAAAGTTTTACTATTTGTATTCCAGTACTTGTGCATTTTCTTCTTTTCCCTCAATGTTTTCAAAATGCTTCTTTCTCAAGGTCATCAAAAGTGGTTACTGTGCGGTAAAGGGTTAATTCTCTTTACATTGAACTCTAAAAAGTTTCAGTATTTGTATTCTACTACTTGTATCTCTTATACCACCTTACCTCTTTTGATCACCTGAGCACAATGCATTCACGGTGAGCTTTTGGTGACCCTGTGTTCATTGTACGCTTTGATTATCAGTCGAGCTGTATCCATCTTTAACAATTAACTTGTTTGCACTATAGAGGCCATATTTTCAGTCCAATACTCACGATACTTGGTGAGAATGTTTGTCATTTAATATTTTGAACAAGGTTCAATTATGGCCATATTCGGTCAAAAAGTAGGTCACAGTCATGTGTTTACATCATCTCAACTAGGATGTGTTCAACTTTACTTATCCTAGATGACTAGATGACTTAACTAAGTTGAGTGCTTTATTGTCAATGGTCCTCTTGTTTTAACCCTTTACCAAATAATCCCTGGTTTTTATGACAGTGAGAAAGAAGCCTTTTGAAAACATTGTGGGAAAACGAGAAAATGCTGGTAACCAGCATTTTCTCCATTTCCCACAATGTTTTCTACCCAGCTGGAAATAAAATTACAAATTTTAAGTTTCTTTTATTTTGGTGTCTGCAAGTGCTGTCAAGTTGGACCTGTCTAAAATTTTGTTGTTTGGTAAAGGGTTAAAAGATCTTTCTTGTTCATGTTTTGTAGATTAATCCTGATGATGCTTTTGGTCTCTTTATGTAAGTAATTTGTAAGACCTGTGATATTCCTTCTGTTTTAGCATAAAACAAACCTCTGTGTATGGATAGGCTGTATTTGCTTAACCCTTTACCACACAACAAAATTTTAGTCTTGTTCAAATTGAGAGCAATTGCAGATGAGAAATTTGAAGCTAATTTGAAGTTCTCCGATAGGCTTGAAAATATTGTGGGAAAAGATAAAAGTGCTAGAACCAGCATTTACTTCTTCTCTCACTAAATTCTCAAAAGGCTTCTCCCTTGGGGTTAGTGGATTGTGTGAAAAAGGATTAACTTCTTGGAGTCCATTGTATGTTGTCATTATGCCAAATGCATATTGGCTGTTCTCTGTGAAAAGGGGGCTTAATGCATGTGTGAAAAAGTATCAACCCATGTCAAGTCTGTTTAGGCTGATATGGGCCGAAACTGTTTGCTATCTTTGAAGGCTTTCCGTGCTATAGAATGATTCAGTTAGTTGTTAGAAAAAGGTTGATTATGAGATTTCTTGCTTGGTACAATGTTTTACATAGGTGCATTGAGTCCCCTCTTGCCAGAGCTTTACTCATGTATACACTTTTAGGTCTTCCTATGTCTTTATATTAACTCTGTATCACCTCTTTCAGGGCCAAATGTACAGAATTGATCACTTTCAGCAGCTAAAAAAGTAATTCAATGAAACTCAGGGAAATTGGCTGAACAGCATAGATCAAAGATCAGACTGTATCTGAAGGCTTACACCTTAGATGGCATACATAAAATTAGGGGTGGGATTGCATGTTGTGTGCAGTCTGATCTTGATTTATGCTGTCTTCAAAAGCCCATATTGTCATCTTTGGTACTGTAAGGTTTTTAAGGTAATAAATACTATGCATATTTTATAGACAAGATTGCTATTAGTCAGGAAGAGGCACTGGTCAAAGAGTTTATGTTGATTTTAATACATGTATTGATCAGCTGTAGCACTGTACAAGATTTTGAAAATCCTGGAGAAAAAAGTTGTAAAATACAATGTGGGAAAATAAGCATATGCTGGTTCTCATTTACGTAGAATGTTTTAATGAACTTTAACAATTTTTTTGTTTTTATAGGCAGCACCATTTTCATACTGTGGGCTCTCCTTTGAAGAGTATCAATGCTTTTCCTACATTACAGTCACAAGAACAGAGATTTACCAAGCTGGTAAGAAATGTTTAATGTTTAATCTTGCACCAAACAATGAATTGATTGAATGACCCCTAGGACAAGGGCTTTTCAAAAGATTGAAGTCTGTACCACTCAGTCCCAATTTTTATCTACCCTAAAAATGAAAGCTTTGTAAAATAGCTATAGGGAAAGAAGAATATTCCGGATTTTAACCCATTTTACTGACTAGCCCCTTGGCTTGTACATGCACCCCTCTGTGAAGCTCTTGTCTCACATGTATCAGAGGTGAAAGGCAAGAAATCTTGGGAAGATTTGCCTCAACCACCACGACACAAGTCAGATACCGTAATCAGCCAGACCTTTTGGTTGGAAAGTTCTGTTATTACTGAAGATATGTACTTCAACATGGGCTAGGTTATTACTAATAGAAAGATAACTTATTTAACTCCTTTCCAAACAAAATCAATTGGACTAGTTCATCTTGAAAGCATTTGCAGACAACAAGATAAATGTGAATCAAAAATTGAAATTTCATTTGGAAAGGGTAGAAAACATTGTGAGAAAAGGAGAAAACGCTGGTAACGAGAAAATGCTGGTTACCAGCATTTTCTCCTTTTCCCACAATGTTTCCAAAGGCTTTCTTTATCAGGGTCGTTAAAAGTCGGGATTGTGTAGCAAAGAGTTACGAATGGCGGGTAACACTTTCATGATAGTTATGCCTCTTATTTTGACTTCGAATTTTAACTGAGAAAGGTCACAAAGTACCTGTTTTCAGCACTTACAGTGCTCTTGTTCCAGGGATGGAATGATGTGGTAGCCCTGGACATGAACCAGTTTTACTTCAGTTTGCTGTCATCAGAGGAGAGAGATCGGGTCGAAAAACTGGAGCCCTTTGATGAGTATGAGGAATGGCATTTAAAGTGCGCCCACTATATGGTACTTTGTGGTTACCGTGGTAACTGTGCTAGATTACTGTCTGAAGTAACACCCCTTTCAAGTGAAGTGGGTAAGTACACTGAAGTTTCTTGCCATTCTTAGGAAACATTTTCCACGTGTAAAATGAGACTAATTACTGTAAAAGTAGATTTGACATATCAGATATTGACATTCTGTGGGTTTTAACCCTTTACCATACAGTCCCGACTTTTAACGACCGTGAAAAAGAAGCCTTTTGAAAACATTGTAGGAAAAGGAGGAAATGCTGGTAACCAGCATTTTCTCCTTTTCCCACAATGTTTTCCACTCTTCCTAGAACAGATTTCAACTTTTGATATACATTAATTTTATTGTCTGCAAGCTTTCAATTTGGACCTGTCTAAAATTTTGTTGTTTGGTAAAGAGTTAATTTCTGCAGAATCTGCTTCAGTTTAATAGATCTCTAATTTTACTTCTATGACACAAGTTTAATGGGCAGTACTTGTTGATGTTGATGTGGACACAGGTCTCAGTCAACAACTCTAGCATGAGGCTAGCTAAAGTCTACCTTAATGTACCTTATACACATATCTTTACCAGTAATTTGACCCTCCAATTGTTTACTCTTTTTTTCTAGTGGCCTTCAAATTCATTACAAAATGACAAAAATTCAGACAAATAAAATTAATAACGGTAAGCATTTGCAAAATAAATTTTATCAGTCTGAATAAACTGGATATATCTTGAAGGCAGAAAACATTGTATTAAAGGGAGAAATTACTGTGTACCAGTATTTTCTGCTTTTCATACTGTGTTTTTAAGGCCTTTTTCTTTCAGTCATAAAAACGGGAGGATGTTTGGTAAAGGATTCACTGTAAATAATTGGCTTGCTCTATTTCTATATAGGTTGTCCTCACATTGACAAGGGTGCTGATATCATCAAATATATCACTCTAGAACATGAACATCATGTTCGACAGTTCGGACATGCAACCACAAATTGTGAGGAGAGGCAATTTGTGTGTCTGGGAGGATTTGGGGAGCAAAAAGGAAAGCACATGCGAATCACTGATATTACATTTGTCAACAGTAGAACACTGTCAGTGACTGTGTTAAATCCAGGAATTGATAATTCTAAAATTCAAGGTGTGGTATTTTTCCTTGATATTTCATCCCAAAGTTTAAACATACTGTATATACAGATATAAATGGTTTTCTAAAAAAGGTTTACTGATTACTGTCATTTTACGCACAGAAATATTTGTGAATTCAAAACACTGTTATTTGTTGTTATACGTGTGGTAAGTTATAAGATTAGAAAAGTTTGCGATACTTCAAATTTGCAAAATCACAAGAAATTCCATGTCACAAAATTTTCTATTTATACAATATTCATTTTACATCAATTAAGAAACAAGTTCTTAGAACTTATATTAATCTCTGTCAATTGTGCTTGCTGGAAACTACAGCAGCACATATACTTGCAGTGAATGTGTAGGTCCATGAACAGTGATACCAATTTTAGATACCAAACTCGGGATGTTTTGGTTACAAGGCAACTGGTGTACCTCAAACCCACCCACACCACTAATTTGTTTAATCCTTTCCAGCAAAACAGGGCTGTCACAAACAGTATAGATTGAAATCAAGCTGCAAAAAACATGCAGTCCATTCTTTATTTATACTTTGGTGTTTGTTATTGAGTCAAATTGTCAAATCTGTAAGATAGTTTCAGTAGGTTGTTGTTTTAGCCAACCAAAGAGTTGGACAGACCTTTGGATGGTAGACTACAGTAGTTCAGAGAACAAAGCCCATTAAGAGTTTATACATGTAGATGTGAATCAAAGTTACCTGTAAAAAGAGGCTTGAAATCTTTACAGATTGAACTTTTTCAAATTGATTTTTTCTCTGCAACCTTCAAGAAAGTGGGTGGCAACATCCTGTAAATTAGTCCAAATTTTGCGTTTAACCCCATAACACAAAGCATAAAATTTATACTGGTCCAATTTCAAAGCACTTGTAGACTACAAGAGTTTTTTTTTTTTTTTTGATATATTAGTACAGAAAAAAAAATGGTTTGCAGTTTTATTTGCACTTATTATGAGCCAGTATTAATTCAGAGATAATCTTACACTTGCAGTGAGCAGAATGCATACTACCCTTTCAAGCCTGAAGGATGGACGGATCATTCTCATTGGAGGTAGACTGTCTCCCATGAAGCTATGCAATCAGATTGTTGCTCTCACTGTTAAAAGTAACCAGAAAACCAGTCCAGAAAATATAAATACGGAGTCTGATGACAGCAGTGGTAGCAAGAAATGTGAGAAAGAAATGAATTGTTTGAAAAATGAGAATTGTTCTAGAGTGAAATGTGATAAAAATTTTATGAATTGTGATAAATCAGATCCCTGTGATGATGTGAATAGTGTAGATAGTGGTATTAATAGTAATAATAACAAATTTGAAAATGGAGTGATTGATGCAATGAATAATTCATCCCATGAAAATTCTAATAAATCTGTTTTTGATATGGAATCAAGTCAGCATAGTAGTGAATCAACTCAAAGTTCAAACAATATTACGCTATCTGGACAGGAATTTGTGTGTGATAATGACGAGATAATTAAATGTTCTGTGATAGAGCCGTACGGAGAGATACCTTGTCCAAGATGGAGACATTCAGCAGTTTTATATGAGGATAAAAAAGGTAAAATTTGAAATTGATTTTTAGGTTAGTTGTGCTGGAAGTTTTCAAGTTGAGCACTTGCGGTTGCTCACATGTCAGTCTGGCTGTCAAAAAAAATGAAATTTCAGAAGTCATCTTCTCTGATATTATTTTACTGATTGTGTTAAAATTTCTATTACATCTTCTCTAAGTGGCATGATGAGAAATATTACATAAAAAAGAGGGAAAAATTGTTGTTATTTTTTACTGACATGGAGAAGATTATGGAAAAATTGGCCTCTTATTTGTACAAGCAATTGTCACTTTTCCTACAGTCTTTTGTCACTTGACCACATGATCCATAGTTTAAATGACTTTTAAGAATAAGGTGTTTATAAACATTGTGAGAAAAGGAGAAAATGCTGGTAACCAGCATTTTCTCCTTTTCCCACAATGTTTTCTACCCTAACAAAGCAAAAAGTATCAATTTAGTTTCATTCAATTTGTTGTATGCTAATGCATGTGCTTTTAATTTAGTCAAGTCCAAAAATTTGTTGTTTGGTAAAGGGTTAAAGGAAGCCTATTTTAGGGGAAGACAAATGCCATCATTTGAACCACATGTGAATAATTTTAAGTGTTGACAAGTTCTTTCAGAGTGGACAAATCTAAATTAGTGCTCTCTGAAAAGAATACAAGGCTATTTATCTTAAGTATGATTATGTTGCATTGTAGGTGAAGAAACTGTGGTGATATTTGGTGGTAGAACACAGTCAGACTTCGCTCTGGGAGATTGTTACAAATTTGTTCCTAGTAAAGCTATGTGGTCAGAGGTATTTTTTGTGCTTTTTCAAGAGGATTAAATATTTCAAAACCTGCAAGTAAATAAATGGGAAAAAACTCAAACAACTTGAGTTTCATTTAGAATCCTTCATCATCATTTTTTGAGGGCTTGTGCTTTCTTCTGGGTGTTTACAGGCCTCTTTTTTTTGATGAGGTAAGGAAAAAAAAAAGTATGTTTCAGGTGACATGACCTACCCTACCAAATAGCTGCCGACCAGTAACTTTCTTTTTCAATTTTTTACCAATTTCACATTATGGGCTTCATGGAGCCATTGTGTTCCATTTCAATAAATAATGTTAACAAATGCGTCTGAAAAAGTAGACCTAGGAAGATACTGGAAAATTTTTGCTTATCAGTCAGTTGCTGACTATGACGATTCCATTTCATCAAATGATTTCTCTTCCATCCATTTTATCTAAAATTTCAAATGTGTTCTTTAGGCTGACCCATCTCTCACACAATTGAAATCAGTGTCTGCATGATTGTTGACTTCCTCCAAAATGACTACACTTATTTTTTTGTTTGCAGATGCCAATTTCCAAATTGATTCATTGATTGATGAAGTACAACTGATATGAAGTTCTTTGACAGGGTCGAAAACAATGTGGCTGATTATCAGCATTTTCACATTTTTATATGTCCGAAGTATAGTATGGTGTTATGGCCGTATGGTGTTATGGCCCCCGTGGTCCATCCATTAGTAATTTCTTGTGTGCTCAACACCTACAGTTTCCATGGACATTTCTTGAAACTTACAACAATGAATCTCAATGATGTGAATTTGTGCATGTGAATTTTAACATTTGGATTTCTTTAGGCTTTCTTGATTTAACCAATTTCACTGACAAGCCCCTTCAGGTGTATATGCACCACTCTGCAAAGCTGTTGTCCCACAATGTTTTCAAAAGCCCTTTTCCTCAAGGTTAAAATTCTGGTGTGTATGCTAGATGTTCAAAAGTTAAAATTGTCTCCATTAGAGACCTGTCATGTTAATTTTATATAATCATTATCATGTATGATTGCTTGTTGACAGGTAGAGTGTTCAGGAGAGAAACCATGTGCAAGACACTCTCATACAGCCTCACTTTGGAATAATCACATGATCATTGCAGGTGGTCTGCAAGCAGATCTACGTCCTCTGTCATGTTTATTTATGCTTGATCTTCAGAGTTCAGCATGGAGGATGTTACCCACAAAATTAAAGCCAAGGTCATTAGACAACTTTTCAAGACTTTTTTTCTTACTTTGTTAGATCTAGTGTTGCAAGATTTTCCAAATACTGCCCCTAGTGTTGCAAGACTTTCCAAGTACTGCCCATAACATTTTTCTTCATAGAAGGTGATGGTCACTAGAGCTGAAAAGTAAAAAGGCCATTAAGTAACTTCTCCTAAACCAGGGAATAGTTTTTTAAGTAATTTCACTTCATTGTTCTAGGAGAAAGCCTGCTCCAATATACTGAAAGCCTTTAGCTCCTCTAAATAAGATAGTACCCTGTAATTTGTTCTTCTCGCACAATGTTTTCTGCTACTGTAGAAATTGGAATCCATTCTTTGACACACACATATTTGATATTTCGTCTGCATGTGCTATCAGTTTGGATGAACAGAGTAATTTTTTGGGCTCTTAAAGTTTTAGTCCTTTACCACAAAACCTGGATTTGTTGTCTGCAGATGCTTTGAATTTGGTCCAGTCCAAAAATCTGTCTTTGTTAAAAAGTTAAAGGTTTTTTTTTTTTAACACATATTCATTATTGTTATTAGTAAATGCATTTCATACAGGAAAGTAGCAAAGCATGTACATGTATGTTTATACCAGCCAATACTGTAGATAAACTGTCAGACAACATTTGAATAATAGCTTGTTGCAAATTTTAACTGTTTCTTTGATACTGGTACATGTAAAGGTATTTATTATACAGTTAAATAACTAAAATATCTTGTCATTACAGGTATTCTCATACAGCTCATGTTATCGAGGACTATCTCATCCTGCTAGGGGGAGTTAATTGCCAATATTCACCACCAGGTGTTGCTGTTGTTCATCTTCCGACAGGTCAAAGTTCAGAATTTCCACTGCCTGTAATTATTAGTATTTACTATTTCCCTAAAGAAAGTTATTTACCAACACATTGGGCAAGAAACATCAGGGCCCAGGCATGGTACTTTTCTCTAGATTATTCTAGAGATTGTACACAAAATGTATTGTAAATCCATTATTATCCCCCACTGAAGGCAGAGGGATATAGTCCGAAACAATATCTCCAATACCATTGGATGGAATTTCATGAAACTTAATACCTATTCTGCCAATTTACCTTTCCTATAAATTTTTTGACAAGGTCTTTTTTGGTGGGGGATATCATTTCAACGTAATTGCTTGTTATACACTATTTTTCAAGAATGACAGACTTCTGATTTTTGGTCTGTGAGTGCTTACAGTTCGGGCAAGTGTTAAATTTTGGAGTTTGGCAAAGAACTGAATATGATCTGTTTCTTCTGTTTCAGAAACAAAACAAAGACAACCTTATCATGTTACATAGACATACAAGTGTAGTAAGAGATGATGGAACAATTGTGATACTGGGTGGGGGAGGAAATTGCTTCTCATTTGGAACACATTTAAACTCTTCCCCTATTGTGATAGATGTCTCAAAGGCTATTGAGGAAATGAAATCCTGTAATTTGGACAGTGTCAACATGGAAGGAGATGAACACAGAATCTGAGATCTGATCTTTGATGAATGCAGCCAGATAAATTTCGTGGAACTCTGAATGCATGTACGCTGAGAAGTCAAGTGCTAACCCAATGCTTGAAGGCCAGTCAAACTAGCTCAGTCTGTAGGGAGCGGGACTTGAGAACAGGGGTCATGGGTTCAATTCCTGGCTCGGCCAATCTCTTTTTCAAGGATTAATGAATATTATTGCGACAGAATTCATTCTTCTTCCCCAGCTGACCATTGTCTTGACATTACTTATGTGGGAAAGCAGCCAGTGGCTTGGAAAAAAAATAGTGCAGATTACTGGTAAGAGTCTTCAGGAAAGCATGGATATGTGCACTGGCTGCCGTGATATAACTGAAACAATGTTGAAAATGATGTTAAACACCATACAATCAATCAGTCAGTCAATCAATCAAAAATCAAATAGCAGTATGCATCCTTGTACCTTGTCTATTTCTCCAGGGTTTCTTAAATTGTAAACAATACAACTTCTAAATTTTATATCATTTTGTTTAGCCAATAAGCAGTTGTGTTACTTTCACATTTAGAAATGTTGGAAAAGACAAAGAATGTTCTAATGAATGGTTGGAAGAAAGCATTTGCAGATGACATTATTATATGTGGCTCAAATGTAACTTGTCTCTGAAAAGTAAGAAGACAATGTTAGAAGAGGAGAAAATGCGGATTACCAGCATTTTTTCCTTTTCTGACCATGTTTTCAAAGGCCTTTTGTGCCAGGGTTATGAAAACTTGGGATTGTGTGATAAAGAGTGAAATGTGGCTTGAATGGTGGGATTTTTCTTTGAAAAGCAGAGAACATTTTAGGGAAAACAAGAACATGCTGGCTACTAGCATTCTCTCAATATGTTTATAGAACGTGTACATGTAACTTTGTTGAAGATTGTTTAAATTTAGGATTGTTTGCTAAAGGGTTAACTCAACTACCAAATGACAATATTTTTGGTTTGTCCAAATCAAAAGAGAAACCATTTGCAGATGATAAAATAAAAGTGACTGAAAATTTGAACTCTGTTTTGTGAAGGGTAGAAAACATTGTGGGAAAAGGAGAAAATGCTGGTAACCAGCATTTTCTCCTTTTCCCACAGTGTTTTCCAAAGGTTTCTTTGGTTTCTTTCTCTGCGTCAAAAGTAGGGATTGCGTGGTAAATGGTTAAACACTGTAGATAATATTGAAATATTTATTGCTTGTATAATTGTTTTAGCTTTACAGCTTCATGTTTATATGGTGTGATTAATTGATTATACAATTATTTATTGAAATTGACGTTTCTTTTTAATTTCTCCTCTTAACCCTCCGAGTCTGTCCCAGTCTCATGATATATACGTAAAGTGATGTATAGATCTCTAACATTTTTTCACCTGTTTTTATATTTCTGTGACTGAGTATATACCAGCTAATAGATAGCCCACTGTCCCAATTTTAAAACTATTTCTTAGCAGACACAAAGTTAAGGGCCACAGTGGCAGCCCCTTCAGCCGAGTCTGTCCCTGAACCATGGTATATTTCCAAAGGACTGTAGAGTTCCTTTACACATTCCTTCACATATTTTTGTCTCTCTATCACTGACCCACTTATACACAGCCTTTGTATCCCACTTTCCATTAATTTTGAGCATGGCAACATCAAACTGATATTTTGAACCAGTCCCCTACACAGGGCCCTAAAAACAGATGTCAAGGACATATTGTTTCCAGATATACCAGACACTGACCCCAGTAGATTGGGTTTGTGTCTCTCTCCAAATATGCTAGGAAGAATAGATAAATCCCCTGTGCCTATTGGTTGGTTTGTGGTTTCATCAGTCATTTGACCAAAGATGTCGTACACTTTATCATCTGTGATTTGGACTTCTGCAAAAATTAAAAAGTTGTATTTATCTTTTACCTTTAAATCCTGGTAATTAACATCCAAAGGAAGTCAATTCTTAATCAAATGATCCCAAGTTCTAACAAATGTGAGGAAAGTGACCTCTGAAAACATATTGGGAACTGGAGAAAAAGCAGGTAACCAGCATTTTTCCACTATGTTTTCAGCAGACTTTTTTTTTTTTAGTGTTGTTAAAAGGGCTATCATTCCTAGACTAATTGGCAAGAATTTTATAAAATTTGAAGGTAACATCAATTGGCCTCGGCCAATAAGAAATTGTTTTAACTCCTAAATGAAGAATTTGCATTGGAATGAAATTTAGATAGGTTAGTGAATTCGGCCCCTGGTGACTAAAAATAGCGTGTAACTCTCTGCCACATGACCCTGAGGTAGAAATCTATTAAAAACATTGTTAAAAGAGAAGAAAATTCTGTGAACCAGAAATTTCTCCTTTTCAAAAAATGTTTTCTATACTATCAAAGAAAAACACTAATTTTAAGAGCCTCATTTTGTTTGACATGTGCAAATGTTTTCAGACTGGACCAATCTATAATTTTGTTGCCTGATAAAGTGTAAACCCTTTACCCCATAAGGTATTTCTTTGGTATCTCTACTTGGCCCTAAATAACGGCAAGGATGAAGCCGTTTCTTATGTGTATATGACACTTTTTGATAGCATAGAAAACATAATGACAAAAGGTGAAATTTGCTCGTCGCAAGCAATTTCACCTATTGCCACAATGTTTCCCAAAGGCTCCTACAAACAATGCGTAGAAATGAGTATCTATGAAGTAAAGGGTTAAAATGATGGAAGAAATACATGTAGAAAAAAATGAGCCATGCTCTGGCAAAAGGGGGCTTTATGCATCTCTGTTATGCATTTTATTAAGGAAATCTTCATATCATTAGAATTCCATTAACCCTTTACCACACATGATGACTTTTGTTGACCATGAGGTGGAAGCCTTTTGAAAACATTGTGAGAAAAGGAGAAAATGCTGGTAACCAGCATTTTCTCCTTTTCCCATAATGTTTTCTACCCTTTCCCAAATCAAATTTTGATTTTTGAGTCACTTTTATTAGGTCATCTGCAAATGCTTCTGATTTAGACAAACCTGTAATTAATATTGTCGTTCGGTAAGGAGTTAAATCAATTTGGTCTAACCATTGGCTGAATCTTCAGTTGTCAATGGTCATGCAGAAAATTTACTAAGAGCACAAAATGTTTCAACTCGCATCAGCCTGCACAGACAGATTATTGCTTGAAGCTATTTACCAAAAACTGCCAGCCAATCCTTCAACATCTCTACAAATTTCTGGAGAACATTTCCACCATTTAGAGAAGCCACAACTGCCAGGTAGGAACCCTCGAATAATGGTACATGTGATACAGGCATCTGGGTACTGGTACGTGGTGGAATAAATCCTGAACACAGGACCTCGTAACACAGCTGACAGGATGTACTCATGTTTAACACTGTAAAGGAAATAACAAACATATTACAATGTAGAGAAAAACACAATCATGAAAACAGTTTTTCCCTCTAACCTGCTTTTTGTTAATATAAACCCATAAATTACAAAATAATAATAATCCTGAAAAATTTTAGATATTTGCAATCTCTGATGCCTTCTATTCATTGGAAAGAGGTAAAATGACCCCCACCACTTTGGACCAACTAAAAGATTTTTAAGGGCACCAATTTTTGCATAATGATGATTTCTGTATTTGATGGGGTTGAAAACACAGAGATAAAAGGAGAAAATGCTTGTTACCAGAATTTTCTCTTTTCAAAAGTCTTTTCTCTTGGGGTTGTTAAAACTTTGATTTGTGTGGCAAAGGGTTAAAAGGCATCTTCCTATAAGCATTGTTAAAACTGGATTGTTGGGAGAAGAGTGCAACAAGATATTAACCCTTTACCACATAGCAATATACATGTACTGTATTTACCCATAATATAGGAATTTACAGATGGCGGTTTAAGTATTTGTCCTTGAATTGGTAGAGAACATTCTGGGGGAAGGACAAAATGCTGATTACCAGCATTTTCTCCTTTTCCCACAATGTTTCCAAAAGCTTACTTAGGGTCCTTTTAACAGTTTACTGTTTGTAATGGTGAGTTTACTGTCTGAAATGGTGCATTAACTTTGTAATAGTGAATTTACTGTTAAACAGTGAATTAACTGTTTGCAATGGCAAGTTTACTGTTTGAAATAATGACTTAAGCATTTGAGATGTTGAGTTTACTGTTCATAGTGGTAGGCTAACTGTTTTACTGTTTGTAATGGCGAGTTTACTGTTTGTAATGGTGTTTTCTATGTGAAATGATGAGTTTATTGGTTTTACTGTTCATAATAGTGAGTTTGTAATGGTTAGTTTACTATCTGTAATTTAGTAAGTTTACTGTTTGTAATGGTGAATTTACTGTGTTTAATGGTGAGTTTACTGTTTGTAATGGTGAGTTTATGGTCGCTAATGGTGAGTTTACTGTTTTGAATGGTGAGGAACTGTATGTAATGGAGAGTTTACTTACTGTAAAGATGAGTTTACTGTCTGTAACAGTGAGTTTACTATTTGCAGTTTGTGAATTTACTATTTTTAACGGTGAGTTTACCTGCATCTGTTCTGTTCTGTGCTCCAGACAGGAAAGCACACTGTAGATCACCAAGACTTGCCAAGACAGTTGTTCCTTTCTGTACTCCTAACCAGTCTCGACTTAGCTCACCCACTTGACTGCCTGACTCAAGAACAACAGGAAGAAAATGAACAGGAAAACCAGCCTCTTTCAATCTGTGATAAAATTGGGAAAATATCAAGAACATGGTATTAAGTTTACATGTGAGTGATTGATAGGTGTTTTATGCTGCTTTCAAAATTATTTCAGTCATATCATGATGACAGCTCAACTATTTATGTATGTCCTTGGTTTCAGGGCTCTGAAGTATTTTGCCCAGAGAAAATCCCATGAAAAAACCTGCCCTGTCTTAATTTTTTACCACACGATCCCGACTTTGAAGACCCTGAGAAAGAAGCCTCTTGAAAACATTGTGGGAAAAGGAGAAAATGCTGGTAACCAGTATTTTCTCCTTTTCCCACAATGTTTTCTATCCTTCGAAAATCAAATTTCAATTTTTGATTCACTTTTATTTTGTCGTCTGCAAATGCTTTCAATTTGTACCAGTCCAAAATTTTGTCATTTGGTAAAGAGTTAACAGTCACATAAAATCCTGTTCAACACTTTCTGCTAAAGCAACAAAGGTGTAGAAGACAACTTCAAAAAATACAAAATTCAACTCTTTACAAAATGACAAATTTCAACAAGTTCAAATTAAAAGCATTTGCAGATGTCAAATAAGACTGAAATATTGAAATTTGTTTTAGAAAGGGTAGAAATTGTGGGGAAAAGAGAAAATGCCAATTACCAGTATTTTCTCCTTTTCTAACAATGTTTTCAAAAGCCTTCTTCATCAGGGATTGTGTGGTAAAAAGTTAACCCTTCATTAAAAATGATCACAAGTTTTAACCACACTGAGAAAAATAGCATTTTATATAACAACCAACTGAATTCTGGTGTAAACTGGTCCTCTGACATGCAGAAAATTGACCTATAGCTGACATGGGTCCATACTTTTTGCAGATGCATTATGCCCCCTTTTCACAGAGCATGGCTCATACACCTTTATGGTGGTGGTGTTCAGGTAAACAGAAAACACTGTTAGTAGTAGATCTTGTGTAGTTTGGTGGTGACAGTGTAAGATCTGTAGCCTGAAGGCCCCAGCCCCAGTTGGATCCTCACTATAGGCTCAGTGGGAAAGACACTTTATATATAGCCTAGTCTCAATAATGAGACGCTCCAGTGATCTTTTTCATATCTGGACATTTACTGCACACCGTACCCAGTGGCGACCAGTCGAAAAGTAGCATCGCCTTTGAGGACAGTTATCTGTACTACTTCATAGCCCTGGTATAGTGCTGGCAAAATCCAAGACACATTATGAATAAATATGTTGATTAACTTTACAATCCTTTTTCAGAGCAGTTCATAAGGACCCCATTCCTTAGGCCCATGGTATTTACACCACTGGGGTACTGTAGATCAAATTCTCAAAAAAGTATGGCCAGTATGGGACTGAAAGGCAGGACCTTTCGCCCACAGGGTTTGTGCTCTACCATTGAGCTACCCTTACCTTCAACTGAAGGATGGCTCTGATGTTATTTTTGTGATTGGGTCTCCAGTGTGGAGACCTAATCACAAAAATAACATCAGAGCAACCCTTCAGACTGAAGATAATCCATACTGACCACTTGAAGTTCAAACTATAGACTATACAATATTGCCAAAGGTCTGTCAAAGAACCATCCTGACCACTAAAGTCTTGACATTCACACCACAGGCAAACCCTACAATACTGCCAAAGGACTATAGTCACATACATCTCTGTGTTCCATAGCTTTCTGTCTGTGTTGTAATAACCCCAACTTGCTGCCATTTGATGCCCCATGACTGGTGAATCAAGATCACACAAAATAGTTACAAGGTAGTCTGCAATTGTACCCACACTGTTGTATCTAAGCAACATTTCTGGGTCGTTTTTGCTCAGCCAGAACAAAGTAACACATCCATAACCTGTCGCAGGGTGTATATGAGAATCTGGTTTGGGTAGCCCTGCTAGAAATTCTGCATCAGCTCTTTGATCTTGCCATGTATATAGGGCACTTGACGACCTATTCTGATCCTCACTGTTCCATAAAACTACCCCGTGCATTTGGCCCGACACAGCAATACATGTCACATGCAGTCTCTTTTGTTCAGTAATTCTGTTGATACATTTCGTTAGTGCACTGAAAATGGCATCCACATTTTGAACTGATTCAAATTGTTTTCCGGCAATGTCTGCATCCGTCTTTTCTGACGTAGAAAACACCAGTTGTTTACTGTTGACACAAGATAGTGTCACCTTAACCGACGTTGTTCCAAGGTCTATACCCATACAGTAAAAGTCTGCCATGTTTCAAAAAAGATTACTAAGATAGATCTACATTCTATTTATTTGGATGTCTACTCTACAGTCATAGATATTGAACTTGATTGTCAAAAACAGACCCAATTTAGATCATTACACTATCAATCCTCAGAGAGTCAGAACCAACAGCTATACATATTCTTGAGCGTTATATACATCTAAACCCACTGGATACGGTGTTCAGCACACAAATGAAACAAGCATACAAATATTGT
Organism: Tridacna crocea; assembly: GCA_943736015.1. Classification (NCBI taxonomy): domain Eukaryota; kingdom Metazoa; phylum Mollusca; class Bivalvia; order Cardiida; family Cardiidae; genus Tridacna; species Tridacna crocea. The sequence continues at coordinate 16,649,756 of OX031070.1, forward strand.
ACGTGTATGTCTAAACTTTAGGCTATTTCAAAGGTAACTGGTCAACTCGTACCTAAGTCAACACGTACCTAAGTCAACTCGTAACTATTTTGGTCAACTCGTACCCGAGTCAACTCGTACCGAAGTCAACTCGTACCTGAGTATTTCTTATATTTCATTTTCGAATTTTATCAGTATGTTTAAGTATGTGTTCTTGTTTATATGTTTATATTTTTGTATTTTTCTTATATATTGACATCATCAAAACCTCAGTGCCGTATCATTGCCACCCATTCTAAAATCTGACCAATTCCATTCATATCACACAAGAGCATGTCAAAAACCAAATAATTTTTTGTGTGGATTCATATTACACAAAATGGTGTCAAAAACCAAATAAAAATTGGGTTTTGAGGGATTTGGGGTGCTGGACGTCATATGCTCAGACCCGCCATATGTCAACACCTAAATGACTGAAAATTACAGTATAGGAAAGAAACGAATGCAAGCCAGATAATTATGAAATACTTTTTTCCAAAAAAATCTTTGTCTTGCAAAATATAAAACGGCCATTAGATGTAAATTACATATGAGCAGCGTCTATCATGATACAACATGTTATATGCAAAAACATAGGAGCAGACTAGCTGATCTACGCCTTTCATTTCGATTCATGCATAGTACGCATATTATTTATACTTTTAGTGGTGCAAATATTTATCTAATCTAATCAATTTTCAAAGCATCAATTAGTACAAACTTGCTTTGAGATAATCTTATCAACACTTGTAAAGTGTCTATTACCTTTCGCGCATGTTGATTCAATCAACGAAAAACTTAATGCGATTATTTTTTAATACTGTGACAATGTTGTCTACATGGTTTTGAGAGTATAAAGATGTTGTGTTCTGCACTTCTATTAACCCATCACCACACAATTAGGGCTACTTTTAACGCTCCTGGAACAGAAGCCTTTAGAAAACATTTTGGAAAAAGGATAAAAGGATAAAATGCTGGTAAATGGCATTTTCTCTTTTCCCACAATGTTTTCTACCCTTCACAAAACAAATTTCGTCGTCTGCAAACGCTTTTCGATTTGGACAAACCTAAAATATTGTCGTTTGGTAATGAGTCAATGGAAACACATTACATTAAAAGTTTCTGCTGTATTCATTTTGTTTCTTATATATTTTAATTTCCAAACGAGTTAAAAAGAATCAAACATATTTCAAGCGTTTGCTGAGGATCCACGCACCCCACCCCACTTCTGCTATAGATCTATATTTTCATCTTATAAAACAACAGTTTTTTTTTTTTTTTCACTCATGAACAGAATTTCAGTTTCCACTTATTGCTTTATTCAGAGATTTGTGTAAATTCATTCTTTAAATTCAATATTAAAGATGGGAAGATAGTTTAAAGACCCTCTGATCGGAAGATGCCACACTGCTCATTATAGTGTCATTGGTTTTCACGTTTTTTTGGCGATCTATTATTTCACAACAATTAATTTTTGGAGAAGTATTACTAAACGATTTGACACCAATTAGTCAGTTTCAATGACAGGTAACTTTAAAAGCTGTCACTTTACATTGGATAAGAGAATTAATATCTTTGATACTTTCACGGCCATAAATAACTTGCCAGCTTCAATATCGTCCGCGTGTCCCTCGCAATTTATACTGATAGTGCTCAGCCCATATTCTGCCGGCTGCACGCAGGCTAGGTTAAATGAAGCTCTAGACGATTATTTCACACGTCAGATTGACATTTAGGCAGATATTTTTCATTGTCAAAGACAGGCATTTCAAATTTCCAATTGTCAAAACCCGGGCTCAGGGATCAACTTTAAAGCTTGCCGAGTTGTCATGTTTTGTCAAGACATCCATGGACAAAGTTTTTTTTCTCATTTTTCCGTGTTTGTTATCCACTATGTTTAGCACTAGTCCACAAAATGGGATTCTCCAATCGACTATCGGAATCGGAAACAGAAACCAACCGACTTTTGACTATAATCAATCATCAACCCACCACTATGTTTTCATCTACTTTCAGTCTGAAAGTTTGCTCCGAAGCTATTTTTGTTATTTGTCTCCTCAAATAAATATTTAAAAGAAAAATAGCTTCGAAGAAAACTGTCATACTGAAGCTATAGATATATCTATCTTTTTTACAAAGGTTACGAGTTAACCAAAACAGGTACGAGTTGACCAAAATAGGTACGAGTTGACTTGGGTAGGTACGAGTTGACCAAAAAACAGGTACGAGTTGACCAAAACAGGTACGAGTTGACTAAGGTACGAGTTGACTTAGGTACGAGTTGACTAGAAAGCATTTCAAAGTAAAGGCAAACGACATATAGATGAACACGCAGTACTTTGATCCATATTGTTCACGGTGAGTTAGAGTGATGTCCCTGGAAAACTTGTTTATTCTCCGGATAAGCCTTAATTTCGCGTCGTCTGCGCATGTAATATTCTTTGAAGATTCGACATGTCTTATTTTACGACGCATCACCTATTCCCCGATATTTGGGAAAAGTGTGGCTTATAGGGAAGCTAAACCCAAGTCTATAGGGACTGTTTTAGTAAATGGCCGTTGCATAGGTTACCTACTAGCTGATCATAACTGAATTTAAATCGCACCAGGTAGCGTTTTACTCATCTTCGCGAGCCAAGGTTGTGATCATTACGTACGCAGTGTATCGTCACCCTTGGCGTGCGAGGATGCGTTTTTAGCTCACCTGTGCACGAAGTGCTCATGGTCCGTCGTCACCTTTTTACCTTGTGTACGCTCTAGAGGCCACATTTTCGGTCCGATACTCATGAAAGTTGGTCAGGATGTTTGCCTCGATGAAATCTCGGACGAGTTCGAAAATGAGTCATGTCGGGTCAAAAACTAGGTCACTAGGTGAAATCTTAGAAAAACCTTGAGGCCACATTTTCAGTCGGATACTCTTGACAGTTGGCCAGGATGTTTGCCTGGATGATGTACTATCTAGAGGCCACATTTTCAGTCCAAAATTCTTGAAAGTTGGTCAGAATGTAAATGTCTTAATGATATCTCGGACAAGTTAGAAAATGGGTCATGTGGAGTCAAAAACTAGGTCACTAGGTCAAATTTTAGATCAAACCTTGTGTACGCTCTAGAGGCCACATTTTCAGTCCAAAAGTCTTGAAAGTTGGTCAGATTGTTTGTCTTGATGATATCCGATACTCATGAAAATTGGTCAGGATGTTTGCCTCGATGAAATCTAGGACGAGTTTGAAAATGGGTAGTGCCAGGTCAAAAACTAGGTCAAATCTTAGAAAAACCTTGTGTAAGCTCTAAAGTCCACATTTTCAGTCGGATACTCATGAAAATTGGTGAGGATGTTTGCCTGGATGATAACTCGGACAAGATCGAAAATGGGTCATGTGGGGTCAAAAACTAGGTCACTAGGTCAAATTTGAGAAAAACCTTTTGTACGCTCTAGAGGCCACATTTTCAGTCCAAAACTCTTGAAAGTTGGTCAGATTGTTTGTCTTGATGATATCTCGGACAAGTTTGAAAATGGGTCATGTGGGGTCAAAATCAAGATCTTTAGGTTAAATAATCTTAGAAAAACCTTGTGTACGCTCTAGATAGAGGCCACATTTTCAGTCCAAAACTCTTGAAAGTTGGTCAGAATGTTTGTCTTGATGATATCTCGGACAAGTTTGAAAATGGGTCATGTCGGGTCAAAAACTAGGTCACTAGGTTAAATCTTAGAAAAACCTTGTGTACGCTCTAGATGCCACATTTTCAGTCCAACACTCTTAAAAATTAGTCAGAATGCTTGCCTTTATAATATCTTGGATGAGTTTGAAAATGGGTCATGTTGGGTCAAAAACTGCGTCAATAGGTCAATTGTTATAAACACCTTTTGTATGCTCTGGAGGACACATTTTCAGTCTGATACTCCTAAAACTTGTTTATAATATTTGTCCTGGTGATACCTTGAATGAGTTTGAAAATGGGTCATGTGGAGTCAAAAACTGGGTCAATTGGTCATGTATTAGAAAAACCTTGTGTACACTCTAGAGGCTACATTTTCTGCCTGATACTCTTCAGACTTGGTCAGAATGTTTGTTTTGGTGATGTCTCAAAAGAGTTTGATAATGGGTAATTGTCGGGTCCAAAGCTAGGTCACTTGGTGAAATCTTAGAAAAACCTTTTGTACGCTGTAGAGGGCACATTTTCAGTCCAATACTCATGAAACTTGGTCAGAATGTTTGTCTTATTGATATCTCAAAAGTGTTTGATGATGGGTAATGTCTGATAAAAAAAAACAAGGTTACAGGGAAACTAGATGGTTCATATGTCAATAGACTCAGGTGAGCGATTTCAGGGCCATCATGGCCCTCTTGTTCTGAGTTTAAACAGGGATCATGCATGACATCCATAGTTTAATTTTATTTTAATTTTTAAATTCAAAATACTGGTTGTTGATTTTAAAAAAAATTACTGCAAAATCCGCTGCAAACATGACAAATTTCGCTGCGCACTTGGCTGCCAAACACGACAAATTTCGCTTTTTCGAAATTTACATGCTAGCCTATTAATGCAAATCTTGAACCTTCCTTATTTGCAGGTGGGCGCCGTGTACAACGAATGGAAGCCTATATATAGGTTGCCATGGGTTTAGCTGGGTCATTGTTTACATCTTACTGTGCATGCATGTAGCGTAGCTATAGATCTATGTAAGACGTTTTCGGCGCATTTTCGAGAAACCCAGTTGAGCTTGATATTTCACAATTTTATATATGAATGTAATTCGATAAATCTATTAAATGGAGCCAAAACTCTGAACTCCAAAGCTTTTCTTCCTGTCTACCTAGACTAGATCAAGATCTATTGGATCCATTTAAGTCTGAATTTAATCCATTTGGCTGCTAAATACGACTCACCTTTTGCGAACAGTGTAGACTCAAGGCCAGACTGAACGTTGGGTCTACACAGTCCGATTTAACGATAATTTTCTCAGAAATAAGTCTGAAATAACATTTATATATTCGGGACTGTAGATCTAGTACTATCGCCTTTTTTAGTTTTATTTAACTTATTCAGCAGAATGAGGGTTAAGATTTTCATAATGTTTTACATAAAATGAGACGAAAGTTTGAGCAAGGACCCAAGTACCCTTGGTCTAAAGGGTTGTTCCCGTGTTAGTTTCAATTATGAGACGCCCGGGTGATCTTTTTCATATTTGGACATTTACTGTACACCGTAAAATAACGAGCAACCCTTCAGACTGAAGACAGGACCCAAATAGCCTATTGTAAGCACGGGTACTGACCGAGGGGATCATAATAGACATCTTAGAAGGGGTCCATTAGACTCCGGTATTTCAGAAGAAGGGCAAGTAACAACTCTGTGACTTTGCTATAGTCGTGTACCTGGTAAACTTATTAGAATGACTTAAATGCAGGGCCTGAATGCCAGCTAGCTAGGGGCCCATGTACCTTGTTTCTCCTCTTCGATACATTATATCACAATATCACTAAATTTACATGTAAAGATCAATTGATCGATTCACGGCATATTGAAAAGAGGATGTATCCTAATTTTCGTCCTTCGACCCGGGCGAACACGTGCAAATAGTCTAGATCTGTATATTTAACCCATTACCACACAATCCAGGGCTACTTTTGACACCCCTGAGAAAGAAGCCTTTAGAAAACATTGTGGGAAAAGGAGAAAATGCTGGTAACAAGCATTTTCTCCTTTTCCCACAATCTTTTCTACCCTTCACAAAACAAATTTCAAATTTTCAGTCACTTTCATTTTGTTGTCTGCAAATGCTTTCAATTTGGACCAGTGTAAATTATTGTCGTTTTGGTAATGGGTTAAGATAAAGATCTGTGGAACTACACACCAGCAGGTTCCAGTTATGAAATCTGCGTAGCTTCAATGATGCCAGACAGAAATATGTCAGAATGAGTTTTGCACGTTTGAGTATCGTGCTGCACTCTTCATACGAAGCTATTTATAGATCTATATAACTGGGTCTGACTTAACCCACAAAGAACTCGGACGTGAGAGATACCGTGATCGAAATTGCGTTTGGAAGGAGATCGTTTAAAGTATTTATGGATAAAAGTAAGTTGAATTTTAGTTTATCGCTGACTTAATCTGAGTAGGTTGAGAGGCTGTTAAGATTTAGATCTATAGGTTTAGATGTCGGGTACGGCTTGGATGTTACAATTTTATCTAAACTTTAGACTAAAGATTGTTTGTGCATAAATTTTGTAAGCAAAGTACCGATAGTAATAAATGGTACAAGTTACCTTGCGCGCCACTGTCTTATTTACGGTACATTGCTTTTAACTTGAACAAGTTGAAGATATCTGAAGGAGATCATAGGTTAGATCTAGTTGATTATGAATTTTGGGAAAAAATGAGCATATATCCAAAATTTTCTGTCAAAGTGTGTGCGTGTATGAAATTCAATGTTAAAGGTGGGTTTTTAGAATTTTCACATCACACCAAATTAAAAAATATATATGTCACTGAAATTTATTTGAAAAAACAATACAAATCATCAATAATCAAGACTCATAAAATTACAAAAAAAAAACTTTTTTGGTGGTATTCCCTTAACAGGCTACGTAGCCTCTTAAGCTATTTTTAGATTTCCTGCCAAAATAAAAAAAAGCATTGTGGGAATGTTAACTGACTTGCATGTGACTAATGACTATTAAATTCCATAACATAACACACATGTAATTATTTTCCGCAATGTCTATAAGTTCGGATGCTATGTTTGAAGCTGTCTATATATTTCCGTTATGTAAATGAGTGAGTTGCTCATGTAAAAATAGAACGTGTTTCCCTTCATTGTGGACCTGAGCTGTAGTAAATCTCTAATTTATCTAGTTGGCGGATGGTTATCAACTACCGGGGTTTAATGAATGAAAATTATTAGGCTTTGGGAGTACAAAGATGATCTTTTTGTATTTTTGTAATATTTTCGTCCCAAAATCTGAAGGGCCACCTTAAACTCAAAAGTGAAAACTGGTTGATTTTATTACTGCATCTGAAGTGTAAAGATAAGCTCATAAACTTAATCAGTGCGATACAGTAATAAGTATAGGTGATTGATGTGGCTTATTTTTTTCTTGCAAAAAAAATATCCCTGTGCAATATCAGATCAGTAGATGCAATGCGGCTTATCAGTTTTCATTATATTGTTATTTTGGTTTAGCATTAAAGTCAATATGTTTAACAACTTAACTGCTGTCTTTTTTTTACATTTTAAGCCTCCAGACATGCATTTAGTTTCATAAAGAACCTGTCACAGCATTTTATTCTTTTTTCCACAATGTTTTCAAAAGCCTTTTTATCTAAGGGCTTATGTGGGAAAGCATTTCAAAGCAGCCAGTGACTATGAAAGAAAATTATTCAGAGTACAAGTAAAAATATTCAGAAAAGCATAGATAGGTGCACTGCCCACCATATCACTGAAATAATGTTAAAGAGGTGTTAAACACCATATAATCAATCAGTCAATCATATCTATTCTACAATTAAATCTTGAGTTTTAGAGACGGTAAAGTAGAAGGGACTGTTTGGTAAAGGATTAAAGACAAACTGTAATATTTGAGCGCTTTTCAATTAATCATCTGCATATACATGTACTTAAAACATTGTGACAGAAGGTAGAACAGTCTGCACTGAGTTAATTGTCCCCAGTTCCTTGACTGTTTTTACTTTAATATGCATTAACTCTAACTAGAAGGCAAAAATTTTGACTTTTCTAAATTGAATTCATAGTCCACATATCAGGTTTTGCCGAAATGATGGTAATTGTCTGTGAAAAGTGTAGAAAACCTTATGAGGGGAAAAGAGAAAATGTAGTCTACTTTTTGCTAAAGATTTTCTACAGGCCGTATCCACTTTTCTCACAATGTTTTCTAATCTATCAAGAACAATTTCATCATTTGATCTACCTTTGTCGTCTGCAAATGATTTCAGTTTGGGCTGTACTAAATTTTGTCATCTGGTAAAGACTTAAAGCTATGATTGTGTGGTAGAGTAAAAATGAAATAATACACTTATCCTGGTTGGGTAGTTATACATGTTATACAGGAAATACTTGACAGAAATTTTGAGGACTTTGTCCTACTTATCACTTCAGAGCTCCAACTAGATTGGTTGGTTATTTCCGTTTATTTATCATTGCTACCAGTTGCCCATCTGAGCGACGCCCCCACAAGACAGTTAGTTGTTACGGGGGATAGTGCAAGGATTACAGTACGAAACTATGAGATCTTCGCCTGAAAGACTATTAGTAATTTTTAGTTGGCCAGCCGGGGATTCGAACCCATAACCTGTAGTGACCTGAAACATTGTGTTCACGAGTCCTACGCTCTACCTCCTGAGCTATATTGGCTGGTAATCTCTACAACAAGAGGGAGTGACTTCAATTTTTAAGACTGAAAATTTATATCATTCTCCACTAAACCCTGTTTTGTGGGTTTTCTCATTAGAATCGTCTCATCATTCTCTCTTATCTGGAGCTCTGCCTTATGTATTCCCCTGGTTTATTTGTATACAAGTCTCGAGTCGAGACTTCTCGAAGGGGAAAGCAATTCAAGAAGAGAAAGGTTAGATATATAAACACTTAAAACTTGCCTTGCTGTCGAGCTAGCTTTTACAGCGATGCAGTGTGGTGTATTTCTCTCCATGATAGTTAAGCAACATGGTTATTGTAAGTGACTAGATGGGTGACCAGGCTGTTTCATGTTACTATTTTTTTTCCACAAAATCAAGTTATAATGACCTCAAATAATAAGGCTTTTGAAAACATCAAGGGAAAAGAAGAAGATGCTGGTAACCAGCATTTCCTCCTTTACCCACAAAGTTTTCTACCCTTAGAAATCATCATTTAACCCTTTACCACACAATCCATAACATGTGGAGCCATAAGATCGATTTTTTTAAATAATCGACAAGATCTTGAGGTAGAGTGGTCCTTGGATACGCAGCAAAATTTAGTAGCAAAAAGTTCTGGCTCATGTCTAGGTGCGCAGATTGCACAGGCTGACATGGGTCGATGCTTTTTGCAGATGTATTAAGCCCCCCTTTTCAAAAAGCATGGCCAAATGTATTTTAACCCTTTACCATACAACAAATTTTTAGACCTGTCTGAATTGAAAGCATTTGCAGATAATAGTTTTAGTGTGGTTCATATAAAACAATTTTTCTTTGATAGGGTAGAAAGCATCAGGTGAAAAGGAGAAAATGCTGGTAACCAGCATTTTCTCCTTTTCCCAGAATGCTTTCAAAAACCTCTTTCAGGGGTGCTAAAAGTCGTCATTGTGTGGTAAAGGGTTAAAACTAGAACAGGGATTGCCATCTTCTGTTATTGTCTACTATACATTTTTCTACCAGCATCTGGAATTTACATATATTTTTAGGGCAAAACTTTTAATTATGATGTCTACTTCCAGGTTATGGCAAATTACACAGGTGATTATGATGATGACCTAACCCAGTTGGTAGAGAGAATTCGCACAGCTGAACTAGTGGCTGCTTTTATAAGTGCTCTTTTGACCTTTCTCAATATTTGTCTGCTGCTTACCTGTCTATCCAAGCAATGTCGAGCCATTTCTGCCACATGGTATATTTACAGTCTTCTCATCTCAGTCATTTTTTACGGTCTCCTAATATGTATTGGGATGTCGAGCCCTGCCTTTTACTACACTACAGGATGTGTCATTCTACATAGTTTACTTCGTCTGCTACAGCTCCTTTATTCAAGTGCCGTGGTTTGGATAAATATAGAGATATACAGAACCGTCATCTGTCCCAAACCACCATGGATGCAGAAAAAACTGATCCGGTTTTGTTGGGCTATAGGCTTAACTTGGGGTATTAGTTTGCTGATTGTCATTATTATCGGTGTTATTACATTTCGTGATGGCTGTTGGAGCATGGGTAGCTGGTTTGCCGAAATAATCATTCATCTTCTGAAAAACTGGCTACCTGGAGTCGCTGTAATAGTTCTAGCCATCCTTAATACTATTGGATATGTCCAGTTGAGAAGGCAAGGTCTGGCGTCATACAATCAATTTGTTGAGAACTCTACAGTAGCAATTCGTCCAACCGAATGGTTTGTGTGTGTGACTCTAATCAACATCATTTTTCTTGTCTTTGAAATCATGTTTGTCCATCTGTCTATTGTTTTTCTAACAAGTAGCAGCGAACACTTTTATGTGCTGCGGTTTATGGAGCGAATTCTTTTGATGATGCTTGGCTTTCCTATTTTAGCCTTGTCATTTGTACGCCAGTCAATCAAAGTTTGTTTCCGGAAGACTTTTAGCCAAGAGGGAGACAGTGCGGCTGACTTGCATGATTCGCCTGATATGAACATGGACGCCATTGAAGATGAATCACTGTAAATTAATGAATTACTCCTTTCCGGCACAATGCTGACTTGTAACAACCCTAGGAAAGATGCGTTTTGAAAACATGGCAAAAAGGAGAAAATGCTGGTTACCAGTATTTTCTTCTTTTCCCACAATGTTATCTATCAAAGAAAATTTACAAAACAATTCACAAAAAAATTCAGCCACACTGAAGTTGTTGTCTGCAAATGCTTTTCATTTGGACACGGCTAAAATTTTGTCGTCTGGTAAAGGGTTAACTATACAGCTACTTGACTCTATACTGAACAATTGCAAGTTTTCAAGACCCTAGAAAGATTACTGAAAATATTGAGGGAAGAGTTAAAATTTCAGGAATTCCCCTCATTGTTTTCAATAACCTTTTTAACTTTTCATTAAAGGACAGAATTTTTGGCTGTTCCAAACTGAAAGCATTTGCAGATGACAAAACAAAGATGACTGAAAGATTGAAATTTTTGGGGGGAAGGGTTGAAAATATTGTGGGAAAAGGAGAAAATGCTGGTAACCAGCATGTTCTCCTTTCCCCACAATGTTTTCATAAGGCTTCTTTTACGGGGTCGTTAAAAGTCAGGAGTGTGTCGTAAAAAGTAAAAGATAACAGCATCATTTGAACCAAATTTTGCCTTCTACCTTCAATATGTACAAGTCAAGCATTCCCTCATCTGGAATCTAAAGATATCAGTCCGATCTTGATCTGCACAGTCTTACAAAGAACCTTTGATCTGCACAGTCTTATAAAGAACCTGATTTTCCCCCTAAAATTACCATTTAAAAGTTTAACCCTGTACTGCTCAAAACCCTCTTAACTCGATCTTTACCACACAATCCAAACTATTAACAACCTTTAGAAAGAAGCCTTTTGAAAACATTGTGGGAAAATGAGAAAATGCTGGTAACCAGCATTTTCTCCTTTTCCCACAATGTTTTTCTATGCTGCTGGAAACAAATTTCAATTTTTGAATTAAGTGCTTTCAATGTGGACCAGTCTAAAATTTTGTTGTTGGTAAAGAGTTAACATCCTAATGGTTTATTTATTGTTCCTCATAACTTAGAACAGTTTTGAGAATATTCTATTGAGTACCCACAACATAGGGCTTGAAAGAGAAATAATAGAATACCATCACTTCAACTTATCTGGAGCTCCGATTATGGATTCATGAAATCCATGTTGTTTAATAATTGACTGGATCTGGCAGTTATATGGTCCTGTGCCATGCAAAAATTTACCATTTGCAAAAAGTTTTGACCCATGTCAGCCTGCACAAAGTGTGCAAGCTGACATGAATCAATACTTTTACAAACAATCCCTTGATTTTACGGGTCTGAAGTAGTAGCCTTTTGAAAACATTGTGGGAAAAGAAGAAAATGCTGGTAACCAGCATTTTCTCCTTTTCCCACCATGTTTTCTACCCTATCATAGACAGAAATCATCTTTTCAGCAAGAGTTGAATTGTTGTCTGCAAATGCTTCCAATTTGGTCTAGTCCAAAAGTTTGTCGTTTGGGAAAGGGTTAAGCCCTCTTTTCACTGGGCATGGTTCATATAAAAAGGGTGTTTGTTGAAAATGTTCTAGTCACACACTGTCTCTTAAGGTATGACCCATAGTTGATTCCCAGCCAAAGATACATGTAGTTGAAAGGGAAGTTTATGTGGACTGCTGGCCCTTAACCATATAACTCTTCACCAAGCGACAAATTTATAGACTGATCCAAATTGAAAGCATTTGCAGACGACAAAGTAATGTGACTGAAGAATGGAAATTTAATTTTGGGAGGGTAGAAAACATTGTGGAAGGAGAAAATGCTGGTTACCAGCATTTTCTCCTTTTCCGACAATGTTTTCTAAAGGCTTCTTTCTCGGGGGCATCAACAGTAGGGATTGTGGGGTAATGGGATAAATAGGGGCTGCTATGGAAGTTCATTGGACAGCTTTTAAAAACATTTAGGAAAGAGGAGCAATTGCTTCTTTGCACAGGACCACCATATTGCCTCTTAATGAAATAGTTGTGTACAATACTTGAACATGTAAATATAGAAATGTTTGTAATTTGGCTACTTTTATGATTAAAGAGATTACTTCTTTATTTTCATGTTCAATTATGATTTGATGAATCACCATATATCGGAACTTGAAACTAAATGACTTTCTCAGTATTCAAACACTTATAACTCATCTAAGCTTCCTTCCTGCTCCTATTGCTCAGGATAATAGCAAACAGGAAGAAAAGTTGGACGGAAAATCCGGAGCATGCAGCAGAAAGTAGCAGCATTGTCTGTCCATCTATCTATGATTTTATTTCACATGGAGGAGTCTTCATCAACTTAACTCTTTACCACACAATCCAGACTTTTAATGACCCAGAAGGAAAAGCCTTTTGAAAACATTGAGGGAAAAGGAGAAAATGCTGGCAGCCAGCATTTTCTCCTTTTCCCTCAATGTTTTCTACCCTGCTGGAAACAAATTTCAATTTGAGGTTCCTTTATTTTTGTCATCTGCAAGTGTTTTCAATTTGGACTAGTCTAAAATTTTGTCGTTTGGTAAAGAGTTAACCCCTTTCCTGCTAAATAACTGAAATGAAGTTTTCATTTCCATAGTTAAAACCTAAATATTGCTCCTTCAAGGGTATATTTTTAGGGAATAATATTTCCTTAATGGACAGCGTAGATCAAAGGTCAGACTGCATGTTTTGTGCAGTCTGATCTTGATCTACAATCTCTGCAAAAGGTCTGTGAGTCACACTAAGTAGCCAAAGGGTTTGATAGAGTAGAAAACATTGTGGGAAAAGGAAAAAATGCAGGTTTCTTCTTTTCCCAAAATGTTTACTAAAGGCTTCTTTCCTAGGAGCGTCAAAAGTCTGCATTGTGTGGTAAACGGTTAATGTGAATCATATGATAGTATTATTTTCTTAAAGAGCAGAAACCATTATGGGAAAAGGAGAAAATGCTGGTTAACAGCATTTTTAGCTCACCTGAGCACGAAGTGCTCATGGTGAGCTATTGTGATCGTGCTGTGTCCGTCGTCCGTCGTCCGTCGTCCGTCGTGCGTCGTGCGTCGTCCGTCGTCAACTTTTTACCTTGTGTACGCTCTACAGGCCACAGTTTTGGTCGGATACTCATGAAAGTTGGTCAGGATGTTTGTCTCGATGAAATCTCGGACGAGTTCGAAAATGGGTCATGTGGGGTCAAAAACTAGGTCACTAGGTCAAATCTTAGAAAAACCTTGTGTACGCTCTAGAGGCCGCATTTTGAGTCCGATACTCATGAAAGTTGGTCAGGATGTTTGTCTCGATGATATCTTGGACGAGTTCGAAAATGGGTCATGTGGGGTCAAAAACTAGGTCACTAGGTCAAATCTTAGAAAAACCTTGTGTACGCTCTAGAGGCCGCATTTTCAGTCGGATACTCATGAAAGTTGGTCAGGATGTTTGTCTCGATGATTTCTCGGACGAGTTCGAAAGTGGGTCACGTGGGGTCAAAAACTAGGTCACCAGGTCAAATCTTAGAAAAACCTTGTGTACGCTCTAGAGGCCGCATTTTCAGTCGGATACTCATGAAAAATGGTCAGGATGTTTGTCTGGATGATATCTCGGACGAGTTCGAAAGTGGGTCACGTGGGGTCAAAAACTAGGTCACCAGGTCAAATCTTAGAAAAACCTTTTGTACGCTCTAGAGGCCACATTTTCAGTCGGATACTCATGAAAGTTGGTCAGGATGTTTGTCTGGATGATATCTCGGACGAGTTCGAAAGTGGGTCACGTGGGGTCAAAAACTAGGTCACCAGGTCAAATCTTAGAAAAACCTTTTGTACGCTCTAGAGGCCACATTTTCAGTCGGATACTCATGAAAGTTGGTCAGGATGTTTGTCTGGATGATATCTCGGACGAGTTCGAAAGTGGGTCACGTGGGGTCAAAAACTAGGTCACCAGGTCAAATCTTAGAAAAACCTTTTGTACGCTCTAGAGGCCACATTTTCAGTCGGATACTCATGAAAGTTGGTCAGGATGTTTGTCTGGATGATATCTCGGACGAGTTCGAAAATGGGTCACGTGGGGTCAAAAACTAGGTCACCAGGTCAAATCTTAGAAAAACCTTTTGTACGCTCTAGAGGCCACATTTTCAGTCGGATACTCATGAAAGTTGGTCAGGATGTTTGTCTGGATGATATCTCGGACGAGTTCGAAAATGGGTCACGTGGGGTCAAAAACTAGGTCACCAGGTCAAATCTTAGAAAAACCTTTTGTACGCTCTAGAGGCCACATTTTCAGTCGGATACTCATGAAAGTTGGTCAGGATGTTTGTCTGGATGATATCTCGGACGAGTTCGAAAATGGGTCACGTGGGGTCAAAAACTAGGTCACCAGGTCAAATCTTAGAAAAACCTTTTGTACGCTCTAGAGGCCACATTTTCAGTCGGATACTCATGAAAGTTGGTCAGGATGTTTGTCTGGATGATATCTCGGACGAGTTCGAAAATGGGTCACGTGGGGTCAAAAACTAGGTCACCAGGTCAAATCTTAGAAAAACCTTTTGTACGCTCTAGAGGCCACATTTTCAGTCGGATACTCATGAAAGTTGGTCAGGATGTTTGTCTGGATGATATCTCGGACGAGTTCGAAAATGGGTCACGTGGGGTCAAAAACTAGGTCACCAGGTCAAATCTTAGAAAAACCTTTTGTACGCTCTAGAGGCCACATTTTCAGTCGGATACTCATGAAAGTTGGTCAGGATGTTTGTCTGGATGATATCTCGGACGAGTTTGAAAATGGGTCACGTGGGGTCAAAAACTAGGTCACCAGGTCAAATCTTAGAAAAACCTTTTGTACGCTCTAGAGGCCACATTTTCAGTCGGATACTCATGAAAGTTGGTCAGGATGTTTGTCTGGATGATATCTCGGACGAGTTCGAAAATGGGTCACGTGGGGTCAAAAACTAGGTCACCAGGTCAAATCTTAGAAAAACCTTTTGTACGCTCTAGAGGCCACATTTTCAGTCGGATACTCATGAAAGTTGGTCAGGATGTTTGTCTGGATGATATCTCGGACGAGTTTGAAAATGGGTCACGTGGGGTCAAAAACTAGGTCACCAGGTCAAATCTTAGAAAAACCTTTTGTACGCTCTAGAGGCCACATTTTTAGTCGGATACTCATGAAAGTTGGTGAGGATGTTTGTCTGGATGATATCTCGGACGAGTTTGAAAATGGGTCACGTGGGGTCAAAAACTAGGTCACCAGGTCAAATCTTAGAAAAACCTTTTGTACGCTCTAGAGGCCACATTTTCAGTCGGATACTCATGAAAGTTGGTCAGAATGTTTGTCTGGATGATATCTCGGACGATTTTGAAAATGGGTCACGTTGGGTCAAAAACTAGGTCACTAGGTCAAATCTTAGAAAAACCTTTTGTACGCTCTAGAGGCCATATTTTCAGTTGGATACTCATGAAAGTTGGTCAGGATGTTTGCATGGATGATATCTCGGACAAGAACGAAAATGGGTCATGTGGGGTCAAAAACTAGGTCACTAGGTCAAATGTTAGAAAAACCTGTTGTAGGCTCTAGAGGCCACATTTTCACTAGATGGTGCATGTTTGGTCAATAAACTCAGGTGAGCGATTTCAGGGCCATCATGGCCCTCTTGTTTCCTTTTCTCACAATCTTTTCAATAGTCTAATTTCATAGGGTTGTTAAAACTCCGGATTATGTGGGAAAGGGTTAACATGATATCCCTCTACTTCACATTCCCAACTTTTAATGGCCCATTGGCAAAAAGTGTTTGAAAACAATGTGTGAAAAGGAGAAAATGCTGCTTATCAGCATTTCTCCTTTTCACACATTGTTTCTAAACGGTTGGATAGATAAGGGTGAATATAAGCAATGATTTTTCAATAAAGGGTTAACTTGTTACCACATGACAAAATTTTAGACCAGCCAAAACTTTAAAGCTTTAACATAATAAATGCTATGGAAATGATAGAACTGCAATTTCCACAATTAATTCAGAATGGAAGAAAACGTGATGAGGAAAGGAGAAAAAGGCTCATTACTAGCACTTTCTCCTTTTCCCACAGTTTTTTAAAAGCATTCTTTACAGGATTTTAGTCAACTCTTTACCAAACGACAAAATTTTGGACTTGTTCAGATTCAAAGCATTTTCAGACGACAAAATAAATGGCACTCAAAAATTGAAAATTGGCTTTAGAAGAGTAAAAAATATTGTGGGAAAAGGAGAAAATGCTGGTACCAGCATTTTCTTCTTTTATCACAATGTTTTCAGAAGGCTTTTTCCTCTAGGTCGTAAAAACCAGGGATTGTTTTGTAAGGGGTTAAAGGGACAGACAGACAGTAACTTCTTCAGTGAAATTGATCATCAGTTCCTTGATATTTTGTTGAAGGCTTTGTTTCTGGCAAGAAAGTTGCATTTTGACCTCCAGAAGAGGTAGAAGGCATTTTTCAGGGATGGAGCAATAGGTACATATATGTGTGCAAGCTGTGTCCGTTAGGAGGTTTAAGAAAGCTGAGTGTCTAGGACTCAACTGTTTTAATCTTTCAAATGACATAATTTTGGAATCATCCATATTGAAAACATTTGCAGACATCAAACAAGGCTAAAATGGTGGACTCTACTTATGGAAGGGTAGAAAACGTAGTGGGAAAATGAGAAAATGATATAGGAATTTTCTTTTCACACAATGTTTACCATTCTGTTAACCCTTTAGCATACAATCTCATGTTCTAGTGACCCTGAGGAATTTAGGCATTTGAAAACATTATTTGAAAGAGGAAAATGCCGATGAACCACATTTTATCGACAATGTTTCCTATCCAATAATAGACAAATTATTCCATATTTGAGTCACAGTAATTTTGATGTCTGCAAATGCTCTTAATTTGGGCATGTTCAATCTTTTGTTGTTTGGTTAAAAAAGTAAAGAAGCGAATCTCATCCTTTAAGCTATGTTTCTCCTTCTCATGTACTTCCTAAATGGCCGAGTCTGAAACAGCAGTAACTCTTTACCAAACGACTAAATTTTAGACTGGTCCGAATTGAAAGCATTTACAGACGACAAAATGAATGTGACTAAAGAACTGAAATTTGTTTGAAGAAGGGAAGAAAACATTGTGGGAAAAGGAGAAAATGCTGGTTACCAGCATTTTCTCCTTTTCACACACTGTTTTCAAAAGGCTTCTTTCACAGGGATGTTAGAAGTTGGGATTGTGTGGAAAAGGGTTAAGACACATTAAGAATTGTTTAACCCATTACCACACGAGAAAATTTTGGACTGGTCCAAATTGAAAGCATTTGCAGACGACAAAATAAAGGTGACTGAAAAATTGAAATTTGTTCTGGGAAGGGTAGAAAACACTGTGGGAAAAGGAGAAAATGCTGGTTACCAGCATTTTCTCCTTTTCCCACAGTGTTTTCAAAAGGCTTCTTTCTCAGGGGCGTCAAAAGTAGGGATTGTGTGGTAATGGGTTAAAACTTACTGTGCCCTTTGCTAGAAATGTAGAGGAGTAGATCTTGATCAGGTTTAACTCTTTACCAAACAATCCCTGGTAACCAGCATTTTCTCCTTTTCCCACAATGTTTCCTACCCTACTCAAGTTGAACTTCAATGTTGGAGTAAGATTAAATTTTTTGCTTGCAAAAGCTTTCAATGTGGACAAGTCTAAAATTTTGTTGTTTGGTAAAGAGTTAAAAAAAAATGGTGAAATGGGAGTTGAAGGGTTTTGTGATGACAGGATACATCAATTTTGCTCATTCCATTCCTAACTCTTTACCTAATGACGAAATTGTTGACTGGAATAACTGGAAATCATTTGCAGACCACAAATTAAAAATGGTCCAAATGATAAAATTTGTCCTTGACAAAGTAGTAAACAATGTGGGGAAAGGAGAAAATGCTGGTTACCTGCATTATCTCCTCGTCCCACAATGTTTCAAAAGCATTATCTTTTAGGATCATTAAAAGTCTGCACTTCGTGTTACAAATCAGAAGTGACATCTAAAGACAATGTTGAGAATAATTTATTATTTTTAATAAAAACTTTTAAGCACATTTTATCAATGATAATCTTCTACCATCCTTCCCTAATTACCTGAACAATTTTAAATTTTCAAAGTATGTTTGAATCAGACCACAACTCTCAGCCCAAAATGTTACAAATCACATGGAATACCCATACAAGATTTTCTTTTTTACACACAAACTGTACCAACAAACTTTGGTGTTTAGTCTGTATCTCTCATTCCCAATAAAACAAATTTGAAGAGAACTACTACCAAAACATAGTGAAACATGGTTGTTTGTATTGGGGTTTAATGCCACTTTAATAGCTAAGGTCATATCATGGTGGTCGGTGACACACATGTGTTTACTGGCTTTCTCACACCCGTACTTAACAGAGGTCCACTACTAGTCTAATACAACTTTCTTTCCAAAGCCTCCGACTACTTTTCTCATGCTTCAGCAGAGGTGAGAGGCAAAAATATGCCGGAAAGAAAGTTTGCCTCAACCAGATATCAAACTCGCAACCACCAGGTCATGAGTCCGACACGCTCACCACTGAGCCACCCGGGCAGGCTTAGTGAAACATGGACAAACATGATTGTTCACTCTACCAAATGATAAAATTTCAAACTTATGCAAATTGGAAACATTTACAAGGAACAAATTTGCATGTGCCTAAATGATGGAATTGTCTCTTTACTAAATGACAAAACTCTAAACTGGTCCAAATTCCAAGCATTTGCAGATGACAAAATTAATGTTACTCAAAAATTGAAATTGGTTCTGGGTGGGTAGAAATCATCGAGGGACAAAGAGAAAATGCTGGTTTTCAGCATTTTCCCCTTTTCGCACAATGTTTTTAAAACGCTTCTTTTTCAGGATCGTGAAAACCAGGGATTGTTAGGGAAAGGATTAAAGTCATTGAAAAGTTGAAAACTTTTATGCTGGGTATGGTACATGTATCACTAAAAACAGACTATTATTATGTATTACTAAAATTATTATGTATCACTTAAAAAAAAGTCTCCTATTTCACTCAACTCTACTAACAGTCCTAGCTTCTGACTTAACCCATTACCACACAATCCCTACTTTTGATGCCCCTGAGAAAGAAGCCTGTAGAAAACACTGTAGGAAAAGGAGAAAATGCTGGTAACCAGCATTTTCTCCTTTTCCAACAGTGTTTTCTACCCATCCCAGAACAAATTTCAATTTTTCAGTCGCCTTTATTTTGTCGTCTGCAAATGCTTTCAATTTGAACCAGTCTAAAATTTTGTCGTGTGGTAATGGGTTAAGATGAGTTCATTATTTGAGTCGCACTAACAGACTGTAGAAACATGTTCAAATCCTCAGTTGACACTATATTTCATACTCAACTAGGCCAAAAAAAATGGACTTGAGTCAATATTAACAGACAAATGTCCATTATTTTGTTGAGTTGATTCTGAAATGTTGTGTGAATACAGGATTTGAGAAAATTACTTAACCCTTTACCAAACATTCCCTGGGCTTTACTACCTAGAAGAAGAAGCGTTCTGAAAACATGGTGGGAAAAGAAGAAAATGCTGGTAACCAGCATTTTCTCCTTTTCCCAAAATGTTTTCTTTTCTTACAAAGTGAATTTTTGAAAATGTGTATTTTGCAAATACTTTCAATTAGGACAAGTTTAAAAGTTTGTTGTTTGGTTAAGAGTTAAGTCTGTACATGTTGGTGAAATGTATCTGGAATAACAAACTCAAGTTAGAAAGTAAGTCTTTCAGTTTTGGCAGATTTGAATGAAATGAGAGACTTGAGTTTATTTGTGAAACCAGCCCCTGGTTACCAGGATTTTGTCCTTTACTAGTTAACAATTTTTTAAAAAGCTGTCTTACTCATGGTCATTTATACCAAGAATCTTTTTGGTAGGAGGCTAAGTTCATGAATGGACACAGAATTATCCTGACAACAGAAGAAATTCGTATTTCCTATTACACATGTTGTCTGCATTTGTCACTCTCTGTCTGCAAGACGGAAAAACTTTCCCACATTTGGAAATATGTTATACATTATGTAAGTTATACAACATCAAAATTTGACAACTTCAATTTCTATGCTCTTGCTTCTCATTATTATAAGTTTACATGTTCAATTTCCCAAGTCTCACTTGGAACACTCTAGGGGATCAAGTTAAAAAGCCAAGTCTTGTCATCGCTGTGTTCCATATTCAAGATATGGTTAGTAACACACACAGTTCCATCAGAAAATTATCTAGAAAGTCATCCAATTCAACCACAGATGAAACCTTCAATAAAGTTTTAAATGTCCTGTCACTTTGTCTATCAACCCAGCAGGACCTAAAAAGACAGATATATTGCAAGATTGTCGATGCAATTCACTCCGACAGTCAAACCACAACTTCAAAACTTGTACCTTAACATGGGCTGTTTTGCATAGCTTCGTACCTTCAAGTATAAAGGCAGTTTATCCTATTATAGAATTTTGTAATAAATCCTTTGCAAAATCCTTTAGAACATGATTTGTTTTGCAACTTGTGTGCATTGCAGACCTGTTGTCTGATATTGCATCATATTTGAGATCTTTTGTTATAGGGCTGCAATGATCTTTGGGATGTGTAAGGAACTGTAATACATTTTTCATCTTAATAAGCCTGAGGAAGAAACCTTTTGAAAACAATGTGAAACAAAGAGAAAATGCTAAAAACTTTGTACTGAACCCTTTGCATGCCATTTAGAATCTGCTCAAAGGATGCCATCTGTCTTTGATAGAACAGAAAACACTATGGGAAACTGGTTACCAGTATGTCCTTCTTTTCCCATGATGTTTTCAGAAGCCTTCTTCCTCAAGATTGTTAAACACTGGGATTTTGTGCTAAAGTGTAAATGTTAAATACTCATACCAGGTCCCACTGCTAATACTGTCTTTGAGCCTGCAACTATCTGTGTTCTGCCTGCATCTCGTATAGTTTTTGTAACTAGACCATAGGCGGACGCCTGTTTACTTAATTCCATCCTGAATTATAGACAAGAATGAAATGATTTCCAAGTATTTTCTCCAGTTTTGCCTTTTTCTTAGTTATACATATGAACTTGTCGAAATATATTGGCTATCTTTTTTTTCTCAAGGTGTGTATGAATTGTGTAAGTAGAAAACGCAAAATGGCAATTTTTACAGATTTTAATTGCCAATTAAGCTTAAAGTGTTTCTAGAGATGAATATGTATATCAGCTAAGACTACATGAAGTAAAAAGATAAAGTTTTTGTTTTAGTTAAACCAAATTTCAAGCTCTTAACACTTTGCCACACGACAAAGTTTTCGACCTGTCCAAATTGGAAGCATTTGCAGACGACAATTTCACTGTGCCTCACTTATTTGATTTTTGTTTGATAGAGTAGAAAACACTGTGGGAAAAGGAGAAAATGCTGATAACCAGCATTTTCTCCTTTTCCCACAAAGTTTTCAAAAGGCTTCTTCTTCAGGGTCATTGCCCAGCAAAGGTTAAACAGCAATAAAGAAAAAATGATAGTAACAATAAAATGAAGAAAAAAAACATGTTCCAATTTCAATTAAATGCCAGTAAATGGCATTTTCTCCTATTTTAAATGTTTTCTGTCTAAAGGTCATTAACCCTTTACCACACAATCCTGATTTTAACATCCATTTTAAGGGAACCTTTAAAGAAATACATAAGAGAAAATGCTGGAAACCAGCATTTCTCATTTTCACAATGTATTGGCAAGAAGTTAACCTTTCACCACATATTTCCAACTTTTAACAACCCTGAAAGAGAAGCCTGTTAAAAATATTGTGAAAAAAAGGAGAAATGCTGGTAACACATATTTTATCCCTTTTCAATGTTTTATATCCTTTTACAGTAAGGTTAATTTGTCATTTGCAATAGCTTTGAATTCGGAAGAGTGAAAAATTGTGTCATTTGGTAAAGAATTACAACACCAGAGAGTTTGGTGAAATTTTCTCCTTTTCCCACAATGTTTACTAGCCTATCACAGAAAATAATTTCAAATGAGCATCATTGAAGCTGTCATAAGAAAATGCTTTCAATTCTGACATGTCTAAAATCTTGTGCGGTAAAAGGTTAAGTTTATTTCCTAAGGTAACAAGTTAAAGCAAGTCTGATGAAACTGCGTACAATGTTTGTTCATCTTCCGCTTTCACAACAACTTTTGGTTGACCACATGCCTTCCACATAAAATAAGCATCTTGGTTCCTTTGAAAGGCTGTTTCTGCTGCTCCTAAAGCTGCATGCGCACACTTTAAAATGAAAAGAAAAAGTAAATTTACATTAACCCTTTACCAAATAATCCCTGGTTTTTACAACCCTGAGAAAGAAGCCTTTTGAAAACATTTTTGGAAAAGGAGAAAATGCTGGTTTTCTTCTTTCCTGGAAAAAATATTCATTCTTTGTCAAATTGAGTTATGTTTATTTTCTCGTCTGCAACTGCTTTCAATTTGAACCAGTCCAAAATTTTGCTGTTTGGTAGAGAGTTAAACACATTACCATATAACATTAACCCCTTTCATATTGCTACTATCACAAAAATAAATTTGTAGCACTATCTGACACTGAATGGGGCTTACATTTTTTTCTCCCATTTTCCCACTGTGTGTTGAAAATGCTTTTTCCCTCCGAATGTTGCAATACAGGGTTGCCTGATAAAGGGTTAAAACTTTACCACACGACAAAATTTCAGCCTTGTCCAAATTTAACCCATTACCACACCATCCCTACTTTTGACGCCCCTGAGAAAGAAGCCTTTAGAAAACATTGTGGGAAAAGGAGAAAATGCTGGTAACCAGCATTTTCTCCTTTTCCAACAATGTTTTCTACTCTTCACAAAACAAATTTCAAATTTTCAGTCATTTTACTTTGTCGTCTGCAAATGCTTTTGATTTGGACAAACCTAAAATTTTGTCGTTTGGTAAAGAGTTAAAGCATTTGCAAACAACACAATAAAAGTGACTGAGTTTGATATTTGTTTTGTGAAGTGTAGAAAACATTGTGAGAAAAGGAGAAAATGCTGGTTACCAGCATTTTCCCACAATGTTTTCAAAAGCCGTCTACCTCAGAGTAGTCAAAAGTCGTTATTTTGTGGTAAAGGGTTAACAGTCTCATGAAATCCTTATCAAGATGTCATTTACCAATCAAGCAATTTCTAGATTTGTCCAAATTAAAGGCATTAAATTTTTGCAGACAAAAAAGAAAGTTCTACAAACTGGATTTTTTTCTTTGGCAAGGTAGAAAACATTGTGAGAAAAGGATAAAATGCTGGTTACCCGCATCTTCTCCATTCCCACAATATTTTCAAAGGATTTCTGTTTTAGGGTCATTAAAAGTAAGGACAATCTGGTAACGACATAGAAATCCACACAGGAACTTACCTGAGCAGCTGCTTTTCCTTTTCCCATCTTGAGATCCATCCTTACTACAAGGACCATTTTATACTCGCCAGAATCTGCCAGTGGAATATTTGTGTCTGTGAGATCAGATACATCATTCTGTATGAAATCACAATCCGACATTAATAAATATCTTGTAATACATGTACTGCAGCTTATGCGATAACTTATTTTACCATTTAACAAAATTTTAGCCTTTTCCAAATTAAAAGCATTTTAAGACATCAACTTGAATGAGTCTCAGTGAGTAGAGTTTGCTTCTCAAAAACTTTTTATCTGGGTCATTAAAATTAGGACTTGATTTGTAAATAGTCAAAGGCTGGGTTAATCTACATGAATTTAAACATACTCATCCATGACAATACTTGAAAACACTGTGACAAAAAAAGCAATTTGTAGCTTACAAGTTAGTGATTTCTTAACTTAACAAATTTTCAAAATAGGTCCACTGCAAAAATTAAATCTGCCACAAGGGGTAATATTTCAGCGGATTTTAATCTGTTACCAAATAACCCCATGTTTAACCCACACTTACATAAAAGGGGTTTGAAAACACTGTAAGTAAAGAAAATGTTGGTTACAAGCATTTCTCTCTCCTCATTGTTTTCTGCCCATTCGAATACCAATGTTGATCTGCAATCTCTGCATGTATTTCATTATCAGCAAAAGTTTCCACTTTCAAAAAATTTGAAAAGTAATTGTCTTCCATAGGGTTGCTGTAGAAAAGTTGAAGTTGGGTAAAGTTGAAGGTGGCAGAGCTGCAGTACTAGGAATAGAATCTCATGTCAAGTACACTTTTCTCTCTTGATCTACTTTATTGGCAAAAAAGTATAATTGGTGAGTGCAGGAAGGCTGCATTGGCAGTCTGTGAGGATCGAGGGATGTTGGCTACTCCCAGAAAATCAGGGACAGAGGTGTGCTGTAGACTTATTGAGACTAGTTGACATTGGGTAGACTCACCACCAGTTGCGGGTAGCTCAGTCTATAGAGCTTTGATGCTAGTATTGAAGGGGTTGTGAGTTTATGTTCATCGTCGGCTCACTTTTCTCTCTTGATTTCATAACCAGTACAGATATTTAGACATACACATGCTTCTTTGCCATTCAACATTTATCTATCGAACATTTCACAATTTACTCTTTTTTCCATTTTACTATCAAAATGTGAAATACAGTATATTAGGTCTTATAAATAGGACTATGTTATAAGATGGCAATTCATTGGTTGGCCCGCCAACGATAATTATTTCACTTGTCCATTATCATAACGAAAATATAGCTGACAGAGAACCCTACATTCCACAATACTAAGCGTATCTGGAAGCTCTCATTTATTCATTATCGTGGAAACGAATGGATTCGGCAGAGTACGTATATACTATGACCATGTTCAGATTTAAGACTACACTACTACTTTTAATATTAATATTCTTCCTACTACTTCATTGAAGGTACAAGGGTAAAGGGTTACTTAATGAATGAATGAATAGTGTTTTATGGCCCGTTGACAACTTTGGTCATATTGGGCGCGCTTACTTAGTAAACAATAATGCGAGATGAAAATAACATACATGTGCAACAACATAAGACAAACATGATAAATGAGGAATGGATGAAACACAAAATGATGCCCCTTTTGTCGCCTTTTACGACATGCATGCTGTCACTTTTGTTCCGCCAGATGAAATCGCAGATGTGACGATCGCGGGACTGCAGTGGTTTATTCTTATACCCCCAATTAAACCACACGGGGTCCCACAGGCCAACTGATTCCCATTCCAAACCCTATTTACATCAAGAAAAAAAATATAGGATTTGGAATAAGAACTACCCAGCCTGCTGCAATCCTACGAATTACGAGGAAAGCAGCCGTTTGTCTCTAATTTTAGTCGCCTTCTACGACATGCCATAGAGAAAGGCCGAGGTCCTATTCTATAAAGTAAAAAAACCCCGGGACCCCACGGGGAGGTTACTTAATGCTGAGGTGTCAATAATTAAGAATGATCTGGCAACAAATAAAACTGTTTATAACAAGGCGACCTATTTGCAAAATCCAAACAAGCCAAACTTCTGGAATCCAATTTAACAGAATAATCAAATATCTTTATGTGAAAATATCAGTAAACATCATCAAAATAAAATACTGTAACCTGCAACGACCTGGTCACCCATCCAGGTATTAACCTAATGCACGTTGCTTAACTATCACAGAGAGAAATACACCAAACCGCATCGCTATAAAAGCTAGCTCAACAGCAAGGCAGGTTTCAAGTGCTTATATATCTAACCTCTCTCCGTGACATTACTCCCCCTTTCAACAAGTCTCGACCCCAAGACTGATATACAAGCATGTATATACAGAAACACCAGGGGAGTATAAATGGGTAAGGCAACTCCAGTCCGGCAGTTGTCATTATCCCATCTCTGCCACCAAATGTAACGTGCAATGACCTGGTCACTCATCCAGGCACTAACCTAATGCACATTGCTTAACTGTCACTGAGAGAAATACACCAAACCGCATCGCTGTAAAAGCTAGCTCAACAGCAAGGCAGGTTTCAAGTGCTTATATATCTAACTCTCTCTGTCACTCTGTGACAATATAGCAAGTTAAAAAATGTTAAATTTTAGGTGGCTGTGTACGACATGACCAGTACAAAGTCATTTCGTACCTAACAAGAGGGCCATGATGGCCCTGTATCGCTCCACTGGCTAATTCGTAAAAACACTACAAGCCAAACATTACATTATTTGGCCAACTGGTTTCAAACTTGAGGGCATACAATTTCATTCCATAAAAACCAACAAAAGGCAAATCCAGTTTTGACCACAAAGCTATAATTACTTGAATCCTGGTGGAGGTCTACAAGATAAAGCCCCATACCAAATAATACAGGTCTAGAATGTGTGGTTATAAACAAAAAGTTTTCTCAATAAAAGGCCCTGTAAAACATAAAACCTATGAGACAGGGCTAAATTTAGTGGTCCCAGTCTTTATTATGGTTAGTAGCAAGATGACAGAAAGTCATCACAAAAGCCCATGTAAAACTTGTGACCCCTGGTGTGGGGACAAACTTGACCCTAAGGCTATAATTTGGGCCCTCCTGGTAGAGGCCCACTAGATAAAGCTACATGCAAAATTTGGTAGCCCTAGGCCTTAGAGCTAGGTACAAGTAGATTTTTAAAAAATTCCCAATATGAGCCCATGTAAAACTTGTGGCTCCCAGGACAGGGCCAAATTTGACCCCAGGGCTACAATTTGGGCGTCTTTGGTAAACAACCACTTGATAAAGCTAGATGCAAAATTAAGTAGCCCTAGGCCTTATGGCTTGGTACGAAAAGATTTTTAAAGTTTTCACTATATAAGCCCATATAAAACTTGTGACCCCTGGGGCTGGGCCAAATTTGACCTCTGGGCTATTATTTGGGCACTCTGGGTAGAGGTCTACTAGATAAAGCTACATGCCAAATTTGGTAGCCCTAGGCCCTATGGCTAGGTACCAGAAGGATTTTAAAGTTTTCCCTATATAAGCCCATATAAAACTTGTGACCCCCAGGGTGGGGCCAATTTTGACCCCAGGGCTAATATTTGAAGGAACTTGGTAGAGGTCCACTAGATAAAGCTACATGCCAAATTTGGTAGCCCTAGGCCAATGGTTTCAGAGAAGAAGATTTTAAAAAAAATTCAATATTTTTCAGTTTTGTTGCCATGGCAACCAGAGTTTTTGAAGGAATAAAATTCTTTCAAGGAATTCTGAAGAGGACCATGGCAGGATCATTTCTGTGAAGTTTCATCAAAATTGGATGGGTAGTTTCAGAGAAGAAGATGTTTGAAATAAAAGTTAACGCACGCACGCACAGACAGACGGACGGACGCACGACGGACACCGGGCCATGACATAAGCCCGCTGGCCTTCGGCCAGTGGAGCTAAAAACGAAAGAAGCAGGTACGAAATGACCAAAAGCATGCGAAATGACCTAGGTACGAAATGACCAAGGTACGAAATGAACGGTTACCATTTCTATACCTTATCTCCTAATCCCGAACTTCTGAAAAAAAGCCTGTAGAAGTATCGAGATCTGCTTCTACATATCCAACCGATAAGCAGTCCAACACCCAACCCCACAGCAAATGTTGTCATCTCATCATTCCTTCGCATTTTTCTCCAGGATAATTCGCATGGTCTTGGACAATTTCGTTTATTTTTGACATGTATATTCTTCGGAACCATGCAGCCATTTGCGTCCCAGTTAATGATGTTCAAAATATGACTTTCAAAGGAAAAAAACATTGGGGAAAATGTATTTTAACGGTCTTTTTTCCTTCACACAGGTCTTTAAGAAACAGAACTGTATGTTTACCAAAACGAAAAAGTTTTGCAATGCACCAAATTCAAAGCATCTACAGACAACAAATTAAATCTTGGTAATATGATAACTTCAGACTGCTAACCAGCATTTTGTCCTTTTCCCAATATTGTTTCTATAGGTTTTCTTTCTCAGGGTCATCGAAAGTCAGGATAATGTGGTAAAGAGTTAAGCTACACATAGTTCTTTAACCCTTTACCACACAAACCCGACTTTTGACGACCATGAGAAAGAAAGTCATTGAAAACATTGTGGGTAAAGGAGAAAATGTTTGTAACCAGCATTTTCTACTTTTCACACATTGTTTTCAAAGGCTTTTCAAATTAAATTTCAATTTTAAATTCACATTTATTTTGTCGTCTGCAAATGCTTTCGATTTGGACTAGTCCAAAATTTTGTCGTTTGGGAAAGACTTTTAAAATGCTCAGTGTATAGCACCATCACAATGGAGCTTGGTAAAACGTCTCATCAGAAAAACATTGGTAATTTTTCACAGCTCAAACCAAACCCTCAATAAGCCTGAAACTGGATGTTCACGAGTCCTATGCTCTACCACCAGAGCTATTTAGGCTGGTATCGTCTTTGAAAATATAGAAAATATTGGGGTAAAAGGAGCATGTATTGATTATGAGCATTTTCTCATAATGTTTTCAAAATTCTTCTTCCATTAATTTACCCTTTACCAAACATCCATTGGTTTTCACAACCCTGAGGAAGAAGCCTTCTGAAAACATTGTAGGAAAAGGAGAAAATGCTGGTAACCAGCATTTTCCCCTTTTCCCACAATGTTTTCTACTTTTTAAGAGTCAAGTGTCTTTTTTTAAGTCTCCTTTATTTTGTTGTTTGAAAAACCTTTTCAGTTTGGAAAGGCTACAATTTTGTCATTTGGTATAGGGTTAACACACGATTCTTTAGGAAAGGGTTATGAATGGTCTACAAGGAATGT
Source organism: Tridacna crocea (assembly GCA_943736015.1). Lineage (NCBI taxonomy): Eukaryota > Metazoa > Mollusca > Bivalvia > Cardiida > Cardiidae > Tridacna > Tridacna crocea. The sequence continues at coordinate 16,678,897 of OX031070.1, forward strand.
CAAGTTTGCTCTCTGATGGGTTATGTAAAATAGTTCAACATATTCTGACAAAAATGTACCTTTGAAAGGTTCACAAAAGTTGGAAATTTGCAAATGACTAAGAAAAAAAAAAAACATTTTATTTAGCAATAAGTTTTACATATTCATGTAGGTCTATAGGTTGGCAAAACTAGCATATATCAAAGTAGATGTATTTTGATTGCCATATAACTGATATAATGATTGATTGAATGGTGTTTTATGTGGCTTTCAACAATATTTCAGTCATATCACAACAACAGCTCACTTATTCATGTGTTTCCTTTGTTTCAGCAGTGCTTGGCTAGCGCTCTGTAGCTTCTTGCCCATTGATGACCAGCCTGCATAGCTCAGTTGGTTGAGCATAAGACTTGTGATCATGAGGGTGTTGGTTCGATCCCAACAGCTGCCCAACTAGACATTAAACCCAGGTCCCGAGTGACAGTGCTATACACCAAGCACATTTAAGAACCAGGCAAAACTTAGGATGGGTTTTGTCCTATATCTGCACTGTCCCCAGTAACAATACTAACAGCCTTCAGGGGTGTTGCCCACATGGGAAACCAGTGGCGATGGTAAATAAACGCAATTCATTCCATCTTGCCTATGGACACTCCCAACTAGACATTAAACCCAGGTCCCGTGTGATAGTGCTATACACCAAGCACATTTAAGAACCAGGCAAAACTTAGGATGGGTTTTGTCCTATATCTGCACTATCCCCAGTAACAATACTAACAGCCTTCAGGGGTGTTGCCCACATGGGAAACCAGTGGTGATGATAAATAAACGCAATTCATTCAATCTTGCCTATGGACACTCCCATGAAAAACCAAAAATACTGAAATAAGACTGAAAACAAAAATGTGCAAAATTCCTCTTTGAAGGACGTAGTTAGTAGATTTCTTTTGCCCTTTAACAAACAATCCCTGGTTTTTACGACCCTGATTTATTCCTGTTCCCACAATGTTTTATACCCTGCTGGAAACAAATTTCATTTGTTGAGTTATGTTTATTTTTTGTCATCTGCAGTTGTGCTTTCAATTTGGACCTGTCTAAAGTTTTGTCATTTGACATAAAGTTAAATTGTGTGGAAAATTGTTACCTTTTTCAAGCAGGAGCAGGAAGGTCTTAACTCTCTACCAGACAACAATATTTTAGACTTGTCCAAATTGAAAGCATTAGCAGAAGACAAAAAAAAAAAAGGTGGCTAAAAAGGTTTTAGCCTTCATTAGATTAGAATTTATTGTGAGAAAGGAGAAAATGCTGGCTGAAATGGACGAGACAAAAAGGATTCAAAGAAAACAAATAATGAACCACATTTTAATTAATATTACAACAAAATGATAAGATTCAAAGTACTTATATTTACAAAGGCAAAAGAACTAAATACTGCATGTTTCAGAACAACCAAAATAAATTCACAAAATAGCGCATAAAGATTTCTAATCTCCAAAAACTTGAGTTAATCCATTACCACACAATCACTACTTTTGATGCCCCTGAGAAAGAAGCCTTTAGAAAACATTGTGGGAAAAGGAGAAAATGCTGGTAACCAGCATTTTCTCCTTTTCCCACAATGTTTTCTACCATTCACAAAACAAATTTCAAATTTTCAGTCACTTTAATTTTGTCATCTGCAAATGCTTTCAATTTGGACAAGTCTATAATATTGTCGTTTGGTAATGAGTTAAGTATTTGGCTTCCAGATCATATACAAAGATTGTAAAGTTTTTGAGACATGCAAAAGAAGAATACATTTTGACACATATTTCAATCTAAAGAGAAAAAGTATTATGCAGCACCACTCACCTCCCAAACTTCTGACCATGTTATCCAGTATTTTGATAACACTGAGGGAAAAAAGGCATTTAGAATCACAGTAAGAAGAGAAAATGCTGGTAACCAGCTTTTTTCTCCATTTCTAAAAATGTTTTCAAACAAAGTTCATTGTTTGAAAAACATTTCTTTTGTTCTCTATAAATGATATAAACTTTGGACAAGTCTGAATTCTGTGATCTGGTAAAAAGTTCACCCTGTTGCAAAAAAATGTTGATCAATAAACAAATCAACATATTTTGGTACAAGTAATCATGGAATTCAAAAGTCAAACAAGTTATTTCATTGAAATGATATCCCCTGCCATAAAACCTTTTTTTGACAGATCAAGCTCCCCTTTTCCAGTACATGGCATTAAATAATTTAACCCTTTACTTCATAGATACTCATTTCTACGCATTACTTGTAGGAGCCTTTGGAAAACATTGTGGCAAAAGGTGAAATTGCTCGTGACAAGCAATTTCACCTTTTGCCACAATGTTTTCTACACTATCAAAAGGCATCATATACACATATAAGAAATGGCTTTATCCTTGCTGTTTTTTAGGGTCAATTAGTTGAATTAGAGATACCATAGAAATGCCTTATGGGGTAAAGGGTTAAAAAGAAGTACATCGGCGATCATCGATTTGATCATAAGGTCATAAGAAACACATGTAAGTTTCATCAGTTTTTATCCAGGGTAATAGAAGATATCTGTCTGAGCAAACAGACAGACAGATGAACAAAAGGGCAACAGAAAATCTGTATTTCCTCCGCATTTTGTGGAGGATATAAGCATTTCCTGTGGTTTTCAAAAATGAAAAAGCAAGCAACTTTAACCACACGCACAAAACAATCAATTGCACCTGTCATGATATGGATTCCATTTTCACTGAATAAATAAGTTATGCATTCCATCCAATTCACAAGTTAACATACAAATGATTAACCCATTACCACACGAGAAAAATTTAGACTGGTCCAAATTGAAAGCATTTGCAGACGTAAAAATAAAGGTGACTGAAAAATTGAAATTTGTTCTGGGAAGGGTAGAAAACACTGTGGGAAAAGGAGAAAATGCTGGTTACCAGCATTTTCTCCTTTTTCCACAGTGTTTTCAAAAGGCGTCTTTCTCAGGGGCGTCAAAAGTAGGGATTGTGTGGTAATGGGTTAAATTCATACATACATGACATTGTAATCCCCAAACTAAACAATCTTGAAGTTTCAACAGCTTTAATAAAGAAGCCTATGGAAAAGATGGTGGGAAAAGGAGAAAATGCTGGTCTCCGGAATTTTCTCCTCTTCCACAGTATCTTTAAACTATTAATCCTTTACCTGATAAGCCAATTTGAGGCTCTTCCTTTTCAGCAGCAAATGAAGATATGATGTCAAAATTATGGACAAATGAGGACACAAATACATGTATCTGATTGAGTGGAAAACATTGCAGGAAAAGGAGAAATTGCTCGTTACGAGCAATTTCTCCTTTTTCCACAATGTTTTCAAAAGCTGTCTGTTGTTGATACATCAAAATGAGTATCTATGGAGTAAAGGGTCAAGGACAAATTCCATCATTTAACCCTTTACCACACAATCCTGACTTTTAAGGACCCTGGGAAAGAGGCCACTTGAAAACATTCTGGGAAAAGGAGAAAATGCTGGCAAGCAGCATTTTGTCCTTTACCCACGTTTTCTACCTTTGAAAAAAAAAGAAATCACCATTTTAACAACACTTAATTTGTTGTTGCAAATGTTTTCAATCTGGACCAGTGTAACATTTTGTCATTTGGTAATGAGTTAACTCTAGTTTAACCCCTACAATAAAATTTCTATTTTTAACAAGCCTTGCGAGATAGGCTGTAGAAAACATTGTGGGAAAAGGAGAAAATGGTGATTACCAACATTTTCTCCTATCAAACAATGCTTTCTACTATTTTGCAGAAAGATTTCTTTACTTGAGCCAGATATAACCCTTTCCCAAACAACAGTGTTTTAGTTGGGTTCGATTTGAAAGCACTTGCAGATGACAAATGTCATTGCCACAAAATGCTTAGATTTGTATCAGATAGTCTAGAAGACATTGTGGGAAAAGGAGAAAATGCTGTTTCCAGCATTTTCTCCTTTTCCCACAATGTTTTTGAACAAACTTCTTCTTAGGGTCATTTAAACTCCGGATTGTGTGGTAAAGGGTTAATTTGCTGTCTGCAAACACCTTCAATTTAGACCAGTCTAAAATTTTACTGTGTAAACTGTTACAATAAACAAAAAGAGCAACATGATATGACACAAAAAAAAAAGAACATTGATAAAATAAATATATACAAAAAAAGTTCAAGGGAGAAAAAAGTAACAAACTAACAAACTTTACAAAAATAGAAATCATATTTTAATGAGGAACATAAGTCATTTTTTTATTGTTTCTTTCTTTCTTATTCCTGTTCTGACAGTTATACAAATCTGGTAGCATAGTCACTGGCATACAGGACTTCAGACAAGGGGCTTGATGGTTTGAATACCCAGCTTGTCCAATCTATTTTATGCTCTTTGGTAGGATATCAAGAAATAGCAGTGAAAATATTTTTTGATCTTACACTGGTATCACCAGTGAAAATACCGATTTTCACGTTCTTGTCGCCTAGGTAAATTGCGCGTGCCTGACAACCAGATGGGAAATATGACGTCATTTACCTTAGATTTCTCGCGCACGACATAATATTGCAATATGTTGCTATGCGGGAGGGGTACGCTACAGGGAATAACGGAAAAGAACTGTACTGGATTTTGATAAAACTCTTCCCAGAAAGGGTTAAAAGCATGAAATAAATAGAATATTTGCTTTTATTCAGTGGAAGATCGAAATTTATTTCATCTCGTGAACTCCATCGGTAATATTTTCACTCATGGCTGCACCACTCGTGAAAATATTACCAATGGTATCCACTCGATGAAATAAATTTCAATCTTTCACCGAAAAAAAAACCAACAAATATCCTCTATATCTTTTCATGGAGTGATGATAGTCATCAATAGCACAGGATTCATTCCTGTTTCACCCCTAGGCATTGTTTCACCTATTGTGTTGTGGAAAAGCAGTCAGTGCCTTGAGAAGAATATTGCAAAAAACACTGTTTAACCCTTTACTCCATAGATACTCATTTCTTCACATTGCTTATAGGACCTTTTGGAAAACATTGTGGCAAAAGGTAAAATTGCCTGTCACGAGCCATTTTACCTTTTGCCACAACGTTTTCTATGCTATCAAAAGGTGTCATATACACTGTTGCTGTTATTTAGGGGCAGTTAGAGATACCATAGAAATGCCTTATGGGATAAAGGGTTAAAGAAGATCCAGGGCTCGTATTCATGAGCCATTCTTAACAACATTCTTTGTCTTATTCTCCAGAATTTTCTATATTTGAAAGTAACACAACTCGTGATTGGCTAAACCATTTGTAGACAATCCCAATAATCTAGTCAAGATGTACACTTGTACATATCACAAGTGTTTCCAGATCATGAAAGGCATACATGTAGCTCTGATAATACGGTTGCTTTTAAAAAGTTAGAAACATTGGAAAAGGAGAAAAAGCTACCATTATTTTCTAGCACTCCCACAATGTTTTTAACAGCAAAAATCAAATAGAAAAAAAGTGCTACACCATGTTGAAGATGCCTGAATTTTGAGGTACCAAAATGTTTGTCTGGTAGTACACGGTGGAGTGTTCAATATTATTTTCCTTATTACCTATAAACCTAACCAGGTTTTCCTGCGCCTGTATTCACCAGCCATTCTTAGGAATATTCTTAGTCTTATTCTCCAACAATTTCTAAATTTGTGTGGGAGTGCTAGAAAATAATGGTAGCTTTTTCTTCTTTTCCAATGTTTCTAACTTTTTAAAAGCAACCGTATTATCAGAGCTACATGTATGCCTTTCATGATCTGGAAACACTTGTGATATGTACAAGTGTACATCTTGACTACATTATTGGGATTGTCTACAAAAGGGAAGAAAACATTGTGGAAAAAGGAGCAAATGATAGGAACCAGCATTTTTTTCACAATTTTTCCAACATTTTCAGACAGAAATCATCATATGCACTATTGGTACATTTAATTTGTCACCTTTAAAAAATAAGTGTCATTAACTCTTTACCAAATGACGAAATTTTGGACTGGACCAAATTGAAAGCATTCACAGATGACAAATCAGATGTTGCTAGAATGATTATTTCTTATCTCTTTCTTTGGTATGGTAGAAAACCTTATGGGAAAAGGAGAAAATAATGTTTACCAGCATTTTTCTCCTTTTCCCACAATATTTTCAAATACTTTCTCGGTCTGGGTTCTTTAAAGTGAGATTTTGTTGTAAATGGTTGTATTTTGGTAAAATGTGTCTGCTTTTAGAGTGGCCTCTTATACACGCACCATGCTTGGTTTGTTCCTATCCATTATGAGATTTCTTATGTCATATTCAGTATATGACTGTAATTTGACAGCAGTCAGGATGTCCTCATTCTTCTCCATGAAGCTTACAGAATGCTTATATTGCACAGATAATGCAATGAATTCTTTTTCAGAGAGACTATCAACACATAGCTTTGTAATCCCATTCCGTGACAAAATTTCATGAAGTTTCTCTATGCTGGTTTGGAAAATATCACAGCATTGTATCTTGATCTCTTTGATTTTAAAATTGGCTTGAGTGTCATCTACCTTGTCCTTCACATTGCTATTGCACTTCATACCAGAATCCACAGAACTGCTACCAATGTCACGGTCACAAGCCATCAAACTATTACTGAGATTGGACTTGAGCAGATGCACTTGTTCAGGTACATGTAACTTGCCATACAATGGGCATGAACATGCTGTGTTTGGGCATTTTCCACAGAAATCTGGGTCAGAATCTGAAAAAGAATATGTAATAATTCAACAATCTCTGTTGTTTGAAATACAACTCTATTTAACTCATTACCAAACGACAAAATTTTAGATTTGTCCAAATCGAAAGCATTTGCAGACTACGAAATAAAAGTGACCCAATATTTGAAATTTGTTTTGTGAAAGAGAGAAAACATTGTGGGAAAAGGAGAAAATGCTGGTTACCAGCATTTTCTCCTTTTTCCACAATGTTTTCTAAAGACTTCTTTCTCAGGGGTGTCAAAAGTAGGGATTGTGTGGTAATGGGTTAACATAACCTCATTCATTAACCCATTACCACACAATCCCTACTTTTGATGACCCTGAGGAAGAAGTCTTGAGAAAACACTGAGAAAAAAGAAATCATGGAGAGTTTTTTTTTCTCAAAGTTTCCTGTATATGCAGAAAATTATCCTTAACAATCTTTACCAAAAACTGTATTGGCTTTCTAAAGGTACAGATCTTTTCCTCAAGACATACAACATTTTGTACAATTACAAAAGTTCAACAATAAAGGACCAAATCATATTATATCCACCAAAACTCTGTTTTTATTCAAAATGTGATACACTGTGGGTGCTATGATACATATGGATTATACATAATTAACTTTAACTTATTTACAGCTTTAACTTATTTACAGCTTTAGACAGGTTGACAGATTTTTCATTAAGACAAGTCTGGTAAACTGGACTTACAGAGCAAATTGATTGGATGTTTGAGTAACAAAGCAAATGTTTAGTGTTTATGTACTGTTATGTTTTTCACAATCATTACATGACTATTCATGCATTTTCGTAACTTTGTTATGTTTCATCTGCCATGCTGCACTTTTTTTAAAAATTTTCTCATTTTCAATCACAGTTAAAGTATTGTGATGAACTCCTATGCACATGCTTGTTGTATCTTCTGCTAATCAGTCCTTTAGTTTTATAGACATGTGAAAACATTTTCTTTATAATAAACATTTGAATAAAACAATATATTGGATGTTAAAAATATCATGGTGCATAAAAAGTATATAATTGCGATGCTACCCAAACATTCAAGTGATTTATTCTTCAAGTGTAATAAACCGAACTTGTCTGTTACCGAAGCATCTGTAAATCATTATACATAGAATGCAATAAGTGGTAATGTAAATACCCATGTTTGTTCCATTTATCCATAAAGTGAAAATATAAAATTGAAAATGAGACACGCAGGTATATAACATTTAATTTTTAGGGCACAAATTCTCTCAAGGGTCATACCCAGGATTACCTTCAGTCTGAAGGCTTGCTCCAATGCTATTTTTGTTACTGGTCTCCGCAAACCTTCAAAGCAGCTCTCCTTTAAACATGTCTGGAATTAATATGATTTTACCAGCATCTTTTCGAACGGTTCTTTGTGACAAAATTTCTGATAACAGCTAATAAAATGGGCATGGATTGTTAGATAAGTGGTTAATCGTTAACATCACACAAACTGTGCTGGAATTAAATCAATGGAAATTTACCTTTTTCCCATCGTAAATAAATCCAGTGTAATTTGTAAACAACTTACATGGCAATTCCGTTGAACAGACATGCCCACTCATGGGAATTTGGATTTTGTACAGTCTGGTTCTCTAACAACTAGTTTTGGTTATTTACGTTGAAAAGTTAGAGTTTTCATGAAGGTAAGATTTAGATATTAACCAACATCAGTTTTTTTGTAAATTTTAATCATTTATCTAACAATCCATGCCCTTTTTATTTGCTGTAATTGGAAATTTTGCTGCATAGAGTTGTTTGAAAAGATGCCAGTAAAATTGTGTTCATTTCATATACTTTTGATAATGGTTTGTTTGAAGGCTTGCATAGTCGCAATGAGACCTTAAGGTGATTTTTTCCTATTTTGACATTTATTGTGCTCCTTACCGTCTGTAGTCCATCGTAAATTTTCCAGTAGCAAAGATATAGCTATACTGCCTTTCTGGGTTGTCAGTTTAATCAATGTTGCAGCGAAATACAATTAAATTTAAGTAACTAACATGACCAAAGACAAATGATTAAACCTTTCATTACCTAAAGAGCTTGTTGAAGTCGTTTACCACATGTAAATCTTGGAAAAAACATTAACTTAATTTATCGTGATGGCCATTTTCAGTGTTTCCAAGAATGTAAATAACTTAGGTAACATATGAAATGCATGGTTTTATCTTATGTTTGGCGTTTAAATTGAAAATAGTTGTATTTCAAACGAAGGCTTATTAAATACACAAGCAACAGATATGTTTAAATCCTAGTTTTGAGCTCTATTTGCGAAATTATTAGAGTTCAAACTTGTGCAAAAAATCTGTGCAGAACTTTCAACTGTTTTTTTTTCTTGATCGTCTCTAACTAGAGGCGACCAGTCAAAAAGTAACATTACCTTTGGGAACAGTTATCTGTGTACCTTCAGTCTGAAGGGTCTGCTCCGATGCTATTTTTGTGATTGGTCTTCGCAGACCCCTTCATATCAGCTGTTCATTAAACACATCTGGAATAAATACAATTTTACCCGCATCTTTTCAAACAGCTCTATGTGACAAAATTTCAAATGACAGCTAATGAAATGGGCATGGATCGTTAGATAAATGATTAATCTTTACAAAAAAACTGATGTTTGTTAATATCTTAATCTTACCTTTTTGCAAATCTGTACTTTTCAACGTAAATAACCACTGACCTTCTTCACCAGAATTCAAAACATGGTGATATCAATGCCCATGTCTTTGAAGAAATCTCAGTATCTCTGACTCTTTACAGGACGGTTTAGTTGCAAATTTTGCTGCTGACTAAGCCACCTTGGGCAGAAATTATTATTAGGGTTAGATAACCAGACTGTTCAATATTCGAATTCTGCTAAGTGGGCATGCCTGTTTAACGGAAGTCGCGGTGTTAGTTATTTACAAATTAAACTGGATTTATTTCCTTTGGAAAAAAAGGTGAATTTCCATTGATTTAATTGGTATTTTGAAGTACAGTATGGGTGATGTTAAAGATTAATTATTTCTCTAATGATTCATGCCCATTTTATTAGCTGTCATTGTAAATTTTGTCCCATAGGGCCGTTTGAAAAGATGCGGGTAAATCATATTTATTCCAGACGTGTTTAATAACCGGCTAATATGAAGGCTGATATGAAGGTGTATGTGAAGACCAGTAACAAAAATAGCATCGGAGCAGACACCTTCAGACTGTAGTACAGATAACTGTCCCCAAAGGCGATGTTACTTTTTGACTGGTCGCCTCTGGGTACAGAGACAATCCGGACAAAATCAGTTGAAAGTTCCGCACAGTTTTTGTTCGCAAGTTTGAATTCTTATAATTTAGTAAATAGAGCACAAAACTAGGATTTAAACATACCTGTTGCTTGTGTATTCAATATTCCTTCATTTTAAATACTACTTCAGACTGTAGTCTCAATAATGAGACGCTCCAGTGATCTTTTTCATATTTAGACATTTACTGTACACCGTACCGTCTCAAGTCCATCGTAAATTTTCTGGTAGCAAATATAGAGCTCTATACCTACTTTCGGTTTCATCGATTTATCTGTATTGCAGTGAAATGCAATTAATTTTAGTACTTATCATGACCAAAAACAAATTGTTAAACCATTCATTACATAAAAAGCAGGTAGAAGTCGTTTACAACATGTTTATCTCGGAAAAATCATAGACAAAATTTATCGTGCGTGGCGGCCATTTTGAATGTTTTCGAGAACATAAACAGCTCGGGTCACTGATGAAATGCACGGTATTTTCTCATGATCAGCGTTTGATTTGAAAATATTTGTATTTCAAATGAAAGATTATTGAATACACAAGCCACAGGTATGTTTAAATCCTAGTTTTGTGCTCTATTTAGAAAATTACAAGAGTTCAAACTTGCGCACAAAATCTGTGCGGAACTTTCAACTGATTTTGTCCGGATTGTCTCTGTACCCAGAGGTGACCAGTCGAAATGTAACATCGCCTTTGGGGACAGTTATCTGTACTACTTCTAGTGAGACCAGAACAAAATAACATCGGAACATGCCTTCACACTGAAGGTTACCCAGGATACGACTTCTCTGCAGAGCTCGTATCCACGCAAGTACGGTTCGATCTTTCTAGGGTACGAATTGTCCAGGGTACGCTTTCTCCATTGTGCTCAAGGAAACGCATTTATTTGACATTTCACGAGTTACTTTTCAGGAAACGCATTATATTTCTTTCTTTCCTTTAAAATGTTATAAAAGGTGTGCATCAGATTGACATTAAAGTTCACTGAAAGACATTAATTTACCCTCTATCCGAATTTCAGACTTTTTGTTTACAATCCCAAATTTCCCGCTGAATATTCCGGTGACGTTATTTGTCAAAATCTGTGGGAGATACACATGGTTCCGGGCTTGTTCGTCCCAAAACCAGTTCGTCCCTGGGCTTGTTCGTCCCTGGGCTTATTCACCCGGGCTCGTTCGTCCGGGCTTGTTCGTCCCACACCACCGTTTAATCTTATTGGAATATAATCGCTATGTGCGCTCCAAACTAAACTGTTATTTTAAACATGCAAGTACATGTACTTTGAACTAAACTTACTTATGCTTTGTTTTTGCCTCTTTTGAAGTCGGCGTATTTTAGACAGAACAGAAACTGAATTAATGTATATATGATTTGTTATTTAATTTCTTTCCTAAATACCATGATGGGGATGACGTCATTGGCATTTTTCATTAAATTTAGTTTATTCTCTAAATGTAACGATGGTAATGACGCGAGTTGATATTTTTTCCTATACTTAGTTTAGTTTAAAAATATTTATTTTACATCGATTGAGAAACAAGTTCTGACAAGTTATACTAATCTCTCTCGATTCTGCTTCCTGGGAACATTTTTTTTAAATTTTCAAAATCAGTGAAGAATTCACTATGAACACTTTGGTAGGCAGATACATAAATTGGGACGAACAAGACCGGATCAACGAGAAATCAGTTGGGACGAACAAGCCCGGACGAATGAGCCCGGACGAACAAGCCCGGGCGAACAAGCCCAGGGACGAACAAGCCCGTTACCATACACATTGAGTGGAAGGGTATTGAAAGAGGGGGCGGGGCGCACACTTGAACAGACTTGCTTTGTCTAAGTTATTTTAAATAATGTGCATGTTTAATGTTATATGATCCTAGTCTACAAAGGAAATAGAATAGAACTACACGTATTCCCAAAAATCTGATTAAGAAATTAAATCATGAGTTGCCTGTAAGGCAAGATTTAGATCTAATCATGCCGGTGTTAACACCTTCCGATAAATGATCATTGCACGGCGACATTAGTCGAAGTGCATATACAGATGGTTTTTCTCCCTGTCCATGGATTAACTCCGTATAGAAATCTCCCTTCGATTTTTTGCGACGTTATTTATGAAATATTTTCATTACCCGGATGATATTTAACAAAAACATAGAATTTGCCGATTCTTTGTATACCTGAAATTGTCTACGTCATATGTTATAATACTTTACTCATGCCTCATAATTATTGTAGTATTCAGTAAATAAATAATATGATTACGGATATGAGGAATCCCTTCAGTTAAAAGTTTAAGCGCGTCCTGCACGGATGTCAGAAGATTCGGACCCAAGAAGATTCGGCCCAGGGCCTTCCAGCGATTTTCGAGAAGATTCGGCCCAGCAGGTGACAAGATTCGGCCCCGAGGGTGAGAGAAGATTCGGCCCAAGTTACATTATATCGTTTGTATCAGTAAAATAACCTGATTGAACTAATTATTCTTAAACGTTATAATAATCCTAATTGCACATATTGTTTTGCAGAACGTTACGATTATTAAGTGTTCTGCTAACACTATTATTAGTTGATTTTAGTGGTGTACTTCTCATTTTTTTTTTTTTAAAGATTGGACCCGATCGTTGAGAAATAGAGAGAGCTCGGACTAGTTTTCATAATTTGTTTTGTATTATTGACTGTATGTTTTATTTGCTTTCATAATTTAGGAGCGTAATTTTCTCTTTGTTCTGGAACGATTTTACTGAGATATTGAAAAAAGTCGGCTTTGAATTTTATTTGCACTTAATTGGCGTGGAGAAAGTACTCTTGTTGTGAATTTCATGTAATTGAGTAATACATGCTTTGAATTGGTTTTACCTATTACTTCTTTAAACGAAAATGTTAGACAGGAGAAAGATGTGAACTTGACAATTTCAAAACATTTTGGGTCGACAGTTTAATATGGTTCAAGTATTATTAAGAGATATATATATATATAAAAAGAATTTTAAGATAATTTAAGAAACATGGTGGCCACCAGCAAATTCTCTCCATTCATGATGTTATGCACATTAAGACATCGGACATTAATTAATTTGTTTACAAATTGAAAAATGTCAACTTTTCAAAAAATCATTTGCAATGAAGAAATTAATTAAATCTGGCTCATATGTTTGAGATTCTTTTGAAGAGATATAAAACATTTCAGGAAATGGAGAAAAAGTTGGCTGCCAGCAATCTCTCCATAATTTTTATTGCCATGCAAACGTTAAAAAGCCGAAAGATACGTTTTTCTCAGAAAAATCAAAACTATGAAAAATACGATAACATAATTAAAGACCTTCTCCAAAACAGTCAACAATAACTACACATAGTGATAACGCGTACGTGTCTCACTGTAATAGGATTAAACCCTGCACCCCGTTTTACTCGCCGTTGCGAAGAGTGTACTTCAGCATCATAATACACAGAATTACAGTCTGGTCGTCAAGATCGGATCGCAATTTACTGCACTCTGATCTTGCGCCACACTCTCTACAATATGTAAATAACCAAAAACAGGAACTAGGTTGGGAGATTTTCTAACAAACCAAGCAGTAATACACAGACATACCAAAGCGGTGTAGCGTCAAAATCGGATTGCAATTTACAGCAGTCTGATCTAATGCCACAATCCCGACCATATGTAATTAACTAAAAACAGTAACTAGATTAGGATATTTCTGAAAAACCAAGCAGTAATTTGGCGATCCTATAAAGATGATACATATATGTAGACTAGACCAGAATGCACCCTTTCTTATCTGTCCCATACTATGGTAATGAAAGTAACATTTGTAGACGATTTTTCGAAAATTGTACCATGCTTAGAGACCCCCAAGAGCATACGAAAACGATGTAGATAAAGGAGAAAAAAATTACAAACAATTCCTCATTTTTCCAATTTCTTTTCAAAAGCCTACTTTCACTGTGTTCTAAGAGTCGGAGTTATCAGGTTAAAACCCTTACAGTCTGGAAATTGATACATTCGTGAGCAAGAAAAAGAATGTAATACATGTATAGCGGTGCATTCAGTTAATCAAGTTTTTGGTTCTGTGTTATCTGATCACGATCTCCTGCAGGTCATATAGTAATATATAAATCTGATGCACATTCATTATACAATACTAACATTCAAATTTATCTACCCTATCATATGAGAACATTTTTTTAAAAAAAGACAATATCAACAATCATTAAAACAGACCGACAGACAGACAAATACTTTTATTCTCAAATCTATAATACACTGACACCTGAGAAAAACAATACATAACATTCATAATACACCAATACAATTACAAATCGCTTATGTATGAAAAGACTGCAAAAACATCTTGAAACTATGAAAATTGCATTAACAATCCTTTATTTTATTCATCGTCAAACTGTGAAAAAAAATATTGTATACGAAATCGTTGTGACAGAAGGAAAATTGCTTGTAACCAGCAGTTTTCCTCAAGATTCCAAACATGTTTTCCAAAAGCCTACGTAGTGTCCCTAAATATCCGGACTGTCACGTGAAGGATTAAATTGCATGAGAATTATTCGATAAAAAATGTATAAGAAATATAATCATATAATTATACAAGCATACTATTGATTTAAAGCTACGGCGTAATCTACATAATTATGTGTAAATATGATTTTCCTTGATTCACAGATGACGAAAAAAATGGATAAATAGTCATTTTTCTCAATTAGATACAGTTTATTTACGATAACGAATTATATCCTTTACCAATCGACCCAATAAATGAAGCCTATAGACCCGTAATACAAAACTATCGCAGTTGGGATTTTTTTTTAAAAAATGTGGTCTAGGGGAGAAAACTCGTACTGCCTAAGAGTAAGAGAAAACCAAGAGTAATCTCCCTTATAATGATCTTCCCCCCCCACTTCATCATTTCTCCTAGACGCTTGACGGATCAAAGTACTAAACACAAAACTGGGGGAAAGGTGACATGCATGTATCGGTTTTAATCTGTTTTTAATGAAGATTTCAATTAATTTTAACAAGAGAGTTTCATTGACTTTGATTTCGATACAATAACGCTAGAATCTAATCTTTAAGAAAGAACATTTCCTGCTTTATTTCTTGAAATTCGAATGGAATCATCGAGAAAGTTTTGAATCCTGGAAAATCGCCATTTGCAAAGATAGGAGATTTGCGGACGGCATTCAGTATCATACTCCATAGAATGTACGATCTGATTTAGACGTAGATCTAGTCCGCTTGTTTTGTTGAACCTATGTAGTGTTAAAATCTCGACAAGATACATTTAATTGACTGTAGAGTCTATATATTTAAACCGTCGAAAGAGGTCTACGTGTAGGCGCGAAAAAACTTCAAAGCGCCATATACAATAATAGTTGTCTTTGCAACCAGTGTAGATTAAGATCAGACTGCACAGAGCGTTCAGTCTGGTCTTGATCTACACTGTCCGCTTTGCTTAGACATTCTTCACAAAAGCAACCTTGATAATGTAACTGTTTGGGAGAAGATTCTAGACTGAACATTTCTGTTGGATTTATTTGACGCCCTAGATAGTTGTCAGTATAGGGGACAGCTTTAGGGCTCAATTTTGAATCTACCTCATATATTTCTACAAACCAGAAGTTTTGTTTTGAACTAGTTTATAAGATAACGTTTCAATATTAAGTGGTATCTGTCGACATTGTCCGTAAATGAAAACATATTTTTTGTTGGTAAGTGTGCATTTATTTATCATTGTGACATCATACACTCTCTAATTTGATTTATTAATATCTGTTAACTTAGAGATATGTTACCAAATGATGCATTGTTATTCTAGTGAAATCTTACCTTAATTCCAAATTCAAATATTGGCGTTATAAATTGTCATGAAATAAAAGGGAGACTACCTACCGCCTGTTTTGACAAATAATATGTCTTAATGAATTATTTTCTGTCGGGTGGCATGTTGTTTTTAGAATTATTAAAATTAACAATTTTACCATACAAACTGATTCAAAGTCGTTACAGCTACATGAAAAATTATCGTTTGTCAAACCGATCGTCTCTACAGATGTTACCGTGTTTATTCGCCCTCGGTTTTACGCTTGCTCTTTGCTGGCATTTTTTGTAAGGTGCACAGGCATATAAGGACCACAGGCATGAGGAGGAGGTTCCATGTCCCGCCTACTGCTTAAAACTACCATTCAGGTACTGTAGCTGCAGTCATTTAGAACTACTGGAAAAAGCCAAAGGGAGGCTTTGGGTGGAGCCTGTCTCTTGTAGACCTATCTTCAAAGGTAACGACGTGAAGCAGTCAGAAATAAGCCCTTTCCTCTTCAATGAGGGAAGCAACTCTGACATTACTAATAACAGAATTGTGTACGAGTTGTCTCCCATTGACCATTGGTAGTTCATCATTCTATCGCAATGGCCTTAAATTGTGAAAGAAAATCAGTTTAGAACAAAACACCAAGCACAAGCGGGGGTAAAATGGAATAAATAAGCGAAGGAAGGGAGCAAGAAAGTAAATAAAACAAAGGACAAAAAATACATGATAATGTTTTAACAAATATCAGTTGAAACGACATGAAGGAACCGTAAATAAACAAACACAAGGAGACGAGATAGTTTTCCTTGATTTTTTGTGATTTGACGGGTGCTTCTTGTTGTTAGTTGTACATTTCATAATCTAACACAAAAAATTGTGTGTATCTTCACATATAAACCGTAAAACAATCCACAAAATACTGGAATCATTGATGAGTTTCATTTTCACAGTGTCCGGGTTGTACATATATTCGGATAAAAGTTTGGCTTTGCTGGAGAAGCGTAAAAGTTCTGTTCTTAAAACACTTCATTTAAGTTTTGAAAAATAAGTAACACAAAAAATGGTGGAAAAGTTTGGTAAACATTTAACTATTTAGAAGATGACAAACTTTAGGCCTGCATCAAATTGGAAGTAATTTAGCAGACGACAAATCTAAAAGTTGGTCAAAAGATGACTTTTGTCCTTGATAGGATAGGAAAGATGAAATGATAGGAAAAACTAAAAAATGCTGGATAACAGTATTTCATTCTATTTCTATAGTGGTTTCAAAAGAACATTGAGTTCTCAAGGATATATTTTGAAGCTGGGGACTGCGTACCTTCAGTCAGACTCTGAAGGCTTACTCCGATGCTATTGTTGTTATTTAGTCTCTGCTGTGGAGACCAAATAACAAAAATAGCATTGAAGCAAGCATGCAACCACTAGGCTTTGTATATACCTGTAGACTGAAGGATTTCCCAGGTGTCATTTTGTAATTGGGTCTCGGAGAGGAGAAACATTAAAAAAATGGCATCGAAGCACCCCTTTGGATCGAATGTAGGCTTTGTACATAGACCCTTTTCTTATTGACCAACAAATCTAAAGTCAGTTCTATAACATGATATCAAACCATACTGTCAGACTGGAGAAAACATTTTGCATGTTTTGATTTGGCCACAGGGTTCTGAAGCATTGTCAGCGCATGGATACATGTAGATGATTTCTTTATGTGTAAAAAAAAATGTGGTTGGAATGATGAAATTTGCCATAAAAAGGGTAGAAAAACCTTGTTGGAAAAGGAGAAAATGCCATTTATTATGGTGGTTTGAAAACAATGAATGTCTTCAAAAACGATGGCTTGTTGCGTACAAGATACTTAACCCATTACCACACAATCCCTACTTTTGACGACCCTGAGAAAGAAGCCTTTAGAAAACATGATGGGAAAAGGAGAAAATGCTGATAATCATTACCAGCATTTCTCCTTTTTCCACAATGTTTTCTACCCCTCACAAAACAAATTTCAAATATTAAGTCACTTTTATCTTGATGTCTTCAAATGCTTTCATTTTGGACAAGCCTAATACATTGTCATATAGTAATAAGTTAAAAGGAAACATTGAAATTCTTTTATGGCTCAAAATGAAGTAAGATAATGAAAAGTAACCTTGCAAGCATTTACCTTTTTATCATCACCTTTGTTTTGTTTTGTTGAAAAGCAGTATATCTATTGGGTTATTGGGTGATGCTCAGTGCTCTTAAATAATGGTTTCATAAATGTTCAAGAAAATATGGCGGCAAGGGCCTGCCAATAAGCGTGTGAATATTTTTTACAAATCGCAAATTAAAATCTACTTGTTCTATCTGAGTATGTTCAAAGAAGTAGGTCAAATGCCAGTGCATTCAGCTACCTTCCAAAAAAAAAACCCTCTACCTCATGGGTGTTTTTTTTTACTGATTCAGTGTGTGAAAGGTTTAAAAATTTCTTTTTTCATTTCAGATTTTCAGTACAGAATTGCTTGGGGAGTTAATGGTTGTCCAGTAATTTTTGCAGCATTTAAATTTCACGAATGTTCAATAAGAAATATGTGGAACACTGAAGAAACAGAATTCAGACGTCTACCATATTATAGAACCATTGTGAAGTCATTTATAAAGAAACAGAACCAGCTAATGGTATGTCCCTCTCATAAGAAGATAACTATCATGTGTTGAAACTCAGTATTTTGATTCTGTAACAAAAGAATAAAATGCCTAACCCTTTACCAAACAATCCCTGGTTTGTACGACCCTGAGATAGAAGTCTTTTGAACACATTATGGGAAAAGGAGAAAAGGCTGGTTACCAGCATTTTCTCCTTTTCCCACTATGTTTTCTACCCTGCTGAAAACATATTTCAATTTTTCAATCAGGTTTTTATTTTGTCATCTGCAAGTGCTTTCAATTTTGACCAGTCTAAAATTTTGTTGTTTGGAATGGGTTAACTCATGATAACTGAGACTACAAAATTGTCCAGGTTAACCCTTTAACACAAAATGCTGACTTTTGATCCTCCTGGAAAAGAAGCCTTTGGAAGACGTTGGAAAAGGAGAAAATGCTGGTAACCACATATTTTCTCCTTTTCCCACAAAGTTTTCTACCCTGTCTAAGAAAATTTGCACAATTGTAACCACTTTGAAATTGCCGTCTGCAAATGCTTTCAAATTGGACAAAGGCTAAAATTTTTTTGTCTGGTAAAGGGTTAAAAGGTTTGCATTCTGTAAATTACATATAGCTTAAGTTATGAGATTCATGATTTAAAAAAGCAGAAAACACTGATGGAAAAGGAGGAAATGCTGGTATCTAAGGTTTTTCTCCTTTTCATCGTTCAATATATTCAAATCTCAAAACCTGAAGCTAAATTCAAACTGTCCTCTTCAGCTGCTTTAACCCTATACCAAGCCATCCGGACTTTTAACAATTCTGATAAAGAAGGCTTCTGAAAATGTTGTGGGAAAAGGTAACCAGCATGTTCTCTTTTTCCTAAAGTGTTTCCTACCCTGCTGAAAAAACAAATTTCAATTTTTGAGTTTTATTTATTTTGTTATCTGCAAATGCTTTCAGTTTGGACAAGTCTAGAATTTTGTTGTTTGGTGAAGAATTGAATTATGGATGACTGACATGGATTAATTCTTTACCACACGATCCCGACTTTTGACGACCTGGAGAAAGAAAACCTTTAAAAACGTTGTGGGAAAAGGAGAAAATGCTGGTAACCAGCATTTTCTCCTTTTCCCACAATGTTTTCTACCCTTTCCAAATGAAATTTCAGTTTTTGAGTCATGCTTATTATGTCGTCTGCAAATACTTTCAAGTTGGACTAGTCTAAAATTTTGTCATCTGGTAAAGAGTTAAGATATATTACAAATTAATAATTTGTGGCTAAAGGAATATTTGAGTAGGGAAAAGGCAAATAATGACTGAAAGGAAAACAGGAAAAGTATTAGAGTAGGTATTTACTGAGGTTAATACCGGTTTTTATGACCCTGAAGGAGAAGCCTTTTGAAAACATTGTGGGAAAAGGAGAAAATGCTGATAACCAGCGTTTTCTCCTTTTCCCACAATGTTTTCTACCCTGCTGGAAACAAATTTCAAATTTCCAGTTACAGTTATATTGTCGTCTGCAAGTGCTTTCAATTTGGACCAGTCTAAAATTCTATTGTTGGTAAAGAGTAATTACACCCAGAGAACTGAATAATTTTGTGAAATACATGTATCTATACATTAATAAATAAACTACTACTACTACTACTACATGTATATGCACAGAACTGCATTGTTGAATAAATAAGATTCATTTTATGAATTTCTATCTTTTTATCTTGTCATTCCTTTTACCCCATTCCACACAATCCTGAGTTTTAACAACCCCAAGTAGAGAAGGCTTTTGAAAACACTGTAAGCTTTCTAAAACATTGTAGGAAAAGAAAAAAATGTTGGTAACCAGACAGGATGCCTTTGAAGAAAAAAAAGGCTTTTTAACCCTTTACCACTCAATAACGACTTTTAACACCCCTTGAGGAAGAAGCCTTTTGAAAGCACTGTGGGAAAAGGAGAAAATGCTGGTAATCAGCATTTTCTCTTTTTCCCACAGTGTTTTCTACCCTATCAGGATCAAATTTCATTATTTGAATCACATTTAAATTGTCGTCTGCAAATACTTTCAAGTTGGGCAAGGTCAAAACTGCCGTCTGGGAAAGAGTTGAAATATTGAAGGTTTTTGAAAACATTGTGGGGAAAAGAAGAAAATGCTGGTGACCAGAAGAGAAGTCTTTCAGATAGAGAGATGGCTTTTGAAAACATTGTTGGAAAAGAAGAAAACGCTTGTGACCAGAAAAGGAGAAGTCTTCTGAAAAATCGACAGCTTTTGAAAACATTGTGAGAAAAGATGAAAATGCTCTGTAGCTCAGCTGGTAGCAACCTTTGAGCAAGCATGTTGCTGGTACAAAATTCCAGCTTGCCAATTTCTCTCAGAGAATTTATGATAGTCATTGCAACAGGATACATTCCTATCTTGCTTCTGAATAACCCTAGATGGTTATGTGGGAAAGCAGCCAAAGACTTGGGAATACCATAGTGAGAAGTGCTGGAAAAGAAATACTGGGAGAGCATGTCATAGGTGAAGTGG
Organism: Tridacna crocea; assembly: GCA_943736015.1. Taxonomy (NCBI): domain Eukaryota; kingdom Metazoa; phylum Mollusca; class Bivalvia; order Cardiida; family Cardiidae; genus Tridacna; species Tridacna crocea. Next base: position 16,699,923 of record OX031070.1, read on the forward strand.
TTGCAACTGTGATATCATTGAAAATATTTTAATAGTATCAACTCTTAGGCTGTTAAGTGCAACTTAAGGACCTTTTGCATACAGTGTTGATCAAGATCAGACTGCACAGAATAGTCTGATCTTTGATCTACACTGTCCTATAAGGCGATATCTGATCCTGAAAAAAATACCTTTGAAATAGCCAAATTTTGGTTTTTACTATCAGTTTGAATTTTTCATCTCAGTTACTTAGTAGGATAAGGGTTGAATTTTAAACGAACAAATCGAACAAATCTGCCAAACTATAAAAGTTCTGTACTATGTAGTATTAATAACATTTACAGATAGTGTTTGATCAAAAGTTTCTCAAAAGAAGGACTTTGCAAAGGATATGAAATTATTGTGGCAAAAGGGAAATAGCATGCAACCAGAAGTTTTCCTCAAGATTCTCATTATGTTTTCCAAAAGCCTAAACAGTGTCCCTAAGTATCGGGACTGTCTTGTAAAGGGTAAAATTGCACGATAATTACTTGATTAATATGTATAAGAAAGAGTCATATACAAGCATACTGTTTGACAATTTTTTTCATTGATTTAAATAAGCTACGGTGTAGTTTACATGATTATGTGCAAATATGATTTTCCTTGATTCATATATGACGAAAAAAAATAGATAAATAGCCATTTTTCTAAATTAGATACAGTTTAATTACAATATCGAATTATATCTTTTATCAACCAACCCAATAAATGATGCCCATAGACTCGTACTGCAAAACTGTCGCAGCTGGGATTTTTTTAAAAAAAAATTATGGTCTAGGGGAGAAAACTCGTACTGTCTAAGAGTAAGAGTAAAGCAGGAGTAGTCTCCCTTATAATGATCCGCCCTTCATCATTTCTCCTAGACGCTTGACGGGTCAAAGTACTAAACACAACACTAGGAAAAAGGTGACGTGCATGTAACGTTTTTAATCTGTTTTTGATGAAGATTTCAATTAATTTTAACAAAAGAGTGTCATTGATATTGATTTTAATACAAAATACTAGAATGTAAGATTATTTCCTGCATTTTCTACTTGAAATCCGAATGGAATCACCGAGAAGGGTTTTAATCTTTGAAAATTGCCATTTGCAAAGTCATGAGGTTTGCGGACGGCATAGTTTAAAATGACGCTTCACAGAATGTACGATCTAATTCCGAGTCTACACAGTTTACTTGTTTCGTAAACCTTTCAGTGCAAAATAAATAAATTCAAATTCCAGCGGACGGCTATAAATACAATCTATTGAAACTCACAAAGATTTTGTTTGTATAGGCTTGACTACACCAGCGGATGACATAGATCAAAGATCAGACTGCACGTTTTGTGTAGATTGATCTTGATCTATGCCGTCTGCAAAAGTCTCTGCTTTCCCCTATGGCGCCGAAAGGGTTAAGCCTATTTGGATGGAGTTAAAATCTTTATCAGATAGATATAGTTCCGGTACACTGTTCAAATCGTCGACAGAGGTTCGATGTCTTAAGGCGCGTAAAAACAAAAACTTCAAAGTGCCATATACAGTAAGAGTTGCCTTTACAGCCTGTGTAGATCATGATCAGACTGCACAGAACGTGCAGTCTGATCTTTGATCTATATCATCCGCTGGTGTAGTCAAGTCTGATCTTTGATCTACACCGTCCACTTTCCTCAGACTTTCTGTACAATTTTATGCAACTTTAAAACCTTAATTGTTCGGAAAGTTTTTTTTAGACGGAAGTTATCTCTGACTTGTTTATTTGGCGCTCTATGGGTTTGTAACGGGAATGGTTTGATATTCATTGGGATTTATTTTAACCAGACATCATCTTCCTACATTAAGCCAATTTATGTTTTGAAGTTGAGCTATAAAATGGCCTTCCATATTTAGCGATATATGTCGATATCGTAATTGAATGAAAACATACTTTTGTTTGTAAGTTTGCGTTAAGTTATCGTAGTGGTTATCATTAACTTATTAATTTCATGTACTGAACAGCTATTACCTCAATGATATAGATCTGTTACAAAATATTGCATCTTTATTGTAGCGCGATCTTACAATGAATTCCAAATTCAAATATTGGCGGTTATAATTAACATGAAAGAAATGGGAGACTACCTGCCGCCTGTTAATAAAAATAAGTTTGACCGATTTTTTTTTTGTCTGGTGGCATGTCGTTTTTAGAACAGTTAAAATTAACAAGTTGACCACATGAACTGGTTGATATCCGTTACACCTAGATGAAAATTTATCGTTTGTCCAACGGATCGTCTCTACAGACGTTACCGTGTTTATTCGTCCTCGGCTTTATGCTTGCTCTTGGCTGGCATTTTTTGTAAGGTGCACAGGCATATAAGGACCAAAGACAGGAAGAGGAGGTTCCATGTCCCGCCTACTGCATGTACTATGCACATACTATAGCCGCAGTAATTTAGCACCTCCGGAAGTAGCCAAAGCGAGGTTCTGGGCGGAGTCTTTGTTTTGTAGGCGTACCATTCAATAGTATGCACGTACTCACAACGCGAGGCAGTCAGAAATAAGCCTTTTACTCTCCAATAAGGGAGGCAACTGTAGCATTACTAATTACAAAATTTTGTACGAGTTGTTTCCCTTTGACCATTAGTCGTTCATCATTCTCTTGCAAGACCCATATATTTTGAATGAATATCAGCCCGGAATAAAAAGCAAAGCAAAAACGCAGATAAAATGGACGGAAATAAGCGATAGTAGCAATAAATTAAACAAACTGAGGTGAAAAAGCAATCTAAATTGGTGTTACAAACAAAAATTGATGCGAAAGGAACAAACCGGAAATAGCAAATAAGCTTGGTAGAGAAGATATGACACTATTTCCATGATTTCTTTACGATTCTACGGGTGCCGATGGTTGTTAGTGGCATGTTTCTTTTTTTAAAGTAAACACGTGTATATCTTTGCATATGAACCATATCAAACTCAAAGTCAATAAAACAGTAAACATGAACGAGATTCATCTGTTCAGTACCCGGATTGTAGATATATTCGGATAAAAGTTTGAATTGTGAGAAAAATTTGAAATTTATTCGATACAATACTTTACGTTAGTTGAAAACAAAATAAAGAAAATAGCATAATTGAGAGAGATTAGTATAAATACAGTTGTAAAAACTTATTTCTATCGAATGGCAATCATTTGAACACCCGGTAATTTCGACACCCAGTCATTTCGACGGGAATGAGACACTTAGACCCCTGACCATTTAGACCCCTTAAAATTTCAGATTTTTGGTGACATCTAGACCCATGTGAGACACTTTGACCCTTTCATCTTGGAGACACTTGGACCCCTTTTTATATTTTTTAACTTAATTTTTCCTGTTAATCAGCATCATACTATTTGACTGTTTTATCACTTTTCGTTTTACTAAAAGTTTTAGAATGGTTTTCCATAGTTTAGTTTTTCATTTAGCCAAGTCATAGGTGTAATTTTGAATATGTTCAATTCACACCTTTACCACCAGTTCATGACTGAACTGAATGGCTGTGATTTTTACAATAGATGAGTGGAATATTTTCCACATTTTAGAACTTTACTTTAATTTTTTTCTTGTAGTAAGTTATAGATCTAACTTTGATGTCCAGTACTGTTCAACTTACAAATCTAAAATTTGAAAGCTGTTGTACAATATTAAAATCTTTTCTATTTGTTTCATGATTGAAAAGTTCTCTTTATACCCTTTTACTACATAATCCCGGACTTCAAAATATCCTGAGGGAGAGGGCTTTTGAAAAAGTGAGAAAAGGAGAAAATGCTTGCAGCCAGCATTGTCTCCTTTTCCCACAATGTTTTCAACCCTTTTGGAGGCATGTTGTATCATTTTAGACACATTAAACGTATTGTCTGCAAATGCTTTCTATGTGGATACTTCCAAAATTTTATGGTGTTGTAAAGGATTAATGTAACTTGATGGATTTATTAATGATGACTGAAGGATTGAAAAGAGGTATAGATAGAAAGAGAGAAGGATGGGGAGATAAATACTAAGGGCATAAATTCAAATGATGAAAAAGGGATATCCCTGTATATTAATTTATTGTCCTTATCTTATTTATCCCCAGTCCAAGGTGTTAACTGGATCATGACACATCCTTTTAGCAATCCCTTAACTCTTTATCAGACAATAAAACCTTTGACTTTGTTAAATCCAAAGATTTGGCACAAAAGAAAAATAAAGTATGGCATTATATTTGTTGGTTCTGTCTTTTGAAGACTGAAATGAGTAGGAAAGGAGGAATTTTATTGATTTATGCTGGTCACTGGTCGTGTTGAACTGTTTGAGTCTGTCAATTATTAATTGAAGCTTTATAAAATTTCTCATTCCCCTTTGCAATGAAACTGCATATTTTAAAGTTTGTTTATATCCATTCTTGACCACGTTCTGCCGCAATCTTTACTAACAAAGCTCATTAACTCTATTCCAAATGACAAAATCTGTATGGAAGAGAAGAAAAAACATTATTGGAAAAGAAGGTTATACCAGCATTTTCTCCTTTTCCCACAATGTTTTCAAAAGGCTTCTTTCTCAGGGTTGCGGCACTGTGTGGTAAAGAGTTCATACAAATTTATTAAAGTAATTAATCTATGTACTAAAGTCATACATTTACTTTATGTCTTTCCCAAAAAATAAAATTTTAGACTTATTGAAATAAAGAGCATTTTGCAGGCAACAAAATAAATGTTACTCAAAAACTGAAATTTGTTTCTACTAGTGAGAAAACATCATGGTAAAAGGAGAAAATGCTGATTGCCAGCATTTTCTCCTTCTTTCACAATGTTTTCAAAGGCTTCTATTTCAGAGTCGTAAAAACCAGGGATTGTTTGGTAAAGGTTTAACTTAGTAGATGAAAGTTTGTTATCCATATTCTACTAAATATACCAAACATTATGTGGAATTTTGAAAAAACAAAAGCAATTAGCATAATATGGAAATGATTGCCAGCATTTTCTCCTTCTTTCACAATGTTTTCAAAAGGCTTCTGTTTAACCCTCTACTCCATGAATACTCATTTCTACGCATTGCGTGTAGGAGCCTTTGGAAAACATTGTGGCAAAAGGTGAAATTGCTCATCACGAGCAATTTCACCTTTTGTCACAGTGTTTTCTATGCTATCAAAAGGTATCATATACAGATAAGAAATGGCTTCATCCTTGCTGTTATGTAGGGTCAATTAGAGATACCATAGAAATGCCTTATGGGGTAAAGGATTAAGAGTCGTAAAAACCAGGGATTGTTTAGTAAAGGTTTAACTTAGCAGATGAAAGTTTGCTATCCATATTCTGCTAAATATACCAAACATTATGTCGAATTTTGAAAAACAAAAGCAATTAGCATAATATGGAAACAAACTAAAAACAGACATGCACGTTTAATTTTTCTGTTAGAAATTCAAAATCATTTCATCATCTACTGTATTTCTGTATCAATATATGGTGTCAAAGTCGAAATACTTTTTTAATGTTTCAAGACAAGATTTACAAGTAATACAATCGGTGTGCGGTAAAAATGTCATAGGTAAAAATGCCACGGGTAAAAATGTCATAGGTAGAAATGTCAGAGTCAAAGTGGTAAATATGCCATAGGTAATAATGTCATAGGTAAAAATGTCAGAGGTACTAGGTATATATTAACTTGGACCAGTTTAATATTGTGCAGTTTGGAAAAGAGTTAAATAAATGATAGATGCTAGATATAACTTTTACAATATTTATGTCCTTACTTTCTATTGATGTTTCATGATATGTTTTTGAAGAAAACTTGAATAAAACCAATAAAATATTGCTGCAATATTGTTTATGAATTGTGATGAATGGGTTGTTTAAGGAAGTTCTCCCTAACATACTGTCCTTTTGAAAACATTGCAAACCTTGGTAATACATCTGTGAAAAAGTGTCTTGGACAATAGTATGTGATCTTAGTTCTTCTGGGCCCGTATTCACCAACCATTCTTGAGAATGTTCTTTGTCTTATTTTCTAGAATTTTCTACATTTGTCAGTAACACAACTTCTAATTGGCTAAACCATTTGGTATAACACTGACTGCTATGATATGACCTCAGCTGTTAAAATGGCAATTAAATCCAATTCAATCAATCGATCAATCAGTCATGAGAATTGGAGGTACATGTACAAAGCTTTTGAAAAGATTATGGGAAAAGAGGAAAATGTAAATGACCTGCATGTTGTTTTTCCCCAAGTTTTTTTTTTTAAAACTCAAAACAGTAACCATCCCTTGACCTATATTTGTCAGTTGCAAATGCTTTCAGTATTGTTTGTTACAGTATTAGCTTCAGGTACAGGAAATAGTGAGAATTGAGAATGTAAACACTAATTTAAATTTTTAGATCTTTACCAAACTACATAATTTTATACTTGTCCAAGTTGACAGCTTTTGCAGACAAGAAAATAAATGTAACTCAAAAATTAAAATTTGTTTTCAGCAGGGTAGCAAACTTTGTGGGAAAAAGAGAAAATGCTGGTTATCAGCATTTTCTTCTTTTCCCATAATATTTTCAAACTGCTCCTCTCATAGGGTTGTTAAAAGTTGGGATTTTGTGGTAAAGGTTTAAACAGGAATATGAGTTTACTGACTTCACTTTGTTTTAATGATAATTCTTAACCCTTTACTGTACAATCCCTGGTTTTTATGACCCCGAGGGAGAAGCCTTTGAAACATTGTGGGAAAAGGAAAAAAATGCTGATAACCAGCATTTTCTCCTTTTCCCACAATGTTTTCTACCCTTCTGGATTCTAGTTACAGTTATATTGTTGTCTGCAAGTGCTTTCAATTTGGACCAGTCTAAAAATTTCTTCATTGGTACAGAGTTCAGCAATTACACTCAGAATATTTTTGTAAAATACATGCATGTAGATATTTATGCACAGAACTGCATTGTGAAATAAATAAGGTTTATTCGATGAATTTCTCTTTTTATCTTGTCATCCCTTTAACCCCATTCCACACAATCCTGAGTTTTAACAACCCCAAATAGAGAAGGCTTTTGAAAACACTGTAGGCTTTCTAAAACATTGTAGGAAAAGAAAAAAAAATGTTGGTAACTAGACGGGATGTCTTTGAAGAAAAAGAAGGCTTTTTAACCCTTTACAACCCAATAATGACTTTTAACACACTTGAGGAAGAAGCCTTTTGAAAGCACTGTGGGAAAAGAAGAAAATATTGGTAACCAGTATTTTCACTTTTTCCCACAGTGTTTTCTACCCTATCAGGATCAAATTTCATTATTTGAGTCACATTTAAATTGTTGTCTGCAAATACTCTCAAGTCGGGCAAGGTCAAAACTTTGTCATCTGGTAAAGAGTCAAAATATTGGAGATTTTTGGAAACATTGTGGGAAAAGAAGAAAATGCTGGTGACCAGAAGAGAAGTCTTTCAGAGAAAGAGATGGCATTTGAAAACATTGTGGGAAAAGATGAAAATGCTCTGTAGGTCAGCTGGTAACAACATTTGAGTGAGCATGTGGCTAGTTCAAAATTCCAGCTTGCCAATTTCTGTCAGAGAATTTATAATAGTCATTGCAACAGGATACATTCCTATTTTGCTTCTGAATAACCTGTGTATGATGCCCTAGATGGTTATGTGGGAAAGCAGCCAATGACTTAGGAACACCATTGTGAGAAGTGCTGGACAAAAAAAAGCTGGGAGAAAATGTATAGGTGAAGTGGTTGCAACTGTGATATCATTGAAAATATTTGGATAGTATCAACTCTTAGGCTGTTAAGTGCAACTTAAGGACCTTTTGCAGACAGTGTTGATCAAGATCAGATTGCACAGAACATGTAGTCTGATCTTTGATCTACACTGTCCAATAAGAGCATGTCTAATCCCGAAAAAAATGCCTTTGAAATAGCCAAATTTTGATTTTTACTATCAGTTTGAATTTTTCATCTCAGTTACTTAGTAGGATAAGGGTTGAATTTTAAACGAACAAATCTGCCAAACTATAAAAGTTCTGTACTATTTAGTATTAATAACATTTACAGATAGTGCTTGCTCAAGAGTTTCTCAAAAGAAGGACTTTGTGAAGGATATGCAATTATTGTGGCAAAAGGGAAATAGCATGAAACCAGCAGTTTTCCTCAAGATTCTCATCATGTTTTCCAAAAGTCTAAACAGTGTCCCTAAGTATCGGGACTGTCTTGTAAAGGGTGAAATTGCATGAGAATTATTTGATTAATTAAAATGTAAAAAAAAGAGTCATATACACGCATACTGTTTGACAAAATTTTTCATTGATTTAGATAAGCCAATGTGTAGTCTACATAATTATGTGCAGATATGATTTTCCTTGATTCATATATGGGAAAAAAAAAAAAAGATAAATAGCCATTTTTCTCAATTAGATACAGGTTAATTACAATATCGAATTGTATCTTTTAGCATTCAACCCAATAAATGATGCCGATGGACTCGTACTGCAAAACTATCGCAGCTGGGATTAAAAAAAATATATATATATGTATATGGTCTAAGGGAGAAAACTCGTACTGCCCTAAGAGTAAGAGTAAAACAAGAGTAGTCTCCCTTATAATGATCCGCCCTTCATCATTTCTCCTAGACGCTTGACGGATCAAAGTACTAAACACAACACTGAGAAAAAGGTGACATTCATGTAACGGTTTTAATCTGTTTTTGATGAAGATTTCAATTAATTTTAACAAAAGAGTGTCATTGATATTGATTTTAATACAAAATACTAGAATGTAAATTTTAAATATGATTATTTCCTGCTTTTTCTACTTGAAATCCGAATGGAATCACCGAGAAGGGTTTTAATCTTTGAAAATCGCCATTTGCAAAGGTATGAGGTTTGCGGACGGGACGGTTTAAAATGACGCTTCACAGAATGTACGATCTGATTCCGAGTCTACACAGGGAACTTGTTTCGTAAACCTTTCAGTGCAAAATAAATTCAAATTCCAGCGGACGGCTCTAAACTCATTTTATTGAAACTTACAAAGATTTTGTTTGTACAGGCTTGACTACACCTGCACGTTCTGTGCAGTCTGATCTTGATCTATGCCGTCCGCAAAAGTCACTGCTTTCCCCTATGGCGCCGAAAGGGTTAGGCCTATTTTGATAGAGTTAAAATCTTTATCAGTTAGATATAGTTCCGGTACACTGTTCAAATCGTCAACAGAGGTTTGATGTCTAAGGCGCGTAAAAATGAAAACTTCCAAGTGCCATATATAATAAAAGTTGCCTTTACAGTCTTTGTAGATCATGATTAGACTGCACAGAACGTGCAGTCTGATCTTTGATCTACACCGTTCACTTTCCTCAGACTTTCTGTACAATTTTATGCGACTTTAAAACCTTAATTTATATTCATTTGTTTGGATAGCCTTTTTTAGACTGTTCAAGTTATCTCTTGTTTATTTGGCACTCTATGGGTTTGTAACGGGAGCAGTTTGATATCCATTGGGATTAATTTTACTGACTAAACATTATCTTCCTACCGTGATAAGCCAACTTATGTTTTGAATTTGAGCTATAAAATGACCATCCATATTTAGCGATATGTGTCGATATCGCCATTGAATGAAAACATAGTTTTGTTTGTAAGTTTGCGTTAAGTTATCGTAGTGGTTATCATAACTCATTAATTTCATTTACTGAACATCTATTACCTCAATGATATCTGATACCAAATGTTGCATTTTTATTGTAGCGCGATCTTACATTGAATTCCAAATTCAAATATTGGCGGTTATAATTAACATGAAATAAACGGGAGACTACCTGCTGCCTGTTAAGAAAAATAATAAGTTTGACCGATTTTTTTTGTCTGGTGGCATGTCCTTTTTAGAACGGTTAAAATTAACAATTTGACCTTATGAACTGATTGAAATTCGTTACACCTAGATGAAAAATTATCGTTCGTCATACGGATTGACTCTTCAGACGTAACCGTGTTTATTCGTCCTCGGTTTTATGCTTGCTCTTGGCTGGCATTTTTTTGTAAGGTGCACAGGCATATAAGGACCAGAGACAGAAAGAGGCGGTTCCATGTCCCGCCTTCTGCACATAATATGCGTATACTTTAGCCGCAGTAATTAAGCACCTCCGAAAGTAGCCAAAGCGAGATTTTGGGCGGAGTCTTTGTTTTGTAGGCGTTCCATTCAATTGTATGCACGTACTCACGACGTGAAGCAGTTTGAAATAAGCCCTTTCCTCTTCAATAAGGGAGGCAACTGTAGCATTAGTAATTACAAAATTTTGTACGAGTTGTTTCCCTTTGACCATTAGTCGTTCATCATTCTCTTGCAAGACCCTTGTATTTCGAATGAATATCGGCCCGGAACAAAAAGCCAAGCAAAATTGCAGATAAAATTGACGAAAATAAGCGACAGGAGCAACAAATTAAACAAATTGAGGAGAAAAAGCAATGTAAATTGGTGAACATTACAAACAAAAATTGATGCGAGAGGAACAAACCGGAAATAGCAAATAATTAAGCTTGGTAGAGAAGACATGACACTATTTCTTTGATTTCTTTACGATTCTACGTGTGCCAATGGTTGTAAGTCGTATGTTTCTTTTATTTTTCAAGTAAACACGTGTATATCTTTGCATATGAACTATATCAAAGACAATAAAACAGTAAACATGAACGGGAATTATCTGCTCAGTGTCCGGATTGTAGATATATTCGGATAAAAGTTTGAATTGTGAGAAAAATTTGAAATTTGTTCAATACAACACTTAACGTTAGTTGGAAAGAAAATAAAGAAGATAGCATAACTGAGAGAGGTTGGTATAAATACAGTTGTAAAAACTTGTTTCTATCGAATGGCAGTCATTTGAACACCCGGTAATTTCGACACCCTGTCATTTCGACACATTTTGGTCATTTCGATCCCCGGGTGGAAAAATGTTTGCAAACTTCGGTCATATCGACACCTTATTTTTTAGAGCACTTTTTAAACTCGACCTTTTATTATCAAGTTACTTTAATTTCTTTTAAAGATGTCATATCATTATAATTTTTTGTGGGTGTGTGATCAAAACAGGTTTTTAACCCTTTCCCAAGCGACAAACTTTTGGACTAGACCAAATTGAAAGCATTTACAGACGACAATTCAACTCTTGCTGAAAAGATGATTTCTGTGTACGATAGGTAGAAAACATTGTGGGAAAAGGAGAAATGCTGGTTACCAGCATTTTCTCCTTTTCCCACAATGTTTTCAAAAGGCTGCCATTCCAGACTGGAAGATGGTTGCTGGTTACCAGCATTTTCTCCTTTTCCAACAATGTTTTCAAAAGGCTACCATTCCAGACCGGAAGAACCAGCATTTTCTCCTTTTCCCACAATTTTTTCAAAAGGCTACTATGCCAGACCTGTAAAAACCAGGGATTGTTTGGGAAAGGGTCAAATAACTTTATTCAAGGGGAATTACTCTGAGTATGGCTATATCTGTACAATTTTCTGTATTCTACTCAACCTTCTTAATAAAGAGATTAATATGCAGTATAATATTTATCACACCTTCACCTGTCTTTAACTGTGTTTGACTTCAAGTTTTTATCAATCAGAATAAATCCTGATTAATGAAAATTCTACAAAATATAACAAATGCCCAAACTAGACAACCTAAAAAAAGATTACAGAAAACATACATCCTTCACACATTCAAGATAAGAATGTATCTACATACAGTACGTCCATTTTACCAAATCTGTAATTTACAGAAACCTTTTTACGTCCAGCACAGCGGAGTTTTTTGTCATGCAGTGAGGTAACCTTTGAAAGCATTGTGGCAGTGAGATTTATTTATACGAGCAAACGCCGATGCAGACTGTGAGCCATTTGGACCACATGCCAAACGATAAGTTAAAGAATGTTTGATTATAATTGAGTTCTTCTTAAACCCTTTACCACACAATCCCAACTTTCAATAACCCTGAAAAAGGAACCTTTTGAAGACACTTTGGGAAAAGGAGAAAATGCTGGTAAGTACAAACTACTTCTATATAAAACTACAAAAAAAATGAGAAATTCTTGAAACTCCCCCCCCCCCCCCCCCCAACAAAATGAATGTTTTCGGGGTATACTGGAATCATCCTGTTTGTCTGTGTGTCAGTCTGTGTGTCTGTCCGTCTGTGTACAAAGTTAAACACCGCTACATGGCATTCTATAAATACACATCTATCTAATTTGGGTATCCTGGGTACAGAATGGAACCATTTTCCTACGCGACAACCGTTACTTTGAATTTCAAACTAAAATAAACTTTTACTCAATAAAACCTACCTCGTGCAATTCGCTCTGCTATGATCAGCAGTCTAGAGAAATTTGGAGCTAAAGTTGGTCTCATTTCTCATCAAACGTATTGATAAAAGCTATTTTCTACATTACTACTTTATAGAGCGTAATATTACAGTCAGCCCGCTTTTGGGGTGAACTGGCCACCGTTGTATACACGTAGTAGTATCAGGGGTCATGGGGGTGGTAACCAGTCTACTTTTGGGGCTGATGACATTATCTCCCGCTAGATGGCATTCTATAAATACTCATCTATCTGATATGGGCATCCTGGGTACAGAGCCGAACCACTTTCCTACGCGTCAAGCGTTACTTTGAATTTAAAACAAAAAAAAAAAGGTTTACCCAATAAAACGCTACCTCGTGCAATTCACTCAACTATGATCACCAGTTTAGAGAAATCTGTTGCTAAAGCAAGTCTCATTTCTCCTCAAACGTATTGATACGTTAAAGCTATTTTCAACATTGCTACTTTATAGAGCGTAATTTATTACAGTCAGCCTGCTTTCGGGGCTAGTAGTTATGCGTCATATAATACAGTCGAATCTTCGAAGAATATGACATGCGCAGACAACGGGGCTGGTGATTTTCATGTAAGTCAGTCGAATCTTTGAAGAATATGACATGCGCGGACAACGCAACATGTGACTGCAAATTGGCGCCAAATATATCAAGTTGGTATGTCTTTAGATATTTGTAATTAGATCCACGTGTAATTGATGAATAAAATACATGTATGTTTAAACTAATGAACCAACAAACCGCAAGGATATAGATATAATATACATCGCAATTTTTCAAAAACTGCCAATTTACCGTTGTGTATCTGTAGACTAGCATTGGTATTTAGTTCAACCATTTAGATCTAGACTACTCTAACAATTTACATTGCATGTGTTATCTTCATCTCGAGGGTGAGTGGTAGCTTTTCTTTCACCTTATTCATTAGTCTTTATTCTCTCAGCGCAAGGTACAGTTTACAGGCAGAAATAGATCTAGTAAGATCAGATCACACAAAACTTGCAGACCGATCTTGAATCTACATGCGGCCTACGCCACAGTAAAGTTTGGGATAGCATATACCGTAGCCAACGAGGTATGTTATCCCAAACTTAACTTATTGGGGCTGCCAGACAGGTGGCCAGTCTTAATTATTTCAGGGATCTGTATAGACTCTATAAGATCCCTTCTTATTTGTGGTAGGCTACTGATGTGGTATTGAAACTTAAATTGCATATAAATTTTGCCATAAATTTAATTATAATGAGCAGAATACTTAATGCTTTCACTCTGGTTACCAGCATTTTCACTTTTTCCTACAATGTTTTCTAATGTCTTCTTTCCCAGAGTCATTGAAAGTGAGCATTGCACTCTAAAGGGTTAAACAATTTGGTCAAAGGGAAACCAGCATTTTCTCCTCCACATTGTTTTTGATTCTATCCGAGAGGAATTACATGATTATATTTAGAAAGCCACACTGAAACTGTCCTCTGTGCACAGATGCTTTCAATTTGGACAAAGGGGAGATCGATTTTTTGTCTGGTAAAGGGTATGGTCTGTTTGTCAAGGTGAATATACTTTGCATGTAAGTTAAACTAGATCTAACTCTTATCTTGACTTGGCCGAATCAAAATAATTTGCAGACGAAAAATTCAGAGTAGCTCAAGTTATGTGAACATCTTGAAAAGGCTTGAAAATGTTATGGGGAATGGATTTGTTTGATTGATTGAATGGTCTTTTACAATGCTTTCAACAATATTTCTGTCATCTCACTGCAACAGTCACAGTCATGTTCATGATTTTCCTAGGTTTTACTAGATCTAGATCTAGTAGTAGAAGAGGCCAAGGACACTAAGGAAGACCTATGAAAACCAGTGGATCCAATGTGGGTCAAACCTGGGACCTCCACTCTTTAGACTATACCACTGAAACACACAGGACACCTATTGAAAATTGCGAAAATGCTGGTAATCAGCATGCAACTTTTCTGTTTTCTACAGTGGTTCAGACAGATCTAATCATCTTTCCTAACACCAAATCTGCTTTTGTAGGGGTTGATTTGATATAATTATGTTGCCTTCAGTATGTGTGCTGCCAACCAGGCAGTGTGTTTAACTAGGTGACCAAATTTATGACATGTCCAAATTGAAAGCATTTGCATACAAAAAATTTGATGTTAGAGATCGATAGAAAACATTGTTGGTTAAGAAAAAATGCTGTCAACCATCATTTTCTCCTTTTCCCACAATGTTTTCAAAAAGCCTTTTATCCTGGGGTTGTTTAAATACAGGTATGTGATTTACAATCATGTACATTACATGTATTAGTGTCTCTGTGTCAGTGAAAAAGTAACCCAGATATTTATTCACTCATGATTGTACAATGTATTCCCTGACTGTTAACCCTTTACCAAACATTCCCATCTTTAACTTTGTACTCTATGACGAAATTTTAGAATTGTCCAAAGTTGAAGGTTGTTCAGAGGACAAGATGAATGATTAATTTATTGTATGGTGTTTAACTCTTAACCACACCCCGACTTTTAACAACCCTGAAAAAGAAAGCATTTTCTCCTTTTCCCACAATGTTTTCTAACCATTTCCTCATCATAAAATCTCAATTTTTGATTTAAATTTATTTAGTCATCTGCAAATACTTTCAGATTGGACTAGTCCAAAATTTTCTCGTTTGGTAAAGAGTGAACACCGTTTTCAACATCATTTCAGTTATATTGTGGCAGCCAGTGCACCTATCCATGCTTTCCTGGATTCTCTTTTATAGTACTCTGCACAGTTTCCTCTCCAAGCCACTGGCTGCTTTCCCACATAACGATCATCAAAACAATGGTCAGGAGTGGTGGGAGAGGAAAGAAACCTCTTGCAATTACTATCATCAATCCTCAAGAACAAATTAACCAAGCCAGGGATCGAATCCATGTTGGAGGACAAGATGAATGTAACTGGTAAAGTAATTAAAACATGTTGGGGAAACCTTGTGGGAGAAGGAGAAAATACTGGTTACTAGCATTTTCTCCTATTCCCATAACATTTTCAAAAGGCTTCTTTCTCCGGGTGTTAAATCTTTAATTGGATTGTATGGTAAAGAGGTAGTGAAGTAGGTCTTTAGCGAACCACAAAATTTTAGACTTTTGATTTCAAGGCATATTATATGCCAAAGACAAAATAAACTTGCAAGGGTAAAAAACACAGTGGGAAAAAATGTTGCTTAATAGGTCTGCATTTTCTCCTTTTTCCACAATGTTTGCAAGAGTTTTCTTTTTCAGGATCATCTAAAGTGTGGATTGTGTTGTAAAGGGTTAAACCTTCCTGAGAATGAAAGCTTTGTCAAACATTTTGGGCAAAAGGAGAAAATGCTTGCAACATCGTTTTTCCATTGTATTTTCTACTCTTTTTAACTAAATATATCATTTGAGAGACATTTTACTTGTTTTCAATATGGGTGACCTTAAAATTTTATTATTAGGTATAGAGTTATAAATGTAAAGATCTTGTTTGGCATATCTAATTGCAATGTGCATGCCATCCCTTTAACATGTAATCCCCAGTTTTTAGAACCCCGAAAAAGAGTGCATTTGAAAACTTTACTGGTAAATCTGCAAATACTTTGAATTTGGACTCCTGTATGTAATCCAAAGTTTTGTTGTTTGGTAGATCTATAAAGTTAACCAATTACCACACAATCCCTACTTTTGATGACCTTTAGAAAGAAGCCTTTAGAAAACATGGTGGGAAAAGGAGAAAATGCTGGTAACCAGCATTTTCTCCTTTTCCCACATAGTTTTTTCTACCCTTCACAAAACAAATTTCAAATTCTCTGTCACTTTTATTTTGTTGTCTGCAAATGCTTTCGATTTGGACAAACCTAAAATTTTGTCTTTTGGTGATACTGAGAGATAGAGGTGAAAAATTGATCAGTTAAGTGTAGAAAATAGTGATGAAGTAAAAAATTGATCAGTCAGGTGTAGAAAAATAGTTATGAATTAGCCCATTACCATACAATCCCTACTTTTGACGCCCTTGAGAAAGAAGCCTTTAGAAAACATTGTGGGAAAAGGAGACAATGCTGGTAACCAGCATTTTCTCCTTCCACAATGTTTTCTACCCTTTCCAAATCAAATTTGGATTATTCAGTCACATTTATTTTGTCGTCTGCAAATCCTGTCAGTTTGAACCAGTCTAAAATTTTGCCGTATAAAGAGTTAACTCATTACCACACGAGAATAATTTAGACTGGTCCAAATTGAAAGCATTTCCAGACGACAAAATAAAGGTGACTGAAAAATTGAAATTTGTTCTGGGAAGGGTAGAAAACACTGTGGGAAAAGGAGAAAATGCTGGTTACCAGCATTTTCTCCTTTTCCCAGTGTTTTCAAAATGCTTCTTTCTCAGGGGCGTCAAAAGTAGGGATTGTGTGGTAATGGGTTAAATAGGGTCATAAAAAATTGTTGCAGCCAGACAAACACATGTATACATATGCACTGGTGTATGAGCCTTATTCTGGCAAAAAGGGCTTTGATGAATTTCCACATTGAATTATACCAAGCAAATCATAGCATAACTGTGGTAGATCCACAAAATGGTGGATCCATAAAATACATTTTGTATAAGCTTTAACAGACTGTCTTACTCTAATTAACCTTATACTTTGACAAAATTACATGAATCAGTCCCCCTCCCCCACTTTGCATCCCTCTTGTACTTTGTAACTCTTACCAAACAACAAATTTATAGAGTTGTCCAAATTGAAAGCATAATTATTCAGACAACAACATAAATGTGACTAAAAAATCGAAATTTGATTTGGGAAGGGTAGAAAACATTGTGTAAAAAGGAGATAATGCTGGTTAAATACCAGCATTTTCTCCTTTTCTAACAATGTTTTTAAATCCTTTCCCAAACAAGCCCTGGTTTTTACGTGTCTGCAGTAAAAGTCTTTTGAAAACACTGTGGGAAAAGGAGAAATTGCTCGTAACAAGCAATTTCTCCTTTTCCCACAGTGTTTTCTACCCTTTTTGAGAACTTTCTGGCATTTTCTCCAAATCTAAAATTGTCATCTGCAAAATCCTTATTTGGAAGAGTCCAAAATTTGTTGTTTGGGAAAGGGTTAAAGGCTTTTTCCTCAGGGTCATCAAAAGTCATCATTGTGTGGTAAAGGATTAACAACATTTATCTTGTTTCCCTCTTGTACATTTATGTCTGTGGACTCCTTAACGATGTTTATTAGAAATGTTAGCGCACATCCTACTGTGCCTGTGTTTTTGTCATGGACAGTGATCGAATCTAAAGCACATGAATATTAACTTTTTTTCTCAAATGGTAATACTATTGTGCACTAAAATAGATAGCACTTTCTCCTGGTATTACTGAAATAAATTGACCTGAAATTGACCTTTATGCAAAGAATTTTTAATCATCGGGTATAATCGGACCGTACGAAAATTCTATTAACGGTAAATGTCGGGTTTGACCCTTACCGCACCATAGCCAAAATAAAAAAGTTTTTGCGGATAACATAGATTAAGATCAGGCTGCACAAAAAGTGCATCTTCGATCCAAGTCACTCGCCACCTATCGGTGAGAGTGATAAATAACTGCCAGTTAAAGGCCGCCTGGCAGGTTCCGGGCGGCGGCAGGCACTTTCTTAAGTTTGAGGGGTGTGGCAGTTAGGCGACAGGCCGGCAGCCATCAGATTTCACCCGCCGTCGCCCGGCAACCTGGCGGACACTGACTATTTTTCACCTGACACCGGCCGGCGATGAGGCGTTCGAACTGCCACCGCCAGGCATCCGCCCGATAATCTGGCGGCGGCAGGCTGGTTACGGGGGATATATAAAGATAGATTGCTCTCGTATCACTGCAAAGTGTTCATTATTATTATCAACCACAAGATAGATAGATCTAGTTCTTAAGAATTTTTTTCCTTCCAACAAGTTGCCCCCTAAAGGCAAGGGGCAGGACAAAGTGCCAGCACCGAAGCGCAAGAGACCAGAGCCCAACCCAGCAATACGCAAGTCTCTGAGTCGCTATGGTGCTGTTAGAATTGCCAGGAAGACAATTTTTTATTGTGAATAGCCTCTGATTTATATTCAGGGGCCCAGGAGTCTGCACTCGGCAGATCGCCATCCTGCCACCTACCAACACCGGGCAGTCACCTTCCATCTGCTTTTCAATCTCCACCCTGCTGCCGGCAGATATTTTGAAATCGTATGGTGGCCTATCGGTAGCATGAAGATAGCAGGCCGGATGCTGGAGAGTGGCAGTTAGTTGCTACCAATTGCAGGCTGAAGATTGAAGTTGCTACCAATCGCAGGCCGACGACCGAGTAAAAATCGCGTTGCAGCCCGTCTTCCACTTGACAGCCACTGCGCGACTACGAATTGAGGCCGCCTGCCGCCCTGATGACAGCCACAATTGGAAAAAAATTGGCCGGTGGCAGACAGAATTTTGACTTTTTCTTAAAACGTCAGCGGCGTCTAAAATGCCGCCTGCCAATTGTGCCTGCCGCCAAGCTGCCATCGAGCTGCCACCGGCCAAATTTGAGTGAAAACTGGCAGTTACCATGCCGGCAGGCAGCATTTACTGATTTGTGACCGTACTATTCATGCGTGGATCCAGACATCTTTCTCAGGGGGGGTCCCACCGAAAATGCACTCATCTTATTGTATGATTCTTTGATTTCTGGATTTCAGAGGATTTAAACCGGTTACAAGAAAAGTCAACGTTTCCAGTTCTAATCATGAGGAGGTCTGCACATTTAGAACCTTTTTTTTAAATTCATGACTATATTTTACATAAATCCTGTGCAATATCAATCCATTCCCATATCAATCCATTCCCATACATGAATCCGATAACCATATTTTTGCCAAAATTCCAGGGGGTGGGGGTGGGGGGTCCGGACCCCCCCGGTCCCTCCCCCCCCCTTTGGATCCCCCCATGCTATTATAGATACTATAAGTGTGGACATTACGGACATCTGTACATTAGAAAGTATGCACTTATAAATGATTAATCATTAATTCGGTCAGTTTATCTCCCCTTTTAACTCAATGGTCCACAGGTAACATGCATATTTGTACATTTACCATGCTCAGAACCATGCTTCTATATATTTTTTCAGCAAAACTTTATGAATTTTCACTAAAATGGCTTTTATTTGTATATTCCTCTGATAATTTTTGTGTTTGACTGATAGGTTAACCAATAACCCTTTACCATGTATGAGGTAATTTTGGTCTCTTGAAATTGAAAGAATTTGCAGACTACGAATTGAGACTGGCTAAAAAGGTTGTATTTCTATGTGCACGGAAAAAAACACTGTGGAAAATGGAGAAGATGCTTGTTATGATAATTTTCTCCTTTTTCCACAGTGTTTTCATATGCCATCAACCTAAGAGCCGTAAAAAAAAACAGGGCTTATCTGGGAATTTTAAGGGGTAAGAAAAGTGATTTTATTCCAATAAAAGCTGAATTTTGGAGCTGCACTTGTATGGAACATGGTGACCCACAACTTTTTATTACTGTACTCTCCCTGATACATGACAACAAAGTTTTAGAAAAATATCTCCATTAAAGAGAAATTGTGACATATGTCATCAATGAATACAGTTTTATTAAGAGTTTTCTTTTTACAGAGAGATATATGATAGTTTCTGAACAAGTGTTCAACAATTAAGGATGGCTGTACCTAAATTAGTGGAATTTAAATGGCTAAAAGACAAGATCGAGTCTGGTAACCTTGGCAATATAGTCATTCTGGATGTATCGTGGTCCAGTAAAAAGGATGCCTATGAAGACTATAAAAAGTAAGTAGATCTGCTTAATTTATAAAGTAAGTATTTTATTTGTGTTGAAATCATAATATGCTTAACCTTTAACCACACAATCAAGAATTTTAACGATCCTGAGAAAGAAAGCTGTAGACATTGTGGAAAAAGGAGAAAATGCTGATAACTCGCTTTTCCTTCTTTTCTAAAAATGTTTTCTACCATTCCCAAAACATTTCAATTTCTGAGTCATTTTTTATTCTGTTTTCTGTGATTGCTTTCAGTTTCGACTAGTCGAAAATTTTGTCTGTATAGTTATGAAAGGGTAGAATACCGGTACATTTGTGGAATAGGAGAAAATACTGGTTACCAGCATTTTCTCCTATTACCACAATGTTTTCAAAACTCTTACAGAGTTGTTAGAGCTCAGGATTATGTGGTAAGGAGTTAACTGGGGAAAAAACAAAAAAAAGTTTAAAAAATTGTCTGTGGTGAGACTTAAACTATTGACGCTTGAAACGAAAAGCGGCAAATCTACTGACATATCTTTTCAAACAGTAGATATTTTTCTGTGTTGAAAATGTATCTGTGCACCTTTTTTTTTGCAACAGCTTATATACATAAACTAACAGTTGTAAAAAATACCAAAAATTAGTATTCCTGGTATTTTCTACCTGTATTTCTGTCTTTATGTAGAATCTATTGACCAAACAACAGACTTGTAGAATAATCCAAATTGAAAGCATTTGCTTTAGAAATGATTGGTTTTAATAAAGAAATTGGAATTTTTCTTAAGTTTGATAGGAAACACTATGGGAAAAAGAGAAAAAGCTGTTTAATAGCATTTTGTCCTTTTCCTACTGTCTTCCAAAAACTGTGTTGCTCTGGGTCAATCAAAGTAGAGAGTGTGTGAAAAAGCAGCCCCTTTAAAATTTTCTTAAAGAAGAAGAAGAAAAAACACGTGCAAAAGTAAATCTGGTGTTATACCCTTTCAGAGAGCATATTCTTGGTGCCCGCCACATCAACATACATCAAGAACCCCAAACTGATTACTTGGTTAGAAATATCCCGACTCCCGAACATTTTAAAGAGATTGTGCAAAAGGCTGGGGTAAATAAGACATCCCATGTTATAGTATACAGCAATTCTGACAGGGCTGGGTTCTTCCTTGCAGGGCGTGGATGGTGGACTTTCAGGGTAGGTAACTCTCATACAAACAATCCAGTTTTAATGACCCTGAGATAAGGGCTTTTGTAAAGGTCTTTGTAAGCAGCATTTTCTCCTTTTCTCACAGTGTTTTCTACTCTTTCAAAGAGAAGTTTGAACCTTGATGTAGTCTTTCCATATCAGACTAACATAGATTTGAGCCATGGTTTATAAAAGGGGCATCTACAAAAAGTATTGACACATGTCACACTGTGCATGACAGGATGCTAAGGGTAGCACTTTTTGCTTTTTGTAATTTTTCTGCATGTTCAAGGACTATTCTACCTTCAGATTAAGTATGTTGTTTGAAAAATTGGCTGTGTGGATCCATAATTGATGTTTTAACTAGCTTGATATAGTGTTCATTGCTAGTAAAAATTTTGTTATTTGTTAAAGAGTTAACCCATTACCACACAGTCCCTACTAAAAAACATGGTAACCGGCATTTTCTCCTTTTCCAACAATATTTTCTACCCTTTGCAAAACAAATTTCAAATTTTCAGTCACTTTTATTTTGTTGTATGCACAATGCTTTTGATTTGGACAAGTCTAAAATATTGTGGTTTGGTAACGAGTTGAGAATTAATTCCTCTATATCAGTGACAAAGAAAGCTTTTGAAAACAGTGTTGGAAAAAGAAAAAAAAAATGTTAGCTCATCAGTTACCAGCATTTTAGCCATTTTCCTTAATGTTTTCTATCTTTCTTACAACAAATCCAATAATCTGAAATGGATTTACATTTACTTATTCTTTTTTCGTCGAAAATTGCTTTCAGGTCAGATGAATCTAAAATTTTGTTGTCGTTTAAATGTATTTTTTCTCACAGATTTATGGATTCAAAAATGTTTCCATACTGAATGGCAGTTTTACAGAATGGGTAAAGCTAAATTTTCCTACCGAATCAGGTGCACCAGATGTCCAAGTAAGCTTTTTGTGTTTTGTTTGAATGTTTTGAAGTTTTGTCATACTTATATAGGTGTATACATATAAACTGTAAAATCATACCAGTTAAGGTGACTGCTAACTGCATTTGTTAGATTACTGCAATTAATCTTTTACAACACAATCCCGACTTTTAACCACCCTGAGAAAGAGTCCTTTGAAACATTGTAGGAAAAGGAGAAGATACTGGAGACCAGCATTTTCTCCTTTTCCCACAATATTTTCTATCCTTCCCAAAGCCAGTGTCTTTCTTAGTTGAAGTAGTTTTGTCATCTGCAAATGCTTTCAATTTGGACCCGTCTGAAATTTGGATGTTGCCAGTTATAGGAGATACAACTGTTACCAGGTTAACCCTTTACCAAACAATTCCTGGTTTTTATGACCCTGAGCTAGAAGCTTTTCGAAAACATTGTGGGAAAAGGAGAAAATGCTGGTAACCAGCATTTTCGCCTTTACCCACAATGTTTTCTATTCTGCTAGAAACAGATTTTAAGTTGTAAGTTATGTCTATTTTGTCGTCTGCAAGTGCTTTCAATCGGGAAAAGTCTATATTTTTGTCATTTGGTAAAGAGTTAAGAGAGATATAATGGGTACCAGTTTTACTTATAGTTTAGCCCTTTGTTTCAGATTGAATTATTGGTTTATTTAAGAAATAATCTTCTATTGTGGTTTACCATTCAATAAACCATGGTTGTGAGTTACGAGGTACAATAAATAATCCATGAGGGTAATAGCCCGAGTGGTTTATTTGTTGCACCTCATAACTCACAATATGGTTTATTATAGGGTTAATTCACGTTTTTGAGGTCGTTAACATTCGCAGAGGCCCGAAAAATGCTTTAACGCCCGAGTGCAAAGCACCAGGGTGTTTAAGTATTTTGAGGGCCTCTGCGAATGTTAACGACCGAAAAAAATGTGAATTAAAGCTAATATTGCATAAATTAAAGGTATTCTAACAATAATTTGCACAGATAGCAAAAATATTTCCATAGAAATGCAAATAAGCGAATTTCAAATGTACTGTACGCAAATGGGTCAAAAACGGAAGTCGGCGAAGAAGTTTTTGTTACGATTAGGAAAGGGCCGTTAGTCCTGTATGCCAGTTTTGATTCTCTCGCTGTAAATACACTTTTATTGATTTTTAATACACACTGGACTTATGTGGAGTAAACTTGCACACATTTGGACGATTACAACTAGGGTGAATGCGTGGATATAAATTTCTGTAACTGAAGGCGACAGAGGGTTCGATATACATCAAGCGAGGCGGACCGATCACGTTAAAAAGTGGGTGGGATGTAGCTGGTTTAGAGTACATTTCACGGGTGAATTTTTGTTCAGATCTCGATTAGACTGAGATTCTGTGCAAAGGTTTGTTTGTGGTGTACTAATATCATCAAAGACATGCCATGAAAAGGATCGAATATGGTACGAATTCCTACAGTTTGATGGTCGGAGTCTAGGGAAAATCTGACAAGGACAAACGTTGTTTACAAGGTAGGCCCGAATCGAGGATATTGATAGTACAAACCGGGGCGTTAACGGCGCATGAATTTACTGATTAATACACGTTTTCTCCAGTTATCCGCCCGATTTTTACCCGTTAATACATGCTTATAACGGCCCGAAAAGGCACGTTTTATGCAATAATATAGGGTTAATTCACGTTTTTGAGGTCGTTAACATTCGCAGAGGCCCGAAAAATGCTTTAACGCTCGAGTGCGAAGCACGAGGGTGTTTAAGTATTTTGAGGGCCTCTGCGAATGTTAACGACCGAAAAAAACGTGAATTAACGCTATTATTGCAGAAAGTAAAGATATTCTAACAATAATTTGCACAGATAGCAAAATTATTTCCATAGAAATGCAAATAAGCGAATTTCAAATGTACTGTACTCAAATGGGTCAAAACTGGAAGTGGGCGAAGAAGTTTTTGTTACGATTAGGAAAGGGCCATTAGTCCTGTATGCCAGTTTTGATTCTCTCGCTGTAAATACACTTTTATTGATTTTTAATACACACTGGACTTATGTGGAATAAACTTGCACACATTTGGACGATTACAACTAGGATGAATGCCTGGATATAAATTTCTGTAACTGAAGGCGACAGAGGATTCGATATACATTTAGCGAGGCGGACCGATCACGTTAAAATGTGGGTGGGATGTAGCTGGTTTAGAGTAGATTTCACGGGTGAATTTTTGTTCAGATCTTAATTAAACTGAGATTCTGTGCAAAGGTTTGTTTGTGGTGTACTAATATCATCAAAGACATGCCATGGAAAGGACCGAATATGGTACGAATTCCTACAGTTTGATGGTCCAAGTCTAGGGAAAATCTGATAAGGACAAACGTTGTTTACAAGGTAGGCCTGAATCGAGGATATTGATAGTACAAACCCGAGCGTTAACGGCGCGTGAATTTACTGATTAATACACGTTTTCTCCCGTTAACCGCCCGATTTTTACCCATTAATACATGCTTATAACGGCCCGAAAAGGCACGTTTTATGCAAAAATATAGGGTTAATTCACGTTTTTGAGGTCGTTAACATTCGCAGAGGCCCGAAAAATGCTTTAACGCCCGAGTGCGAAGCACAAGGGTGTTTAAGTATTTTGAGGGCCTCTGCGAATGTTAACGACCGAAAAAAACGTGAATTAACGCTATTATTGCATAAATTAAAGGTATTCTAACCATAATTTGCACAGATAGCAAAAATATTTCCATAGAAATGCAAATAAGCGAATTTCAAATGTACTGTACGCAAATGGGTCAAAACCGGAAGTCGGCGAAGAAGTTTTTGTTACGATTAGGAAAGGGCCATTAGTACTGTATGCCAGTTTTGATTCTCTCGCTGTAAATACACTTTTATTGATTTTTAATACACACTGGACTTATGTGGAATAAACTTGCACACATTTGGACGATTACAACTAGGGTGAATGCGTGGATATAAATTTCTGTAACTGAAGGCGACAGAGAGTTCGATATACATTTAGCGAGGCGGACCGATCACGTTGAAATTTGGGTGGGATGTAGCTGGTTTAGAGTACATTTCACGGGTGAATTTTTGTTCAGATCTCGATTAGACTGAGATTCTGTGCAAAGGTTTGTTTGTGGTGTACTAATTTCATCAAGGACATGCCATGAAAAGGATCGAATATGGTACAAATTCCTACAGTTTGATGGTCGGAGTCTAGGGAAAATCTGACGAGGACAAATGTTGTTTACAAGGTAGGCCCGAATCGAGGATATTGATAGTACAAACACGGGCGTTAACGGCGCGTGAATTTACTGATTAATACACGTTTTCTCCCGTTAACCGCCCGATTTTTACCCGTTAATACATGCTTATAACGGCCCGAAAAGGCACGTTTTATGCAATAATGAACAATAACCTGCATCAGAAAGAAGATTATTTTGATTCTAACCTGACCAACTCTTTATCAAAAGAAAACAAGTTCACACTTAGTGTAAAAATGTAGATGCAGATTATTTCATTACCACACGAGAAAATTTTGGACTGGTCCAAATTGAAAGTATTTGCAGACGACAAAAAAAGGTGACTGAAAAATAAAAATTTGTTCTGGAAAGGGTAGAAAACACTGTGGGAAAAGGAGAAAATGCTGGTTACCAGCATTTTCTCCTTTTCCCACAGTGTTTTCAAAAGGTTTCTTTCTCAGGGGCGTCAAAAGTAGGGATTGAGTGGTAATGGGTTAATTCCCATTGAATAAGTCATGGCTGTTCCGCTTCTAAAGCAAACCCCACTGCCCAGTTGGTAAATATGAAAAGAATAAAAAATTTAACAAAACCCTAGGCATCAAAGGTAACATTAAAAAAACACCTCATTTTACTGTTATTTCTCCCTTTCAAATTACAAAGAAGAATGAATGTATTGTCAAGCATAAGAGTTGTAGTTGCTTGGAATCCTCTGAATATTACTCCACTCCCTTCAAGTCCCATTTCCATGGCAACATCAGCCCAATTTTGAACTAATCTTCAGTTTGAAAAGACACTTGATATACTTATGTTTACTGGTAATATTTCATACAGTTCCATTGTTGTCAGCCTTTATAAAAACAGTTAAAGTATGTAAATTATTGAGGATTTTTCTTCCTTCTCGATGAAGGAGTGGAAACTGATGATTTGTTTACGTCACATGACTTTCACTGATGAAAAATCAGAGGACAAAGACATGGAACAGCCATAAGTGAATGACTTTATACAGAATGACATCACTCTATAATAGAAGGATGTATATTTTAGCGCGCTTCAGTTGCACTGTGTTTATAGAACCTTATTCCCATGTCATGTTAGAATTACCTTATTTTCAGCGTGGAGATTTTGAGCCAGATACCTCTAAGAGCTTATACAAAGAATACAAGGATGTTCTTCAGAATGACCCTGATTCACCTAAGTTCCAGCTTGTGGACACAAGGGATGGCGGACAATATCAAAGTAATTCATATCCACTGGTAAAAGGGGGCTGAACTCTTTTTCATACAATCCCGCTTTATAACGACCCTGAGAAAGATGCCTTTTGAAAAGATTGTGGACACAAGGAAAAAACGGTGGTAAAATTAAACCATTTGAGCCAGTTTGAAATTGTTATCTTCAAATGCCTTCAATTTGGTGAGGTCTAAAATTTTGCCGTGTGGTAAGAAGTTAACTGACTGAGATAAAATCAACACTTAAAAAGGTTCTATGCATGAAATTTCAGGGTTTCTTTTTCAGGATTTCACACAGACAAAAAAGAAAAATAATACAAAACAAGAAGATTATCTTAAAGAATGCAAACATGTGCTTGCTCTCTCTCTCTCTACCACACATTCACATATTTTAATGACCCTGAGAAAGAATGCTTTTGAACCCTTTACTCCGTAGATACTCATTTCTACACATTGCTTGTAGGAGCCTTTTGACACAATATTTTCCACACTATCAGAAAGTGTCATATACACATAAAAAACAGCTTCATCCTTGCTGTTATTTAGGGTCAGTTAGAGATACCATAGAAATACCTTATGGGGTAAAGGGCAATAACAGTGTGGGAAAAGGAGAAAATGCTGGAAACCAGCATTTTCTCCAATTCCTACAATGTTTGCTAGAACTCCAGAAACAAATTTCACTGTTGACTGACATTTAAAAAGTATTTTGTTGTCTACAAAATGCATTTCAATTTGAACCAAAATAAAGTTTTGTGTTTTGGTCAAGGGTTTAATTTACAAACTCTTCATTACAGATGCTCACATTCCTGGAGCCAAGAATCTTTTTATGACAAATCTCATTGACGAAGAAAATTTCACACTGAAATCCAAAGAACAGCTTGAAGAAGGTAAGTAAAATACTTTTCAGCGTAATGTTGATAACAGGTGGAACCCTGTAGCTCAATAATTGGTTACTGACAGGGCTTGACAGAGCTCCAGATAAGAGGGAGTGATGGTATTCTCAAGTCATTATTTTTCTTCAAAACCCTATGTTGTGGGTACTCGAGGTGATTCTAATGAGTATCCACAACATAGGGTTTAGTGGAGAATAATTAATATTCTAAATGTTTAAATCAAAACCGCTCCCTCTGTCAGGGGCTCTGGCTTGAAAACAAGTGTTCTCTGATTTGATACCCAAGCTTAGATAAATTAACTCTTTGCCACACAATCCTGACTTTTAACGACCCTGAGAAAGAAGTCTATGAAAAACATAGTGGGAAAAGGAGAAAATGCTGGTAACCAGTATTTTCTCCTTTTCCCACAATATTTTCTATCCTATTAAAGGTGGGTATTTAGATTTTTCACATCACATCGAATTAAAAAATATATATATCACTGTAATTCATATGAAAAGACAATACAAATCATCAGTAATTAGGAATCATAAAATTCCTTCTTTTCCCCCCCCCCCCCCCCCCCCCCTCCCCCACACACACAAATTTTTTATGGTAATCCCTTAAAAAGCTATGTAGCCTCTTTAACTATTTTTAGATTTCGCGCCAAAAATAAAAAAAGCATTTTAGGAATGTTATGTGACTGGCATGTGACTAACGATGTTTAAATTCCATAACAACAAACGTGAAATTATTTTCCATAATGTCTTCTTCGGACGCTATGTTTGAAGCTTCGTATGTATATTTTAGGTATATAAATGAGCAAGTTGCTCATGTAAAAATAGACTGTGTTTCCCGTCGGTGTTGACCTGGGCTGTAGTGAATCTCTAATTTCTCTTGTTGTCGGGTGGTTTTATGAAAGAAAATTATAAGGCTTTGGGAGGATAAGGATGATTTTTTGTACTTTTGTAAAATTTTCGTCCCACAATCTGAAGGGCCACCTTTAAAGTCAGAAAACAGCATATTGCCAAGATTGAGTTTGTTGTCTGCAGCTGTTTTGAATTTGATTCGGTCCAAAAATTTGTCCTTTAGTAAAGAATTAACCCTTTACCCCACAAGGCATTTCTATGGTATCTGTAATTTACCCTACATAACAGCCTGGATGAAGCAGTTTCTTATGTTATATGACAAACTTTTGATAGCATAGAAAACGTTGTGACAAAAGGTACACAATGTTTTCCAAAGGCTCCTGCAAGCAATATGTAGAAATGAGTATCTATGGAGTAAAGAGTTAAAGGACTGATTCCTTATTCGCAAGATTTATGCCAATCTAGTGGCTAAACAGTGTGTGGGCAATGTTCATGTTGGAAAGCAGCTACTGGCTTGGAAAGCATGTTGTCTGTATAGGTATTGATAAGAAAACATGGAAAGATCCTGCAACCACCATACTTAGTACAGATAACTGTCCTGAATGGCAATGTTACTTTTAGCTCACCAGACCACAATGTGCTCAAGGGGAGCTTTTAGGATCTCTGCGTGCGCCATCTGTTGTGTGTTGTGCGTCATACGTCATGCATCGTCAACAATTCTTTAAACATCAACTCCTCCTAAACCGCTGGGCCAATTTGGACCAAACTTGGCTGGAATGTTCCTTGGGAGGTCCTTTTTAAAATTTGTTCACAGAATTTGATTCCATCAAAAACTCTGGTTGCCATGGCAACCAAATGCAATTTTCTAGGGAATTCTTTAAAAATCTTCTCCTCTGAAACTGCTTGTCAGATTTTAAAATAATTTCACAGAGATGTTCCTTGGATGACCCTTTTCAAAAATTGTTCGCAAAATTTTGATCTGTCCAAAAAATATAGCTCTGGTAAATGGGGGCTACTTGCACCAGGGAAAAGAAGAAATTCTTAAAAACTCTTCTTCTCTGAAACCGCTGGTCAGATTTTGAAATTATTTCACAGAAATGTTCCTTGGGTGACCCTTTTCAAAAGGTGTTCGTGAAAGTTTGATTCGTTAATAAACATGGCTCTGGTGAATTGGGGCTACTTGCACTATATGGCCATGAAGGAATTTTTTAGAATTCTTCTCCGACACAGCTGATCAGATTCTGAAATAATTTCACAGAAATGTATCTCAGTTGACCCTTTTCAAAAATTGCTCGAAATATTTTGATCCATCAAGAGACATGGCTCTGATGGCTGTGGGCTATTTACACTATACAGACATGAGGAAATTCTTAAAATTTCTTCTTCTCTGAAATGGCTGTTTAGATTTTGAAAAAAATTGGCTATGGTCCTCTCAAAAATTCAGGTGAGCAAACCATCTTGGCCCTCTTATTCGATTTGTCATTTCTGGGTACAGCGACAATCGAGGTAAAAACACATGAACTCTCCATATAGATTTTTGTGTGCAAGTTTGAACTCTCATAATTTCATGAATTGAGCACACAAAGCTAGGATTTATACATACAAGTTGCTTGCTTATTCAATAATCTTTTGTTTGAAATAAAAATACTTTCAATTTAAACACGGAACATAATTTAGACTTTTTCCATACTAAAAGAATTTACAGATGAGAATTCAAGTGGAATTCCAAATGATTGTGCTTGCCCCACAAGGGGTGCTCTTGTTTCATAGGAAATATTGCACAGAAAGCAGTGATTATAATCAATCTTACCCCTCCATGTTTCCAAAGCAGTCAAATTGCAGGGGAGAACATTTAAATTTGTACGGTTATATATATCAATTTTATTTTCAGCTTTCAAAGAAGCCCAGGTTGACCTAAACAAGCCAGTGGTTGTCCATTGTAATGGAGGAATGTCTTCATGCACTGTGGCTTTTGCAGCTGAACTCCTGGGCCAAGATAACATAGCTGTTTTCCATGTAAGTTGAACTGGATTTTTGACCCTATACATGTTGTACAGTACATAAACTAGTATTCCTTTTATCTTTTAAACCTTTACTAATCAACAAAATTTTAGAAATCTCCAAAGTGGAAGCATCTGCAAATGACATGATTAATGGGACTCAAAATTTGAATTTTGTTCTAGGAAGATAGAAAACATTGTGGGGAAAAGGAGAAAATGCTGGTTACCAGTATTTTCTTCTTTTCCCACAATGTTTTCAAAAGGCTTCTATCTCAGAGCCGTGAAAACCAAGGTTTGTTTGGGAAAGGGTTAAACCTTTACCACACTGTCTGAGCTTTATTGACCATAGAACAGGAGGTTTTTGTAAACATTTTGGGTGAATGAAAATATGCTGGTTGCCATTAACCTGTTGCCATTAACCTGTTATCACTTCAGCAAGTTTTTATCTTAGGATCATGAAATACATAACAACTTTTTATCAGCTCACCTGAGACAATGTGCTCAAGGGGAGCTATTAGGGTGACACCGTGTCTGTCGTGTATCGTCCTTTGTGCAGAGTCAACAATTCCTTTAAACATCTTCTCCTCCTTAACCGATTTGGACCAAACTTGTTTCTTCGGGGGCCCTCTTTAAAAATTGTTCACAGAATTTGATTCCATCAAAGTACCCTGTACATTTGGGCATTGTCTGTAGAAGGAAAATAGCTGGATTTTTTTTTTGCAATTTCAGGGAGGTTTCATAGAGTGGTCAAAAAGACAGGAAGAGGAAAACTCACAAACATCCAAGTGATTTCTACACACAGCTTATATTCATAAACCATTACAAGCTTAAAAAAAAAATTAACCCGTCTAAAATAAAGCATTTGCAGTGGTTATATACGAGGGTTGTCCCAAGATGCCTTAGAATCACATTTTATCACATGAAATAAAGAAAACTTTCATATTAATTGGTGGGTGCTCTGTAGGGAATTTATTTTCAGACATATAACTGACATTTCATCGCATTTCTTTTCATAATAGATAAATTGTCTACAATTCACTAACATCAGGTATAGCCTTGTGGGGTGAAAATTGTGGGTAAAGAAGAAAATAATGTTAAGCAGCATTTTCTCCTTTTTTCCCACAATGTTTTCTAGCCTGCTGGAAACTAATTTCCGTGTTTGAATAACTTTTTTCTCATCTGCAAGTGCTTTTAATTTGGACTTGTGTAAACTTCTGTGGTTTGGTAAAGAATTAATGAAAATTAACACTTTACCAAACAATAAGATTTCTTTAAAAAAATTTAGAAAAAGTTGGCCAATGAGTGCATGAGTTTACACTGATTTTGGAAATGAAATCATCGCAGAAAAAGGAGAAAATTTCTTGTTGCTATACCACCACTTTGACCACAATGATGCCCACGAAGGCTGCAAGAAGCAAAAAGCCAACTGTTTGGGGTTAGGGGTGGTTTCAGGAGTGTATCCTGATATGGGGGTATATGGGCCATTTCATTTTTACTAGGGATGGCAACGGTTAGTAAATTTGCTAACCGGTTAACCGTTCAATCTTTCGATCGGTTAAAAATTTTTAATTGGTTAACCCAGTGCCATTTCTTTTACTGCTGCCATGTACTCTTCTGAAAGCAGAGAAAGTGCATTTTGCACTGGTTTAGGACCATTTCCTGTGCCATTTCTGGTACTATAACAATATATTCTGTATTTTAATGCTCAGCCATTTATCTGTTTACCATACAACATTGAGATTTAACAATGCTGAGGAAGAAAAAGATTTTTTTGAAAATACTGCGGCAAAGAGGAGAAAATGCTGGTAAAGAGCATTTTCTCGGTTTCCTACAATGCTTTTTTCCCCTTCTTAGTAACCAACATTTCTTCTTTTCCCATGATGTTTTGTATCCTTTCAAAGACAAATCTAATCTGAGACATGTTTAAGTCTTTGCCAAACAACAAAATTTTAGACTGGTCCAAATTGAAAGCATTGGCAGACCACAAATTGAATGTGGCTCATATAATTGGTTTGTTTCTTAAACCTTAGTAAACGTTGGTTACCAGTATTTTATCCTTTTTCCACAATGTTTTTAAGTCTGACAGCCTTGGGTTGTTAAAACTCAGGATTGTATGCAAATGCATTAACCCATTACCACACAATCCCTACTTTTGACGCCCCTGAGAAAGAAGTCTTTAGAAAACATTGTGGGAAAAGGAGAAAAATGCTAGTAACCAGTATTTTCTCCTTTTCCCACAATGTTTTCTACCATTCACAAAACAAATTTCAAATTTTCAGTCACTTTTATTTTGTCGTCTGCAAATGCTTTAGATTTGGACAAGTCTATAATATTGTCGTTGAGTTAATCTTTCAAATGTATAGTGAAATATAAAAAAAAGTCTGCATAATGTTATTATTGCAAAGTCTTGAAAAATTGCTCAAAATGAGTTTAAACATTGATCATGCTGCTTTCTGACATTCCAGTTTTGTATGTTTTCTTTACTTTAGTCTGGTGCCATCATAGTAGTGTAGACATTATTGTATGTAATAATGGAGCAACTCTTATTGTGCTTAACAAAACTTCAGTTACTTTTACTTTCACAGTAGAATATCCATACAGAATATTTGTTTTTTTCGGCGAAAGATCGAAATTTATTTCATCGAATAGACACCATCGATAGATCTGCTTTGTCTTGTGCAGTATTTGTATGCAATATCCAGAACAATTCAGCTATAAAATGCAATTCATCCTGCCATTTGCAATCATCTTGATCCAATAGAGGGATGCAAGTTTTTCTTTTTGTTGTTCCATAGTTGCTTATGTCACTGGAAAAGTGTGCACTTACTAACTTTTTCTTATGTAATCATTTTGCAGAATTCTAGATGAGAATAGTTATGGTTGAGGTCTGTAGATGTGGGAAATAAAACAATTTTGATAAAACTTATTATTTTACTGATTATTTTATTAACGTAAAATAGATACATGATGCATCTACCAACAAAATGTGTTTTGGAAACATTGGTAGAAATAAATCACATTTGAAGAACATTTATCAATTCTTAATATTATCTACTATTTTAACCCATTACCACACAATCCCTACTTTTGACACCCCTGAGAAAGAAGCCTTTTGAGAACTCTGTGGGAAAAGGAGAAAATGCTGGTTACCAGCATTTTCTCCTTTTCCTACAGTGTTTTCTACCCTTCCCAAACAAATTTCAAATTTTCAGTCACCTTTATTTTGTCATCTGCAAATGCTTTTAATTTGAACCAGTCTAAAATTTTGTCGTTTGGTAGAGTTAAACCTTTACCAGATGACAAAATTTTAGCCTTGTCCAAAGTTTCATCAAATTCCTATGAGAAAAGTTGTGAGAGGACCCTTAGAGGAATTTGAATTTGATCCAGTCCAAAAATTTGTTGTTTGGTAAAGAGTTAAGTTACATTAACCCTTTACCACACAATCCCAAGTATTAACACCTCTGGGGAAGAAGCCTTTTAAAAACATTGTGGGAAACGGAGAAAATGCAGGTAACCAGCATTTTCTTCTTTTTCCACAATGTTTTCTGATGGCTTCTTTATCAGGGTCATCAAAAGTAGAGTTTGTATGGGAATGTGTTAAATATATACCACACCTGCAACAGACAATCTTGCATGCCTATTTTTACTCTGATGAAAAAAGTTTAATTTCCATAAATTTAACCACCGCAAGATTGGTATTCTGTCCGACTTGGATGAAAAAAAGAAACTTATCCCTTTACCAAACAATCCCTGGTTTTAACGACCCTGAAGGAGAAGCCTTTTAAAAACATTGTGAGAAAAGGAGACAATGCTGGTAACCAGCATTTTCTCCTTTTCCCACAATGTTTTCAACCATGCTTGAAACAAATTTAATTTTTTGAGTTGCTTATATTTTGTCATCTCTAAGTACTTTCAATTTTGACCAGTCTAAAATTTTGTCATTTGGTAAAGGGTTATTATGTTGACAGGGGCCCCAGTCAATCGCTCCCATGTGACCCAGTGTCTAGGTAAAATATACCTAAATGTAGCTAAAATTTAAGCTGCCCTTCCCATGCATTTTCTAATGCGTGTTAATCATGATTTCCACAATTTGAACAATTCAGGTTTTACGGTATCAGGTTTGCGTCGATGAATCTGAACCCTCATCATCCTCCTCGTCCCCTTTCAGCTGGAATTTAGGGATCATGCAGTCGAATTTGGATCCGTCTCCCCGTTCCATTATAAACTTTCCCCTACAACATGAATAAAAAAGAAATCTTATAACTAAAGGGAAATTAATGCAAATGGAGACTTTATTAACTCTTTACCAAATGACAAAATTTTAGACTTGTCTAAATTGAAAGCATTTGTAGACAACAAAATAAACGCAACTGAAACATCGAAATTTGTTTCAAATTTCAAGGGTAGACAACCTTGTGGGAAAGGTTACCAGCATTTTTATCAAATTAAACATAGTTGTCTGCAAATTCTCTCAGTTTGGAAAAGTCTGAAATTTGTTGTTTCAGGTTTAAATGTTTAACCCTTTCCCAAACAAGCACTCGTTTTTACGTGTCTGCAGTAAAACTCTTTTGAAAACACTGTGGGAAAAGGAGAAATTGCTCGTAACGAACAATTTCTCCTTTTCCCACAGTGTTTTCTACCCTTTTTGCCATTTTCTCAAAATCAAAAATTGTAGTCTGCAAACTCTTTCGGATTTAAAAAACCCAAAATTTGTCAGGATGTAGCTCTGAAAAGGTAGAAAACCATGTGGAAAACGAAGAAAATGCTATTATCCAATATTTTTCTCCTTTTCCCATATTTTCAAAAATCTTTCACAAAGGTACACATGAATCTAGCAGTTAAATTTACAGCCATCGTCACTCTCCATCATAGATTTTCCCTAAGAATATAAAACACTACTTAATTGTATTTTGTCTTTGACACATGTAGGTTGGAAAGCAGTGTGGGAAAAGAATAAAAAGCTGCTTGATTGCAATTTTTCCTTTTCTAACAATGTTTTCATGAAGGCTTCTTTCTTGGGGTCATTGAAAGTCAGGTTTGTCTGGTAAAGGGTTAACCCTAGTTTTTATGACCCAGAGGAAGAAACCTTCTGAAAACATTGAAGGAAAAGGAGAAAATGCTTGTAATCAGGATTTTCCCCTTTTCCAACAATGTTCTCTACTCTTTTAACGTCAAGTTTCAATTTTTGAGTCATGTTTATTTTGTCGTCTGCAAATGCTTTCAATTCGGACAAGTTTAAAATTTACTTGTGTGGTAAAGAGTTAAGGCATCTTGTACAGGTCAGTAACTTACCACATCCACCCAGACGATGATTCTATAGTACAAAAACTGGAATACTGATATGCAGGACTTTTTCTAGATAAAACAGGCTCCTGAAATTGAAATAAACTTGTTAAAATTCAGTACAGGCTGTACCTCAGTTTGTGTATTGATGAATATAGAAACAAATGTGAGTGGATGGATTGATAGAGAGAAGGATGGGTGGCTGGATGGATGGCTATATTTAATATTAGAACGGTATGTTATTTAACAAAATTAATTTTATTTTTGGGTTTTTTGTTCATGATATTGTAACTTTTTTTTTATGCAATTTGCAAGTTTTGTTCATCATCGTGAAACTTGCAATACAATACAAATAAAAGAAAAGAAAGATCTTAAGAAGAATACACCACTTCAAGTCAATAAGTACGCATAGCTCTGTCTCTGTCTTTCATGTTGAATATATTCAAATTAATTCTTTACTAAATGAGAACATTTTAGACCAGTTCAAATTGAAAGCATTTGCAGACATCAAATAAATGTGACTTAAAAATTGAAATTTGCTTTGGGAAGGGTAGAAACATTGGAAAGATATAGGGCCATCATGGCCCTCTTATTCCATACATGGTCCACCAAAAAATAAGATACACAACAATGAAACAAGAACAACAAAATACCTTGCCAACAACTCCCTTCC
Source organism: Tridacna crocea (assembly GCA_943736015.1). Classification (NCBI taxonomy): domain Eukaryota; kingdom Metazoa; phylum Mollusca; class Bivalvia; order Cardiida; family Cardiidae; genus Tridacna; species Tridacna crocea. The sequence continues at coordinate 16,736,325 of OX031070.1, forward strand.
CTTTTACAGTCATTAACACATTCTCTTTATCTGCTATTTTCCAAACTCTTTCCCGCAGGGTCACCATGTGACTACCCATATTTTCAAGTCGAATAAAATACTGCCACTGAAACAGACAAAAATATTGATGTAAGAAAATGACATCACCTAGGTCGAGCACTGTAGCTCAAATACAGTAAACTGTTCTTGGAAAACATTAAAAAAGAAGAACGAAAGAATTGTGAAAAAAAAGAGAAAATGCTGGTTACCTTTTCCAACAATGTTTTCAACCCTTTCACATGATCCCCATGATTTGAACTCTATCAACCTCCTACCATAAAATCTTAAATTTAAATTACTGTGAGGAAGAAAGCTTTTGAAAACATAGAAGGAAAAGGACAAAATGCTGGTAACCAGCAGTTTCTCCTTTTTCAACAATGTTTTCTACCCTATTAAGCACAAATTTCATAATTTGAGCCACCTTATACTTGTTGTCTGAGAACGCTTTCAATTTGGACTATTCTCAGATTGCCCTGCATGGTAAAGCCTAAAGAGTCAAATTTTCTGTCTGCAAAATTAACACTTTCAATTTTGAAGAGTACAGAACCTTGCTTTCTAGAAAATGGTTAACACTTTAACATATAATCCCAACTTTTAACAACTATGACGAAGACGGTTTTGAAAAAAAGAATTGTGGGGAAAAGAGAAAATGCTGGTATCTAACATCCTTTCCTTTTTCCATGATGCTTTCTACTCTCAAGATCTCAATGATTAAGCCATCTTCAATTCGTCCATTGCAAATGCTTTCAATCTGGACAAGTCTGAAAATTTGTTATTTTGTAAAGAGTTAACACCAATTATTTAAGAAAGCAGCCAATAACTCCACATATCTAACAGATTCTCTGACAATCATAAATGATGTAGTTACCATGTGTTGTTTTGTATAATGCTGGTATCTCCATATCAATTTAAGTGGGGTTACTGTCACCCTCACTTTCTCTGTTGTTTGTCTGTAAACATCTGTTGGTAAGACTCCATTGTTCATTTGGTCTACATTGTCTCGCAAAATGAAATTTGTTTCTGAAAAAAAAATCATAATAAAATCCATTTTGCAAAAACAATCCCTTGTTTCATGATCCTGAGGAAGAGGTCTTTTGAAAACATTGTGGGAAAAGGAGAAAATGCTGGTAACCAGCATTTTCTCCTTTTCCCAAAATGTTTTCTACCCTTTCAAAGACAAATTCCTATCAATTTAGCCACATTTTATTTGTCATCTGCAAATCTAGCCTTTAACTGGATGAAAAGATGTCAGACTGGGTCAAGTTAATTAATACCATTGTAGACTATAAACCAAATGTGGGTAAAATAGTATCATTTGTTGCTCAAGGGTAAGATATCGCTGGGAAAACTTGAAAGCATATGCTGACATGAAAGAAAATATGGCTTAATTTATACAGCTTGTCTCTGTAATCATAAAAAACACTGTGGGAAAAAAAATGAAGTAAAATTGAGTGAGTGAGTGAGTGAGCGAGCGTGCATGCGTGTGTGGGTCGGTGTGAAAGTGTAGGTGAGTTTGTGAGTGATTTAAAAAGCGCAACCAACTGTGCAGGTAAGTCGGTGGTCATGCAAATCGGCGGGAGAGCCACTGGGTGGATGGGTGAGAAAAAACAAGCAATCAAAGCAGGAATCACTCTCAAATCAGTGTATTAACTTTGTGACAAAGTTAAGAAAAAAAAAAGTACTTAATTTACCATGGGTTGGATCCTGTGAAAACAAGGTATTGAACACAGGATTTTGGATTGGCTTCAATTCTGATCCATAATAAGGTAGAATATCCTCATGCAGCACAAAATCACCTGAAATAACAAGCAATTGTTATCAGGGGCATATCCCTTTACCACACAACCCCAAGTTCTAACAACCCCGAGAAAGAAGAAGATAGAAGCCCTCTGAAAACATTGTGGAAAAAGGAGAAAATGCTGGTGAGCAGCATTTTCTCCTTTGTCCAAATGTTTTCTACCCTGTCAAACAAAATTTATATTCCATCATCTGAACCAAATTCAAATTGTTGTCTGTAACTTTTTTTGATTTAGACAAGTCTAAAACTTTGTGGTTTAGGAAAAAAATCAACATTCTCCTGGACAAAAGAATATTACACTAGTCCAAATTGAAATTAGTTACCAGCATTTTCTCCTTTTGCCACAATGTTTTCAAGGTGCTTCTTTCCAGTGGTCCTCAAAAGTCGTCACTGTGTGGGAAAGGGTTAAAGAATCTGTATGAAAAGGCTTTGGAAAACATTGTGGTAAGACAAGAAAATGCTGGTTACTACCACTTTCTCCAGTTACTAAATTGCTTTGAAAGATAAGCCACATCATGTGTATGAAACTAAGTTCGTAAATGCTTTCAAATTGGATATGTTTAACCCTTTCCCAAACAAGCCCTGGTTTTTATGTGTCTGCAGTAAAACTCTTTTGAAAACACTGTGGTAAAAGGAAAAATTGCTCGTAACGAGCAGTTTCTCCTTTTCTCACAGTGTTTTCTACCCTTTTTGAGAACTTTCTGCCGTTTTCTCCAAATCTAAAGTTGTTGTCTGCAAACTCTTTCGGTCTGGAAAGGTCCAAAATTTATCGTTTGGGAAAAGTTTAATATTTTGTTACCTGGGAGAGAGATAAGGCAGACTCTTACCTTGAAAAAGCAGAGTCTCTATATTCTGAAAAGAATGAAGAAAGACTCATTGTACTTTGATTTGCATTGCAATACAACCAACCATCACAAGAGGGTTATTATCAAAAGATACGAAAGATCAGATTCACCCACCAACACTCAGAACAATTTTTTTTTGTTGTTGTCAAAAATGTTCTTAATTTTAAAATAACGAAAGTTCTGATTTGCTAAACCAATAAGTATTTGCGAAACCAATTAGTACAGCCAATCCTAACCCATTACCACACAATCCCTACATTTGACAACCCTGAGAAAGAAGCCTTTAGAAAACATTGTGGGAAAAGGAGAAAATGCTGGTAACCAGCATTTTCTCCTTTTTCCACAATGTTTTCTACCCTTCACAAAACAAATTTCAAATTTTCAGTCATTTTTATTTTGTCGTCTGCAAATGCTTTCAATTTGGACCAATCTAAAATATTGTCATGTGGTAATGAGTTAAAAGGGTTTAGCTAATCATGCCTTACTTTCTAAAACTAGAAAAAGACAATATGTTGCATTTCCTGTCAGCAACTCCTTTGAATTCGGAAGAGTCTCAATTTCTTTTATATTTTGAAAGGAACTAAACTTGAACATTTACATTTTTGTTACATTGGCAGAAAACAGGCTGATAACAGCTTTGTGAAAAATGTAAATATTGCTTATTGATTCACTTAACTTGTAACACCCTTCTGGTATACTTCTCATATAACTTACCATTTACAAAGCAAATAAGGAGTATTTTTGCAATGTTAACCCTTTACTCCATAAATACTCATTTCTACGCATCGCTTGTAGGAGCCTTTGGAAAACATGGTGGCAAAAGGTGAAATTGCTCATGATGAGCAATTTCACGTTTTGCAACAATGTTTTCTATGCTATCAAAAGGTGTCATATACACATAAGAAACGGCTTCATCCTTGCTGTTATTTAAGGTCAATTAGAGATACCATGGAAATGCCTTATGGGGTAAAGGGTTAAGCAGCTTTCAAAACTATTTAAACAGTAAGAGAAAAGGAGCATAACTTTCTGGAGTCAATTGTACTTACAACATGTGCTACATCCCTCATATCTGGTAATATTTTGTAGTAAAACTGTTTTCTGGTTCTCGTTCTATTTGTACTTGATTCATCAGACTGACTGGTTTCTGATTCTGGGTCCTTGTTGATCAAAGTACTGACAAGATTACTGTGTTCTTTAGTATTACTGCCATTTCAAAAATAAAGAAATATTTTAATGCTTGGCTACAGAACTGTCCATATTGATCAACCATTCTTCAGAACATTCTAAGTCTTATTCTCTAAGTTTTTTTTTAAATTTAAAAGTCCATGCGACATAACTTTTTATTGGCTAAACCATAGAGTTTGCCTCATCAGAAGTTGTATTGATCACTGAATTCAGAAAATTCTGGCAAATAAGAACTTTCTACAAAACGGATGGTATATACAGACAATTATTCAGATTCAGACACTGTGGAAAAAAAAGAGAAAATAGAGATAACTAGCATTATTCAGACAATTTAAACCAAAAAACTTTACTCACAGTTCATTAATACAGTACACACAAATTCAAAATGTAATTACTCTTGGCCAGCTTTAAAGACCCCAGAACCAGCATTTTCTCCTTTTCCCACAATGTTTTCTACCTACCCCCAAACAAGTTACAGTTTTTGAGTCCCATTTAGAAAGCAAGTGTTTTCAATTGTGACAAGTCTTGAATTTTGATGTTTGTTTAAGAGTTACCTCATTACCAAACGACAATATTTTAGGTTTGCCCAAATCGAAAGCATTTGCAGAGGACAAAATAAAAGTGACTGAATATTTGAATTTTTTTTTGGTGAAGGGTAGAAAACACTGTGGGAAAAGGAGAAAATGCTGGTTACCAGCATTTCCTCCTTTTCCCACAATGTTTTCAAAAGGCTTCTTTCTCAGGGGCATCAAAAGTAGGGATTGTGTGGTAATGGGTTAACAAATATGTGAAGAATTTTATAGTTACACTCACTGAACACTAGCCTCCCATGATTGTATCACTATTCCTCTGTATGGAAATATCTTGTGTAGAAACAGCTGTAAAACAACAAACACAAGCAAATAATGCTTTCACACCAACTTTTAATTCCACATCTCATAGATCTAGAAATAAAAACAGGATATAAAATAACCTTTCATCTTGTATACTACCTGCTTCATTCACAGACACAGACTTGGCCTAGTAGCTCAGCAGGTAGCCTATCTGACCTGTGAACTGGGCTCGTAGTCACCAATCATTCTTGAGAATATTCTTAGTCTTATTCTCCAAAGTTTTCCAAATTTGTAAGTAACACAACATCTGATTGGCTAAACCATTCAGTTTAGCCAATCAGAAGTTGTGTTACTGACAAATTTAGAAAATTCTGGAGAATAAGACTAAGAACAATCTTAAGAATGGTTGGTGAATACGAGCCCTGGTGGTTGCAGGTTTGATCCCCCAGCTGACACAAATTTTCATTTTGACAACTTTTTGCCTCTCACCTCTGATGCATATGAGAGAAGTGGTCAGTGGCTTGGAGAGAAAGTTGTGTTTAACCCTTAAAGTGCTGAATTAATACAAGAAACATTTTTAGATAGGAAAGACATTTAAAATATTACTGTACTAAGGATTTTTTGGCCAGAATATGAAACAAAATAGTGGACAGTGTAGATCAAGATCAGACTGCACATTCTGTGCAGTCTGATCTTGATCTACACTGTCCACAAAAACAAGTTAATCTGGTTCCAGCACTTTAAGGGTTAACTCTTTACCACACAATCCTGACTTTTAATGACCCTGAGAAAGAAGCCTTTTGAAAACATTGTGAGAAAAGGTGAAAATGCTGGTAACCAGCATTTTCTCCTTTTCCCACAGTGTTTTCTACCCTTTCCATCACATTTATTTTGTCATCTGCAAATGCTTTCAACTTGGATCAGTCTTTAATTTTGTTGTTTGGTAGAGAGTTAAACAGAAACAGGAAAAAATTGTTTCAAAACATTACGGAAAGAGAAAGTGACAAAAAACAGCATCTTCTCCTTTTGCTCCTTTTCCAACAGCACCCAGTCAGAGAACATATGTTTATTTCTTTCAATTCTGATTCTGTTGCATTCCATTCTGATGAGTTTAACCCTTTCCCAAACAAGTCCTGGTTCTTACGTGTCTGCAGTAAAAGCCTTTTGAAAACATTGTGGGAAAAGGATAAATTGCTTGTAACGAGCAATTTCTCCTTTTCCCACAGTGTTTTCTACCCTTTTTGAGAACTTTCTGCCATTTTCTCCAAATCTAAAATTGTCATCTGCAAACACTTTTGGTTTGGAAGGGTCCAAAATTTGTCGTTTGGGAAAGGGTTAAAATTTGCCACTGGGAAAGGGTTACTCTCATCTACTCTTTACCACACAGCAAAGTTTTAGGCAAGTCTAAGCCTAATGCATATGCAGACAACTAATTAAATGTGCCTCAAAGTATAGTCGTCTTTCATTGAGTCGAAAACATGGTGGGAAAAGGAGAAAATGCTGGTTTCCAGCATTTTCTCCTTTTCCCATAATGTTTTTGCAAGTCTTATTTCTGAAAGTTGTTAAAAGTATAGATTGTATGGTAGATGGTTGACTCCTGCAGAAATTTTTTACTTTAAAGCAAACAACTTTAAACACTTTACCATACAATCCGAAGACTTAAAGACCCCAAGGATATATCCTTTAGAAAACCCTCATGGGAAAAGGTGAAAATGTTGGTAACCAGTATTTCCCCCCCTTTCCCCATAAGGTTTTTCTTCATTTTCCCAGACAACTACCGTCATGTCAGCTAATTTAAACATGTCAACTTCAAATGTTTTCACTTTGAATTGTTCTAAAATGTTGTTGTTTGGTAAAGAGTAATAAACATGGTGACAAATGAAGAAGTTTTTTACTTTTTCTCTCTTTTTGGAGAGAGATCTAATGACAATGTTTTGTAAAGTGGAAAGGTTTACTTACAGTGCCAGGGGGATATGGCTCAGACACAACATTAGGCTCTTGTGCTGTTCCAATCTTGTGTAACCTTTGCAGGAAAAAGAAACATACAATGAAAAGACCTGTCTGATCCCTTTAAAACACAGTCCTGTCTGTCAACGACCTTTGAGAAAAATGTTTTTCTTTCCTTGTTTTTATAATTGTGAGAAAAAGAAAGGAAATTGTAGTAAGAATCGAGTCTGTAAATTTGTGCTTTGACTTATTAAACATCACCAAAATGGTGATTTCAACTAATAAATGTGGATATTCCGGTGATTTTACTAACTTTGGTGACCTCGGTCACCATCAAGACAGCCAATGGGTTCATCAGCAGCTAATTGCTAGGGTGAAGAAAATACAGAAAATCAATTAATCGATGCTTACCTGATTCTGTACTTTTTCTTGTTGGAATGAATCTGTCTATAGAGCCATCCAACATTAAACTGACGACAAAGGCGACAACTTGGATTGATGAAGTGGGTCTTCATTTTCGCGAAATTACATGACATAAATGGAATCAAAGTCTTAATAGTACGAGAAGAAAAAAAATTGTTGAAGTTTTCGTACTTGAAATTACAAAGGAAGTTAAAAAGAGTCTTCACATTGAAATGTAATAAAATATCGCAATTTAGATTAAATTGTATGGTTTATATATTTTATCGGTCAATATTTTTTTTTCCATCAACCTTCTATTTTTATAGTCAAAGGGAGAAAACTCAAACAGACTTGTACCAAAAGTTAAATGAAGTTACGGCGCTTTGTGCTACTTTGAACGGGAATACGGCTTAATGACGATCGCTATGTACAGTTTCAGATTTTTTTTTTTTTCCAAAAATTCAGAATTTATGAAACTTTGTTTGGTGGTATTTTATAATCTGATCTACATAAATAGTGCTGCGATAAAAAGAGGGGCCCCTACATGCACTAGCTTTGGGAAAATTCTATGAATATTTTTTTTTTTTAATGAAAACAATTATAAGCAAATTTTATTTCATTGTATTGGTGAAACATCAAATTTAAAGAAAAGAAAATAGAGTAGATCTATGCTTTGTATCAATAAAAAACCTTAACTTATGGCTAAAACACATTTATTTTTACATAACAATAACAAAAAAAAAAAAAAAAAGAGACAAAAAACAAAGAGTAGTTTTAAAGTTTTTTTTAAAAAATGTGCTTACATTCAGGTTTTTCTTATTTTTTTCTGTAAATATTAGGCACTAAAGTAAAAGAACGAGGCTTAAAACAAATAGGTCACCAGCTTGAATCATCTTTGTTAAGAAAATGGATTTTAAGTTTGTAGGGTGAGGCACTAACTAGATCTAATTAATAAATGTAGGGTTTGTCAAAGATAAAGACATGTTTTCAATAATACAACGATATTTATAAGAATCAAGTTTGTTGGTCATAATAAACCAATTCATAGCAGCCACGTAAGAAGCATTTCAAGATTGGGGGGGGGGGGGGATGGGGGGGGGGGCTAACTTCGAAATACTGAGATTTTTTGCGTGGTAATTGCATTGCGCTAAAAACTCATATTTTAGTTACTATGATTTTCAAAATTATTGAAACCCCCCTGTTCCTACGGGCCTGCATAGTGCTCAAATAATAACCCTGATGTTAGCATTTCACCCATTTCCAAACGAGTAATTTGAGACTTACTCTTCTAAATTTGACGCGATTGCAGGCCCTATTTACCAAAACCTGGTAGATCCATGAATTCATGTATCACGGTTCTTTGATGGGTCAGAAAATTTCTGAGAAATCATTGTGCAAAAAAGAGGAATTAATTATTAGGAGCAGTTTCTCCTTTTGGTATCAATATTTTCTAATGTTGTCTGCTGCAGACTCATCAAGCTAAAGGCAACTTGGTAAAGGAGAACGGTCCTACTAAACCACGCCGTACCAGAAAAATACGCCGTACCATACGCCGTACGGATTAAAACAGGTATTATTGATAAGCAGATCCTCGTTTTCGTTATCAATTAAAAATGACATAATTTCGGACTAGATCTAGATCAAACTGAGACCATCTGCATCTAAAAGGATGTTTCAGCTCGACGATACGTTTGCCAAATAGAGCTCTAGTGGTAGCATCTGTGTAAATACTCCGTTGTAAGGTGACGTAGTTAGGTGATTCACTTTGACTTTCAGTTTCAGTCCGATCTTTTGATAGCGTAACTTTGGATTCTTGCCTCGCATATAATCATTTGGCTTTAACTAAATACTTTTTTTCTTCATTTTGCTGACATGAAAAGACTCATTTTAGTTCAAGATTGATTTATCCATTCTGCCAGGAATGATATATATATATGTGTGTATAAAATCCCTGATTCTTAGACATTGCAAGTGGGAAATTGCTACATCGCCACTGTTTGAGTACAGGAATCGGACGTTTTGTTGGTGAAAATAGCTGAATGTCAGTCGAAGTGGTCACTCGATCTCTATTATAAAATATATTTTATAATAGAGAGTTACCACTTCCGCTGACATTCCGCTATTTTCACCACCTAAACGTCCAATTCCTGTGGTTTGAGTCTATTAAGTGTGGCAGGATCAATTGTGTTAGGTGCTCACCGTTTTTCGAGTAAACGGTGAGCGTGATAATTACACGACGCGTGAAAATGGAAACGGTCGTCGTGTTTTTCTGGTCAAAGGGAGAAAACTCGTACATATTGAATCAGCTTATTGGCTGCAGAGTTATCTCCCTTATATCAGTGGCCAGCATAGAACCAAAGACGACTAAAAGTCGTTGCTGTTTTTGAAGACGATCTGTATGGGGGGGGGGGGGGGGGGGGGGGGGGGGGGAAAGAATATTCGTAGAGCTGTCATTATTTCTGGTATAGTTGAAGACAGGATTGAAGGTGCTGTTTTTTCTTAAAATATCATGACAGAAGACAAAAAATACAGACATGGTTACTATTTAGTAAATAGGTGGTAGTCTCCCTTGTATTTCGTCACATGTCTAAACAAGGCGACCGCCAAAATTTAAACTTGGAAGTAACAATTCGGTTGTCAAGGTAAGAGCCCATTTAGAATATAGAAATATTTTTTGATAGTAGAATTTATCAACTAATGAAATTATGTATACGATAGATCTATAAGCTTTCTTATGTTACAATTTAAAATTATAAACCTAAAACATGGTTTCGTTCAATTAGGTTTTCGAGGGTATCAACAAATATTGTTAATATGGGGTGAAATTGTCGAATTCCAAGCATTTCTTTGGCCATTAACGGTAAGAAACAAGGGACAGAAAGTGAAAGCACTCATGGATCTTCCAGGCTAATAAGTGGTGGTGAAAAGTATGTTTTTTCCCGATATTATTGATGTCGATTCCAGTTTATATCCCCTTTTTATTGAAGGGGGGATTATTAGAGGGGGTATCACTCTCTGTCAATTTGAACACATAATCCCGTAGAGTTAGACAATAAAATTATTCAAAATAACGCAGCAGCATCCTACCTTTGACAGAAAAATACCAGGAGGTAAACCATAACATTAAGAATCAGCACAGAATTAACTAAGGTGTAATTAAGGACGTGCGGTGTGATCTAGACACCTTCCGGGCCAATCAGAATATTTTTCCAAATAAAACTCCTTTGGAATAGCAAAGATTGGGTTTTTAAAAACGATTGGAAAGTTTCATTTTACTTATTTAGCGGGTAAAGGGTTAACAGAGGGTCCCGGTTTTTTTTTTTTCAAAATGGCGTACGGATATAAATTAACGTTGCACCGGTCCTTAAAGTTTCGGTGTGACTGTAATGGATGAATAAAAGACTATTCCAGAAGGGGGGGGACAACAAGGGAGAGTACTCTTCATAGCTTATGGATAGGTTGATAGTACGAGTTTTCTCCCTTTGACCATAAAATCACATTGAAGTCTGACGGTGACCGTTTCCATCCGGGACCAATCCACAATGATATTTACGAGCTTTAATTTCTTTCGTTTCCTTTATTCTAGTCCAATTTCGATCTACCAAAATGTCAATTTCCTTTCTAGATCGATTGCGTACTACTTTTTAGCTCACCTCAGCACGAAGTTCTCATGGTGAGCTTTTGTGATCGCCCAATGTCCGTCGTGCGTCGTCCCTCGTCCACAATTTCTTTAAACATCTCCTCCAAAACCACTGGGCAAATCTTGATGAAACTTGGCAGGGATGTTCCTTGGGTGAAGCTCTACCAAAGTTGTTCAAGAGAATGAATTTCAGCCATAATTCTGGTTGCCATGGCAACCAAAAGGAAAAAAAAAAAGCAAAATCTTTGAAAATCTTCTTCTCTGAAACTAGAAGGCGTAGAGCTTTGATATTTGGTATGTAGCATCTCCTGGTGGACCTCTACCAAGATTGTTCATATGATGCCCCTGGGGTCAAAACTGGCCCCGCCCCGGGGGTCACAATTTTGAAACATAGGAACAAAGAAGGAAAACTTTAAAATTCTTCTTCTCTAAAACTAGGTGGTGTAGAGCTTTGATATTTGGTATGTAGCATCTTCTAGTGGACCTCTACCCAGATTGTTCATATGATGCCCCTGGGGTCAAAACTGGCCCCGCCCCGGGGGTCACAAGTTCGAAACATAGGAACAAAGAAGGAAAACTTAAAAATTCTTCTTCTCTGAAACTAGGTGGTGCGCAGCTTTGATATTTGGTGTGTAGCATCTTCTAGTAGACCTCTACCCAGATTATTCATATTATGCCCCTGGGGTCAAAACTGGCCCCGCCCCGGGGGTCACATGCTTGAACAAAAGGAACAAAGAAGGAAAACTTTAAAAATCTTCTTTGCTGAAACTAGGAGGTGCAGAGCTTTGATATTTAGTATGTAGCATCTCCTAAAGGACCTCTACCAAGACTGTTCATATGATGCCCCTGGGGTCCAAACTGGCCCCACCCCGGGGGTCACAAGTTTGAAACATAGAAACAAAGTAGGAAAACTTAAAAAAAAAAACATTTCTGAAACTAAAAGACGTAGAGCTTTGATATTTGGTATGTAGCATCTCCTTGTGGACCTCTACTAAGATTTCTCATATGATGCCCCAGGGGTCAAAACTGGCCCAGCCCCGGGGGTCACAAGTTCGAAACATAGAAATAAAGAAGGAAAACTTTAAAATTCTTCTTGTCTGAAACTAGGTGGTGCAGAGCTTTGATATTTGGTATGTAGTATCTCCTAGTGAACCTCTAATAAGATTGTTCATATGATGCCCCTGGGGTCAAAATTTGCCCTGCCCCAGGGGTGACAAGTTCGAAACATAGAAACAAAGAAGGAAAACTTTAAAATTCTACTTCTCTGAAACTAGAAGGCGTAGTCAAAACTGGCCCTGCCCATGGGTCACAAATTTGATTTTACAGCTTGGTATTCAGGTGAGCGATAAAGGACCATCATGGTCCTCTTGTTTTTTTTGCAATTTCACTGTAGGTCTAGATTGATTAAAATTTGATTTCCTTATTACATGTAGTTGGCTGGTTAGACCAGGAGGCAGTTTCAAAAATCAGACACTACAGTGGTTTTTTTTCATATTTAGACATATATCGTGCAATTGTGCACCGTACTAGTAAAAAAGTAACATCGCTTTTGGGGAAAATGGTCTGTTCTAGGAACAGAGGAAGCCTACTCTCAGTTAGTAGGTTAGCTCTGTTGTTACTTTTGTGGCTTTGTCCGGAACACTGTACGCTCTAGATATCTCTTAAGAGAAACAATCACAACCTATAGCTTTAGGGTTTCCCTGTTTTGGAGGTGGAGAGGAAGTTTCTCAACTCTGTCTCAAGAGGGATTTGGGGGATCTACCTCCGAAAAAAAAAATCACATTTACAGAAACTCTGCCGCATTTTTGAAATCAGTTGTGCTATTTAAACTCAAATAAATAGACCACATCTTAACCCATTGCCGCACAATCCCTACTTTTGACTACCCTGAGAAAGAAGCCTTGAGAAAACACTGTGTGAAAAGGAGAACATGCTGATAACCAGCATTTTTTCCTTTTCCCAAAAAATTTTCTTCTCTTTACTAGACAAATTTCAAATCTTCAGTCACTTTTATTATTTTTTTTCTGCAAATGCTTTTGATTTGGACAAGCCTAAAATATTGTCATTTGGTAATGAGTTAAATTTGATAAATATTTGCTGAGTGAATATTGATCTAGATATACTGTAAGTAGTCGAAACAGTGATCTGGCCACAAATTACCCCCTCCAGAGAACTTGTACCCCACATATGGCTTGCAACACACAAAAAGGGGGCATTCGGACACTTGTGTAAAGTGTCATCTCAGATCAGCCTGCACACTTCACGCAGGCTGATCCGAGATGCCACTTTACGATTACATTAGATTTTGTGCTGCGGTAGATTTGCGCAGGACAAAAAAAAAACCCACATAAAAACGGAAAGTGCACACGCTGATCCGAGACGACACTTTATGCAAATGTTTGAATGCCCCTTTTCGTGTATTGCAGGCCATTATGTAAAAGTAACAAAACTAACATCGTTTTTGTTTCAAACAAAATTTGTATGCCTTTATAGTGATAATTGTGATGTAGATTTGATGATTTTTTTTTCTGTTCATGCATTGAAAAGACATTTATAAATAAAAAAAAAAACAGTGTATTTTCTAATGGAGCGTTAAATTTGGTGTATTTGAAGTAACATAAATGATAGGTAGGTACATTGTAATCTACTAAACAATCAAGTAAATAGGGTTAACTCTTTACCCAACAACAAATTTTAGACTTGTCCAAAGTGAAAAAATTTCCAGATGACTAAATTGTGTCTCAAAAATTGAAACTTAACATTAGATAGGTAGAAATCATTGTAGGAAAAGGAGAAAATGGTGGTTACCAGCATTTTCTCCTTTTCACACAATATTTTCAGAAGGCATCTTCCTCCGAGTCGTAAAAAAACAGGGATTATTTGGTAAAGGGTTAAGTTTTGCCATTTTAAATATTTCAGGAAACCTGCATTAGACTTTTGAATTAACGATTGATACTTGTTTGTGTAGGAACAGTTTAGCAATAAATATTTGGATTAGATATTTGTTATATAGAAGGAGTTGGTAAAATGATCGCACAATAAATCAAATTTTCACACCTAGTTAGACAGGCATTAATTTCAAAAACAAAGAGAGCGAGAATGATGTGGTTTTCACAATAGATTATTGGTAATCAAATTACCAGTAGCATAATTTATATTAATATTCAATATCCAGTGCTTAACCCTTTAACTCTTTACCAAACAACAAAATTATTGACTGGTCCAAATTGAAAGCATGTGCAGACAACATATTAAATGTGACTGAAAAATTGAAATTTGGTTAAGAAAGGGTAGAAAACATTGTGGGAAAAGGAGAAAATGCTGGTTACCAGCATTTTCTCCTTTTCCTACAATGTTTTCAAAAAGCTTTTTTTCCAGGGTCGTTAAAAGTCGGGATTGTGTGGTAAAGAGTTAAGCACTACAGTCAAAAACAGGTGGCAAAGAACAAGATCAGTATGCAAAGAATGTGCTGTCTGAGCTTGGATTTACAGTCATTAGAAAAACCTTATGGAAAAATTATTTTCTGAGTCCAGCTGTTGATGGGATCCAATGTATACATTTGACACCAAAAGAGTTCAGCACATAGGATGACGATTGGAAAAGTAAGAAATTCTTAACCCTTTACCTCAAAATCCCGTCTTTTAAAGATCTTGAGAAAGAAGCCTTTTGTAAACACTGTAGGAAAAGAAGAAAATGCTAGTAACAAGCATTTTCTCCTTTTTCTGCCGTTTTTTCTACCCTTTCCCAACCAAATTTTAATTTTCCTGTCACCTTTATTTTTTTGTCTGCAAATACTTTCAATTTGGACGTCTAAAATTTTCTTTCTTTTGAGGTAAAGAGTTAACCATTTACCAAGCAATCTCTGGTTTTTAAGACCCCGAGTTAGAAGGCTTTTGAAAACATTGTGGGAAAAGGAGAAAATGCTGTTGACTAGCATTTCTGCTTTTAGAAAACACTGTGGGAAAAAGGAGATAATGCTGGTGATCAGGGTTAAATTTTATACATCTGCAGACGACAAATGGACTTAAGCTCTCTGAAGGGGTGGAAAAAATTGTGTGAAAATGAGAAAATACTGGTTTTATTTTTTCTTCTTTCCAGCAGTAATCACCCACTGGGTAATATTAAGCAATTTGGGACTGTTTGGTAAGAGTGAAATTATGTAATCTGAAGTCTTTTTTTGCGTTAAACACATCTCAATCTCAATAAAGTTCAAATATATTTATTTATTTAACATCGATTGAAAAACAGGTTTTTACAACTTATACAAATATCCCTTGATTCTGCTTCCTGGTAACTAACTCTAAAGTACTCGAGCCAGATGTGTTGATCAATGAAAGTTGAAACCCGAGTTTTGAACTCGGGTCCCTTTGGTTACGTGGCCGACTCTCTACCTCTCAACAAAGGACACTATGCAGCTTTAACCGTTAGTTCTCGCTGTCAAAAGGGAAACATACAAACAGACACAGCAATGATTATGTACTCTTTTATCACAAAAAAATGCAAGACTGGCTGAAAAATAAACATAATTTCAAGTGGAATAACTTAACCCTTTTCTCTTGGAGTTGGTAGTCGACGACACTGATAAATTAATCTAGGTAGACTCTAAGAATCTTAATACAGCGATTTTTACCCCCGAAAGGTCCCGGGCTTTAGCGCAAGAGATGGCAAAAAGTAGTTTGATATAATAACATGAATATTGCCATTTTCTTTATAATTTGCAGCTATCTAAGACGACATTTAAAATTGAATTTTGATTTGCAGATCTTCTATATGATACATATTTTTACATATTCTAGCATATCCGTTTTGTTATAGATTAGGGTATCCAAACTCCTTAGAGTCTATACCTAGACAGCGTACTCAAACGCTGTAGAGTTTTAGGTCAACCTCAATCATATCAGAAATGTCAAAATTATTTTTCAGGTGTTTGCAAGTCAGAAAATTTCAAGAGCCCTATGTACAATGTGTAAGAAACTACAGAAAAGTAAGGTGATTGCCAGTATTTAACTGCTGTTGAAAAAAGAAGGTTTCGAGACCGTAAACTGTGAGAATGACAGACAACTAGTCCCAAAGACAACTCGCCCTAAGACCATTCGCCCCACAAAAATCTCGCTCCAAGACAACTTCCCTCCATATTTAGAAGTCGTCCAAACTAGAGACAATTAAACTTAAGTATTAATATGAGAAAAACGACCGTGACAGTATGAGAAAATAAACTTAGATTTAGTTCAGGTTTAAAAACATCAAAAAAAAACCCACTATAGGTGCGTAAGCGTCTGTGACATCATCCGTTCATGGAAATGATTGATATCTTAACAGCAAAGGTGTCTTGAACTGTCATTTGAATCTAATGATGGCAAAATAGTACCACCAATAGGAAATGGTGTCCATGGTCGTGAGGTAGAACTTCGGACTCGTAACCAAAATGTACTGAATTTGATGCCCGTGTGCGGGAATCGGGTGACAGATGTTTCAATAACAGACGAGTTCGGTAACATAGACTTATAGAGTAAATTGATTGGATGTTTTGGTAACAAACAATTATATAGTGTTTTTGTTCTGTGACGTTCTTTACTTCTAATGTGTGGCTTTGTTTTGTTCAAACCTTTTACTTTTGCACATTTCACCCATTTATCCGTTGATAGATAGGTTCAAACCCTTTATTTTTTCATTTTCCACCCTTTTCGCTTGAAAGATAGGCAATCCACATGGTCAATACATACAGCATGGAATGAGGTTCATAACAAAAAAAATATCTATAAAACATAGTGGAAATTAAAAATTTAGGTTTCAAAATTGAAGGTTTGAATAAAATAAAGTAATGCATTGGGTGTAAAGAATGTCACAATACATAAACACTATATTTGCTTTGTTACCGAAACATCCAATCGATTTACTCTATAAGTCTATATTACCGAACTGGTCTGTTACCGAAACACCCATAAATCCGGGTGTCAACTTTAGGATTTTTTTATCGGCCCACACATTTGGCGTGAGTACTGGTGTAGTTCCCAGGAAGCAGAATCCAGAGGAATTAGACATCATTAGTATAATTTGTATAAGTTGTCAAAACTTGTTTCTCAATCGATGTAAAATAAATATGTCTAAACTAATTTCATACATTTAAATTCCATTTTCAATTTCATACATATAAATTCCTTTCACTCAGGTTGGAAAAGATTGGAAAGGTAGAAGAACCAAAGAAGGTGACAGAACATTACACATCAGGACAGGTACGCATGTGCTATTTCGAAGTGTGTCTTGTGCACTTTTAACAGCAGTTTATTTCTTTAGCGTGTCAAGGAAGACCACTCCTTTGTGCATAGCTTTTTCCAGATTTAAATACAAAATCTGACTTCTGCGTCAGAGAGAATTCTCATTTGCTCAGTTGTTTAATGTATTGGTCTTTTAATCCTCGATGAACGAGGTGATTTGTCCCATCAAGGGTTTGAATCCTACCAGATGCTTTTTGTATTTGAGCTATGTATTTATTTGTTTCTTTGTTACAGACTTTTTTCGTAAGATGGGGGCTTGTCCGGGATTGGCCATTAAGCCATTAAGCCATTAATCCGATTTGTTGTCAAAAAAGTCATCAATAAAATGATGACTTTAGGAGGGGGTGCATTACAGGAGACCTCTTCTTACTGCATTGCTTCTTCCCGATTTAAATACAATACCTGAATACTGCATCAGAGAGGTATCTCTTTGGCTCAGTGGTTATGGTATTGGTCCTTTAACCCTTTCATAAACGAAAAATTTTGGACTCTTCCTTTACCAAAAGAGTTTGTGCAATTTTAGATTTGGAGAAAAAGCCAGAAAGTTCTCAAAAAGGGTAGAAAACACTGTGGGAAAAGGAGAAATTGCTCATTACGAGCAATTTCTCCTTTTCCCACAGTGTTTTTGAAAGTTTTTTGCTGCAAACACATAAAAACCAGGGCTTGTTTGGGAAAGGGTTAATCCTCGAAAAACATGGATATTTGTCCTTTGTGGGTCTGAATCCCACCAGATGCAGTTTGTACTTGAGCTATGCATTTATTTGTTTCTTTGTTTTGGACTTTGTTCATAAGAAGTGATAAACAATTTGATTGGTATTTCAGATGCTAGTGTAGCTTTCCATGCTTTGAATTTGTTTTTTCAATGATTCCTTCTCAAACCACTAGTGCTAGTCAGTTAAAAAGAAAATTGAGAGACAAAAATTTTTCTACTGTTTTTGATGTTTCACTTCACAACCTAGTTTAAAGACTCTGAGAAAGAAAGCCTTTGAAACCAATGTTTGAAAAGGGGAAAATACTGGTTTTCTTCTTTTCCACAATGTTTTCTACCCTACCCAAAACAAAATTAATTTTTGAGTCACATTTATTTCGCTATCTGCAGACTCTTTCAAGTTGGACAAGTCTAAGGTCCTGTCATTTGGTAAAGAGTTTAACTCATTACCAAACGACAAAATTTTGTCCAAATAAAAAGCATTTGAAGAAAAAATAAATTTGAAAATTTGAAATTTGTTTTGTGAAAGATAGAAAACATTGTGGGATAAGGAGAAAGTGCTGGTTACCAGAATTTTCTCCTTTTCCTACTATGTTTTCTAAAGGCTTCTTTCTCAGGGTCATAAAAAGTAGGGATTGTGTGGTAATGGGTTAAGCGGTTCATAGTCTCTATGAAATATTTAGATATAATGCCTGAATTTTAAAAGCCTTGTAAGAATATTACATAATCAGACCCATGTTGCCATTGTGCGGGATTGTTTGTATTCAACCATACAGGAAAAATTTATACTCGTTT
Organism: Tridacna crocea; assembly: GCA_943736015.1. Lineage (NCBI taxonomy): Eukaryota > Metazoa > Mollusca > Bivalvia > Cardiida > Cardiidae > Tridacna > Tridacna crocea. Next base: position 16,754,793 of record OX031070.1, read on the forward strand.
AACTCCTTTCCTAACGACAAATTTTTGGACTGGACCAAATTTATAGCATCATTCTGCAAACAACAAATTAAATCATGTTGATATGAGTATTTCTGGCTTTGTTAGGGTGGAAAATGTTGTGGGAAAAGGAGAAAGAGCTGGCTACCTGCATTTTCTCCTTTTTCCAACAATGTTTTCTGTAGGCTTCTTTCTCAGGGTTGTTAAAAGTCAAGATTGACTGGGAAAGACTTAACCCTGTACCCCATTAGGCAATTTTATGGTATCTCTAATTGACTAACAACAGCAAGGATGAAGCCATTTACTATGTGCATATGACGACTTTTAATGGCATAGAAAACATTGTGACAAAAGGTGAAATTGCTTGTCACAAGCAATTTCACCTTTTGCCGTAATATTTTCCAAAGGCTCTTATAAGCAATATGTAGAATCAAATATCTATGGAGTAAAGGGTTAAACTGAAAGCATTTGCAGACAACGATTTAAATTTTGCTCAGCGATGGAAGATATCCTTGATAGAGTTGATTACCAGCATTTTCTCCATTTCCTGCTATGTTTTCTGAACAGACTTCTTCCTCAGGAATGTTAAAACTGAGGATTATGTCTTAGCCCTTTACTACGCAATCCTTACTTTTAACACCCCTGTGAAAGAAGCCTTTTAAAAACATTGTGGGAAAAGAAGAAAATGCTGGTAACCAGTAGTTTCTCCTTTTCCCATCATGTTTTCCAACCTTCCTTAAACAAATTTCAATTCTTTATTCACATTCATTTTGTCATCTGCAAATTCTGCAAATGCTTTCAACTTGGACCAGTCTAAAACTTTGTCGTTTGGTAAAAAGTTAAAGGGTCAAATAAGTATGTATCAATTGCCATGTTAAAATACTTTTATTTTTGATAAGTATTAACACTTTACCAAATGACAAAATTTCAGACTGGTCCAAATTGAAAGCATAAATTGCAGAAAACAAAATTAACTCTTTGCCACACGAGAAAATTTTAGACTTGTCCAAATTGAAAGCACTTGCAGACGACAGCATAAAAGTGACTGAAAAATTGAAATTTGGTCTGGGAGGGGTAGAAAACACTGTGGGAAAAGGAGAAAATGCTGGTTACCAGCATTTTCTCCTTTTCCCACAGTGTTTTCAAAAGGCTTTTTTCTCAGGGTCATTAAATGTCGGGATTGTGTGGTAAAGAGTTAAAGGGACTCAAACATTGAAATTTGTTTTGGGAAGGATAGAAAACAATATGATGAAAGGGGAAAATGCTGGTTAGCAGCATTTTCTCCTTTCCCCACAATGTTTTCAGATCCCTTTCTTCTTAGAGTTGTGAAAACTGGGCTTGGTTAAGAGCTAAATTTTGTTTTACAACAAAGGTTTAGCACCATTTTTAAATCTTTTTTTTTTTTTCAGTGTTTTATTCATAAAGCATTTCCGTACAGAGGTATTATTGTATACAAATGGCCAGTAAAAGTTCATGACTATGCTATGGAAAATAAGTAAGTAAGCTTCTTGCATTTTAAAATGATAATTTAAGTTAAATCTAACAAGATAGTTACATTTATCTTAATTCATTACCACACAAGAAAGATTTAGACCTTTCCAAATTTGGCTCAAAAGATGGAGTTTATTTTCGAAAAGGTCAATGGAAAATTTAGAAAATGTTGCTTACCAGCATTTTCTTCTTTTTCCACAATGTTTTCGTCTTCAGATTGGTTAAACCTCGACTTTGTTTGGTATAGGGTTAAAGACACCATGTCTTTAATTCTTTTAGTTAACTTCCTACAAGATGACAAGATGCTGGAGTTGTTCAAATTCCAAGAAGTTTGTCTGAAATGGTGAAACAATTGTTAAAAAGATGCTGGTAAGCAGCATCTTCTCCTTTTCTCACAATTTTACCACCTTTTTAGAGTTTATCATATGGGCTGAGCCACATTTTATTTGCTGTCTGGACATTCTGTTATTGATTTAAAAAGCCTTTTTCCTGAGGGTTTTAAGACTCAGGATTGTTTTGTAAAAAGTTAAAAAGACAGTTATAATAGGTCTGAAGAAAGGTTTAATTTGTAACAGTATTCCCCCTCAGTGACTCCCCTCTCTCTCTTCGTTGAGCTCAGGTAGTTGAGTCAGTACTCAGTAGCATGCAGGACTTGAGAACAGGGGATCAGGGGTATGACCCGTGGCTCACTCAGCCATTTTTTTTTTCTTTTTTATTTTCCTCACCTGCTAACCATTACTATGACGATGGCTATATGGGAATGCAGCCAGTATTTTGGAAAAAAAATTTGGCCAAGTGCTGGTAATAGACGCCAGGAAAGCATGGATAGGTAGTACTGGCTGCCGAGATATAACTAATAATGTTGAAATAATGTTAAACACCATACAATCAATAAATTACCGCCTCTCTCTGTCGCTTTCTCTCCCTCACTCCCACTCTCTCGCTCTCTCTCTGAGTTTTGTTAGCGATATGGATGACTGGATTTCTGTTTCAGACAAACGACCATACAGAGAGGTAACACTGATGAACAAGAGAAAAATATTCAAACTTATTACCAGGTGCTTGTAGATTCTAGAGACAGCCATGGGAAATTCTTTGTAAGATACATTGGCTTTTGCTGGCATACATGTTGTACATCTTTTATTAACTGCTGATGACTTTTACTATCCTACTCAATGAAGTTTGGCATAGTTTATTGAAATTAGGTTGTCATTATGTCTCTAGAGTATGTAGACATGATCCAGACTTTTAATGACCCTGGGAAAGAAACCTTTTGGTAACCAGCATTTTCTCCTTTTCCCACAATGTTTTCTATAGTCCATAGACACAGTTCTATATATTAATGACCAATTTTTACTCTATAATATAAGGCAACTTTATCATTATCTTGGTGATCGTAATTTCGTCTTTAAAGGTGGCCCTTCAGATTTTGGAACGAAAATTTTACAAAGATGCAAAAAAAATAATCCTTATACTCCCATAGCCTTTTAATTTCATAAAACTCCAGCAGTCCAAAACCATCTGATAACATGAGAAATTAGAGATTTATTAAGGACCAGGTTGACACCAAAGGGAGATACGTTCTATTTCTAGATTATCAATTCTCTCATGTAAATACAGAAAAACAGAGACAAAGCTTCAAACATCCGTCCAAAGAAGACATTATGGAAAATAATTATTACATGTTTGTTATGTAATGGAATTTAAGCGTAATTATTCACGTGCCAGTCACTTGACATTCCCACAATGCTTTGTTGATTTTTGGCGCGAAATCTGAAAATAGCTTAAAAGGCTACGTAGCCTTTTAAGGGAATACTATCAAAAAAAAAAATTTTTTTGTAATTTTATTATTCTTAATTATTGATTACTGTATTGTTTTTTCATATAAATTTCAATAATATATATATTTTTTAATTTGGTGTGATGTGAAAATTCTAAATACCCACCTTTAATGGCAAAAAGCCATTGTAAAGTATTGCTATTTCTGTACTAAGTGTGTTCACAAGCTTGTTTGTTTTTTGAAGAACGGCGAGCAAAAATATATTGTATTCTGCTTTGTAATTGATTGTACAGGTTTCTTTCGTGACAAAATTTTTCTCTAAGTTCTTAATCCTTTCCCCCACAGTTCCGTATTTAAAAGTCTCTTTTGCAGTGGGCTTTCCAAAAAAAAGAATTGTTGGAAAAGGAAGGAATGCTGGTAACCAGCATTTTTTCCTTTTTCTTCAGTGTTTTCTACTATATGGAAAGAAAATTTTATGCTCTGAGTGGCATTTACTAGGTTGTCTGCAAGCACTATCAATTTGGAAAATTCTAAAAATTTTCTTGTGTTAAGAGGTAAATCAAACACATGCTTTCAGTCCAATGATACGACCTTAACTCTTTACCACACAATCCTGACTTTTAACAACCCTGAGAAAGGAGCCTTCTGACAATATTGAGGGAAAAGGAGAAAATGCTTGTAACCAGCATTTTTTCCTTTTCCCTCAATGTTTCCTTCCAGTCCCAAAACAAATTTCAAATTTTTAGTTACTTTTATTTTGTCGTCTGCAAATGCTTTCAATTTGGACCAGTCTAAAATTTTGTCGTTTGGTAAAGAGTTAAGAGCTTCAAAGTCACCTATGTATTTGCTCATGATGTCTAATTAACTCATTTCCAAATGACAATATTTTAGGCTTGCCCAAATTGAAAGCATTTGCAGATGACAAAATAAAAGTGACTGAAAATTTGAAATTTGTTTTGTGAAGGGTAGAAAACATTGTGGGAAAAGGAGAAAATGCTGGTTACCAGCATTTTCTCCTTTTCCCACAATGTTTTCTAAAGGTGTCTTTCTTAGGGGCGTCAAAAGTAGGGATTGTGTGGTAATGGGTTAAAGCAGGCAGTGTAGATTAGTGATCAAACTGTATGTTTTGTACCATCTGATCTAAATGTACAATGCATATTTTGTGCGGTCTGATGTTGATGTACACTGGCTCCAAAGGCAACCATAGTTGTAAAAAGTGCCCAGGGTTCACACATGTGTGTTTTCTCCTTGCAGAACAATAAGAATCTGTCTGTGAAGTATTTCCCTGATCATACACAGAAAGTAATAGAAATACCAGGTATGTTTAACTCATTACCAATCGACAATATTTTAGGCTGGTCCAAATTGAAAGTATTTGTAGAGGACAAAATGATTGGGACTCAAAATTTGAAATTTGTTTTGTGAAGGATAGAAAACAATGTGGGAAAAGGAGAAAATGCTGGTTACCAGCATTTTCTTCTTTTTCCACAATGTTTTCCAAAGGCTTCTTTCTCAGGGTCGTAAAAATTAGGGATTGTGTGGTAATGGTTTAATGAGACATATTTAGGAGGTGCATTTTAACCCTTTACCCCATAAGGCATTTCTATGGTATCTCTAATTGACCCTAAATAAAGCAAGGATGAAGCCGTTTTTTATGTGTATATGACACCTTTTGATAGCGTAGAAAACATTGTGACCAGCATTTTGGTAACCAGAATTTTCTTCTTTTCCCACAATGTTTTCAAACCTTCACTAAACAAATTTCAAATTTTAAGTCACTTTTATTTTGTGGTCTGCAAATGCTTTCAATTTGGACTAACCTAAAATTTTGTCGTTTGGTAATGAGTTTACTTTTACCAAAAGACAAAATTTTGCACTCGTCCAAATTGAAAGCATTTGCAGACGACAAAATAAATGTGAATCAAAAAGTGAAATTTTATTTGGTAAGGGTAGAAAACATTGTTGGAAAAGGAGAAAATGCTGGTTACAAGCATTTCCCCTTTTCCCACAATGTTTTCAAAAGATTTATTATATAAGGGTCCTCAAAAGTTTGGATTGTGTGGTAATGGGTTAAGCAATGTCTTAGTGCATTGCACACATGTCTTTTACTGCTTACCTGTCAGCAGATTGGAACTAGATCTCACAGATCTTTCACAATTTTTAATTTTCAGTCATAACTGAATGAGCTGCCAAGAATGAGCTGCCAGCCATACCAGCTATTTGCCCTGTAGCGTATCTTGCAGTCACAGTAATCATTTCTTTCACCTTAGCAACTATCTTGGCAGACCTTGCTGTTATGGCACAGTGGCAGTGTGGTGCATCTCCTGATGAAATTAACTCACACTCAAATTTCTTTAACGAAATAATAAGTCTCAAAAAAGACATTACATTCATAAGCATACATATTTTCTGAAAAATTAATACTCAAGACATATATTTCAAACTCAGGCTAGTAGTTAGTCATGAAAATGGCCGACAACAGAGCAAATAAACTCAAAATATTTTTTTTAAAGTTATGTCGCCTTTTCAAGTTCATTTGAAATAGGTTTTTGGTAAGTCCAGTGCAATTGTGAACAAGTAATCTTTAATCTTATGGCAAAAATGTGGACCAATCCAATGTGAAAGCATCTGTTTAAAGGTACATCCTAACAGCAAGAGAAAAATGAATCTTTTGAACCTTGAAAGTCTGTAGAAAGACTCAGAGTGTGATCATCTGTGTAAACACAGATAAATTTCAGATAGATATGGTTTTTAAGTGATAGAGAAACTCAAGGAATTTGTCTTCATTTAAAATGCATAGGACATCAGTAATTTTTATGAAGGATGCTAAAATGTGAAATGCATTTCTATCTATCAAAGTCTGTGAATTCTTGCAGCCATCAGGGCCACTATTTGACATCAAGATACAAGATTGATAATACTTGTAGTTTTATGAAGTAAAGATGAAATGGCATAAAAACTGGCTGAAAATGAGTATAGATGTATCCTTAAAACTCAGGATTTTGTGATAAAGGGCTAAAGTATGGACTGTATTACAGATATGGACTATGTAGCACATGATGATATTATTCCCTATCAAAGTACAGAGCAAGTGGAACCAGTCTTACATCCAGCTTTTTACACTTTCTTTGATCATCAAACAGATCCCGAAAATGGTGAGTGGATCAGAATATTATCTTTTTTTTTTTTAACCCATTACCACTCAATCCCTACTTTTGATGCCCCTGAGAAAGAAGCCTTTTGAAAACACTGTGGGAAAAGGAGAAAATGCTGGTAACCAGCATTTTCTTCTTTTCCCACAGTGTTTTCTACCCTTCCCAAAACAAATTTCAATTTTTCAGTCACCTTTATTTTGTCGTCTGCAAATGCTTTCAATTTGGACCAGTCTTAATTTTTCTCGTGTGGTAATGGGTTAATTGTATATTAGATAATCACATATTAAATTGGTCGTAAAAGTAGAACGGAGAAACTCTTTCCTCATTTTTAGAAAATTTAAATTCTTTGAACATGCATAAAGCCCTTTACCAAACATATCTCTGCTTTTAACAACCTTCAGGAAGAAGCCTTCTGAAATTATTTTGGGAAAAGGAGAAAATGCTAGTAACCAGCATTTTCTGCTTTTCCCACAATGTGTTTTTAACCATTTTGAAGAAAAATTGTGGAGTGTCTGCAGCATCTAGTTTCTTGATTGCAAATGCATTCAATTTAGATCAGTCCGAAATTTTGTTTTGTCGTAAAGAGGTTAAAAAGGTCAGCCTTTGCATCAGTGCAAGTTGACGCTATACACTACTATCTTCACAGGTAATCAGTTTATGATGAGGGATGATGTGAAGAAAGCCCAACAGGCAGAGAACTCATGGATGTGTATGACTGATGTATATAAAGATACGACGGATGATTTACAGGTGACAGTGATACCATTCTACATGGGAAGTCGATTTGGATCATCTTACACGGTAATCAGAATAATGGGTATTTTTTTTTAGACGAATATTTGTTTTGGTGACTTCTAGGTAACGTATCACCAAAATACAAAACTTTAGGTTTTTCTAAATCGAAAATGTTTCCAGGCACTACAAAATGGCCCAATAGATCTGTTATTGAAAAGGTAGAGAGCATTCTTGGGGGAAAAAATACTGGTAACTGGAATTTTCGCCTTTTCCCACAGTGTTTTTAAGAAAGCTTTTTCTCCAAGGTTGTTAAAATATGGGATTATGTGGTAATGTGAGGTGAATATCAAACAATCCTCTAAGGAAGACTTATTTTGAAAACATTGTGAGAAAAGTGAATCTAAATGGTCTGATATGCAACAATCCTCTTTTTATTATTCGCCCGAATGTTGGTATTATGTTCTGGCCCAGGTCAGCAGTCTGTCTGTCTGTCCGTCCGTTAGTAATTTCTTGTGTGCAACAGTTACTCTTCCTACAGTTTCTATTCGAATAACTTGTGACTTGTCACAACAAATCTCTTTAAACTGTAGTTGTGGATGTGACTTTTAAAATTTAGATTTCTGCAGGTGTTCTAGATTTTAACTCATTTGACTGACAAGCGGCCTTGCGAAGCTCTTGTCTCATTATAATATTATAGATCTTTCTTTAAAATGTGTATTCCATGAGTTTTTATAATTATCTCAGTAATGAGTTTGATAAAGAAAAATGCATATTATCTGCTCTGAAACTACCATTTACCCATGTATGCACTTCTAAAGCCAGTTTTATTGCCAACTGAATTGATGGACAAGGATGAGAATTTTTCTTGGTATAGATTCATATTACTCTACAGTTCTACATTGGAAGTATTTTTTTTTTTCTATTTCTAAGTTCAAAGATAAGGTCTCTTGTTGGCTTTGGCATTCTGTCTTTGATGCGATGGTAGAGTTAACTCTTTACCACACAAATCTCGACGTTTAATGATCCTTAGACAGAAGCCTTTTGATAACATTGTGGGAAAAGGAGAAAATGCTGGTAACCAGCATTTTCTCCATTTCCCACAATGTTTTCTCATCCATTCAAATCCAAATTTCAATTTTTCAGTCACATTTATTTTACTGTCTACAGGTGCTTTTAGTTTGGACTAGTCTGTAATTTTGTGGTTTGATAAAAGAGTGAATGTAGAATGGTTTGAGAATATTGATGCTAAAGCTTACTTTTGCACCTTTATGAAAGTATGCTCAAATGATGCAGGTTACCCATCCCTCTATTCATCCATCCCTCTATCCATCCCCCCACCCACCCATCCATCCATCTATCCACTTACTTTGTTGCAGTGGCGATACAGCATCAGGATTGACTACCATGGTGATGAAAAAGTCACAATCCTAGACAAGATCTTACATCTTACGATCGACAACAATCTTATAACAAATGCAAGTATGATGATGGTGAGTGCTTTGAAACTTTTTCCTCATTTTTAGAAAATTTTAATTCTTTGAACATGCTGAAACCCTTAACCAAACATTTCTGTGGTTTTACAACCCTGAGGAAGAAGCCTTCTGAAAACAATTTGGGAAAAGGAGAAAACGCTAGTAACTAGCATTTTCCTTTTCCCACAATGTTTTCTACTGTTCTAAAGTAAAGTTTCAATTTTTGATTGGTATTTATTTTGTCGTCTACAAATGCTTTCAATTTGGACAAGTCTAAAATTTTGTCATTTGGTGAAGAGTTCTTACTACAGAAAGCAGTGTTAGAGTTGTCTACCTGCCACTGTAGGCAACTAGAACAGATGCAGTAGTTTTATCCTTAACTCTCTATAAAGCGTCAAAATTTTAGACTGGTCCCAATACAGAGCATGTCTAAACATTAAATTACAGATGTCTAAAATGCTGTATTTGGTCCTTCATCGAGGAGAAAACAGTGTGGGAAAAAGAGAAAATGCTGGCTATAATTTTCTCCTTTTCTCACAATGTTTTCAAAAGCCTCTTTCTTTTTCGAAGTTGTTACAACAAGGAATCATTGGTAAAGGGTAAATCCTGTGATGATCAGGCTTAACTTTTGGAATTTCTATATTATGGCAGAAATACTTACTGGTTTTATTTCTTCATTAACCCATTACCACACAATCCCTACTTTTGACGCCCCAGAGAAAGAAGCCTTTTGAAAACACTGTGGGAAAAGGAGAAAATGCTGGTAACCAGCATTTTCTGCTTTTCCCACAGTTTTTCTACCCTTTCCAGAACAAATTTCAATTTTTCAGTCACCTTTATTTTGTCGTCTGCAGATGCTTTCAATTTGGACCAGTCTAAAATTTTCTCGTGTGGTGAAGAGTTAAAGCATGTGATTTGGTCAAAAACCCTTCATAACTATAGTTATCTGTGAGGCCAGTATTGATCAAGATCATAAACACATGGTTTAAATTTTGACCTACTGGTCTGTTTTGCTGCCAAAGACATTTTTGGCATTCACAGCTTCCAAATGGACATGATTTGAGTTTTTTTATACACCAAAGGGTCGTAATTATTATGTTACGGCTCTGGTCGTCTGTCCATTTTTCCGTCTGGTTACCTGCATTTTTCCTTTTTCCACAGTGTTTTCAAAAGGCGTCTATTTCAGGGTCTTAAAAACCATGGATTGTTTTGTAAAGGGTTAAAGAGTGGAACTCATTTGTATTATGAATATTCATGTTTGTGTTTTTGTAGGACTGTTACCTTACAAAGAAGATGCCATCTTATCAGTTTTATGATAATATCTTGTTGGAAACTGCATCAGCACAAATGTGGTAAATATTTTTTTATCTTTAAAGCACCTTACACATGAATTCATGTTTGTGCTAAAGCCTAGAAAAATTAATAAAAATGAGAATCAATGTAACTCTTCACAAAACAATCCTGAGTTTTGATGACCTGGAGAAAGTGGATTTTTCACAACATTGTTGAAAGCAGAGAAACAGGTATTTTCTCTTTCCCCTATAGCGTTTTTCTGTCACTTCAGGCTTATTCAATTTTGTCATTTGCAAGTGCCCTTAATAAGGGATTGTGTAAAATTAAGTGTTTGATCAAGAGTTAAAACATTTCCCTGTAAATTAGTTTGTTTGCCAAAACTATTTATTGAACTCCAGGAATAAAAAGGTTCTCTGTTTATATAATTTTGTGTTTTTATTTCAGGGGAGAATTTTCAGTAGAGAGAGGTGATCAGACACGTACAAGATGTACCATACCTGTAATAAAACTGAATGTTTTGGACAACCAGAATTTAAGACTTAGCATTACAGACCTTAAAAATCTTGGGCCATGATTGGGAACTATATCTGTTTTGATTTTCTCACAGATCTTCTCATAGAAACATGCATGTTTGCACTGAGAGGCATGTAATTCTTTTCTGATGGGTTGATTAACGTTTTTTTCCACACCATCCTGACTTCTAATGACCCAGATGAAGACAGGTTTTGAAAACATTGTGAGAAAAGGAGTAATGCTGGTAAGCAACATTTTCTCCTATTCCCACAATTTTTTATACTCTGACAAAGACAAGTTTTATCATTTTGGCCACCTTTAATTTGTCGTCTGCAAATGCTTTGAAGTTGGATTGATGTAAAAGTTTGTTGTTTGGTAAAGAGTTGACCGTTTCAGGTCTATAGGTGAAAAAAATGGCTTTTGCAAATGGCTTAGTTTAAGATCTGGCTGCAGAGAAAGTCTGCTTGTTTTCTTAAGTCTGCAAGAAGAAGATAAAATCTTTCTCAGTTTTCAGTGGCATTGTACTTCAACTTTTGCAAATGGTTGAGTTTTTGTTGGCACTGATAGAATGAATGAGTGACTGTTTGAAAAAGATAGATGTGATTCTGGAAGGAAAATTGATAGAATGAAGGGAAGACTCAGATCGATTTTGGGTGGAGAGAGAGAGGTGATTTAAACAGAATTGATAGCATGGCATGAAGAAACAATTTGGGGCAGAGAGAGAGAAAGAGAGAGAGAGAAAGAAAGAGAGAGAGAGAGAAATAATTTCACAAGAGAGGGAGAGAGAAAAAACAAACAGAAGCTTTTCCAAAAGATTGAAGTGAAGTAGAATTTTCTGGCTCCCTTTACTCAAAGAAAGTCCTCACCTATTGGTTCCCGATACAGATTAGCAGAGTGTTTTTGAACACCCTTTTTTAATATGATATTCACCATGGAAAAAAGATGTGAAGGGGTAATGGGTTAACAGTTACTTACGATCCCATGTTTGTTTGTGCCTTTTAAGTGAAAGGTTGTGAAAACATTGTTGGGAACAGGAAATGCTGCAGCATTTCCTCCTTTTCCCAGAATGTTTTCTTTAATTTCAAAGATCTCGATCATATGTGCACCAATTCTGATGTTACTGTCTGTAGATGTTTTGGAATGGTCTAGAATTTGTTTGTTTGGCAAAGGTTCCTGAATGTGAAAATACCGTAAGCATGACAATTATGATTCCTGTTGAAAAAAGTTTGTTGGTGTATGATAATGAAATTTTAATTGTTGTAAGTTTTACAATGTGTTATTTTGATATTATTAATATTAAAAATAGGATTGTTTCTTTCTTGACCATCATGTTACTACATCACTCAGTTTTAATGGGAATTATTCTTAAGCTTCACCAAGAACTTGAATGAAATGAGTTTGTAGTAAAATCATGCACAGTTTGAATAAGACAAAGGAAGTGTCTCTAGCTCAAGTGGCCTAAGGGCATCAAGTTTATGCCATGGCCCCGTGTCCACTGTGTTTCCTTCCATATGTTTGTCCCATTTTTTTTCCCCCAAACATCATCATCTCTGAAAGTACAAGTACCCATCCAGTTTAAACCTAACTATCATTGCCATTGTTGCGTCTAGTTTCTTCCTCTTCTTTATATGTCAGGGAAGGAAGGTTGCAGGAGAAAAGGGGGCAGGGAATGGACTCCTGTGTAAAAGAAATTAAAAGTTGGGGAGAAAACTCAATAAACAAATGTATACATGGACCATGAATTGTTTACTGTACAAGTAATTTAATTATCCCTGAAGTGCATAATAAATCACGGGACAGAAGTAATCAGATGTAACATGCAAATTCATTCAACATTGACAAAGTAATCCAGTATAGTTTCAGAATTATGTACAATTCTAGTCCTAAAATGGACAAAAAATCACAAGTTAACCCCAAAGGACTTCCTAAGTAGAAATGACCGTGGTCTTTATCATAACATGTATGTTGAATATCTTGATATCAAGAGAACAGTAAAATACATCATTATGTAATAGTAAATATTAATTGCGAAAATGACAGGAACAGCTCGAGAAAAAATAAACAAATCTAATTGAATTAAGAATGAACTTAGGTCTAAAATGTTACCATAAATGAAGCTTATCTTAATTTTCCAAATGAAACAAAAATTAAAAAAAGAAATGATCAAGATTATCAGTAGCAGAACCCACGAAAATTCAATACTGAAGTCCCAGAATCTGCCAGAACACCTCCTTTTATACATTTTTTCTGGTTGGTTTTCCAACAGAAAGAATCTGCAGGAAAAACTTCCAACAAAAAAGTTGTTAGAAAATTGATACGCCCGATACCACTTGCACCCGTAAATACGAAGAATATTGGTAATATGCAGGGAATGATACAGCTCTAGACAATTAATGCACGTAGGGATAAGTAATGCGTGTTATTTGTACCTAAAAAGGTAGAATTGAACTTTAGTTGTCGTTTTTCGACTGTTTAAAATCCGCGCTATATGACGAGTAGGATCAAGGTCGATGAGTTACCTGTGACGTCATCGATTTAATCCCATCATACATCGGGAAAATGACAACAAAAATGGCGGATGCTAAAAACAGCGTGGGCATTAGACACCGGAAATCGTTAGTTACATGAATACAATTGAAAATCGATAAACAAATACAACTCAAGGTTAGTCTCAGGTTGATGTTTTTCTGATTATTGTGCCGAAATAGGCGTGTATTGAAGTTAAATGGTTTAAAACAATTTTACATGGCTAAAATCGAGTCAATTTTTTTTTAAACTTCAGATAAATGGGTTTACGAGTCCCTACATTCGCCAGTTTGATATTGACATACATCGTTCACAACAAATGACAAAGGGAAATGAAATATTGTACGCTAGATGTATAAAAATGAAAGATTACTACGCAGATTTGCTCTAAAGTTCAGTTTGTTACAACAGTTACAACTGGAACGTTACACCATGTTGAAAAATTAACTCAGTAGATCTCCTCTTTCAAAAGTCATAAGGCCCAAGGCTACCAAATTTAGCTTGTAGCTTCATCAAAAGTATCATATCCAAGATTTTTCAAATTTGAGCCCTGGGGTCAAAATTGGCTCCAGCACAGAGGTCACAACTGAACAAGTGCGTATATACATAATCATCAAACTTAAAAGATCTCCTTTACCCTATTTGCTAAGAGCTAGAGCCGGCATATTCTATATGTTTTATCAATCAGCTTCCTACGGAAAGTCCAGCGAGACTCGAACCTGTATGGCTCGAACACGTGGCCTCAAGGACACAAGTTCTACACATTGACAGTGAACCACGCAGGACCCTTGTCACCTATTATCTGGTGAGTAATTAACTCTCCATACCATACACGATCCTAGAAGCCTTTGTGGACAGTGTAGATCGAGATCAGACTGCACGTTCTGTGCAGTCTGATCTATGATCTACACTGGTCATTGCTATACTCTACATCATGACCAAACTGAGGTGTATTTTGGCTTTTGAGAAAATGCAGTTCATTTATTTAGTAGTGAATGAGTTCTCAAAAGACCTATTTTTGTCGCAATTTTGAGCCCTAAACGGATATGGGATAATATGCAAACTTTGTACATTAGAAGTAAAAAGCACTTTTGTTCCCAAAATTGTATTTAGATCGTAAAGATAGGGTGAATTCTTACATGAGAATAAAGCCAGCTGACAATTTACTTGATAACATGCAGAAAGCATGTTGTCTTTACAGACCTATGCACCACGCATTGAGGAGACGTTACGTTGTGGACACTGATGTAGAGATGACTTTCTTCTATCTCTGTGTACTTTGTATGGTGTCAGTGGGTAAACTTTTTCGTCGTCGTACTTTTTTAATTTGAGTAAATTGTCCATCTGGTGCAATGTTTACCGTAAAGATCGCCTCAACATGAGAAGGAATTTTGTCCACCTGAAATGAAAAAAAAAAGTGGATTTTAAATCTAAGACTGCTGACCTTTTGCGGACGGTGTAGATCAAGATCAGACTGCATAGAACGTGCAGTCTGATCTTGGATCTACCCTGTCCGATGAGGAGATACTTTTCTAAAAAAAAACTAACATTATTCTGGTTTTTACAAACGGCTTGAAAGTTTCGTTTACCATATTTAGCAGGATAAGGGTGAACGAGCGGTTAGGCTTCTTTAACCTTTTCCCAAACGGCAAATTTTGGACCAGACCAAATTGAAAGCATTTTGCAGCTGATAAATTAACAGTTGCTAAAAAGATGATTTTTCTATATGACAGGGTAGAAAGCATTGTGGGAAAACGAGAAATGCTGATTACCAGCATTTTCTCCTTTTCCCACAATGTTTTCAAAAGGCTTCAATTCCTGTCCCGTAAAAACCAGGGATTGTTTAGGAAAGGGTTAACCTTTCACCATTCAATGTCTTACTTAAACAGCCATAAGAAACACCGTATTTGAAATATTGTGGGAACTAGAGAAAGAACTAGTAACCACCATTTTGTTTCCTTATTTTGTCAAGACTTTTCCTACCTATTCAAAGAAAGGTCCCAGCCGTTTAGTCGCATTTTTAATTGCTTTCAGCAAATGCTTTCGATAGGGACCAGTGTAACGTTAGTTAACTCTTTACCAAACGACAAAATTTTAGACTGGTCCTAAATGAAAGAATTTTCAGACGACAAAATAAACGTGACTGAAACATTGAAACTTGTTTTTGGAAAAGCAGAAAATGCTGGTTAGCAGCATTTTCGCCTTTTCCCAACATTGCTTTCAGAAGGCATATTTCTCGGGGTCGTTGAAATCAGGGATTGTTTGGTAAAGGGTTAAAGGTTGGAAAAGAGATCTGACCGACTGATTACATGTTCATCCGACCGACTGACTACCTGTCTGTCTGTCAGTCTTTCTTCTCCCACTCAGATGAACACAGCTCTTGAAGCAATCCATGTTATGTTGTTTAGCGACTGCTATCGATTGTACCGGGGTAGACGACGGCCACTACGAGATAGGATGTAAAACCTACGTCGAATGTGACAACGGTACGGCGTACCTTATCGAGTGTCCTGGTAGTCTCGTGTACGATAGAGTCAACATGATATGTGATGAGTGAGGACCTATTTATTATCTATATTTATTTTTTTTTTTCGTTTTCATACAATGCAAATCATAAAAAACACTTAAACAGAAGGCAAACTTTACAACCAGGCAAAATGGGGGTTGCGGGTAACTCCTGTGAGTCAGGTTATCTCCCTTTTCTGATAAGGACTAAAGATGCTAAATAGAAGGCCATTTTACCTGCATTATCTCCCGCTAGATGGCCTTCTACAAATACACATCTATATATTTTGGGCATGCTGGTTACAGAATCGGACAGATTTTTCACATCGACAACCGTTACTGTGAATTTCAAATGAAATAAAACGTTCACCCATTTACACGTTGCCTGGTGCCATTCATTCAGCTACAAGATCGGCTAGCATGTAACCCTATGCACCGGAAATTCTGAGTCCAATCTTCAGATTAAAGCATTTAATCAATTTGTTTAGGAATCTGACCAAATTTAGTTGAGATATTATCCCAGGAATGTATCTGTGTAGTGAATAAAAATTAAGGATGAAAACAAAGTAAATTCCGTATCTGGACCAATCTAGTAGGCCAACTGGAGAGAAATCAAGGGCAAGAACTGAGGAATTGGTCCTCATTGATAGCACTTGCAGACCACAGTTATAATGGTTAAAGTTCTTGAATTCGTCTCTGAAAGAACCGAGGAAGGTGAAATGTTGATCTTTGCTACAGTTATTTTAATGATTTTTTCAATGATTTCAAAACCGTTCAGTGGAATAAACTTCTACAAAAAAAGAAAGTGCTGAAATACTTACACATTCTTTGCATGCTCACCGATGACTGAATCTTCCGTTATATATAGCATACACTGTCGACCTAACAAGGTTGAGCTTGGATTTGTCACCAAAGGGAGAAAAGAGAAAATACAAGTGTCCAGAATTTTCTACTTTTCTGCTACAAATTTTTCCAGAGCATTTTACCTTCAGAAAATTAGTACACAAGCCTGTTTATAAACTTTTTGCTTTGGTTTTAGCCCTGCCCAAGTAGGAGCACCTTGTGGATTATATAGGGACTGTTCTATGAAAGATGACGGCAGGTATCCCGAGCTGTACCACGACAATGTAACAAAGCACTGTACTTCCTTCTACTCCTGTAATGACAGCAAATATCTTGGACACAATTACTGCCCAGCAGGTCGGTAAAATCTTTACCAAACAATCTGTGGTTTTAATTACCCTTAGGAAAAAGCTTTTTAAAAACACTGTGGGAAAAGGATTCGTTCTTCTCCCCGTTCAGGATTTGTTCAACGATTGTTTGTAGGGGAAAGTAGGCAGGGACTTGGAAAGAGTTATATAAGAAGCACTGTTGAGAGGAACTAAGAAGGTAACTGCTGTGACCGCTGTGATATGACTAAAATAATGTTTAAAACTGATGTTGAAAAATTTCAAGAAACAAACAATATATTCATAGACGGGCTTCCATATGCAATTAAAGTTTCGGTAAAGCGCTTTTTCGCTGGTGCACCTATACGTGAATTTCTGGAGATTCTTTTATCAGTGTGTAACACATTTTTTTAGCCTCTGGATACATTCGCACATAAATATCGTGGAAAGTTTAGGGCCTGAAATGGTCATTTTTTGGGGGAAGGGGGGGGTAGTTGGAGGGGCATAAAAATCCATATTTGCTCGATTTTAGGCCTGGTTTTCGACGTCAAACAACAGATTTGCAATAGAGCGGAAGATACGTGTCCACCTTGTGGCACCTCGACGAATGACTGCACTGAAACACTTTTGGGATGATTTTTAACTGCATGTTAAATGTTTAAAGTAAATGTCAACACGATGGCTGTAATTTTTTAATTAGATTACCCTGTTTCATCATTTCGACTGAGCCATTTTTAAGAGCAAATATTTATCGACCACACAATATTTGATTAGCGGGAGACCACCAATACACAAATAATCCTAACTTTATCATGAACACTCTCCCTTCCACCGAAAAAGTATTAATTTGCTTAGTAGGTTGACTCTCAAGCAAATACATATTTGAATAATATTTCTCTTTTTCTTTCAAGATATTAATTCCACACAATGGTACAAATACCACTCCAGCGTTTTAAACGCTTTGATTATTATCGAAAAGAATATTTCATTTAGTTCTTAAGCAGGATAAGGGTTAAGGTGCTAATAAACAAAATCATAAACCCCCGTGAAATCAAGATATTGCGATTCAAAAGATGATTCGGCGGAAAAACTACCGTACCGGACAATGTAGGTTCACGATCTTGATTTATATTGCCCACAAAAGCGTCCAGGGTGGCACTTAGCAGAAAAACATCTGTTGTCTCTGCATGTCTGCTATGACGCATCACACCATCTTGTACAGGATAATTTTAATACGCCGCAATGAAGTAGCGATAGAGAAAATGGCTATGAATTCAATAATACACCAGTGGAAAAATATAGCTTATTATACCCCCCTAAACTCTGTTTGGGGGGTATATAGGAGTCAGCTTGTCGGTCGGTCCGTCCGTCCGTCGGTCCGTCCGTCGGTCGGTCTGTAGCTTTTGGCCGCTCTATTTCTCATAAACTACTGGACGAATTTTATTCAAACTTCACAGGTAAACTCAGTATCAAGCAGAGATGTGTATATGAAATGTTGGTTATGGTTCACTGATTTTTCACTGAGTTATGGCCCTTTCATGAAATTTCTAGTCCGCTCTTTTTCTCATCAACTATGGAACAGATTTCCTTCAAACTACACAAATAGACTCAGTATTAAGCAGAGATGTGCATATCCTATTTTGGTTATGGTTTATTTAGGTTTCATGGACTTATGGCCCTTTAATGATTCTGGACAAATTTCTTTTTCATACTTGAATTTTGTTCGGCGCATATCTCCAAAACTATACTAGCTCGGGTTATGAAATTTCATGGGTGGATAGATCTCATCGAGGGGGAGTGCAGTGCACAGGAATCATAACTCTTGCTCGCTTAATTTTTGAGTTATTGCCCTTTGTTGTTTTTTATACTTGAATTCTGTCCGGAGCGTATCTCCAAAACCATACTAGCTAGGGTTATGAAATTTCATCGCAGGATAGATCTCACCAAAGGGGAGTGCAGTGCACAGGAATTATAACAGGAATTATAACTCTTGCTTGCTTAATTTTTGAGTTATTGCCCTTTGTCGCTTTTGATATTTGAATTTTATACTAATTTCATGGGTGGATAGATCTCATCGAGGGGGAGTGCAGTGCACAGGAATCATAACTCTTGCTCGCTTAATTTTTGAGATATTGCCCTTTGTTGTTTTTTATACTTGAATTTTGTCCGGAGCGTATCTCCAAAACTATACTAGCTAAGGTTATGAAATTTCATGGCTGGATAGATCTCACCAAAGGGGAGTGCAGTGCACAGGAATCATAACTCCTGCTCGCTTAATTTTTGAGTTATTGCCTTTTGTCGTTTTTAATGCTTGAATTTGGTCCGGTGAATATCTCCAAAACTATACTAGCTAGGGTTATGAAATTTAATTGGTGGATAGATCTCATCAAGGGGGAGTGCAGTGCATAGGAATCATAACTCCTGCTCCCTTAATTTTTGAGTTATTGCCCTTTGTTGTTTTTCATACTTGAATTTTTCCAGAGTGTATCTCAAAACTATACTAGCCAGGGTTATGAAGTTTCATGGGTGGATAGATCTCATCGAGGGGGAGTGCAGTGCACAGGAACCATAACTCTTGCTCACTTAATTTTTGAGTTATTGCTCTTTGTCGTTTTTCATACTTGAATTTTGTCCGGTGCATGCCCCAGCTTAACAACTTGGGGTAAGACGGGCGTATCTTGCGACAATTTGCCGCTCTTGTTCAACTCTTACTTTTGTACCCAACCATTCTGCATTCTGTGACAAAGACCTGTTTGGTGGCAAGGAGCTGGTGGGGGGTATGATCACGTTGAGTGATAGCTCTAGTTTGTTTTTGCTCCAAGTATCTTGAAAATATGATTATTTCAAAAGGAAAAATAGTTTTTACAAATACTGTTGTTTTAATACACATCTCTGAATACAGTTTCTAAATATAGACTTGATGGAAGCCAGGATTCGTGCAGGATTTTGCCACCGACATATGAACAAGAGGTATCTGGGCTTTTATCAAAACTACTGCCCAGGCCTGTAGGTCATGTTTTTTTTTTTTTATAAATGACCAATGAATATGTTACATGCTAGTTGACCATAGCTGAATAAATTGTACCAAGTAGCGTTGAGTAAACGTTCATTTCATTTTGAAATTGTAAGTAACGCTTATCATTTTGAAAAGTAGTCCGGTTCTGCGCTTAGAATGCCCAAATCAGATGGATGTGTATTTGAATGGGGAAAAAAAACTGTACATATCTTATCAAAATAAACTCATTACAATATGGCCTGCAACGCGCAAAAAAGGGGCATTCGGACATTTGCGTAAGGTGCCGTCTCGGATTAGCCCGAGCGGACTGCACAGGCTGATCCGAGACGGCACCTTCCATTTTTATGTCATTTTCTGTTTTACACAAGTCTGCTGTAGCACAAAATCTAATGCAGTCGTAAAGTGTCGTCTCGGATGAGCCTGCGCGGACTGCGCAGGCTCATCCGAGACGACACTTTACGCAAATGTCCGAATGTCCCATTTTGTGTGTTGCAAGTCATATCATGTAAGCATTATACATCATGGTTCTATTTGTTTGATCAAAATAAGACTGTAAGACCAAAGCAAAACTCGATCTTGAGGCTGTCATTAAACATCTCAGCATTCACAAAGATAATAAAGACTGTTACACTGTTCGGCAGCCAAAGTTTTTATTTGATATACCCTTATATAACTCTTTACGGGTGAACTTGAAATGACAGCAATTCTACCCATATTTATATAGACACGATTTCACTCGCTCACCTTGCAATACAAAAGATTGTGGGAAGATTGATTGTATTGTGTTTAACGC
Organism: Tridacna crocea; assembly: GCA_943736015.1. NCBI lineage: Eukaryota > Metazoa > Mollusca > Bivalvia > Cardiida > Cardiidae > Tridacna > Tridacna crocea. Next base: position 16,775,238 of record OX031070.1, read on the forward strand.
CCTTTTCAACATCATTTTAGTTATGTCACGGCTGTGCACAATATTCTTTCCAAACCACTGGCTGCTTTCCCATGTAACTTTCAAGCAAACGGTGAAAAAAATCGTTCTAGTTGCTATTTCAGAGGTATTTTGGGGGGATACATATCTCCCTATCGGACAGTGTAGATCCAAGATCAGACTGCACGTTCTGTGCAGTCTGATCTTGATCTACAGAGTCCGCAGAAGGTCCGTTAGCGGCTAAAGGTTAATTAACAGATATGTTAACTCAATCCCAAATGCCACTATCATATGTTTGGTGTATAAAGAAAAAGAACAACACATGTACTTGCTTTAAAATATTTTTAACCCTTTACTGAACAAGACCGTGGTTTTAAAATCCTGAAGGAGAATGCCTCAGAAAGCATTATGGTAAAAGGAGAAAATGCTGGTAACCAGCATTTTCTCCCTTTTCCACAAGGTTTGCTATTATTTCAAAAAACAGAAATCAGTGTTTTAGCTGGAATGAATTCGTCGTATGCAACTGTTTTCAATTTTGTTCGAATTTAAAATTTTGTCGTTTGGTTTGAAAGATTTAAAAAAAAACACCCACACCTAAACCATATGTAAGCACTTCGTGATAATCTGATTTCAAATGTAACATGAAATTATGTCCTTGCGTAAATGACCCGTGCTTGACCCAAGTATATAAATTAGCTTGACCGAAAGAAAGCGCCACTTTGCACAAAGAAGAAAGTGCTTTACGACTTTGACAGAGAAAAGTTGGAAGTTTCGAAACCGTGCAAGGGAAGTTGAAGAAAAGAATAACTTAGCAAGAAAATGAAGGTAATGTAAGCCCATTTTTACTACCATTGTTGTCGAATAATTATTTCGTTATCTTAACTCTTTACCACACAATCCCGACTTTTAACGACCCTGAGAGAGGAAGCTTTTGAAAACATTGTAGGAAAAGGAGAAAATGCTGGTTACCAGCATTTTCTCCTTTTCCTACAATGTTTTCTACCCTTCCCAAATTAAATTTCAATTTTTGAGTAACAATTATTTCGCCGTCTGCAAATGCTTTCAATTTGGGCCAGTCCAGAATTTTGTCATTTGGTTATGAGGTGAACCCTTTACCAAACTTTTTCGAGTCTTTATTCGGTGCCAAACTACAAAATCTCTACAGACTGGTCCAAATTGATTGCAATAGCAGACGATTAACTATTGTAAAATATAAAAGCATTAAGGAAAAGGAAAAAATGCTGGTTACCACAATTTCTCCTTTACCCACGTTTTCAAAATGTTCTTTTTTTTTTTCAGGTCGTTTTTTTTATCGATAGAGAAGAAAGCATTGAAGGAAAAGGAAAAAATGCTGATCACCAGCTTTTCTCCTTTAGATCTACCCATGTTTTCAAAATGTTCTTTTTTTCAAGGCCGTTTTTTTTTTCCACCGAAAGAGAAGAAAGCATTGAAGGTAAAGGAAAAAGTGCTTGTAACCAGCACCTTCTCCTTTTCCACAATATTATCAACAGATTCCTTCTCTCAAGGATTTTAAAACGGGATTGTGCGGTAAAGGGCTTAACGACCCCGAGAAAGGCGGCAGCATTTTCTCCATTCTATTTAATTTCCTACTACGTTTAAAAGGTCCTACGTGGCTCAGTGGTGAAGTGTTGCGACTCGTAACCTGGAGGTTCCAGGTTCGAGACCCGCTGAAAGCATAGAGCCTTTTGAGAGAGTGCCCTTGTGGCAAGAAACATCAGAGTCCCAGCCCGGTACAGGTGATACCCAGGACTCACACGAATATGTGAGCTGTCATCGTTATATGACTGAAATAATGTTGAAAACTGCGTATAACACTATTCATTTGACGAACCAATGCTTTAGTTTGACCTTAATTCATTGAAGCAATTATAAATAAAACAAGGTTCGTCACTTGAGACGAAATTAACTTTTTCAGGGTTTCATTTCGGACAAATCTACTTTTTGTTGTTTGGCAAAGGATTTAGCCCTTTACCATACGGCAACATTTTAGACATATCCAAACTGAAAGCATTTGCAAACGGCTATTTCATAGTGGCTGAAATGGTGCAATTTTACTTTGATAGGGTAGAAAACATTGTGGAAAAAGGAGAAAATGCTGGTTACCAGTATTTTCTCCTTTTCCAACATGTTTTCAACATGGCTTCTTCAGGGTCGTTAAAAGTAGTCATTGTGTGGTAAAGGATTTAAACTATACTTTCAGTATTTTGCGGCCATTGTCGGCTTTCTGTATCTTGTCGGTGCAACGCCGCCCACACAAGACGAGGTGAAGGACGCTATCGTGAGAGCACGCGAGACTAAGGCTTTCCAACGAGATCTCAACCTGATGATTAGAGAGGGTAAGAGTTAACTCTTTACCCCTAGACAAATCTTAGACTGGTTCAAGTTTAGAGAATTTGCAGTATCTCAAATGTTAATCATCGTAGGGCAAAACTAAAGGGGAGATAACGCTTCGTATGAGCCATGTTGTGGCAAAAGGGGGTTTCATGCATATTCATGACACATTATACTAAGCAAGTTGTCTTATACTTAGGGATTTTTCACTTGGACAAGACACTTCATAGCCCAAGCCTAGTGCTGGTGAAACCCAGGAAAACATGAATAAGTGCGCTGTCGCCGTAGTATGACTTAATAATATTGAAATATGCGTTAAACACCATTTAATTCATTACCAAACAATATTTTAGGCTTGTCCAAGTCGAAAGCATTTGCAGACCACAAAATAAGTGACTGAAAATTTGAAATTTGTTTTGTGAAGGGTAGAAAACATTATGGGAAAAGGAGAAAATGCTGGTTACCATTTTCTCGTTTTCCCACAGTGTTTTCCAAAGGCTTATTTTGCAGGGTCGTCAAAAGTAGGGATTGTGTGGTAATGGGTTAAACAAACAAAATTTACTTAGGGATCCATAATCTTGCGGCAGAATGGCTTTTGAACATGCGTAAAATTCACAATTGGCACGAAAGAAAAAAAATCCGTCCATGTAAGCCTGCGCGAAATAAAGATTTACCGAAAACAGTGATTTGGTGCATGGTTATTCAGAGACCTTTTAAGACGTGTTGTCTGCGCATATCATATTCTTCTAAAATTCGCCGGGTCTTATATGATGCATCACTCCCCCATATTGGTAGGGGGGTGGTGGGGAATTGTAGTGATACGCGCTATAAAGTAGCAATGGAGAAAATGGCTTTTATCAATTCTTTTGAGGAGAAATCAGAATCGCACGAGGTTGCGCTTTATTGAATAAACTTTTATTTTTGTCTGAAATTAAAAAAAAACAGGTTGTCGCGTAGAAGTTTGCGTCTGTACCCAGAGTGCAAAGACACTATTTTCTAGGCCTTTAGGGGCTATGTTTCTTGCATACGGTCTCGGGGTATGGAAGGGTTTTGAAAACATTGTGGGAAAATGAGAAAACGCTGGTAAGTTATCAATTCAGTAATGTATCCATGTTTTATTTATCATCTTTAACTACTAATGCAGTTTTAACCCATTACCACACAATCCCTACTTTTGACGTCCCTGAGAAAGAAGCATTTTGAAAAGCCCATGGGAAAAGGAGAAAATGCTGGTAACAAGCATTTACTTCTTTTCCCACAGTGTTTTCTACCCTTCCCAGAACAAGTTTCTATTTTGTAGTCACCATTATATTGTCGTCTGCAAATGCTTTCAACTTGGACAATTCTAATATTCGTATGGTAAAGGGTTAAAATGTAGCTCAGCCGGCAGCGTACAGAACTTGCCAACAGGGAGGCCCTGGTTCGATCCCCGGCTCGGCCCATTTCTTACCGAGGGTTGATGTTTCATGCGCTCTCTCTGACTATTGTTTCAAAGATGGTTTATATGGGAAAGCAGTTAACGGCTAGGAAAGAAAATTGCGCGGAGTACTGATAGAAGAGACTCCTAGAAAGCATGGATAGGTGCGCTGGTGCTGCGTTATAACTTAATTTCGTAAACGGAACAAAACACCAGACAATCAATCAAAATGGACGGGTCTAAAATTTTGTCAGGTAGACGTGTTTAATTTCCAGAAGGTTAAATCAGAGCAGGCGGCGATAATAGCAATAAACAGAAAATAAGTTTTTTTTTTCTAATGAAAAATCGTTTGAATTATGCAGCATTCAATAAATCAACAATAGGTATTTAGCCCTAAGTGTATAGTTGATAAATCTGGGTTTAATAATGTTTGAAAATATCGGTCTTTTGTAAATGGTCAGTTATGCAAATAAATTAAAATCGTCAGCATTAAAATAACTGAAACATGGTCTGTGAAAAGGTGGAGAGTGAGCCGGGGGGGGGGGGGGGGGGGGGGGGAGAGTAGGGCTAAAAACCGTGAATTGCAAAAAGAATCGACCAAGGTCAGCCTGCGCTGACTGTGCCTGCTGACCTGGGGGGCGAGACATTTTGCTATTGTTAAATTTTCTCCTTTTCCCACAGTTTTCTACTATATCAAAGAAATATTGCATCATTTTAACCACTATGAAATTATCATCTACTTTCGAGTTGGATGGGTCTAAAATTTTGCTGTGTGGTAAAGGGTTAAAATTTGTTATTTCATTTAATCCTGTACTAAATAACTCCCTTTTTTATGACGATAAGAAAAAAACCCTCACTTTTGAAAACAGGGAGAAAGGAACATGTGATTATTTCTAGCGTATTCTCTTCTTCACCACAATGCTATCTATGTACCTTGTGAATTGCAGATCGTATCACCCGAGTCAAAATAGAGCCATGTTTTGTGAAAAGAGGGTTTAATGCATCCACGAAAAAAAAAACATTGACCGAAAACTTTTTGCTTTTTGTAAAATTCCTGCATGACTCTACCTCATGATTCAGTGGACTGATATACTGAACGGAAATTATAGATTCATAGTAATGCATTGCATCACGAAGAAACATCTTACACTCCCCACATCTTTTGCCGGAGCGATGCTCATTTAACCCATTGCCACACAATCCCTACTTTTGACGCCCTTGAAAAAGAAGCCTTTAGAAAAGATTGTGGGAAAAGGAGAAAATGCTGGTAACCAGCATTTTCTCCTTTTCCCACAATGTTTTCTACCCCTCACAAATTTCAAATTTTCAGTCACTTTTATTTTGTCGTCTGCAAGTGCTTTCAATTTGGACCAGTCTAAAATATTGTCGTTTGGTAATGGGTTGATGCCTTGAGCATGAATGAGTCTCAAACATTTCAGTGACTTGCAAACAGTCCTCTTTACGACTGCAACAAAAAGTTATGAAGTGAGATTAATCATATTTTTACTATATGCTCACGCAGGTACTGCAACAATGATGCAACAGAGTTGCCCATTGGCAAGATTTCATGGGAAGCGAAAAACCCCGAAAGTGACCAGTGATATGAAAGCGAACGATATGCTGATGGCGACAAGGATTCTTCTAGAAGCGTAAGTTCACTGTTTATAACTATTAAGGCTTAGAAGAATCTGTAGCTGATCATTTTCAACGCTACTGTTTTTTCTTTACAGCTGATACGAATTATGTCCATCAAACCCTATTCGAGTGATAGATTTTTAATATCACTCACAACCTTTCGATCATCCTGTTTGTTTTATTCCTAATTCACTGCTTATATTCTAATAATTATCAAGAATGGTACAATATAAGCAATAAAGGAAAAAGTAGTTCCAGCAAATAGTCTAAAACTCTATCGTCACTAGTGATTATACCACATGTGAAACTGGTGGTCTTATTCACTGTGAAATCCCAGAAGTTCACCGATAGGAATATTATTAGTTATACGGTCAGGTGGCAGGGAATTTGGAAACATGTTCAAGGATGTGTTTAATCATGTCGCCCCGAGCCGAAGGCGAGGTGGCGACATGATTCACCACAGCCGTGAACAAGTTCCTAAGTTCCCTGCCAACTGACTGCACAACGAATTTATTATACTACAAAGTTTTTACTCTTTCAAAGCGCGTTAAGCAAAATTTTCTTGTTTTATAATTTCACGAATCGACTATGCTGACGAAATAGAAATTCCTTTCTGAGTGCCCCAACTCGATGAAAACTGACGTCACTGGAAACTGACGTCAATAAAACGTGCAGTTTGGTGCATAAATGTGCAGTCTGACTGTCTCGTGATCGATCAACGCCGCCATTTTGGATGTTGTGTTGCTCGTGTAGTGATGTTTACGGGGCACTCCAAAGGGAAACTGGTTTTGCGTGGTTTTTGCCAGGGAACATATGTTCCCGGCATGTGAACCAATCAGATCACGAGGAATTTCTTTGCAGTATAAAAAAATAAATTACGATGATCTTGCATATTTCTCTTTGCAGCGGATACACTAAATCACAGCTTCGTAATCAGCGAGTTGTTAAAGAGTTAAGACGTCAAGTCGGAAATAACTGCCCCGTCAAAAACATCCCATGTGACGCAGGTGCTAAATATAGAACAGCCAATGGCACGTGCAATAACCTGGCAAATCCTACTTGGGGAATGGCCGGTATTGAACAGGCGAGAGTTGTTGAATCGGCATATGGTATTTATTTTCATTTGAATCTTTTTGCGCATAGTAAGCCAATTATGATGAAAATATAATTTTGTGGTATTTGTCTATTTTTCTTTCGAGTTATTATGTCCACCCAATGGCTTCCATGACAAATGTCACTCCAGCGTTTTCAACGGTTTGATTTATAACAAACGGATTATGTTCGTTTTGACAAAACTGACACCGATAACAGCGAGACACTACCTGTTGTGACGATATTTTATATTTTCCTGGAAGCGTTTGACACCTTTTCCTTTTAATTTCTTAAAGATGATGATCTGACAAGTCCGAGGACCAAATCTGTTATACCAGGAAAGGCTCTGCCTAACCCTCGTGAAATCAGTAACGAAGTTCACATCGCGGCCCCGGCAGTAACTCGCAGTAACAGAATTAACCTTCATGTCTTCCAGATGGGTCAATTCCTTGATCATGACGTCATTGCTACGCCAGTGCAAGGAGGTAAATCTTTAATCCTTTACTCCATAAATATTCATTTCTAGGCATTGCTTGTAGGAGTCTTTGGAAAGCATTGTGACAAAAGGTGAAATTGCTCGTTACGAGCAATTTCACCTTTTGCCACAATGTTTTCTACACTATCAAAAGGTGTCATAATAAGAAACGGCTGTTATCCTTGCTGTTATTTAGGGTCAGTTAGAGATACCATAGAAATGCCTTACGGGGTAAGGGTTAAGGAACTGTTTTCGTTGCATTGAATGTTGACATGTAGTAAAACAGAACAAAGACAAAGTGAACAAAGACAAACCAACATTCTTGTTCTAGAAAGCATATAAACTTGCGAGATTTAGGTCATTACTTGTTTTTAGAAAAAGTACCATCAGCATGTCTGGTGTCACACTGGTTCAAGCTGCATTTTGTAGATCAAGATCAGGGTGCGCATAAACATGTAGTATGATCAGGACCGTCTACACTGCCTGCTCCGATGATATTAAGACCTTGAAAATCGCCATATTCTTTCTCTTTTCTCTTTGAAACTGTATTTCAACTAATTGACTGGGCTGCTTGGTACAACCCGCTGACCTTTGGCGAACAGCGTTGATAAAGATCAGACTGCACAGAATATGCAGTCTGATCTTGGATCCACCCTGTCCGATAAGAAATTCTCCTAGCAAAACTTGGGATTTTTACTATCGGGCTGAAAGTTTCATTTGAATTGTTTAGCTGGGCAAGAGTTGATTTAATCAACAGTTTAAGCTTTTTACAACATCAGTCATAGATAGCTTTCGCTTTTGACCAATGTAACATTTAGTAATTTTGTAAAAGGTTTGTAAAAGATAAATACAATGTAAACTTTGGCCACTACGAAACGTTTGCTCTTGTAGAGGACAAAATATGAGAATGAGGACCATTCTTCGGTTATTTTCCTTGATTCTTCTCCAGTACTACATTGGTTTTGATGAAATTATTACTTGGATTTTGTCCTTGATTTTCTTGCACTGAACAGCTATTTTTCCGAGACAATATTTCAAGTAAATCTTGTTGGACTAATTTACAAAGCAATATATACAGAGTTCCTGGTGATTAAGAACAGAAATTGATTTGAAGATGTAGACCTAAAACATACATCATAAATCATTTTTATAATTATCGCAACATCCCTAAGGAAAACAAGGATAAAAACAAAGGAATACAGGTGAAAGGACCACTGCGTTACTTGGTTACCTTAAGCCCTTATCTGGCAAGGGAGATAATTTAATTGACAGGAATGCCCCCATTGTCTTTGAAAGGGGAAAGGCTGGAAAATGTTGGTAATCAGCGCCTTTTTCTACAATGCCCTTTGACCCTTATCCTGCGAAATAAGTTATATACAAAATTCAAACCGATAGTAAAAACCACGATATAATGCTAGATCTATTTCAAACTTTTGTTTTAGAGTGAAAAATACCTCTCTAACGGACATTGCTCTGTGCAGTCTGATCTTGATCTACACGGTCCGCAAATGGTTAGAGAGCCGCGCTTAGCAAATGAAGGGTTAAAATCCGGTAACAGGCTCGTTAAAAACAGATTTGTGTGGTAAGGGGTTAATTCCCAATTTAATTTTATTCTGCCTCCCTTTCGAAGAAATGGGGGTATATTGCTTTGCACTTGTCGGTCGGTCCGTCGGTCCGTCCGTCTGTCGGTCCCTCGGTCCGTCGGTCAGTCGGTCCGTCGGTCGGTCGGTCCGTAGACCACATTTGTCCGGAGCATAACTCTAAAAGTATTTCAGGTATCATCTTGAAACTTCATAGGTGGATAGATCTCATTAAGGAGAAGTGCAGTGCACAAGAACCATAACTCTGCCCATCATATTTTTGGAGTTATTGCCCTTTGTTGATTTTCATACTTAATTTTTGTCCGGAGCATAACTCAAAAGCTATTTCAGGTATTATCTTCAAACTACATAGGTGGATAGATCTCACTAAGGAGAAGTGCAGTGCACAAGTACCATAACTCTGCCCATCATATTTTTGGAGTTATTGCCCTTTGTTGATTTTCATATTTAATTTTTTTGTCCGTAGCGTAACTCTTAAAAGTATTTCAGGTATCACTTTGAAACCTCATATGTGAATAGATCTTATTAAGGAGAAGTGCAGTGCACAAGAACCATAACTCTGCCCATTATATTTTTGGAGTTATTGCCCTTTGTTGATTTTTATACTTAATTTTTGTCCAGAGCATAACTCAAAGTTTTTCAGGTATCATCTTGAAACTTTATATGTGGATAGATCTTATTCAGGAGAAGTGCATTGCACAAGAACCATAACTCTGCCCATTATATTTTTGCAATTACTGCCCTTAGTTGATTTTCGTACTTATTTATTTTCCGGGGCATAACTCAAAAAGTATGTGAGGTAAAATCATGAAACTTTAAAAGTTGATAGTTCACATAAATGGGAAGTGCAGTGCCCAAGAATTGTTAATTTTATCATTAATAATTTTTTAGTAATTACCCTTTGTTCATTTTTACACTTTGAACGTATGAGTTTATGATCACATTGGATGCCATTTGGGGACATACATGTTTTACAAACATCTCTTGTTTTATTTTACTTTCAGAGGTTACTGACTGTTGTACAACACCGGTTGAGTGAGTCTAACTTTATTTTTCTTTATTTTCCAACAGATACATGGACTCATTGACTCAGTTTGTACTTCATATTCATATGAAGGGTGCTCTAGCTGACACAGTGAAATAGTATACCAAGCAAGGCATGAGATTCGCTGACCTTTTGTGGACGGTATTGATCAAGATCAGACTGCACAGAACGTGCCGTCTGATCTTGATCTACACTGTCCACTAAAGGTTCTTGGGTCGTGCTTATCAGCCTATTTGTAGAATTTTAGAAATTCTCAGGACAAGGTACAATTGCCAGTTACCTACCGATTAACAGAAGACAAGTTGACTTCTTTCAAAAAGAAGCCAGAAGAGGTCAGCATCAATGTTTTCAAATAGTTTATTGGCTTTTAATTTCAATATATTTTGGTACATGTAAACAAACGAGTAAAAAAGCCGCCACGTAGAAACCGCCTATGCTTTACATGACGGTAATTTGACCTTCTTGTCGCGTTTTCAAGTTGCATGTTCTTGTCCAGCGATCTTCTTTCTCCGTTTTAACGAAATTCTTCTTATTTTTTTTCTTCTGATTGGAAAATTTGCTTGATAATAAGACTACAATTATCAGAGATTATTTGCAGCCATGGGAAATTACTAAATTAAATCCGTTCTGAAATTCGTCATTTATAAAAATAAACCACCTCTATTTCCTGTTTCGGATTTTTTATTTCGCTTTGTTTACAAAACCTTGACGAAACCGACTGTGTATCAGAACAATTACGCTAGAAGAAATAGACAGTAAACTCTGTGGCAGTCTGCCTTTTATACTCACCACTGTTGGAGAGGTCTAGGAGATTAAATATATCCCAACTGGACAAAGGATCATGATGGAGCGATTGACGGGGACTCTTGTCCACATAATTACTTTTTTCATCAAAGTTGACTACAAAACCAGTCTAGTGACGGTTAATACTGCAAATTTATGCCAATTAAATATGTTATAGCAAAGTGAAAGTGGAGATTTAATAAAATAAATGATGATAGAGTTAGAGGAAATATAAACACGTGTAAGGTCTGTATTTCATAATTCGCGAAATTTTAGACCTGCAATAATATCTGCTTTTAGAGTAAGTTTTTGTACTTATTTTCGAATTGTTCTTGCAGCCCTGATAATTGCATGCCAATTCGGGTAGACTGGGAGAATGACCCTTTCTTTTTCAACGGATACTGTATGAACTTTCCCCGATCTGCGCCAAACTTTTGTCCAACAGGTAAGTTCACCAATACCTGTCTAGTCTATCACTGTTTAATGATGATGTCTGTCGATATTTAAAATAGCTTAATTTTTAAATAAAAATTCAGAACATGGTCCACTGAAAGTGTTTGAAGCGGTGTCAAAAATGAAATCAACAAAATTCGATGTTCATAGTCAACTCTGTATACCATGTCGACAGATTCCAGAAATTACAGCCATGACCTACAGTTTGTACCTCTCGGCAAATACATACAGAGTCGTCATTACCGAACACTCGGTATACTCCGCGCATAATCGCCTGTGTTGGTGGTCATGTTCGGTTTCTGCCGAGAGCAGTCGGCAATTAAAGTCAAGCAACAGTGACATTTCCGATTGAATTATGCCTGAGAGAACCTTTATTTATGAATCAAATCAAGACTGGGAAAGCAGCCTGTTTCATTTATTAAAAACTTTTATTATTATTCCACCTGCATCTAGTCTATAACAGAAAAAAAAAAAATTAAAGGAAGTTGATAATTCTCTTCTTCAGTTTTATTAAAAACAGCTGTATTCTAGCAAAGGGGATTTGACGTTTCTTCGTGATGCCTGATACCAAGCAAGTCATCACAATGATCATGAATCCATAGTCCATTTTCTATTGTGTGACAACTGTCTAAATCCTTAGGTAACTGCTCTTTTTACTTGTATAAAATTGACATATAACAAAAAGTTTCGGCCCAGCTCAGCCTGCGCGGATTGCGCAGGCTGACCTGGGTCGATACTTTTTGCAGATGCATTAAGCCCCCTTTTCACAGAACAAAGGTCATTATTTTTTTTTCAACCTTATTTTTGCAGTTGACGGTAGTTTTAAGCGAGAACAAACGAACCTCGTCACATCTTATATAGACGCTTCTAACGTTTACGGCTCATCGTTGAAAGAACAGGAGGAATTGCGCGTTAATGGGAATGGAGGTAACTATTTTCACATTTTAGAACAGCCACATCCGGTACCTTTAGTCATGCAGTACCTGCAGGGTTTGTGCCCTAGTGGTAGCAGGTTCAATACTCTATTACACCAAACCTTTTTTTTCCTTGCGATTCTTTCGCCTCTCATCTCTGATGCATGTTAGAAAATTAGTAAACGGTTCTGAAAGAACGTTGTGTCGGGACTGTTGTGAGAAAACTAGGAAACTCGTCTGTTTGATGCACTGACCGCCGTTTTATGACTCGTAAAAAAAAAAGTGTTTAATTAAACTTTTACCACACAATCCCGAATTTTGACGACCCTGAAGATCGCTTTTGAAAACATCATGGAAAAAGGAAAAAATGTTGGTAACTATCGTTTTCTCCTTTTCCCACAATGTTTTCTACCCATAACCTAGGCATAAAACCATGACTTGACCTTTATTTGTCTGCAAATGCTTGGAATTTGGTTGGGTACAAAAAAATTTGTCGTTTGGTAGAGAGTTAACTTCAAAACAAACTAGACGATAAAATGCCACACTGAACTCGTTTGCAGACGACTATTCAAATGTCCGTAAAATCTTCTAGCTGCATTGTACCAATCAAGTCTTCAAATAATGATGGATCCTCCAAACCCACCGTCTTACAACTAGCTGAATCGTGATTTGTTACGCAGAAAGTTATCAAAAGCAACCGGTTTTGACCCACGTCTGCCTGCGCGGACTGCCCAGTCTAATACGGGTTGATACTATCTGCAAATGCAATTTGCCCCCTTTCTACAGAGCAAGGCTTAGCTTTTATCTTAGAGGTTTGATTTAACTCTTTACCAAACGACAAAATTTTAAACTTGTCCAAATTGAAAGCACTTGCAGACGATAAATTAAAGTTTAACGTAACTCAAAAATTGAAATTGGTTTCCTGTAGGGTAGAAAACATTGTGAGAAAAGGAGAAAATGCTGGTAACCAGCATTTTCTTCTTTTCCCACGATGTTTTCGAAAGCCTTCTATCTCAGGGTCGGAAAAACCAGGGATTGTTTGGTAAAGGGTTAAAACTTGCAGGCGGCATGTATCCAAGATCAGATTGCACCTATTACGCAGTCTGATCTTAACCTATAAGGTCCGCAAAAAGTACCTGTTTTCGCATATTACACTGAAAGATAATTACAATCAAAATCAAATGATTTGTTTTATTTCAGCATTTTTGCGAACTGAAGACGGCGACCGATTACCCAACAATGAGAACAACGACGCCTGCGATTCGGATACCAGTCAAGGCATTTTTTGCAGTCTAGCCGGTAAGCAGATTTTTAACCGATTTGTCGAGCGAAACCTCATTCGGCAAACTTCGGCAACCCGATGATCAAATTCCTCGGCTATATCAGCCCTTAGACTGATTGCTAAGCGCGATTTAATTGACCTTTTGCGAACAGTGTAGATCAAGATCAGACTGCACAGAACGTGCAGTCTGATCTTAGATCTACACTGTTCGATAAGGAGATAATATTTCCCCCAAAACATAACTTTGACATGGTAATAACTTGGACGATTACCATCGAATTAAAAAAAAAAGTTTTTAGTAGGATAAGGGTTGAAATTAGTGGTCTACAGGTACCCATACACAACATTGCTTGACCTGAATGTTGCTTTAGTGCTCCACTCATTCGGCTTATATTGAATGATTTCTGTTACTGAGATATTTCAGCTTAACCTATACACATTCCCTAATGATTGCAAACAGAATTTGCTTTAAACTTGCCTTGATACTTTGCATTTAATCGTAAATAAGCTTATATTTATCGCAACATCACAAAAGGGGAAAAAAGGATAAAAACAAAGGATTACCAGTAAAGGGACTAATGTGTTATTTGATTACATTTAGTCTTTTATCTGTTAAGGGAGACATATTTAACTGCAGGAATGGTCCTCATTTGTGGTATACATGTACCCACACCTTACTTTTTTCGCCTGAAATAGACAGCTTGAATGCTACGTTCGTTCGGCTGATTCGCTGTCGTTACGGATTCGGCCCAGCGCTGACGATTGGAGAATCACCTGACCGAACAACTAATTATGTAACTTTTAAATTTTACGCTCAGCTTTATTGAACTGGCTTAGATTTTTTAGCTTTCAAAGAAAACGTTGATGTATTGTCATAGCTATGACGTAGCCATCTCCGACGTTGTACCAAGACTAACATATTGTAATATATTTTTGACATTTATTTCAAACTTGGGCAAGTTCTTGGCTATCAAAAGGGGTGCAACAGGGCAGGTAACCGTCAAATATTTTTGGCATAATAAAACCCCTCGTTCGACTGAGAATTTTCAAAAGCTTTCACATCTCAGCTCATCTCTGTAACTAATGGAGACATTCACTTCAAACTTGACAAGTTGCTGAACTATCATACGGGAAACCCATATTTCATGGACAAGTAGCTCTCAAAACATTTTAAGAGTAATGCCCATTTTTCGACCCAGAATTTTCACTGAAAATCAAGCACTTGCAGTCTAGCTTTGACATTCGCAAGCGGTGCTCTTGTTTCTTATTTCCAGGTGACCACCGTGTTAATGTTGTACCTTCCCTCACTGCCTATCACGCTCTTTTTATGCGCGAACACAACCGTATTGCTGACCTACTCCGTGAAGCTTTTCCTGATGACGAAGAACTATTCCAGGAAACCAGGAAGCTTGTGATCGCCATCATGCAGAAGATTGTCTATGACGAGTTCTTGCCCTCTTTCTTGTCCAGCGACACCATCCAGAAATACGAACTTTCAAGTTCGAGTTCTTACACATACTTGCCGGATGTCAACCCCACCATTTCAAATAGCTTCGGAATCGCTTTCAGGTTAACCCCTTAAAATCAATCCAGAGAAATTACATTCCGTAGAAATAGAGCTTTTGAAAACGTTTTCGGAAAAGGAGGAAATGCTGGTACCCATAACGTTTTCTATCTGATCAATAACAAAACCCCTATTTAAAGCCACATTTACCAAGCCCCGATCGCACAGCCGGTAGGATTCAGAACTTCAGAGCGGGAGGTCGGTGGTTACATCCCCGGCTCCGCTAATTTCTTTTCGAGGATTGGTGATAGTCATTGCGGTAGGATCCATTCCTCTCTCGCTGCTGACCACCATGTCGATGAAGGTTATGTTGGAAAGCAGCCAGTAGCTCTAAAAGAGTATTGTGCGAAATTCTGAAAACGGAAACCCCCGGAAAGCATGGATAGGTGCGCTGGCCTCGATTAATTGCAGATTCATATAATAGAGAGTGATCCTATTCATATTCTATTTTTGAAATCTGATATTTTCTTAAGCGCCCCACCATACTATTGTTACAAAATAAATCAAAGCGTTGAAAACGCTGAAGTGGTGTTTGTCGATGAACTCATTGTATGGAATTAATAAGAAAAAGAAAATCATTGTTCAAATATCGACTTAAAAGTCAACCTACTATGCAAATGAATACATTTTCGGTTAAAGGAGATTACTCATGACAAAGTTTGGATTATTTGTGTATTAGTGGTTTCCCTTTGATTGTTAGGAGTCCCTTGATAGTAGGGTACATGCTTTTGAAATATCTTTAGTAGTCAACATTTCATTCCCAACATTACAATCAACTGTTTCGATTGATAAATATTCATGCTTAATCAAATGGAATAGCGTGCAATTAAAATTTGAACAAGCCATGGGACCAGCTGGTTTTCGAACGAAAGAGCCCAGGACTCAAAAAGTATTTCAGGTATCATCTTGAAACTACATAGGTGGATTAATCTTATTAAGGAGAAGTGCAGTGCATAAGTATTATAACTCTACCAATCATATTTATGGAGTTATTGCCCTTTGTTGATTTTCATACTTAATTTTTGTCTGGAGCATAACTCAAATGGTTTTTCAGGTATCATCTTGAAACTTCATATGTGGATAGATCTCATTAAGGAGAAGTGCATTGCACAAGAATCATAACTCTACCCATCATATTTATGGAGTTATTGCCCTTTGTCGATTTTCATACTTATTTTTTTTCCGGAGCATAACTCAAAAAGTATTTCGGGTATCATCTGGAAACCTCATAGGTGGATAGATCTCATTAAGGAAACGTGCAGTGCACAAGTACCATAACTCTGCACATCATATTTTTGGAGTTATTGCCCTTTGTTGATTTTCGTACTTAATTTTTTTCCGGAGCATAACTCAAAAAGTATGTGAGGTAAAATTATTAAACTTTAAAAGTTGATAGTTCACATAAATGGGAAGTGCAGTGCCCAATAACTGTTAATTTATCATTAATAATTTTTGAGTAATTACCCTTTGTTCGTTTTTACACTTTGACCTTAACAGTTTATAATCACATGTTATATTTAGAATTGGATGCCATTAGGGGGCATACCATCTTCGCGAGCCAAGGATACTAACTCCACTTTGTTCGTTTTGTACCTTGGCCGCTCGCCTCTTTAAAAATCGAAACTCCCGCTGCGCCACCTATCGAATATCACAAGTTGCGTAACCTTTGCTGATGTTATTTCTGACCAATCAAGATGCTCGTAAAAAAAATTGTTGGGCAATGCATCAAATATGGCTGCGCTTTGGGAATCATCAGATCAGAAACAAGACGAACAGACATACGATAATCCGCAATCATTTGGCTGTAGAACCCGTCCTAATACTTCACATAATTGATCGTAAAGTATATAAAACTTATTAAATATCGATCGTCTACTCTTTTTTGGCAAATTTTCGTCACAGACAAGACAACTTTCGTTTTTGATGGGCGCCGCCATTGTTGTTTTCTGTTTTGCGAAAGATTTCTTGTTACGAATGGTTTGATTGGACGCGATGGGTTTTGATCGCATCCAATGAAATGGCGCAGCGGGAGCTTCGATTTTTAAAGAGGCGAGAGGCCAAGGGTACTACCTTAGTATCCTTGGCTTGTGAAGATGGGGGCATACATGTTTTACAAACATCTCTTGTTTCCTTCGGCTTTGCACAAAATACGATACATTGTCTTCAAAATTCAATATCGAACTCAGTGATATTGTCTTCGACAAATACAAAAAAAAAAAACAGTGAGGAAAAAGAGGCAAAGGCTCGGGATGCCACTTTTCATTATTTTACGTCATATTGAGTCACAAAAGGGCTTCAATATTCATATTCCATTATCTCTTACGCCGCCTATCTTTTTATCCCTTTGGCTGCTAAGCACGGTTAATCGATCTTTTGCGGACAGTGTAAATCACGAGATCACACTGCACAGAACGTGCAGTCTGACATTAGATCCACACTGTCGGATAAGGAGATATGATTCCTCGAAACAGAACTTTGAAATAGCGATACTTGGGTTTTCATCATCGAATTAAAAATTTTCCTGCAATTTAAAAGGATAGGGGTTAAAGATAGTTCTTGTTTCAGAATGGGCCACACCTGGATTCCACGGACTATGGACATCTTTAATGACAACTTCCGTAGAGTCATAGGCCAGCGCACTGAGAGAACTTATGATGACCCCGCCTTGACCTACTTCCGAGGTCCGCCCCCTGGCCTTGATGGTCTGGCTATGTGGCTTACCGGTGAAAACTGTCCCGAAACGGACAGGTCAGTATAAAATCATTTAGACCTTTGGCTGGCAATAGACCCTGCTCCCCCCTCAGGGGGAATTTTGTACACCATGATTTTCTGAAACTACATTATATAAGCTGCAAAATGAGACATGTTAGCCCTCTGGCGGCTGGGACGTGTGCATGTAACATTAATGTAATCTACGTAACCCTCAAAATTACATAAAATTCCACGTATAACGTACTTAGAAGTCATTTTTTATAGTTAGTTGTAGATTTTTACCGGTATGAGCAGGTTCTGCTACCTACATGTATTCAGTAAGTCTGAAGTGCTTGCTCGAATTATGGTCATGTAACTGTAAGATCATGTCACAGTACTGTAACATACGTTACCACGGGTTGCTTAGGCTATAATTTAACATTTGACGACAAACTATGAGCAGATTCGGGTCGGAATCAAATTCTTATTAAAGATTGTCAAATTGAGAAGAACTGAATGACACCGCAGACTGTAAAAATCTTTTTCAGATATGTGTGGATTATCTACCAAGCACCCCCGCCCCCCCTCCCGCCCCCCCCCCCCCCCCCCCCCGCGATATTTAAGTACGTTTTTGGGTGAAAGCCAAATCTCAAGCAAGGCTAAAGAGCCGCCAACAACTTTTTTTTTCTTTGTTTCAAATACTGATCGGAAACAAATGACAGATGATTAGTATGTAATACGTAATTGATGCTCAACACAAGAAAAATGCCTTAATTACATAGCCCTATAGGAAATGCGAAGGTTCAGGCGAGCCTGCGCATCCGCGCAGTCTCACCAGAACCTTTCTTTTTCGCTCAGGTAATCTATGGGCCTAGTAGAAGCTTCAACCTAAGAAAACAAAACCTTGTAGCCCCGCTAAGGGCTGGGCATGCGCGCTTAAAGATTGCAAAGTTCTACTGAGGGTCTTAAGGGTCTTTTTCTTGCGTTGCGCATCTTGTTTTCTGTGTCGCTGATACACCACGGCTAGGCGCATTCGTAGCGTTGTGTTTATAATTCAACTACGTCATAGCGAAGTGGCACGAAATTTAACGCTAGCGTTCGACTTCTGTTGCCGCCTTGCCGATCAGCACTTGAGATGCATGTACGAAGGGTCAATTACCAGGTGTATGTTTGGATTCACTCTCATGAAAATAATCCAGACCTCCCAGAACTAGACCAAAGTGGTTGGACAATAAACGAGGATGCAATTGAATATGTCTGGGTGAAGGGAAACCTTATTGTACCGGAACAGTTAATTGACATCCTTTGTGACCAGCAAAGGGAAGTAGAAGATGAAGAGAATGAAAATGATGACGCTGAATTAGAGTTTACAAGCATGATAGATGAGGTATACGAGGATGAATCCGATGGAGAGTGATGCCTAGTGCGTAGACTTGAGCAAGTCTTGAAATCATATATTTGTGTTCAAACTGAATAGCTACTTGTACCTTGTCATATTTTGGACCACAATCAGTAGTTTAAGCCTTCCTATGCCAACGTGATTAGAACTGGCGTTCCTATATATAATCATAGGAATCCACAGTATAGTAAGTATTGATGTGTCATTCAATGTGTAGCTGTTGGATAATTATTCCAAAACAGACTAAACCAACGTCTTAAATCACAGAAAATCAGATGACGATTATTTAAATCCCCATTACAAACAATTTTGTTCATTATTCCTTTTATAAAGGTTCTTTTTAGTTATTTGTTACGTACGTTACATAGCTTTTTTGACTGCATTTTGCACAAAAGCAAAACGGCTTTACATGTATGCCCGTGCAAATTAATATGTCATTTTATTTTCGTTTGGCTAAGGAGCCATATCCTTGTAACATGTTCTTATTTCACTTGTAATTTACGTTACATTTTGTGTAATATACAAATGGAAATATGTATTTTAACTGTTCTGTTATAAACATTGAAAAGTATGTTAACAATTATACAGTGCCCAGCTTATTTAAACAATTATTTGGCTTTTTTATTTATTATTGGAGTTCTAAAACGGCTTCCAGTTTTGGTTCAATGGGAATGAACTGAAATAGGCGTGTTTCTGTATTTCTTCAAGTTTTGGGATGTAATTATAGTATGGCTTTCGCATCAATAAAAATGAAAATATCTAAATGTAACACACCATTAAGTTTTGCGAGAAATGTCAATTTAAAGTTTGAATAAGCAAGGATCCTGAAATGATGCAGCCAAATTCTGAACACCAACAAACTCAAAGCACATTCACTCATTCCTAGTTAAACCTTGAAAGGATACAGCTGTCTTTTAATCCAAAGCTGCTTCACGTTACATACATTACTTGTTTATTTTCAAGTCATTCAAATACTCGAAAATAAAACTCTTGCTGAAAATAAATACATTTTAGACAGTTTAGTTGCATTTTATTATCTGAAGATGTAGAAAGTTTCAGATCATTATCATGTTAAAATCGTCATTTTCATGTACAATTTTCTGAAATGGGGTTACCATGTTTAACAATTCTTTACATGAAAAGTATTTAAGATAGAGAGACATAATTTGCAGTTTTAGAAAGGTCATTAATTATTTTTGGTGATAAGAACATCACAGATACCAAAAAGCCAGTGTGAAAAAAATCAGAAGTAACCATTTGAGGCCAATTTTACCAAATTTCAACAATAAAAGTAACGTAGATTACACCAGAGTTGACCTTTAACTTCCCTGTAAGTATCATTCATCAGCTCTGTCATAGCTGTGGCACATGTGAAAGTTGATTTTGAAATCAAATAATATCTTTTACACTTTTTGTAAATTTGATAATGCGCTTCCTTTATTTTGATTATTTAAAGGGTAACGTATATTACAGGCTGTTACACGGTAACGCCCCAGGGGGCAGAGGGCTAACATCTTGCAAAATGCTCGCCAGACATCAGGCTTTAAGAAAAATATGGTCTACAAAATTCCCCCTGAGGGGGGAGCTAAACGATACCTAGCCAGCGGTCTAATTGCCTGGGTCCTGCGAAGCTCAGTGTAATAGTTAGGTTTCATAACCTGGAGTCCCGGTTGCAAGCCTCGCTGAATCCATTTTTTGTTTCGGGAGTGTACTTGGGCAAGACACTTCAGAGCCCAGACATAATTACTTGTCAGGTAGAAGGGGATTTAGAAACTTGTTCACGGCTGTGATGAATCATGTCGCCCCGAGCCGAATTTCCCTTCTTAGTGCCCAATTCATTGTAAACTCGACTGCCCAAGTTCATTGAAAACTGACATCACTGGGAACGGACGTCACTGAAACCTTGGTAATGCGTGCTAGAACGTGCCGCTTGGCACATTATCTTGATGTTAATCTTGATCGACGCCGCCATTTTTTTATTTTGTGTGGTTATGTATACGAGGCTCCAGAAAGGGAAACTGTTTTATGTTAGTTTTGTCAGTATACATGATATACATTGTATATGTTCGGGGCATAGGAAAATCTATTTCTGTTTTTCTGAAAAATAGAAACTTTACTTTGGAAGAGTAGAAAACATTGTCGGAATAGGAGAAAAAGCTGGTTATCAGCATTTTCTCCTTTTCCCACGATGTTTCCAGAGGGCTTCTTCATCGGGGTCGTTAAAACCAGGGATTGTTAAGTAAAGGGTTAATTAATCAATTTCTCACGGCCGAATGTATGATAGAGGATTACCATTGATATAACAAGATTTTAGGCTTGTTCAAATTAAAAGAAATTGTCGACTCTTAAATCTTACCCAACTAATTTGATATAATTTGTCTTTTATCATAGTAGAAAACATCGTGGACAAAAAGGAGAAAAATGCTTGTTGCCAGCCTACTGAAAATGTGACTCAGTTCTACTTGGAATAAAATTAACAGAACTGTTGTGTTTCATATACAGAATAATCGAGAATGCAGCCAGAAATGCGTTGTTTTTGGACAATGAAGGAGACAGTTTTGACCTTGCAGCACTGAACATCCAGCGAGGACGTGATCATGGCCTCCCATCATACACCGTGTATAGGAAGTATTGCTTTCCCGATTCCCCTGACGTCAATAACTTCGCCGACTTAACTGATCATGATGATGATACAAGACGTAGGCTTAACAACGTTTACAGGTAATTGAGGTTTACTTGCTTACCAATAAATCAGTTGACTTAACCTTTGAAAGGTCGATTCCGTGTTAACAACTACAGAACGAGGAAAAAACACTTTCTGGAAATACTAATTTTTGTTTGAAAATAACTTCACCCGCTCATAGCCTTCTATAGGCGCACTGATTCTAAATTTGTCTAGCGATCGCTTGGTCCTGGGCTCTTTCAAACTTTGTCGGAAAATGATGGATCAAGAATACTTGTGGTCACCAGCATTTTATCATTTTCCCACTCGCCAATCCTTTCAAACTGAAAGTTTTTAACCCTTTACCAGACGACAACATTTTAGCTCTGTCTAAATTGAAAGCATTTGCAGACAATTTCGTCGAGGCTCAAATGGTGCAATTGTTAATTGATTAGGTAGAAAACATTGTGGGAAAAGGAGAAAATGCTGGTTACCAGCATTTTCTCCTTTTCCCACAATGTTTTCAAAATCCTTCTTTTCCAGGGGCGTCAAAAGTAGGGATTGAGTGGTAATGGGTTAAGTCATTTATATTCTCGTCTGCAAGGCCTTTCAAACTGGACGAGGGTAGTCCTAATCGATGGCATTTCCACACGAAAACCTCAACGCGGCTCAAACGGTCGAATTTGTTTTAGAAAGGATTGAAAACATCGTGAGAAAAGGAGAAAATGCTGGTTACCAGCATTTTCTTTCTTTTCCCACAATCTTTTCGATAGCTTTTTCAGTATGTGCTTAACACATGGGATTGTTGAGTAAATGGTTTTAGATAAAGTAACAAGTCATGTATATAGCGGCTGATCCACAGAAATAGACTGTACTACAAAAATGACATTTATGTAGCCTTCACCTTCTATTCCATTGAATCAATTAATTACATGTTTACATAAATTAAATCCCCGTGGGGTCCCGGGTTTTTTTTTACTTTATAGAATAGGACCTCGGCCTTTCTCTATGGCATGTCGTAAAAGGCGACTAAAATTAGAGACAAACGGCTGCTTTCCTCGTAATTCGTAGGATTGCAGCAGGCTGGGTAGTTCTTATTTCAAATTCTATATTTTTTTCTTGATGTAAATAGGGTTTGGAATGGGAATCAATTGGCCTGTGGGACCCCGTGTGGTTTAAACGGGGGTATAAGAATAAACCACTGCAGTCCCGCGATCGTCACATCTGCCATTTCATCTGGCGGAACAAAAGTGACAGCATGCATGTCGTAAAAGGCGACAAAAGGGGCATCATTTTGTGTTTCATCCATTCCTCATTTATCATGTTTGTCTTGTGTTGTTCGACATGTATGTTATTTTCACCTCGCATTATTGTTTACTAAGTAAGTGCGCCCAATATGACCTAAGTTGTCGAAGGGCCATAAAACACTATTCAATCATTTATTCATTCATTACATAAATTAAAAATTCTGATCCATAACCTTGACCTCTAATTTCAGTGACCCAAGAGACATAGATCTGTTTACAGGCCTGCTGGCTGAGACTCCGGTTACCGAAGGTGCACTGGGCCCAACCCTGGAATGCCTCTTGGGAGAACAATTCAGGAAACTGAAGTTTGGTGACAGGTTTTGGTACCAGGGTACTGCAACTGGTTACAATTCAGGTAAATGTACACTCTTTACCAGATTCATCAATAGGTGTGCGGTTGTTTGCAGGGTCCATCGTGCCCCAGCGGTAAGGTGAGATACGCTACCTGGAGCCCTAGGGTGTGTGCCTTACTGGAAGGCGGAAGCATTGGGCTTTTCGTGTCTTTTTGTAAGACTCTCAAGAGCCCTGGGTCCGTATTCACCAACTATTCTTAAAAATATTCTTGGTCTTATACTCCAGAATTTTGTCAATGTGAAAGTAGCAGGACTTCTGATTGGCTTAACCATTCGATTTAGCCAATCAGAAGTCTTGTTACTTTCACGGTCAGGAAATCTTGAAGAATAAGACCAAGAATGTTCTTAATGATTGGTGAATACAGACCCTAGTCTGGTTCTGTTGAAACCGCGGGATACAATGATTAAATGGGTTAAAAATGTTGATAGAAAGGATATAATGCAGTAGAAAACCATTTAAGATAGTACCCTTCTAATGGAAAACGGCTGTTTCCACTATGTGCAGTTTGAATGGGGTCGACAGTTTTCGCGGTACCCAGATGGTCCCTTCTTGCGTGACGGGTCACAAATGTAAATGTAAACGTGGCAAAAACACCGTAACTGTAATTTCGGGAAATGTCACAATAAACAAGAGATACAGGTAGTTAAGAAATAATCTTCCTTCTATCGTGGTTTGTCGTTCGTTAAACACTGTTGTAAGCTCTAGAGGGCAATAGTTTAATTTAATACCCATGAAACTTAGAATGTTTTTTTTCTTGATAACATATTGGATGAGTTTGCAAATGGATCACGATGGGTTAGTAACTAGGTCACTTAGTCAAATCATTGAACATCCTTGTGTACACTCTCGAGGCCACATTTTCAGTCCAATACTGATGAAACTTGATATGAATTTTTCGTCTAGATGACATCTTAAACCAGTTTGAGTCAGATCGGGTGAAAAACTGGGTCACTTGGTCAAGTCTTAAAAAAAAACTTGTGTGCACTCAAGAGGCCACAATTTAAGGTCAATATCCATGAAACTTGGTCAAAATGTTTGTCTTGATGACTTCTTGCATGAGTCTAGAAAAAGCTTGTGTCCAATGAATATAAAAGCTTGTTGGGAGGCTTGTCACAGTATCTCTTTACCACACGACAAAATTTTAGACCGGTCCAAATTGAAAGCATTTGCAGACGACAAAATATAAGTGACTAAAAATTTGAAACTTGTTTTGGGAAGGGAAGAAAACATTGTGGGAAAAGGAGAAAATGCTGGTTACCAGCATTTTCTCCTTTTCCCACAATGTTTTCAGAAAGCCTCTTTCTCAGGGTCGTTAAAGTCGGGATAGTGTGGTAAAGAGTTTAAAGGCTCAGAAAAGCTTGTTCCCTTTGCTCGGAATGATTTCAAAAGCATTATTTCTCGAGGGCACTTACACTCGTTCTTGCTTGCTTATGGATAGAAAAGGAATTTGACCGATGGTCTTCGGAAGGGGGCTCAATGCATCTGCAAAAATTATCGCAGGCTGACCCGAGCCAAAAAAATTGCTATTTATAAATGTTATGTACAGTGCTACCTAAAGATCCATTCAATAAACAAAATGAAAGATCCATTCAATAAACAAAATGAAATTTATTGTATTTTCAGACCAGCTAAAAGCCATTGCAGATTACACTACAGCAAAAATACTTTGCAATAATTATGACTTTGTGAGAGTCAACGCACCAAACGCCTTCTTGGCAACGTAAGTACACTTGCTATTCTTACTGACGTTTGCCAAGTATTAGTTTAAACAAGTTCTTGCAACTTACACTGATATTTCTCGATTCTGCCTCCTGGGAACTACACCAGTACTCACTCCGAACATGAAAAATCCCGAGGATGACCACACGCTGCCGGGTATCTGAGGACCGTATAGTTACGCGGCCGGCTCTCTACCTCTCAACCACGGACACCACATTTTGCCAGGCATGGTAGTTAGCCTACGGGACTAATCTCTTATCCTGCTAAATAACTTAAATGAAACTTTGAAAGCGGTATTAAAAAGCTAGAACAATGAAATTTCAAACTCATTTCTTTAAGAAAGATATCCCCTTATTGGACAATGTAGATCAAAGATCAGACTGCACTTTCTACACCCACAATGCATAAACTGTAATGAACCTTTAACTGTAAAACATGTTTTATTAAACTGTAGAAACTTCGACCGTATACGGTCAAAACATTTTAGTGTTAATAGTTTGCAAAATTTATTTTTACATGTGAAACAGAATAACATTTTAGATTACTTAAAAGAGATAGATTTTTAAGATAAAATATAGATTTTCAAATTAACATTTTATTTTACTGTTTCTAAAGATTACCTTCATGCGCGCTAAATGACCACAGCTGTCGATGCGCCATAAAACGCCAATGAATAATAATAATAATAATGAATCTACACTGTCCTTTATAAGTCCGCGATATATCTGAAATGTTGAAATCGGGTTTAAAACACAACCCATACAATAAAGTAGCGGATTATTTGCTAAAAAAAGGCGAAAATGCTGATCTTGCTTGAACGATTTTATATTTTGTCTCACTGAAGTATTCGTAACTGATTTATAGGTTTAAACCCTTATTAGTTAAGCCCCGGTAAGTGTGTCGGTAGCGTACAGGACTTGAGAATAGGCTGTTACATGTTCAATAAGGGCCCGTATTCAACAATTCTTAAGAATATTCTTTGTCTAATTCTCAAGAAATTTGTACAACTGAAAGTAACACAATTGCTGATTGGCTAAACCAATTGGTTCAGCCAATCAATTTCTGTTTCTAGTTTAGAAAACTTTGGAGAATAAGAATATTCGTAAGAATGGTTGGTGAATACCGACCCAGGATTCATTCCTGTCTTGCCGTTGATCACTGCTTCGGCCATGGTTATAACTTACTGGAAAAGGAGCCAGTAGCTTTGAAAGAAAGGTTAGGTAGTGTAAAGTCCAGGGAAAAAAGAAACTTTGGGAAAATGATGGAAAAGTGAACTGGAGGCCGTGATATAACCGATAAATTGTTGAAAATAGGGCTAAGCACGACCCATAAGACAAATAAGATTATGATCAGACTACGCAGAACGTACAGTCTGATGTTCGGTCTACACTGTTCAATGAGATTTTTTATTTCACCCCCTCCCTCCCCCCCCCCCCAAAAAAAAAAAAACAGCTCTGAAATAGCAATATTTGCATTTTTACTATCCACTTTAACCCTTTATCACACAATCCCTACTTTTGACGCCCATGGAAAAGAAGCCTTTTGAAAACATTGTGGGAAAAGGAGAAAATGCTGGTAACCAGCATTTTCTCCTTTTCCCACAATGTTTTCTATCCTTCACAAAGCTAATTTCAAATTTTCACTCACTTTCATTTTGTCGTCTGCAAATGCTTTCGATTTGGGCAAGCCTAAAATATTGTCGTTTGGTAATGAATCAGTTTCATTTTAACTTGTTTAGGAGTTTAACTCTTTACCAGATGAGGTAATTTTGGTTAGTTGAAATTGAAAGAATTGCAGACGACAAATTTAGAGTGGTCAAATAGGTGGTTTTTAGCTCACCTGAGCACAACGTGCTCAAAGGGAGCTTTTAGGATCGACCGTTGTGCGTCGTCCGTCGTGCATCGTGCGTCGTCAACAATTCTTTAAACATCAACTCCTCCTAAACCGCTGGGCCAATTTGGACCAAACTTGGCTGGAATGTTCCTTGTGAGGTCCTCTTTATGAATTGTTCACAGAATTTGATTCCGTCAAAAACTCTGGTTGCCATGGCAACGAAATGGAATGTTTTAGGAAATTCTTTAAAAATCTTCTTCTCTGAAACCGCTGGCCAGATTTTAAAATAATTTCACACAGATGTTCCTTGGGTGACCGTTTTCAAAAATTGTTCGTGAAATTTTGATTCATCAAGAAACATGGCTCTGGTGAATGGGGGCTACTTGCACTATAGGGCAATGAAGAAGTTCTTAAAAATTCTTCTCTGAAACGGCTGGTCAGATTTTGGAAAATTTTCAGAGATATTCCTTGGGTGACCCTTTTCAAAAATTATTTGTGAAAGTTTGATTCGTCGAGAAACATTGCTCTGGTGAATGGAGGCTACTTGCACTGTAGGGAAATGAAGAACCTCCTAAAAATGCTTCTTTTTTGACACTGCTGGCCAGATTTTGAAAGGACTTTTACAGGTGACCTTTTAAGAATTGCTTGGCAAAATAATGATTTTGTTTCCAGTGCTTCAAAACGTTTAAAAAAAGGCTATGGTCCTCTCAAAAATTCAGGTGAGCCATCCAGGGCCATCTTGGCCCTCTTGTTTTTTATCTGTTGGGGAAGAAAACGCTGTGGAAAATGGATAAAATTGTCGTTATGAGCATTTTCTCCCATCACTGTGTTTGCAAACGGCTTCAAACTCAGAGCCGTAAATATCAGGGTATGTCTGGGAAGGGTTAATACAGTGCCGCAGTGAGTTACTTGTGTCAAAGGCGAACCTGCGTATCTTGCTTACACAATTCTATCTTTTGTCAAACTGTGTTCTTTTACGAAGTATCATTTTTATGATTTAACCGTAATTAATGAAATAAGCCTACTGGCCGTCGACCTAAACGTTCATTCTTATAGTAGTACCACTTTCTGACCAAAATGTACATGTATATCGTGTACCTACGAGGTTTATTTTTTTTTTCCAGAGATGATCTCGTATCATGTGACAGTATACCTCAGCTAGATGTCGAGCCATTCAAGTTTAGGACTACCATGGCAGCTCCTACACAAGCCCCTACACAGGCCCCTACACAGGCCCCTACTGCAGCACCAACACTCCCCCCTGGTCCTCCACCCAATCCCAGGCCAAGACCAAACAACCCGAGGCCTAACAGGCCTAACGTCCCAAGACCACGTGATCAAATGGAGGATACTGACAACAAATTAGAACACCTTTTAGAAGATCTTATTGCAAAATTAGGTCGTCGTGAGCAATAGAATTCAAGATGGCCGGTCGCGAGGACATAAAAGTAACTTGACAGTTATTAAATCAGTAACTTTTTTCATGTGCGGATATTTTGACTTGAGGAGCGAAAAATAGTACATTGTATTTGAAGTTATTAAGACTAATTGCACAACTATTCACAATCCTGTTTTCAATATATTGGCTTCGCCTTTATCAAGAATTTAATGCAAAATTAGTGCCTTCTACATTTTGTGACAATTTTCTATTATTTATAAAATCTTATACATGTACATGCATAGAATGTTAGGATTAATGGTGGAATGAAATAGTTACAAAATGTAGGTGATTTCACATTAAAGTGCATTAACCCTTTACCAAACAATCCCTGCTTTTTACGACCCAAAGATAGAAGCCTGATAACCAGCATTTTCTCCTTTTCCACAACGTTTTCTGTCCTGCTGGAAACAAATTTCAGTTTTGGAGTTAACGTTTATTTTGTCAAGTGCTTTCAATTTGGACGGGTCTTGAACTTTGGTAAAGAATCAACCTTTTCCCAAACAACCCCTGTTTTTTACGGGTCTAGAATGGTAGCATTTTGAAAACATTGTTGGAAAAGGAGAAAATGCTGGTAACCAGCATTTTCTCCTTTTCCCACAATGTTTTCTATCCTATCAAAGACAGAAATCATCTTTTCAGCGAAAATTGATTTGTCGTCTGCCAATGCTTTTAATTTGGTCTACTTCGTCCAAAAGTTTGTCGTTTGGGAAAGGGTTAAACGCGTAAGCCGGAATATAGAAAAACAGAAAACCTATTTGAATTGTGTATAATTCATTCCTCTAGGAATATTTAGTAGATTTATGCAACTATTACTTGTATGTTCTATGCAGCTTAACTATTCGACTCGCCTATTTGCTTCACTTCGACTGCACTGCACCTTGGAAAATCTGTTTTTTGCTTTCTTTTCGGCTGTTAGCATGCAGTGGTGTTTAACGATTTATAAGAATAGTCATGCTATGGCAAAATGGGGCTAAATGCATCTGCCTGACCAGTGATAACAAGCAAGCCATCATAATTCTGGCTTGCAACACGCGAAAAGGGTCATTCGGACATTTGCGTAAAGTGTCGCCTCGGATCAGCGTTTGCAGTCCGCACAGGCTAATCCGAAACGACACTTTCCGATTTTATGTGATTTTCTGTTGTACGCAAGTCTACTGTAGCACAAAATCTAATGTAGTCGTAAAGTGTTGTCTCGGATTAGCCTGCGCGGACTGCGCAGGTTAATCCGGGACGACACCTTACGCAAATGTCCGAATGCACCTTTTCGCGTGTTGCACTCCAAACTGGATACATACTAGTAATATCCATTTTTTCGAACATCTGACTAAATTGTGAGGTAGACATGTCCCTTGACATGCAAAAAAATATACCGAAAGCAAAAACTTTTTGATAAAGGTAAGCCTGTGCTGACAGCGCAGGCTGACCTCGGTCTATACTTTTTGTAGATGCATTAAGTGCCCTTTTCACAGAGCATTGCTCAACTTATTTACAGACCATGGCAAGAAATTTGACTAATTTAGTGCTCATTTCTGAGCAATATGTACTTTTTGTACACTTCATTAGGTCTTGACGCTAGACCATTTGCCATTAGATAATTAGAAAATTATTCCTATTTGTTGCATTCGAGCTTTCGTGTTAATGATCAGAAGTTGTGGAAATGTGCATAATGAATGAAATGTCTTGGTGCATCTTTGTAGTTTACTTTAACCCTTTGGAATTTAAGCGCGACTCACTGACCTTTTGCGGACAGTGTAAATTCAAGATCAGACTGCACAGAGCGTGCAGTCTGATCTTGGATCTACACTGCAGAGCCCTAAAGCGTACAGGACCTAATATTAGGAGGTCGCCGGTTCGAATCTCTAGTTTGCCATTTTTTTTCCCGAGGGTTGATCAGTCATGACGGCAGGAGTCATTTCCCTCTCTCACTGCTGATCTTTGTATTTCAACGATGGTTATGTGAGAAAGCAGCCATGGGGCTTGGGAAGAAGTGTGCGAAGTCCTAGTAAAAAGCAATTCCAGGAAGGAATGAATAGGTGCACTGATCGCCTGTGGTTTGACCGAAATAAAGCTCAAACGGTGCTTAATACCATACAATCAATCAACAGACTAGAAAAGTTTCTCTTGGCAAATTATAGTAATACATCGTGATGGAAAATATGGGTTTGTGCTTGTGTGTTACCTCCTCCCCTTTGATGTGTAAAAGCAGCCATTGGCTTGGAAAGAGAATTATGCAGAGTTCTGGTGAAATAGTCTGGAAGGAAGGCATGGATATGTACACTGGCCGCTGCCAATTAATTCTTTACCAAACGACAACATTTCAGACTGTATCAAATTGAAAGCTTTTGCAGACAACAAAATAAACGTAAGTCAAAAAATTAAGTTTGTTTCCAAAAGGAAAGAAAACACTGTGGGAAAAGGAGAAAATGCTGGTTACCAGCATTTTCTCCTTTTCCCACAATGTTTTCAGAAGGCTTCTATCTCAGGGTCGTCAAAACCAGGGATTGTTTGGTAAATGGGTTAATCCTCCCCTTTGAATCACGTTTGTGGAAGACAACTGTTTTTTTTTTGTGAATTAATGTTATGGATACACTGTCGGACATAATCTAAGACCTAATACAAGGACACACCTTGGTAAAAGACTGACAAAAGTCGGAAGTTCGTTATGAGTAGGGCTTGCTTCTCCAGATGCTACAACGTATTCAAATGCCAGCGGCTGCAAGAAAAAAATACCATCTGTACATTGCAGTGTATTGAATATGCAGTGCTTTACACGATATTTTATCCAAATTACTCTTTTGATAATCTTTCGGCTGTTCTGTGTCCATCTTATTTCAAAATTATCCTCGCCCCATTGAAAATCTCATCAGCTGCATACGTATCCACTCATAGTAGAAAGAGACCCGAGCATAAATACTGGGTGCAAAACTTCCGTCCGAGTTCCGACAACCTCTCACACCCCATGACGTCACGCCAACGAGAAGACCGTCACAAACAAGTGGACCTCCGCTATCGCCCTACAAAGGGAAAAGTAGCAGGCTTTGATACTAGCTGCTTCGTGATTTCATAGTTATTTACATCTTATAAGTGTTATTAGCGTCAGTTTAACCCCTTACCACACAATCCCTACTTTTGACGCCCCTGTGAAAGAAGCCATTGGAAAACATTGTGGGAAAAGGAGAAAATGCTGGTAATCAGCATTTTCTCCTTTCCCCCAATGTTTTCTACCCTTCACAAAATAAATTTCAAATTTTCACCCACTTATTTTGTAGTCTGCAAATGCTTTCTATTCGGACAAGCCTAAAGTTTTGTCGTTTGTTAATGAGTTAAATCAAAGTGCTGACAACGCTGACATGACGTATTCCATAGCATCTCTTTCATTAATTTGAAATATAGTAGTCAACCTTTTTCAGGGTGACAGATGAGTAATTTTTACGTTTCGTAGAGGCTAGGCTTTGGATTTCCTTGCCTAAGAACAATTCCGATCAACCGTTTTCCCAGATGGAAACAAGACTTCAATTAATTGAATACAAATCATACCCTTTCATTACTCGGCTGCAAAAAGCCTCGAAAAATATTGCTATTTTAGCATCATTATCAAGATAAGGGTTAAGTTGTTTATTGTCGAGTTTACAACCGTTTCAACAGCTATAGTCATAATAGGACGGTTAGTACACCTGTTTCATGGCTCTAGGTCGCCAGTACTGATACAACTTTCTTTCCAAGCCACCAACTTCTTTTATCATGTGCATCAGAGGTGGGGGTAAAAATTGCTAAAAGTTTGTCGCAAAGGGCAACTGGCTATCGAACCTTCAACATGCAGGTCACATGTCTGATAAGCTAATCTTTGTCCTTTGCGCTATTCAGTTTGACTTTCGTAATGTTTAAGCTTTATGGCTCTACATAGTTTACAAAATTTTCATGAATGGACCTGACCATGCTAATAAAAAATGATCGAAATTCACGAATTGAATATAATCGCAAAAAAGGATATACATTTTTTTTTTTAAATTCTATGTTTATTCAGTTTTGTTGAAATAGTTCTGTAAAATTATAAGAATAACATAGTAAATTCTAAACACGTGCATGCATATTCTTTGTCTTTAACACCTACCATTAATCGAAACAGAACTTTTTTTTAAATTGTAGACCAATACTAGTTTGATCTTAACACTCCACAATGAGGTTAACGTTAATTTAATATCATAATGGTTTATTTTCAACTTCTTGTTCCTGTAGTGTAATTCACTTTAAATAATCATTTGTTCCTTCAGCTTTGAATATTGCATTACCTTTATGCACGCTACTTGACCACAGATGTCGATGCGCTATAAAACACCATTAAAAATATCATAACGAAGGATTTACCATTTTGATACAAATTATACCCTATATTTGTCTGTTATGAATCATTTGTAACAATTCACATGATCATAATGAATCCATTTTTAATAACCTTTTTATCACATATACACATGAACATAAAACAATGAAAATATTTAAATACTGACGCTTAGAAAATCTCGAGTCGTGGTATACAGGAAATGGACACTCGGTTATATTCGTGTATTTCTCGTATATCACGACACTGGTTTTCTATCCTATACTTCTTCCCCAATACTTACATTACATGCCGACGCACCAGTGACGTTATTCTCCCCACTAAATATACAGATATGTCCATGAAAGATGTAAGGATACATATACTGGTTACACTCCTCCTCTGTTAACACGGTCATGTTTACCTCCATCAGTTCCTCAGACGAGGATCCTGTCTCTGAAAATCAAAAGGATGGTATTTTTATATCGAAAACACATGTCACTTGACGATAGAGGTATACAGTAACGCTTTTACAGGAGTTTCCTTGGACAAGACGCCAACAAAGTACATTTGAAACCCAGGAAAATGTGAGCTGAGCGGCGATACAACGGAAATAATGTAGAAAGCGGCGTAAAGCACCATTCAAACAAATCGTTTGATCTCGTATCATCGGTAATATCATTATTCGCGGCTGCGCTATTCGTGAAAATATTAGGCTACCTATGAAGTGTCCAAAACGTACAGTTCTTTGCCGAAAATTGACCGCTTTACATCACATGGCTTAACTTAGAAAAAGACACCAGTCGCAATACTATTATCGAATTCTTTTTAAATACATTTCTGTGTATAATCTGTAAATTGTTATGAGCGTAGTTTTTTTCAATTCTATAAGGGTATCGTGCTTAAGTTCGAAATTGCTGTGGTACCCGTATTGGGTATGTTTCCTATGCGACGATTCGGGAACCAGAGTGATGTGAAACCAGTCAACGAACTTCCGTTGCTTCAAAATATGGCCGCTGCAAGGCCCTCTCGCATTTATAATTATGGGCACAGACGTAAGCTCTGAAGCTGAAAGGGAAATAGAGTTCTCATGCACTTTACCTGTTACTCCCCAACCGGATATGACGCAGGATTTCCCGTCAAACTCGCCATCTTGCTCGCTAGTAGCCATCTCTATAATCGTGCTGTGATCTTCGATTTCGCCAGCGAGTTTTAGAACCGCCACGTCATGTGGATAAAGATGTGAATATTCATCGATGCCGTTTGTATAATCTTCATGCTAGGTGGTATGAAATCAAAGATTCAGATGAGCCACTCTCCGTGAAAAGGGGGCTTAATGCAGCTTCAAAAAATACTAGTTTTCTAGAAATGTTTTAGATGGCTTTCTTTCTGAGGATCGTTAATCCTTATTACTCTACGTAACTAGAATAAGAATTGCAATACCGTATTAAAAACCCAAATATCAATATTTCAAAATTATATTCTAGGGAGTGATATCTCCTTATCATAGAGTGTAGATCTAAGATCAGACTGCACATTCTGTGCAGTCTGATCTTGATCTACATTGTCCGCAAAAGGTCAGTCGTGCTGAGCAACCAAAGGGTTAAAACTAAGTTTAGTTTAAACATATCTATTTTACATCGATTGAGAAACAAGCTCTTACAACTTATACTAATCTCTCTCGATTCTGCTTCCTGGGAGCTAGACCAGTACTCGCGCCGAATTTGTGGGCCAATGAAAAATCCCAAAGTTGACACCCGCTCCCGAGTATCGAACTCAGGTTCTTTAGGTTTTGAGGTCGACACTCTACCTCACGACCACGGACACCACACTTGGAACTTTGGAACGTGTGGAAATCGGTGAACACATGCCAAAGAAGAAACGGGCTTACCGGGTATATAGTGGACACCCCAAGTACCTGTTCATTTCCGGTAAATCCGTCATATAGATTATGATCGTTGATTACCACTCGGTAAAGCTGTGGTTCACTGAAAAGAGATGTTCCCATCAACCAATACAAGATAAGAAAGAATTGTATTTCAGACGATGCATTGTAGGCAGATGGAGATATTGGGTCAAAGATAAAAAATAATAAAAAATGTAGATTTTGTATACAAATGTATATTGTCTTTGCATGTCATATTCTTCGAAGATTTGACCGGTCTGATATGACGTATCGGTCTCTCCGATATTGTATTAATATATATGCGCTATAAAGTAGCAACGTAGAAAATGGCTTTTATCAATACGTTTGAGGAAAAATCAGGCCTGTTTTCTCTCCAGATTTCTCTGAAGTGCTGATCATAGTTGAATGAATCGCACCAGGTAGCGTTTTATTGAGTAAACGTTTACTTTAGTTCGAAATTCAAAG
The DNA here is from genome assembly GCA_943736015.1 of Tridacna crocea. Lineage (NCBI taxonomy): Eukaryota > Metazoa > Mollusca > Bivalvia > Cardiida > Cardiidae > Tridacna > Tridacna crocea. The sequence goes on from OX031070.1 coordinate 16,809,943, forward strand.
TAACAGTTATCGCGTAGAAAAGTAGTCCGGTTCTGTACCCAGGAAGCCCAAATTTGATAAATGAGTATTCGTAGAATGCCATCTTGCGGGAAATAATGTACACATGTATTTATAGAAGGTCGAAAGACCATATTCCTTTTGGTTTATACCTACATATCTATTAAAAAATTATTGCCATTGATGTAATATTCTTTTGAAAACGGCAAACACTTAAAATACTGGTGATGCATTTTCTGTATGGATTGTGAATTAATATTTGAGGTAACATTTAGACAAATCAAAATAGAAAACCAAGCTGAAAGTAATTCGCAGGTGGACTATTGCATCATACCATAGTATATTTTTGAAATTAATTCATAATCTAACATCACCTATCTTCTTACTTACTCATAATCCACACAATGGGCTGCAGTCAGAACAAAATCCTTCCCAATGACGGATCCCCCGCAAATCGGAAACCAAAGACCGGGAAACAGCTCATACTGTAGCGACACCTGGTGGGGATGTGCCCCTATCTCGGCAATTTCACCGTTTATTATACGTTGTTTCAGCGCTGATGGACCGGGTGGAACGGTTGACAATTTGGATAATTTTTGCAGCCCTGCGAATAAAACCTATTCTCGATTAAAAAAAAAAAGATTCTAGACATGTACATTTAACCCATTATCACACAATTCCTACTTTTGACGACCCTGAGAAAGAAGCCTTTAGAAAACATTGTGGGAAAAGGAGAAAATGCTGGTAACCAGCATTTTCTCCTTTTCCACAATGTTTTCTACCCTTCACAAAACGAATTTCAAATTTTCAGTCACTTTTGTCTTGTCGTCTGCAATTGCTTTCGATTTTGAAAAACCTAAACTTATGTCGTTTGGTAATGATTTAAAACATCTTTTCTTCAATTATGTGAGTTTACACAAATTATGCATAATGGTTTTTACGTTGTTAAAGCTCTGATGGTTCGGTAGGAATGGATGACGTTCTTGTTACTGGTAAATCCTATAAATAAATGGACTGATGCAGGGTGACAGAGAGTCTAAATGTATTTCAGTTTAAATCTTTCGGAAATGAAATGGGTTTGTTATAGTTTATCTGTTTTTTTTTTCTTTTGTATTTTCCCTAGTTTTCGAGCAGTTTGTTATAGTTTATCGGGGTATTTTTTTTTTATATTTTTCCTTGTTTTCGAGCAGACGGGCCGAAAAGGATGTAGGTCCATGTAAAATTTTGAATATCTCGATATTCGGTTAAATCATAACCAAACAACAATATTTTAGGTTTGTCCAAATCGAAAGCATTTGCAGACGACAAAATAAAAGTGACAGTAAATTTGAAATTTGTTTTGTGAAGGGTAGAAAACATTGTGGGAAAAGGAGAAAATGCTGGTAACCAGCATTTTCTCCTTTTCCCACAATGTTTTCTAAAGGCTTCTTTCTCAGGGTCATTATAACCAGGGATTGTGTGGTAATGGGTTAATTAAGCCATTCTGACGTTGTTAGTGTCACCTTCAGAAAATCTTGGAGAATAAGACCAAGAACGTTTCTTTGAATGGTTGGTTCATACGTACCCTGATTGCGAAGACGAGTTCGAAAATTATTCACATGATCTTAAAAAGTAGGTCACCGGGTAAAATTTTTGAAAAAAAAAAACCAGTGTGCAATGCAGAGGATACAGTTTTCAGTCCATCACTCGTGAAAGATGGTCTAAACTTTTGTCGAGATGATATTTTGGACAAGTTTGGGTCACGAGAGGATCACCAGGTCAAATCTTTGAAAAACCTTGTGTACACTCTACAAACCACACTTTCAGTCGGTTTCTTATGATAATTTGGTCTGAATAATTCTGATAATGATATCTCAGACATGTTTCGAACTATTTTGTAGCATCGAGTCAAAACGAAGTTACTGGAAATAGATGTGACCCGTCACGCAAAGAGGGACCTTCTGGGAACTGCGAAAAGTATCAACCCTGCTCAGACTGCGCGAATCGTGCAGGCTGATCAGAGTTGACGCTTTTTGCTTTAATGGCATATTCTGTGCGAAAAGTGGTCATTGTACCTTGTTATACAATTATTTTTGAATTATCAACTTGAACTGACCTGGACTATCGTTGATCTATTTTCATCTAACTGATGTACAGAATTCACAGATGGTTCCTTTTTGCATGATGGTCACAAATCTCTAGAGACCACATTTTCACTTTTATGATCATCAAACTGAGTCAGGATGTTTTTTTCCTAATAACATAGACGATTTTGAAATTAGGTCAGCTTAAAAACTAGGTCATTATAGATCATATTAGAGAAAACCTTCACTATACTGTATATTCTCAAAGGTACATGGGCTCGTGTGGGTGGTTCAAGGCCACCGTGACCCTCTTGTTTGGTATTCAGTTGTAATTACATACCAAGTACGGTTGTGCTACAGAGTGAAATGTATGCGAACTTCAAGAAAACGATCATCATAATCTCTGAAAGAAGATAAAAAAGAAAACACTAAAAGATTATCTCGTTGCAGAGAAAGAAATACTTAAAACATCAAAATTACCTGTAGGTCGAAGTCATACGGTTAATCCGTAGTATGATCTATAATTTAAATCCTTACGACACAATTCTCGGCTAAACAACCCGAAAGACTCTTTGAAAACATTGTGGGAAGGGAGAAAATATTGCTGACTTATGTTTTCTACCCTTCCAAAGATTAATTACTATCAAAAAATGTTTTATTGTCTGCAAAAGCTTTTAATTTTGCCGGGTCTAAAAGTTTTGTCGTTTGGAAAATTGTTTGAAAAGAATGGATTGTGAGGATCATAATGGTATTACGTCGCTCCCCTGAAATAACAAGACTGGCAACCACTATTAAGTTTATTCTCCAGAATTTTCTAAGTTTGAAAGTAACACAACTCCTGATTAACTCAACCATTTGGTTTAGCCAATCAGGAGTTGTTTTACTTTCAGATTTACACAATCGTAAAGAAATGAGCTTAAGAATGATCTTGATCTACACTGTCTGCAAAGGTCAGTGAGGCGCACTTAGCAGTCAAAGGGTCAAGAATGGTTGGTGAGTTCGGACCCAGAGAACTTTGCACGGCCAACAAAAAATCTCCCACCGTAGCAGAGCTTGAATCTTTTTTTTTTTACATAAACTTTTTAGGTTGTCTTATTTCAGGGAAGAAATTCTATTAATAAAATACTGATATGAATCGATGTTTTTGATATAGATCTACTGATTACAAGCATGCTTCATTTAGTTCATAATTGTAAAGAAAAATGCGACTGTAAGAGCAAGAAACAAGTTTCCGTTAGATTTACCTTTTTAGTTACTCCAGCTATCCTAAGTCGACTGTAAGGCAAGTGTGGTTTGAGAGTGACCGTCACACTTTTATAAAAAGCAACATTGCAAAACCCTTCGGTCTGCAGCATAAAAATTTAGATCGTCTGAAACCTCTGTAAATGAAAAGGAGGGTTAAAATAACTGTAGTCGTATGAATCGTTCCTAGCTAAGTAAACTCCAATCTGTGATTAGATAAGATTAATGATAAATATCATCACATTTTTTCTTTCAAAACAGCCTGCTAAAAATTACAATTACATTAATAGTAATGATAAAATATCAAGAAACACGCGACATTGGCGGATCCCACATGGGGTTAGATAGGTCCGGAACCCCCTTCCAAACTTTCAAAGTAACTTCTGTCTGCCTGACATTTGGACCCAGTACTGTTCAACAAATATATCTTTGTTCAGGTTTTTAAGTAACAATGTTCGCAAGTATAGTATGATACCGGCATAGACTAGTACTGGGAAGCTCAAACATTTCATGCAGTAGCAAATTTGATATGTAGTGATCGTTCCGATATTCCGGACACCCCCCCACCCCCCCCACCCCTGCGGAAAAAAAATCCTGGGTACGCCCCTGCATGATATCATAAAAGGACCACCTTTCACATTCATACTTATCTCTGTGACCTAACATAAAATACTGTTTGCAAATCATAACTTCTTTATTTCTTTTATCACACATTATGGCCCTGGACCAATATTTAAAGGAGGGCTAAGTATTTCCCAGCCTCTTTTAACCTTTTACCAAACAATCCCTGGCTTTTTTTTGTGATGTCGTGAGGTAGAGCGTCGGCCTCATAACCTAAAGGTCCTGGGTTCGATACCCGGAAGTGGGTATCAACTTTGGGAGTTTTCATTGGCCCACACATTCGGCACGAGAAGGCCTACTGCTGTAGTTCCTAGAAAGCAGAATCGATAGGGATTAGTATAAGTTGTAAGAGCTTGTTTCTCAATCGGTGTAAAATAAGAATGTTTAAAGTAATATCTGGTTTTGACGTCCCGGAGACAGAAGCCTTCTGAAAACATTGTGGGAAAAAAGGAGAAAATGTTGGTAACCAGCATTTTCTTCTTTTTTCCATAATGTTTTCTTCCCTCCCTAAGACAAAATTATTTTTTTTAGTCACATTTATTTTGTCGTCTGCAAATACCCCCAATTTGGACTTGTCTAAAATCATGTGGTTTGGTAAAGAGTTAAACTATGTGTCAGACGAAAAAAAAATGGACTCGTCGAAAATCAAAGCATTCGTAGAACATATCAAACGTGACTAACATGACAGGGTTGGTCACTGGAAGGGCAGAATACATTGCAGGAAAAGGAGAAAAAAAATACTGGTCATCAGCATTTTCTCTTCCTTTTCCACATTTTCAAAAGCTTCCTACCACAAGGTCATTTAACCCTTTACTTTTTACCAAACGACAAAATTTTAGACTGGTCCAAATTGAAAGCATTTGCAGACAACAAAGTAAAGATATGAAAATTTGAAATTTGTTTTCTGAAAGGTAGAAAACATCGTGGGAAAAGGAGAAAATGCTGGTAACCAGCATTTTCTCCTTTTTCCACATTGTTTTCTAAAGGCTTCTTTTTCAGAGTCGTCAAAAGTAGGGATTGTGTGGTAATGAGTTAACCTGCTAAATAAGTAAAAAAGAAAGTTCAAGCCGAAGTAAAACCAATTATCTTTGCTATTCTAAAGCTTTTTTTTCGTGAGAAAATGTCTCCTTCTCGGATAGTGCAGAGTGTAGATCTAAGATCAGACTGCAGGTTCTGTGTCCCCACCTTTCCCCGCTTTTCCCTAAGAGCAAGTATTTAGTCCTCTTAACGTTCTAGATAGATCTATATCAACTTACACAATGATAACTTTCATTGTTTTCTTCCCATCTTTATCGTCTAACCTTGCTTGCATCGAGATATATTTCTGTTATATAAATTCAGAGTTTGTGTTATATATATATATATATAAAGGATTGATTTGGCCTACTCCGAGCTTATCCCATGCGTTATAAATGGTCAAACCTGGGGGAACACGCGAAATTACGTAACGAGCAATTTCCACTTCTGTTTGATGACTTTGTTTTTGTTTGTTTGATTTATAAAGATCTGGTTAACTTTACTAAAAACGATCACCAATGGTTTACAAGTATGTCATTAGAGTCATTCCCTCCATATCTCCTTCGTGGGATAATAAGTTAACTCATTACCAAACGACAAAATTTTAGGTTTGTCTCAATTGAAAGCATTTGCAGACGAAATAAAATAAAACAAAATAAAAGTGACTGTAAATTTGAAACTTATTTTGTGAAGGGGAGAAAACATTGTGGGAAAAGGAGAAAATGCTGGTTACCAGTATTTTCTCCTTTTCCCACAATGTTTTCTAAAGGCTTCTTTCTCAGGGTCGTCAAAAGTAGGGATTGTATGGTAATGGGTTAACTCTTATCGTGCAAAAAAATGAAATTAATTTTTCAACTCGATAGTTATAACTTGAATATTGCTGTTTCAAAGTTATGTTTCAGGGGAATAATATATCTTAATCGGACGATGTAGATAAAAAATCAGACTGTGCGTTCTGTGTAGTCTGATCCTGATCTACACTGTCCGCAAAAGGTCAGCAAGTCGAATTTAGCAGCTTAGAGATTGATAAAAGTTGCAAAACAACAGATTGCGGTACAGATTGAAGAAGAAAGTATTGGAGTATGTATCATGAAGTGGTATCAGCTTCGGACATTTACGATGTTTGACAACTGTTATGGGCAAAAATTATTGTGCTTTGAGTACGTCAAGTCTATCTCAATATCCCACCATCCTCTTCAACAGTAATTAAAATTAATTGACTTGGAGTTGACAAAACATAGAGTTTTTAAAATTCCTGAATAATAAGCGCCGATCAAACCCTTACAGCACAAAAAATATAATCTGCTGTTGCCTTCGAATCTAAAACAGTCTTGAAATTACAGTATTTCGGTCGAAAGGTATATTTTTCAATTATTCCAGCGCTCTTAAATAAGGTTAATCTACATGTATCACAATCCAAAAGTATTCTATGCTCACTGACTTACTTAATAAATGACTGAATTACAAAGAACAAGCGACTTAAGACTACTCTTTTCACAGGTATTTTTCATTCTTTAGGAAAACAAATGGTACACCGGATGTTACTTATGACGTCACAATTGTTACGTCTACATGACAACCGTTCATCAAACCAAAGCAATAAACATTTTACCTCTGCAAAATTTTGATTGTATCTTGAAGATATGGATTCCATCTACATTCCAAAATTTTTGAGTACATCGCCGACCGATTATTTGTAAGTTTTCCATGATCTAGCCATAATGTATAGATCTAAATCTTTATTTTATCTTTTTGCAATGGTATTTCGCGGCTTTTAAGTTGTTGGCCAATGGTGATTTACAAATTGTTACTGAAAATGTTTCTGCTTTTAGCGTGTGCTGTTTTAAAGTCTAAGTAGCAACAAATAGTAAACAAAGGGTGATAGACTACATCTGTTAACTTTAAATCATACCATTGAAAGTATGAAAGTCATTGTTAAGATGACAGTCTGTGATTGCATGGTCTGTCCTAGTTGCTGGCTGGAAAATGAATTTTAAAAACAAGTACAAAAAGGAAATGACTTTAGAAAAACAAAGTAAACAGTTAAAAGAAGGTAGAGCGACCTGACAACTTTGAGATTCATTCTAATTAATTTTAATTAAATTAATTTTCCTGCCAGAGACTAAAACTTTTTTGTTTATTGATTGTCATGTTCATATTAATTCTCGTGCATTTAAACGGTATGGCTTAGGTAGGATGTATTGTAACAACCTATTTTTTTTTTACTTTTAACTACTTTTTTGGACATTAAATCTGTACAACAACCATGTTTTTAATAAGTATTTCTTTTTTTTTTTGTGAAACTAGAAAAATAGTGGTGTCAGTTTAAATTGAAAATCAAATGTGAAGTAAGTTATGTTCGAACTAAAAAAACAAAGGGGGGGGGGTAAGAATCATAGCGATTTAAATTCTGACTTTTACAACAAAATATGGCAAAAAAAGGCATTTCAAATGAGGGATGAAAAAATGAAACGACACAGATTTTAGGGTTAAAGACGTCAAGTTTGCTGAGTTTTCCCCAAGTGATTTGAGTAGAAATAGCATGCGAGTTCAGATCAATTCAGGTCTGAAAAAAAAAAAACTAGGTAAGAAGAATGTTAAGAGTACTTTTCACAATTGATTTTGAATCGTTAACGGACACGGATTTAGAGTTTTTAACGAAGTATATGATTCTTTTCGCTGATGATCTTGTTTTATTTACCACTAGTCCAGTTAGTTTACAAGCTCAGGTTAACAGTATTTTGCGTTACTCTGAAAAATTAACTATTAATGTTGATAAGACTAAAGTATGCGTCTTTGAGAAAAAAAAGTCAGAACATGATTGTGATATTTTTATTAATGGTAGAACTGTTGAAATAGTTGACAGTTTCACTTATTTAGGTCTTAAATTTTATTATACAGGCAGTTTTATACATGCAGTCCGTGCTCTGAATGAACAAGCACAAAAAGCCTATCATACTTTACTTAAAGTCTTTGATAAAGTTTCATTAGACATAAAGACAAAAGTTTCGATTTTTGATTCTTTAGTTTTACCAATCTTATTATATGAAGCAGAGGTTTGGGGAGTATATAGTTTTAAAGACATTGATAAGCTACATGTCAGATTTCTGAAGTACCTTTTAGGTGTAAAACAGCAAACACCAAACTTTGCAGTTTTAGGTGAATTTGGTAGACTTCCTCTTTCTGTTCTATGTAAGCAACGAGCACTTAAATTCTGGTCTAAAATTATGTCAAACGATCAGTCACCTATACATGATATATATCTACATCAATGTAATAATGTTGCTGGAAATTGTTGGTCAAAAAGAGTCCATTCAATCATTGATCACTTGGGATATACTAATATTAGATTAAATTTTAATAGAGAGCTGAATAATTTCTATGCCTTGAAATTACGATTAAATGATCAATTCGTTCAAGATTGGCACCATATCATTAATAATTTACCAAAACTTTCATGTTACCGTTCATTCAAACGGAAATTTTGTTTCAAAGCTTATCTTGACAAAGTCCAAAATCAGAAAATGTTGAAGAGTCTTGCTAAATTTAGATTGAGTTCTCATGAGTAAGAAATCGAAACAGGACACTTCAGTAATATTCCACGTGACGAGAGATTTTGTAAAATGTGTAAAATTGGCTACATAGAAACCGAATTTCACTTTCTTTTATGCTGTCCAAAATACAATGATATGAGGAGGGAATATTTTGGTAACAACTGCCGGCCAACCCAATCTAAATTCATAAGTTTAATGTCATGCAATAGTAAAAAGATAATTCTTAATATTTGCAAGTATATTTCAACTTACTTAGATTTTCGCGAAGCGATCTATAATTCTAGTGAATCGTAACAGTTTTCATATAATATTTATGTTCAACAAAATAGCGCCTACTTTCTTATTGTATTAGAATATGTACTTCTTGTATTTCCAATAATTAAGCTACATCCTTTTTTCTTGCACATTGTATTTTATAATTGAACTGATATTGTTACTTTCATTTGCCTTTGCCATATTTCGTTTATTTGTAAATGGCCAAAGACATGTGATGTGTCGATAATGCCAATAAATGAAATGAAAATGAAATGAAATGGTTAAATGATTCACCGATTGCCTCCGGTGACGTCACAGCTGTGACGTACACATGACAACCGTTTAGCACTGTTATCAAACCACGACGGAATACTTTACCACTGCATAAAACTGATTGTTTCCAAAGATATGGAATCCATTTTCATCCCAAAATTTTTATGTACATCAACGACCGAGTATTTGTAAATTTTCTGTGATCTAGCCGTAAATTGTATCATTTTTCAACAGTTTGCAATGCTTTTTCGTGATGTCTGTTAAGTTGTCGGTGACCTTTTAATTTCTGACATTTGTGGTTACATGTAGCTCTGATGTAGCTGTGAAACACTGACAGACCAGATTTTGCTTTGAATGTTTGTGGTATTTATGATTCTTACTGAGCATATATGTAACAGCAGAAAAATTGGTGACATAACTATTGTGACGTTTACATGAAATTCGATTATAGTTTTGTCGTGAAGAGTGAAATGTGCTATATTGTATCATTGCATAAAACTGCTTGTATCTTGAGGATTTGAAATCTTTTTTTTTTATGCCAAATGTTTTACATACATGGCCGATCGCTTTAACATCAAGGGAAAAGAGTGTTTACAAGATGAAATGCTTTTGAAACATTTTAACAATCATAGAAATAATTGAATCAGAGAATTTCACTGAGAACGGACTGAAATGAAATTGAGTCCTTCACGGTCTGAACGCCAGACCTGACTTGTAGCCAAACTTACCTTTTTTCAATCAGAAGAGGATCTTTAGAAACTCGTAAATATTTCTCTTAAAAATAAAATTTTCGAAAATGCTCATTGTTAAACGAATATCTTATCATTCCAACTCCAAATAGAAAAAAAAATATATATATTGGCATCGTGGTTGCAATTGTGAAAATTTGCTTTGAAATTTGTAGTTGATCTCTGTCTGTGAAAATCGCCACAAGCAGTTCAAGACAAAGTGCTTTTTATTGCAGCACCTTTTAGTCAAAATTTGTAAATAGAATGAGTAGAAAGACGCAGCTTTAAAGTTACAAATGAAAAACGCCTTGTCTGTTTGACATACAAGTAGATCTATGTAATTCGTATTCATACAGTAAGAATATATTAACCTTTAGGCTGCTAAGCGCATCTTAAGGAACATTTGCAAACAATATACATCAGGATCAGACGTAGCAGAACGTGCATTTTTATCTTGGATACACACTATCCTCTGTCCTATAAGGAGGCGTTTCTCTATTCCTCCCCGCCCCCCCCCCCCCCCTCCCCCCCCACACACACAAAAAGGGGGGGCATAAGGGTTACCACCAAAGTGCGTGATTTTTGCAAATTTCTTTCAGAGGAGAATTATAAAATTAAGATTATGAAGAGAAAAATATTCAAAGTATTTTTCATTTTGTTGGGCATACACGTTACACCGATATCGCCGATGACGTCACAATTGTGACGTTTCTACGACGACCGTTTAAACTGCTATCATACCACAGCGAAATATTGTATCACTGCATAATATTGTTTGTATATTTTTGATATGGAATACATTTTTATTCCCAAATTTTTATGCCCATTTCCAACAGAGTGCTTGTAAGTTTTCTTTAACTTAGTCCTAAGTTTTAGCTTAATATTCTATGTTGTAGATGTTTGCAATGAGATTTCGCGATTTGTTGGTATGGTTGGATTGGTTGGCTTCATGTTCTGTCTTCGTTAAATACGACAATAAAAAAAAGGCGTCGGAAAAGCTTACAAAATAGTCACACCGAACAAACAGAACGGTTTTAGTGTTTAAAAAAAGGAAGTTTAAAAAATCTTAAGGAAATAAGATAAGAGAAATGTTGTTCTCAAGCATCTTTAACCTTATCACACAACAGTAGTCTTTTTGTTGATGAAACATTTAATATTTTTCTATTGGGCCTAAAACCATTTTTATACTTATGCGGGCAAACAATTTTGAAAAAAAAAGTAGGAAAATTTTGCTTGTAACTTTTTTTTCTACCACATTGTTTGAAAAGAATCATTGAAATGTTTTTTTTTTGGCTGGATGTCAAGCCAGCTTACAGTAAATGAGACATCGTGGCAACAAGTTCACTTTAGCATGTATATTTGTTACCACAAACATTAATGGTATGACCATCTTGGCAAAATCTCTTTGAATTTGATTTGACGAGAGCAAACTTGATACTGCAGTTATTTGGACCTTACCCCAACACTGAAAATTTCCTTCAGGTTGAATTAGCAGTCTTGGTGTTTGATCTCTTTACTAAGAATCAAAATTTTAGACTTGTCCAAAATTCAAAGAATTTGCAAATGACAAAGGAAACGTGACACAAAATTGGAACTTAATTGACTTTAGAAGAATGTTGCTTATTGTCATTCCGAGTTCAAACAGATCTAAAGTTATTGACTTGGTGGTTGCATGTGAAAATTTGCTTTAAAATCTTATTCCAGTCCACAGTTTGAGCTGATTTCTGTCTGCGAAAATTTAAACTGCTAGCAATTCTGGAAAAAGTAGGTTTTATTGCAGTACATCTTAGTCAGAATTTGTAAATATAATGACATGCTTTAAAGTAACAAATGAAAAACGTCTACTCGCTGCTTGACGTTATTTTTATGTAACAAAATTATATACTGTAGGCAAATACTATCCCTTCAACTGCCAATCGCGTCTCAAGGACCATATGCAAACAGTATAGATCAGGATCAGACTTCACAGAACGTGCAGTTTTATTGTGGATAAATACGTAGATGTTTCAGTCAGAAAATTAAAACTATTGTGTTTTACTATCAGCTTGAAAAATTTATTTTGCTTAATCGTAAGAGCTTTAAGGGTTTTGAATTCAATTTAAGGGTGTTCAGTAAAATGTGCGAGTGTGGTAATATTGTTTTAGGTAAATTGTGATGGTAAAAAAATATTCAGAGCGTTTTTCATTTCTGTTGGAAATACACGATACACCGGATATCATTAATGACGTCACAATAATGACGTTTCTACGACAACCGTTTAAACTGCTATCATACCACAGCAGAACATTTTATCACTGCATAATACTGATTGTATATTTTTGATATGGAATACCTTTTTGTTCCAAAATTTTTATGCCCATCTCCGACAGAGCACTTGTAAGTTTTCTTTGACCTAGTCATAAGTTTTAGCGTAACATTCGGTGTTGTAGATGTTTGCAATGGGATTTCGCGTTTTCTGAGTTTGTGCGGGTTTCATGTTCTCTCTTTGTTAAATTCGATACTAAAAAAAAGGCGTCGGAATGGGTTGTTAGATTTTCACTCTTTAGCAAACAGTACTGTCTGTGTGTGTGTGTGTGTTTTAAAAGGAGTACTGCAGTAGTGGTTTAAAAAAGTCTGTACGATATGAAAGATATGTGTTATCACACAATGTCATGAATCTTAAATTATGAAACATCATTTTTTTTTTAATAATATTGTCTAGGCTACGAGTATTACTTCATCATTTTTTTTAACTTAAAGCCATTTTAATTCTCTTGCATGTAAGGATTTTTTTTAAAAAAAGGGACATTTTCTTCTTTTTCTACCACATTTTCCAAAGAGTTAAAAAAAAAAAAAAAAAATACACACACACACATACACACACACCCAGACACAGATCCCTTCAAATGTTATATTTTTATGCTCCCCGAAGGGCGAGCATATAGTCGCCGCTTCGTCAGTCCGTCCGTCTGTCCGTCCTTCCGTCCGTCTGTCCGAAGCCATTTCTCCACAACCCCTGGACCAAAGTGGATTAAACTTCATATATGAACTCCTCAGGGTAAGGCGCCGACTTATTCTTCCCGCTTTTTTCCATTTGACCCCGTGTCATGGAAAAAAGGGCTTAATGCAAAATTGCATTTTTTACTAATATCTCATTCAGTTTTTGTCAAAATTTCATGAAACCTCATGGTGTTATTGTTTATGGAAAGATTCAGCATGTGCTCTTGTTATTTTTAATCTAGGCGTTCTTTAAGTTGACGTTCTGTCACGGAAAAAGGGGGTTTCTTGCAAAATTCCAATTTTTACTAATGTCTCATTCAGTTTTGGTCAAAATTTCATTAAACTTCATGGTCATATTGTTTTTTCAAAGTTTCAACATGTGCTCTTGTTGCTTTATCTCTGTGTTTTTCAATTTGACCCTCTGTCATGGAAAAAAGGGGGTTTCTTGTAAAATGCAAGGAAAAAGGGGCCTTAAATAATGCAAAATTGCAATTTTTACTAATATCTCGTTCAGTTTTTGTCAAAATTTCATGAAACTTCATGGCTTTATCTTGTTTTACAAGTTTCAACATGTGCCCTTGTTATTTTCAATCTATGAATTATTAATGCGAAAATATCTCTTTCCTGGTTTCTCAATTTGAGGCTGCATCATGGAAAAAGGGGACTTTATGGAAAAAATTGTTTTTCACTTGTATCTCCTACATCTGTGCTCAAAACTTTGTGAAATTTCAAATCTGAACTTGTTGGAATGTTGCCCAGGTACTTCTCTTCTGATTTCTCAATTTTAGGCACGGAAAAAGGGGGCTCCATGTAAAAAATCATTTTATGTAATATTTACTACATCACTGCTCAAAATTTTATGAAATTTCGAATTATTATTAAAAAATGCCACAAATCACACACCAGTTGTATTTATTTCAATGATGCAATATTGCCTTATGGGAAAAGAGGGCTTAAAGGGGGCTTAGTGGGCTTATTGTCCTCTACAAGTTTGTGTTGGCTATCTCTAAGATAGTAATTGCCTTTTCACTTTTTTTTCACATTTTTGGGGAGCATGAACAAGTCCTTTTAGGATAAAAGAAGTAAACTTATATCAATTTCATATATTTTATGACAAGTGCTTGTTCGGGGAGCATAACCGGTCTCTGACGGCTCTTGTTTTTATATTTGTCAATCCTGCTGGTAGTATATAAGGCAAAGTTGCAACAAGGTCAATTTAGCACGTATCTTTTTATGTTTGTTATGGTGAACATTAGTAGTGCAACTGCAACCTACTAGCTTTTCTGGAATTTGATGTCTTGACAAGAGTAAACTTGATACTGCAATTATCTGGATCTTGCTCCTAGACAGACAATATCCTTTTGGTTAGATAAGCACTCTGGGGTAATCTCTCTACTTAACCCATTACTACACAATCCCTGCATTTGATGACCCTGAGAAAAAAGCCTTTGGAAAACATTGTGGGAAAAGGAGAAAATGCTGTTAACCAGCATTTTCTCCTTTTCCCACAATGTTTTCTACCCTTCACAAAACAAATTTCAAATGTTCAGTCACTTTTATTTTGTTGTATGCAAATGCTTTCGATTTGGACAAAACTAAAATTTTGTCATGTGATAAAGAGTTAAGGGTAAAATTTGGAACAGGACCTAATTGAAATTAACATTTGCAGACGACAACTGTTAGAATTGTCTTTTAATATTGCAAGGATGGTTTCTTGAGCTTAATATTACATTATTATTTTACAAAAGTAATGATTTTTGTCTTTGATAGGGTAGAAAACATTGTGGGAATGCTGGCTCTTAGCATTTTCTCCTTTTCCCACAATGTTTTCAAAAAGCCTTCTTTTTTTGTTAGGGGGTAATCACATTTTCTAGTGCAACTGATAAATGGTTGCTACAAATGTTAACATGAGTTTATTAGTTTACCTGAAAATAAGAAAACACTGTGGGCAAAGGAGAAAATACTGGTTGTCAGCATTTTCTCCTTTTCCCAAAATGTTTTCAAAAGGGGTTCTTTCTTAAGGCCGATAAAAGTCTGGATTGTGTGGTTAAGGGTTAAAGAACGATATAAACCCTATGGACATTTTTTTTCTAGAATGAAACCCAGATAATTACTATTTCATGGCTGACTGTTGTCGGTAATGATTCAGAAAAACAGTGTAGATCAATGATCTGGGCTCGTATTCACCAACCGTTCTTGAGAAAATTCTTATTCTCATTCTCCAAGGTTTTCTAAATTTGTAAGTAACACAACTTTCGATTGGCTAAACCACCCGCTTTAGCCAATCAGAAGTTGTGTTACTTACTAATGTAGAAAATTCTGGAGGAAAAGACAAAGAATGTTCTTAAGAATGGTTGGTGAATAATGGCCCAGATTGCACATTTTGTGCCGTCTTATCTTTTTCTACATTGGCTGCAAAGGCAAATATAGCAGTGAAAGACATTTTAAAGTTAAGATGTGTTTTATCATTTCAGGTTCCACCGACTTGAATCGTTCATTGACATCTGTGAGAATCTTAGTCTGAATCTTCGACTAGGAAATGACATGTCATTAGATGTGATGAGAAGCCTGTTGGAATTTCCACCCGTTCATGGTAAAACCAGTTATCTTCATTATTTATCTCTATTTCATCTGAATAGAACAAAATACTGTCCAGCCTAGTGTAGTAGGGTAGTTGGTAGCATACAGGACTTGAAAATAGGGGGTCACTCTTTTAACCCCCAGCTTGGGCAGTTTCTTGCAAAGAATTGATAATAGTCATTGCACCAGGATTCATTTCTTCTCTCACTACTTTTCATTATTTTGACAAGGTTTTTTGTGGGAAAGCAGTGGCTTGGGAAGTATGAAATACTAGTATTTAACTCTTTACCACACAATAAAAATGTATGCTTGTCCAAACTGAAAACATTTGCAGACGAGAATTTCAAAAGTGTATCAATTAATGGTTGCGTCTTTGATAGGCAAGAAAACATCAAGGGAAAAGGAGAAAATGCTCGTTGCTAGAATTTTCTCTTAATGTTATGAAAAAGTTTCTTTCTCAGGGGTTGTTAAAACTCTGGATAGTGTGGTAAAGAGTTAAAGAAATTTTTGGAAAGTATGAGTAGGTGCACTGGCCATGGTGATATAAATGAAATAATGTTGAAGCAGCGATACACATACCATACTGCTGTATACAAACAATGCCCAGCCAGTACAGGTATGCTTAACCCTCTCCCAAATGGCAAATTCTAGACTGTCCCAAACTCACAGTGTTTGCAGATGACAATTTTGATTTTGATGAGAATGGCAGAAAATTTTTTGATAGGCTAGAAAACACTGTGTTTTCAAAAGACTTGTACTGCAGACATGTAAAAACCAGGACTTGTTTGGGAAAGAGTTAAACCCCTTGTAGGAACCAAAAGTATGCATGCTAACTGCCGTGCTCAATATAGGTTGCTTTCTTAACCCTTTACCAAACGACAACATTTTAGACACCGAAATTGAGAGCATTTCCAGATGACAAAATGAATGTGACTAAAACCTTGAAACTTGTTTTAGGAGAGAAGAAAATTTTAACATTGTGGAAAAAGGTTACCAACATTTTCTCCTTATCCCATAATGTTTTCAAAAGGCTTCTGTCACAAGTTCATTAAAAGTAGGGATTGTGTGGTAATGGGTTAAAGGTGGGTATTCAGAATTTTCACATCCCACCAAATTAAAAAATATCTAGATGTATATCACTGAAATTTATATGGAAAAACAATACAAATCATCAATAATTAAGAATCATAGAATTGCAATTTTTTTTTTTTTATGTTATTCCCTTAAAAGGCTACGTAGCGTCTTAAGCTATTTTTAGATTTTCAGCCAAAAATAAAAAAAAGCATCGTGGGAATGTAAAGTGACTGGCATGTGACTAATGATGCTGAAATTCCATAACATAACAAATATGTAATTATTTTCCATAATATCTTCTTCGGACGCAATGTTTGAAGCTTCATCTCTGTATATTTCCGGTGTGTAAATGAGTGAGTTGCTAATGTAAAGATTGACGGTGTTTCCTGTCGCTGTCAACCTGGGCTGTAGTAAATCTCTAATTTATCTTGTTGTCGGATGGTTTTCGACTATTGGGGTTTTATGAATGAAAATGATAAGGCTTTTGGATTATAAGGATGATTTTTGTAAAATTTTCGTCATAAAATCTGAAAGGCCACCTTTAAAGAAAATGCCAAGACAGGTTTAAAAATGGGTCACATTAGGTCAAAAAGTGGGTCACTTGGCAAATCTTTAAAAACATTTTGAACACCCCAGTGACTGTAATTGCAGTCCAGTACTGATTGATGCTTTTAAACTCACGCAGGCTCGTGGAAGCGATTCAGGACCATCATTGCCCTCTCGTTAAAATATTGCCCCTAAAGGAAAAAGTATCACAATCGGCCATGAAAGTCAATGATTATTGTTGATCCAAAGCTTGAGAATAACCAATTTTTCCAACCTTGTTACATATTATTGATGTACAATAACACTGTATGTATGGTTTTCCCTGACTTCCTCTTTCTTTGAACTTGGACCCTTAGTGAGCCCCAAAATTTCTATCTGTGCCTTCTCTACTTCATTTGAAGAGAGTCAAATGACTCCCAAGTCAGAAAGTCAAGGGAAAACCCTGCTCTATGTATGATGTATATCCCTATAGAGTTCAGGGTTCATATAAAATTTACTAACCATTCATAATAATATTTTAGTCTTATTCTTCAGAATTTTGTCAGTGTGAAAGTAACAGAACTTCTGATTGGCTTAACCATTTGCTTTAGCCAATGAGAAGTTCTGTTACTTTCACAGTTAGAAAATCTTGAAGAGTAAGACAAAGAATGTTCTTAAGAATGGTTGGTGAATACAGACCCTGATTATTTGTAGATTTACTAAATCAAATGATGTATCATTTTCTTACTTTCATACAAAGGTCACTATGCCATGAACTCTCTCTTTTCCCTGATCAAAGACACTGTCCTAGAATACCAGGAAGCCAAACTAAATGGCCCTACTAGTGGATACCCATCCACAGCGTCTGGTAGTTTGAGCACCTGTGTGAATAAAGCTGGCCATTTACAACTTGGAGAAGCCTCCAATAGAACACAGTAAGTACAAAACAATTCAAAATGATGTCTTGAAAAACAGGTATTTCCCCATAAAGTGCTAATTTTGAGTCTGTACAAAAGATGAACATATATTGCAATTTCAAGGTTGTTTTTGTCAGTATATCAGGCAAAAAAAGCAGAGAGTTATATACATCAAGATTGGGTCTGTTTCACCAACAATTCCTAAATTCATTCATTCTTTGTAATTTTGAAATGGTTTAGCCAATCAGAACTTGTGTTATTTTCTAAATCTAGCAATGAAATAAGAATGCAGTTCAGATTGGTTGCTGAATATTGGCCCAGACTGCATTCTGTACATAGTATAGCTTCAAAGCTACTATCTATTACTAATGGTAGACATTGGATCTACTGTCTACCTGCATGTCCATCAGTCTCACTTCTGCCTTTTTATCAGTAATATCTATTGATTCATGCATGCTTGTTCATCTGTACACCCAGTTTTTAACGTCCAGGCTATACCTTTTTTGTGCTAATACTCAATTTCAACATAACTTTGCACAAATACTAACTGTGTTGAGAAGATATGTCATGTAAAAGAATCATGTCCATAGGTTGAGGGTCAAGGTCACAGCGTGGTCAAACATGTTTTTAGAGGATACTGTTTGTGTTTGGCCTGTAAATCTTTAAATCATGAATGATTTGATGTATCTGACAGTTTTCAGAACTGTTAACTTCAAAAAGATAAGGTATCGCAATTAAGGCTTTACTGAACAATCCCTGGTCTTTAGGACCCTGAGATAGAAGCCTTTTGACAACATTGAGGGAAAAGGAGAAAATGCTGGTAACCTTTTTCCACAATGTTTTTTACCCCATTGGAAACAGATTTCAATTTTTGAGTTACGATTATTTTGTTGTCTGCTAGTGCTTTCGATTTGGACAAGTCTAAAATTTTGTCATTTTGTAAAGGGTTAAGGACCATCTTAGTTGATCAAAGGTTGAGGTCAAATATGATTAAAAACACAGACTTGAATTTCAGTATAACTGTATAGAATTGTCAAGTACATAAAGTGGATGTGTTGCACACAAGATGTATGTCTATAGATCCCTATAATTCTAGAATAACTTTGTACCAATTGTAACTACATCACGATGATGTGTCATGCTCAAATCATGTCCATAGGAAAAAGGTTGAGGGTACAGTAAGGTCAAATAAGTTTAATGAGTCGTAGTGCTTATGTCTGGCCTGTTACTCTTTTTAATTATGAATGAATTTCAATTCAAATATATAGAATTATCAACCACAATGATATGATGCGTCATGCACAAGCGTTCTATGCATAGGTCATAAGTCAAGGTCATGTCAAGGTCAGAATGTTTGTAAGTGTTGTGTCCATAGTCAATGTTCACGTTCACAGCTCACAGGAAAAGGTCACTATTTTGGGGGTATCAGTCAGTTCTAAGTGATGTGTCATATTCTGTCTATCTGTGTATCTGTCTGTCTCTACAGGTTCTCTTCTGGACTAAAGGATGACTTTGTCATCAACTTACACAGATCTATCCTCTTCTCTATCTCTACTTACAAACAGTATCTTGAGTCACTTAGAAAGTGTCAAGAGGTAAAACTTTAATACTCTCATACTTCTGACTGATACATGTGACACACAGAAGCCTATTGCTTATTGTTCTTTTCATTAATCCTCAGGAATAATTTGGGTCATCTGCACTTTAAAGAGCTGACTCTTATATCCTGAGACACATAAATACTTAAAAAGAAGTTAACCCTTTTCCAAACAAGCTAGCTGGTTTTGATATGTCTGAAGTACAAGTGTTTTGAAAACACTGTGGGAAAAGGAGAAATTGCTCATTATGAGCAATTTCTCCTTTTCCCACAGTGTTTTCTACCCTTCATAAGAACTTTCTACCATTTTCATCAAAATTAAAATTGTTGTCTGCAAACCCTGTCAGTTTGGAAGAGTCTAAAATTTGTCGTTTTGGAAAGGGTTAAAAGTCCTCTGTCAAATCAATTTGGTAACAAATAAGGTGCAGCCTTGTTGACTATATACATGTAACAAAGTGGGCAAATGTGTCTGCTAAAGTGCATTCTAACTAGAAATTTTTGCCTTGTCTACATTTGAAGCCCACTTTCAAAGGCTGAGAAATGAAATTGATATTTTTAATTATTGGTCTGTTCGGTTAGAATATCTCACAAAACCTGATATAGAATATATGATGTATATCTGAAAATTGATAATAGATTTTCTCCACTTCGATCTTGATTTACATAGTTTGCAAGGCAAAATAGCTCTCTAGCATAGATTTATGAACCTTAGGAATAAAGCTTAAGTGAATCTAAAGAACAAAGATTTTGAAAACATCAATGGATAAAGGAAAAGTCCCAATATTTGATTCACATTAAATTTGTGGTCTCTCTAAAATTTTGTAATTTGGTAAAAACTTTCAAAAAAACCAAAAATTATTCATGAAGACTCTCCGGTGACCCATCTTTGCGAGCCTTGGCTGATTGAGCCCAATTTCAAGATTACTGCGATGCGCCCTCTATTGGATGCTGGTTATTACTCACCTTTACATCTGACATGTTTCTAAAAGCAAATGAAATATCGTTTTACAAACCGCTTACAAATACACATGAAGCGATAAGCAGACATCCACATGGGTTTCCATGTTTTACCTTTTATTCCAAAGGTAGAGACCTTGTTCTATTTTTATCAAAGATGAAATGCTACAAGTGATTTCATTCATTGCAGCTAGAGCTGGCTGCATCCAATGAAAAAGCATATCGGGTGAACCTAAAAATCAAGCTCGATTTGCAAAGGGTAGAGTAACGTAGTGAATCGTCGGCCTTGGCTTGTGAAGATGCCGGTGACCAAAATGTTTTCTACCCTTTAAAAGAGTGTAAGAGCTCATGTGCACCGATTTTGAAATTTTGGAATAATCTAAAGTCTTTTGTTAAACCTTTTATCTACTGTATATGTGGATACATCCGGGTGTCGAAAAATTTGCAAATTACTGATTAAGGGCATTATTCGTACAGAAATGTTTGCGAATTCAGGACACTCTTGATTTGTTAGTATACATGTGGTAAAATACGTGAACAGATAAATTTGCGAATTTGAAAGCCCAAAAAATTCCAAGGTGCAAACATTTCCACTTATACAGTATATAGATTTGAAGACAAACTGCCATTTATTCTGGTTTTAGGCTTGTGTTCTTGCAAAACAAAAAACAAAAGAAACTCAGAGTCAACTAGACAAACTAAAGAATTCAAAGAATCAAAAGAAACCCTTCTGGCTAAAGAAAGTGAAAAGCGTGGAAGAATTGGAAGAAAAACTAATGACATGTAAAGTGCATGAGGCCCAAGCAGAAATGGCTTTTACCTCATCTTTAAGTGATGTGACAGAATACAGAGAGAGCCAATTAATATATGTAAGTTTATAACAATTTGTTCTATGCTAAATAATTTTATCAAAATACGAAAGACAGAGAAGATCTAGAGTGATTTTTTTTATGTATTATCATTAATCCTTTAACTCTTTACTAAACAATCAGGTGTATTAACAAGAAATTTGTTAAAAAAGGAGAAAAAAAGGAGAAAATGCTGGTAACTTGCATTTTCTTCTTTTCCCAAAATGTTTTCTACTCTATGAAAGACAAATTCTTTCATTCTTTCATTTGAGCTAGGTATCTTTAACTTTTTACCACACAATCCCTACTTTTAATGACCCTGAGAAAAAAGCCTTTTGAAAACACTATGCGAAAAGGAGAAAATGCTGGTAACCAGCATTTTCTACTTTTCCCACAGAGTTTTTTACCCTTCCCAAACCAAATTTTAATTTTTCAGTCACCTTTATTTTGTTGTCTGCAAATGCTTTCAGTTTGGACCAGTCTAAAATTTTCTTGTGTGGTAAAGAATTAATTCAGACCGGTCTAAATTTTGTTGTTTGGTAAAGAGTTAACAAACTAGATGTGCAAAATTTTATACTTTGACATAGTGGAAACATTCAAACACAACAAATAAAATTACGCTCTAACACTGGATTTTGTAGAAGTGATGGAAAAGTGCTGTGGGAAAATGCAAAATTCTTGTTTCTCTTGTTTCATTTATGCATTTAAACTTTTTAAAGCTTTTTCCTTCAGGATTGCTAATTTATAAATTTTTACCAAACAACAAATTTTAGACTGGTCCAAATTGAAAGCGTTTGCAGATGACGAAATAAACATGACTCGGAAACTGAAACTTGACTTTATCAGAAGAGAAGACATTGCAGGAAAAGGAGAAAATGCTGGTAATGTCTTCCTCTTGGTCGTAGAAATCTTAGAAATAAAGGCTTAATCAGCTGACTGATCTATATTTTCAGGCCTCACGGGCATCACATAATACTCTAATCAATTAATGAAGTTTCTAAGTAGAAATGATTGTAAATCATGGCAATCACTATATTATTTTTATCATTCAAAATGAATGACAAAACAAGCATGGTTTATCATATGCTATTAGTTATACAACACTCATGGGTCCAGGTCTACGGGTATGGTTTTGACTGTACAAGAAGATAGCTCTATGATATTTGCAACAATACTTGAATGAAAAAGTGTCACAAAGGCTTGAAATAATCTTTTACTAAACGATTACATGTTTTTCATGGCCCTGAAGAGAAAACGTTTTGTTGGGATGGGAGAAAATGCAAGTAACCTCAAAATATTTTGCCATAGTTATGTCCCTTTGTGGAAAGAGAAATTTTCTCCAAAATTTCAGCCTTTTCACTAATATTTCTGTTGTTACTAAAGGTCTTTACTTTAACCTCTAACATTATCAGTTATATAAATAGTTCTAAACATGTTTTTCACATCCTTAAAGCAGTTACAACTAAGTAGTAGTACTGGCAGGCAGTGCTCTTGTTTAACCCATCACCACACAATCCCTACTTTTGACGAACCTGAGAAAGAAGCCTTTAGAAAACATTTTGGGAAAAAGGAAAAAATGCTGGTAACCAGCATTTTCTCCTTTTCCCACAATGTTTTCTACCCTTCATAAAAAATATTTCAAATTTTCAGTCACTTTTATTTTGTCGTCTGCAAATGCTTTCGATTTGGACAAGCCAAAAGTATTGTTGTTTCATAATGATTTGAATCATGTAACAGATAATAAGTTATGTTCATGGAAAAATTATCACAACAGGATATATTGTTCATAACAATCAATTCTCCTTTTATCATTGCCATACTTTGCAAGAACTGCTAATTTGTCTCTATGGTTAATATTAGAATCTCTTGCATTTTAGCAACCCTTTGAGGAAAGCTTTGAAACCATTTCAGAAAAGTGATAATAATCATCAAAAAGAGAAAACAAAGTCATGCGTCATAGAGAGAGTGCATTCTTTTTACCACAATCTTATCCCAATTTGAAAACAACCACCAGTGCATGAGCCAAATTTCTTATTTGTTGTCTGCATAATTATGCTTTCAGTCTGGACAAGTATAAATGTTTTATTTGGTAAAAGGTTATAATATGTGTCTTTTCTAACCTGTATATTATGATGAGTATATTATTATTCATACAGTACTCTGACATGCTTAAAGATGATATACAGAGACATATAAAACAATACTTGTTGATGTCCATAGATAACCTGAGG
Source organism: Tridacna crocea (assembly GCA_943736015.1). Classification (NCBI taxonomy): domain Eukaryota; kingdom Metazoa; phylum Mollusca; class Bivalvia; order Cardiida; family Cardiidae; genus Tridacna; species Tridacna crocea. The sequence goes on from OX031070.1 coordinate 16,833,401, forward strand.
GACTTGAGCATTCATTTTCCAATGTCAGAGTAAGTTCTTCCATTTTTAGCTCGTCTAGCCAAAGGCCAACATGTTAATGTCATGGCTCTGTGTCTGTCATGCATCTGTCTGTGTATAATTGTGTGTGTGTGTGTGTATGTGTGTTTATTTTCATTTCAAATATCTTCTCTGAAAATGCCCATCCAGTTTTGACCAAACTCAAATGATATTTTCATTGTCTCTGGTTGAGATTGCAACAAAACTGAAACATACTGAAAGTCTGTGAAAATCTTGTCCAAATTCAGAAGGGCTAGAGCTACCAGATTTGGTGTAACCTCAACTAATGGCCCTCTATCAAGCTTTTGCAAATTACAGTCCTAGGGTCAAAATTGGCCCTGTTCCAGGACAGCAATAGTTTGGCTTACAAAGTGAAAACTTAAAAAAAATTTCTTGTTTGTGACTATAAGGGCTAGGGCTACCAAATTTGGCATGTAGCCTCATGCAATAGACCTCTACAAAATGCTGTAAAATTAGAGCTATGGGGTCAAAGTAGGCCCTGCCCAAGAGCACAATAAACCTCTAGTAACATTCTTGTTTCTAATATTAAGGCCAAGGGCTATCAAATTTTGCACATAGCTTTATCTAATAGATCTCTGATAGTATTGAGCAAACTTTACTACTCAAAAACTAATAAAGTCTGGATTCTTTTATCACATTACTGTATTTTCAAGCATTATGATTAATAATATCCAGGAATATAGACTTAAATGTATGTGTGTATAGCAATTTATATTCACTTCTTTGATAAGTATATATGTTAAGGATCGACACAATAGGGTTACAAAATGTTTAGAATTAAATTCAAATTTACATTTAAGTATGGAATAAAAACTTGTAGCTTGTCATGATCATTAATTTTGATTGCTTAATTAACAAAAAAAAATCTAGCACAGCCATGTTTTAGAGCTTTGACCAATGGTGGTATTATTTGGATATCAAAAATGTGTATTTAATATAAAAATTAATATGTAAAAGCTACATCACTCTGAAATAAGGGTAGGTATGTGATAAATTACATTGCTACCCCATGTCCTGAATAACATGTACTGGTATCTCTCTACTTCCTGACAAGGGCTATCATATTTCTACCTTCTATGTACCAATATTGTATTGCTAGCTTTTTTTTGTAGATGTCATGCTTTTACCTTATGATTACGGTAATTTGCCACCTAGTCAAGGATAGAAAATCATATTTCAAAACCATTTAACCCTTTACCACATGAGAAAATTTTAGACTGGTCCAAATTGAAAGCATTTGCAGACAACTGAATAAAGGTGACTGAAAAATTGAAATTCGTTCTGGGAAGGGTAGAAAACACTGTGAGAAAAGGAGAAAATGCTGGTTACTAGCATTTTCTCCTTTTCCCACAGTGTTTTCAAAAGGCTTCTTTCTCAGGGGGTCAAAAGTAGGGATTATCTTATAAAGGGTTAATCATTTACAAAGCAATGTTTTAACCCTTTATCAAATGACAAAGTTGAAAGCTCATTATTGAAAGCATTAAATATGTCTCAAATTATGGAATTTGTCTTTGATGGGTAGAAAACATTGTGGAAAAAAAGGAGAAAATGCTTGTTAGCAAAATTTCCTCTTTTCTCCACAATGTTCTCTAAAATGCCGTCAATCTGTTGGTTGTTGAAACTATGGATTGTTTTGTAAAGGGTTACATGTCCCTAAAGAGGAACCCTTTTGAAAATATTTTACATGTAAGTGTGGTCTCATCTTGCTTTTCAATGTCCTTAACCCTTTCCCAAACATCAAATATTGGACCCATCCAAACCGAAAGAGTAATTGCAGACAACAATTTTAGATTTGGAGAAAATTGCAGAAAGTTCTGAAAAAGGGTAGAAAACACTGTGGGAAAAGGAGAAATTGCTCGTTACGTGCAATTTCTCCTTTTCCCACAGTGTTTTCAAAGACTTTTACTGCAGACACATAAAAACCAGGGCTTGTTTGGTTAAGGTACCCGTAACTCATTACCAAATGACAAAATTTTAGTTTTGTCCATATCGAAAGCATTTGCAGACGACAAAATAAAAGTGACTGAAATTTGAAATTTGTTTTGTGAAGGGTAGAAAACATTGTGGGAACAAAATGCTGGTTCCCAGCATTTTCTCCATTTCGTACAATGTTTTCTAAAGGCTTCTTTCTCAGGGTCATCAAATGTAGGGATTGTGTGGTAGAGTTAAAGCCAACTATAACTAGGCTTGACACCACAAGAGGTACTCTTACTATTTTAGACAACTTCTAAAAAGATTACAAAACTTTGACTGTTGGCAAGCTGCTGAGACATTCTATACTTCTCTCTGTACCAGATTCCTTGCACCAGCTTACAAGGCACATGTATGTGTTTCTGTTTTTTTTTTTTCTCTGTCATGCACATCTTTCTTTGCAGGGTTTCATATTTGATTAATTTGTTCATTAAACTCAACTGAAAGAAAATTACTGCAAAGAAATTTCTTGTGATCTGAATGGATAATATGCTCCGAACATACATATCATGTACACTGGCGAAACCAATGTAAAAGCATTTTCCCTTTCGGGAGCCCTGTCTACAAGACTACAGTATCAACACAACATCCAAAATGGCGTCGTCAATCAAGATTAACATTAAGATTGAGCGCCAAGCTACATGTTTTAGCACACATTACCAAAGTTTTAGTGATTTCAGTTCCAAGTGACGTCAGTTTTCAATGAATTGTGGCACTCAGAAGGGACATTATACTTTGTCAGTGTACTCAAATTGGTAAAAACCAGGGATTGTTTGGTAAAGGGTTAGATTATTGTCAAATTACAGGATCTGTTTTCAGAGAAGGGAAAACTTTGTGGGGGAAAAAGAAAGTGCTGGTTACCAGCATTTTCTCCTTTTTCCATATTGTTTTATGGAGCCTTCAACATGAGTCATTAAAATACAGGATTGATTGGAAAAGAATTCATGTCCTACTTGGTGCAAGAAAAGTGAACTCCCCATGACAAAGATGGCTAAATGCTCTTTTTGTGTATTCTTTTATTATCATTCTGATTATCATCATTATCATCATAATCATCATCAGCATCATCATCATCATCATCATTTTATTATTCTTAATATTATCAATTTTTTCATAAATATCCTGTGTTAATTTTGTTGCAGGATGATATATTCTGTTCAGTAATACAAACAACAGAACTTTTAAAACCTGCTGACCATCTATCAGAAAAGCCACACAAAGCCCCAAGCCATTCTTCCAGTCAAGTTTGCAATCTGGATAATTTTGGGTCTGAAATATGTAAGTAAATACATTGACAAGTGTTTCAGTGTGATTTTAGAATATTATACCCCTACCACAACATCTATAATTTCAGTAATTTTAAAGAGCAAGGCTTTTGAAAATTTTTGAAAAGGAGAAAATGCTGAATCAGCAATTTCTTCTTTTACCACAGTTTCTCTACCCTTTCCTAGATAAATCCACAAAATTGACAAGCGGCAAAAAATACTGACCCTTCTCAGCCTTTATAGTCGGCCCAACTGACATGGGTTCATCAATTTTCTGCATGTCAAACAACTAATTTACTTTCTGTTGGCTCGTACACGTAGACAAAATGGGGTTTATGGCTCCATAATTATGTGATGATTTTTTTAGCTCATATGAGCACAGAGTACTCAAAGTGACCTTTCGTGATGAAGCTGAGTGTCCGTCTTTTGCCATATGTCATCCAGGCACCAACATTTACCTTGTGTTTACCGTCAAGGCCACATTTTTATTCAGTTACTCATAAAACTTAGTCGGAATGTTTGTCTGATAGTATCTTGTACAAGTTTAAAATTGGGTCGCATCAGGTCAAAATGTAAGTCACAAGGCTCAAAAGCTTAAGTGTGCACTCTAGAGGCCACTTTTCCGCCCATTACTGTTGAAACTTGGTCAGAATGGCTGTCTTGATGATATCTCAGACCATATAGGTCATATCGAGTCAGAAAGAAGGTAACTAGGCCAAATGTGAAAAAAATCTTGTGTGCAGTCTAGAGGCCACATTTCAAGCCCTATACTTTTGAAACTTGATCAGTATGTTTGTCTTAGTGATTTATCAGATGAATTTGAAAATGGGTCATATTGGGATAAAAAAATAGGTCACTGAGCTTAATCTTAGAAAAACCTTATCTTATGTGCACAATAGATGCTCCTGAAATTAATCAGAAAGGTTTTCTTAATTTCATACAAAGAACCAGTTGGGTTGCATTGGGTCAAAAAGTAATCCCACAGAGCTATATGTTACAAAAACTGTGTGTTTACTCTAGAGGCCACATTTTCTGCTCATAGTCTTGAAACTTGGTTGGAATATTTGTCTTGATGCTTTCTCATACAGGTTCAAAATTTGTTTATGTCTGGTCGCAAAGTAGGTCACAGAATCAAATCCTAGAAACTAGGTCAGAATGTTTGTCTTAATCATAGCTAAGACATGTTTGAAATCGAATCACATTGGATTAAAAAGTAGGTCACAGGGCTAAATCTTTGAAAAACCTTGTACACGTGCAGTCTAGAGGTCACATTTTCAGTCTGACACTCTTGAAACTAGGTCAGAGGGTTTGTCTTGATGATATCTCAGAGAAATGTGAAATTGAGTCTTCTCAGGTCTTAAAGTATGGTAGGTCAATGAGCCAAATCTTGGGAAACCTTGTTTGCACATAACAGGTCCCATTTTCAGCCTTACACTCGTGAAACAAGGTTGGCATGTTTGTCTAGATGATGTCTCAGACAACTTCATAAGTACATGTAGGTAAGTAGGTCACTTACATGCACATGTTTTACATCATTAAAACAAGGAGGGTCAGCTTGATCAACCATACATGACTTTACTCAGGTGAGCGCTTGGCCAATGGCCCTCTTGTTGTTGTACAGCATTATGAGCATGCGCTTAACCACCATGTGCTAGAGCATGACCCGATTTCAGATTGAGTATTAACCCTTTACCCCATAAGGCATTTCTATGGGATCTCTAATTGACCCTAAATATGATGAAGACATCAATTCTTATGTTTAAATGACACCTTTTCATAGTATAGAAAACATTGTGACAAAAGGTAGAATTGCTTGTCAGGAGCAATTTCACCTTTTGCCACCATGTTTTCCAAAGGCTCCTACAAGCAATGTGTTGAAATGAGTATCTATGGAGTAAAGGGTTAAAGGAAGAATAGAATTTAGCTCTTTACCAAACAACAATATTTTAGCCTAATCTAAACTGAAAGCATTTGCAGAAGACAAAATAAACTTAACTCAAAAATTAAAATTTGTTTCCAGCAAGGTAGAAAACATTGTGGGAAAAGGAGAAAATGCTGGTTACCAGCATTTTCTCCTTTTCCCAAAATGTTTTCAAAATGCTTCTATCACAGGGCCGTAAAAACCAGGGATTGTTTTGGAAATGGTTAAACACATTTCAGTCAAAAAAGTTTTACAACCACAATGATGACTGTTATCTTTTTGCAGCACATGGAAATAACGAACAATATGTTTGGAGTACAGATGACCTCTCCTCAATACAAACAGGGCAACTTAAATTAAAGAAAGGTACTAACATGTATTCAAATTCACTTCCTTATCTCTTTCTAAATCATTTACCAAACAATTCCTGGAGGAAAAAGCCTTTTGAAAAAACTGTGGGAAAAGGATAAAAAATGCTGGTAACCAGCATTTCCTCCTTTTCCTGGAATGTTTTCTACTCTTCTAAAGTCAAGTTTCAATTTTTCAATCAGGTTTATTTTGTTAACTGCATATGGTTTCAATTTGGACCAGTCTAACATTTTGTTGTTTGGTAATGAGTTAAACAAGATTATTTTGCACTAATTCATATTGAAAGCACTGAAAAAATCTTATTTGGCCAGAGTGGATCAAGATCAGGCTTCAAAAAACACACACATGCAGTCTGATCTGTCCTTTTTGCTACAACATTATAGACTAAAGCAACCATGGAACCATGACTGGAAAGACTTAACTCTGTAAGGGCCATATATATATGTAAGAGGGCATCTGGGTCAGACAACTATTTTTTCAGAGCATTCTAAGACTTATTCTCGTGAACATTCTACTGTTGAAAGTAGCACAATTACTGATTGGGTAAACTATGTGGTTTAGCCAATCAGAAGTGCAGCTTTCTAAATCGAGAGTAAGACTAAAATATTCTTATGATATTTGGTGAATACAAACCCTGATCTCTTAACACTGATTGAAAAGTCTGGAGTTTTTACAGCCAATAAAGAAGGTTTTGAAAATATTTTTTGTTTGTTCATCAATATATTTTATCATTCATCATTTTTTCAACAATGCTTTGCACTCAAAGACAAATCCTATCTATTGGATGACATACATGTATTTAATTTGTCATCTGCAAATGCACTCAAAATCTGGACAAGTGTGAAGTGTTGTTTGGCAAAGAGTTATTCCTGTTCTACATGAGGGCAGTTAACAGTTTCTGAAGAAAGAAATTATGATAAATAAAAAAAATTTAGAAATGTTTATCAGACTAACAGAACAATTCATTTGTGACAACCTTTTCTGATTTGGTGTGGAGATGTAAGATTTTATTCTGAAGAATTGTCTGTTTGCAAAAGTACAGAAATTCAAAATATGTATATGATGTGATTCTAGGGACTTTTTGATCACTAAAGCACAAAAGCTAACTTAAGTCTAAAATTTTGTATGTTTTTGTGCAAGACAAAGTTTTGAATATACTAATATTTGCAAAGCTAAGTTTGAAGATAAGCTTTTGTGTATGTCTACATACAAAAATACTGTCCGTAGGCAAAAACATAATGCCAAAAGATAGAGGCTTTTATGCGCCATCTAAGCGAAAGAAATGCAAGAAAAAGAATCAAAATTATCCTTGAAAGCCATCCGAAGTTAATTATGAACTTCATTTTTTGATGATTTTTTTTTTATGAACCGGCTGACAAATGAGGTAAGATAAAGCGTGAGGAAAGTTGCATAAATGTGTGTGAAGTATGGTTGAATGGCAGGCCCTGTTAACCCTGGTAATAACTGGGCACGAAGTACTGTTTCTGAAGTGTAACAGAAACGTTCACTTACACAAATTCATAGGGTTTCAAAAGTCGAGTAAAACAAATTTACGAATTTCATAAATCTGAACATAGGTGTAAAGTTACAATAAGTTGTATGTAAAAACTCCTAATTTTAGTAAAAACATACTCTTTTGTTTTATTTGCAGGCCAGAAAGTAAAGCAGAAGTTTCTGTCAAACACTGGAAATGTAGCATTTGGATGGACAAGGAGATTTTATGGTGGAAAGAAGAAATATGGCTTTTATCTCACATCCAATGTGCAACAAGTCCTATGAGTGATTTTCTAATACTCGGTGGAACAATACCTGTCAATATTTTTGTTTATCATATTTTATTTATTATTTAACTTTTTAATCAAGAATTAATGAAATAATTTTTAAGATTTACAAATTGAAATAAATGTTATTGTTAAAGGAAACTGAAAAGTCTTTGTTGTTTATTTTAACCTGTTAGCATGCAGTGATTCTAACCTTTTACTAAATAAATTCTACGCTTTAGCTCTTTACCAAATGTCAAAATTTTGGACATCAAATCAAAAGTTGCACAAAAAATGAAATGGGGGGGGGGGGGGGGGGGGTCATTAAACTTGGCATCCTGCTGTTGTAAAGTGTTTATCCTTTCCAAAATAAAAGAGTTTAACCCATTACCACACAATCCCTACTTTTGACGCCCCTGAGAAAGAAGCCTTTTGAAAACACTGTAGGAAAAGGAGAAAATGCTGGTAACCAGCATTTTCTCCTTTTCCCACAGTGTTTTCTACCCATCCCAGAACAAATTTCAATTTTTCAGTCACCTTTATTTTGTCGTTTGCAAATGCTTTCAATTTGAACCAGTCTAAAATTTTGTCGTGTGGTAAAGAGTTAAAGATTGCTTAGCTGCTTTAGAAACAAGTGTCCAGAAAGGAGAATATGTTGGTAAATGGCATTCCCACCTTTTTCCAAAATTTTCTCTATCCTTTCGAAAAGACTCTCTATCATCTGAGCCACATTTAATTTGTCATCTGTAAATGCTTTTAACCCTTTACCACACAATCCCGAGTTTTAACAACCCTGAAGAAAAGCCTTTAGAAAACATTGTGGGAAAAGGAGAAAACGCTGGTTACCAGCATTTTCCCTTTTTCCCACAATATTTTCTACCCCTCACAAAACGAAATTCAAATTTTTACTCACTTTTATTTTGTCGTCTGCAACTGCTTTCAATTTGGACAAACCTAAAATTTTGTCATTTGGTAATGAGTTAATGAATGTGAACAGTCTACAATTTTGTCATTTGTGAAAGTTGTTGACCTTGAGAGGAAAGTCATAGTTGATGACATGGAGAGGAAAAGGCTGATAGTGATAAGATAGCAACCTTTCACCTCTCACCTCTGTTGCATGTGAGAACAGTTGTCAGTAGCTTGGAAAGGAAGTTGTGTCAGTACTGATGTGAGAAAGCCAGGGAACATGTGTGTAGTTGCACTGACTGTCATCATAATTATGTGCCTAAGCTATTGAAGTTAAACTTTAGTTCAAACAAAGTAAACCCTTGACTCTTTACCAAATGACATATTTAGCCTGGACCAAATGCAAAGCATCTGCAGACAACAAATTACTAATAAATCGTATTAATATGATAATTTTTGACTTTGATAGGGTAGGAAAAATGGTGGGAAAAGGAGAAAATGCTGGTTACCAGCATTTTCTCCTTTTCCCACAATATATTTCAGAAAGCTTCTTTCTCAAGGTAGTTAAAAACTGTGATTGTGTGGTAAAAGTGTGGTTAAGGTTAACCCTTTACCACACAATCCTAAGATTAATTGTCTTGCTGAAGAATGTATTTGAAATTTTGAAAACATGAGAAAAGGAGAAGATGCAGGTAACCTTTTTCCATAATGTTTTCTACATTACGATCAAAGACGGATCTTAGAATTTAAACCACATAATTATGTCCTATACAAATGCCTTCAATGCAGAAAACTCTAGAATTTCTTTGTTAGGAGTAAAAATGTTAAGCCATATTTAACCATTTTTGTATGCAAAGATGTTAAAAACGGAAACTGTAAAGTTTTCACTCAATTTTGAAGATATTAAACACCAAAATTGAACCTTTACTTATTGTTACTGTTGTTACCTTACACTCACAGGTTAACAGAGAGCCATACTCTGTGAAAAAGGGTTTGCTTGTATTTGAAAGTAATTACCCATGTCAGCCTGCTCAGTCTGCGAAACTTTTTGCTATCTTTAAATTTTCTGCGTGTCAAAGGATCATTCTATTTCATGATTCAGTCCTTTGTTTGAAAATATTGATTTTTATGGATCCATAATTATGAGATGACTTGCTCAGTATCATTCATTTTGGAGATGTATTAACTCATTACCACACAACAATATTTTAGACTTGTCCAAATTGAAAGCATTTGCAGATGACAAAATAAAAGTGAATGAAAATTCGAAATTTGTTATGTGAAGGATAGAAAATATTGTGGGAAAAGGAGAAAATGCTGGTTACCAACATTTTCTCCTTTTCCCACAATGTTTTCAAGAGGCTCCTTTCCAGGGTCATCAAAAGTAAGGATTGTGTGGTAATGGGTTAAGTCCCCTTTTTTTTTCAGAGCATGGGTCGTATAATTATGTCCTATGTTTATCAGTTTTTAACAAAAAAAAATTAACCCTTTCCCAAACAATCCCTAGTTTTTACAACACTGAGAAAGAAGCCCTTTGAAAACATTTTGGAAAAAGGAGAAAATGCTGGTAACCAGCATTTTCTCCTTTTCCCTCAATGTTTTCTACCCTGATGGAAACAAACCTCAGTTTTTGAGGTATTTTTATTTTGTTGTCTGCAAATGCTTTCAATTGGGACCAGTCTAAAATTTCGTTGTTTGAAAAAGAGTTAACCAAAATAAATATAAACACTTTTGTTGTCATTGTTGGACTCGTATTCCAGTACACTGTAATTTCCTGTTTCTTTGTCCTTTGAAGTCGGTTCAAGTTGCATGATTTCTATTGTTCCAAAAGTTTGAGATTTGACCTTTCATAGCGTTTAGACCCACTACTTGTTTTTTTTTTCCATGTGTCTGCATTTCCCTATGTTTGCTTATTAGCATCTGTGTTCTAGTTCACCCTGGTTCTAGCATTTTACGATTCACGTCATTACCTGAAAATTTAAGTATATAATTTTTAAATTCATTAGTTGCTCATTTGTCAAAAATGAGTCTTTTCAATGTGCATCCTAGTATATTGTTTAAGTGTAATAATTTTCACTGATTTAGGTACAGTCTGATAATCCGGTCCTATTAAGTTCGTGTAAAAAGGACCGGTCTTTTCCGGTATATCCACTAGTATTATGGGTACCAGAAGAGGAAACGACGGAACCAGTATATTGTCGTATTGAGCGGCGGATCTCTATTTGCCTGATGAAAAACTTGCTAAATATGTGTTTGCGTGAATTTTAAGTCTGAATCTTTAGGTAAGTGTAACCTACATATTAGTATAAAGGTCATGAATTTTTTTTTAGCTTGACAATTTTTTCGTTCAGTCCTCAACTAAAATGATGCAGGAACACAGCTGTGTCGCAGAATCAATGACCTTGACCCTGTCTATCTAATTGATGATCGCTACACAAGTTCTGTTTTACTCGTTTTTTTTTTTGTTATTGTAATTTATATTTGAATTGAGTTTCCTTAAACGTGTAACCCTTATACTTTATCTGGTTACCCCTGTCCTTTTTTTTCCTCCATGAGGTTTAAAATAATCTGTTCTCAAACCCAAGTCTTAGTTACAGGCTAAGAAGGTATCGAATTTTCTTGCAAACTATAAAGTGAATAACACCACCGGGTTGTGTGATTTTATGCTCTTTTGAATGACTGTGCACTATTGATTTATCAAATATAGCTAAAGCAAGGAAGTATGCTGGTTTAGTATGGCAAGGTTTTATTACCCTAGACGTACTGGTGATTACAGATTAGGCCTAGGCCTACTGGTTACCTCTTACGCAAAGCTTCTGTGTAACTGTGTTACTTAAATTACAGGAATAAAAAATGAAAATCCATTTGCCTGTACATGTTAATTAACTCATTACCAAACAACAAAATTTTAGCTTGTCCAAATTGAAAGCATTTGCAGATGACAAAATAAAAATGACTGAAAATTTGAAATTTGTTTTGTGAAGGGTAGAAAACATTGTGGGAAAAGGAGAAAATGCTGGTTACCAGCATTTTCTCCTTTTCCCACAGTGTTTTCTAAAGACTTCTTTCTCAGGGGCATCAAAAGTAGGGATTGTGTGGTAATGGGTTAATGTCCTTCAAGGATACAGAACATGTCCGTTTATTTTCAAATATTCGTATAAATATTTTGGTCACAGAGTACTCATTTTGTTAAACAGGTATATATTTGCAAAGGGTGAGAATAAACCAGAAAACCATTCGGGGACCACACATTAACTCTTTACAAAATGATAAAATATAATTGAAAGCATTTGCAGACGACAAAATAAATGTGAATCAAAAATTGATATTTGATTTGGGAAAGGTAGAAAACACTGTGGGAAAGGGGAAAATGCTGGTTACCAGCATTTTCTCCTTTCTCCATAATGTTTTCAAAAGCTTTCTTTCTCAGGGTCATTAAAAGTCGAGATTATGTGGTAAAGAGTTAACATGGGCCTGCTTATATATATAGCCACTTCAATTTAATGTCTCTGTAGCATCCAACTGAATAAACAAACTGTATAAAAATTAAAATAGATTTCATTTTTATCATCATGTAAAAATATTAAGATTATTATGACTTTCACTATGTGTAAAGGTGCAGTTCGCAAACCTTCCAGTCAGTGGTAGGAAAAAGAATTCTGAAACTAGAACAGATCCTACCATGCTGCATTATCTGTTTGTTTACATCGATGATTGCCAACGATTAGCCAGCTTTTTGTCGTAAATGTCCACAGTGATGTGTTAGTGACGTAAACACCATTTGATTATTCAGAGTGTCAAAATAACCCTTCGTTCACTTTATCATTTTGTTTCCATTTTAGGCTTGAAAAATGTAAGATAATCGACATCATAAACAGAAACAAAGACAAAGGCAGATCACTGCTAATTCATTTATCATCAGACATCAGTACAAGAAGAGTTGACTACATCTATATGTATATAGGAAAACTGGTTCAAAATGAGCAATCTTACTCTCTGATGACATAATGATGGAATTGTAAAAAAAAGTCTTGTCTACTATGTCATAGTACTAATGAGATGCTCTGTTGACACATGATCTGGAAAACCCAGTTAGAATATACATTACATAACGAAGGTTGTCTTGATGAATGGCGTCCATGAAATCAACAGGCTTCTCCATGCATTTTGGCTCACGTATATCATGGCAACCAATGCAGTAACCTATTTTTATACACCCATCGAAGATGGGACGTATAATGGGATCACCCGTGGCGGGCGGGTGGCGGGCGGGCAGCGTCCAGTTCTTTGTCCGGAGCATATCTCTAAAACTATACTAGCTAGGGTTATGAAATTTTATTGGTGGATAGATATCATCAAGGGGGAGTGCAGTGCACAGGAATCATAACTCTTGCTTGCTTAATTTTTTAGTTATTGCCCTATGTTGTTTTTCATACTTGAATTTTGTCAGGAGCATATCTCCAAAATTATACTAGGTAGGGTTATGGAATTTCATGGGTGGATAGATCTCATCAAGGGGGCGTGCAGTGCACAGGAATCATAACTCTTGCTTGCTTAATTTTTGAGTTAGTGCCCTTTGTCATTTTTCATACTTGAATTTTGTCCAGTGCATATCTTAAAAACTACCGTGTTTTGGTGCTAATAACACACATTTTTTCAGCTCTGAATAATATCAAACTGGGGACTGCGTTTTATACACTACAATAGGCAAAACCACGTTTTTCTCTTCCTTGAAAGTCGTTCGTATACCCGTTCAGAGTGAGTGGGTGGGGGACGGGGCGTAGGTACGAAACAGCAAAGTTCTCGCCACAGCCTTAGCTTTCGTCATCATCCCATTTCAACTTTTACCGACTTAAAAAAAAAAAAAAAATTATGTTTTAATTTTGTTAAAATGTGCTTGTACATTCTTAATTTGTGGATTAGGATTTGTAATTTTCCGATTCTATCAGCCATTTTGGCAATGGCGAACGTATCCCGGAATGATAAATTGATTTACAGTTACCCGTCTGATTCGTCTCATATTTTTTTTATTCTTTGTTAATAGCGAAAATTGAACAATTATAAAAGAGTAAAATAATCATTCAGAAAGAAATTAATGATTTAAAAATATACATATTTATCGCTACTTTTTACAAAAACCGCGATTTACATCATATAGATCAATGTTTTTTTCACACTTGTCGATCGAGGTGAGAAAATAGGAGATTAACTATGATATGGTCGTCAGTTAAATGTGTGAATTTGCAACATGTCATAAGCTGGCATGTTTTTATAATCCCCCGAGTACACATCAAATCATTACCATTTCCACTTTGATTAAAAATGGTTATTTCCCTTTGATACAGTATCGCCATTTACAATTTTTCAAGATAGCGTCGTAAGCTTCAGATGTTACGATATTTTGGTCAATTTTTTATGTGTGTTGTACATCGGAACAACCTTTTTTCCCTGGATCTGATGCTGAAAAAGGCCTGCGTGTTATACATGCCTGCGTGGTATACACAGCGTTTTACGGTATACTAGCTAGGGTTATGAAATTTCATGCATGGATAAATTTCATCAAGGGGGAGTGCAGTGCACAGGAATCATAACTCTTGCTTACTTAATTTTTGAGTTATTGTGGGAGAGTACATCTTATGAAATAGAACTGTAAGAAATTGTTCCTGCTTCCTAAACTTTTGTGTTTTTCCCCAGTATTGTTTTTGAGACTTAAATTTTGTTTGGAGGATTCTCCAATGCTATGTTACCTATGGCTAGGAAATTTCATGACATGATATCTCTAGTTGACTTTACCACGGCTTTAAATATTAAGGGAAATAACTTATTATAAGGGATAAAGTTTGTTCCTATTTACTTCCCTTGATTATCAGACTGCAGAGATGATTGGTGCCAGGTATTTAAGGGTTTTGATAGAAAATATTCTGTTTTAAAGGAGAGTGATTTATTTTGATGCTAGTAGTTATGCTCACATGGGTGGACTAATAAATTCTGTAAGGTTTCTATCGTTCAGTTTGTTTCTAAGAACTTTACTTTTAATGACAATGAATGAACCTGCTTGTATTACCTGACAATGTGCAATGTTTTCGAAACCCTTCTATGTCAGAGTCATCAACAACTTGGTTTGTGTAATAAAGGGTTGGAGCATTACAGGGCCATCATGGCCCTCTTGTACATAAATACATTAGGTAAATTTGTGAACAATTACTCATAATAAATTCAGTTTTCTGCACATGCATGTTGAATTTTGTTAGCTCACCTGAGCACAAAGTGCTCATGGTGAGCTTTTGTGATCGCCCAATGTTTAAACATCTCCCCCTAAACCACTGGGCCAATCTTGATGAAACGTGGTAGGGATGTTCCTTGGGTGAAGCTCTACCAAAGTTGTTCAAGAGATTGAATTCCAGGCATAACTGTTGTTGCCATGGCAACCAAAGGGAAAAAAAAATAGCAAAATCTTTGAAAAAAGCTTCTTCTCTGAAACTAGATCGTGCAGATCTTTGATATTTGGTATGTAGCATCTCCTAGTGGACCTCTACCAAGATTGTTCATATGATGCCCCTGAAGTCAAAACTGGCGCCGTCCCGGGGTTCACAAGTTTGAAACATAGGAACAAAGAAGGAAAACTTTAAAAATCTTCTTCTCTGAAACTAGAAGATGCAGAGCTTTGATATTTGGTATGTAGCATCTCCTAGTGGACTTCTACCAAGACTTTTCATATGATGCCCCTGGGGTCAAAACTGGCCCTGCCCCAGGGGTCACAAGTTTGAAACATAGGAACAAGGAAGAAAACTTTGAAATACTTTTTCTCTGAAACTAGATGGTGCAGAGCTTTGCTATTTGGTATGTAACATCAAGTGGACCTCTACCAAGTTTGTTCATATGATGCCCCTGGGGTCGAAACTGGCCCCTCCCTGGGGGTCACAAGTTTGAAACATCGAAACAAAAAAGGAAAACTTTAAAAATCTTCTTCTCTGAAACTAGAAGTTGCAGAGCTTTGAAATTTGGTATGTAGCATCTTCAAGTAGACATCTACCAAGATTGTTCATATGATGCCCCTGGGGTCAAAACTGGCCCCGCCCCGGGTTCACCAGTTTGAAACATAGGAACGAAGAAGGAAAACTTTAAAAATCTTTTTTTCTAAGACTACAAGGTGCAGAGCTTTGATATTTGGTATGTAACATCTCCTAGTGGACCTCTACCAACATTGTTCATATGATGCCCCTGGGGTCAAAACTGGCCCCGCCCCGGGGTTCACAAGTTCGAAACATAAAACAAAGAAGGAAAACTATAAAATTCTTCTTCTCTGAAACTAGAAGGTGCAGAGCTTTGATATTTGGTATGTAGTATCTTCTAGTGGACCTCTACAAAGATGTTCATATGATGCACCTGGGGTCAAAACTGGCCCCTCCCTAGGGGTCACAAGTTTGAAACATAGGAACAAAGAAGAAGAACTTTAAAAATCTTCTTCTCTGAAACTAGATGGTGCAGAGCTTTGATATTTGGTATGTAGCATCTCCTAGTGGACCTCTACCAAGACTTTTGATATGATGCCCCTGGGGTCAAAAATGGCCCCTCCCTGGGGGTCACAAGTTTGAAACATAGGACCAAGAAGGAAATCAGAATTATTTTGCTTTGAACTTTGATGATATTTGGTATTTATCTTCATTGTAGACCTTTACTGCTTAGTACTCAGGTGAGCAATATAAGACCATCAAGGTCCTCTTGTTTGAAAAAAAAAATGGGAAAAAAAATCGTAGAAAAAGCTTATGGGTACTCAAAAGGCCATTTTTTCAATCAATACTTGTGAAAATTGGTCAGAATTTTTGCTTACATAAAGTTTTGGTCAAGTTTAATATATGCCATTTAGGGTCAGAAAAACAGGTCACTGGACAAAAAAGAAGAAGAGCATGCCAGAAGGGGGCATCTTGTTCAAAATTCATATACAGATAGACCACACTAATGTGAACTGTAGAGTACAATAACCATAAAACTATTCTAACTATTTTTTTTTTATTTTACTCTTTCTTTTGTACTAAACCATGCTGCATTCTGTTACAAAGAGCTGTTCTATGACAAAGAGCTGGTGGGGGGGTATGATCACTATTAGTGATAGCTCTAGTTTTGAACTTGAAAGTGTCTAACAGTTGTCAGTTGGTAATGGGCTGTACAAAGCAGATTTTAGGGATAATGTAGGTGTATTCTGATGACATGCTTGGTATCAGGTACAATGGAGATGCAGTAAGCTCCCCTTTTGCCTGATACATTTTATCATAAACAAGCCACTCATCTTTTCATGTTACTCCTGTACTGCCTGGCACTTAGAGCACTCTTACCTAGCATACATGTATTACTATTCAGATGGGAGGAAGAAATGTTCCACCAACAGGATGTCAGCATACCAGTACATACTTTATGATTGTATACATACAATACATACTTTATGATTGTACAACATAGGGATGATTATGTTTACAGTACTTGTTTTCTTACCTGTTACCAGTTAATATAAAATTGGGTGACTTTTATACTCCTATAATTCACAGTACATGTATTTTACCTGGCCCAGTGGTGCAGATGAAGGCTCAGCAACCAGGAGGGCCAGGGTTCAATCCTCACTCAAGAGCAGAGTTTTTCTTTGGAATGACTTTTGGCAAGAAACTTCAGAGCCATAGCCTAATACTGATAAAACCCGAAATACACAGGAATGAGCAAAAAGAATTAGCTTCTTAACTCTGCCCGAGCCAAATATGTAACTCAACCACTGTTGACAGCCGAAAATTAATTTCTTTGAAACTCAGAATTTTTTTTTTTGTAGATCATAAACATGTAATTAAACCAGCAAACATTAAAGATCAAAGATTAGAATACACACAAAATTTCATCTTGGACTTTTGATTTTGGGAGGCATTTGCTAGGTTGGCGCCAGCCAAATATTTTTAGTAGCCAAAAGTTTTGTCCATCAAAACCCGGGATCAGTCTCCGAGCCTTATCACTTTTAAAGTTTTACTTAGTGTCAATTTCTGAGTATTTCATGGCAATGAGTCCTGTATGGTAAATATAAATCTAGATCTACAGCTTTGCATCATTGATATAATATTTAAGTCGTTGTTCTTTTAAGATATTTTTGATGGTCTCATTACATACATGAGAGAGCCAAGTATTGAAAGTCAGCTACAAATTCCTGTGCTTATAGGCTGGTGAATGATCAAAAAGTTCCATAAAAGAAAATAAAATGCATATTTTAATCAGGCTTAACCTTTCACCACACCAGGAATCGCATATCCTCAGTTTGAACAATCCTGAGGAAGAAGGCTATTATTAATTCTAGGAAAAAGGTGAAAATGGTGGAAACAACAATGTTTTCTACCTTTGAAAAGGCAGCTCAACAGCTCTTTCAATTTCTGCATACCAGTCATTAATTCATGCATTGCTAGAGATATTTATACTTATGATTTATTTATGATTTTGATTAAATGCAATGCGAAATATCTGTTTTGTCTTGCAAATGATCTAAGAAATACCCTTTCACACTTTGCCTTTCTTGAAGATGCCGATCTCCGAAAATTATCAGATAACAGGTTACATCTATAACTCATTTGGCGAAATATAGACCCAGCATTCATTATTACAAAAGGGACTTCATTAGAAAAGAATCTTATAAGGCCACACAAACCTTAAAAGGTTAAGTATTTGAGAAAAATCGCCATTGATGCTGTCAAATTTACTCGATAAACGAAAGTAAAACTTCACTTTCATGTACATAATTCATTCAGCACCACACTGTCCAAAAAATTGCGATTGTTCATGAATGTATTCTATTTATAGAACAAGTGCACTCGGTAACTGGCAGAGCGCAACTCTTATCCGGTCTTGGTCTATCGGATAGTTAAGGGAGATACAAGGGTTTAAGAGCTTAGGATAGCCGGTATATATGATAATCATGTTGGCGTAGGCCGATTTCACAGTTTGGAAAGTGTTCAATATACAAACCTGATAACAATTTGACAGTCGGCCATTTTCTCTGATCACATTTTTTACAATCGCCAATATCGGCACTTTCCGTGTTTTTAGTCGCCAGCAATAACATTTAATCGCCAATGGCGATTTTGGCGATCGGTAACGCCAACCTAGCATTTGGGTGCTCGTCTGAAAGTTTTAGGGTACAAAATTAGCTTTAAGGAACTGTATACATGTACATAAACAGATGAAATACCATTTTACTCAGACTGACATGGTGGAAGAATTGTAACTTGGTTACAGTACAAATTGCTGTGTATATTTCACTTTAAAAAATTGCCAGCCGCAGGGTGGAGATTGAAAGGCAGCTGGGAGGTGGCTTTCGGTGTTGGTAGGTGGCAGGATGGCGATCTGCTGAGTGCAGACTCCAGGGCCCCTGAATATAAATCAGAGGCCATCCATCATGCAAAATAGTCGTCATGGCAATTCTAATTTAGCACCAGAGCGACTCCAAGACTTATGTATCGCCGAATTGAGATAGAATTGACAGAAGACAGCTTTTATTGCTGACTTCCCTGTTGCTTGAAGAAGAAGAGCATAACCATAATGGGGCTTCTTGTTGGAAGGAAAATCTTTTAAAAAATTAGATCTATTTCATAATTTGTCTTGTGGTTGTTTCTAATTATGTACACTTTGTGGTGACACGAGAGCAATCTAGGATGATAATTATATACCCTGCAAACTGGCCTGCTGATGCCAAATTATCAGGGGGGCGCCAGCCAGTAGCAGTTAGAACACCAGATCGCTTGCGGATGCCAGGTGTAAATGGTCCGTGTCTGGTAGATCCCCGGCCGGTGGCAGGTAAAATCTGATGGCTGCTGGCCACTCTCTTGCACTCCGGATCATTACATTTACCTCTGTAGTGGGCTCAGAAAGTAGACCGTCATTACGTCATATTTTTGTCACATGACCATAACTCAAAATAGCTACACAAACGCCGGTGAAAGAAAGACCAATACCGATTGTTTCGTGTGCTGTTTAAACAGCATGGGACCAATCAGACTTAAACGATAGTTAATGAACACAAGAGGGACTTCCTGAAAAGCCTAAATATCTTTATAGGACGATAACTTGGTTTTTAATCGTACAAACTTAGATCCAGCGGTGTGTCAAATCAGTTGTCATCATTGATGGGCGCATCTATTTTTGTTACAATCGGCGTAAGATTCTTAAAAGTGAAGAGGCTAAAAGAAAAATAGTTCCATTTAATACAGGCAAATTCATCAGTTTGAACGCACCTATAATGTACCCAGAATCATATTTCCTTTGTCTAACTTACAGTTTTACATATGAAACAGTTAAACAGTAACAAAACATCTTTTCCTCGGTTTGACAAGATTCTTGTCATTTAGCCCATCGCAGAGATGTATGTGAGGTAACGAACGACAACTCTGCTCGGAGATTGGCTGCTGGCCTGTCACCCAAATGCCACGGGCCGACACCCTGATGACCTCACAAATCCTTCAAACTTAAGAAACTGCCTGGTGCTTCCCCCAACCTGTTAAGCAACCTTTTACTGGCAGTTATTTATGACCACTTGCACTGATTTGTGAAAAATTGGCTGGTGGCCTGTAAATTTAAATTTAAAACCTACCGATGTCTAATAATCGGCAGGTGGCAGTTTCACATTCTGACCGTAGTTTTAGTGCTGAGATTCAATGCTGTATACTCTGACTGGATCTTGATCTATGCCATCCAGAAATGCCGCCTTTTTTTCACCTTATGGGGTTGAAAGGGCTAACAGTTATAACAATTTTTAAAGCACCTTGGGAGGTTATTATTTATGGTGCTGTTTTCCTCATTGATTTGAAACAATGTGCACTGCGTGACATGTACGAGTATTCATCTGTGCAAAATTGGATTAACTCTTTACCACACGAGAGAATTTTAGACTGGTCCAAATTGAAAGCATTAGTAGACGACAAAATAAAGGTGACTGAAAAATTAAAAGTTGGTTTGAGAAGGGTAAAAAACACTAATTAACAGCATTTTCTTCTTTTCCCACAGTGTTTTCAGAAGGCTACTTTCTCAGGATAGTTGGGATTGTGTGATAAAGAGTTAACCATTTCCTGCGTAATTAATGAGATGCTTCTACCAGAGTTATGATGATTACTGCAAACATGGCTTTTATGGATCCTTTACTAAAGAGTCCTATGTGTAAATGACTAGGAGATAAAAAGTTTTTTGAGAACAATGTGGGAAAAAGAGAAAAGGCTGTTATTAAACCAGGATTTTCTCTTTTTCCCACAAAGTTTTCTACCCTTTCAGTGTCTATTTCCTACAAAGTTCACCAATCTATCAAAGAAACACTTGATCACATGAGGTGTTCTAGGTTGGTATCTTCTTGTCTGAGAGTCAATGCAGTACCTGTACTTACAAACATAAATAACCTGTAAGTGGAAATTATTTGTTTCTTGTTTTACCAGTACTTACCTATGCCTTGAGGACAATGAACAGGAAAGAAAAAGATTAACCCATTACAACACAATCCCTACTTTTGACACTCCTGAGAAAGAAGCCTTTTGTAAAAATGTTTTGTACCCTGCTGGAAATAAATTTCAATTATTGAGTTACGTTTATTTTGTCATCTGCAAGTGCTTTCAATTTGGACCAGTCTAAAATGTTGTCGTTTGGTAAAGGGTTAATTCATTACCAAACGACAATATTTTAGGCTTGTCCAAATTGAAAGCATTTGCAGACAACAAAATAAAAGTGACTGAAAATTTAAAACCTGCTTTGTGAAGGGTAGAAAACATTGTGGGAAAAGAACCAACATTTTCTCCTTTTTCCACAATGTTTTCCAAATGCTTCTTTCTGAGGGGCGTCAAAAGTAGGGATTGTGTGGTAATGGGTTAAGCAACATCCATTAGGTTAGTGCCTGGATGGGTGACCAGGTCGTTGCACGTTACACGACAATATTTAATGCTTGCCCAAATATAAAGCATTTGCAGAAGACAAAATAAAATTGAGTGAAAATTCGAAATTTGTTTTGTGAAGAGTAGAAAACATTTTTCTTTACCAAACGACAAATTTATTGACTGGTCTAAATTGAAAGCATTTGCAGACGACAGAATGAATGTGCCTGAAAAAAATGAAATTTGATTTGGGAAGGGTAGAAAACATAGTGGGAAAGGGAGAAAATGCTGGTAACCAGCATTTTCTCATTTTCCCACAATGTTTTCAAAGGCTATTTTCTCAGGGTTGTTAAAAGTCGGGATTGTGTGGTAAAGAGTTAACTTGGCCAAAACTTGTTGCTACCATTCAGTTTTCTTCCTATCAATGAATCAGTCTACCATGTGTTGACAGTTGTGGTCGTTTGTGGAACAAATAAAGCTGATGCATTTTCATATTAAGATTTGCTTGTGACAGTGTATCAGAAAGAAACATTAAATCCTATTTACCAAAGTGCAGCAAATAATTATACATGTACTATACTAAGACGAAGGGACACAACTTGTTTGCAAATGGACAAACTATAAAAGCATACAGTTAGAGTTACCTCCCATTAAACTGCTTGAATTACTTTGTAAACTAGGGAATGAGACTGAAACTATTCACAAACTCTTTTAGAAAAAAAAAACATTTCACCTAGTAATCAATCCTGTGTTTCAACAGCACTTGGGAAAACGGTTTTGAAAATATTGCAGAAAAAAGAAAGAATGATAGTATCAATTTTAGACTGGTCCAGACAGAAAGCATTTTGCAGACAACAACTTATATGTGACTGAATGATAGGAGTTGTCCATTCTTTCCTGGGGTTTCTTTTTACTAATACTCTTGCACAATATTTTCAAGCCACTGGCTGCTTTGATGTATAATCATGGTTTAACCCTTTCCCAAACAATCCTGATTTTTACAGCCTTAAAATGGAAGCCTTTTGAAAACATTGTGGGAAAAGGAGAAAATGCTGGTAACCAGCATTTTCTCCTTTTCCCACAAAGTTTTCTACCCTGTCGGAAACAAATTTCTATTTTTGAGTTAAGTTTAATTTGTCGTCTGCAAATCTTTTGATTTTGGATCAGTCTAAAATTTTGTCTTTTGGTAAAGGGTTAAACAATAGCCAGCAGAGTTTAACCCTTTACCCCATAAGGCATTTCTATGGTATCTCTAATTGACCCTAAATAACAGCAAGGATAAAGCTGTTTCTTATGTATATATGATACCTTTTGCCACAATGTTTTCCAAAAGCTCCTACAAGCAATGCGAAGAAATGAGTATCTATGGAGTAAAGGGTTAAAGACTAAGAGTTAAACAATAGCCAGCTGTGAGAGAGGAATGAATCATGTCGTAATGACTATATCATCGATCCTCGGAAAGAAATTGACAGTGCCCAGGATCAAACCCACAACCTCCTGTTTTTTTAGTCCTGTATGCTAGTGACTGAGCTACCAGGGCTATGGGTGGGAAAAATAGGAGATGCTAGATACTAACATTTCTTGTTTTCCCCCACAATGTTTTCAAAAGTTTTCTTATGTTGGATTGCATATACATGGGATCATTTGGTAAAGGATTGGATACAGGTATGGGGATCTCCTTTGGGCCCCAACAAAACAGATTCTAGGGGTAAAATAACCCCTTATTTCTTTACCAAACAGTGCCTGGCTTTTACGACTCTGAGTTAGAAACCTTTTGAAAAAATTGTCGGAATAGGAGAAAATGCTGGTAACCAGCATTTTCTCCTTTTCCAATGATGTTTTCTACTCTGCTGGAAACAAATTTTAATTGTTGAGATCGTTATTTTTGTCGTCCGCAAGTGCTTTCAGTTTGAACCAGTCTCAAAAAATTGGTTTGTTTGGTAAAGAAATAATTCTTTACGAAACTATTCTGTGCTGGACAACTAAATTGTACTGCTACTGTTTTCCTTTTTCCACAATATTATTATTTTATACCCTTCCCTCACATTTAATTTTTGTCTACAAAACTTAATGCTTTCAATTTGAACAATCCGACTGTTGTCTGGTAACAGATTATCTGCAGCTAGCTTGGACACTATCTTATCTCTATTTCTTTACAAAATTGGTACATGTAGTCCTAAATGCGTTCCAGTCATTCTCTGTGAAAAGGGGGCTGAGTGAGTCCCTGCGATGCATGAAACTAAGCAGGTCATCACATTATTATAGATCCCTAAGATCTATTACATCCATTGTCTGCACATGTCATATTCTTCGAAGATTCGACCTGTCTAATATGACGCATCACTAGCCCCGAAAGCGGGCAGACTGTAATATTACGCTGTGTGAAGTAGCAATGTGGAAAATAGCTTTTATTAATACTTTTGAGGAGAAATGAGACCTACTTTAGCTCCAGATTTCTCTAAACTGCTGATCATAGCTGAGTGAATTGCACGAGGTAGTGTTTTATTGAGTAAGCATTTATTTTAGTTTGAAATTCAAAGTAACAGTTGTCGGGAAGGAAAGTGCTTCAGTTCTGTTCACAGGATGCCCAAATTAGATAGATGAGTTTTATAGAATGCCATTAAGTGGGAGATAATGCCATTACTTCTAGTAAATGACTGGATCAAAAGGTACACTGGTTAATGGACACAGAGCTCCAGATATGAGGGAGTGATGGTATTCTTTAGTCATTAAGTCATTCTTAAGTCTCTTCAAAACCCTATGTTGTCGGCACTCATTAGAATCGTCTCGGTGAGATAATTCTAATGATAACTTACAACATAAGGTTTAGTGGAGAACGAGTAATATTTTCAACTTTGAAATCAAAATCACTTCCTCTATCAGGAGCTCTGTGGACATGCTGAAAATTGACAAATTGTTAAAAGATTGATTCATGTCAGCCTCCATTGAGCATGAATCAAAACTTTTTGCAGATGTATAAAGCCCCCTTTTCACAGAACATGACCTATTTATTTTTTTTTTGTTTCAGGTAAAAGTTTGAGCATCACAGTACATGGAAAACAGGTAGCAGCATCTTGCTGAATACTTTCCCACCAGTTCTATGAATACAGTTTGTAGAGTGTGTCAACATTCAAGGCTAATTGCCAAAATGTTCCATATATGACAGTTTAGTGATTAGGAGATTAGTTCATATTATATACTGTATGCAACTATAGACTCAAGAATTTTTGCTCATCAGCGACCACTTTTATTGGATATTAAGTGTTTTTGTCGACCTAAGGTGAAGGTGTAGGTTTGTACAAAATGGCGAAAGATGAAGTTGATGCAGACCTCCCCTCTCAAGATCAGGCAAAAGAATTTTATGCCAAGTATGAACCGAAAGATATTTTAGGAAGGTAAGACAGGTTCCTATTTTATACCTAAGTGCCTGGAATGCCTCACATAAAAGGAATGAGCCATGCTTTGGCAAAACTCAATGCATCTCTGATCAATTGTACCAAGCCAACAGGATAGTTATGAATCCATTTTAACGCCTTACCAATCCACAAAAGTTTGGATCAGCGGAAATTGAAGCATTTCTAGATGATAAATGTGAATTAAAAATTGGAATTTGATTTTGGAAGGGTAGAAAATATTGTGGGAAAGGGAGAAAATGCTGGGTACCAAGATTTTCTCCTTTTCCCATGTTTATGGAAGCTTTCTTTCTTAGGTTTTTGTTAAAAGTCAGGATTGTGTGATAAAGGGTTACCTCATAACCAAAGGACAGAATTTTGGACATGTTCAAATGGAAAGCATTTAGTTTTGCAGACAACATAGTAAAAGTGACAAAAATGACAGAACTTTCCTTGATAGAGCAGAAAGCATTGTATGAAAAGGACAAGTGCTTTCAATATGGAAATCCTTTTAAAAAAACCTTAGTGCCTGAAATGCTTCACAAAAGGAATGAGGCATGCTGTGGCAAAATGGGGCTTGATGCATGATCTCTGATCAATGGGGCAAAGCAAGAAGGATAGTTATGGATCAATATTAGCCACTTATTGTAACAACTGACTTACCAGTAACCCTTTACCAAACAATCCCTGGTTATTGCGACCCTGAGATAGAAGCCTTTTGAAAACATTGTGGGAAAAGGAGAAAATGCTGGTAACCAGCATTTTCTCCTTTTCCGACAATGTTTTCTATCATGCTGGAAACAAATTTCAATTTTGGAATTATGTTTATTTTGTCGTCTCCAAGTGCTTTCAATTTAGACCAGTCGAAAATTTTGTTGCTTGGGAAAGAGTTAGTCAGGCCGAAAAAAAACAAAGATCTGTATTTTTTAGATGACCTTAGCCTATTTTTGTTTTGAGGTATTGAAACATTGGAACCATTTTGCCAGGCAATTTTCATAAGGTCACCTGTAAAAGTCATTTCAAAATCTGAACATCAGTTTCAGAAAGAAGAATTTTAAAGAATTCTTCATTTCCGTACAAGTGCACCTAGAAAATGCTGCAGACCCTAAGTTTTTACCCAAAGGTTAGAAAAAAAAAATTTGCCAGTGTGATTTCAGTAAATGGTCCATGTACAAATGTTCTGAAAAAAAAAATGCCTTGCCTACCTACAGCACCCCTCACAACGTACGTCAGTGTGACGTCACAGGTAGTGATATCGGACCCTTGTTATAAAGTCATTGTGCGTGTTTGGTAAGACACATGTTTTTTTTTTGTAATCATTCCTTTAAATGATCTGAAAAAGTCTTTAGACCTCCAAAGTGTACAATGCCTAGGTACTTTATTTTTTGTCAAAGCTTTTGTTAACTACTTATAATAATGGAATAGACTTCGACCAACTATTAAAACCCAATCACTTTTTGATATTTGGTCAAAGTCTTTGTGCATATAGACATCTGCTTCCTGTCTAAAACATCAGAATATTAAATGTATTCATCTAATGTCTTTGATAAATACATGATAGTCTTTGCAGTCCGTTTGTATCAACCCAAGCTAGCCTCATTCTATCTTCATAACATACTTAACGGTACTTTTTAATATGGCGGACATAAGTTATGAAAATGCCCATGTCCGATATCACTTCCTGTGACGTAGGTTGTTACCCTTGTACAGTATCTTAGATCGAAACTCTAAACATAGACATTTTCTTTTTGTTAGGCCTTATGAGGTAGCCTGGACCTTGGACATACAGAATTTTGACTAACAGGGTAAAGTTTTGGCTCGGGTTTGCCTGTTTGGATTTCACAGGCATATCTGGATAGCTACTTTTTGCAGATGCATCATGTTTGGTAAAGGTAAAAGAGGACAAAATATTAACTCTTTACCACATGATAATATTTTGGGCTGGTCCAAATTGAAAGCATTTGCAGACGACAAAATAAAAGTGATTGAAAATTTGAAATTTGTTTTATGATTGGTAAAAAACATTGTGGGAAAAGGAGAAAATGCTGGTTACCAGCATTTTCTCCTTTTTCCACAATGTTTTCCATAGGCTTCTTTCTCAGGGGCGTCAAAAGTAGAGATTGTGTGATAATGGGTTAAATAACAAAAAATGCTTAACCGTTTTGCAGGGGACAAAATGTTAACCCTTTACCATACAATCCCTAGTTTTAACAACCCCAGGAAAGAAGCCTTTTTGAAAACCTTGTGGAAAAACAGAGAAAATGCTGGCAACCACCATTTTCTCCTTTTTCCCCAGAATGTTTTCCTCTCTATGAAGGACGATTTCCAGCATTCAAGCCATTTTTAATTTTTCGTCTGCAAATCCTTTCAATTTTGACCAGTCTTAAATTTGTTGTTTGGTAAAGAGTTAAGGATTTCCATATTGAAAGCACTTGCAGGTGACAAAATTGGTTCAGATTATGGGATTTATTACAGAAAAGGTGGAAAGCAATTTGATAGGTGAGTGCAACACTATTCTAAGTGCCTGTACATTGTACAGGCGCTTAGAATAGTGTTGCATTCACCTGTCGAATTGGGGATTAGAAAATAATGCCAGTAATAAGCATTTTCCCTTTTCCTTTTGACAGTGCTTTTTGAAGCACTCTTCTGCAGGGTAAAAAGAGTACAGGATAGTTGGTTCACCAAAAGATTATTAATATCACAACTGGTCAAATGGTGACCTTTTTGAGCTGTGTCAAGTTTGTGTCAAGTTTGAAACTTTATTCACGAATTGTAATATGTATCAGTAAACTGTTGCTTACATGATTACAATAAATTAGATCAACTGTGGTGTAACCAGGGGCTTAGAATCAATGCACTCAGAATTGAGAGTGCAATTTCATTCTTGACCTGCTGAGCACAATGCAGTAGGCTTTTGCATAGTGTAGTCAAGATCAGATTGCACAAAATGTGCATTATGAATTTGATATATATTTTCCAATGCGGTGAAAGTTTTTCATTGAAAAAGAAATAGGATGTTATCTCGATATTTTGCATTTAATTTTAAGTTTGAAATGTCCTTTTTTTTTTTAGCAGTTTAACCCATTAACACACACTCCCTACTTTTGACGTCCCTGAGAATTTGAGAAAGACGCCGTTTGAAAACTTTAGGAAAAGGAGAAAATGCTGATAACCAGCATTTTCTCCTTTTCCCACAGTGTTTTCTACCCTTCCCGGAACAAATTTCCATTTTTCAGTCACCTTTATTTTGTCATCTGCAAATGCTTTCAATTTGAACCAGTCTAAAATTGTGTTGTATGGTAAAGAGTTAAGGGTTGATTTTGTAGGTGATTTTATTCAATATAGCGATAAAAAGAATGTTTTGCCTGTTCTTAGTTTTTTCTACATTACGCAATTGCTACACCCTTTATTGAACATGTGGCCAGATCTTGGATCTACTATCATTAAATTTTGTTGTTACATGTTACGATCGTATTTTTGGGGTTTCCTCATTAGAAGCAATTTGTTTCTTTTCTACAATGTTTCTGAGAGAGGTTGGCTTACTTCTTTCAGTGCCAAAAGAATAAACATGACCTCTTAATCTCTCTAAATACAATCCATTTAAACTGCAAAAGGTTTTGATTGTAAAGGCATGACTATTGACTACACTAGAGGATGGTGTAGATCAAAGATCAGGCTGCATGTTTTTTGCAGTCTGATCTTGACCTATGCCATCTGCAAAAGCCAAAAGGAACCTGGGTTTAGGCCAGATAGTCGCAGATGGTTTACAAACAAGGTTGTGCTGGACATTATTGTAATCTTGGTTTATGTAATGTACAGACTTGACCTGGTGGTTCAAGGTCATGTTTGCATTGGTAACTTTAGATTGACCATAACTCTGGACACTGTCTTAAATCTGGAACAAGAATGGGCTTAACCCTTTACCAAACAACAAAATTTTAGACTAGTCCAAATTAAAAGCACTTGCAGATGACAAAATAAATGCAAGTTGAAAATTAAAGTTTGTTTTCAGCAGAGTAGAAAACATTGTGGGAAAAGGAGAAAATGCTGGTTACCAGCATTTTCTCCTTTTCCTACAATGTTTTCATAGGCTTCTTTCTCAGTGTCATAAAAATCAGGGATTGTATGGTAAAATCGGGCTCAATCAGCCAAGGTAAGATCCACGTAGTGATCGTAAACTTGGCTCCCGAAGATGGGTGAAAACATACCAAGTTATTCTTTCTTTTGTTTTTTGCCTCATTCTTTAACTCTTTACCACACGACAAAATTTTAGACCAGTCTAAACTGAAAGCATTTTCAGACAAAAAAATAAAGGTAAGTCAAAAATGGAAATTTGTTTTCAGCAGAGTAGAAAACATTGTGGGAAAAGGAGAAAATGCTGGTTACCAGCATTTTCTCCCTTTACCACAATGTTTTCAAAAGGCTTCTTTCTCAGGGTCGTTAAAAGTCGAGATTGTGTGGTAAAGAGTTAATTCATTTTTCTGTTATCTTTGAGGTTTGCCGCAAACAATGCACTAGGATAGCCATATTAAAGTCCACCGAAATACAGTACTTGCACGACATTGTAAATATTTGTATCTTCATGATTTTTTTTACGATTACCGTAATGAAAGTAATGATCACTACAGAAGATAATTTTTTACACAAATACAGACTTGGGAGTTATTATACCCCCCAAAACTCTGTTTGGGGGGTATATAGGAGTCAGCTTGTCGGTCGGTCGGTCCGTCCGTCGGTCCGTCCGTCCGTCGATCGGTCTGTAGCTTTTTGTCCGCTCTATTTCTCATAAACTACTGGACGAATTTTATTCAAACTTCACAGGTAAACTCAGTATCAAGCAGAGATGTGCATATAAAATGTTGGTTATGGTTCATTGATTTTTCACTGAGTTATGGCCCTTTCGTGAAATTTCTTGTCCGCTCTTTTTCTCATCAACTATTGGACAGATTTGGTTCAAACTACACAAATAGACTCAGTATAAAGCAGAGATGTGCATATCCTATTTTGGTTATGGTTTATTTAGGTTTCATGGAGTTATGGCCCTTTGATGATTCTGGACAAATTTCTTTTTCATACTTGAATTTTGTCCGGAGCATATCTCCAAAACTATACTAGCTAGGCTTATGAAATTTCATGGGTGGATAGATCTCATCGAGCGGGAGTGCAGTGCACAGGAATCATAACTCTTGCTAGCTTAATTTTTGAGTTATTGCCCTTTGTTGGTTTTTTATACCTGAATTTTGTCCGGAGCGTATCTCCAAAACAGTACTAGCTAGCATTATGAAATTTCATGGTTGGATAGATCTCACCAAGGGGGAGTGCAGTGCACAGGAATTATAACTCCTGCTTCCTTAATTTTTGAGTTATTGCCCTTTGTTGTTTTTAATACTTGAATTTGGTCCGGAGCGTATCTCCAAAACTATACTAGCTAGGGTTATGAAATTTCATGGGTGGATAGATCTCATCAAGGGGGAGTGCAGTGCTTAGGAATCATAACTTTTGCTCCCTTAATTTTTGAGTTATTGCCCTTTGTTGTTTTTCATACTTGAATTATGTCCGGAGCGTATCCCCAAATTATACTAGCTAGGGTTATGAAATTTCATGGATAGATAGACCTCATCAAGGGGGAGTGCAGTGCACAGGAATCATAACTCTTGCTCGCTTAATTTTTGAGTTATTGCCCTTTGTCGTTTTTCATACTTAAATTTGGTCCGGTGAATATCTCCAAAACTATACTAGCTAGGGTTATGAAATTTCATGGGTGGATAGATCTCATCAAGGGGGAGTGCAGTGCTTAGGAATCATAACTTTTGCTCCCTTTATTTTTGAGTTATTGCCCTTTGTTGTTTTTCATACTTGAATTTTGTCCGGAGCGTATCCCCAAAACTATACTAGCTCGGGTTATGAAATTTCATGGATGGATAGATCTCATCAAGGGGGAGTGCAGTGCACAGGAAGCATAACTCTTGCTCGCTTAATTTTTGAGTTACTGCCCTTTGTCGTTTTTCATACTTGAATTTGGTCCGGTGCATGCCCCAGCTTAACAACTTGGGGTAAGACGGGCGTATCTTGCGACAATTTGCCGCTCATGTTCAACTCTTACTTTTGTACTCAACAATTCTGCATTCTGTGACAAAGACCTGTTTGGTGGCAAGGAGCTGGTGGCAAGGAGCTGGTGGGGGGTATGATCACGTTAAGTGATAGCTCTAGTTTTTTTATGGAATTGTCACTTATATAATTATTATTTCTTTACATTATAAACACAACTGTACTCCATAGAGAATGCAAGTGCATTCCATTTAGGAACAGTGTACCTAATTAAGCACTGCATGATGCGTCCATCGTAAGGTGCATGTTGCAGTTGACTAACATTTTTTACATTTTCTACTATGTTACCTGACCTAAAGATTGAACTGCAGTGATATCTACTGTACATTACATCTATCTATAGCAATATTTTATTTATCGTCGGTAGATTTGGAATATAGACAAATTAAGGCCGAGTAACATGTTTACCCAAATCAAAATGGTGGCAAATTTTCTTTCTAGATATGTTAATTTTTAATTTCATTATTCAACTATCACGAAATAAAACCATTCTTTTCCAAGCGAATTCATGGATATAGATCAAACACATCAACATTGTAACACAGTTACTTTACTAAGAGCGTAAACTCTCGGAGTCGACGAATTTTACTAGGTTGTGTGGGTATTTCGGTGGACAACAGGTATTTCTGTGAACATTCATTACAGCGGACATCAGTGGTATGTTGTTATTTTGTCATTTTTTTCTAAAGGTGGGTATTTAGATTTTTCACATCTCACCAAATTGATATAGAGTTGAATTTCAGTTATTTCATTTTGGGTGAACCCTTTACGAGATAAGCCCTGGTTTTTGAAGCTCTGATGTTGAAGGCATTTGAAAACACTGGAAAAAAGAGAAAATGCTCATAATGAGCATTTTCTCCTTTTTCCAGTGTTTTCTGCCGGTACGGTTGAAAATTCAACATTTTTAGCCACTGTAAATTTGTCGTCTGCAATTCATTCACGGCAGTTTCAGCAGACGAAAATACTAAGCCTCATTGTTCTGGTAAAGAGTTGAATTATGTAAACATAGTGATGCAACATAACTTGGTAAACCCTTTGTCAGTTGATTCTGTTTGTCAACGATCCTGAGAATACAAGTTGATAAAAGCATGTCAGAAAAGGAGAAAATGCTGGTAACTAGTATTTGCTCCTTTTCTCACAAGGATTTCTAGCCTTTGATTACAAATGGCATCAACTGAGCCCCATTTTTTTTTCAGCAAATGGTTTCAATTTCATCAAGTCATAAACTTTGTCATTTGGTGAAGAATTATTTATGTCACAAGCTATATTGACCCACTTCTGTAGCAGTTTTTTAGACCTCAAAACCTAGTTAAAAGACACAAAAGACAAAAAAATTTTAATAAAGGAAAGCTTAAGCTGGGGACAGTGATATTTTATGGGTAAAACATTGGAAGAAGTAGTGATTGCTTGCAACAGGGGATACCCTCGATTCACACAATGTATCAAAAACTGTCCACTTAAGAATCAAAGACAGTACTAAAGGGCTAGGTTCACAAAGGGGCATTTTTGGCCCTATAAAGAATTCTGGGTAAATGTGTATTAAGTGGAAGTACAATGTCTACATGTTATAAAAAATAAGTCGAAACTGACAAAGTTTTGTTTTTGTTACCATCGCAACCACAGAACCATAATTATGTGAAATAATTAATTTTCTGCTATATTTCATGAAAATAATTTTTGTTGCTTGTTTTATCGCATTATTAAACAATTGCTTAGTATCTTTATAAAATATATATCAGATGCTTGCTATGTAAAATTCGCGTTGTCATGGTAACGTTATTTATTGTAGTGAAAAAATGCATACTAAGTATAACTTTATGTATGACATGCATACTGATGCCATGAAGAATTGATATGGATATAACTATTTGAGCATTCGGTGAACATCAATAAAAACATGTATTTAGTACAATGACCTGTAATATGTTACCATGGCAACCACAAAAACAACCCATTTTCAGCATCATTCTGTATAAGAATGATCTTATTTGTTATTGAACATTTTTTTCAAAGGATTACATTTTGAGTTACAGAAACAAATGTCAGATAACTATATAATTATGTAATATTTATGTTGTCATGGCAACTAAATCTTAACTAGATCTTATTCTAAACATATGAAATATAGCACAATCATTTGGATCCATCTGGATCCCCCAAAAAATCATGTTAGATTGTATCTCTGGCTTGCAAAAAACAAAAAGGGGCAATGACAACTGTACAGTAATACTTTGTCAGATTATTATCAATAATACCCATATATCCATACATTAAAATGGTATGAATAAGTTGTATGAAATATGCTTGTATTATAACACAAATCATTTACTTTTTGCGGTCTCTCCAATCGTCCAACTCACGCCAACTGAATAAAAAAGTAACTCACGGTTACTATAAACATGCTTACTATCGCCATGAAGAACTGATATGGATATATCTATTTGAGCATTCAGTGAATAACAATAAAAACATATATTTAGTACAGTGACCTGTAATGTGTTACCATGGCAACCACAAAAACAACCCATTTTCAGCATCATTCTGTTTTAAAATGATCTTATTTGTTATTGAAGATTTTTCAAAGGAATACATTTTGAGTTACAGAAACAAAATGTTAGATAACTATATAATTATGTAATATTTATGTTGTCATGGTAACTAAATCTAAACTAGATCTTATTCTAAGCATATGAAATGTGGCACAATCATTTGGATCCATTTGGACCCCCCCCCCCCCATCATGTTAGATTGTATCTGTGGCTTGCAACACACAAAATGGGGCAATGACAACTGTACAGTAATACTTTGTCATATTATTATCAATAATATCCATATATCCAAACATTAAAATGGTATGAACAAGCAATTTCGTTGAAATGATATCCCCCGCCGAAAAAGACCTTTTTAACCTGTGCCGAAGGCGGAGGGATATAGTTTTAGCGTTGTCCGTCTGTCGTCCGTGAGTCCGTCCCGGCAAATATCTCCAATACCATTGGACGGAATTTCATGAAACTTAGTACATGTGTACAATGACCCATTCTACAATTGATTTGTTAATTATCATGATTTTTTCAAACAATGCAAGTTCTAAAGACTCTTGAGATAAATTGTTTGATTGATTGTGTGATATTTAGTGCCGTTTTCAATATCATTTTAGTTATATCTCAGTAGCCAGTGCACCTATCCATGCTTTCCTGGAGTCTCTTTTACCAATACTCTGCACAATTTTCTTTCAAAACCACTGGCTGCTTTCCCACATAATCATAGTTGAAACAATTATCAGCAATGGGACTAAAGGCCCCTGAGGAAAACTGTATCAGAAAAAATTTGGCAAAAGGAGAAACGTTGGTGGCTCCACTATCAATGGTGACGGATGCAATCTTTTTTGCTGTTGTATGCTCTTGCTTTTTTGATTTTGGATTAGCCAACTATTTTGTCAAAGATCTCGTGAAAAGTGAACCTTTGCCAAATGACAAAATTTTAGCCTGGTCCTATTTATAAGCACTTGGAGACCAAAAAACTAGATACCACTCAAAACATGAAATTTGTCTTCCATTGAGTAGAAAACAATGTGGTTACAGGAGGAAATGTTCGATACCAGCATTTTCCTCCTTTTCCTGCAATTTTTTTAAAGCCTTCTTTCCAAAAGTTGTTAAAAGTCTGCTTTATGTCGCAAAGGGTCAAGTTTTTATCTTCTCTTGTTTATGATTTTGGACAAGTATGCGGAAGGAGTCTTGAAAACATTATTGGAAAAGCAGAAAATGCTGATAACCAGCATTTTCTCCTTGTCAGGCAATGTTTTCTGCTCTATCAAGGAAAGTTTTGTCATTTTTGTCACATTTACTTTATCATCTGCAAATGCTTTCCATTTGAACAAGTCCAAAATTCAGTCATTTGGTAGATCTAGCGAGTTAACCCATTACCACACAATCCCTACTTTTGACGCCCCAGAGAAAGAGGACTTTAGAAAACATTGTGGGAAAAGGAGAAAATGCTGGTAACCAGCATTTTCTCCTTTTCCCACAATGTTTTCTACCCTTCATAAAACAAAATTCAAATTTTCAGTCACTTTTATTTTGTCGTCTGCAAATGCTTTCAATTTGGACCAGTCTAAAATATTGTCGTGTGGTAATGGGTTAAACAAGAAACGAAAGAAGTTACAACAGTTTGAATCCTTGAACGACTATTCTATCTTTTACTAGGAGTCACTGAACTAGACAGTCCTTGACCAACATATTTTCATTGAGCGAATTCTTGTTCTTCTTCACCGACTTATCTCGTTCAGGTGACCTTAGTTCACCCCCTTCGATAGTAACAGTTTGTCTGCAGCAAGAGAGGGAAATAGAAACTGCTTACTCATTGGAGATGTTTCACATTTTCTCTGATATAAGCAACAAATATTAAGGTTTACAGCAGTTACTTCTGTTGTTGTTTTTTTTTCTGAATATAAAGTAAAGAAAATAGAAAGTGAGATAAATTGCACATAACCAACTTACTTTTATTTGGGAAAATAATGGTAAAATCGATCAAAAGAATGACATGCCATGGTTTGTGAATATTCATCAGTTTTGTACTATTTTTAGCAACATATTGAGGGAAGTCACATGCA
Organism: Tridacna crocea; assembly: GCA_943736015.1. NCBI lineage: Eukaryota > Metazoa > Mollusca > Bivalvia > Cardiida > Cardiidae > Tridacna > Tridacna crocea. The sequence continues at coordinate 16,868,631 of OX031070.1, forward strand.
ACACAGTGTGTTTGGCCTAATTTACAAACACACCCCCAGTCAGACGACTAGACTTGCCACAAGTAATCAGTAATAAAGTAAACAAAAGGCTTGTTGGTTTATATGGTGTTTTAACGCGGTGTTTAAGATTGTTATTTGTATGTGGCACTGACCGGTGCACCTATCCATGCTTTTCATCAAGTTTCCTTTACAGTATATTTCAATTCTTCCTAAGCCAATGGCTACTTTCTCACATGACCATTAACTGCAAAATAATCTGTGTTGAGAGAGAATCTGTGTTGAGAGTAATGAACTGAACGGCAATTACTATCATCAATCCTTGGAAATTGACTGAAATGATATTTGAACCAGGGACTCCCTGTTTTTAAGTCCTGCACACTAATTACCATGCTATCTGACTCAGCATAAATACAGGAACATCAGCTGTAGTTATTGTCTGTCGAATATTTCTTTCCTATTTGGCTCGCAACTCGCAAAAGAGGGCATCCGAACATTTGCGCAAAGTGTTGTCTCGGATCAGCCTGCAGGCTGATCGGAGACCACTCTTTCCGTTCTTAGGTATTTTTCTGTTTTGTGCAAGTCTTCTGTTGGAAAAAATCGAATGTAGTGGTAAAGTGCTGTCTTGGAGTCTGCGCAGGCTGATCCGAGACGACACTTTACACAAATGACGTATTGCAGGCCATATGATTAGATGCCTTTGAAGGCAAGGAAGTCAAATAATAAATTGTTTCACCATATGCAACCACTGCACTAGATTATAAGATACCTTTAAATGATTGATCATCTTGGCGTTTCCTACTTTTGGTTTGAAATCATTTAATGGCATTTAAAAAACTCCAATACTTTGTTGTTTGCTAAAAAAGTGAAATTGTTTCACAATATTCACTAACAACTAACATTGCATAATATGCAATCACTGCAGATTCAAGATAAATAAGATTTAAATAAGTGAACATCTTTGCTTTTCCTCTTTTAGGTCACAAATCATTTTACTGTGCTTAAAAACTTTAAATTGACCATTATCTCCCGCCAGATGGCATTATACCAATATTTTTGTGGGCATCCTGGGTATTTTTAAGAACCGGGCTACTTTTGTATGCGACAACCATTATTTTGAATTTCAAACTAAAATAAATGTTTACTCAATAAAACACTACCTGGTGCAATTCATTCAGCTATGATCAACAGTTTAGATAAACTGGAGCTAAAATAGGCCTGATTTCCCCTCAAAAGTATTGATAAAAGCCATTTTCTACATAGCTACTTTATAGCTATTACTACAATCCGCCGAACGTTGGGGGGGAGTGATGCAATATATGTAAGACAGGTCGAATCTTTGAAGAATATGACATGTGCAGACGTCAGAAATCCATCTATTTCAACATTTCTATGTGACTTGGCTGTTAAGAAAAGGCTTTTTCAAGCCAGGAATGAGTCGGTCTTATCAATCCTGTATTGATTTGGAGTATCTCATTTGGAAATGTGTCACACTTCTCTAAATGGCAAAAAAGGCCTCTTTATTTATGTCGGTAAATGTTATTAATTTTGGAGCCTTGTCTTTTGCTATGTCGGATAATATTTGTATGAGGAATTTCAGTGATATAACTGAAATAATGTTGGAAATGGCTTTTAACCCATTACCACACAATCCCTACTTTTGACGCCCCCTGAGAAAAAGCCTTTAGAAAACATTGTGGGAAAAGGAGAAAATGCTGGTAACCAGCATTTTCTCCTTTTCCCACAATGTTTTCTACCCTTCACAAAACAGATTTCAAATTTTCAGTCACTTTTATTTTGTCATCTGCAAATCTTTTCAATTTAGATAAGTCTAAAATATTGTCGTTTGGTAATGGGTTAAACCCATACAATCAATTAATCAATGGTATGATATAACATCTAGATCAAACGACAAAAATTTGGACGCGCCCAAATTTAAAGCATTTACAAATAATTATTTGGAATATTTTTTCTGTGAAGGGTTAGCCAAGTCCTGGTAGCTCAGTCGGTAGCGTGCAGGATTTGAGAATAGGGCGGTCTCGAGTTTTATTGCCGGTGCAGCCGATTTCTTTCCGAGGAATTATGATGATCATTGGGACAGAATTCATTCCTCTACCACTGCTGATCATTGTCTCGACAATGAATGTTTGTGAAGGCAGCCAGTGGATTGGTAAGAAATTTGTGCGGTGTACTGGTAAAAGAGATTCCAGGAAAACATTGATCAGTTCACTGGCCGCCAGGACATAACTGAAACAATGTTGAAAGCCATATATAATGTGTTGTAAAGGATTAAGTATTTGATAAGCAAATCAAGAGTTTTAACAACATGAAGAAAGAAAGCTTTTAGAAAGAGTGGGGTAGGAGAAAATGTGGATAACCAGCATTTTCGTCTTTTACCATAATATTCCATCCTACCAACAACATATTCCAATTTTTGAGTCAATTTTTGTTTTCATTGCTAAAGGATTAAGTCAAACAGTGAAATAACAAAGAAGAAGGGATTGCTTGTTTTGAACGATTTCTCCTTCTGCTTTGGTATTTAAAAGAACTGTCTGCTGCTAGAACATAAAAAGAAGAAAAATATATCTCTGAAGTACAGTATGTTTTGTTTTTCTCCCAACAGCTAGTTAGGCAAGCTAGTCTATACTCTGTATTGTATTTTCCCTCCAATACTGTAGTAACCTGGGATGAGGTCAGAGACGGGTCAGGGCAGTTTGACCTGTAGCAATTTAAAGCAGTAAACTGTTCAAATATTGATAAGTTCATAATCTTTCTTTTGTCAAATTTGAAATCCTTGAATTCAAGCCAATTTTAGCCTTACAAAACTCTTTTCCTAATTTTAAAAACTTGAAAATTAGTTGTGTATATACACATACACAGTGATGATGCAATATTACTGCAGACTTGTCTCTCAAGAGAAGTATGAAATAGATATTTGTATGCTATCCGATGACGTAGGTTTGTAGTGGTAATCAGGCAGGAACACGTGAGTTTGGTCTATATTTAGGATTGTAATACAGCATGTTTTTAAAATCAGTGTGGTAAATCGTTTCTCAGAAGATCTGAGAAGTTAGTCTACTTTCAAGAGACCGAGCATTATAGCAGAAATATTTTGTCGTACAATTACATAGCCAGTTTAAAAGTGCTGAAATTGTTTGTGTTTATAATTATGTATTTTAGTTTAAGAGACAAAAATTTTTTTTTATAAAAGAAAGTTTGCAGAAATATTTGACTTTGCTAAATATTTTGAAATGATGAAACTATAGTTTGTGTTAGTTACTTTGACTTGCATCAATAGTGATCATGCCTCTTAGACCCACCTCGTACAGTTTCCGATTGCTGCAGGAAAAGCAAAAAAGACTTAAGAGAAGGACAAGAAATCTGTCGAAAAGTTTGACAGATCTTGATGGACAATTCGGAGATATTGAGGAGTTTTTGACTCCAATAAGAGATGTGAAAGAGGTGACCTTGGTATTTGATACCGCAGATGGGCAGTCAAAGTTTGTGCTGAATGAAATTTGTGGAAGGTATAGACTCGATTAGTATTTTTCAGTTTGCTTTATGCTTGCTAAATGATTTTGTTGCATGTTGGCTCTTCCAACTTGTAACAGATTGCTTTTTGCAAACATTTCTGTTTTCCCGCAGAGTCTGTCACAGTGCTTTGAAAATTATCATGCATTGAATTTTGATTCATATTCATTAATCAGAGCTCCAGATAAGAGGGAGTGATGGTATTCTTAATCCATTATTTCTCTTTGAAACCCTTTGTTGTGGGTACTCATTAGAATCGTCTCAAAGAGGCGATTCTAATGAATACCCACAACATAGGGTTTAGTGGAGTATGTTTTAATATGTTCAACTTGGAAATCAAAATCACTAGCTCTATCTGGAGTTCTTATTATTGATACTGAAGAAGTGCCTGTTTACACCAGCAATTCTAAGCAGCAGTCTTGGTCTTATTGAAAGTTTGGCCAAGCCCCAGTTGCTCATTTGGTGGCATACAGGACTTGAGAGCAGGAGTTCGATGGTTGGATCCCTGGCTCGGCCAATTTCTTTCAGAGGATTGAATAGATGATAGCCATTGCATCAAGATTCATTCCTCTCCTACTGCCGATGGTTGTGTGGGCTTTGCCTACTTTTGGTCACTACTGTGCCTTTAATGTTTCATTCTTGTTGTAAACAGGATATGGGAGAAATTAAACTAGATGTATGTAAAGAATATGTGTGTTTTTTGTACAGGATTGGAGGGGCCATGTTGACAAACTCTGTATGTATAGGATCCTTGACTCTGATTGGCTGTTGTGAATGAATTTCCTATGTTGCTGTAAACACCATTGGAAGTTCACCAAAACAAATCCTTCCCATTTTCTTCATCGACCATGTTGACAAACTTCGTTCTCACGAGATCCTTGATTCTAATTGGCTGTTATGAATGAATTTTCATGTTGCTATAAACAACATTGAAAGTTCACAACAACAAATCATCTATTCTACTTTGAACTTATAATTTTTTTCAGCCTTTAACTCTTTACCAGACTACAATATTTTGGACTTGTCTAAATTGAAAGCATTTGCAGACAACAAAATAAAGGTGAATAGAAAATTAAAATTTGTTCTGGGAAGGGTAGAAAACACTGTCGGAAAAGGAGAAAATGCTGGTTACCAGCATTTTCTCCTTTTCCCACAGTATTTTCAAAAGGCTTCTTTCTCAGGGGAGTCAAAAGTAAGGATTGTTAGGTAATTGGTTAAGATAGAAATGGGTGCCTAAAAAGGTTTACAGGCACCAGTTGAACAAGTTTTGGATATTCTAAACTTAAAGTATTTTCAAATAAGACTGACTCAGTTTCATTTAGTATGATTCTATGATCCATTCTTCATTGAATTTTTAATATTAATGTATGGCACTTTATTTCTGAATGAAAATATCCTATGCCTTATAAGGTTAAAAATATCTTTATACAGGTCAGTTGGTCAGTTACTAGTGAAATGAAAACAATAACAGTTCTTAATTATGTCTGCATGAAATGTAAATAAATCAAGCATTAGTGAAAATGGTCATCATAGAAAAATAATCTAGGTGCACTTGAACCAATTTCAAACTTGTTATTCCAAGATGGATACATTCTTGGCAAACATAAACATTGTCAACTGGAAGAAAGTGAAAGTTAAAGGATTCATTGATTGTGTGGTGTTTAATGCCATTTTCAACATTATTTCAGTTTTACTATGGTTGCCAGGTCAATATCCATACTTTTTCTGGAGTTGCTTTTACCAATACTCTGCTTAATATTCTTTCCAAGCCACTGGCTAGTTTTCCATATACAGTAACCATCATCAAAACAATGGTCAGTCGTGGGACAGGAATAAATCCTGCCACAATGACAGATCAGTCCTCTGAAAGAAAAATGCTGAACCTGGGATTGAACAAGGCTCCTGTTCTCAAGTTCTGTACACTAGCAACTAAGCTACCAGGACTCGGCAAAGAGAGAGGAGCTTTGGCTCAAACATTTTAAGAAAGAAGCCTTTAGAAAACATTGTGGGAAAAGGAGAAAATGCTGGAAAGTAACCAGCATTTTCTCCTTTTCCCACAATGATTTCTACCTTTCACAAAACATATTTCAAATTTTTGAATGCTTTTATTTTATCATCTGCAAATGCTTTCGATTTGGAATATCTTTGTTTGGTAATGAGATAAGTATCAGGCAAATCCTTGCTTTTGCGTAAGATGGAAAATTTGATATTACTACACCATCACAATTTTTGCCCACCCACGAGGCTTTGTGATGGGCGTGTCAGACTCATGACCTGGTGGTTGTGAGTTTGATACCCGTTTGAGGCGAACCTTGTTTCTGGCACATTTTCGCCTCTAACCTCAGCTGAAGCATGTGAGAAAAGTAGTCGGTGGCTTTGGAAAGAAAGTTGTGTTAGTACTGGTATGAGAAGGCCAGGAAACACATGTGCATCACCGACAGCCATGATATGACCTTACCTGTTAAAGTGGCGTTAAACCCCAATACAACCAACCAACCAACCATGACAATTTTAATGTTCCGGAGAAGGTTTCTAAAATATGCTGCTAACAAGTATTATCTTCTTTTTCCTGTAATAAGTTCTAACCTCTGATAGAGAAGTTTTAATTTTTAGCTCACCTGAGCACGCAGTGCTCAGAGTGAGCTGTTGTGATAGTGCTGTGTCCGTCGTGCGTCGTCAACTTTTATCTTGTGTACGCTCTAGAGGCCACATTTTTAGTTGAATTCTTATGAAATTTGGTCAGAATGTTTGCCTCAATGAAATCTCGGAAGTGCTCAGACTGAGCTGTTGTGATAGAGCCGTGTCTGGCCTCCGTTGTCAAGTTTTTACATTTACTCATGAAACTTGGTCAGAATGTTTGGCTGGATGAAATCTCGAAAAAGTTTGAAATTGGGTCATGTTGGGTCAAAAACTAGGTCACTAGGTCAAATGTTAGAAAAACCTTGTGTACGCTCTAGAGGCAACATTTTCAGTCCAATATTCATGAAAGTTGGTCAGAGTGTTTGCCTTGATAAAATCTCGGAAGATTATGAGAATGGGTCATGTTGGGTCAAAAACTAGGTCACTGGTCAAATCTTAGAAAAACCTTGTGTAGTCTCTAGAGGCCACATTTTCAGTCCAAAACTATTGAAAGTTGGTCAGAATGTATTTCTTGATGATATCTTGGATGAGTTTGAATATGGGTCATGTTGGGTCGAAAAGTAGGTCACCAGGTCAAATGTTAGAAAAACCTTTTGTATGCTCTAAAGGCCACATTTTCAGTCCAAAACTCTTGAAAGTGGGTCAGAATGTTTGTCTTGATGATATCTTGGATGAGTTTGAAAATGGGTCATGTTGGGTCAAAAACTATGTCACCAGGTCAAATGTTAGAAAACCTTTTGTATGCTCTAGAGGTCACATTTTCCGTCCAAAACTCTATAAGTTGGTCAGAATGTTTGTCTTGATAATATCTTAGACAAGTTTGAAAATGGGTCATGTTGCGTCAGAAAATAGGTTACCAGGCCAAATTTTAGAAAAACTTTGTATTCGCTCTGGATGCCACATTCTCAGTCCAACATTCTTGAAAATTGGTCAGAATGTTTGCCTTGATAATATCTTGGATGAGTTTGAAACTAGGTCAATAGGTCATATGTTATAGAAACCTTGCGTATGCTCTGGAGGACACATTTTCAGTCTGATATTCCTGAAACTTGTTCATAATATTTGTCTTGGTGATACCTTGAATGAGTTTGAAAATGGATCGTGTGGAGTCAAAAACAAGATCACATGGTCAAATATTACAAAAACCTTGTGTACACTCTAGAGGCCATATTTTCTGCCTGATACTCATCAAACTTGGTCAGAATGTTTTGGTGATGTCTCAAAAGAGTTTGATAATGGATAAATGTCGGGTCCAAAACTAGGTCACTTGTTCAAATCTTAGAAAAACCATTTGTACGCTGTAGAGGCCACATCTTCAGTCCAATACTCATGAAACTTGGTCAGAATGTTTGTCTTATAGATATCTCAAAGGTGTTTTATAATGGGTAATGTCTGATAAAAAACTAGGTCACTGGGAAACTAGATTGAAAATGGTTCATGTTTGGTCAATAGACTCAAGTGAGCGATTTCAGGGCCATCATGGCCCTCTTGTTTACAATTTTGTTATATTAGTAAGAAAAATAACATAGATTTAGATCTATTTCATACTTTTCTTCATTTTGCGAAATTGATCTAGTAGAAATCTGAAGTGGTCTAGTAAAAACTTCAAATTACTGGTTCACTGGTCTAGTTGAAAAAAAATGTAATGTCGAATATTGCACCAGTCTAATTTTCTAGATCATCTGCTCTAATTTGTTGTGATGGCTTCAAAACAAGGGGTTTCTCAGTACTTGACAAATTAAGTGCAATTTTATTTGTTGCTACAGGCAAAACCAGTCACTTTCGGTTCAGTATGCAACACTTAAGCTAGCGTTGTAACCTCCAAAAATAGATCTATACAAAGAGATAATGTCTAAGTACTTGATGAATGATGATAAATGTGATAATGACTGTATATTGCATTGTGCACTTCCTCTTGATATGGTCATATTATGTCCCTATCCCACAAGACAAGAACCTAAGACTTGCTCAAAATTAAAAAAAAAAAATTCAGATAGAATTTGAAACAAGGGTACAGATAATGGGTTTTGCCATCGAAAGAATAAAGAACATTGTGGGAGAAGGAGAAAATGCTGGTAATCAGCATTTTCTCCTTTTCTCACAATGTTTTCTTGACTCTTCACCACAGGATCCCAACTTTTAAGGACCTCAAAGAAGAAGCCCCCTGGAATCATTGTGGGAAAAGGAGAAATACTCCGCTAACTTCTTTCAGGGAATTTATGATGTTCAATTGTACAGGACTGATTCTTCTCCCAATGCGTAGCCTGGCTTGTTGGCTGAATGGTAAATGTATCTGACTTGTGAACAGGTGATTGTGGCTTCGATACCTGGTTTAGGCAAGCTTCAAAGTTTCTTGTGATTTTTTTTTGCTTCTCAGCTCCGATGTACGTGAGAAAAGCAGTACTTGACTTGGGTAGAAAGTTGTGTCAGTACTGGTGTGAGAAAGCCAGGAAATACATGTGTAGGTGCACTGACTGTCATGATTTGGTCCAAGCTGTTAAAACAGTCTTAACCCTTTACCACACAGTGGTGACTATCAACGACCCTGAGGATGAGGCCTATTCAAAACTTCGTGGTAACCAGCATTTTCTCCTTTTTCCACAAAGTTTTCTATTCTATCGAAGAAACATTTTCGAGTTAAATACCAAACAAAATGGAGTACAGTTTTAAGGCTTGTATCTAGAAGACAGGATACTGTACTGAATATTGGACAATGTGTAATGAAGACCAGACTGCAAAACCACTGGAAGTTTCTGCATATCAAATCAGTGTAGATGATAAAACCGAATTCCGACGATCAGGCAGCATGTTTTTGTGCAGTCTGATCTACCAATTACTATGGCAGCAAAGATCACAGAAAGGTAGTGAAAGGCACCTCAATCCTTTACAACACAGTCCTGACATTTAATGACAGGGAGGAGGAAGGTTTTTGAAAACATTAAGCTGTTACTACATGCCAAAATTTTAAGCCAATCCAAATTGAAAGCCTTAAAAGGATAAAATGCTAGTTACCAGCATTTTCTGCTTTTCCAACAATGTTTTCAAAACTTTTCTTCCTCAGCGTCATTAAAAGTCGTCATTGTGTGGTAAAGGGTGAAGGGAAAAGGAGCATTTTCTCCTTTTCCCTGAACTCTTTAGCAAACCAAAAAATTCTAGACTGGTCCAAATTGAAAGCATTTGCAGATGACAATGGTCATGTGGCTCAAATGTAGGAATATGTCTTCAGTAGGTTTGAAAACATTGTGTGAAAAGGAGAAAATGCTGGTTACCAGCATTTTTCTCCTTTTTTTTTTTTCCACAATGTTTTCAAAAAGGTTTCTGTCTCAAGGTTGTTAAAAGTCGGGATTGTGTGGTAAAGGGTTAATTTCTTTTTTTCCCCTATCAAACTGCTGTACTATAGCATCATTTGAGTCCTATTTAGATTTTCAGACGTCTGCAAATGTTTTTCAGTTTAGACAAGTCTACATTTTGTTTTTCTCTTGTGGTAAAGAGTTGAGGGTGAAAGTACAAGGGCTCTGTATAAATTTAGGACAAACTCTACTCTAAACCACAAAATTTAGCCGCAACGGAAATCAAAAGCATTTGCAGACGGAAATCAAAAGCATTTGCAGGAAATCAAATGCATTTGCAGGAAATCAAAAACATTTACAGGAGATCAAAAGCATTTACTGACGCCAAATTAAATGCAATTCAGATGATTTGCTGATAGAGTACAAAACATTGTTGGAAAAGTGGAAAATACTGGTTACTAGCATTTATAACTTTTCCCACAAAGTTTGAAGAAGCTGTCTCTCTGTCAGGGTATATAAAACTGGGGATTGTTTGGTGAAGGCCTAGCAAGAAAAATGCACTAACATTGCTGCAGCTGGATAAGAATAGAAAGTCTGTTACAAACAAAGCAAAGTTTACACAGGAAGGTAAAGAGTCACAGCTCCCATTTCTTTACTACCACATGGTATAGTCATTATTGGTTGCTTTGTGGGTTAGAAAACAAAGCTTGATTGTGATTGGTCGAGATTATAACTAGAAAGTCGGTGAATTGTTACAAGTAATTGGATTGGTTATTGGATGTAAATATAGTGACACACTTTTTTTTCAGTTGATTGGGGTCAGTCACTTGAGTGTAATCGTGTCTGTAATATATATATATTTTATTCTCACGTGATGGGATAAACAAGAATTTGTTATAACAATCAAGAGTTAGCAAAAACAGTTTTAGAAAGACGGAACTTGCATCTGACAAGATTAGTAATAGTTTGATGAGTCTTGTCGTGTTTTCCGATTTCAGTGTATTTAGGTGGTGATAGTGAATTTCTCCTATCTACAGTAAACTAGTGTGAAATTGGGTTAAAAAATGTCAGTGTAACATTATTAGTGAGACCAATAATGGTTCTCTCCTTGTTCACCATGCCCTTTGAAAACTTCAATACCTTACATACAGACGGGACGTTTAATGAGGTTATTTGTCCGAAACCTAAAGGGCACGTGGATCAGGGCTGTGAACTAGTGCTTACAGGTCAGGATGGCCTTACATCACAGTTTATGCTGGGTGAAGTGTGTGGAAGGTTGGTTAAGAATCTTACTTTATCTTAAACTCTGTACTGAACAATAAGATTTTAACTTAACCTGTACCAAATTGAAAGCATTTGCAGATAACAAAATTTAATATAGCTTGGAAAAAAATGTCTTTAAAATGGTACAAAGCATGTGGGGAACAGAAAAAGTTCTGGAAACTGACCTTTTATCTGTTTCCACATTGCTTTCAAAAGCTTCAGGATTGTAAGACCATGAAATTGTTATTTAACTCTTTTTCCACACAACAAAACTGTAGACTTGTCTAAATTTAAAGCATCCCCAGAAAAAAATCAGATGGTCAAATGGTCAAAATTGTGTATGAAATGGTAGAAAACATTGTGGGAAAAGGAGAAAATGCTGGTTACCATCATTTTTTCCTTTTCCCATAATGTTTTTAAAAGTGTTCTTCTTCATGGTTGTTAAAACTCAGGATTGTGTGGTAAACGGTTAAAGGATTTACTCCTTACAAAAGAACAAAATTTTAGACTGGTCCAAGTCAGTGCACTTTGGAGTCAACAGAATAATGGTGACTTTAAAATTGAAATTTGTTTCTACCAGGATAGAAAACATTGTGGGGATAGGAGAAAAGCTGGTTACCAGCATTTTCTCCATTTCCCACAGTGTTTTCAAAAGCCAACCTTTCCAGGGTTGTTTAATAAACCCAGGATTGTGTCAGGTAAAGAGTTAAATTTAAGTGTGTGGAATAGAGAGAATGCAATGGATTTTTCAGTTAACTCTTTACCAAACGACAAAATTTTAGACTGGTCCAAATTTGGAGCACTTGCAGATGACAAAGTAAAGGTAACTCAAAAGTTGAAATTTGTTTCAAGTAGGATAGAAAAAAATGTTGGAAGAGAAAATGCTGGTTACCAGCATTTTCTCCTTTTACCACAATGTTTTCATAAGGCTTCTATCTCAGGTTTGTGAAAACCAGGGATTGTTTGGTATGGGGTTAAGCCTTGACCTTTTCCCAAATGACAAATTGTAGACCCTTCCAAAACGAGAGCATCTGCAGACGACAAATTCAGGATTGGCATACAGTAGCTTTAGGTCTCTGGTAGGGTAGAAAACATTGTTAACCAGAATTTCCTCCTTTTTCCACAATGTTTTTAAAAACCTTCTTTTCAAGGGTTGTGAAAATAATGTATTGCTTGGTAAAGTCTGTACCATGACTGTATTGATCAGTCTGGAATTTCAGACTTTGTATTGTAACGGCCAATTACCTCAGTCCTTGAGGAATTTCAGTGGTAGACCTGGTATAAATAGATCTTTCTGTTATTAGAGTATCTATTTCAACCCTTTAACTCTTTACCACACAATCCCGACTTTTAATGACCCTGGGAAAAAAGCCTTTGGAAAACATTATAGGAAAAGGAGAAAATGCTGGTAACCAGCATTTTCTCCTTTTCCCACAATGTTTTCTACACTTCCCAAACCAAGTTTCAATTTTTCAGTCACTTCTAATTTGTCTTCTGCAAATGCTTTCAGTTTGGACCAGTCTATCATTTTGTCGTTTGGTAAAGAGTTACCAGAAGGCTCTACGTTTTTCACTCTTTACCACATGACAGTATTTTAGACTGGTCTAAACTGAAAGCATTTGCAGACAATAGTTATTCTGTATTTCTTCTAATGAAAGCACTCTCTCTAATATAACCCACTTTTCCGAGAAAAACCCTTAAATGACAACGTTTTGAAGAATTTGATGAATATTTCCTCAAATTTGATTAACCCTTTCCCAAACGACAAATTTTAGACTTTTCCAAACTGACAGCATCTGCAAACGATAAATTCAACATTGTTTACAAATTAGCTTTGGGCCTCTAATAGGATAGAAAACAATCCGGAAAAGGGAAAAATGCTGGTAACCAGCATGATCTTCTTTTTAGCTCACCTGAGCACGAAGTGCTCAAGGTGAGCTATTTTGATCGATCAATGTCCGTCGTCATTCCGTCCGTCCGTCCGTTCGTTCACAATTACAAAAAAATATTCTCCTCCTAACCTAACAATCAGATTTCAATCAAACTTCACAGAAATGATCCCTAGGTGATGCACTTTCAAAATACTTCAAAGATTTGAATTCCATGAAGAACTCTGGTTGCCATGGCAACTGAGTGAAATCAAAGCGCTGAAGGCACTGTTGTGGCGGTTGTCCGGTTGATCTTGAGTTTTTGATCAGACAGACAAGCTGACTCCTTTTATACCACCCAATCATAATGTGGGGGATATAAGTTTTGAGCTTCAACAGGAAGTTATGGCCTGGACTGGACAAAAATTCCATCTGAATATCAACAAATGGCAATAACACAAAAAACATGAATGGCAGTTTTAGTTCTTATGCACTGCACTTCTCCATAATGTGTTCTGCCAATGTATGAAGTTTCAAGGTGATAGCTTTTATAGTTTGAAAGCCCGGGTGAAAAATTCGAGGTGAAACGATAGACAGACTGATGGACAAGGTGACCCCAGCATTACCCCCTAAAACTTTGCTTGCTGTGGGTATTACAAAACAGGTAAAACAGTTTTGCTTATCACCTGGTACATGCATTTATTTAAATGTAAACTATACAGTAACAAATGTCAGAAATATTACCCCCATGACTATAATTTTTTTTCAAGTTCAACTTCACCGAGCACAAAACTTCAAATAATAATAATAAAAAAAAAACAACAACAACAACAGAAAATTAGACATTATTCTTTCCAGTTAATCCATAACACATTCACTGGACCTAAGCTCAGTCAGTCTGTTTAACCAGATGTGTCAACACTAACAAAAAACAACTGCATATTCCAAGCAAAATTGCATTTTTGTCCATATTTTCATTTAAGCCTAATAGTCTTGGATTATTTCTTCGAGGTAATCATGCATATTCCTACCAAAATTGCATTTTTGTCAATGTATTCACCTGAATAATCCTGAACATATTTTTAAGGTAATCAGTAACGCATTTATTGAATCTAAACTTCATCATTCTGCTTAACTCTTTACTAAACGACAAAATTTTAAACCAGTCTGTGTTGAAATACTTTGCAGACAACAAAATAAATGTGACTTAAATATTCAACTTTTTTTTGGAAAGGGTAGCATTTTACCAGCATTTTCTCCTTTTCCAGCAATGTTTTCAAAAGGCTTCTTTGTTAACATCTTTAAATGTCGGGATTGTGTGGTAAACAGTTAAAAATGTATCGACACAAATAAAAAACAACTGTATATTACAAGCAAATTTGATTTTTTGTCAATGTTTCCATCTTAAACTTAAGACAGATGATTGTCAAATTCTTCACAAGAACATAGTTCTTCACGATATGCATATTAAGTCATCAGCAAAAATTTTACTGATGTACATCCAAGTAAACATTGTGTCGTTGAGTTTGGAAAACAAATTGTTTCATTAGCCTGATAACATGTATCATGAAATATACATGGAGGTGCTTACTGAACAATACTACTGTAAGTGTAAACAATCCCTGGTTTTTACAACCTTGAAATAGAAGTCTTTTGAAAGCATTTTGAGAATGGAGAATAAGCCGGTAACCAGCATTTTCTCATTTCCCCACAATGTTTTCTACCCTGCTGGAAACGAATTTCAATTATTTAGCAACATTTAGTTTGTTGTCTGCAAGTGCTTTGAATTTGGACCATCTAAACTTTTGTTGTTTGGTAAAGGATTAATTATTCGCCTACAATAGTCGTGCAATAACCTGTTGGCATGTAAAAGAGCTACTAAACAAAATATCCAGCTTTAAGACTGAACAACTTTAAAACAGTATGTCCCTGATCTAACGAACAAATGGCATTAACTAACTACTCAATGATCATCATGCGGTTAGTAAACTAAATAATCTGTATATACACATAAGGAATACAATAGTAAATACCCATTGATTTAAAGTACTCAAGACCAACTCTGAGCCTTGTAATTACACAAATCTGTCAAAACAAACTACAGGTCTCAGTAGTTTTTTTTTTTGTTCTCCGATCTATGCTTTTTACTATCAGGTGACATATGTCAACGTGAACAACAAAAAGTAACAGCATATTCCATGCTAAACTGCATTTCTGTCCATGTTTTCACCTGAATAATTTTATCACCTACAAATTTTGGCAAGAACGCAGCTTTTTACTTGTGCTTTCCAATTTGGTAAAGACATCAATGTAGACTAAAATCTCACACGATCAAATATGTACAGACTAATTTGCAAATATCTGCAGAAGTTGCTGAATATGTGATCTGCTTGACCTAATCGAAGCATTTTAAGAATAACATCAGCTCGCTGAAGCTTTCCTCTTTGATTAAAACTTATAACAAGACAAAAATTAGACACTATTGCTTTCTGGTAATCAATGACCCATTTACTGAATCTAAGCTCAGTCATTCTGTTTAAAAGATATGTCAACAGTAACAAAAAGCAACTGCATATTTCAAGCAAAATTGCATTTTTGTAAATGTTTCCACCTTGATAATCCTGATATATTTTTCCATGTAATCAATAATGCATCTACTGAATCTAGGCCCAGTCTTTCTGTTTTAACAGATATGTCTGACACTAACAAAAAGCAACTGCATACTTTTAGCAAAATTGCATTTTTTGTCAATGTTTTCAGTAAATAATCTTGAGAGATTTTTTTCGAGGTGGTCAATAATGCATGTACTGAGTCTATGCTCATTGAAACATTCTGTTTGAAAAAAATGTAAACACTAACAAAAAACACTGCATATTCCAAGTAATTTTTTTTTGTCATTGTCTTCACCTAGAAATCTTGAGACATATGATTTGGAAAATCTTCACAATAATATAGTTCTTCACGTTACACTTGTTTAGTTATCAGCAAAAATTTAATCCTATGTACATTTAAGGAAACATTGTATTGTTGAGTTTGGAAAACCAGTTGCTTCATTAGCCTCAGTACATGTATCATGAAATATACATAGAGATATTTGTCTCTGACGTTTCCACAAAAATATATAAAAACTGTTACCTAAAATCAATCTTCAATTCTTAAGTTCAAAACACACCACTTAGTATCTCCGTAAACTATTTATTGATAAGTTAATCTTAATTAGTGCTTAGAGATTTATATTTACAATTTAAACCAGTCAAGTGAAACCACAGGATTTTGTCCATTTCACTGTGGTACACAAGCATTTTGGTCAAGAAAAGATGCATACTGAAATCACTCAGAAGAAACACAAAGTAAAATGTTTTTAAGACTGTTTAACTCATTACCACACGACAAAATTTTAGGTTTGTCCAAATTGAAACCATTTGCACACAACGAAATAAATGTGACTGAAAATTTGAAATTTGTTTCGTTACCAGCATTTTCTCCTTATCCCACGATGTTTTCAAAAAGATTTCTTTTCCAGGGTTGTCAAAAGTAGGGATTGTGTAGTAATGGGTTAACATACAAATCTTTGTGCACAATATCAGTAATGCTGCAGAAAGCTTTTAACAAGACAAGCATGCAAAGCTGATTTCCCAGCATACATGGTAGGCAAAAGTAAATACTGCCAGATAACTCTCAACTGAGACAAACTTTTTTGCATAACAATGACAGGCTGAAAGTTCCTAGTCATATTAAGACACGGAGAAATCTAAAATTAACAAAGACCAGAAACTGGCCTTTAGATTAATAACAATATGTAAGATTAAATAATTATTTTTTTCATACACGATCAAGGAGATCAAAATGTCAAGAGTCTCATCAAAGCTGTTGTTCAACCATTTGAGAATTTTCAAATGACTTTGCATAAATGTTCATTATGGAAAATATAGCAAGCAACCCTAGGGAATACTACTGTAGCTTAACTGATTACCATACAATAAGTATTTGTCAGCTGCAAATGCTCTAAATTTGGGAAAGTCATAGGTTTGTATTTGTTAACTCTTTACCACACGAGACAATTTTAGACTGGTCCAAATTGAAAGCATTTGCCGACGACAAAATAAAGGTGACTAAAAAATGGAAATTTGTTCTGGGAAGGGTAAAAACACTGTGGGAAAAGGAGGAAATGCTGGTTACCAGCATTTTCTCCTTTTCCCACAGTGTTTTCAAAAGGCTTCTTTCTCAGGGGCGTCAAAAGTAGGGATTGAGTGGTAATGGGTTAAATGAGTCAAAGAATTCTTAATTATTGGGCACAAACATTCATGAACACTTTTTGCACAGCAAAGCCTCCAATGAATCACAGTGGAGTATGATTGGAATACTCTGGTAACCATAGATTAACCCATTACCACACAATCCCTACTTTTAACGACCCTGAAGAAAGAAGCCTTAGAAAACATTGTGGGAAAAGGAGAAAATGCTGCTAACCAGCATTTTCTCCTTTTCCCTCAATGTTTTCTACCCCTCTCAAAACAAATTTCATATTTTCAGTCACTTTTATTTTGTCGTCTGCAAATACTTTTGATTTTGACAAGTCTAAAATATTATCGTTTGGTAACGAGTTAAATGACTGAAAACAGTCCATGTCCACTTGAAAATATTTAACCCATTACCACACAATCCTTACTTTTGACACCCCTGAAAGAAGCCTTTTGAAAACATTGTGGGAAAAGGAGGTAACCAGCATTTTCTCCTTTTCCCACAGTGTTTTCTGCCCTTCGCAAAACAGATTTGAAATTTTCAGTCATTTTTTTTTGTCATCTGCAAATGCTTTCGATTTGGACAAAGTTAAAATTTTGTCGTTTGGTAATGAGTTAATATGAAAGCATTGTGAAAAAAAAAGCATTTGCTCAGACAACCAAATCATGTTTCCTGTCATGTTTCCGGCTTTAGTTACAAAAATATAAAAATACAACAAAAGTGGGACTTACCAATATGAAAAATAACAATGCTTACTGCAGTCTAAGTATTGTTTCAAATGGATAACTTCTTATTCATAATATGACAACATTTGAAAAAATATTTAGAAGAAAGACAATATCATCTATAAATACTAATAAAACACTATTGTACAAAAAGCATTCTGTACATCTTTTGTCTGATTTTGGTATGGTCTTTCTGGTCTGATCCACTTTCTATACTATTTCACCTGTTTCCAAACAGCAGCTTGAATCTGTTTGGTATCCACAATGTCATGTTGATCATAGCCAATACCTGTGAATATGTACATATATTATTGAGCCATGCTCTATAAAAAAAAAAGGAGCTGCAACTGCAAAAAGAATAGACCCAGGTCAGCCTGTGTAGTCTGCCCAGGCTGACATGGGCCCACAATGTTTGCCGTTTGAATATCTTCTGTATTTCCATGGACCAGTCTACTTCATGATTCATTTGAATGTTAGACAAAATGGAGTTTATAGATCCATAATTATTTGATGCCTTGCTTGGTATAATAGATTAAAGAAATGCATTAAGTCTCTTTTTCATAGAGCATGGCCCATATTTTGACAAATATTTATCTTTTTGTGTTTATGCCATGTGGTGAAACAGTGCCAGATTACTAAATGAGTGTATGTGATATTAATGATTTTCACAATTTGAAATGAAATGCTCTTTATTATCTACTTCATTTAACCTGACCCAGGTAACAATCATTTACATAAATCAAAATTCTATTTTTATCCTCAGCATTGCTCGGCATAATTATTATGTCCAGAATGGTCAAGGAAATATTTCACACAGTTTACGCAAATCAAACCTTTACCTACTAGATATGTTGATCTAAAACTTTCAGTGCAGGACACTTTCTCATTTTTCACACCATATTTTAATACCATGAAAAGTAAAATCATCAGCCTATGAGTATGGCATTTCAAGTTATGTCCTGCATATATTTCCAGTTCAGAAGAACCTATAATTTCAAGTTGCTAATGAATGAATATTTTTCCTGTGCAGAAGGCAAAACCTATTTTCGACTTGTACAAACAAAAAGTTACAATAAGTCATGCTATTAGTCACTTTGTAAATAGGTGTTTATAACGAAGAGTAGTCACAATTTTGAGCAAAGTTTACCTGATATAAGACATCTGAATTGTCATCTGCAAATGCTTTCAATTTGAAAAAGACCAGGGTTCGCGCTGCCGATCGCCATTGTCGCCATTTGCGACAAAAATAAAAATTTGGCGCAAGATTTTTTCATTTGGCGAAAATGCGTGGCGACAACTTTTTACAAGCTGGCCCCAAAAAGAAATTCTTTTGAAATTCATTGTCGTAAGCGTCTGCGAGCTAAGCGAGTTCAAAGCAGGCCTCGGTCGAGTGGGCGGCTTGAGCGAAGAAGTCGCCGGATTTCAAAACACTTCGCTCATTTCGCCAAGAAAAGCGATGTCCAAGTCGACTGAAAAAATCGGGAAGTCGCCTCGCGTACATTGACAAAGCGTCCTGTGTGTAATCTACCATATCAGCGGGTGCCGTACCTGATTTGCAGTTATTGCCCAATCAGCGAGTTTAATTAGTTTATAATATACCGAGAGTCTGATTGACAAGTCATTGTTAATTAACGTTTACAACACCATGGGATAATCCCCTATTATTGACAAATATCAGCGCCGCCTATCGGTGTTTGTCTGACCTCTATTTTTGAAACACGGTTTGCTAAATTTAGTAACTGTATGAAAGTAAAGTCCTACCCCGGATATCGGTCAATGTTCGTCAACTTTTATTTCCAAAGTTTAAATGGATTGAAATATCCCAGTTTTAAAACCATGGAAACGGTACCTACTTGCTTATCACCATTTACTCCATCCTAATTAGTTATCAGACTCTACTCGCATTTTCCTAACGAATAGATATGGAGTGCAACACGCGAAAAGGGTCATTCGGACATTTGCGTAAAATGTCGTCTCTGATCAGCGTGTGCAGTCCGCACAGGCTAATCCGAAACGACACTTTCCGATTTTATGTGATTTTCTGTTTTACGCAAGTCTACTGTAGCACAAAATCTAATGTAGTCGTAAAGTGCCGTCTCGGATTAGCCTGCGCGAACTGCGCAGGCTAATCCGGGACGACACTTTACGGAAATGTCCGAATGCACCTTTTCGTGTGTTGCACTCCATATGATGACGTACTTAGATCATCTAGATCATGTGGCAATATTTTCAAATCATGTGACTATAATTTGGCGCCAATGTAGTATCACGTTACAAGGCTTTCGGCGAATTTAGCGAAGTCACATGATTCAACTTCAAAATGGTAGCTCGTCACTGCAACAGCGTTTGGATGAAATCGAATATATTCTATGACACTAACTAAACGATAGAATAAAAAAAAAGTTATTGTCTTTGATTCTAGATAGATCTAAGTATTCTGTTGATTTTATAGTATTTCCTTGATTGGGCTGCGAACCGCAGATCTACAAGGCTTTGAAAGTAAATGAGGTGTTAGATTTAGTTGTTGAATGATTGTTTTATTTACGATTTATCCGATATTAATCAAAGACAAACTCTAATCAGACAGCTGTATTTTCGATGTCTCTCGCACTCTGAAACTGGGTCTAACTTATCAATAGGAATTTGAAAACATCGTGGCAATATGAGAAAATGGAAGTAAGCTTTTCTACATTTGACAGACTATATATTTTTTTATATACATGTATCTTTAAACATTAGTTACAGCCTTTGAGCGGTTATCTACCGGTGTTTGCCTGCTGCAAATGCTGTCAAATTGATAGGTTATAAATAGGTAACTTTTTAGCTCTTTCTTTCTATGTAAAAATGGATCGCTACATTAATGTCTGTGAGAAAAAGTAAAGCCAATGCCTGCCATAATGAAAGTGAATCTAGCCAACTCGGCACGCCTTCGAAAGTTGCAAAACGATTATTTAAGAACTATTGGCTTTCTGACCCTGAATTTTCTAGCTTTCTCAAATACCATGCTTGCAAAAAGTCATGCTATGTAAAATGTGTCTACAATGTCAGTAAACAAACTCGTTCACCACTGGCTGCTCTGTCATGAAGAAAGAATCAATTATCAAACACATACAAAAAAAATTGGAAAACCTTGTTCATATGAGCCAGAGAAAGTGTTACTTTTTCTTTTTCATAGATAATTCTCATTTTCTAACAAAGTTTTCTACCCCTTAACATACATTGTACATTATGAATAGACTGCAACTCTTAAAATTCCGACCAGTCTAAAATTTGTCCAGCATGCTGCTTTATGATATTCATCTGGCCCCAACTCCGGAAAATTTGGCCCCAACTGTCCCCAGATTGGCCCCAACTTTTTTCATTTGGCGAAAGAGCTGGCGACAACTTTTTTAGACCCAGAGCGAACCCTGAAGACAATTTCGAATTGTGTGGTAAAGGCTTAAAAAATACAGCATGCATCTAATTTACATAATTCAAGGGTTTAGAAAAATTAATCTAATAATTCCTTATAGCCAAAAAATCAAGATAGCTGATCATTTTGAATTTCAATTTCATTTTGCCTCCCTATCTCTGAGCATTAATTATTATTTTCATGAAAAAAAGGTTTAAAAATATAAAACCTTCAGTATTTTGCCATGTATGCCTGCTTAGCTGCTATCTGGCTTGATTTCCTTAGAAAGTAATTCAATTGCACCTCCCAAATTGCTCTTCCATATTCTTTATATTTGCATCACTAGTGGCTTCAAAAAGCAGCCAGGAAGTTGTCCAACCAGGTTATCTGTAAAAAAAAATGTTTTATAGAAATACAGTTCATTGCATTACAATGTATTAGAATTATCTACCATACAGTGAAAAAATTCAAATTTCAGTCTTTGGTCATAAAGACAATGAAAATAACAAATTATATATGATCCACCAGTCTGCCCAGAAATTCTGTAATTGTTCTATGTTACTTGTAAACACTTGTGAAAATATTCCACCAAAATTGCAAATTTTCCATAGAATGGGTTTTGTTGCCATTTTCAAATGTAGCTTGCAGATCTTTGAATTGGTATGTTGTTTCACAGTCACAAACAAGAAGTAGATGGAATTCTGAGGAGAATTTGCAATTTACAAGGGCCTGATTTAGTTTTTATTGAATTTATCCAATCAAACTGATCCTGCAACTTCAATAAAACAATTGCCACAGTACATATTTTCTATATTTTGATGTTTCCCCACCCAAAATGGTTTGTAACAAGACCCTCTTTAACCCATTACCACACAATCCCTACTTTTGACGCCCCTGAGAAAGAAGCCTTTTGAAAACACTGTAGGAAAAGGTGAAAATGCTGGTAACCAGCATTTTCTCCTTTTTCCACAGTGTTTTCATCCTTCCCAAAACAAATTTCAATTTTTCAGTCACCTTTATTTTGTCGTCTGCAAATGCTTTCAATTTGAACCAGTGTAAGATTTTGTCCTTTGGTAATGAGTTAACTATAACCAGAAGACAAAATTTTTATAACTGGTCATAATCGAAAGATGTTGCGGACAACATAATAAATCTTCAAATTAATAAAACTTGTATCAAAAAGGGTAGAAATTATTGTGTAAAACAAAGAAAATGCAGGATACTATTATTTTCTTCTTTTCCCACAATGTTTTTCATAGCTTTTTTTCTTTAGTGACCTTAAATGCAGGAATGAATAGTAATTGTTAAAAACTTCTCTTCACCATAACAGAAAAATCAGGCCTGAGTTAATTAGGTAAAATTTGGTAAAGAGTAGAGAAATATATTTTATTGCAGAAAAAGTGAGTCAGACACATGTACATGGATTGGTACTTTCTACCAAACGACAAAATGTTAGGTTTGTCCAAATCTAAAGTATTTGCACATGACAAAATAAATGTGACTGAAAATTTCAAATTTGTTTTGTGAAGGGCAGAAAACATTGTGAGAAAATGCTGGTAACCAGCATTTTCTCCTCTTTCCAAAATGGTTTCTAAAGGCTTCTTTCTCAGTGGCATCAAAAGTAGGGATTGTGTGGTAATGGGTTAAGCAAATAACTCAGGTATAACAAAATTTACAAAGATAAAAAGAAAATATGATAAATCTTAATTACCTGAACTCAGTTCCATCCCTCTTGACGTGGTGGGTCATATGGGTCACATTATTTATCATAACAAAATTCACATTTCACATACAAGTATCCACCGTGTCCTTTCTATATTTCTCCAAACAACGCTGTCGTAAGAGAAGGAAACAGGCCAGAGAAGGCAAAATTGACAAGCCCTCATTGTTTTCGAAAGAACATCGAATTTAACCTACGTCGGCCAACCTTCAAAATATAACCTGTCGAGGCAACTTCAACATGATCACAAGCCTCAGGCAAACGATCCACAAGCATAGTTATGCCAGTCAAAACTGATCTCGGGGTAAGACTGGGCAGCCTTTCTTTCTGTTTTGCGTGAATCGGCTTTAATTGTAGAGTCGCGAAATTGCATGACAATCTTCTGCACCGGAAGTCTCAATCTCCGAGCAGAGTTGTCGTTCGTTACTCTCACCGTGCGAGAGAGTGCGGAAGTCTTAGAAAAAAAATCGTTTCTTTTTGTTTTATCTTAGATCTATCGGTTACATTAATCGACAAAATACCTATAAAATATTTATATTCTTCATAAAGTATCATTGTATATTAAAACGAAATAATGCTAAAGATGATTTAATCATGCCGTGTCCGACGTGAATGCCCGACCATTCTCTGCAGCTTACCGAGGCAATTCGATTGTTGCAAGTACGTAGTATACCGACATTAGCCGATGTTTCAGAATGCAATAACAGTTGGCCAACCTTACCTGTCTCTTAGAATGCATTTTTAAGCATAAAATCAATCACTATCAACACTTCTTTAATCAGTAAAATTAGTTTAAGCCGTCTTCTTTAGAAGCAGTAGCTTATTTGGTGGACTACTTTTTATGGAGTTAACTGAAATTTTATGGCGGTTATTAGGTATGTTCTTAACCGAATCATAGGCAATGAGTTTGGTTTTTAGACTTATTTATTTTTCGAATTTTGTTTCGAATTTTGGATTTTTTTTTTTCGAATTTTGGAATTTTCGTTGACTCTGTGGCGACAACCGCCACAAAAACATTAAGAATCTTCCCCTCCAAAACTGTAAAGGCTAGAGCTTTCATGTAGCATCATCTGGTGGCCCTTTACCAAAATACTTCAAATCATGGCTGTAGTGTTGAAATTGGCCCTGTTTTGTGGGTTCTCGGATTTCACATAGATAAAAAGAAGGAAATCTTAGAAAATCTTCTTGTCCCAAACCGTAAGGGCTAGAGCTCACATATTTGGCATGTAGCATCATCTAGTAGCCCTCTTCCAAAATACTTCAAATCATGGCCCTGGTGTGAAAGTTAAACCTATGTTGTTGGTCTTGGATTTCACATAGACACAAGGAAGGAAATCTTTAAAAACCTTCTTGTCCAAATGGTAATGGCCAGAGCTTTCATATTTGACATGTAGCATCATCTAGTTGCCCTCTACCAAAATACTTCAGATTATGTCCTTGATGTAAAGAATTGGCCCTATGTTGTGGGTCTAGGATTTCATATTGCGATAAAGAAGGAAATCTTTAAAGATCTCTTTGTCCCAAACGGTAATGGCCAGAGCTTTCATATTTGGCATGTAGCATTATCTAGTGGCCCTCTATCAACATACCTCAAACTATGGCCCTAGTGTTGAAAATGGCCCAATGTTGTGGGTTCTTGGAATTTACATAGTGATAAAGAAGGAAATCTTAGAAAATCTTTTCCCAAACCATAAGGGCAAGAGCTTTTATATTTCGCATGTAGCATCATCTTGTGGCCCTCTACCGAAACACTTCAAATTATGGCCCTGGTGTGAAAGTTAGCCCTATGTTGTTGGTCTCAGATTTCACATTGAGATAAAGAGGGAAATCTTTAAAAGTCTTCTTGTGAGCACTCTTGAGACTACATTTCTTGCTACATGTAAGCAGAATTGAAAATTGGTTAGAATCTCAGTCTCAATAAAATCTCACATGAGTCTGCATTTAATGTTTGTTCGGAATATAACTTTGTCATCTCAAGTCAGAACGACTTCAAAATTGGTATGCATGTTTATTGTGCTATAATAGAGTACTGTGTTCAAGAGCAATAACTCTACCTAGCATGGATTTTGAGTAATTCCACTTTGATCTTTATTTCAATAGTATTGTTTGCTTGTCCAGAGTGGAATTTTGAAGTCTCAAGTCAAATTGTTTGTTGCATTGCCTGCCCTTTGCAACTATTATACCTCCTTTACAACTCGTGGTGGGATTGCATATCTTGCGACAATTTGCCCGTCTTGTTTCACCATCATTAGCCTTGAACCTCAATATTTGGTAATTATAATCTTTGTTATAGACCTTTGCTGCTTAGTACTCAGGTGAGCGATATAGGACCATCATGGTCCTCTTGTTACATATTGTTTTCTATGCCGTAAAGGACAAATTTTATGGTCTGAGTAACATAAACTGTTTCCTCTCAGATGCCTTCAGTTTGGACCAGGCTAATAGTTTGGTTGTGTGGTAAAGAGTTAAACAACAAAATTTAAGACTTATCTGAATTGAGAGCATAATTATGCAGACGACAAAATGAATGCGATTTGAAAATTGAAACATGACCTTAGAAGAGTAAAAAACATTGTTGGAACGGGAGAATATGCTGGTTACCAGCATTTTCTCCTTTTCCCACTATGTTTTCAGAAGGCATTCTTCCTCTGGGTCCAAAAAAATCAGGGATTGTTTGGAAACAGGTTAAAATAGTTCAGGGTTAGTGAATAACAGTAAATTATATTTGATCTGTTGTGTTGTTGTAACCAAAACAAAGTACATTTGGCGTGAAACACAAAATAAAGCAGGTGTGGGGATTACCGGTAACCAATTAAGTATAAGTCATTAAAAGTTGACAAATTTAGTTGAATTTCAGGACTGTAAGAAGAAAATCTGCTTAACTTTTAGCTGAGGACTAATGTTTAGACTTGTTACAGGTCATTAGAAAATAGGGTTGCATGGTAAATGGGTAGATAAATAATTTCTTGGTATTCACGAGCCCACAAGAATATATAATGAGGGTCTGGTCAGTTCTCTTACGTAATAATGTGTCATGTTTAGTATGCATGATATGCAAATAGATCTTCTTTGTGAGTGCAAATCATTAAGTCTTTAACCCCTTTGTAGATGATGAAATTATAGACCTGTCCAAATTGACAACAGTCTTGGACCACAAATCATCTATTGTTCGAATCCAACTACTTATCTGAGAAAAAAAAGAAAAAAATGTGGAAAAATGGAGAGTATGCTGGTTACCAACATTTTCTCCATTTTCCACGATGTTTTCTAAAGTGTCTCTCCTCGGGGTTGTTAAAATACGAGATTGTTTGGTGGTGGGTGAATGGTGTTTTATGACAACTTTGTAAGAAAAAACCTGAAAAAATGCTGTTTAAATTCTGCCTTTTCATAGCAGTTGATAATAATATAGAAATGAAAATGGCATTAGACAGACAAAAAAAAACCCAAATCTTTTTGAGGGACAATTTTGATTATTTACACTTAGTTAATTTTGCTTCAAAAACTTAGCTCTTAGCTCTTGAGTTGGACAAGTCTGAATTTTTTTTGGGTGGTAAAAGGTCCTGAGATGACAAAAGTAAAACTTCATTAACATAACTCTTTACCAAATGACCAAAATAGTCGACTGGTCCACATTGAAAGCATTAAATTTTCCAGACAACAAATTAAAAATACCTCAACTTATAAAATTTGTCTATGAAAGGATTGAAAACCTTGTGGGAAAAGGAGAAAATTCTGGTTACCAGCATTTCCTGCTTTTCCAACTAGGTTTTCAAAAGTGTTTCTTCCCAGGGTCATGAAAACCAGGGCTTGTTTGGTAAAGAGTTGAATTAAATTGACAAACATATTAAGTTTTATAGATTACAAAGGAAATGGGCTCAAATGATGTTATATCTCTGACGGTCGAAATTTTTTTTTGAAAGAGAAGAAATGTTGTTTAGCTGCAATATTTTTTCTTTTTCCAAAATTTTTATGTCAGGCCTTGTGTTGCTAAGGATTGTTTGGTAAAAGGATAAAATTATGTAGTCAAAAATAGGAACAAGGAAATTAGTTTCAATTACACACATAATTATCGTACAGACATTATTATCTCTGAGTGACATGTCTTATGCCTTTTATGTAAATCTTACTGGCTTGCTGGGTGCATCTGCACTGGACTGACTTCAAAACATCGTAACTACAGCTTGTTACAAAGAGTGAAGAACTTTCTTAGTCTTACTCTCAATGTTTTTAAATCTGAAACTCATTAACACAACTTGGGATTGGCTAAACCATTTGGTTTCGCAGCCAATCAAAAGTTTTGTTACTTCAAAATTTATAAAATTCTGAAAAATACAATGAAAGATGTTCTTAGGAATGGTTGGTGAATACGGACCCTGTTTGTGTTCCTTGTAATCAGCCATTCTACGGGAACCGTTTTGAGGCAGGATTAGGCATACCATTGCCGTCTGGTTTTCCTATAGGAAGACTTTAATTTGACGTAGGAAGTCGTCCAATTGATGTAAATCAGAACATGAAATTTTCTTTCCTAGATTATAAAACATTACGGTAGAAGGAGAAAATCCTGGTTACCAGCATTTGCTCCCTTCCTGACAATGTTTGAGTGGTAAAGTGTTAAACGGGAACATAGATTGTTTGAAATGTTTATTTCGGTAATTTTTCCAGCTGGAGGTTGGCAACAAATTTACAATTGAAGCATTACTTTGTCATCAGCACCACAAAGAAAAGCAGCATTAACCCTTTACCACACACTTCCAACTTTTGAAGACCCTGAGAAAGGAGCCTTTTGAAAGCCATCATTTTCTCCTTTTCCCACAATGTTTTCTCTCAGCCTCAATACAAATTTCAAATTTTTAGTCAGTTTCATTTTGTCATATGGAAATGCTTTCAATTTGGACCTGTCTAAATTTTGTCGTTTGGTAAAGAGTTGAATGTATTCTACCTTTTGGCTGCTATGCCTGTTCATTGACCATATACTGTCCAATAAGAATACACTATTTTTTTCCTAAAAAAAGTACCTTGCATTTGGAAAAATTGGGGTTTTAATAGGCTCTAAAGTTGCGTTTCGTTTATTTACAAGAATACAATAACAGCTGGCGGAGAGATGGTAAACATGTTGTTTACTGTACAGCTTTGACCATTCACACCGGGAGTATGCTGACCAGGTCATGTTGCAAGGTCAATGACTCAATGTTAACCCTTCGGCACAAGATTTGCTACCTTTTTACAGAAAATTCAATTCAAGATCAGACAAAATTTGCAGTCTGATCCTTATCAGTTCTGCACTGTTTGAGTTGAGAAGGTTTTTTCTTTTGGAGAGGCACTTTGAGATGGCAAAACTTGGGTTTTAGCAGTTGGATTAATTTAAATTTTCGTTGAACATATTTGTCTTATTTTGTTTCAGTTGTAACCGTTTAAAGTGCCCTTGCTCTTTATCACACAATCCCGACTTTTAACAACCCTGATAAGGAAAGCTTTTGAAAACACTCTGGAAAAAGGTGAAAATGCTGGTAACCAGCATTTTCACCTTTTTCCACAATGTTTTCAACCCCACCAAAGTCAAAGACTTGAAATGCCCTTTTGGTTTATGTGGCACTTTGAGGCTTAAGGTTACTGTATAATGTTATTCCTCTGAGAAACAAATTTGCACCAGATAGAAATAAATTTCCTGCAGATGCTGAAGTAATTGAAAATTTCTTGAACAAACAGTCTGTACTGGCTTACCTCTTTACCAAATGAAAATGATTTAGTCATGTCCAAAATGAAAGCACCTACACAGATGATATTAACCTGACTCAGTTGGAGCTTTGGAGCTCCAGATAAGAGGGAATGATGGTATTCTAAATATATTATTTCTCTTTGAAACCCTATGCTGGGGTACTCATTAGAATTGTTTCAATAGGGTTTAGTTGTGAACACAACTTGTTTAACTCTTTACCTGTTATGCCAATTTGAGACTCTTCCATTTCAGCAGCAAATAAAGATATGATGTCAAAAATATGGACAAATGAGGATACAAATATCTGATTGAGTGGAAAACATTGTGGGAAAAGGAGAAATTGCTCGTTACAAGCAATTTCTCCTTTTCCCACAATGTTTTCAAAAGCTGTCTGTTGTTGATGCGTCTAAATGAGTATCTATGGAGTAAAGGGTTAACTGGTCCATATAGATCCATATATTGATGCAGCCTATGAAAAGTGGCCCATTTAACAAAATTTGTCTTTGAAAGGAGAGAAAACAAAAGTTTAGACTGTTCCAATTAGAAAGCAGACAAATTAACCCTTTATAAAAACAACCCTGCTTTTTACGACCCTGAGATAGAAGCTTTTTGAAAACATTGTGGGAAAAGGAGAAAATGCTAGTGCCCTAAGCATTTTCTCCTTTTCCCACAATGCTTTCTATACTACTGGAAACAAATTTCAATTTTTGAAATACGTTTATTTTGCCATATGCAAGTGCTTTCAATTGGAACCAGTCTAAAATTTTGCCCATTGGGAAAGGGTTAAATGTGGCCAAAATGATGAAATATGTCTTTCAAATGGTAGAAAACAGTGTGTTTTAAAAAAAGAATATGCTGGTTTAACTATAAATGGCTTGCAACAGGAGAATAGGGGCATTTGGACATTTGCGTAAAATGTCTTTTGAGATCAGCCTGTGAAGTCTGCGCAGACTAATCTGAAACAACACTTTCCGTTTTTAGGTACTTTCCTGTTTTGTGAAAGTCTACTGGAGGACAAAACCTAATGCAATCCTAAAGTGTTGTCTGTGAGAACTGCAAAGGCTGATCAGAGATGACAATTTACACATATGCTTAAATGCCCCTTTTTGCGTGTTGAAGGCCAAATTGTGATGTAAAAGAATAAATTTTACAATAGAAATTGTGGTTTATACTTTCAGGGGTTTGTGTAGTGTTGTAAGACGGTGTACCGAGAAGAACTCAGGTCGAGAATATGCTGTCAAAATCATAGACATCAGTGGAGAGAAAGTAGAGAATTATCAGGCGGAGCAAACCAAACAAGACACAATTCGTGAGATCAACATTTTACGAATGTGCACAGGCCATCCTCAAATAAGTAAGTGTTCAATATCAGGATATTTAAAGTTTATGAAAGTTTATGAATAAATTGCTTAGTTTTTTAGCTCCACTGGCTGAAGGCCAACGGGCTTATGTCATGGCCCGGTGTCAGTCGTGTGTGCATGCATGCATATGTGCGTTAACTCTTATTTCAAACATCTTCTCTGAAACTACCCATCCGAATTTGATGAAATTTTACAGAAATTATCCTGCCATGGACCTCTTCAGAATTTCTTGAAAGAATTTGATTCCTTCAAAAACTCTGGTTGCCATGGCAACAAAACTAAAAAAGATTCAACATTTTTAAAAATCTTCTTCGAAACCACAAGGCCCAGGGCTACTGAATTTGGCATGTAGCTTTATCTAATGGACCTTTAACAAGTTTCTTCATATTATAGGCCTGGGTTCAAAATTGGCTCCATACCAGGGATCACATTTTGAACATGGGCATCAAAATATCATTTCAATTTAAACATTAATCAATGGAAATTACTCATTTTTTTAAAGGATAAAGGTCCAGATGGAGGGAGTGATTTTGATTTCAAAGTTGAAAATATTAATAATTCTAGACTACACCCTTTGTTATGGGTACTCATTAGAATAGTCTCATTGAGACAATGCTAGTGAGTATCCACAACATAGGGTTTGGAAGAGAAATTACGGATTGAGAATACCATCTCTCCCTCTTATCTGAGGCTCTGAAACTATCAAATGTAACATATAAACTAAAGTTTTTCTATTTCAAAGGTACTTTTGAAGGGGTGAGGGAGGGGAGATAATTCCATATTGTACAGTGTAGACCCAAGATCGGACTACACATTCTATGCAGTCTGATCTTGATCTACATTCACCACTATGGTTAGTGAGTCTCACTCAACAGCCTGAGATTACATTTTCCTGTCAGGTAAAGAGTTTCCTCTACTTAAGTTGAAGTAGAAGCCTTTTGAAAACATTGTTGGAAAAGGAGAAAATGCTGATAACCAGCATTTTCTCCTTTTCCAACAATGTTTTCTATCCTGCTGGAAATAAATTTCAGTTTTCGAGTTAGGTTTATTTTGTCGTCTGCAAGTGTTCTCAGTTTGGACCAGTCTCAAATTTTGTCGTTTGGTAAAGGGTTAAGTAAAACAAATTTTTGGCTATGATTTATCAAAGGTCATTGAATTTAACCCTTTATCTCTTTACCAAACCACAAAACTTTGCACAAGTCCAAATTGAAAGCATTTGCAGACAACAAAATAAATGTGAATAAAAAATTGAAGTTTGATTTGGAAAGGGTAAAAAAGATTGTGGGAAAAGTAGAAAATTCTGGTTACCAGCATTTTCTCCTTTTCCCATAATGTTTTTTATGGACTTCTTTCTCAGTGTTGTTTAAAGTCAGGACTGCGTGGTAAGGAGTTAAGCAGCAAAGATTAAAGCATGGGCTGAGTTAAGCAGCAAAGATTAAAACATGGGCTTTTACTTATGGTAAAGATCAGGATCAGGCTGCACAGAGCATGCAGTTTGATCTTCACACTATACTTTCCTCATTGCCAAGCCAGTTAGATAGAAATCTTCCTGCATTTAAGTGGATTATCTTTGCAGCTGTCGAAATCTGTTAGGTTGGCTGTGTTTTCAGCACTCCAAAGATGTCAAGTATGTAGATATTTTGCTCTGAAAGAATTAACTCTTAACCACGCAACCCCTAAGACAAATCTGAGAAAGATGCCTGTAGAAAACATTGGTGGGAAAAGGAGAAAATGCTGGTAACCAGCATTTTCTCCATTTCCCACAATCCTTTCTGCCCTTCACAAAACAAATTTCAAATTTTCAATCACTTTTATTTTGTCATCTACAAATGATTTCGATTTGGACTAGCCTAAAATATTGTCATTTGGTAATGAGATAAGGTAGTATTTCTTTCCTGGTTGCATACCAGAGATAACAAAATTAAGTGAATTCCAAAAATGGTTAGGATGAACTTTTACTTTCTATGATGTTACTTACATTTTGATACTGGCTTTGTTAACTTTTGGCAACAATTATTGTTACTTTAGAAAAAGATTTTTTCCTGGTTGCATACCAGAGATAACAATATTGAACTTCATCATAGGCGTAACCAGGAAAAAGTAAATTATATGCACGCCGAGGTTGGCCATTTTTGAGGTAGGTGATGAGAGCAATTCAGAATCAGCCGAATGGAATCGGAGCTGTAAAGTCAAGATATCTTCTGTTTTGACTGTTTTAGAAAACGTCCAAACTGAAAAATATTTGAAAAGAGGCAACCTAAGACCTATTCTCTATTTTTTTACATTTACGCATGTGCATGGTGTGCGTAATAGAAGTTACGCCTATGTTCATAAACGGTTAGGATGCCTTTTTATTTTGCATGGTTTTTAGTACATTTTTAAACACAGTCCAGTTATTAGATGAGCTTGTAGAATAAGACCTTTGAAATCTTTGAGGATCAGCCAATCCCTAACGGCCGTCTATCTCGGTTTTTAACCCATTACCCCATGACAATATTTTAGACTGGTCCAAATTCAAAGCATTTGCAGACGGCAAAATAAAAGTGACTGAAAATTTGAAATTTGTTTTGTGAGGGGTAGAAAACATTGTGGGAAAAGGAGAAAATGCTGGTTACCAGCATTTTCTCCTTTTCACACAATGTTTTCGAAAGGCTTCTTTCTCAGGGGCGTCAAAAGTAGGGATTGTGTGGTAATGGGTTAAAACACGTAATTGTTTAGGAAAAAGGTTAAAATGATCTAAAGTAGAGGTTTTACTTATTAGTCAAGTGTTCCCCATCCCTGGTTATGAAATATTACATTGGTTTGTGCAGATTCCGTGTTATATAAATCTGTCGTGCATCATATCATGACAGTTTTAACTCTTTACCACACAAGAAAAATTTAGACTGGTCCAAATTGAAAGCATTTGCAGACGAAAAAATAAAGGTGACTGAAAAATAGAAATTTGTTCTGGGAAGGGTAGAAAACACTGTGGGAAAAGGAGAAAATGCTGGTTACCAGCATTTTCTCCTTTTCCCACAGTGTTTTCAAAAGGCTTCTTTCTCATGGGCGTCAAAAGTAGGGATTGTGTGGTAATGGGTTAACAAGGCAATCTTCATGGATAAACTTTTACCCGACACATTCCTGAGTTTTAAGGACCCTAAAGGTAAAAGGCATTTGAAAATATTGTGAGAAAAGGAGAAAATGTACCAAGCATTTTCCTCTTTTCCTGCAAAGCTTTCTATCCTTTCTGATGCAAATACAAATACCATCATTTGACCATCATTTTCTTTTGTTCTCTGCAACTGCTTTGAATTCGGACCAGTCAAACCTTTTTCATTTGGTAAAGTGATAAAGATGATTCACCTGTGTGGGAGGAGAAATAAGTAGGTGTAAAAATTAAATGAAGCTTAATTTGGATGATGCATTATGGTTTTCATAGCAAGTCATGCATAACTCTTTACCAAACGACAAAATTTTAGACTGGTCCAAAGTGAAAGCCCTTACAGATGACAGTGCATAGGTGGCCAAAATGATTACATTTATCTTTAACAAGGTAGTAAATATTGTTGAAAAAGGAGAATTTGTTGATTAACCAGCATTTTCTCATTTTGCCGTAGCTTTCTTCCTCTGGGTCAGTGAAACTAATGGGATTTTGTTGTAAAGATTTAATACTTGACCAAACTTTACTGAACAATCCTGTCTTTTCACAAGGCTTGGCTACAGCTGTCTCAAAACATTGTATGAATAGGAGAAAAAACTAATATTTTCTCCTTTTCCCATAATGTTTTCTTCTGTTTCAAAGACAAGTAAACTGCTGGCCGTAAATGCTGTGAATTTGGTAAAGAGCTAACCTTTATCACACAATCCCCAGTGAGTTAAACGGTCTTGAAAAAGATGGTCTTTAAAAATATTGAGGGAAATGAAGAAAATGATGATAACTAACATTTTTTCCCTTTTTCTATCAAAGCAAAGTCGGTATTTGAGCAACATTTAAAATGCTCCCTATAAATGCTACTAACTTGGACACGGCCATGTTTTGTCGTTTGGTAAATACTTTAAATAAAAGAGGGGTTAAAATTAGATTTAACATAGGAACGCCCACTCTTATGCATATCCTGAGGTGAGGGATGTAACATTTGTGAATGTTTAATCACAATCCCAAGTTTTAACAATCCTGAGAGGTAGGCCTTTTGAAAACATTATGAAAAAAGGAGAAAATGCTGGTAATCAGTATTTTCTCCATTCCCCACAGTGTTTTCAAGACCATCTGATTCAAATCCTTTAATTTGTAATATGTAAATTTTGTCATGTCTTCTAGCGCTTTCAAATTTGACTAGTCTACAAACTTGTCCTCTGGGAAAGAGTTGCTGGTGATCTATACTAGATGACTAATTTCAGATTTGTCCTTATTAAAGCAATTGCCAAGAGGAAATCAAGTGTTACTGAAATGATTAGTTTTTGTCCCTTGGATGAGGAGGAAACATTATGGGAAAAGGAGACAAATGCTTGTCCCTTTGAGTGTATAATCTGACATACCAATGAGTGTAGATGACATTGCAGGAATTTTTGCTGTCTGATCTTAGTCTGCAATGTCCACTTTTAAACCCTGTACCAAACAATCTCAGAGGAAAAAGCTATCTGAAAACATAGTGGGGAAAAAGAGAAATTGCTGGTAACCAGCATTTTCCCCTTTTCCAATAATGTTTTCTACTCTTCTAAAGTCATGTTCTAATTTTCGTGTGTCACATTTATTTTGTCGTCTGCAAATGCTTTCAATTTGGGTAAGTCAAGTACTTTGTCATTTGGTAAAGATTTTCTCCTTCACCCACTATGTTTTCTATTCTATCAAAAATGAATTTGACCATTTGAACCACATATGAATTGTTGTCTACATGTATAAATGCTTTAAATTTGGAAATGGCTAAAATGTTGTCATCTGTTAAAGAGTTAACTCTTTACTAAACGACAAAATTGACAGGTCCAAATTGAAAACATTTCCACAGATAACAAAACTAATGTGATTGAAAAATTGAAATTTCTTTTGAGAAGGGTAGAAAACATTGTGGGAAAAGGAGAAAATGCTGGTATCCAGCATTTTCTCCTTTTCCCAAAATGTTTTCAAAAGGTTTCTTTCCAAGGGACGTTTAAAATGCGGGTTATGTGGTAAACAGTTAAGAGTTGGTAACTGAAGTGTTAAGACAGCATGACTATACCAGGAATTTGTTCAATGTGATTAGATCGATACAACTAACACATCCTCGGATACCCCGGGGTCTCCCTATTTGCTACGCTACATCGACCCCTGGGACAATTAGTTGAATTTCCTTCGCTTTACCGCTGGCCGAATGCTGGCTTTTCATTGGTTCCATCATCATTTTGTGATGGGCGAGTGTACTGTACGCTATGACGTTTCGTATCGATTTTCGGCGGCTCGCTTTACCGCTGGCCGAATGCTGGCTTTTCATTGGTTCCATCATCATTTTGTGATGGGCGAGTGGACTGTACGGTATGACGTTTCGTATCGATTTTCGGCGGCTGATTCAAAGTTTTATTAGTCAATTGTCCCAGGGTCGATGTAGCGTAGCAAATAGGGAGACCCTGGGGTATCCGAGGATGCAACTAACATGTGTAGATGACTTCTGCAGCCTTTACTCTTTTACCAAACAGAAAAGTTTCGGACAGGAAAAAAATGACAATGCCTGAATTTGCAGATGACAAATTGAATGTAGCTCACATTATGATATCTGTCTTTGGGTTGAAAACATAGTGGAAAAAAGGAGAAAATGCTGGTTACCATCATTTTTTCCTATTTCCCACATTGTTTTCAAGTCTCCTTTCTCACGGTTATTAAAATCAGGAATCATGGGTGATAAGGGTTAAAGCATTAGCTCTTTGAAATGAACATCAAAAGCATTTTTCTCTTCTGATAAGCCTGTTATCAGGCAGCTACTCTGGTTTAACTCTTTACCAAACGACAAAATTTTAGAATTGTTCAAATTGAAAGCACTTGCAGGTTGACAGAATAAAAGTTAAAAGTGACTGAACATTTGAAATTTGTTTTCCAGCAGGGTAGAAAACATTGTGGGAACAGGAAAAAATGCTGGTTACCAGCATTTTCTCCTTTTCCTTCATTGTTTTCAAAAGGCTTTTCTTTCAGGGTCGTTAAAAGTTGGGATTGTGTGGTAAAGAGTAAAGCTAACTGTAGATGCAAGGCTGTTGAAACATTGTGTGGGAAAAGTAGAAAATACTGATAATTATTTTCTCCCTTTCCGATGATGGATTCTTCCCTTGCGAAGGTAAATTCCATCATTTAAGCTTTGGTTTAACCCATTACCACACAATCCCTACTTTTGACGCCCCTGAAAAGGAAGCCTTTAGAAAACATTGTGGGAAAAGGAGAAAATGCTGGTAACCAGCATTTTCTCCTTTTCCCACAATGTTTTCTACCCTTCACAAAACAAATTTCAAATTTTCAGTCACTTTCATTTTGTCGTCTACAAATGCTTTCGATTTGGACAAGCTTAAAATGTTGTCGTTTGGTAATGGGTTAATTGTTGTCTGCAAAATCTTACAATATGGATTATGGACAAGACTCTAAAACCTCATCATTTGGTAAAGAGTGAAAAGTCCAAGTGTCTAATTTACTACACAACAAACTGCAGACCAGTCCAAATTCAAAGCATTTGCAGGCGACAATGTAAGTATTGCTCTAAAGCTGAAATTTGTTTTGGGAAGGGTAGAAAACATTATGGGAAAAGAAGAAAATGCTGGTTACCAGCATTTTCTCCTTTTTCCTACAATGTTTTCAAAAGGCTTCTTTCTCTGGGTGTCAAAAGTAGGGATTGTATGGTAATGGGTTAATTATCAAGTTTCTTTTGATAACTCTGACTCAGCTGTGTGATAAATCTTTGTATCCAAGGCATTTCCTTTTGAAAAATACTTAAGTTCTGTAGGATAACTGTTTGTCCCCGAGGTTCAAGTACTTGATTTGTACTTGTGCCAAGGACAAAGTCCTGTACTAAGTTTAGAAAACATATTCAGATGACTTACGGTATCAAACATGACTCAAAATTTATTAATAATAAGGTTGTTGGAAGGGGAAAAACTTTAGTGGATGGCATAGATCAAGATCAGATAGTATAGAAGATACAGTAGATCATCGATCTTACACTATTACAGTGACCAAAATTAATATTGTCTTCATTTATTTTAGAATACATTTCAGGCCTTGAAAAAGTCAGAATAAATATATTTATCTTTTATCAAACAATCCCTTGTTTTTATGACCTTCAGATAAAAGCCTTCTGAAAACATTGTGGGAAAAGGAGATAATGCTGGTTACCAGCATTTTCTCCTTTTCCCACAATTTTTTCTACCCAGCTGGAAACAAATTTCAATTTTTGAGTTATGTTGATTTTGTCGTCTGCAAGTGCTTTCAATTTGGAGCTGTCTAAAATTTTGTTATTTGGTAGAGAGTAAAAAGTGGTAGCAAATGAGTGAATATATTACAAGCAATCCCTGAGAAGGAAGACTTGAACTGTGAAAACATTATGATTAAAAATGCTAGTAAACAGCATTTTCTCCAGTTCCCAAATTGTAATATACCATTAAAAAAAAATTCCCATTATTGTAGTTACATTATTAGTTGTACGGTCAGGTGGCAAGGGACTTGGAAACTTATTCACGGCTTGGCCAATTTCTTTCAGAGGACAAATAAAAGTCATTGCTATTGTTACGACAATGATTATGTGGGAAAGCAGCCAATGGCTTGGAAAGATGATTGTGCAGAGTACAAGTAAAAGGGACTCCAGGAAAGCATGTATAGATGTACCGCCCGCTGCAGTATAACTGAAATAATGTTGAAAATGGTGTGTGAACACCAAACAATGGATCAGTCATTGTTGTCTGTAAAGGATGAACATGAGGAAACCCTAAAACTGTAGACTTGTTCAATTTGGAAGCTGTTGTATAGGATTTGTCCTTGACCCATTACTACACAATCCCGACTTTTAATGACCCTGAGAAAGAAGCCTTTTGAAAACATTGTAGGAAAAGAAGAAAATGCTGGTAACCAGCATTTTCTCCTTTTCCCACAATGTTTTCCAGCTCCCTAACACAAATTTTGATTTTTCAGTCACATTAATTTGTTCATCTGCAAATGCTTTCAGTTTGGGCCAGTCTATGATTGTGTCGTTTGGTAAAGAGTTAATAGGGTAGAAAACATTGTGGGAAAAGGAGAAAATGCTGGTAACCAGCATTTTCTGATTTACCCACAGTGTTTTCAAACAGCTTTTTCCTTGGGGTCATTAAAAGATGATGTGGTAAAGCTTTAAACCTTTCTTTGCGATGTTTTCAAAGTGTACTACAAATTTCTTTCTGTACATAATGGGTTAACACTGTTTTTTCTTTATCTTTGTGTTTCAGTTGAACTCCATGACGCATTTGAAACTCCCACATTCATTTTTCTAGTCTTTGAATTGTAAGTACATTGACATATATACTTTTTATAGATACAGAATTGCTATGCATCCTTTGAAGAAGGATATGCAATTTATCCGCTTTAAACAGTCTACCAAAATTTTAATAACAAATTTTTAGCATGGTCGGAATCGAAAGACAGCATACTAAATGATATTCAGTCCATGAAAATCATCTTTCAGTGTGTAGAAAACAGTGTGGGAAAAGGAGAAAATGCCTATACCACCACAATGATATCAAAACCCTTTTTTTTTCAGAGTTGTTAAAAGTCAGGATTATGCGGTGAAGAATGGAACATTTATCAAACAATCTTTGGACACAACCCAGAGGAAGTAGACTTTTGAAAACATATGAAAACATTTGAGAGAAGGAGAAAATGCACATAACTAGCATA
Source organism: Tridacna crocea (assembly GCA_943736015.1). Classification (NCBI taxonomy): domain Eukaryota; kingdom Metazoa; phylum Mollusca; class Bivalvia; order Cardiida; family Cardiidae; genus Tridacna; species Tridacna crocea. The sequence continues at coordinate 16,907,229 of OX031070.1, forward strand.
GTTTTTCATTCTTCCAGTGTGTTTTGACCCTTTGAAAGACAAATTTTAATGGAAGCCTACCTTGAATTTGAGCAAATATAAAAAATATGAAAATAAAATCAAGCATACAATCAGTCGAATCAATCGAATAGCTTTCCTGGTGAATGGTTAAGGAATATTTATCAACTGGGAACAGTTCGAATTTTGAAAATCCCCAAAGCAAATACATTTTAAAGTTATGTAAATAAAAGAAAATCAATTATTGTTTAGAAACTGAAGAAATCTGTAAAGTAAATACATCATTCAGTTGTATGTGTATCTGGTTTGCCTTCATCAGAGGAGCATGTACTGAAAATCAATACTGTATCTGAATGCATTTGAAAAGACAAAATTGTGCTTTTATATGCATTCCAAACAATTTTTGTCTATTGTGATGTAAAAACATTAATTAAGAAGTTTTATTTCACATTGATTGAGAAAGAAGTGATTGCAACATCAGTTAATCTGTTTGGATTCTGCTCCCAGGAAACTGTGGCAATACTCACAGAGCTCCAGATAAGGGGGAGTGATCGTTTTCTAAATCCCTTATTTCTCTTTCAAACCCTGTGTTGTGGATAATCATTAGAATCGTCTCATTGATATAGAGTTTGGTGGAAAATAAACAATATTTTTGAATTTAAAGATCAAAATCACTCTCTCAATATCTGGAGCCCTGAAGTCTCATACAAAATATATCTGGGACAATGAACAATCCTAGCTGACACCCTTTTTAAGGTATCTAACTTGGGATCTTATTGTTATACGGCTGATGCTCCACCTCACAATCACACAGACACTTCTTGTGAAGTTTTCATGTTATATGCCATGATGTAGTAATTTAGCAATATTGATAGTTTCTCATAGATCTCCCAAATTACCAGTGGCTTTACGACTTAGACTTTTCTGCTCACCATTGTTTGCTAATTTTGTTTGCTCTCATTAAATTGCTATAAATATGAAAAAAAAAAATGTCCCTGTTCAGTGCTCTTTTTTCTTTACAATTGTCAACTTTTACTTCATATCAAAAGCAGTAAGACGGACCTGAAAACACTACATGTATTTGAAAAGATTAGAATGCTGATAATCGCTCTTTCAAACACAAAGTCCTATATTTGAGCCATATTTAACTTATTACCTAACGACAATATGTTAGGTTTGTCCAAATCAAAAGCATTTGCAGACGACAAAATAAAAGTGACTGAAAATTTGAAATTTGTTTTGTGAAGGGTAAAAAACATTGCGAGAAAAGGAGAAAATGCTGGTTACCAGCATTTTCTCCTTTTCCCACAATGTTTTCTAGAGGCTTCTTTCTAAGGGGCATCAAAAGTAGGGATTGTGTGGTAATGGGTTAATTTGGCATATGCACATGGTTTCATTAGTTCAGCCAGGTCTAAAATTTTGTTATCTGGTAAAGAGTTAACCATTACCAGACAATCATGAGTTTTAACGACCTTGGGGAAAAAAAAAAGCATCATGAAAAAATCGTGGGAAAAGGAGAAGATGCTGTAAACCAGCAGTTTCTTCCTTTTTCCTGCTATTTTTTCTTTTTCCAAAAATGAATTTTAAGGGTTTCGAGTTGCATTTATGTTATCATCTGCAAATTCTTTGATTTCGGACAGACAAGTCTAAAATTTTGCACTTTGGTTAAGAGTTAACAGCCTACACCTGCCTCAAGCCAGCTCAGGAAACCCTGGGAGTGATCCAGGATCGTTTTGATAGACTTGTTTAGTAAATAAATACCACTTGTACTTTGATTGTTGCAGGTGTAAACAAGGTGAATTATTTGACTACCTGACTGAAGTGGTCACTTTATCAGAGAAACGTACCAGGTAAGGGGACTTGTTTTGTGTGGAGGGATTCACCAAAGGTGATAGGTGAATTTGATTGGCATTGTCAAAAGAGTAAAATAAATACCAGATCTTTGCAATGTCAAAGCTGCCTCACCTAGTGAGCTCTCTATACATGAGATAAAATAGATTTAAGATCAAACTCAATAGTTGAAGTGATATGATCTGTATCTGATGTCAGAAATGGGTTAGTTTGTCTTTGGTACTTAAAGGATTATCTGTCTGCTTCTGCTTTCTATGTGCAGTATTTTGACTGACGGATGTATTTTAACACATTACCACACAACCCCTTCTTTTGACGCCCCTGAGTAATAAGCCTGTAGAAAACCTTGTGTGAAAAGGAGAAAATGCTTGTAAGCAGCATTTTCTCCTTTTCCCACAATGTTTCTACTCTTCACAAAACAGATTCCAAATTTTCAGTCACTTCTATCTTGTCGTCTGCAATTGCTTTCAATTTGGACAAGCCTAAAATATTGTTGTTTGGTAATGAGTTAAGGACAATTTTAATTTCAATACCAAAGAAACTGGACAGACGAAAATAAGAAGTAAATGGTTTCAAGTTCAGTGTTGTCATTCATAAGAAAGTCACAGGTCAATCCAAAGTGTAGATCAGGATCAAACTGCACATTTTGTTCCCTCTGGTCTTGGTTTACAACGGCTGCAAAGGCAACATTACTGTTGCAAAAGGCAACTTTCAAAAAATTGGACTTGAAAATGTTGTAAACAGAAAATGCTTAAATGGTTACCAGCATTTTCTCCTTTGCCCACAATGTTTTTTTCACCCTTCCAAAAACTGATTTTGATTTTTGGGTAGCATTTGGGTAGTCCAACGTTTTTCATTTTGTCAAGAGATGAGGGTAGGAAGATAATGCAAAAGAAGTGTGGAACTCTCAAAAAACAGAACAGAAAATTTGTCTCAACTTGTATCGTATAAATTTGTATGCGCTTATAAATAACAATGGCCGATGTCGCCCTAGGTGTTTGATTCTTCAGCCTTTATAAGATGTTATGAATTATGCAATGATATGGATTATACTTTCTGTTTACCATTATGACAAAGTATAAGTCCTATTTAAGTCTTTAACCCATTACCGAACGACAATATTTTAGACTGGTCCAAATTGAAAGCATTTGCAGACGACAAAATAAAAGTGACTGAAAATTTGAACTTTGTTTTGTGAAGGGTAGAAAACATTGTGGGAAAAGGAGAAAATGCTGGTTACCAGCATTTTCTCCTTTTCCCACAATGTTTTCTAAAGGCTTCTTTCTCAGGGGCGTCAAAAGTAGGGATTGTGTGGTAATGGGTTAACACACAATCCTGACCTTTTAAGACCCTGAGGTAGAAGCCTATGGAAAACATTGTGGGAAAAGGAGAAAATGCTGGTGACCAGGATTGTCTCCCTTTCACACAATATTTACTACCCGCTCCAAGTCAGAAACCATCATAATTTCAAAGCAATTGCAGATGACAAATTTGAGTTACACTATAGGCTTTGTCTGTGAAAGCGTAGAAAACATTGTGGGATAAGGTGAAAATGGCAGTTGCCAGATTTTTCTTTTTTTCCCAAAATATTTTCAAAGGCTTTCTCAGTGAGGGTTGTCATAACTAAAGATTATGTGGAAAAGGATTAAAAGGCTAACCACTTACCAAACAAACATATTTTTATAAAACCCACAAAAAAAAGCTTTTGAAAAGATCATGAGTGAAAAAGAAAATCCTGATAACCTGAGCATTCTCTGAAGTTGCTATAATGTTTCCTTTTCCTTTTAATATATACACCCTGTCTTTTCAGCCATAAAACATGTTGTCTACAAATGTCTGCTTTCATGTATGAACTTTTTGTCTGGGAGAGATCTTTATCACATAATGCAGAAATTTTATGTCCATGGGGAAGATGTCTTTTGAAAATAAAATGGGAGATTGAGAAAATACTGGTAACCAGCATTTTCTTCTTTTTTCCACAATATTTTCTACCCATTCAAAGACAAATTCCATATTTCACCTACATATAAATTGTGGTCTGCAATTGCTTTCAATTTGGACAAGTCTAAAACTCTGGGAAAGAGTTAAACTGGAAAGGCAATATTTTAATTATACTTGTTTTCCTTTCATTTCAGAGTAATAATGAAACAGCTGTTCACTGCCGTAGAGTATTTACACAACAAAAATATTGTACATAGAGATTTAAAGGTACATTGTGTAAACAATTTGAATTATATAACTAGTTTATCCTTTTTCCCTTTGAGCCCTGTAGGTTAGGTTATAATGGACATAGCTTGAAATCCAGAGCTCACTTGTTATATATCCCAGTGCAGCCAATTTCAAACAAAGGATTTTTGATAGTGTTAAAATGATAAAAACCTTATAGAATAAAGGAGAAAATGCTGGTTATCAGCACTTTGTCCGTTTGCCTCAATGTTTTTATAAGTCTTACCCTGCACAGTTGCTAAAACTCTGCATCATGTGGCAAAGATTTAGATTTTAGCCTGTAAAAAATGCTGTTAGTATGGACTGGTTTGAAATTTTGCTTTCCTTCCATAAACATAAATTCCATCATGTGCCCAGAATGCAGCATTAACAAAAAGTTCCTCATATGTCAGAGAAGCCTCTGGAATTATTAATATAGGCTTTTTATGGTTTCATCAGCCTAACATCATAAAACAGAAATTTATCTGAGCCATGCTGTGTGAAAAGGGGGCTTAATGCATCTTCAGAAAGTATCGAATCTGCAAAACATATCGCACCATGTAAGCCTGCACAGTCTGTGCAAGCTAAAATGTGGGTCGATACTTTTTGCAATTTGCTAATTTACTGCACATCAAAGGACCAATATACTGCCAAATCGGTCGATTCTTGAACTAATATTGATTTAACCCTTTACTCCATAGATACTCATTTCTATGCATTGCTTGTAGGAGCCTGTGGAAAACATTGTGGCAAAAGGTGAAATTGCTTGTGACGAGCAATTTCACCTTTTGTCCCAATGTTTTCTATGCCATGAAAGGTGTCATACACACATAAGAAGCAGCTTCATCCTTGCTGTTATTTAGGGTCAGTTAGAGATATCATAGAAATGCCTTATGGGGTAAAGGGTTTATGGATCTATAATTTGTGATGACTTGCTTGTCAGTATGCAGTTTGGAGATACATTAAGCTCCCATTCCTCAGAGCTTGGCTCTTATTCTATATTTACCCCTGTGGTAGAAATGTTTTTTTAAATTAATACTCCAAAAGGGCCAACTGCTTTTGACTGGCAACTTAAAGTGCAATGAAACAAAGAGCTTTTGAAAACATTGTAGGCAACAGAGAAAATGCTGGTTTTTAAAGTGCAATGAGACAAAGAGCTTTTGAAAACATTGTAGGCAACAGAGAAAATGCTGGTATTTAAGTTGTTGTCTACAGAATGCTCTCAATGTGTATAATTCTAAAATATTGTTACCGGTATTTGTTGAAGGGTTAAAATGATCATATACAGTAAAAGTACTCCATTTTCAGGCATTTCATTAATTTTTTGTATGGTATCTTAATGTTAATATCCTGTCTTTCTTGCTATATCATCAAGGATATTATTGCTTTAGTAAGGCTTTACCATCTTTATTCTAGAGTTCAGTTTCTGATGTCAGAAAAAAAGATTGGTTTATGAGGTTTAACCCTTAACCCTTTTCCCTACAGTCCCAAGTCTAAACAACCCGAAAAGAAGACAGCTTTTGAAAACATTGTTTGAAAAGGAGAAAATGCTGGTAAACCACATTATTTTTGTCCTTTCCCTACAAAGTTTTGTACCCTCTCAGAGACTACGGTATTTTCATGAAAACAGACACTCAGACACTATTAATATGCCATCTTTAAATGCTTTCCATATTGACCAGTCTAGATTTTTGTTGTGTGGTAAAGAGTTAACCAATTTGTTGACGGCAAAATGGTTTCAATAATGATTGATTTATTTTTGTCATTTGGTGAGAAGTATCGATACAAATATGTCTGTAAAAACCATAGGGTTCATAAGTAGGAAATAAATATTGATACAATCTGACTTGACGCTGTTATATGACTGAAATACTGGTGAAAGTGGTGGGAAATTCAAATTCTAATGCATTAACAAACACATGTTGTATTATTATCTTTCTGTCTCTTTCACAGCCAGAAAATATCTTGTTAGATGATGATCTGAATGTCAAAGTATCAGATTTTGGGTTTGCCACAGTATTAGGGCCAGACGAGGAGCTGACAGGTAAACTTTACACTTGTTGATCTAAATAAGGGTAATGGAGTTGCGGTACTTAACCCATTACCACACAATCCCTACTTTTGACGACCCTGAGAAGGAAGCTTACAGAAAACATTATGGTAAAAGGAGAAAATGCTGGTAACCAGCATTTTCTCCTTTTCCCACAATGTTTTCTGCACTTCCCAAATCAAATTTCAATTTTTGATTCACATTTATTTTGTCGTCTGTAAATGGTTTCAGTTTGGACTAGTCCAAAATTTTGTCATTTGGTAAAGAATTGAAATGCAAATACTGTAACAACAAGCCTCCTTTTGACAGATTATTTGGAAAAGGCATTGGCAGCTTAGAACAGGATTTGTATTCACAAATTATTCTTAAGTATATTCTCATCTTGTTGCTTCAGTATTGGAAAGCAGCCTTTGGCTTGGAAAGAATTTTCTGCGGATTAGCAGTAAAAGAAATTTCAGTAAAGCATAGATAGGTTCACTGGCCGCTGTGATACAACTTAAACAGTGTTGATAACAGCTTAAAACACTATACAATTAATACTCAGGGTTGCAAAAAGTTGGTATTTTGCTTTAACAGGTTAAACTTTTGCTGCAAGCAAGTAAGTGCAGTTGAGTGATGGCATAATGATGCGGTGTTGTTGTTGCATGTTGAAATAATTGAATTTTCTCTTGATTACAGAACTTTGTGGTACACCTGGGTATCTTGCACCAGAAGTATTATCCGTCTCGATGTATGATGATGTCCCGGGGTACAGACATGAAGTTGATATGTGGGCATGTGGTGTAATCATGTACACACTTTTATGTGGGGCTCCGCCTTTCTGGCACAGGAAACAGATGCAAATGTTACGAATGATTATGCAGGGCAATTACAAATTTGGAAGTCCGGAATGGGATGATATCAGTCAAACTCCAAAAGATTTGGTGAGCCTTTAATTCTTTACCTCACAATTCCAACTTTTATCAGTCCTGAGAAAGAAGCCTTTCGAAAACATTGCGAGAAAAGGAGAAAATGCTGGTAACAGCATTTTGTCCTTTTCCCACATTGTTTAAAAAGCTATCTTTGGCAACATCTTTAAAAGCTGGAATTATTCGCTAAAGGGTAAACATAAAACCCTGTGTAAGAGGGCTCATTGTCTGTAGGACAAAGGATTGTTTGGTTAAAAAAAGAAATGTTAGATAAAAGTTTATTATACCTCCTACACTGAAGTGGTGGGGGGAGGTATATAGGAATCACCATGGTTATTTGTCTGTCCATCAGTCTGTCTGTCCTTCTGTAGTTACACACAAATTTGTCTGGCAAAATAATCTGACAGTTTTTCAGGTACTGAACTCAAATTTACACACAGTGTTCCAATATTGTGAAGTTGTGCATGTGCAATTTCCATGATTTTGCTGTGATTTGTTACCCAATTATCTCCCCTTGAACTCTTTCAACTCTTACTTTTCTTCTAGAGTATTTTGTGACAAAGACCTGTTTTGTGACAAGGAGCTGGAGGGGGGGGGGGGTATGATCACATTTAGTGACAGCTTTAGTTTAGTTTGAGAATACTATGCTACTAAACATGTTTCCACAATTATGCCATGGTAATAAAGCTAAGATTTAATGATAGCACAAATCATTAATTTTATGACTCATTTTATACAAAAGATGACTTTATTGCAATTTTATCAGCCAGTATAGTAAAACATAAAAAACTTTTTATTGGTTGGCAAGCTTTAAATGAGACATTTGCATATTTGATGAACCTACTTGACTCTTTACCACACGAGAAAATTTAGACTTGTCCAAATTGAAAGCATTTGCAGACGACAAAATAAAGGTGACTGAAAAAATTGAAATTTGTTCTGGGAAGGGTAGAAAAAACTGTGGGAAAAGGAGTAAATGCTGGTGACCAGCATTTTCTCCTTTTCCCACAGTGTTTTCAAAAGGCTTCTTTCTCAGGGGCGTCAAAAGTAGAGATTGTGTGGTAATGGGTTAAAGCTCATCTTCTGAACAGACCAGTTTCCTTCAACATATGATGCCCCCTAAGTCATAATTGGCCCAGCCCCGGGGGTCACAAGTTTAAACATGGGAACTAAAAAGGAAAAAAAATAAAATTTGTCTTCTCTGAAACTAGGAGGTGTAGAGCTTTGATATTTGGGACGTAGCATCTATTAGAGGACCTCTACCAAGTTTGTTCATAAGATGCCCCTGGGGTCAAAACTGGCCCCGCCCAGGGGGTCACAAGTTCTAAACATTGGAACAAAAAAGAAAGGAAAACTTTAAAATTCTTCGGAGAGCTTTGATATTTGGTATGTCAAATTGACTTGAGACTTGGTGAACATGTGTGTTGTATTGCCTGCCCTTTGCAACTATCATACCTCCTTGACAACTGCCAATGAGATGGGCATATGTTGCGACAATTTACCACTTTTGTTTCATTATCATTTGGCCTTGAACCTCAATATTTGATATTTATCTTCATTGTAGACCTTTACTGCTTAGTACTCAGGTGAGCGTACTCATGGTCCTCTTGTTTGGTATATTTTCAAGCTATGCACGGACCAACTAGAAAAGTAACAGGCTTCTTTATGAACCAAATGAAAGGATGGCTATGAGAAAACTTTCCGAAGCCCAGAAATGGCAAATTGTGGGCATGAGTAATGCTGGTCTAAGCACATGTGCTATTGCTAGTCAGTTTTGGTGATGTTTATGTCTGACTAAATATTTGGAAGGAGTTAAAAATATCAGTTGATGATAACAGCTATGCTTACCTGGCAAACTTTTAGTGAGGTGTGATAATAAAAAAGGAAAACAGACCTTCACTTTATACAGTCTATAAACACGTACATAATTGTTGTTTTTATTGCAAAATAGTAAAATTGTATTGGATACATCCAATAACAGGTTTGAAGAAACCAATATGCTTACAGCTGGTTGAATTGAATCCAGCTAATCCAAAGAATGTTACATGTGCAGGGTATTTATATAATTATGTGTTTTCATGTAAAAGCTGTTTCAAGGAAATTGTGTACAAAACAGATTACTGGTATATAACTAGCAAAAAAACTCATGTTTTTTTACGAAAATAAATATCAGCACCTGATGATTTTTTTGCTGTAATTTCACTGCATATGTGGTTTTATGGCTTGTATAGTTGAAAGTAATAATCATGGCACAAAGAGGTAGTTATGAACATCATGATTTCTCTTGGTAATATATTAAAGAAATAAATAAATGGGTACAAACCTGTGAGGGAAGAGTTGTGAAGCGCTAAGAAAAGGAGAAAATGCTGATTGTCAATATTTTCTTCTTTTCTTCCAGCATTTTCAAAAGTTTTCATTGTAGGGTATGTAACAGTGAATTTGTGAACAGTTCAATGATATAGTGTGTGTATCTCATTATGGTTTGTAAATATTTCAGATATCCAAATTGTTGGTTGTAGACCCAAAACAAAGAATGACAGCAGCAGAAGCTTTAGAACATCCTTTCTTCAAAAGAGAGGTAAGTTTGTTATTTGAGGTTGTTCTAAGTAAATACGTACAGTGTATCTATTCACGCTTTCTTTTTAGCATACTAAAAGCTCTGCTCTTTGCCAAGAATACTAAAGGTATTGTCTTGGTCATCTGCCTATCCATCATGTAGAACTTTGGCCTTTTTAAGATGTCTCTGTTGTTAGTGAAGATTATTCTTTTAACTCTTTACCACTCAATTCCGTCTTGTGATGACCCTGAGAAAGAAGCCTTTAGAATACATTATTGGAAAAGGAGAAAATGCTAGTGACCAGCATTTTCTCCTTTCCAAACAGTAATTGTAACGTCAGGTTTCAATTTTTGAATCATGTTTGTCGTCTGCAAATGTTTTCAGTTTGGACAAGTATAAAATCTGTTATGTGGTAAAAAGTAATACACTTTGGCTGTTAACTATCAGAAGGAGAGCCAATACCAGAAATGCAAATAACCCTCTAAAATTTTGGACACGCTTATCCCCTTTCTTTTTGACAAATTCATGGTTTCTTATTTCCACAATGTTTTCTTGCCCTCATATGGACAAACCTTACCTTTGGAGCCAGATTTGTCAACTGCAAATGCTTTTGGTTTAGAAAAGACCAAATTAGACCAAGTTTAACAAACCCTTTTCAAACAAAAAAATTTCGACAGTACTGAATTGAAAGCATATGCACATAGCAAGACAGGTCAGAAAACATTGTGGGTGAAGGAGGAGCTGCTTGTTTTCAACATGTCTCTTCCTTAGAGAAATCACTTTGTACTTATATGAATTTTAATTATTACTCTTAAGAATTTTCTATTCTTAGTTATGCCTCTATATGCACAATGCCTCTTTATTTCTAATGCAGGTTGCTCCAGCTAGGAAATTCAATGCAAAGAGAACATTTAAGGTAAATATTGAGATTGTTTTGCTTGCAGATGAATATTAATACAATAGTTTTCTTATTATAACCCCACATTAAAGTTACTAGTATTGTATCAGAATAGGTTCATCTGTTAGCCCTTTCGACCCTACAATTTTCAGCCATTTGAAAATTTGACAGAAGCCTTCCTACCTTGTGAATTTATACTCCTGAAATTCTCAATATCATTGGTCAAGTGTTACAGTACTTATAGCCCTTTGAGTTTTTTTTTTTACAAATCCAGCAATGAGGTTGTTGGTGGGGGCTACAACTGATTTGGTATTTTATTTATTTTTAATTGGTTATATGTTATTATCACTTATCACTAACAGTTCTAAATTCTGCCCTAATTGTGATTTCCACATTAAGCCACCTGGTTGACTGAGACGTTTAACTAAGGCCATTATTGCAAGCCGTAAAATTTTTCAACCTCAGAGCACCAAGTAAATCTACCCAGCAATTTCAGGCTAGAAACAAGGTTTCAAAGTAGCATTTGTACAGAATTTTTCAGCAAAGCATACCATGTACTCATAACTTCATAAGAGACCTGGAAGCTTCTTGAAATGAAATGGTTCCCTTTTTGGCAAACAGCTGTTGAATGTTTTGTGTTGCAAAGGCTCTTGTTTAAAAGAGGTCAATTTCATTTTACACTGATGACTGTCTAATATAATTTCCACTCTATAATTGTTATGTAAATATATTCATATTTATTTTCAACCTTTTTAATTTCAGGCTATGGTTATCTGTGTGAACTTTTTTCACCGCTTGCAGTTCTTCTACAATAACCCACCACCAGTATCAATACAAACTATTAAGGAGAATCCATATAGTGTTAAATTGGCCCGTAAACTAATGGATGGTTGTGCATTTAGGATGTACGGACATTGGGTGAAAAAAGCAGACAATCAGAATCGTGCAGCGTTATTTGAACATGTTCCACGTGACGAATGGCAGAGCACTTATCCAAGATGATCTCATATTAGTGTGTTGAATAGTGTTGTCATTTCTTCCAATTCTGTGTCTGTGTTAGCACAAGTAAACACACCAGTTTGAGACCTTAGTATTACACACAAGCGTCTTTCACAAACTTTATTGTGCAGCCAGTATAGATCAAAGATTGTACTGCACAAGATGTGCAGTCTGATCTTTGATCTACTCGGTCTGCCTTGCCAAGACTTTCTTGACAAGAGTGACATTGCATTTTGCAATGGTGTGGGCCTATATCTAGTAGTGAAAATGTGCTGGGCTTATTTGGTGGTCTGAGTGCTAAGTTTTGAATGAAAGTTTTTTTTTCTCAAAGACAATGCAACTATTTATTCATAAATATCCATTTTAGATCAGAAGACTTATGTATATGAGACAAATTTTTTGGTCTGTAGTAGGACATTTTTGGAAAAAGCTGTATGGAAAGGCCAATATCATCTTAACCCTTTCCCAAATGACAAATTTTTGGACTGGACCAAATTGAAAGCATTTGCAGACGACAACTCAACTCTTGCTGAAAAGATGATTTCTGTCTATGATAGGGTAGAAAACATTGTGGGAAAAGGAGAAAATGCTGGTTACCAGCATTTTCTCCTTTTCCCACAATGTTTTCAAAAGACTACTATTCCAGACCTGTAAAAACCATAGATTGTTTGGGAAAGGGTTAATTTGATCTTTTCCGTCTGCTGCAACTTTTCGCTCCTTTTTTTTTGTGAAAAAATTGTGAAAAAAAAGAAGAGAGTACTTTTTAATCAGCATATCTTCTTTACCCATATTGTTTTTTATCCTTTCAAGAACAAATGGCCTGCAACAGGCCAAAAAGGGGCATTCGAACATTTGCGTAAAGTGTTGTCATGGATCGGACTGCACACTCCACGCAAGCTGATCTTAAACAACACTTTCCGTTTTTATGTAATTTTCTAGTTTTTTTTTGTTTTGTTTTGTCTATGTGTACTGTGGCTTAAAATCTATTGTAGTCGCAGAGTGTTGTCTTGGATAAGCCAGTGCGGGCTTACCTGAGACGACACTTTACGCATGTCAGAATGCCTCTTTTTGCTTGTTGCCGGCCAAATGCTTTGATTTTTCTCATAATTAAAATGTTGTCTGAAAAAGCTTTCAAGCAGGACAAGTTTAAAATTATGTCATTAGGTAGAGTTTGATTTTGACTCCTGTAAGACAATAGAACCTTTAACTCATTACCTAACTACAAAATTTTGGGTTTTTCCTAATCGATAGCAATTGCTGACGACCAAATAAAAGTGACTGAATAGCTGAAAACTTAGTTTGTGAAGGGAAAACATTGTGGAAAGGGGAAAATGCTGGTTACCAGCATTTTCTCCTTTTCCCACAATGCTTTATAAAGGCTTCCTTCTCAGGGTCGTTACAAGTAGGGATTGTGTGGTAATGGGTTAAAAGTTTTCAAAGATATTGGATGCAGATTGTTTTGATAAATGGGATAGATGTGTATTGTACAGTGGTGAATGAATCTGTACAGTCCAATATAGAAACAGTTTTGTATTTCAGTAATTTTGTCATTGAACCCTTTACCAAACAGTATGACCCTAAAGAAGAAGGCCTTTGAGAAAATTGTTGGAAAAGGAGAAATTGCTGGTAACCATGACTGGGCAGATTTCTTGTGTGACAATGTATTTATTGTCTACAAATGTTTTCAACATAATCTAGTCTAATATTTTGTTATTTGGTATAGGGTTATACCAGCTCATACTGCAAATATCCATGTCAGTTGAAGCTACAAGAAAGGGTATTACTAAAGTATAGTAAGTCCTGCAGGAAAATTTGCCCTATGGTGTCCTACATTTAATTTATCCCCACAGGTATATAAACAGTGTTTGATAAAATTGAGTACTTTCACTTTTTGAACTATATTTATCTATGATACCTTAAAATATCATGACTTTATAAATACATTATTTTAACTTCAGATAGTATTAATTGGAGAAAATGTTACTCAAAAAAAAAAACCGACTAAGACACATATTGAAATGATTGGATGTATAGAGCACTTGTCACCATTGTCAGTATAAAACTATTTATCAAATATCTTCAAACTTATACAAAATAAAGTTATGATATTTTAAGATATGTTAGCTGAAGTATATTTGAACAAGTAAAAGTAATCAATTCTATCTGTCACAGTTCATATCGCCTTCAGGGCAATGAATTGAATGTGGGGAATGGTAAGTCGAATTTTACTGTTGGGCGTATTTCAGCATGACTGATAAGAAAAGCATCTGTGTATCTGTGTACATTAGAGACAATATAGCACTCAAAGAAAGAAATGTGTATTTACTGTTGAAGAGCTCAAAGTATGTGTGTTTATTAGAGATAGTATGACACTCAAGAAAGGAGAGGTGTGTTTATTAGACGCCATATTTGAAATTTGTGTCTCCAATGTGTGACACCACAGTGCATGTGATATTGTTTTTAAGTTTGTGCTCAGGTGTACTGTTGTTTACCTGTTTGACAAAATGTTGTATAATGTCCAGAGTTCATTCCAATGTTCGAACCTAGAACCTCAAGTAGGTGCAAGTGCATTGCTCATCAGCAGAAGACGGCTTTTTGAAAATATTTTTGACCAAGTCTTGTGCAGTGTTTGTTATTTAACTCTTTACCAGACAAAATTTTGAACTGGTCCAAATTGGGGGCAATTGAAGACGTCAAAATAAAGGTGTCTAAAAATTTGAAATTTGTATTGAAGAGATGAGAAAACATTGCGGGAAAAGGAGACAGTGCTGGTTACCAGCATTTTCTCTTTCCTCACAATGTTTTCAAGAGGCTTCTTTCTCAGGGTCGTCAAAAGTGGGCATTGTGTAGTAAAGGGTTAAAATAGCTGCAGATAATGGGTTTATTTTGCGAGTTAACCAAAATAATCCTAACTTTTTACGACCCTGAGAATGCAGATTTCAGAAAAATTGTTGAAAATGCAGAGAATGCTTGTCGACGGTAATACAAGTCGCAAACACCATATCAAAATGTTGCAAAAATGGTCCTGGAAAGGAAAACACTTTTCTCTTCTGTTTTCCACACTTTTAAAGGCCAATCCCATGGAAGAGTCTTAGAAATTTTTCATTCTTGAAAGAGGTAATTGACAGTATGTTCTTCATTAAAACCTTGGTTGTTGGTACCCAGTAGAATTATCTCAGGGAGATGATTTAATGAGTAATCATGGCAAAGGCTTTCCTGAAGAGATTAGGAATGTTAGAACCAGTGTTTGCCTGCTTATCCTTTATATAAATTTATTCATTTGTCAAAATGTTTTTAGGGCCCTTTATACTCCCATTATTCCATTCGCACAGTTTTCCCTAACTCTTTATCAAACAATCCCTGGTTTTTACGACCCTGAGATAGAAGCCTTTAGAAAACATTGTGGGAAAAGGAGAAAATGCTGGTAACCAGCATTTACTCCTTTTTCCACAATGGTTTCTACCCTGCTGAAAACAAATTTCTATTTTCTTAAGTTACAGTTTTTTTATCGTCTGCAAGTGCTTTCAATTTGAACCAGTCTAAAATTTTTCGTGTGGTAAAGGGTTAACTCTTTACCAAACAATTCCTGGTTTTTATGATCCTGAGATAGAAGCCTTTAGAAAACATTGTGGGAAAAGGAGAAAATGCTGGTAACCAGCATTTTTTCCTTTTTCCACAATGTTTTCTACCCTGCTGAAAACAAATTTCCATTTTTGAGTTACGTTTATTTTGTCATCTGCAAGTGCTTTCAATGACCCTTTGTGAAAGCCTTGTTGGAATAGGAGGAAATGCCAGTAACTAACATTTTCTCCATTTCCAACAAGGTTTTTCAAACTTTTAAAGGCAGGTACAATCATTTTAGTAGTATTCAGTTCACGTATGTTGTCTGCTGTGCTTTGAATTTGGACATTTCTACAATTTTGTCTAATGTTATAGGATTAAGTTATTCTTTACCTTTTACGGATAGTTTGTTACAATGTCATCTGATTATGTAATTTACCTATGTAATATTTTATAGATAAAAAAAGTCCCCTCTCCTCTTTGACCTATGAGGTAATTCCGAGACGAGACTAGTGCCTGTTTTCCTTGTTTTTAAACTTGACTGCTTTCTTCATTTAATCAAACTTTTTACCAAATGTAGACTCGGCCAAATTGAAACCTCTCGTAGTCTGCAATTTAAATTGTCACTTAAATGATGGAATTTGTATCTGATCATAGGTTTAAAACATTGTGTGGAAGGAAGAAAATGCTGGTTACTAGCATTTTCTCCATTTCCCACAGTGTTTTCAAGAGTTTTCTACTTCAGGGTCACTGAAACTTGGGATAGTATGGCAAATGTTAAACCTGATGACATAATTTTGTTTATATCTAAAATGAAAGCATTAATAGAGGACAAATTGAATGTCATCAAATGATTGAATATGAAAAAAGAAGCTATAGGAGCAGAATGTTTTTTAGAGCTCTCTTACTCAGAGTTGTTGAAACTAGGGATTGTTTGGTAAGTAAACAGTTAAACCAGCTACATCTAATAAGTCATAGAATTCTTTTTTTTTTTGTGTTTCAAAAGGCTTCTTTCACAGAGCCGTGAAAACCAGGGAGTGTTTGGTAAAGAGTAAAGTGACATAAAATAAATATGTATAAATTGATTATGACCCACTTATGTATAAGGCAGTGGAACAATACAGGACCATAGTCGCCTATGTAGAAGTTCTTAGTTATAATTAGTATTTGTTAAGGAACAGAGTGGTAAATCTAAGTAAATTGCCTTCCATATTACATTTTGAATTAGTTGGAAATCTTTTGTCAAATCAAAAACACCATATCACCTTGAAAAACCTGGTCACATTTGTCAATATCTTTGATAAGTGTGAAAGGGAAAAATGTATTGTATGTGAATTGTTTATGAATCATATCATACTAACTAGATTGAGTTTCAAAAGTTTCAAATTCTGTGTTGAATGTTGCAGAAGTTATTTTTTTAATACCTTGGAGATGATTAATAAAGTAGACCATGGGAATATAAACAAATTGAAATACATGTACAGAGAAATAACTCATATTCAGTAGTATCTCCATTTCTGTCAATGTTTCGTCTTGTTGGTATAATAAGTTTTATTGTTGCAAGTTTTGCGAAAAAAGTTTTTCTTTTTATCAAAGCCCTTACAAACTATATATGGCTTGCAACAGGCAAAAAGAGACATTCGGACATTTGCGTAAAGTGTTGTCTCGCAAGCCAATCTGTAACTTTCCTTTTTTATATTATTTTTCTGTTTTACGTAAGTGTATTGAAGAAAAAAATGTAATGTAGACTTAAAGTGCCAATTTAGATCCTGGCAGACTTATCTGAGACGACACTTTACACATGTCCAAATGTCCACTTTTTTGCTTGTTGCAAACCATGAAGAACAAAAATTCCATATTTTGAAATAAAAGTCACAAAGCAAGTACTGTATTAGACGCCTTTAGAAAATGTGGGAAAAGGAGAAAATGCTGGTTACCAGCATTTTCTCCTTTTCCCACAATGTTTTCTTCTCTTCACAAAACAATTTTCAAATTTTCAGTCACTTTTATTTTGTCGTCTGCAAATGCTTTCAATTTGGACAAATGTAAAGTTTTGTCGTTTGTTAATGGGTTTAAACACAGTCCCAAGTTAACCCATTACCACACAATCCCTACTTTTGACACCCCTGAGGAAGAAGCCTTTTGAAAACACTGTGGGAAAAGGAGAAAATGCTGGTAACCAGCATTTTCTCCTTTTCCCACAGTGTTTTCTACCCTTCCCAGAACAAATTTCAATTTTTCAGTCACTTTTATTTTGTCGTCTGCAAATGCTTTCAATTTGGACCAGTCTAAATTTTTCTCATGTGGTAATGGGTTAAAGAACCATTAACATAAAATGTGTTTGAAAATTTTGTAGGAAAAGAGTAAATTTTTCACATTGTTTTCTCTCATTACACTGTCAGAGCCACATTTGATAAGTGGCCTGAAAATACTTTCTTTGTGGTCAGGTCCAAAATTTTGTTGTTGGGTAAAGAGTTAATATCTATTACCTGTGATATAGAACTGATAGCTTTTTCTGGAAAAAGCCAGACTCCTTTTCTATTTAATTATTAGAGTGCTATCACAATTTTTGACAAGTAGTAAGAGAGTGAATTCAGTAGAGTGAAAGGTGATTGTGTGAAAGAATAATAGACTTTTTTGCCCCCTTCAAATCTTCAACTTTTGCTAAATGATGGCCAAAGGGAGATTTTTCAGGAATGTACTCAAGGTATTCAGGTTATTGAATACATCTTTAAAACCGGTACATTATATATCTATAATTATTTTATTTATTTATTTTAGTCATATTGTTTTTGTATATTAATTATCTCTTGTCTTTTTGTAGACTGTTTTCATTTGTTGAAGAATCCATCACAGTTTTTGTCAATATGTTGATACATATGCCCGAAGCCTGAAATTTAAAAATGAAAAAAAAAATAAATATAGAAATGAGTGGAAGTATTTTTCCTTATATGTCTGGGTCAATCCCTGCCCCTCCCCCATCCCAGTTTGTAATTGTGGGGTCCTCCGTGACTTGATTGTAAAAGTGTTGGACTTGTGATCTTGAGGCTGTGAGTTAGGGTTGTACTGGTTCCATTGGTATTTTCTTGGGAGTGTCCTTTGGCAAGACAGTTCAGAGCCCCAGCCCAGTACTGGTGCAACTTCCGAAATATATGAATATGTGAGCTGTGGCTGTGATATGACTGAAATAAAGTTGAAAGTAGCATAAAACACAAATCATTCAATCATTTTGTAAATTTTATGGGTGAATTTTGATTTTTCCAAAAACTAATAAAATTAACCCATACACTGCAACTCAAGAAGCTCTTGAAGACAATGTAGATCAAGATCAGACTGAACATAATATGCAGTAGTTTGATCTACATTGTCAAATAAGGGGCTATTTCTACCCAACCACTAACTTTGAAGTAGCAATATGCACACCTTCAGCAGGAGAATTTTGTTTAAAGGTGGCTTTTCAGATTTTGGGATGAAAATTTTACAGAAATACAAAATGTTATCCTTATACTCTCAAAGCCTTTAATTTTCCTCCGTAAAAGCCCGGTAGTTGAAAACCATCCGACAACACTAAAAATTAAAAAGATTTACTACCACCCAGGTCAACACTAATGGAGAACACAGTATATTTTTAAGTGAACAACTTGCTCATTTACGTACCGGAAATACTCAGACAAAGCTACAAACATAGCATCCGTAGACGACATTATGGAAAATAACTACATGTTTGTTATGTTACGGAATTGAAGCAGCATTAGTCATGTGCCAGTCACATGACATTCCAACAATGCTTTTTTGATTTCTGGTGCAAAATCTAAAAATATCTCAACTCTTTACTACAGTATCACAACTTATAACGGCCCTGAGAAAGAGGCCTTTAAAAAACATTGTGGGAAAAGGAGAAAATGCTGGTAACCAGCATTTTCTCCTCTCCCCACAATGTTTTCTACCATTCATAAAACAAATTTCAAATGTTCAGTCACTTTAATTTTACAGTCTGCGAAAGCTTTCAATTTTGACAAGCCTAAAATGTTGTTGTTTGGTAATGAGTCAACCCTTTACCACACAATCCTGACTTTTAACACCCCTGTGAAAGAAGCCCTTTGAAAACATTATGGGAAAAGGAAAAAAATGCTGGTAACTAGCTTTTATCCTTTTCACACATTGTTTTCTTCCCTATCAAAGATAATTTCAACAATTTTGGTGACATTTAATTTGTCCACTACATATACTTTTGGATTGGAAAAGTCTAAAGTTTTGTTGTGTGGTTAAGGGTTAAGAAGCTATGTAGCCTTTTGACTCATTACCAAACAACAATATTATAGGCTTGTCCAGATCGAAAGTATTTGCAGACGACAACATAAGAGTGACTGAAAATTTGAAATTTATTTTATGAAGGGTAGGAGAAAGTGCTGTTTACCAGCATTTTCTCCTTTTCCTACAATGTTTTCTAAAGGCTTCTTTCTCAGGGTCAT
This sequence comes from Tridacna crocea, assembly GCA_943736015.1. Taxonomy (NCBI): domain Eukaryota; kingdom Metazoa; phylum Mollusca; class Bivalvia; order Cardiida; family Cardiidae; genus Tridacna; species Tridacna crocea. Next base: position 16,926,727 of record OX031070.1, read on the forward strand.
CAAAAGTAGGGATTGTGTGGTAAGGGGTTAAGGGAATACCATAAAAAGTGTTTTCGGTAATTTTATGACTCTTGATTACATGTATTGTTTATTTGTATTGTTTTTTCACATAAATTTCAGTGATATATTTTTTTGAATTAAGATGTGAGATGTGAAAAATCTAAATACCCACTTTTAACTTATTTAGCAGGCTACGGATTGACACCAGTCACAAATATTTTTCCCATTACCACACAATCCCTACTTTGACGACCCTGAGAATGAAGCCTTTAGAAAACATTGTATTCCCACAATGTTTTCTACTCTTCTCAAAACAAATTTCAAATTTTCAGTCACTTTTATTTTGTTGTTTGCAAATGTGTTCCATTTGGACAAGCCTAAATTTTTGTTGTTTGGAAATGGGTTAAGTGCTTGGCATTAAGAAATGAGGAAATAACATGAAGCATTTTGCCATGACTATAATAGAAGGCTATGTAGAAATGCTGGATACAAGAGGGATTGGATTTGATATACATGTAATATGCTTAAGTCTTAAATTATGCAATGAAGAGCCCTTGTTTGCCTTTTTAATCTTCTATTTTTTCACTTTAAAATGGAGGTCATTTTGTTTTTTACAATGCACTGTTAATTTTCTTGTCATTAACATTTTTTTTAAAAGGTCATGCAAATTACTATCATTTATGTGGCAATTCTTTTATTGCTCAGCTTGTCGTGTTCTTACATATATTATGTTTAGCACAATGTAGGAATTGAGACGATTCCAGAATTGTCTTTTGCAAAGCAGGGATTCTCAAATTGCTGGGCAAGGTGAGAATTCCTACCTGGCGTGATTCAGTTCCTAAATTGTCCCTGCGCAAAGTAGGAACAGGGACAAAGTGAGATTCTATTATTTTCCTTGCACTAAGTAGGAATTTTCCTTGCACTAAGTAGGACAAATAAAACATGTAATATAGGGCATGAGCACATAATGAAGAGACAACACAATATGTGTAATGAGAAATAAGTAGTATGTGTAGTGTTGGAAAAGGAAAGCAAAATCTTAAAAACATTTTTGAAAAAAATTACCCTTTACCACACGATCCAAAATTTTAACAACAATGAAGAAGGTTAATGAAAACTGTGGATAAACGAGAAAATACTGATAACCAAGCTAAGCACTAAAGGTGCAGTCTGATCTTGGATCTACACAGTAAGATTTTTTCTAGTGAAAAGAACTTAATTTGCAATACATGTATTTTGTAGTTTTTACCCCTTTCACATAACACATTTTTGACCAGTCAAAACGAAAGCATTTGCAGACAACAAATTGGCTGTTGCTGAAACAATTTGTCTTTCAGAGCATGGAAAAATATCATGGGATAAGGATGAATTGCTGGTTATTAGCATTTTCTCCCTTTCTCCCAAGGCTTTATAGTTTAGCATGAAATTGTTGATATACATCTTCTTTGTTGCTTGACCTTAGTTGATTCATCTGGTAATGGGCAAATATATTCAGTTGCAAGACCCTCCATTCATGTTTTCTGTACCTTTACATGTTTCGTATAGAAATACTTTACTGTGCTATTCCATGATTGATGCACCAATGAATGCCCAGTTACAGAAAGAAATGATCAGTGAGCTGGAAGTCTCTGTAATTCAATAAAAGTAAATCCTGTTTTGGAAAATGCTGCCTTGGTATCATTTAGAGAATAACAGACCCTCAGTGTTACAAAAATGGTTTTAATCAGAGCCTCTTTGTGTACATTTTAATGTTTTTTTCAATTTTGGTAAAAATGATGTATTGTAAACAGAACAGAAACTTTATTGAATTCTCGCAATGTTTACTTCAATGTTTACTGGGTACTTCTCCATGTCATAGACATGTAATATGTGCAGAAAATAATAAAGAGTATAAATCATAGCTGTGGTTAACTGTAAATCATAGCTGTGGTTTAGTTAACAAAGTGAAATCTATTCTAACCATGCAATAAGGAGGGTGATAAGAGTTTTGGCTCCACATATTTGGTCTGTGGGTGATGGTGAAAAGACTTTCATATAGCATGGAATGATATATTGTAAACATCCTCAATGAAAGGCAACTTCACATTAGTCTGAAACTCTATAGAAGTGATAAGTACAATCCTGACGTCAATGAGTTCGCATGGGTCAACAACAAGAAATATCTTTAATTCCAGCAAATTTCATTAGATTTTGAAGCTCAACAATTGTCTTCCTTAATTCTCTGACTTCCTTTGCTGACACAGCTTATAGATAAGATAAATTATAATCGTAAGGCACAATCTTTCTCACGGAATCTATTCTGTATCACTAACATCATAATTGATGATTTTGTAAACTATGGATACGTTTATGGGTACCAGCCGTTTTACGTGACCAAGAACAATTCTGTCAGTGCTTTGATTCAACCGCTGCTTTGACATTAGATATGACTGTATAATCTCATCTGAAAATGTGTTTGACATATTAAATGTAGAAAATGAAATGAAAATTTAACTTGAACTGCTGTTCATAGATCTCTCATTTGCAACACTGCACGTGATCAGGGATCATAATTATATACGCCCCATGACTTGATGACTCTTGATCCCTTTTACTCTCAAATGTCTCGCTCCCCAGATTGCAGACTTTGACAAAGTGCTCACGAGACCTTGGGGTATCAGAAAAATAACATTGCCGAAAATGCCGCGTGGGGTGCTATTGCTGGGTCATGGTCTGTATGTTTAGCAAACTTGAGTTTGAAAAGGGGCTGCTTACTAGTATCCTAATGGATTTCTTTTTGTTGACTATCAAACAGGCCTTTGGAAACCAGCGGAACAAAGGGGAAAAATGCTTGCTGCTATTTTTTTCATGTCTGTGTAATCGCAGCTCAGGTTAATTATGCAGTGTTTTACAAGGATGTTGCAAATGTTTAGGAAAGTAAAAATTTTATCAGTTTTACATGACATAAGCGGTAAATACTATCGTCATCTCCGCGTGTAATCATCATCATTTTTTGTGTATCGTTCAGTCGTGTCCTTGACATTCGGTGACGATTATTCTCTCATTCAGGGGATTCACGTGGTTTCTTTTTTCTTAGCACCTTAGTTGTCGGTACCCAGAAATAGGTCTACTTCACCTACCTCTTGTATCGTGGTTATTCAATGTTCAGTTCCACATTGACTCTTTCTAAACCTTATGTCAGTATATTAGCATATGTCCTTCCCTTTTTTGCAGGATGTTAAAATCAAGATTAGACTTCACAAGTGCTTTCCACTCTGAATCTACATTGCCGGATACGTGTGCAGTTAATGTATATTATCGGTTAAATTTAACCCTGTACCATAAGTCAAAATTAAAGAGTCGATATATCCAAAGCACTAGGAAAAGACAAACGCGATTCTAACATTGATGTGGGTTTAGCATAATATCGAAAAACGTCCCGCCATAAATCGCGAAAACCTGTAAACATCAAAATAATTTGTCAAACAATTGCAATTTTAATAATGGATTCGTTTCGTAAATATCAATTACAATATTAGTCAACATAACGAAGGTGAAAATTTCCTTAAATTTCTTCTTCCAAGTCAAAGAACATTGCCACATGTACATATTTCTTGTATTATGTCCACAATGTTTTCACCATGCAAGTCCATAGCCGAAAGTTCAAATGAGTTAAAGATAGTTACCGGTTAAATCAAAATTTGGAAAATCCCAAATGAGACTTCCTGTTTTCTTTTTATGACGTCAATGGTCAACATTAAATATTTAATTCAATCTTCGTCTAATAAGTACTGGTGTGGCCGAGTGGTTATGTAGGTTGACTTCGGCCAATGCATCCCAGGATCGAGTACCACCATAGACGAGTGGGAACTAATAAAAAAAAAAGTAGAAGGAATCATGTATTAGGTTACCTGCTCAATAGCCATGTGTATGGTGGATTCCTTGAGTGGCGAATGGGCTTTAAATCTCGACCAGTAAATGGGAGGTAAGTTACAAATATGGAACTGAAATACTGAGGGGATTTTACTTTTTTATTGCGAAATATTTCCAACTTACAAAAAATATATTTTATAAAATGTAGAAGGAAAAAGTGTCAGCAACCACAAATACCAGTGTCAAGGGAGACAATCCTCAATCCAGGCAAGAATTTCCAGTTATTATTCCCCTTTGAAATGATGTTTTATTTTTCGGTTGAATTTAGAAAGTTAGCTCAAAGAAGGAATGCAATGATGTGTACTTACACAAAACAAATGTGTACTTCTAGTAAACCTTAGCCAGAATGTATAGTCTTTAGTTTGATTGTTTGATTACAACTCTAAAGGCCCCAGAGTATTAGTACAAACTGGGTTCCAAGATTCGGAGTGGGGGAATGCTCCGGGTCAGCCCCAATAGCATCCTTACCTAGAGAGTCCACACACAGTATTGGAGTCAAGTTTCAACAATGGGTTAGTAACACATAATTTGTGACAATTAGAAGCAACAAAGTGTTTAAGCTGCATGTCCACCGTCTACTATCTAAGGAGCTTACAACATTGCTCATCACCAACCAATTTCATACTTTTTTGTTTATTTCGGTCTTTAAAATAACTGTTTCTGTTGCATTCAAAAACTTTTTTAATCAGATCAAAACATTTTTCTTTATAGCTTTACTAGAATTTATTTCAGAGACGAAAATAATATGTAAATGTAGATTACCAGACAAATTTTGTTAAAATATTTTTTAACCTTAATTTTTTTTCCATGACTCTAGGAACTGTTACAAACTAAATACCTGATGTAAAAATAATCTCATATATTGTTTTCTGTATTTTTGTTGTTTCAGTATTATTTTCCTCCCTTAGGTCACACCCTAATTTTTATTTGCCTTACGGTATTCAAAAAGTTAAAAACATTGTTGAAAATGGAGCAATTACTTAAAATTTGAAAGCTGTCCCAAAAATATTATATTATTAGTGTAATAGTGCTTAAATTATCAGTATTTTAGTGACTACAGGACATTTTTATTATTTTTTTTTTTAGTATTTAAAGTCATTTTCAACATTATTCCAGGTACATTACTGTCAGGGCACAACTCTATCAAAATTTGGGGGCGGGTTTAATTTCAGAGAGTGCATTACTCACCTTGCCTGATTCAAATTTTAAATCCTTACCAAATAGGATTTTATTTATCAAACTGAAGGCATTGCAGACAACCTAAGTAATTGTTTTGTCATAAATTAGCCTGTGAAATAATGGGTTAAATTCAACATGTATAGGAAAGAAAGTTCAGTCAGTAGAAATAACTTCCTTAAAACAACAACCACTCATATTGACCAAACACAGACCTATCCCATCCTTAATTTTAATTCTTTACCTTATAACTTACATGTTGAAAGCATTTGCTGATAAATCAAATTAGGCTCAGGTGATGACATTTGCCTTTAAAACAGTAGAAACATTGTGCTAAATGGAAAGAATGTTGTTACTAGCCTGTTTCTTCTTTTTGTTTTCTTTCAATGTTTCCTGACAACATGCAGTCAACAGAGTGAAAGTTGTTCATTTCCAATGATAAACTTTTAACATTTTTTAGCTCTGCACTCTCCTACATTCCATGTGAAGACATTAATTTTATTAGATGGTCTTCTTTTTCCTCTCAATGCCAACTTTTAATGATCCGGAGAAAGAAGCCTTTTGAAAACACTGTGAGAAAAGGAGAAAAGCATTATCTACTTTACCCACCATGTTTTCTTCCCTTCCTTAACAAATTTCAATTTCTAAGTCACTTTTATTTTGTTGTCTGTAAATGCTCTCATTTCGGAAGTCTAAAATTTTGTTGCTTGCTAAAGAATTTAACACCAAAAACATGGCATTATCTATTGTTCTGAATTATCAATTCTGATATTGGCTCTTCCTAAACTTTTATTTTTCTACAACCTTAAGGGGCTGTTTAAAACATAATTGGAAAAGTAGAAAATGCTGGTAACTACGATTTACTCCTTTTTTTCCCCATGATATTTTCAAACATTTGAGCAAAAAAATGTCAACTTCACATGTTTTAAAGATAATTAGATCTAAAATTCTGTCATCTGGTATAGTAATGGCCTTTTTTCCTTATTTTTCTTTTCTTCAATTTATTTTTATAAGTTTTAGTTATTTAATCCATTAACCCTTTACCACACGGCAAATTATTAGACCTACCCAAATTAAAACCTTTAGCAGACGACAATTTCAAAGTGACTAAAAATGGTGCAATTTTGCTATGATAGGGTTGAAAACTTGGAGGGAAAAGGAGAAAATGCTGATTAACAGCATTTTCTCCTTTTCCCACAATGTTTTCAAAAGGCATCTTCCTCAGGGTCATTAAAAGTCGTCATTGTGTCGTAATGGCTTAACTCTTTACCACACAAGAAAATTTAAGACTGGTCCAAATTGAAAGCATTTGCAGACGACAAAATAAATGCGACTGAAAAATGGAAATTTGTTTTGGGAAGGGTAGAAAACACTGTGGGAAAAGGAGAAAATGCTGGTTACCAGCATTTTCTCCTTTTCCCACAGTGTTTTCCAAAGGCTTCTTTCTCAGGGGCATCAAAAGTAGGGATTGTGTGGTAATGGGTTAAGAAGTTTTTTTTCCTGCACACAGAGAACATTAAAATCACATTAAGATCACGAAACATACCAAACATGCAGTGTGATCTTTGAGGTAAATTTTAGGAATCTAGAGGACCATTCTCTTCCAAAAGCAATAAAATTTTTGAACAATAAATATTTTTTCTATTGAGCCCATTCATTTTTCTTCAAAGTCTAGAACTTCATTTCTTGTATGAATTTATTGCCAGCAAGTGGTTTTAGTGCCTCAACTTGGCTATAGGAATTTCTTGAAGCTTGTCATTTGGTGTTTTCATTTCATAATTTTACACTTTTTCACGCCAAACTATTTTTTTTTGCCAGATATGAAGCCATCAAATTAATGGCAACTCTTATACAAAGTTGAGTTTTAATTTTTCTTTTAGGATAATTCTTTTTTTTTTTTTTTTAAATCATCTGTTTTTCATTCTACATTTTATCTTTTTTTTTTTTAAAATTTTATGCTGTTTTTTTTTTCCAGAAAGTCTCTGTTTTTCTTAACCATACAGTAAATATTTTTTTCTCAAACTCAATCAGCTATGTGTATCATCCTACCCCTTATTAACCCCTGTAGTGCTATATATGTAAAATGGACATTCTTAGGCAGCAATAAGGTACATAATATTGCAGGTTCAAAGCTATTCAAAGCTATTGTTATCCAAAAATGTAGAAAGAGTAGATCCTACACATTCTGTGCAGTCTGATCTTGATCTACATTGTCACATGAGCATTTAATTCTAGATTAAGCACTACAAGGGTTACAGTTTTCACTACAATTTAAATTTTAAAACAAATTTTATTCTTTATTTAACCCTTTATCAAGCAAGTTGGTCATTTTTTTAATAAGGTTGAAAAATATTGCATTCAAAAACTGTGTGAGAAACATTTTCTCCTTTCCCACAGAGTTTTCCACACTTTCAAAGACCTATAGCATCATGTGAACCACCCTTGTTCTCTGCAGATGTTCTAAATATGGACAAGTATAAACTTTATTGTCTGGTAAAGAGTTAAGCATGGCTGGTAAAATCTAGCACCCTACTGTTAGAGATACATGCCTGGTTTATTCCATCATTCTAAAATCATTCAGTTTAATTATTTTTGTATTAGGGAACACTTAAAGGAAAAATTAAGCTCTTTAATTTGAAATTGTACTGTGTGTGTTACCTTCAGTGGGAGGTATTTGCCAAAATAAAAGGTGACATTTCAGAACTCATTTGAAAAAACAAAAAACTACTAAAAGACTCCTACACAACTTAATAGTCTACATAAGGTATCCATTCATTTGTAACTTGGTTCAAACAGCCATTCAGAATCAGTTATTTCTCAAGACAAACAAAAAGTACCAAAATGGGGCAATAAGCAATATCTGCCATAGCGTAAACAGTGGAGGTCAGCAGGAACAAAATGGCTTCTTATCACAATGGCTGCATCACAATCCAAAGCTGAAAATACTGTATGTTTATCTCTAGGACGAATGGTATATGAGTACCCATGCAGCCCCCAATTGTGCCGGGCACACACCACAATCTGTATATAAACCGGGCTTTATTATTGTAATCACCAAAGACTATACACCCTATCCTAGACCCACAAGTTTTACACTCTGTTTCATGTACGAACATGTCATTACATTCCCTTCTTGAACTAACTTTCCATCAGTAATTCAACTGAAAAGTAACACATCATTTCAAGAGGAATAAGTCACTGAAAATCTTGTCTGGACTGAGGTTGTCTCCCTTGACACTGGTATTTGTGGTTGCTGACACTTTTTCCTTCTACATTTTATAATTACAAAGTGAATTGACCCGCATATAAAAATACAAAAGTTATATACAATAAATGCAATAAATATGTAAACATGTAATAGAGATAGCAAAAAGTAAATGCAATTGTCAAAAGCTACAGGAATTCTTAACTCTGAAGATTTTACTTCAATTTTTGACCATATACTAATTAATAGACTTTAAAATCAAATTAATATAGCTTTTTGCTTCTTCCCTCGCCTGCAAAGGAAATCACCATTTTCACAAAATTGTGTTCTTGTAACCTATAAAGTTGTCCCAAAAAAATTATGCATGCACTGCAATATTTTCAAAAAATTTGTTGAAAGTTTTGGTTTTGCTCTGAGCATGGCCTCGCAGACAGTGAAAAATTTCTGTATTTGAAAGAAAAAAAAAGTGCAATAATAAATATTTCAACTTTTGATACACAAAACTGCATTTAACAAAGTGATACTTTTTGCTATCCAATATAATAAAACAGATACATAAACATCTCAAACATTTTAAACCATTTATGTTATACGATTGTTAAATCATTCTAAATGTGAGCCAGGTGATTTAACCCTTTACCAAAAAAGCTCCAATTTTAAGCCTCTGAAAATCCAGTGGGAAAATAGGAAAAGACTGGCAACCAGCTTTTTCTCCTTTTCCCACAATGTTTTGTACTTTCTCAGTCGAATTTCATTGAGCAACAACTGTCATCTGCAAAACTCTTTCAATTTTTGACGACTCCAAAATTTTGTTCTTCAGTAAAGAGTTAACCCATTATCACACAATCCCTACTTTTGACGATCCAGAGGTAGAAGCCTTTAGAAAACATTGTGAGAAAGGAGAAAATGCTAGTAACCAGCTTCTCTCCTTTTCCCATAATATAATGTTTTCTACTCTTCACAAAACAAATTTCAAATTTTCGGTCACTTTGTTGTCTGAAAATGCTTTCAATTTGGACCAGCCTAAAATATTGTCATTTGGTTATGAATTAACAATGTTTGGCTTTCAATTATTTTTTCAAAGTCCATATTACATTTAGATTATTTACTCAACAGAATTACCCTTCAAATTTTTGTGACTTTCAGTTTCTATTATGAATACCAAAGTGAATTATATAAATGTTGCTATGACAGAGAGAGGTGCATATTAGCAAAACCTTTTAACTTCCACAAAAATTAAATGTGCACACCTCTTTCTAATTTCCTACCATGTAAACAAAAATATTTTAAAATAATTACAAGAAAATAGGTAATAACACAAACCTTTGAAACAAAGTTATCTTCCTTGAAATTTAGCGAAACTAAAGTCTGTATTACACAAATACATGTAATCTTAATTCTGAAACTAAGCCCTGTAATTGGTCAAATCAAAAACATCTCAGCCAATCAGAAGGGCTAGCCTCAGAAATAATAATCAAAGTTACAATTACCTTCATTTTAACTCTGTACCACTCATCCCTGAGTTTCAACCACCCCTGAGAAAAAAGGCTTTGAAAAAGATTGTGGGAATAGGAGAAAATGCTGGTGTCCAGCATTTTCTCTTTTTCCCACAATGTTTTCTACTCTATCAAAGACAGAAATCATCATTTAAGCTATTCTCAACTTTTCATCTGCAAAAACTTCACAAAGGACCAGCATGAAATTTTGTCGTTTGGTACAGTAATAATATTGCGTTGAAGTTTCCTGTCATAACTTGGCTATTCGAAGGGCATAAAGTTCCACCAGTGCTCTCTTGCTCTTTACCATACAACCACAAGATTTTAAAACCCTGAGATAGATGCCTTTTGAAAACATTGTGGGAAAAGGAGAAAATGCTGGCTACCAGCATTTTCTCCTTTTCCGACAATGTTTTCTCCACTTTTCTCCACTTTCAAAAGCAAATCGCATTATTTGAACCTCACTGAAATTATTGTCTGTAATGATTTGCTTTCAACTTTGGACCAGTTACTATTAAAATTTGGTTGTGTGGTAGATATTTAACTTATACAAAAAATTTAGAATATGTTCATACTGAAAACATTTGACAATCTGTTGAATGTGGCCCACACAGATGTGATCCCTTTGTCATTGAAAAGGTACAAAATTTTGTGAGTAAAGAAGACAACGTCTGTAACCAGCATTAACCAATTTTTTAGCAAAGTTTTCAAGGGTCTACTTCAACATGGCCTTTTAGTTTAACCCTTTACTCCATAGATACTCATTTCTACGCATTGCTTGAAACAGCCTACGGAAAACATTGTGGCAAAAGGTGAAATTGCTCGTGATAAGCAATTTCACCTTTTATCACAATGTTTTCTATGCTATCAAAAGGTATCCCATACACATAAGAAACTGCTTCATCCTTAATGTTATTTAGGGTCAATTAGAGACACCATAGAAATGCCTTATGGGGTAAAGGGTTAACTCTTTACCAAATGCCAAAATTTTGGAACAGTCCAAATTGAAAGCATTTAAAGATAAATATAAATAAAAAAATTGAAATTTGATTTGGAAAGGGTAGAAAACATTGTGGGAAAGGAGAAAATGATGGTCATTAAAAGTTGGGATTGTGTGGTGAAGAGTTACCGGTACACATAATTATTGAGAAACAATTTCTAACAACTTGTACCAATTTCTCTTGATTCTGCTCCCTGGGAACTACACCAGTGCTCGCCCCGAATGTGTGGGCCAATGTAAAATCCAAAAGTTGACACCCGTTCCAGGGTATCAAACTCAGAACCTCTAGGATACGAGGCTGACGCTCTACCTCACAGTCACGGACACCACTTGAGGCCCTTTGCTGAAGGTTTAATTATTTCAACAAAATATCAAGCAACATAAAAATTATTAATTTACCATACCATCTCTATCTAGAGCTATCATTAAACATGATTATACCCCCCCCCCCCCCACCAGCTCCTTGTCATAAAACCCAGTCTTTATCATAGAATGCAGAATGGTTTGGTACAAAAGTAAGAGTTAAAAGATCAAGGGAGATAATTCTGCAACAAATCCCAACAGGGTCATTAAAATTGCACATTCACAACTTCATATATATATATATATATATAGGAACCCTGTGTGAAAATTCGTGTTCAGTGCATGAAAAACTATTGGAGAATTGCTTTGGACAAATTTGTGTCTATGGGCAGACAGACAGACGGACAGACTGACAGCCATGGCGATTCCAGTATACCCCCCTCCACTTCGTTGTGGGGGGGGATATAAGAAACACCAAAACAAAGACTCTATCGAGGGATCAACTCTTTACCACACACTCCTGACTTTTAACAACCACGAGAAATAAGACTTTGAAAACATTGTGGGAAAAGGACCAAAAATGCTGGTAACCAGCATTTTCTTTTCCAACAATGTTTTCTACCCTTCACAAAACAAATTTCAAATTTCAAATTTTCAGTCACTTTTATTTTGTCATCTGCAAATGCTTTCGATTTGGACCAATCAATAAATTTGATATTTGGTAATGAGTTCAACACTACTTTCTAACCTTCCAAGAGAAATATACGAGGAACACTTTTTAAGTTCGTAGAGTAGGGCGGTCTTTTTAAAACTGCTTGAAATATCAAAATTTTATTTATCGAAGACTTTCGAAATATGCCCCGTCTACCTCCACACACATTTTACACCGATCTACCAATTTCCGGAATGCCGCGCAGTAGTCCTCTTTAGGTATATGCTGCAGACACTAGTAGACCACACTGTCTATACCACAACGGGATTCAAAACGGTGCCCTGCCAGCATTTCCTATAGTCTTGGGAACAACCAAAAGTCACAGGGGGACAGGTCAAGGCTGTATGGGGGATGATCTAAGACGTCGAGCCCAGATTCTTTCAGATATTCCTGTACCATAGCAGATTTTTGGGCAGGTGCGTTATCATGGAGTAATTTGATGCCATGGACACAGGTGCGCGGTCTGCGTTTCTGATAGAAATCAACAAGTTGAGTACGAACACTATAACTTGCGATGTAAGTCTTAACCTGACTTTGTTTTTGCTCGTCAGAGAGCAAATGGGGCACCCAGCGCGCGCAGATCTTACGTAGCCCAAGTCGTTCACGTAAGATCTTCAAAACACTTGACGAATGAATGCCACTTAATTCTTCTATCTTTTGCACAGTATAACGTGCGTCTTCCTCAATTAATGTTTTCACAGTAGCAACGTTCTTTTCCTCAAAACGGAAACCCGCCTACCCACCTGATGGTCATTTTCAATTGACTCCCGACCATCATCAAAACGACGTACCACTTGCAAACTATAGCATATTTGAAAGCACCATTCCCATAAACATTTTGCAAATCAGCATGAATTTCTGTTGGCGAAAACCTGAGCTGTGCTTGAATCTTACAATATACCCTCTGTTCAGAGATTTTTCCATCCATATTGAATGCTGTATTTAACTATAGTGTATAAAACCAGCGCGCACGTGAACCTCATGCTCCGCATACCGTGACACTGTTCGAGAGAGGAATGATTATGCAAGTTCTGTGTAAAAAATCGTGCAACTTCATAATCGTGTTAAAAAGTTATAGGCTTACTCTACGAACTTAAAAAGTGTCCCTCGTAACTGTATCAAAAGCAAGTTTTCTGAAGAACCCATTACCACACAATCCCTACTTTTGACGCCCCTGAGAAAGTAGCCTTTAGAAACCTTGTGGGAAAAGGAGAAAATGCTGGCTACCAATATTTTCTCCTTTCCCACAATGTTTTGTACCCTTCACAAACAATAAATGAATAGTGTTTTTAAGGCCCGTCAACAACTTTTGGGCGCACTTACTTAGTAAACAATAATGCGAGGTGAAAATAACATACATGTGCAACAACATAAGACAAACATGATAAATGATAAATAGACAAAACACAAAATGATGCCCCTTTTGTCACCTTTTACAACATGCATGCAGTCACATTTGTTCCGCCAGACGAAATGGCAGATGTGACGATCGTGAAACTGCAGTGGTTTATTCTTATACCCCCGATTAAACCATGCGGGGTCCCACAGGCCAATTAATTCCTATTCCAAACCTTCTTTACATCGAGAAAAATATATAGGATTTGGAACAAGAACTACCCAGCCTGCTGCAATTACCACATGACAAAATTTTGAACTTGATCAGATTCAAAACAGTTGCTTATTATGAACTGAATGTGGCTCAAATTGTGTAGAAGTTGTCTTTGAACGGGTAGTAAACAGAGTGGGAAAAGTAGAAAATACTGGTTACCTGTACTTTCTCCTTCTCCTTCTATATTTTCTAAGGTTTTCTTTTTCAAGGTGGTTAAAACTGAATATTGTGGTAAAGGAACACACTGTACATAAATCTGAGGCAGAACAAAAATCTAATAAATAATATTATTTAGTGTTCTGTAAATGCAGAGCAGAAGCAGAAATATTTTAAATCATTAACCCTTTACCAAATAATCCCTGGTTTTTATGACCCCAAGATAGAGGCCTTTTGAAAACATTGTGGGAAAAGGAGAAAATGCCAGCATTTTCTCCTTTTCCCACTATGTTTTCTACCCTGTTGGAAACAAATTTCAATTTTTGAGTTAAGTTTAATTTGTCGTCTGCAAGTGCTTTCATTTTGGACCAGTCTAAAATTTTGTTGTTTGGTAGAGTTAAACCTTGTAGCTCAGAATACAGGTTTTTAACTTTTTATACTGACAGTGCAGATTAAGATCAGAATGCATAGAAATTGCAGCCTGACCTTGAATCTACACTGTATGCCTCTTTTTTTGACACAAAACAGCTGCATCATTAATTCTGACAGACAAGATGGCCATGATGGCTCTGGATTGCTCACCTGAGTCGATAGGCCATTTCACTTAACATGCATAATTCTATTTCTGATCAACTGTCAGTTCAATTAAGCTTAAAACATGGCCTCTAATTTGCCCACAAGGAATTTCCATTAGTTGACCTTGTGACCTAGTTTATCACCCTACCTGAGCCAATTTAAAACTCATCAAAAATTTAACAAGACAAACATTCTGATCAAATTTCAGGTTATTTGAGCAATAAATGTGGCCTCTAGAGTGTCCACAAGGTATTTCTTTAATTTGACCAAGTTTATGACCCCAAATAACCAGCTCAGATTTCATCAAAACATTTAAATCAATTTTCAAATTAGTTGACTAAAAAATGTGGCCTTTAGAGTGCCCACAAGGTATTTCTTTAATTTGACCTAGTGACCTAGTTATGACCCAAGTTGACCCAAGTTCAGTCATGTGAGATTTTATCAAGACAAACATAATGATCAATTTTCAAGGCAAATGAGCAAACAAATGTGGCCTCAAGAGTGCCCACAAGGTATTTCTTTAATTTGACCAAGTGACCTAGTTTTTGATTCCATGTGACCCAATTTCAAATTCATCCGAGATTTCATCAAGACAAACAATCTGACCAAATTCCTGATCTCTAGAGTGCCCACAAGGTACTTCTATAATTTGACCAAGCAACCTAGGTTATTATTCCAGGTAACCTACGGGTAATTTCAAACTCATCTGATATTTCATCAAGATAAATTTCCTGACCAATTTTCAACTCAATTGAGCAAGAAATGTGGCCTCTAGATTGCACTAAAGGTATTTCTTTGATATGACCAAGTGACCTAAATCATGACCCTGGGAGACCCCTGGGGCGGGGCCAGTTTTGTCCCGAGAGGCATCATATGAACAAAATTGGTAGAGATTCACCAGGAGATGCTACATACCAAATATCCAAGTTCTACGCCATTTCATTTTAGAGAAGATTTTCAAAGATTTTGCTCTTTTTTTTCCTCCCTTTTGTTTGCAATGGCAACCAGATTTATGGGTGGAATTCAATCTTTTGAACAACTTTGGTAGAGCTTCACTTACGGAACATCCCTGCCAAGTTTCATTAAGATTGGATTAGTGGTTTAGGAGAAGATGTTTAACTCTTTACCAAACAACAAAATTTTAGACTGGTCTGCATTGAAAGCATTTTCAGATGACAAAATGACAACTAAAGAATTGAAATTTGCTTTCAAAGAAATAGTGGACATGGACCACAGACATTGGCGATTACAAAAGGTCACCTTGGGCACTTTGTACTCGGTTGAGCTTAAACTCTGCATTTGATTTATCTTATGCTCTATCAAACAGCAGAATTTATTTGGGTCATATTTCTCAGATAAAATTTAATGACAAGTTCAACCTGCACTCTAAGGGTTAAAAATCAGATTTGTGAAGGGTGAATATAACATCACTCAAAACTAAAATTCTACAGACAAAAAGTAAACATCAGAGAATGAAAACTAAATAGTCCTTGTTAATTAACTCTTTACCAAGCAACAAAATTTTAGACTTGTCTAAAATTCAAGCCATTTGCAAACAACAAAATCTATGTTAACCATATCTTGAAATTCTTTTTAGACAGCATAGAACACATTTTGAAAATAGAAGAAAATGCTGATTACCAGCATTTTCTCCTTTTCTTCAGACGTCTTTAACGGTCTTTGTCTTCTAAATCCTTAAAACTCATGATTGTGTGGTAAAGAGTTAAATGATATGAAAACAAGCAATTTTGTGGAAATAATATCCCCCGCCTAAAAAGACCTCCCAGCTCCCAGCCGGCCATTATGCATTAGATAAAAAAAAACAAGAAAAATGTTGTGGCAGAATGGGTTATTGTACATGTTTATAAAGTTTCACATAATTCCATCCGATTGTATTGGATATATTGTCCGGGTGTCCCAATGGTATTGGAGGTATTAACCTGGGTGGACACCCAGACGGAAGGATGGAATCTGTTTCACTGTACTTAGATAATAATTGTAAACATTAAAGGGAGTTTACCCTGGGAGCTGTTCCCGTAGGATCTGAAGGTTATGTGGGTCAAGATTTTTGCTATTGATCATGTTTTCTAGAAATAATTTGTTGCATAATGGACGAATTAAAGAGAAAGATTGTATCAGAATACCTGATAAGATGCCATGATCATTAACTCTTTACCAAATGACAAAATTTTAGACTGGTCCAAATTGAAAACATTTGCAGATGACAAAATAAAAGTGACTAAAAATTTGAATTGTCCTTTGGGAAGGGAAGAAAACTTTATGGGTAAAGGAGAAAATGCTGGTTACCAGCATTTTCTCCTTTTCCCTCAATGTTTTCCGATGGCTTTTTTCTCAGGGTCGTTAAAAGTGGGGATTGTGTGGTAAAGGGTTAAACAAAGGTAACACTCATGGATTAAAATTGGATTAGAAAAACTGAGGTAGACAGTGAATTTTTGTCACCAGGGGATGCTTATCAAAAGGCGTATCGAAAAAAATCCAAACAGTTCAAAACCGATATTATTACGTATCTCCATTTTAACAATAAGTATGTTAAACGCTTTTTAAAATTATTTTACAATATGAGGCCGTTTTTGACCCCATGCCGATGATGGGGCATGTTTAAAAATTTCTTGGTAGTCTCAGGGGTCCACAGTTTGAAGAGATATTTTGGAAATATACATGTCGTCTTTTTTTCCCCAAATTTTTACTATAAAAGCCTGCACATAAATTCTTGGCCCCTGGCCGATTGGGGGAGTGGGGGGGGGGGGGGGAATATTATTTCTTTTACTTTAACCCTTTGGCTGCTAGGTGTGACTAGTTGACCTTTAGTGGACAGTGTAGCTCAAGATCAGACTACACAGAACATGCAGTCTGATCTCTGATCTATTCTGTGCATTAAGAAATATTATTCCCACAAAAGTAACTTTAACAATATCTATGTTATTAACTCTTTACCAAACAACAAAATTTTAGACTAGCCTAAATCAAAAACATTTGCAGATGACAAAATAAATATATCTCAAAAAATGAAATTTGTTTCCAGCAGGGTAGAAAACATTGTGGGAAAAGGATAAAATGCTGGTTTCCAGCATGTTCTCCTTTTCCCACAATGTTTTCTAAAGGCTTCTGTCTCAGGGTCGTAAAAAGTAGGGATTGTTTGGTAAAGAGTTAATATAGTACTGAAAATTTAATTTCAGTTATATAGCAGGATAAAGGTTAAAAACTTAAAAGTCTTTTTAATTTTTCAGGCAGTAACAGGTGAAATCTTCATTCCGTGGTCCAACACGCCCAGCTTGAAAGATTCAATCTGATAAATGATGATACCCATCTCTACATCTCATTGTCTTCCTGAAAATAGAAAGCGAACTTCACATTGATCCAACTCTCATTTAGAAACCTTTGACCCTTTACCACACAATCCCTACTTTTAACACCCCTGTGAAAGAAGACTTTTGAAAACATTGTGGGAAAAGGAGAAAATGCTGGTAACCAGCATTTTCTCCTTTTCCCACAATGTTTTCTTCCCTTTCTAAAACAAGTTTCAATTCTTTAATCACATTTATTTTTGTCGTCTGCAAATGCTTTCAATTTGAACTAGTCTAAAATTTTGTCATTTGGTAAGGAGTTAAATGTCTTATACAATTATAGTTGCCTTTGCAGGCAGTGCAGACCCAAGATCAGCCCGCATGTTTCATGCAGACTGATCTAAGGTCTACATCAACCACTATGTTCTATCTACAGGCAGTTTTACAACTATAAGTTACCACTGCAGCCAATGAAGATTGAAGATCTGATTGCAGGTTTACAGCAGAGGTTTAGAAATTCTGTCCAAAGGTATAATTGAAATAGCAATTATTTGCCTAATTTTCTCTGGCTAAAAAGTTCAATTTCACTGCACTTTTAGTGTAATTGCAGAAACAGTGCTCACAATGTAAAAATACCTGTCAGCACACACGAGCCAGCTGAGAAGCAAATAATTAAGATGCAAGGGCATAGCACCTGTTACGATATTACAGTATACATGTGATTATTAAACAGTTCTGAAGCCAAACTTGTAAAACTCTATATCATATACATGTATTTGGGTTGAAATTTTTCTCGCAGATCTGTGAGCATTATCAAATTAAACATAAGGATTATATTGACATACTTATGACTAGGGAATTCCTCTATCAGAGTTTGAGATAAGGCACATGAAAGCCCGATTATGCATTAAAAGGGAAGAAAAACACATTAAAATTCACTCCAGTTTGTGAAAACATGCACAGGACTAGAAATAATGCATTATCATATATTATGAACGAGTGAAATTGCCTCGAATATAAATGGGTGCCATACGTTTAACATATATTTATGACAAATTTGGAATGCTTCCGTATTGTCTGCACACACTTTATGATGTTTTGTTTACTTTTTGTTCAATGTCTGTTGAATGGCACACAGAAAATGAAAGGTTTCTTTTGAAACTGAAATACAGGCAATTTATAAATTCTGTAACTGTAGTGACGAAGCAAATATTACATCAATTATGAATAGCATTGTTTGAGGTTTGTTAAATGCAGTCAATATGATGGCTGAGGAAATGTGAAAAAGCATCATGTCAGTGTATCCGAGATAACTCTAAAGGCATAGCGGACAGTGATCTAGATAAAGTGCTTATTTTAACCTGTGTTTTAGATATCAATCACATCCAAAGTTCACAAACAGAAACCATTTTGCTTACTGTTAACTACATTAACTACACAGCCATGACATACTATGGAAGGCAAGGTTTATACTACATGCCACCTGCATTCACAGTGACAGGAGCATCAAAAGAACTCTAATTATCCCTTCATCACACAATGCTGATTTTAATCAACCCTGAGAAAGAAACCTTTGGAAAACATTGAAAGAAAAGAAGAAAATGCTGGTGAAGAGCATTTTCTCCTTTTCCCTAAACATATTCTCCCAGATCAAAAAAAAAAAATTCACCATTTTAGCCCCATTGATGTTGTCATCTGCAAATGCTTTCATTTTGTCATCTGGTAAAAGTTACTGAGAAAAAAAGTTTGTATGTGTACCTGTGTCAAATGATAATCTCCAACCAACAGAATCAGGTTTTACATCACTTTCATCAGTATACCAGTTACATCAATGCACGGCTAACTTTTTCTCTGGCTTTCATCAGACTAAGTCAAGGGCTCTACAATGTAATTACCAAGGATACACCAATGAATACCACTTATGCAAATAAGGAACAAACCCAAACCCTCTAAGCAACAATCTGGAAACATGTTGACCATATAACCTGCAAGTAAATAAGACAACACCATTAACAGTAAATAAACTGTCTACCTGACAACAATTATTGTCGTTACAGAGTTCCAGAGATGAGGTAGTGACAATTTTCAAAGACACTTATTTCTCTTCAAAAACTTATGTTTTGGGTGCTACTTAGGATCGTCTCTTCGAGACAATTCTAATGAGTACCCACAACATTGGGTTTTAGTGGAGAATAATTAATATGCACTAGATCTATTTTGAAATCAAAATCACTCCCTTTATCTGGAGCTCAGTTGTTATAATTTATCAGCGTAAGCTGCGGGCACCATATGTTCTTAATACACCAGATCGGATTTTCCATGGAAGAACCGATGGTGTAAGTATTTTCATTTTTATGGACCTGATTAACCTAGATAGAAATGCTGATTTACAGCAATGTCAAGATGAATGATTGATCTGTTTAAAGACATACAAGGGAATAATAATACATCATATAAGCGAGCTGTGGCTTTATGAGCAACTGGGATTTTTTTAAGTTTGTTGCTGATTTTCGGATAAAATCACCATTGTTCATTTTACAAGTTTATATATAGATCTAATAAGATAAATGCATTCCTTAAAAAAACACAAAATTTTACTTAGGAATGTCCATCCAGAGCGAAGATATACGTTTCTGAATGGACCTGGGTAGAGGAAAATAAACTAACAAGACACCAATTTCATATTCAGTGTATGCACATGGACATCAGATCAGAAAAAGCTTGCGGTAGATGGGCACCAACCTTTAAATCATCAATATTTCTGCCTGAAACTTGATGCAATGGACTGTATATGAAGACTGTTTCTGTAAACATTAAGTCACTACTGCCCATTACCTGATAAAGAGCATGTTTAACCCAATTTCAGTACTTCTAGCACTTGCTTTCTGATTATGGCCGAGAGTCATTGGCCCATTTTTACAATTTTTCTTGAAATATTTGCAAAATTACGCCAATTTACGAAGGAGACCTAAGATTCTTTGCATAATACCGTAAAACGCCCCGCCATAAATCGCGAAAACCCATGAAAATCAAAATTATGTGTCAAAATATTGCAACTGGTTTATGGATTCATTTCGTATACATAAAATACAATATTTTTCAACTGAATGAAGCTGAAAATGTCATTAAATTTCTTCTTTAAACTCAAAAAAACGATGCCATATGTAAGCATTGACTGTATAGCAGAGGGGCGTTTTACGGTATTATGCCCGATTCTTGATCACGATTGACCAGTAATTGCCTCCAATGTTGGTGCAAGACATTTTCTTTGCTTACAGTGTTTTGTTTGTAAACGTTCTTTGTTTACAGTAGTTTTGGCACGATTTCTCCAGGGGACGAATTCTCCGCGGGACGATTTCTCCCGACACCGTTGCTTGTCTCTTTTAAATCACTATCGATCCAGCAAAAGGGGCTCCATACCTTTGAAATGTCTGTATTTGATTATATGGATTTATTTGACCTTATTTGTGTTCAAAACTTTTCGGCGGATTTCTGCACGTGCAAATTTAACTATTTCCGCCAGCCTCGTTTCCGTGTCGACGGATGGTGCCCGCTGTTGGACCACATAATTGTTCGTCTGTAATCTTAATTATTCGAACTAACTTGTTCGACTTAACTTGTTCGTTCCAATATTTTTTGAAATCAGTTTTAAACAAATTACATTCCATATCAGCTTCCTTTTGGCTTCCAATTGATATCTTTGATCAATACGTTTTTAAATCGTTCCATCTTTCACTTGTATCAAATGGATCTATAGTAGCCATTCTTAATGCATCAGTAACGACCCTGGTCGGTCTATGATCCTCGCAGGCTAACCTAGGCCCGTATTCACCAACCATTCTTAAGGTTCTTAAGAACGTTCTTTGTTTTATTCTCCAGAATTTTCTACGTTTGTAAATAGATCTCCGATCTTACACAAATTCGGACTGGCTAAATCATTCGGTTTAGCCAATCAGATGTTGTGTTACTTCACAAATTAAAAAAAAAACCTTGGAGAGTAAGACTCGGAATATTCTCAAGAATGGTTGTGAATACGGGCCCTGGACAGTAATGTTTGTTCTTGGTCAATCTTCTGAAAGTCCAAGGACTACACTACTTCATGATCCAGACAGTTGTCTAACCAAATTGATTTTAGGGATCTCTAGTCATACAATGACTTGACCAACATAATGCATCACTGAGATGCATTCACACCCTATTTGCCAGAGCATGACTAATATGCGACCCGTCATGTAAAAAGGGACCAACTGGGAACTGCGTCAACCCTGGTCAGAATGAGCGGATTGCGCAGGCTGACCAGGGTCTATACTTTTCGCTTAAACGTTATTTTTAGTATGAAAAGTGGTTATTCTACTTTACTATATAATCATTTTTGAACTATCAACTTAAATTGACCTATTGTTGATCTGTTTTCATCTAATTGATATAGATCTACGGAATTCCCAGGTTGTCTCTTTTTTGTGCTTGTTTGCCGTTCGACATTTATTTTTCGGACATTTCATATTTTACTTTTCTTTTTGCCTACATACACGATTAATGTCAAAATGTGAAATAACGTACATAGGGTCTTATAAATAGGACTACTTTTTTGTGTGACATTCACATATTTTTTAATCAAGTAGGATGATTATTGTTGGAATCAAGATTTTCAATGTTTTGAGTTTTATTTTGTCTCGTCATCATGAGCGGTACACTGTGTAAACGTGACTACTGGTCCAGGGATTATTTACATCTATACACCAGATGTATATGGTCCCTAACTGGATCTGGCAATCAAAATTATGATTTATGAATACCAATAGATCTATGTAATATTTTGAACACTCCTGCACCAGCAAACTGGTTTAAAATTCAAATTTCATTTGAAATTTTGACTGTCAGTTGTATTAATTTTCTAAACCCATGAAATGTTTATGCTGGACTAAATCAAGTAAGGATGTGAAAGTCCAGGCCGCTTTCGAGAGGTAGAGTGATGGCCAGGCAATCATAAGGCGCTGAGTTTGATTCTCAGGAGCAGGTATCAACTTTGGGACATTCTGTCTAGTACTGGTGTAGTTCCCAGGAAGCAGAATCGAGAGAGACTAGATCAGACAATGTAGATCGTAAATACACATGCTCGACCAAAGGTGTGGATCGAGCTCAGATTCCATTTTGCTGCTTTTCCACGAAAAGGTGTGCTTCCAATCTTGATTTAGAAGCCTGTGCTGTTGGGCATGTCTGCCTCACCCTCTTTTGCAGATCAAGTCTTGGGGAAACAATACGCATGTTTTATTTGTTGCGAGTGATTCAATTTGAAGTTTTACACAGGAGCCATGTTCTGTGAAAAGGGTGGTTAAATTTTCACCAAACAACTAAATTTTGGACTTGCCTTACTTGAAAGCATTAGCAAAGGATAAATTGAATCTACCTTAAATAGTGATTTCTGTATTCTGTGGGGGATAAAACAGTGTGGGAAAAGAAGAAAATGCTGATTACCAGCATTTTCTCCTTTTCCTAGTGTTTTTAAAAGGCTTCTTTCTCAGGGTCGTTAAAAGTTGGGATTGTGTAATTATGGATCAATGCCTTGTATATCAAGCCATGTCAGCTTCCAGAGTCGCTGACAGAGTCTGCAATGTCTATACATCTCTATTAGCTGCCTTAGCAAGGCACTCCATTCATTGAACAGGTTTTGATCATTACTAAAGGAATACGGTTTTTTATAGGAGTGTCCTTCAATCCTTTACCAAACAACAATATTTTAAGGCTTGTCCGAATCGAAAGCATTTGCAGACGACAGAATAAAAGTGACTGAAAATTTGAAATTTATTTTGTGAAGGGTAGAAAACTTTGTGGGAAAAGGAGAAAATGCTGGTATCAGCATTTTCTCCTTTTCCCACAATGTTTTCTAATAGCTTCTTTCTCAGAGTCATCAAAAGTACGGATTGTGTGGTAAAGGGTTAAAAAGACACATATGATCTCGGATCTAGGTCTGATGAAATTCGGGATAGACTTAACAACCCCTGGTTTTTATGACCTAGAAGAAGAAGCCTTCTGAAAACTTTGTGGGAAAAGGAGAAAATGCTGGTAACCAGCATTTTCTCCTTTTTCTACATTGTTTTCTACTCTTCCGAAGTCATGTTTCAATTTTTGTGTCACGTTTATTTTGTTGTCTGCAAATGCTGTCAATTTTGATAAACCAAAAATTGTGTCATTTGATAAAGGGTTAAATAGGCGAGATATCATTGGGTGTTCTTTGGCAGGACACAACAGAGCCATGGCGTAGTCCTAGTGTAACTTAGCACACACATGAATAAACAAGACATTGTGGGAGTGTCCTTGGGAAAGCCACTTCAGAGTCCCAGTCTCATATTAGTGAAACCTTGGAATCACACAAATAGGTAAGCTGTTACCTTAATATGACTGAAATATTGCTGAAAGCGGCACAACACACTATCAAAGATACTTGTATATTCGCTTTCAACCAGTTTTTGACCCCTTTTATCTTCATTTTTATTAAACTCTTGATCACTTTTGTATCATGCCAAATGTTGCCCCTGACGTTTGCACACAGATCTAGAAGATGGACTTCATTTAACTCATTACCAAACAAGAATATTTTAGGCTTGTCCAAATCGAAAGCATTTTCATATGACAAAATAAAAGTGACTGGAAAGTTGAAATTTGTTTTGTGAAGGGTAGAAGACATTGTTGGAAAAGGAGGAAATGCTGGTAACCAGCATTTTCTCCTTTTCCCACACTGTTTTCTAAAGACTTCTTTCTCAGGGTCGTCAAAAATAGAGATCGTGTGGTAATGGATTAAAGTCCATTTTCTTGGGGTCACAAAAGAAATCACTGTGTTACAATTCCGGTCTTATACTGAAAACTTCAAACATATTTTACATATAGTTAACTAAATATTGAACCATTCTACAGTCTTTCAAATTTTTATAGCATATTTTCTACCTGACTGTAAGGCTGTTTATTTAACCCTTTCCCAAACAAGCCCTGGTTTTTATGTGTCTGCAGTGCAAGTCTTTTGAAAACACTGTGGGAAAAGGAGAAATTGCTCGTAACAAGCATTTTCTCCTTTTCCCACAGTGTTTTACTATCCTTTAGGAGAACTTTCTACCATTTTCATCAAATGTAAAATTGTTGTCTGCAAACTCTTTCAGTTTGGAAGTCTAAAATTTGTTGTTTGGGAAAGGGTTAAATGGAGCATCACAGATACAAGTCGGTGCAGTCATCTTAAATCAAGTCTTTAACTCTTTACAAAACAACAAATTTAAAGAGTGGTCCACGTTGAAAGCATTTGCAGATGACAAAATGAATATGACTGAAAAATCAAAATTTGAGTTGGGAAGGGTAGAAAACATTTTGGGAAAAGGGGAAAATGCTGGTTACCAGCATTTTCTCCTGTTCCAACAATGTTTTTAAAAGACTTTGTAAAAACCAGGAATTGTTTGGTAAAGATTTAATCCTTTACGACACAATCCCTTGTTTTTCCGACCCCTGCTGAAGGATTTTGAAAACTTTGTGGCAAAAGGGAGGAATTGCTTGCAGCGATCAATTTCTCCTTTTTCCATTATGTTTTCTACCCTTCAGAGAACTGAAACTCGTAAGAAAAAGTTTTTGAATAGTGCCATCTGCAGATGCTTCCACTTCCAGTGTGGAAGAGTCTAAAATTTGTTGTTTTATGGAGGCTAAATTAATTGATGGTATTCAAAGACAAAAAGACTTCTTTTTTAGAAAACGATTTTGTTCTTCATAAAATTTACAGGAACAATACTAACGATATATCACAATAGCTGTCATTGCACTTAATAAACAAAATTAAAATGGCCCATAATGAAAATATATGTGGATAATATTTTAATTACACAGAGCTCCAGATAAATAATGGTATTTTAAATCCATTATTTCTCTTCCAAACCCTATGTTGTGGGTACTCATTAGAATTGTCTCGATGAGACAATTCTAATGAGTACCCACAACATAGGGTTTAGTGGAGTTTAACAATAATTTTCAATTTTGAAAGCAGAATCACTCCCTTTATCTGGATTTCTGATACATATTTACTAGGATGAAAAAGAAACGCAGGGTAACCTTTCAAAGTAGTTTAGAAGTGTATAACTTGATTGGGAATTCTAAATTATGATTTCTTGTTTACCACTGATCAGTTTTGAATATTTTTAAGAAATTTCATTTCAGTGTGGCCAAAAGGAAATGAGAAAATGGCTCCTTATTGACAGTATCCCTTTCTCAGAGAAGAAAAGTAGTGACTGACTGCATATGGAGACTCAAAACTTGTTCAATATCTGGTATGGTATCCTGCATTTCTTTTTCGTCCTAGTATATATTTCTATTGTATTCATATCAGTGAATTACTGAGTAACATTACATGTGGTGATAAATATGTTAACATCACCTTTGATAGGGTAGAAAAAATTGCGGTAAAAGGAGAAAATGCTGGTAACCAGCATTTTCTCCTTTTCCCACAATGTTTTCATAAGCCGTCTCTTTCAGGGGTGTTGAAAGTTGTCATTGTGTGGTAAAACAGTTAAACGCATTTGGTGTATAACAAGGATTTAATTTTCAACAAATCGCTATGGCTGGATGACCAATGTAAACAGTACTGGCATGAGTCTTTAAGGGAAACAATTTTGTAGAGTCAGAGGCTCCATCTCTCAACATTATATGTTTCTGGTTTTAATCATGTGATGAGCCATATAAGCCTTAGGAACTACCCAAATCACTGCACAAGTACTAAACAAGGTTTCCAGAATGTATTCATTTACAGTGATAGATATACTCTGTGAAAACTTGGATCACAATGTAATAGTAATAGTGTAAAACTATTTTACAATTACAGCTGTAAAAATGTGCAATCACAATTTAAAAAAGATAATTTTGTGTTTGACAAGTCATTTGAGCACACTGACATATAAATGTGTAATCAAATGTTTGGATAGTTACAATTAATTATTCAGGTACATTTTAAGCACTTAACCCTTTATAAGTCAACAAAATTTTAGCCATGTCCAAATTGAAAGCACTAGCAGACGACTATTTCAGTGTGGCTCAAACTGTGCAATTTTTCTTTGATAGGTTAGAAAACATTGCGGGGAAAAGGAGATCATTGCTGATCACTAGCATTTTCTTCTTTTCCCACAATGTTTTCAAAAGGCTTCTTAACCAGGGTTGTCAAAAGTAGTCATTAACACATAACTCCATGTATCAACAAACTTTATACACAGGCTTTCTGAAAGCATAGTGGGAAAAAGAGAAAATGCCCATATCAAACATTTTCTACTTTTCCCACAATGTTTTCTACCCTTTCAGATATATTTACCCTCATTCCATTTGTCTTCTGCAATTGTTATCAATTTTGACCAGTCTAAAATTTTGTTGCAAGGCAAAGAGTTAGGTTTCTACCACATGATCCTATGATCCAACAACTTTGCAGAAGACAAGTTTTGAAAAACAGTGTGGCAAAAGGAAAACTGTGTTAGAACTATATACAGTGTACTCCTTTTTCCATAATATTTTCAGCCCTTCCTTAACCCATTAGCGAACAATCTTGTGTTTTAATGTCAATGAAGAATAAAACTTGGTAATGTTTTCATTGTGAGAAATGAGAAAATGCTAATAACCAGTGTTTTCTTCTTTTCCCACAATCTATTCTCCTTGTTTTCTACCTAAGTATTCTACTCTTTCAAAGATACATTCTATCATTTGAATCACATTTGTCATCTGCAAGTACTTTTATTTTGGACCAGTCTTAAGGTTTTTTCTTTTTTTTTTACCTTTAAACATCTTTATTTAACATCATTGAGTAACATCATACTCGCGTCCAGTGTGTGGGCTAATGAAAAAATACCAAGGTTGACACCAGCTCCAGGGTATCGAACCAGGACCCTATGGTTACGACGCTGATGCTCTACCTCAAACTACTGACACTACATAGTTTTTGTCATTTAATGAAGGTAAAATTAGTCATCTTCAAATCCTATTTTGTTTTGACCATCCTGAATTGTTTTGACCAGCCTGAAAACATTGTTGTGTGTCACAGACCTAAATTTAATGAGACATTTAACACAGTTTTGACTTTTAACAACCCTAAGGAAGAAGCCTTTTGAAAACATTGTGGGAAAAGGAGAAAATGCTGGTAACCAGCATTTTCTCCCTTTCCCACAATGTTTTCTGCTGTATCAAGGAAAAACTGTGTCAATTTTTGTCATCTTTAATATACTGTCTTCTATTGCTTTCGATTACGACAAGTCCAAGTCAGGTACTAGTATTTACACATGTGATGAGGCATTCAAGCTACTGGTATTTATAAGTTTGATGAATCACTGAGACTAAAATTTGACATGTCCTGATGTAAACGACATTCTGACATGTCATCTGCTATGGCATCAAGGATGTCAAGCAGCAAGTCGCGACTCAATCGTCGGATCTGGGCAAGTTTAGCAACCTAGAAGTACAAAAGACAAAAAAAAGTACAGTATGAATAATATTCTCTCCTGTCAACGTTTTAAGAAATGCAAATAAATGAAGATAGGATAATATAAAAAAAAACTTAAAAAAAACCCAACCTGAATGCAAAACAATCTTTCTGTAGTATTTAAAAAGTTTTAAACATTAAGAAACAAGATCTTCCCAGAGCAGTGCAAAATGCCTAAACAGATCCAAATTTTGACAGTCACATGCACAACTACACATCATAGATATTGACTATGGTAAGTTTGAACTTATTCCAAAACTGTAGGAGTTGCACACAGAAGAAATTGCTAACAAACGGATGATCAGTCAGGTGACCAGGGCAATAAAACAATATGACCCTTAGGGCATATAAAGCAGCTATGACATGGAACAAACAGATGCTTTTATTCCCCATAATACTTTTTTGCAAAATCAGGGGTGTGCAATTTTGGAATTTTCTCACTTGCCCACAGACAAGTTGGACTGAATTTTCTACTTGTCCGCGTTTAAAGTTCACTTGTCCTTTTTCCCACCACAGCAATTGCATGTAGCGAGAGGCCTCACACAGGATCAATACATTTAGTTTGTACCTTGAAGGTGTTTATTTCAACACAGGTTATGCAAAACTTGGAATAAATACAGTATTTGAGGATTGCCATTAATGTGTATTATGACATTTCTTTATCTGGTTTGGCTCAAAAATTCACTTGCCCATGGACAAGTGCTCTGGAAAAATTCACTTATCCGCAGGCAAAAAGTCCCGAGTCGGGCAAGTCGAGCATAGGAATTCCACACCCCTCCGCAAAATTAACAAAAAGGAATTGTTCTTTCCTCCTTAACATCAAGCTTGTTTAAATCCAACACTTTTTCTGGCAATAACTTAAGGACATTATCGGTAGTAATTTCTCCACATCACTTCGGCGATTGAAAGGGAGACAATAACAGACAGTAACTCTTTTCAAAGAAGGTCCTTGTATTTCGTTCGGACAATACCTTGAATTTCGGATACGGTACGTTTCGAAGCAAAGAACGAGTCTACAATATGGACTTAACAGACATTTTGCAAAGAAGATCTAAAGGAGAAAAGATCATAACTCATAAATTCAACATTTCTTACCTTTGGAAAATGGTGAACAATGATGTTTAATGCATGTTTTTTCATGTCTGTAGCTTGTATCTTATCTGCAGCTTCTAGGATTTGAACAACATTTTGAAATGTGATATTCATCTCCAAGTTGTGTTTGCAGTAGGCCTACAAATATACCAATGAGAACAAAATCCGCTCATTACTTAATGACAAAACTTTAGGTTTGTCCAAATTGAAAGCATTTGCAGATGACAAATTAAAAGTGACTGAAAATTTGAAATTTGTTTTGTGAAGGGTAGAAAACATTGTGGGAAAAGGAGAAAATGCTGGTTTTCTATAAGCTTCTTTCTCAGGGTCGTCAAAAGTAGGGATTGTGTGGTGGTAATGGATTAACATTAATGTGTTTACTACATTTATTTTCATAGGTTGTTTTTTTTTAAATTGTACAGCAAGGTCAGACTAAGTAAAAAGAGAACTTAAACATAGCAGAAATTGAAGATTTAAGGTCAGACTGCACCAATAAATGCTGTTTTATCTTCAATCTATATGGTCCTCTACATCAAAAGATTCTGCACACAACTTTGGTATCTCTGTAGATCTCTTTACCAGTGAGTCTTTACCAATTTCATATTGATTCAATTTCAAAGCATTTGCAGA
This sequence comes from Tridacna crocea, assembly GCA_943736015.1. Classification (NCBI taxonomy): domain Eukaryota; kingdom Metazoa; phylum Mollusca; class Bivalvia; order Cardiida; family Cardiidae; genus Tridacna; species Tridacna crocea. The sequence goes on from OX031070.1 coordinate 16,956,382, forward strand.
TAACAAATTAAAATTGGCTAAATTGGAGTAAATTGTGAGTGAAAGGACAGAAGACAGTGAAGAAAACACAGAAAATGATGGTTACCAACATTTCCTCCTTTTAACAAACTAAGGATTGTATGGTAAAGAGTTCCATTTGAAACTTTTTCATGACAACAAAATTTTAGACCCGTCAAAATTGAAGGCCTTTGCAGTTAACATAGTTATTACCGGTAAGTGTGGCTCAATTGTTGATACTTATGTTTGAAAGGGTTGAAAAAATTGTGGGAGAAGAAGAAAATGGATAAACGTATTTTTTCCTTTTTTCCAGGTTTTCAAAATCTTTCATTCCTGGTGTGGAAACATCCAGGGGTTTTTGTAACGGGTTAACTCTGTCTTTCTTTCATAAATTGTCCAGCTAATTCAAATGTGCATTTGGAGTTTCAATTTGGACAAATCTAAAATTTTGTCGTTTGGTAAAGGGTTAAATATATCAATGAAAGCCATTTTCTCCACTGCTAGTTTATAGTGTGTATTACTACAATCCCCCTAACTCAGACAGGTCAAATCTTTGAAGAACAAGACATTTGCAGACAGTGTAGATCAAAGATCAGACTGCACATTTTGTGCAGTCTGATCTTTGATCTACGCTGTCTGCAAGGGCAACTTAAATCACAAAAGGCACTTTAATACTTAAGTACTTACCTGTAATCTATTATTTGTAAAACCATAGAAATACGGAGCAGGAAACAGATATAGGGAATCTTCAGGCGGCATAGTCACATCTCCATAGTAGATATATCTCAACAGACTGTCGAACGCTTGTCGGGAGGGCACCATTTCTCCAATAGCAATCTGAAAGTAAACAGAGCTTTAATGCTTTACCAAATGAAAAATTATATACTGAAGGCATTTGCAAAGGAAAGATTAAAATTTGTAGAAATGGCATGATTTATCTTTTTGTAGCATAAAATACACTGTGGGAAAAGGAGAAAATACTCCATCTTCCCACTGTGTTTGAAAAAGGCATTTCCTCATGTTCATTAAAACATAGGACTGTTTTCTTACATGGTTGATTTATATCTGCTCCGTAGTTTGAACAAGAGCCCCATTATGCATGCGTTAACCCATTGCTGCATAGCTTATCGAAATACACTGTGCATGTTTGATTCCAAGCAAAAGCATCACTTTAACCCTTTATCTAACAACAAAATTTTAGGCTTGTCTAAATCCAAAGCATTTGCAGACAACAAACTAAAAGTGACTGATTTGAAATTTTTTTGTGAAGAATAGAAAACATTGTGGGAAAAGGAGAAAATGCTGGTTATCAGCATTTTCTCTTTTTCCCCACAATGTTTTCAGAGGGCATCTTCCTATGGGTCGAAAAAAACAGGCATTGCTTGGTAAAGGGTTTGATCAAAGGGGCTGTGGTGGCCCTAAATCGCACATCTAAGCTTATGTTCCTTTGAGCACATAATACAAGGTATAGCTAAGTTTTTTCATAAGTACTGTACTAAAAATGTATCCTCTACAGTATACAAAATTTTTTTCGAAGATTTGATTTGGTGACCTAATTTTTTACCCACCATGAATAATTTTTCGTCTTGTCTGAAATATTATCAAGACCCAAATTCTGACTAAGTTTATTGAGTTATGAACTGAAAATGTGGCCTCTAGAGTGTGCACAAGATGTTACCTCTACAATATACAAAAAAATTTTCGAAGATTTGATTTGGTGACCTAATTTTTTACCTGACATGAATAATTTTTCGTCTAGTCTGAAATATTATCAAGACCAAAATTCTGACTAAGTTTATTGAGTTATGAACCGAAAATGTGGCCTCTAGAGTGTGCACAAGATGTTACCTGGTGACCTAGTCTTTGACCCAACTTGACTCATTTTGAAACCTGTTTGAGATATTATCAAGACAAATATTCTGACCAACTTTCATGGGTGTTGGACTGAAATAGCATACAAAAGGTATAAGTTGATGACAGAAGATGGACACAGCATGATTACAAAAATCACTTTGTGCTCAGGTGAGCTAAAACAGGGCATCACCTTGTCAGTAGTATTTTAAGTTTTACCTGCCCATGTGATATATCTTTCCTTTTGATATCTAACCATGGCTGGAGTTTTAAGTCAACATCTTCATTTGACTTAACCCTTTACCACACAGTGACGACTTTTAACACCCTTGAAAGAGAAGGCTTTTGAAAACATTGTGGGAAAAGGAGAAAATGCTGGTTACCAGCATTTTCTCCTTTTCTCACAAAGTTTTCTACCCGATCAAAGAAAGTGTGAGGCACACTGACACTGTACTCAACAAATGCTTTTAATTTCTAGAGGTCTAAAATCTTGTTGTGAGATAAAAGGTTAACTCTTTACCACACAACCCAGACTTTTAACGACTCTGAGAAAGAAAGCCTTTGAAAAAATTGTAGGGAAAGGAGAAAATGCTCATAACAAGCATTTTCTCCTTTTTCCATAATGTTTTCTGCCCTTCTAAAATCAATTTCAATATTTGATTCACATTTTTTTTTGTCGTCTGCAAATGCTTTCGATTTGGATCAGTCCAAAATGATAAACGGTTAAACTTGAATTTCAATAGAACTTCATACTAAGAAAAATATCTCCAAAGATTGGTTGTATTGGTTGGTTGGTTTAACGCCACTTTCACAGCTATGGTCATATCATGGTGGTGGATGACGCACATGTGTTTGCTGGCTTTCTCATACAAGTACTAACACTACTTTCTTTTCAAAGCCACTGACTACTTTTCTCACTTACTTCAGCAGAGGTGAGAGGCGAAAATCTCCAAAGAAAGAGACATGTTACCGTAACAATATTGTTTTCTGGCATAAAGGATCTGAACATGGATTCAAAATAGGTACATCTAGCTGCTAGAATAGCTTTATGGGCTGGTATAGCAACATCATCTAACATTAGGGTAATGTCACAAAACTCTGGCCCTGTTCTCTTCAGGTAATTCTCCATGTCTTTTTCCAAGGAATTGGCTACAAAAAATGACAGAATGATTTTGTTAGTATTGCAGTGTACCCAAATTTTTACGACCAAGGTCATATTACAGCAGTCGGTCAGTGCATCTACACATGGTTCCTAGCTTTCTCACACCAGTACTGAAACAAACTACCGCCATGGCCACTGACTACATTTTCGCATACTGAGCAAACAACCATCAGATCACAAGTCGGATACCTTTGCCACAGAGCTACCCAGCTGGGCCAAAGAAACTGAATGTGACTTAATACCCCCACCAGGGCTTTTACAGAAAAAAATGTTAAGTTCATGGAGAGATAATTCCTCAACAAGGCTGAGCTGACACTTGAAAATTGCGTTTTGCAAATCTTCAATATATAATCAATATATGTGCAAAGTTTCAATACAATTAAAGGAATACTGTAGGAGGAGTATGCCACCCAAAATTACTGGTATTTTGTACATAGACGGACACACCAACGGACAGAAAAACAGACAGGCTGATTACAGTATACCCCTGAAAATATTTGTTTTGCAGGGATATAAAGATATGATGGACAAAAGAAACCCCTTTTAGTATGATAAGAAAGACAAGGGGGTTTGTGAACGGTATGGGCAGACAAAGATCACACAGCACAGAGTGTGCCATCTAGTCTTGAATCTACATACTTAATTTTTAGGAACAATAGGACACAGCCTATCCGATAAAAAAGTGGCAATTTTCAAAAGTGTGGTTTGTACGACAAAGAGACTTATACCCAAATTACATTTTTCTAATTGATCTTTTAGTGTGGCCTGTAAAACTGAAAATAGATGAAAACCATTTACTTCTTTAATCACCATTGATCTTGGAGATAATGTAGATCAAGCTCAGACTGCGTTTAAGGGACAGATAAGGTGAAGATCAGACTGCATTTTGGGGACTGAAAAGATCAAGATCAGACTACCTTTTGCAGAAAGAGAAAATCAATATCAAATTGTACAAAACATACAGTGAAATCTTTTATCTACACGGTCATGTACTTTATTAAATATTAAGCCAAAAACATCTTATACATTTAAATGTATTTATCTGTATTCTTAATTGAATAAAGCAAAAACAGATAAAACACTGACATACAATAGCTCTTTACCTAAGAACAGAATTATAAACTTGGCCATATTCAAGGCATTTGTAGGCAACAATTAAAATGTTGTTAAAACAATAGAATTTCTCTTTGATAGGGTAAAAACATATTGGGAAAAGGAGAAAATGCTGGTTACCAGCATTTTCTCCTTTTCCCACAATGTTTTCAAAAGGCGTCTTCCAGAGTGTGGTCAAAATTTGTGTGGTAGAGAGTTAAGAAGGGATGATTTGTTTGGTTTGGTAGAGGGTTTTTGTAATAAAAATCTTACAAAGTGCATGGTCATTATGCATGGGGTCTGCCAGACTGCGTGTGTGAGGCTGGGTTTTGCGTCGGATAATCTCCACCATGAGCACTTGCTCCAGGGTCTCAAACTCTTTACTCATGACTATTTGGTTATAGTTACTCTCTTTCACTATAAACTTGAGACAGTATTCCTGGAATAGACAATAAATTTTTGTAATAAACAATACCTTGGGGTTATTTAACATGCTTGGGTACAATACTATGAGGTTATTTAACATGCTTAGGTATGATACTACGAGGTTATTTAACATGCTTAGGTACAATACCTTGAGGTTATTTCACATGCTTGGATACGATACTACGAGGTTATTTAACATGCTTCGGTACGATACTACGAGGTTATTTAACATGCTTGGGTACGATACTACGAGGTTATTTAACATGCTTGGGTACGATACCTTGAGGTTATTTAACATGCTTGGGTACGATACTACGAGGTTATTTAACATGCTTGGGTACGATACTACGAGGTTATTTCACATGCTTGGGTACGATACTACGAGGTTATTTCACATGCTTGGGTACGATACTATGAGGTTATTTAAAATGCTAAGGTACAATGCTGAATTCTATAGGAGGAGTACACTGCAGAACCAGACTATATTTTGTACAAGGCGACAGCCGAGTCCAAAATATAGACTGAATATACAGTGTACTAATCCAAATGAATTCAGTATTGCACCCAAGCATGTTAAATGACCTCTATATTTCACAATTCCATACTGACTTTAATCCTTTACCTGATATGCCAATTTGAGGCTCTTCCAATTTAGCAGATAATAAAGATATGATGTCAAAAATATGGACAAATGCGGATACAAATACCTGATTGAGTGGAAAACATTGCGGGAAAAGGAGAAATTGCTCATTTTCCCACAATGTCCCCCAGCTTAAATTACGACATTTCTTTACCCATTTCTAAAAATGGACCTGTGAAATATAATATAAGAATTTATTGACCCAGGGAAACCTGCTCAAACTGTGCAGGCCTGACCTGCAGATGCCTTAAGCCCCCTTTCTACAGAGCATGACTTAAGATAAAGAATGTTACCACATCTACAAGTGCTCAGTAGAAAAAGGTTTACCTTAAGGAAGTCTAACTTTAATCTAGCAGCATTCTGTAGAGCCACTAACACATTGGACAGACCAATACTGGCCTCTAGATACTGGACACAGAGCTGTTCAAGGCGGGACATGTGAAACTGCAATATACAAATAAAGAAATATCACACATTATTAGCTAAGTAAAAAAAACTGGGTCCATACTCATAACAGGGCTTTGAAACTCCATTAGTCTATCATAAAACTTTGAAATTTTCCTTGGTTGATACTATCATCGAACACTTATTAACTCTTTACCACACACTATTTATGACCCTGAGTCTTCTAAAAACATTGTGGGAAAAGGAGAAAATGCTGGTAACCAGCATTTTCTCCTTTTCCTGCAATGTTTTCTATCCTTCCCAAAACAAGTTTTAATTTTTCAGTCTCATTTATTTTGTCATCTGCAAATGCTTTGAATTTGGACCGGTCTAAAATTTTCTTGTGAGGTAAAGAGCTAAGTAGCCCATAGGCGGAATACTAAAAATTTAATTAAAACAGTTTTTCCTTTTTCAAATAAAGAACTTCTCCAAGTTTCTAGTAAATATCTTCAGTAATAACAGGGATAACAGGTAGATTATAGAATGTTAAAGTTTTTTGATCACCCGTACACTGATAAAGACTGCTACACCAGGGCTATATCAATAATTTGTCGTTTTCTTTGAAAACAGCCATGCTAGAAATAAAACTAGTTTGAGGCACACTTCATTTGTTGTCTGCAAACAGTTTTAATTTACACAAATCTGCAATCATGTCTACCTGTACAGAGTTATGGCTTAGCTCTTTACCAGAATGAAAACTTTTTACACTAGTCTAAGTGGAAAGCAGTAGCGGATGACAAATTAAATCTTGACTCAAGCATTTTATCCTTTTCCCACAATGTTTTTAAAAGCCATCTTTTTTAGGGTCATTAAAGGTTGGCAATGTACCATAAAGGGTTAAAACTTGTCCAATCTGAGGGCATGTACATGTAACAAATTCAACATGGCTCAAATAAAAATGTTAGTTATTGAAAGGGTAGAAAACATTGGGGGGAAAAACAGAAAATGCTGGCTACCAGGATTTCCTGTGTAATGCAGAGAAATGACCCTCCCCTACAAAATGACCCTTGTCATTATTCTACATAGAGAAATGACCCCAGAAGTCATTTCACTACGTAGAGGAATGACCTGTCTCATTATTCTATGTAGAGAAATGAACCTCTGGGGTCTACGTAGAGAAATGACCCCAGAAGAAATTCTACGAAGAGAAATGACCCAAGGAGATATTCTACGTAGTGAAATGACCCCAGAAGTCATTTCACTACGTAGAGGAATGACCTGGGTCATAATTCTACATAGAGAAATGACCAATGGGTCATTTTGTAGGGGAGGGTCATTTCTCTGCATTACACCCCCTTTCCAAAATGTTTTTAAAAGCCCTTTTCCTCGGGGTGGTTATCACAACAAGATATTGTGTGGTAAAAGGTAAACTAAGATCAACTAAAGAATAATCAAAGTACCTTCAATGTCAGTCTATAAACATCCATCATCAATAAAATTATTCCATCACTGTTAGACTGTTTATCTGAGTTATTCTTTGTGGGATGTATCCTGTCTGTATAAATGTATGACAGCACCATTTCAAAAGCTCTGGGCTCAGCATCCTCTAGGTACACTGAAATCCTTCCTGTATTTGGGTTCTCCACTTCTTGTGATTGTTCTTGCTGAAAAATACAGGAATGTATTCATTGGGTTTGTTACAACTCTTTACTACACAGTCCAAAATTTTGACCAACACTTTCTCTTTTTCTCACAATGTTTTCTACCCTTCCCAACACAAATTTTGTTTTTGAGCCACATTTATTTTGTCATCTGCGAATGCTTTGAATTTGGACCAGTCTTAACTCTTTACTACATGAAAATTTTGGATTTGTCCAAATGAAAATGTTTCCAGACAAAAAATTTGAACTTGCCTCATTTGTTTTTGACAGAATAGAACACATTGTGAGATAAGAGTAAAACACTGGTTACTGGCATTTACCAAGAGAAAGCTTTTGAAAACAATGTGGGAAAAAGAGAAAATGCTGGTAACCAGCATTTTCTCATTTCTAACAATGTTTTCTACCCTTCCTTAATAAAAAAATCACACAATAATTATTATTTTGTTGTCTGCAAATGCTTTCAATTTGGTTTTGTCCAATCTTCTATTGAGCAAAGAGGGTTCAGATCTGACAAGAATACCTTAAAAAGCAAAATTACCTGTTGCTTGGCTTGTTTGATTTTTTCTTGTAACCATGGTGATCTAGCAGCTACTAAAGATATATGTGCTGGTATCCTGACCTTCTCCTACAATAAACATATTGTTGCTCAAATCATGGAATTTGTCTTTGATAGGGTTAAGAACATTGTTGGAAAAGGATAAAATGCTGGTTACTAGCATTTTCTCCTTTTCCAACAATGTGATAAAAAGACTTCTTTCTTAGGGTCATTCAAACCTTGGTTTACGTGGTAAAAAGTTAACGGGATTTGTCGTTGAATGATTTGTCTCTGAATGAATCTTGAATGACCAGAAAACACTCTGGTCACTGGCTTTTTTGCCTTTTGTCTCTGAATGAATCTTGAATGACCAGAAAACACTCTGGTCACTGGCTTTTTTGCCTTATTCCACAATGTTTTCCTAAACCATAATTATTTATGTTAAAACATAAAATTGCAAGGAAAAAGTAAATACCGATTTTGTAAACTACCTTTAATTTTGTGATTTTATTACAGGCAATAACAATCATTACTTCTTTTCCATCAATGTTCATAAATCTGTCATGAGGGAGAACAAAAAAAAAAAATTATTTGTAAAGGCAAATCACAGTTTTTTTTTCCCTTTACCAAACAATCTTGTGTTTTAATGATTCTGAAGAAAAAAGATTTAGACAACATTCTGGAAAAGGAGGGCAAACCCCCAGCTGCTCAGTCAGCAGCATGGAAGACTTGAAAAAAGGGGTCATGGGTCCGATCCCTGCCCGGCTAATTTCTTTTTGAGGATCAACGATAGTCATTGCAACAGGATTCATTCCTCTCTCACCACTGATCCTTGTTTTGATGACGGCTTGGAAAGAAAATTGTGTGGAATACTGGTAAAAGAGACTCCAGGAAAGCATGGATAGGTGCACTGGCCCCTGCAATATAACTGAAATAATGTTGAAAATGGCATGAAACACCACACAATCGATCAATCAATGGAAAAGGAGAAAAATTTTGGTTCCCACCATGTTCTCTACCAATTTCCAAAAAAAATGCTGATTGATCAGTATTTAACTTGCCATATACAAAATGCTTTCATTTTTGACAAGTCTAAGCTTTTGTTGTCTGATTCTGGGTTAAAATTGTACTAGTTTCTGTCAAAGAGCAACTGATCTTTTTCTCTCAGTATTTTTCTTGCGCTCTCATTTGCAAGTAGGTAAGGGAATGTCATTTGTAGGTTTACACTAAAATAAATGTGAGATTACATAAACATTCATCACGTAACCTGATCTTCCTAAGTACTTTAGCAAAAGACAAAGTATTAGACTGGTCCAAATTGAAAGCATTTGCAGACAACAAAATAAATGAGACTAAAAAGTTGAAATCTGTTATAAGAAGGATAGAAAACATTGCAGGAAATAGAGAATATGCTAGTGACCAACATTTTCTCCTTTTCCCACAAGGTTTTCAAAAGGCTTCTTTATCAGGGTTATTAAAAATCTGAACTGTCTGGTAAAGAGTTAATGAGGGGACATTTTTATATCTATCTTGTAACCATTTCCCCCATATCAAATAATTTTAAACCTTTGTCAGACTATCACAACTTTTAAAGACCCTGAAAATGAATGCATTTGAAAACATTGTGAGAAAAGGAGAAAATACTGCTTACCAGCATTTTCTCCTATTCCCACATTTTCTACCCTATTACAGATAGAAATCATGATTTGAGCTACAATAAATTTGGTTTGCAAATGTTTTCAATTTCTTCCAGTTCAAAACTTAGTCATTTGGTAAAGAGGTAATTGCTGCAATCGAAGGCTGTGTTGACTGCTGCATAAAATTGTTGACTGTATCTATTCACCAGCCTGGATGTATGGCTTTATAGCCAAAAGGTCTCTAGGTGCAGCTAAAACTTCAGATTGATTGTATGGTGTTTAATGCCATTTTCAACATTATTTCAGTTATATCTAGACAGAAAATATCCATTGTAATTATTTGACACTCACCTGCAAAAACTTTAGACTCATGTGAAACAAAAGCATTTGCAGACAAAAATTTTAAGTGACTTATATGGTAAAACCTATCTCTGAAAGAGCAGAAAACATTGTGGGAAAAGGAGAAAAAGGCCTTTTATCTAACACTTTCTCCTTTTCCAACAATGCTTTCAAAAGTCTTCTTCCTTAAGAATGTTAAAAGTTGGGATTGTGTGGTAAAGGGTTACAATGATCTTACCTGACTTATAAAGAAATCCACATCACAAAACTGTTGATTCTCTAACAATCGACCAAAATCATCATGCAGGGTGCATTTTGGGTAGCTGGAGAACTGCAATTAATATGTATTATAAACATAATTCTAATATGACATGTGAATTCTGCTCTTTAAACACAGTGCAACGAAAGTGTGGTAAAATCTACATTCTAACATGACACGCAAATTTGGCTCTGTAAACATAGTGCAAGGAAAGCGTGGTAAAATCTACGACCATCCATGTTAAGTGACATCATCGTATATCGAGTGACATCATTCAATGAGTGACTTATTCAATGGAACATAATCTTCATCTGCATGTTTACTCCAAGTTTGAATCGAAATGATCTTCTTTCTATCTTGATTTATCAATCAATAAACCACACTGTGATTTATGAGGCACAATGAATAACCCACTTGGGCTATCGTCCTTGCGGATTATTCATTGTGCCTCATAACTCACAACTGTGGTTTATTTAATGATAAACCATGATAGAAAGAAGACTATTTCTTAATTTTTTTATGTAGAGTGACATCATTCTATATAGATTGACATCATTCTCTAGAAAGTTTGAAGTAAATAAGTTATTCAATAGAATATAATCTGCATCCATGTTTTACTGTAAGCATAAACTTGTTTCCCTTTGATTCATACTTGGTCATGTTAAAATCTAAATAATCCTGGTAGTTTAATGTTCAATAAAATAAATTGTGGGTTATGAGGCGCACTAAATAACCCACTCGGGCTGTTGCCCTAGTGGATTATTTATTGTGCTTCATGTCATAACGGCACCATGTAAGTCATCACATAACTATTGTTTCTTAGCCCTTTCCCAAACGAAAAATTTTAGACTCTTCCAAACCATAAGAGTTTGCAGACAACTATTTCAGATTTGGAGAAAATGGCAGAAAGTTCTCAAAAAGGGTAGAAAACACTGTGGGAAAAGGAGAAATTGCTCTTCACAAGCAATTTCTCCCTTTTCCCACAGTGTTTTCAAAAGACTTTTACTAAAGGCACGTAAAAACCAGGGCTTGTTTGGGAAAGTGTTAAACCTTTACAAAGTTTTAGACTGGTCCAAATTGAAAGCACATTCAGATGACAAAATGAATGTAACTCAAGTATCAAAATTTGTTTCCAGCAGAGTAGACAACTCTGTGGGGAAAGGAGAAAATGCTGGTTACCAGCATTTTCTCCTTTTCTCACCATGTTTCCTACAGGCTTCTTTCTCAGGGGTGTTAAAACTCAGGATTGTGTGGTAAACTCTTTACCAAACAAAGAAATTTGAGACTAGTCCAAATTTAACCCTTTCCCAAACAATCCCTGGTTTTTATGGGTCATGAATAGAAGCCTTTTGAAAACATTGTGGGAAAAGGAGAAAATGCTGGTAACCAGCATTTTCTCCTTTTCCCACAATGTTTTCTACCCTATCATATAGATAAAACATCTTTTTAGCGACTGTTAATTTGTCATCTGCAAAAATACTTTCAATTTGGTCTGGTCCAAAATTTGCCGTTTGGGAAAGGTTAAAGCACTCACAGACAACAAACGTAACTCAAAAATTGAAATTTGTTTCCAGCAGGGTAGAAAATATTGCGGAAGAGGGAGAAAATGCTGGTTACCAGCATTTTCTCCTTTTCCCACAATGTTTTCAAAAGGCTTTTATCTCTGGGTCGTAAAAAATAGGGATTGCTTGGTAAAGGGTAAAACCCATTTTGGCTAACAACCATGCCCAAAATTGAAAGCCTTTGCAAACCAACTGTTACTCAAATAATGAAATATTGAAAGAAAAAATGTCATTGTTGGTAAGGAGAAAATCCTGGTTACCAGCATTTCCTCCATTTTCAACAAAGCTTTCAAACTGCTTCTTGCTAGGTGTGCTAAAACATAGACTTGTTAGGACCTGTCCAAATTGAAAGCATTTGCTGATGACAGTTTCAATGAGGCTCATATGAAATGAATTTTTCTTTGAAGGGAAGAAAACATTGTTTTTCCACAATGTTTTCAAAAGCCTTCTCTTTCACAGGTGTTTAAAGTCGTCATTGTGTGGTAAAGGGTTAAAACAACCCTGAAGGCCTTACAGCACTCACCTGAAACCTGTACATTTCCCCTGACCTCACGTTGTTGTCTACTGTCCCACCAAACACGTACATTGCATCGCTTACCACAGCCGCAGCATGGAACAGTCTACCTGCTGGAATCTGAAATCATAATTTTGATGTTAACTAAATACCAAACAACAAAATTTTGGATTTGTCCAAATCGAAAGCATTTGCAGATGACGAAATAAAAGTGACTGAAAATTTGAAATTTGTTTTGTGAAGGGTAGAGAACATTGTGGGAAAAGGAGAAATGCTGGTTACCAGCATTTTCTCCTTTTCCCACAATGTTTTCTTAAGGCCTCTTTCTCAGGGTCGCCAAAGATAGGGATTGTATGGTAATGAGTCAAAGATACAAACTTTGAACCTTTACAAGAAGGCAACATTTTAGTTCTGTTCAAATTGAATACATCACTTTTGAAAACATAGCAGGAAAAGGAGAAAATGCTGGTAACCAGCATTTTCTCCTTTACCTGCAATTATTTTCTGCTCTATGTCAGACAATTTCATGTTTTCAGTTACATTTCATTTGACGTCTGCAAACCCTTTCGATTCGGACAAGTCTACCGTAAGTTTTGTCATTTGGTAAAGAGGTAAGTTCCAAAGTTTTTCTAACTCTTACCCTCACAACAAAACTGTAGATTAGTTGAAACTGAAGCATTTGCAATTCTGTCTTGTTTAACTCATTACCACACGAGAAAATTTTGGACTGGTCCAAATTTAAAGCATTTGCAGACGACAAAATAAGGGTGACTGAAAAATAGAATTTTTTTCTGGGAAGGGTAGAAAACACTGTTGGAAAAGGAGAAAATGCTGGTTACCAGCATTTTCTCCTTTTCCAACAGTGTTTTCAAAAGGCTTCTTTCTCAGGGGCGTAAAAGTAGGGATTGTGTGGTAATGGGTTAAATCATGAGAATGGAAAGCATCAAGGGGAGGGGGTGGGAAACAGGGTACCAGCATTTTCTCCCTTTCCCACGATGTTCTCAAAGAGCTTTTTTCTAAGAATCATCAAAATACTTGATTGCGGAGTAAAAGGTTAACCAGAAAATCTTTGAAAGTATCAGACACTGTAAAGTACAATGGGCAGACTGCACATTCTAAGCATTGTGATCAAACCTCCCACATGTTTATTAAAGTATTTTTTTACTTCCATAGTACACTACAGAGTTTTCAAACATATTAATTCTTTACCAATTGACAAAATTTTACATATGTCCATATGCAAAAAAATTTGCAGACAACAAAGAAAAAGTGACTGAAAATTTAAAACTTTCCTTTAGGTAGGGAAGAAAGCGTTGTGGGAAAAGGAGAAAATGCTGGTTACTAGCATTTTCTCCCCTGTTCCAACAGTCTTTTCAGATGGCTTCCTTCTCAGGGTCGGGATTGTGTGGTAAAGGGTTAAGGAAGATACCTCAAGAAAGTAATCAGAAACCATAAATCAAACAAAGACCTTCAATTAGCGTCCTCTTTAAGATGATAATTTTGTACAGTTTTTGTCTCGGGTAACCTTAGTAACTTGTTGGAACATAAGTGTGACATGGCAAGATAATGCCCGTATATTTACTCATACCGTATACTACATTTTGAACAAGAGAGCTGTACAGGTCCATAATCGCTCATTTGAATATCTTCATATTCCATCATCAACTACTACATGTATCAGGTTTGGAGGCAACTAAGTTACAGCCCAGCTTTTTGAACTCTTTACCATATGACAAAAATTAAACTGGTCCAAATTTAAAAGATTTGCAGACAACAGATTAAATAAAACTGAATTGATGATTTTTGTTTTTGATGGGGGAAGAAATCATTGTGGGAAAGGAGGAAATGCTGGCTACCACCATTTTCTCCTTTTCCCACAATGTTTTCAAAAGCCTTCTCATACAGGGTCATTAAAACTCAGGCTTGTGTGTAATGGATTAACCCTTTCCCAAACAAGCCCTGGTATTTACGTGTCTGCAGTGAAAGTCTTTTGAAAACACTGTTAGTGACAAGCAATTTCTCCTTTCCCACAGTGTTTTCTACCCTTTTTGAGAACTTTTTGCCATTTTCTCCAAATCTAAAATTGTCGTCTGCAAACTCTTTTGGGTTGGAAGGGTCCAAAATTTGTCGTTATGGAAAGGGTTAAGGTTAAACAAGATATGTAGACTTAAGATTAACATATTATTCACCAATAATTCCACAAACTTTTTCATTTTGTATCAAGTCTATTCAAGACAACAAAATTTTAGACTCTTCCATGTTGGAAAACCTTGCAGACTTACCAAATGTGGCTCTTGATTAACTCATTACCAAACGACAAAATTTTAGGTTTGTCCAAATTGAAAACATTTGCAGACAACAAAATGAAAGTTACTGAAAATTTGAAATTTGTTTTGTGAAGGGTAGAAAACATTGTGGGAAAAGGAGAAAATGCTGGTTACCAGCATTTTCTCCTTTTCCCACGATGTTTTCTAAAGGCTTCTTTTTCAGGGGCGTCAAAAGCAGGGTTTGTGTGGTAATGGGTTAAACTTTGAAAAGATGGCAAACTTTGTGGGAAATACAAAAATGCTGGTAAATTTCTTATTTCCTACCATTTTTTGAAAAGTATTCAAATCAAAGGTTCTTCAGGAAAAGTCTGGTGGACATGTGATTTGAACTCATGATTAACAGTTCATAAAATTGAATTTGTTCTTGTCTTTATTCCATGAATGGCTGTACGCTTAGTCAAAACACTTTATCTTGGCCAATCAAATGACTAGTTATTGTGATAAGAAGTAAATTTAAAATGGTAGATGTACACCAGCATTTTCTCGCAATGTTTGTGTGGCCTGCAACAGGCAAAAAGGGGCATTTGGACATTTGAGTAAAGTGTTGTCATGGATCTGGCTTTGAAGACTGCTCTGGCTAATTGAAAAGATATGTCTGTTTTTTTTTTTGTTATATTTTATTTTGCGCAAGTCTACTGTAGCACAAAATAGAATGTAGAAGTAAAGTACTTTACAAAAATATCCGAATGCCTCTTTTTGCCTTAACTATGACCCTGGCTTTTGCTTTAGCTGTGTTGTTCAAGATCAGGATGAACATTTTGGATATGCAAAGTCTAATCTGTGACACATTCTTGTCAATACAGTCATGCGTCCACAATATTTGGTACTTTATTAGACTTTAAAATCCATCTAATTCATTGAGCACTAAAAAATGTGTAGGTTTCAGATAATCATGACATTGACACTTGAAAGGTTTCAAAAACATTGAACCACATTGATAAATTAACAAGTCATTCAAGGCATCCTGTAGATGTAGACAGCATTGTATGTTCTGTGCAGTCTGATCTTGATCTACAGTCTGAAAAAAGAAGTGGGTTCCAGCACTTTATGGGTTAACCTCATATTAACTCCATACCACATAATCCCGACTTTTAACGACCCTTAGAGAGAAGCCTTTTGAAAACATTATGGGAAAAGAAGAAAATGCTGGTAGCCAGCATTTTCTTCTTTTCCCATAATGTTTTCCGCCTTTCCCAAAACTAATTTCAATTTTTTTATTCACACTTGGTTTGTCGTCTGCAAATCGTTTCAAATTGGACCAGTCTAAAATTTTGTTGTTCGGTAAAGAGTTAAATAACCAATTTAGACATGTCCAAAATGATAGCAATTTTTTTTTTACATCTGTAGACGACAGAATAGATGTTACACAAAAATTAAAATTTGATAAGAGAAGGGAAGAAAAATTGTGGGAAAAGGAGAAAATGCTGGTTACCAGAAGAACCTTTGATTTGAATACTTTTCAAAAAATGGTAGGAAATAAGAAATGTAGATGACAGAATAGATGTTACACAAAAATTAAAATTTGATAAGAGAAGGGAAGAAAAATTGTGGGAAAAGGAGAAAATGCTGGTTACCAGCATTTTCTCCTCTACCAGCTTTTCCTACAGAGTTTTCTGTCACAGGGTCACTAAAAGTTGGAATTGTGCTGTACTGAGATAAAGATAACATCATGGTGATCAGACATTCAATATAATACAAGAAGATAGTAGATACCAATGGAATTAATGACTTACTTGGATGAAGACCTACTCAATAAAAAACTTGGCAGAAATTACTCCCAATAGTTAAGACCTTGCAGTTATTAAAAGTTTCACGGGCTCCAATTTTTTGTTTCATATCTGACAACACTAAGATAATCAATACAACCTCAGTGTTTCCATGCCTTTCCAATACTGTCTTCTAGCAGTAATTGCTGATCAATTAACAGTCTTTAACATACAACAATATTTAAGACTGTATGCAAAAAAAGTGCAGATATTAATTAACTGACTGAGCTGTGCTCTTTGAAAAAGGGCCTTAACTCTTTACCAAATGACAAAATTTTAGACTGGTCCAAATTGAAAGCATTTGCAGACGCCAAAATTAAAGGGACTGAAAATTTGAAATTTGTATCAAATAGGAGAGAAAACATTGTACAAAAAGGAGAAAATGCTGGTTACCAGCATTTTCTCCTTTTCCCACAATGTTTTCAAAAGGCTTTTTTTATCAGGGTCGTTAAAAGTCGGGATTGTGTGGTAAAGCGTTAACTCTTTACCAAACAACAAAATTTTAGACTCATCCAAATTGAAAGCACTTCCAGACAACAAAATAAACATAACTCAAAAATTGAAATTCGTTTCAGCAGGGTAGAAAACATTGGGGGGAAAGGAGAAAATGCTGGTAACCAGCATTTTCTCCTTTTCCCACAATGTTTTCGAACGGCTTCTTTCACAGGGTTGTTTAAAGTCGGGATTGTGTGGTAAAGAAATGCATCGGCAAAGTCTCAAATTATGTCAGCCTAAATTTTATGCTATTGGTTCATTTTCTGTTGTCAAAGGACCAATCTACCTTGTGATTAACTCTTTACCACACGACAAAATTTTAGACTGGTCCAAATTAAAAGCATTTGCAGATGACAAAATAAAGGTGACTGAAAAATTGAAATTTGTTCTGGCAAGGGTAGAAAACACTGTGGGAAAAGGAGAAAATGCTGGTTACCGGCATTTTCTCCTTTTCCCACAGTGTTTTCAGAAGGCTTCTTTCTCAGGGGCGTCAAAAGTAGGGATTGTGTGGTAATGGGTTAAGTTGGTTATTGAAAAGGTGGTTGCTCTGGATCCATAATTATGTGATGACTTGGGCTACTATCATGCATCACAGAAATGCATTAAGCACCATTTTGCCAGAGCATGACTCATTAATCCTTTACCAAACTATCCCTGCTTTTTGCAACCTTGAAATAGAAGCCTTTTGAAAACATTGTGGGAAAATGAGGAAATGCTGGTAACCAGCATTTCCTCTTTTTCCCACAATGTTTTCTACCCTGATCGAAACAAGTTTCAATTTTTGAGTTACATTTATTTTGTCATCTGCAAGTCTTTTCAATTTGGACAGGTCTAAAATATTTTGTTTGGTAAAGGGTTAAAATGTGGTCTGATTCATTACTTCACAATCACAACTTTAAACAACAGGGAGAAAGAATGCTTTTTAAACATTGTGGAAAAATGAGAAAGGCTGGTAACAAGCATTTCTACCTTTCTCACCATTTTACCCTATCAAGAGCAATTTTGGTCATGTGGGTCATCATTAATTTATCTTTAAATCTCTTTCATAATTTGTTTAGGGGTCCTTCAATATAGAAAGGTTTCTCCTTTGTCTCACTTTTAATACTCCAGGGCACTGATTGATTATATGGTGTTCAATGTTATTTTCAACATTATTTCATAGTGGCCAGTACACCTATCCACGCTTTTCTGGCACAGCAAAATACTCTTTCCAAGCCACTGGCTGCTTTCCCACATAACTGTCATCAAAACAATGATCAGCGGTGAGAGAGGAATGAGTCCTGTCGCAATGACTATCATCAATCCTAGGAAAGAAATTGTTTGAATTGAGTTTCAAACATGCGACCACCTTTTGTTAAGTCCTGTACCCTACTAAGGCATAATTTCATGAAAAGACTTCAGTCTCTTATTTTGCTCAAATCCGTTTAATGGACACTTTTTATGACTTATAATGAGTCTCTTATTTAAGATAAATGAGTTAATTACAGGATTTCAGCAAATTAAGGTATAAGGCTTAACCCTTTACCCCATAAGGCATTTCTATGGTATCTCTAACTGACCCTAAATAGCAGCAAGGATGAAGCTGTTTCTTATGTGTATATGGCACCTTTTGATAGCATAGAAAACATTTGGAAAAAGGTGAAATTGATCATCACAAGCAATTTCACCTTTTGCCACAATGTTTTCAAAAGGCTCCTACAAGTAATGTGTAGAAATGATTATCTATGGAGTAAAGGGTTAAAAGTTTTTCATGAAACCAGGCCCAGTGCTATGATCTAAAAATAGCCTCTGACCATGGGTCAAAATGAGAGCAGAAGAGCACCAAATAAAATAATCATCAAATGACCATTATAGCAAACAGAGGATCAGTCCCACAGGACTTACATGGTCAATACCAGTAACTTATTCAGCTACAATTATGAGTATTTACTTTCCACACATTGGACAATGAAACAGAGCTTACTCAACATACTACTGCATGCAGATGACCCTTTTTATCTTACAGTAGACCACTTTGGAAGCATTGTAAGAAAAAGTAAAACTGCTTAAAATTGCTTTCTGCAAAATTTTCATATATCAAGCATTTATATGGTCTGTAACACACCAAAAGGGGTATTCAGACATTTGCATGAAGTGGTGTCTTGGATCAGCCTCTGAAGTCTGTGAAGGCTAATCCGAAATGACACTTTTTCCGTTTTTATGTAATTTTCTGTTTCGCCCATGTATACTGAGGACAAAAGCTAGCATAGGGCTTTGCAGGCTGTTCCGAGACGACACTTTACAGAAATGTCTGAACGCCCCTTTTTTGCATGTTGCAAGCAAAATATGAGCTATGCTCTGGCAAAAGGGGGTTAACTCTTTACCAAACGACAAAACTTTAGGTTTGTCCAAATCGGAAGCATTTGCAGATGACAAAATAAAAGTGACTAAAAATTTGAAATTTGTTTGGTGAAGGGTAGAAAACATTGTGTCAAAAGGAAACAAGAGCGGCAAATTGTCGCAAGATACGCCCGTCTTACCCCAAGTTGTAAAGCTGGGGCATGCACCAGACAAAATTCAAGTATGAAAAACAACAAAGGGCAATAACTCAAAAATTAAGCAAGCAAGAGTTGTGATTTTGGTGCACTGCACTCCCCCTTGATGAGATCTATCCACCAATGAAATTTCATAACCCTAGCTAGTATAGTTTTGGAGATATTCACCAGACAAAATTCAAGTATGAAAAACAACAAAGGGCAATAACTCAAAAATTAAGCAAGCAAGAGTTGTGATTTGTGTGCACTGCACCCCCCATCCATGAGAGCTATCCACCCATGAAATTTCATAACCCTAGGTAGTATAGTATTGGTGATATGCTTCGGACAAAAATCAAGTATGAAAAACGACAAAGGGCAATAACTCAAAAATTAAGCAAGCAAGAGTTATGACTCCTGTGCACTGCACTCCGCCTCGGTGAGATCTATCCACCCATGAAATTTCATAACCCTAGCTAGTATAGTTTTGGAGATATTCACCGGACAAAATTCAAGTATAAAAAACGACAAAGGGCAATAACTCAAAAATTAAGCAAGCAAAGGTTATGATTCTTGTGCACTGCACTCCCCCTCAGTGAGATCTATCCACCCATGAAATTTCATAACCCTAGCTAGTATAGTTTTGGAGATATGCTCTGGACAAAATTCAAGTATGAAAAACAACAAAGGGCAATAACTCAAAAATTAAGCAAGCAAGAGTTATGATTCTTGTGCACTGCACTCCCCCTCAGTGAGATCTATCCACCCATGAAATTTCATAACCCTAGCTAGTATAGTTTTGGAGATATGCTCCGGACAAAATTCAAGTATGAAAAACAACAAAGGGCAATAACTCAAAAATTAAGCAAGCAAGAGTTGTGATTCTTGTGCACTGCACTCCCCCTCGATGAGATCTATCCACCCATGAAATTTCATAACCCTAGCTAGTATAGTTTTGGAGATATGCTCCGGACAAAATTCAAGTATGAAAAACAACAAAGGGCAATAACTCAAAAATTAAGCGAGCAAGAGTTGTGATTCTTGTGCACTGCACTCCGCCTCGATGAGATCTATCCACCCATGAAATTTCATAACCCTAGCTTGTATAGTTTTGGAGATATGCTCCGGACAAAGAACTGGACGCCGCCCGCCCGCCCGGACGCCCGCCCGCCCGCCCGCCACGGGTGATCCCATAATACGTCCCGTCTTCGACGGGCGTATAAAAATGCTGGTTACCAGCATTTCCTCCTTTTCCCACAGTGTTTTCTAAAGGCTTCTTTCTCAGGGTCATCAAAAGCAGGGATTGTGTGGTAATGGGTTAATGCATCTATGAGGGATCCATAAAAAACATTTTGTCTAACAAGGGAATGAATCATGCAGTAAAATGATGCTTGGGCATGCACAGAACTGACTAAAATAAAAAAGTTTTGACCAAAGTCAGCCTGCACTATCCCAAGTTTTAACAATCCTGATGGTAAAGCTTTTTAAAAACATCATTGGAAAAGGAGAAAAAGCTGTTAACCCATTACCGCACAATCCCTACTTTTGGTAACCAGCATTTTCTCCTTTTCCCACAATGTTTTCTACTCTTCACAAAACAAATTTCAAATTTTCTGTCACTTTTATTTTATCGTCTGCAAATGCTTTTGATTTGGCCAAGTCTAAAATATTGTCGTTTGGCAATGAGTTAACTAGCATATTTTCCTATTCCCACAATGTTTTCTCCCCTTTTATCGACAAAAATCATCATTTGAGCCAAAGTGAATTTTTCCCCATCACTTGTTTTCAATTTAGAGAAGTCTTAAATTTTGCTTTGTATTTTTAACCTTTACTCTTTACAAAACATCAAAATTTTAGTCTGGTCCAAACTGAAAGTATTTGGATAGGGCAATATAAATACAGCAGAAATAATAGGATTTGCCTCTAGGAAAACATTGTGGGAAAGGATAAAATACTGGTGACAAGCATTTTCTGCTTTTTCAACAATGTTCTCAAAAGCTTTCCTTCTCATGGTAGCTAGAATTGGTTGGGAAAGGGTTAATATACATGTTGTTTATTATTATTATTTCACAAGGCTGACTTCAAAGTCATCTGCTTACACTTTTTTTAACCCCTTACCACACAATGACAACTTTTAATGCCCATGGGAAAGAAACATTATGGGAAAAGGAGAAAATGCTGGTAACCACCATGAAAAGAAATTTAAAATTTTCAGTCACCTTTTCTTATCTGCAAATGCTTTTCACTCTTTACCACACAATCCCGACTTTTAACAACCTTGAGAAAGAAAGCCTTTGTAAAAATTGTGGGAAAAGGAGAAAATGCTGGTAACCAGCATTTTCTCCTTTTCCCACAATGTTTTCTACCCTTTCCAAATTAAATTTCCATTTTGGTTCACTTTTATTTTTTCGTCTGCTACCGCTTTCAATTTGGACAAGTTCAAAATTTGCTGTTTGGTAAAGAGTTAATTTGGATAGTCTAAATTTTTTTTGGTTGGTGAAAAGTTAACCTTTTACTAAACAATAGAGAGTCTTATCTACACTGAGAAAGACAGCTTTCTGACACACTGTGGAAGAAAAATAAAAATACCAGTAACCAGCATTTTCTTCTTTTCCTACGTTATTCTCTACAATTTACAAGACTGAATCATTTTTCAAGCAACTTTAACCTGTCATCTACGATTAGTTTTACTTCAATTTGCTTGATTTTCAGTGAAATTCAAAGGGGCATTAATGTGTAAAAATACTTTAGTTACTTGCTCTTGTCTTTTTGAAAGTCAACAATTTATCTAAGTTTTACGTACATAACTTCGGTAATGACAGAGATATAAAATGTGAAAGTTTTTGAAAATGTAACAGTTGTCCCATAATTGCACAGACAACACCAAAATAGCTTGATGTTTTATTTGAAACAGCTGAGCCAGTCTAAAATTTTGTCTTATGGGAAAGAGTTAAGGATAATCTCTTAATGCTTAAGCCTTTACCAAACATCAAACATGTAGACTTGTCCAAATTGACAGGATTTCCTGACAAAAAATCACATATGGATCAAATAATAGAGTCTGTATAAAATTAAAAAAAAAAACCATTGTGGGAAAAGCAGAAAATGCTAAGAATCAGCATTTTCCTCTTTTCCAACCAGGTTTTCAAAACCATTCAACAGGATGGTTAAAACTTTGGATTGTTCGGTAAAGGGATAAAAAAATGTATCAGCACTTCACATCATTCGGTTTCCGACAAGAACCAACAGACATTTGCAGCCTAGATATATACCTAAACAAGAGGGCCATGATGGCCCTGGATCGCTCACCTGAGTCAATTGGCGAAATTCACTCCACATGCGTAATTCAATTTCATACAAATTGTAAGGTCAATAGAGCTTACAATGTGGCCTACAGGGCATCCACAAGGAATTTCTGTAGGCTGACCTAGTGACCTAATTTATCACCCGATGTGAATCAACTTAGACCTCATCAAAAAATTTATCGAGACAAACATTCTGAACAGTTTACATGTTAACTCTTTACCACACGACAAAATTTCAGACTGGTTCAAATTGAAAGCATTTGCAGACGATAAAATAAAGGTGACTGAAAAATTGAAATTTGTTCTGGGAAGGGTAGAAAACACTGTGGGAAAAGGAGAAAATGCTGGTTACCAGCATTTTCTCCTTTTCCAACAGTGTTTTCAAAAGGCTTCTATCTCAGGGGCATCAAAAGTAGGGATTGTGTGGTAATGGGTTAATTGAGCAATAAATGTGGCCTCTAGAGTGCCCACAAGGTGTTTCTTACGTTTGACAAAGTGACCTAGTTTATGACCCCAGGTTACCCAATTTTGAACCCATCCTTTATCTCATCAAGAAAACATTCTGACTGATTTTCAAGTCACTTGAGCAAGAAATGTAGCACCTAGAGTACCCACATGATATTTCTTAAATTTCTAGTAACCTACATTATTTCCCCAGGGAACCCAATTTTGAATCCATTCTAAATTTCATGAAGACAAACATTTACACCAATTTTCCAATAAATTGGACAATAAATGTGGTCTCTATAGTGCCCACAAGGTATTTCTTTGACTTAGTGACCAAATTTTCAACCCCGCATGGCCCAAATTCAGACTCATGTGAGATTTTATCACGACAAACATTCTGACCAATTTTCAAGTCAATTAATCAAAAAATGTGGCCTCTACAGTGCCCACAATGTATTACTTTAATTTGACATGTGACTGAGTTTATGATCCCAGGTGACCCAGATCCAAACACATCCAAAATCATGACATTTATTCTGACCAAATCTTCAGTCATTTGAGCAATAAGAGTGCCAACAAGGTATTACTTTAATTTGAGTAAAGACCTAGTTTATGACCCCAGATGACCCAACTTTTAACTGACTGAACATGTTGTGCTCAGGTGGGCTAACAAACTTAGAACAGGTTCACTACATACTAAATAACAAACCTCTATGCTTTCCAGTTTTAGAAAAGAATGATTTGAAAGTTTTCATTCTTTGTTCAAACTTGAGTCCCACGGGGCCGGGGCCAGTTTCGATCCCAGGGGCATCATATGAACAAACTTGGTAGGAGTCCACTAGGAGATGCTACAGACCAAATATCAAAGCTTTATGCCTTTCAGTTGCAGAAGAAAAGAATTCTAAAGTTTTCCTTCTTTGTTCCTATGTTCTAACAGTCTCTTACAACTTATACTTATCTCTCTCGATTCTACTTCCTTGGAACTACAGCAGTACTCAAGCCATGTGTGGCCCTATGAAAAATCCCGAAGTTGAAAGTGGAGCGTCGAACAAGACCTTTTGGTTACAAAGCCGTCGCTCTACCTCATGATCATGGACACCACACACACATGAAGAGTAATAACAACTTACCATACTCTCCAGCGAAGGATCAATCACAGACCAAGTGTGGGAGTCCAGATCAAAACTGAAAGGAAGTTATAATATTCATAAACACTTTACCAGTTGCAAAAAAGTAACCCTTAAGGCAGCAAATAAACTTGAATTATATGTGAGGGAAACACCAGAAAGTATATCCAACTTCTTTTTCTAGGTTGCTTTTGGTGTAACAATGTCTAAATATAGTGGGCGCTGTTTAGTGCATTCTGACCTGAATCTACATGGGTCCCATAAGGAGCAAACAAAATGAAAGGCACTATAATGGTGAGAATAATTGGCAATGCCAATCCTTAACCCATTACCACTCAATCCCTACTTAAGGTGCCCTGAAAAAGAAGCTTTTAAAAAACACTGTGGGAAAAGGAGAAAATGCTTGTAACCAGCATTTCTCCTTTTCTCACACAGTTTTTTACCTTTAACAAAACAAATTTCAAATTTTCAATCACTTTTATTTTGTCGTCTGCAAATGCTTTCTATTTGGACAACCCGCCATGATATGACCTTAGCTGCTAAGTGGCGTTAAATCCCAGTACAACCAATCTATTTGAACAAGCCTAAAACATGGTTGTTTGGTAATGATTCAACAGATTCATCTGAGAGTGTCGAAGTGCCTGAGAAAAACAAGAGTCTGCCTCTATTTATGCTGGTTTCACAAAAATCTGCCTGCAAATGAGGGCTTTATCATGTAAACAAGCTAAGTTCTAACAGACCGAAACTTGCCAGGCTACACCATGGGATAAGATCTGCTTGCCTTTAGACTGCAAAGCGACAAAGAAAATAAAAAAAATTCCAAACTTTTAACAAAACTTTTGATCAATCCCTTCTTGTTTTCTATATGTAGCTTTTATATTAATTCAAATGTAACAGCAACAGTTAAACCATTCACAGCACAATGCTGACTTTTAATGATCGTAACAGAGAAGGCTTTTGAAAACATTGTGAGTAAAGGAGAAAATGCTGGTTACCAGAATTTTCTCCTTTTCCCACAATGTTTTCTTTGCTTTCTTAAACAAATTTTAACTATTGATTCATATCTAATTTGTTGATTGCAATTTAAATGCTTTCAATTTGGAGTCTAAAGTTTTGTTGCTTGGCAAAGAGTTAACTCTTTATCAAAGCAATGAAAAAAAAAAAAGACTTCTCTTAATTAAAAGCATTTGCAGACGACAAATCTAATTTGGTTCAGATAATGAAATTTGTCTTTGACAGGGAAGAAAACATTGTTGGAAAAGGAGAAAATGCTGGTTACCATCTCTTTTTTCCTACTATCTTTTCCCAAAGGTTTTTTCTTTAGAGTTGTTAGTAGTGTTGGGCAATAGGTTTAAAATCTCAATCGATTATCGCTTTGTAATTGGAAGAGCAAACCAACTAGCTATCGATAGTACAATCGGTTTAGACTCCATTTAACTGAGAATGTCTTTTTGCTTAAAATACTGTGACAATATTGTAAATATGATAGTCTTCATGTATTAAGTTTATAAAGATGTTGTATTCTGCACTTTAATCAGTTGAAATACATTACAATTAAGTTTTCCAAAAGAGTTAATAAAAGAATCAGACATACATCAGATAATCTAATAGTTCAAACATTTGCAGACGACCCTTCTTTCCCCCCCCCCCCCCACTTTATTTTCATTTCATAAAACAACATTATTTCCACTCATGAACAGAATTTTAGCTTCCACTTATTGCTTTATTCAGAAATTTGTGTGAATTCACTTTTAAAATTCATTATTAAAGACAAGAAGATAGTTTGAAGTCCTTCTGATCGGACGACGCCACGTTGCTCATTGTAGTGTCATGGGTTTTCGCACTTTTTGGGCTATCTATTTTTTCATGACAGTTAGTTTCTGGAGAAGTATTACTACATGATTTGACATCATTTAGTTAGTTTACATAGCAAGTAACTTAAAAAGCTGTCACTTTACACTATATAAGAGGAATAACACCTTTGTTACTCCGTTATAAATGACTCACCAGCTTCATTATCATCCGGGCGTCCTTCGCATTTTTTACTGATTGTGTTTAACCCATATGTATGCCAGATGCATGCAAGGTAGGTTATATGAAGTTCCAAATGATAATTTCATGCCCCAGATTGACATTCAGGCAGATATCTTTCACCGTCAAAGACAGGTCATTTCAAATTTCCAAACGTCAAAACCCGGGCTCAGGGAAGCTTGCCGAGTTGTCAACTTTTGTCAAGACATTCATGGACAAAGATATGTTTCTCATTTTTCAGCCAAATTTCGTGTTTGTTATCCAATATGTTTAATCCAAGATTGTGATTAATAATAGTCACGAAACCAAGCGCTAAAAACCAGAATTCAAGTTTTGGCACCAAGCCAGCTTAGCAACCGACTACAATCTATTCCGGGATTTCTCAATCGATTATCGGAATCGGAAGCCAAAACCAACTGACTTTCGACTATAGTCGATCATCGGCCCACCACTAGTTGTTAGAACACAGGATTGTGTGATCATGGTAGTTAAATATTTATGCAGGTTCACTTACCAGTGTAGATCATTTGGTAAAGTCTGACCTGTCGCACCACCAAATACATAGAGATGTCTGTCAAAAGAAACCATTGTGTGCCCGTATCTCTTCTCTGGGGGTGGGGGAGATCCTCTCAGTATATGTTCCGTTGAGATTCGACTCCACCTATTTGAAACACATACATACAAGTATATCTATTTTGACATTTTTTTACTCTTAAACCAACAGTAAGTCTTAGAATGGTTAATCCTAAAAGCACTCACAGAAAACAATTAAATGTGGCTAAACTAGGATCTGTCTTTAACCCTTTCCCAAACGACAAACTTTTGGACTAGACCAAATTGAAAGCATTTGCAGACGACAATTCAACTCTTGCTGAAAAGATGATTCCTGTCTATGATAGGGTAGAAAACAGTGTGGGAAAAGGAGAAAATGCTGGTTACCAGCATTTTCTCCTTTTCCCACAATGTTTTCAAAAGGCTACTATTCCAGACCCGTAAAAACCAGGGATTGTTTGGGAAAGGGTTAAAGGAGATTATCTCTTTACCAAACAACAGAATTTTAGACTGGTCCAAGTTGACAGCATTTGCAGACGACAAATTAAAAGTGACTGAAAATTTAAAATTTGTGCTAGAAAGGGTAGAAAACATTGTGGGAAAGGAGAAAATGCTGGTTACCAGCATTTTCTCCTTTTCCCACAATGTTTTCAAAAGGCCTCTTTCTCAGGGTCATTAAAAGTCAGCAATGTGTGGTAAAGGGTTAAGATATTGTTTAAAAAAGGTGAAAATGCTGGTTATCAGGATTTTTTTCTCCTATTCTCACAATGATTGAACAGCTGTATTTCTCAGGCTACAAATCAAATATAGGATTGTTAGAAAAACTGGGTTAACCTTTTACCAAATAATCTCTGGTTTTTACGACACAGATAAAAAAGTCTTTTGAAAACATTGTGGGAAAAGGAGAAAATGCTGTTTACCAGTATTTTCTCATTTCCCATAATGCTTTCTACTCTTCTAAAGTTAAGGTTCCATTTTTCAATCACATTAGTTTAAACATATTTATTTTACATCGATTGAGAAACAAGTACTTACAACTTATACTAATCTCTCTCATTTCTGCTTCCTGGAGACTACACCAGTACTACCGCCAAATGTGTGCGCCAATGAGAAATCCCAAAGTTGACACCCTCTCCCAGGTATCAAACTCAGGACCTTTAGGTTATGAGGCGGACGCTCTACCTCATGACCAAGGACACCAGAATCACAACCAATCACATTTATTTTGTCGTCTGCAAATGCCTTCAATTTGGACAAGTCTTAAACTATGTGACTTGGTAAAATATAATAAGGATCATATCATCAAAACATCCAAGTAATACTCCTTCTCAGAATAATCCAAATCATGTAAATTTGTAATCATGTAAATTGTAAATGATATGAAAAAATTTATCTATCAATAAACATTTAGGATCAACCATTCTTGTTGGCTTTTGACTTAATGATATTTCACAACATTTTTTTGCATTATTTCAGTGATATCACTTCTCATATTCATGTACTATGTCCTTGCATTCACAAGCACCAGGCTAAGGTTTTGGAGTGTCTTGTCCAAGGTCACTTTCATGAAAAACCAAGTGCTTCTAGTAGGACTTAAACCTGAGGTCTTCAGGTTACATGTACTACATCTTAACACTAACCCTCGCAGGACATTATACTAGCATTTGAGATAAAATAGCGTCTAGAAAAAAAAAGTCAGTTTTTCATAAGCTTCATAATTTGCTTGACAAATACAGAACATGTACAACCTTATTTCAAATGCCATTGATTTTGTAATATCACATAGTTTGCCTTTGCCTATCCCTGTAACAAACAATCCCTGGTTTTTATGACCCTGAGATAGAAGCCTTCTAAAAACATTGTGGGAAAAGGAGAAAATGCTGGTAACCTGCATTTTCTCCTTTTCACACAATGTTTTCTGCTCTTCATAAAAGAAAGTTCAAATTTTCAGTCACATTTATTTTTCATCTGCAAATTCTTTCAATTTGGACTAATCTAAAATTTTGTTGTTTGGTAAAGAGCTATAAAAGCTCTCTACTATAGTCTCAGAAGGAGCATCATTCTAAATATAATTCACTGAATCTTACATCTTGTCTTTAAAGTTGAACTGGTACAAATTATTTGTTATTTTAGCACCACTCTGACCAGAAAACACAAACATAGAGTCCCTGGCGACAGTCAGGGCAAAATTACAGCAGGTAGGAGGTATATCACCAGTCTGGGACACCTGAAATAACACATTAGACAGATGGAAATTAGAGTAAATTCTTGTTTACTCCATTTTGCATATACTATCAGTTGATTTATAGTATTTTCCTAGTTGGACATGCCTTGAGAAAACACTATAGATGCACTTTTAATAGCATAGTTCTTTCCCAAATGACAAATTTTAGACTCTTCCAAATTCATAGCATCTTGACCCTTTACCAAACGACAAAATTTTATAATGGTCCAAATTGAAAGCAAATCAATATGACTGAAAAATTGAAATTTCGTTTGGGTAGGGTAGAAAACATTGTTGGAAAAGAACAAAATACTGGTTACCAGCATTTTCTCCTTTTCCCACAATGTTTTCTATAGGCTTCTTTCTCAGGGTTGTTGAAAGTCAGGATTGTTTGGTAAAGGGTCATACAGAGAATACAAAAATAAAAACATTAATTTCGAGGAATACAAGGTGTTGTAAAGAAATTTGTTCACATTATTTATCACAACATCATTACTTATAATCCATATCATATGTTACCCATTATGCGAAAAGGGACCTTCTGGGAAAAACCCTGGTCAGACTGCGCGAATTGCTCAGGCTGATCAAGGTTTTGCTTTAATGACATTTTCTGTATGAAAAGTGGTCATTGTACCTTGTTATACAACCATTTTTGAATTATCAACTTAAGCTGACCTACACTATCGTTGATCTGTTTTCATCTAATTGATGTACAGAATTCCCAGATGGTCCGTTTTTGTGTGATGGGTCACATTTAAGTTTTTTTTTTAAGCTCTTTACTACATGATCCACAGTTTAAATGACCCTGAGAAATAAAGTTTTGTGGGAAAAGTATAAAATGCTAGTAACCAGCATTTTCTATTTTTCCCATAATGTTGTTTACTCTGTCACAGCCAAATCTCATAATTCTAACAACATTTAAATTGTCGTCCAAAATGCTTTCAATTACGACAGATCTAAATTCTTGCCATTTGGTAAAGAATTAAAAGCGAAAATGTGACCGATGTTTTCTTCTTATCTCATACTGTTTTCTACTCTTTCGCAGCCAAATCTCTTAATTCTAACCACATTTATATTGTCGTCTTTGAATGCTTTCAATTTGGACAAATCCAAATTTTGTCATTTGAAAAAGGCTTATATGCTCCTCACTTGTTCATATTTCATACATATGTATTTTTTAAAATTTATTTGCTGCAAATCTGTACCAAAAGATTGCCTTACGATGTTAAGATTAACTCTTTACTAAACGAGAAAATTTTAGACAAGTCCAAACTGAAAGCACTTGCAGACAACAAAATAAACGTAACTCAAAATTTGAAATTTGTTTTCAACAGGGTAGAAAACAGTGTGGGAGAAGGAGAAAATGCTGGTAACCAGCATTTTCTCCTTTTCCCACAATATTTTCAAAAGGCTTTTTTCTCAGGGTTTTTAAAAGTTGGGATTGTGTGGTAAAGGGTTAAAGAATGTTACCTCTTCCCATGAGTGATATTCAAGGACCGTAAGTGACATAGTCCACATATCATTTAGTCTAGCATTTCCATCGTAGCCAGCAAATATCCACAGTTTGTCATCGTACACAGCTGCACCATGGGCTGCACGGGCCACAGGCCTCCTGTGTTAAGGCAAATGAACAGTTAGCTATTATGTCTTGAATAATATGTAACCTGTCACGCAAAAGGGACCTTCTGGGAACTGCAAAAAGTATCAATCCTGGTCATATTGCAGAATTGCTCAGTCTGACCAGGGTTGACACTTTTTGTAAATATGATATTTTCTGTATGAAACCTTGT
This sequence comes from Tridacna crocea, assembly GCA_943736015.1. Classification (NCBI taxonomy): domain Eukaryota; kingdom Metazoa; phylum Mollusca; class Bivalvia; order Cardiida; family Cardiidae; genus Tridacna; species Tridacna crocea. The sequence continues at coordinate 16,987,018 of OX031070.1, forward strand.
TATTTAATCATTTTTGAGCTATCAGCTTAAATTGACCTTCACTAGCATTGATCTGTTTTCATCTAATTCATGTGCGGAATTCCTAGATAGTTCCTAGATAGGTCACACATTTCTACCATAAGTAGAGAACATGGCATGAAGAAAACTGACTACTAGAGCTCCAGTATATCATACAGAGATTTGGCTCTTGACTGGACAATTTGCAGAGAAAATGTAGCTCAATAATAGACCTTGTTTTAACTCTTTACCAAATGACAAAACTTTAGACTGGTCCAAATTGAAGGCACTTGAAGATGACAAAATAAACACAAGAGGACCATGATGGTCCTATATCGGTCACCTGAGTACCAAGCCGTAAAATCAAACTTGTGACCCCTGGACAGGGCCAGTTTTGACCCCAGGGGCATCCTAAGAAAAAACTTGGTAAAGGTCCACTAGGAGATGCTACTTACAAAATATCAAAGCTCTTCTAGTTCAGAGAAGTAGAATTTTAAAGTTTTCCTTCTTTGTTCCTATGTTTCGAACTTGTGACCACTGGGGCAGGGCCAGTTTTGACCCCAGGGACAGAGTATGAAGGAACTTTGTAGAATTCCACTAAGAGATGCTACATACCAAATATCAAAGCTCTACGTCTTCTAGTTTCAGAGAATAAGAAATTTAAAGTTTTCCTTCTTTGTTCCTATGTTTCAAACTTGTGACCCCCGGGGAGGGGCCAGTTTTGACCCAAGGAGCATCATATGAACAATCTTGGTAGAGGTTCACTAGGAGATGCTGCATACCAAATATCAAAGCTCTGCACCACCTAGTTTCAGACAAGATGAATTTTAAAGTTTTCCTTCCCTTCTTTATTTCTATGTTTCAAACTTGTGACCACCGGGGCAGGGCCAGTTTTGACCCCAAGGACATCATATGAACAATCTTGGCAGAGGTCTACTTGGAGATGCTATACACCAAGTATCAAAGCTCTGCACTTTCTAATTTCAGAGAAGAAGAATTTTAAAGTTTTCTTTCTTTATTCCTAAGTTTCAAACTTGTGATCCCCGGGGCGGGGCAAGTTTTGGCCCCAGGGGCATCATATGAACAATCTTAGTAGACGTCCACTAGGAGATGCTACATACCAAATATCAAAGCTCTACGCCTTCTAGTTTCAGAGAAGAAGAATTTTGAAGTTTTCCTTCTTCATTCCTATGTTTCAAACTTGTGACCCCTGGGGCGGGGCCAGTTTTGACCCCAAGGACATCATATGAACAATCTTGGCAGAGGTCTACTTGGAGATGCTACATACAAAATATCAAAGCTCTGTGCCTTCTAGTTTCAGAAAAGAAGATTTTTAAATTTTTCCTTCTTTGTTCCTAAGTTTCAAACTTGTGACCCCCGGGGCAGGGCCAGTTTTGACCCCAGGGACATCATATAAACAATCTTGGTAGAGGTCCTCTAGGAGATGCTACATACCAAATATAAAAGCTTTAAGCCTTCTAGTTTCAGAGAAGAAGATTTCAAAGATTTTTATTTTTTTCCTTTTGGTTGCCATGGCAACCAGAATTATGGCTGGAATCCAATGCACAACTTTGGTAGAGCTTCACCCAAGAAACATCCCTGCCAAAGTTTAATCAAGATTGGCCCAGTGGTTTAGGAGGAGAAGATTTTTAAAGAAATTCCTTTCTCACAATGTTTTCAATAACCTTCTTTCTAAGGGTCGTTAATAGGCGGGATTGTGTGGTAATGACTTAAAAGGGAAGGAAAAATTGAGGAAAATGGAAAAGTCAAGCCCCTTTGATTCCTCAAAAGAGTAACAATTACTGTGCCTTGAAAATAGCAAAATTTGCTATGATGAATAAAATAGAAAAGTTTTTACATATTCTTAAATTAGAAAGGATAAAAAAATAATAAGAAAATAAGAAAAGATAACATGAGCTTACTTTCCCTCAAATCTCCACTGTACCCACTGTCCTGTAGCAAACTTGTACTCATAAAGGTCATTTTTGTTGGTTAAGTTGGAGTTTGAGTGTATATCTCCAGTGTAGCCCCCTAAAAAACATGAACAGGATAACGGTTTGTTTTGGTATGAAATCCTCTTACTCTTTACCACACAATCCAGACTTTGAATGACCCTGAGAAAAAAGCCTTTGAAAACATTGTAGGAAAAGGAGAAAATGCTGCTTACTCCTTTTCCCACAATATTTTCTACCCTTCCCAGGACAAATTTCATTTTTTTGAAGTATGTCACATAAAAATAAATACCTTTTCTGCTTATGCTTTTAATTTGAAGAAGTCTAAATTTTTGTCATTTGGTATAGAGTTCACACATGTACACCTACATTGCACTCTAGCAATCAAAGGTCCCTATTACATGTAATTATAAGAAACGTGTCATCAGAAATGATAAAACCAAACATGTTCGCATCATGAAAATCTTTGCAGTTTTCATGCATTGGTAAAAATTATGAAAATATCTACCTGTGTAAATTGCAGCTACATTAAGGTGTTTCACCAAGTTATCGGGAAAAGTGAGATCTACAGACAGGGACCTTTTAAGACATCAATGAGGGCCTTTTTATTTTACCAAAGTCAACCAGGGCCTGTATAAACCAACCATTCTTAAGACCGTTCTTTGTATTGTTCTTCCAGATTTTCTAACTGTGAAAGCAAAAGAAATTCTGATTGGCTAAAACAAATGGTTTAGCCAATCAGAAGTTCTGTTACTTTCATATTGACAAAATTCTGAAGAATAAGACTAAGAAAATTCTTAAGAATGATAGGTGAATACAGACCTAGAACACCACTCTAGAGGTGGTTTATACAGCCAATCAAATGGGTTGTTATTTGCCAGTTCAGGATGCTTGCACAAAAACAAATTTACGCAAGATTGTCTGCTGAAGTTCTCTCAGAAATTTGAATAGATAAAAGCTTAGTAAATGAATTTGGTAACTCAACAAACTTTAGACCCCCAATATCATCAAATTTTATAGTAATTACCGTTTACAGAGCCATAAAATTGGTTTCGTCTCTACTCTCACAACCGACTAAATCTTGTGGTAGACTGATCCTTCGATATACAGAAAATTATCCACATTCAAAAAACTTTCCATTCAGTTGAGCCTGCAGGATTTGTGCAGGCTGACCCTATTCAATACCTTCTGCAGATTTAATAACTGGCAAAAAGCTTGTAGAGCTAATAATAAAATTGGCTTCAGAGTATTTATGTGATATATGTGACCTGTCACGCAAAAAGGACCTTCTGGGAATTGCGAAAAGTGTCAACCTTGGTCAGACTACACAAATTGCACAGACTGACTAGGGTTGACACTTTTCGCATTTATGATATTTTCTGTATGAAAAGTGGTCATTCTACCTTGTTATACAATCGAATTTGATGTGATCTATCAACTTAATTTGACACTGCATTATCTCTGGTCTGCCTTCATCTAATTGATATACAGAATTCCCAGATTGTCCTGTTTCGCTTGACGGGTCACATATATTCCATTCAGCAAACTACTGATGCTCTAAAAGAAGTGTAACTTTCGAGTCTTCAAGATCAGTTTCATGTATCATTTATTCTGATCTTGACCTGTATTGTCTGTAAAAGCAGGAAAAGTTTGGGGCAGTAATTCCGGTGTATACCAGACAATAAACTTATAGCGTTGTCTGAATTGAATGCATTTGTAGGCAACACCTTCTTCTTCAGGATTGTTTATATGTTGATTGTCTGGTAAAGGCTTGAGGTTTAAATACCTTTAATTTGTACAATTCATAATTTTGTCATCAGGTAAAGGGTTAACTCTTTACCACATATTTATGCGATTTAATGACCTTATGAACGTAGTTTTATGATAATATTGTGGGAAAAGAATAAAATGCTGGTAAATTAATATGCATTTTCTCCTTTTCCACACAATGTTTATTATACCATCAAAGACAAATTCAATCATTTAAGCAAGCTCTAACCTGCCATCTGCAAATGCTTTCAATTTGGACAAAAAAATGCATTTTGTCATATGGTAAAAAGTTTACCAATGTCAAATATACTCGAAGACAGAGATAAAATTGTCATACTCACCAAATACAAACATACTGCCTTCATAAACCACAGCCGAATGATGATAACGAGGGGCGGGAGGGGCACCTGTTGTAAAGGCCCTGAAATAGCGGGAGAAATAAAGTAATCTTTATTTTTGTCTATTTCATAATCATCACTTTAGGCAAGAAAGGTAAATCTACTGGCTTTTTGGACTCCAAGATAGAAATCAGACCTTAAAATCTTTACCACACAATCCAGCTTTTAACAACCATGGGAATTAGCCTTTTGAAAACATTGTTGGAAAAGGAGAAAATGCTGGTTACCAGCATTTTCTCCTTTTCCATAATGTTTTCTTCCCTTCCCAAAAGAAATTTGCAAAATTTCAGTTACTTTTACTTTTTCGTTTGCAAATGCTTTCAATCTAGACCAGTCTAAAATTTTGTCGTTTAGTAAAGAGTTAACCTTTTACCAAATAATACAAAGTTGTATCAACCCTGAGAGTGTTTCCTACCCTACTGGAAAAAAAAAAATCAATTTTTTAACCATGTTTATTTTGTCGTCTGCAAGTGCTTTCAATTAGGACCTGTCTAAAATTTTGTTTTTTGGTAATGGGTTAAATTGGTTGGCAAGTGCAATATTAATCCAGGTATTTGGACATTATATAGGCAAACAGAAAATTATGGCACACACCAATGAAAATGTTTTCTTTCTTTGACGCCTTACCACACGATGAAATTTTGAACTTGAAATTTTTGAAAGTTTTTGCAAATTAATTTGACTCTAGAACTGAAATTAATTTTTGAAAGGGTATAAAACATTGTAGGAAAAAGGACAAAATGCTGGTTACCAGCATTTTCTTCCTTTCCTAAAATGTTTTTCCAAAGCCTTTCAAGTCAAAGATGTTAAAACTCAGGATAATGAGGTAAAGGGTTGAAAAGTCTAAGTATTGTTGTTTAGCAAAGAGTTTATCAACACAATAACTTCTGCAATACTTCATTCTTACCTTCCCCAGGACTTGTCCTTAACATCGAACCTCAGTAAGTCATTCAACATGTTCTTCCTGAAAACACAATCAAAAGATTCACCTGTCAGAGCTCCAGATAGAGGGAGTGATTTTGATTTCAAAAATACAAATATAAATAATTTTTCCACTAAACCGTATGTTATGGGTACTCATTAGAATCGTCTCACCGAGATGATTCTAATGAGTACCCCTACCATAGGGTTTGGAAGAGAAATAACATGTAGAATTCTATCGCTCCACCTTTTCTGGAGTTCTGACCTTTATATTCTATGACAGCAAACAAACACGTGTATACAAACACATGAGCAGCACTCTGGCACAAAAGGGTTTAATGCATCTCTCTGATACATTATACCAGTACTATGCAAGTCATCACAATGTATGAATTCATACAAAAAATTTTTTTCTTATCTAACTGGCTGAATCATGAGGTAGTCTGGGTGTATAGTCACTTACCATAATTAACCCTTTCCCAAACAATCACTGATTTTTATCACCCTGAGATATTACCCCTTTGAAAACACTGTGGGAAAAGGAGAAAATGCTGGTAACCAGCATTTTCTCTTTTTCCCACAAAGTTTTCTACCCTGATGGAACAAATTTCAATTTTTGAGTTACATTTATTTTGTCGTCTGCAAGTGCTCTCAATTTGGACCAGTCTGAATTTTTTTTGTGTTGTAAAGGGTTAAGAACATTTGTAGGTTTATTCCCAAGAATTTCTAAATCCAGGAGTATCACAAGCTTTGATCAGCTAAACCAAAAGTTTAGCCAATCAGAACTTGTGTTACTTTCCTTTTCTTTGTGCTGAAAATGCAGAAAATTGACCCAAAGCGAAAGTTTCAGCTCAAGTCAGTCAGCATGCACATAGTAGGCTGACCTGGGTCAATGCATTTTGCATATGCATCATCACCCCTTTTCATACAGCATACTTCAAATATAAAGTTATTTCTGACATGTGCATGTAATATGCCTCTACTGGGCAATATTAATTCAATACTATTGTCCTCTGTCAAAGCTATTGTAGCTCAAGAGAAAAGTCCACAAAACCTTCAGTCTGGTCTTTGAACTTCAAAGTCTAATTTTACAAGACGTTCTGGGCAAAAGCAAACTTGATATCAAAATTAAGGTTTCTATTCTTAAGACTCATTAAGTTGGGAAAAAAATATTTGTTTTGTGAATCTTTATAGTCCTTAAGTAGGGCTACATTTGTCCCAAAATTATGGGACAAAAATCCCAAAGGAGGTACTGTGTTTACAAAATTTTAGATATTAGGATCTACTCTCTGACCAGACCCCTCTCCAACTTTTGACTTTGAGGTTGCGGGTTTGATACCGGGTTGAGCCACACTCTGATGCAAACAAACAAAGAGCATACCCATTGTCTCCTCCAAACACATATATAGCTTCTTTGTAGGACACGACTGTATGTTTACTTCTCCTGAAAAATCAAACAATATGTCTCACTTATTACTGACCTTTTCCCAAACAATCCAATAATATGTCTTATGTACAAAGATACATTTAAATTGCAAAGATGTGGCAATAAATGGTAATTTGTGTGAAATATGACCTCCTTCATCCTGTCTTTTGTATTTGCTAGTATATTTAGCATTTTCTATAAGTGATAATTTCCTGGAATGTAAATGACTGATCTTCCAATGAATTGCCAAGGTATCAATTTTTGGTTGATCATTTTCTCCCTCATTACTCGAACTATAAATGTCGATCACATACAAACATGATAAGAAAAAGTTGAAAAGAATGAATTGGCGATTCCCTCAAACAAAGTAGCCTAGCTACTTAGGAATGAAAACGCGGTTATGTCCGAATTCCGGGGACATCCGGTGATTGGTTTACTACCTAGCTCCAACAAACTCGTCACATTCTGGCATTCGCTTCCATTTGTGTACAGTTTCAAACGGTCCGAAATCTAATGTCAAGCATTCAGAGCTTTCAGGCCAGTTATGGTCGAATTCAAGACCCGGGGGTCGGGCAATAGCCATACTGAAGTGGTAGCAATCTCTTCTCTAGGTCAGTGGATTGGTTTTGGCATGGGATTATTGTAAACCATCATGGTCGACTTACTAGTATGAGAGGTAACGCCCCTATTGGTTTTGCCGCCGCCTCCAATAGAAGGGAAATAACTCAGTCTTTTTATTTACACTCTCTACCTACTGTTATTTCCCTTTGTCTGTTGAACCTGGCACGGTATAGGAACGAATTTTTTTTTAGTGACCGTCTCTTATAGAGAACGAACATCAAGGTCGGATCGATCTTCATTATTTGATGTCCTATACTTTTCGAGAAAGTCGAGCTTAAACCAAACGACAAATTGTTTTAGACTTGTCCAAGCCGAAAGATTTATAAAAATATTCAAAGCATGTTCCGCCTCAGTGTGGTGAAAAATACGGGATTGCTTTTAAGGACCAAGGACTTTCTACCTTTAGTCCTGAGCTTCACTCTGGCCAAGGTTTTTCTGCACCTCTGTAAGCTATCACATACTTATGGATATAATAAAGTCACATTTTTGAACTCTTTACCAAACGACAAAATTTTACACTGGTCCATATTGAAAGCGTGTGCAGACGACAAAATAAACATTACTCAAAAAATTAATGGTTACCAGCATTTTCTCCTTTTCCTACAATGTTTTCAACAGGCTTCTTTCTAAGGTTCGTTGAAAGTAGGGATTGTGCTGTAAGTAGTTGAGTAAACACCCACTTCGTTTACGTTTGGCCTTTATTGTTAATTTGAATATTCTAGTATCGAAGCCGAGGGCATAGAAGGCTGCGAAACACACGAATTTTATTATTCACTGCAAGTAATTTCAGTGTACGAACAAACCGATCGAGGCGGTACAGAACGATTCCAAACCTAAATTGCCAAGTGGCTTGCTCGAATTGGCATCTCTTGATAATGGTGCTTCATAGTGTGAAATCTCATGAAATCTCGCCAAATCTCGAAAAACTCTCATAAATCGAGCAGCCACCCATACTGTACTATTTAAAATAGGTTTTCGTATTGCATAACATGCGGTGGGTATCCGAAGTCTCGAAGTATTTTTATAATTACTGTTAAAAGCACATGAAAAGCTTTCCAGGGGTTGTATTAAGTGGATCTCGTTTTATATATTCCCGAAATCCCATTAGTCCTGGTCGGGGATCTACCCCCACCACACACAATCTTCGGCGAAATAAACATAGATTTATGACGGAAAATGGCAGCAAGGAAACGACTTCAAGCAAATAATTCAACCCATCGCAATAAAAATAAGACTTAACGTCTTTACTGTAGGTCTAAACAGCTTTTGGAGGTATTTTTAAAGGGACTACAGCTGCCAAAAGTAAACAATAGTGTGGTGCAATGTATTTGAATCATAAGCTAAAAATTTAAAAGTATGGAAGTTACTGTGAAGATGACAATCTGTTCCTGTTGGGTCGATTCAAGCAAAAGTCGCTGGCAAAAAAAGTTGATTTTCAAGTCAGGTAAAATGTAAACAAAGATAGAGCGGCCTATCAAGTTTAAACCTAGTCTAACCGTTTACTCCATAGATACTCATTTCTACGTATTGCTTGTAGGAGCCTTTGGAAAACATTGTAGCAAAAGGTGAAATTGCTCGTGACGAGCAATTTCACCTTTTGTCACAATGTTTTCTATGCTATCAAAAGGTGTCATTTACACATAAGAAACGGCTTCATCGTTGCTGTTATTTAGGGTTAATTAGAGATACCATAGAAATGCCTTATGGCATGGGTGACAGCTAAGTCATAGCAGAGGCGTTGGAATAGCCGCCATTTTGTGCGCAAAGTGCAGATTAATTACTTTAAACTACGTCATCTGGTGACAGTAAAGATATTTGTCGTATTCGTGAAATCAAAATGCCATGAAACGATGATGTAGCTCCAAACACTTCAACACAATTATACTTAACGGCATTGTATACGACATCTGTTTTTAAATCGCACATGTGTCACCGGCTTCGAAAATTGTGCAGAGATAATTGCAAAATCAACGGAACTAATGAACAAAATATTAATGTATACTAACGAAGAAAGTTGTCAGGTACCATATGCACTGCTTTGTTTGGACAGATCTTCAATAATAATAATGTACAAGCTGAAACACTTACCTTTTTAAAACGAAAATGGCGGATTTAAAATGTCTCCGATGACGTATGCTATGACGTAGGTTGTTACCCCTGTTATGGGTAAAGGGTTAAGACTTTATTTTTCTTCCAGCGCCTGATGGTTAGACCAACCTTACAATTACAGAATGTCATCTTCTGTAAATGAATGGAAACGTAGCGTTACAATGAACGGATTCGACTAAAAATTGAAATTGTTTGAGAGGTAATGTGTTGTATTTAAATCGAAAAAAATTGAGTCTCACAAGACGTAATACAGCTAAGGAACTTTATGCTGCATCATGCGAACTACTTCCGGGTCGTAGTATCAAAAGTAGTCCTACTCGAAAACTTGACGACAACACGTCTGCGGCACTGTTTTGTTACAGAAAACTGGAGGGCCTGGTCTCATATGTGTTTCTTGCATTGAGTTGATAAAGGGTAATTTTATTTCTATATTCAATGTATTGAAAATTAAGTTGTGTGATACTTTTGCAAAAGTGATCAACCGGAAGTAGATAAATGTATTTCCGTTTAGACTGTGTTTCACAGCATTAAAAGTTAACCTGTAACAATATAAGTCAAATTAACTTGTTGACTCTTACAGACGTATCGTCATATTCAAGTTTAGCCATGCTCTTGCTAAAGAGAGATATAAAACATCCACGTAATGCATTGTACCAAGCAAGACACCACACAATCACGGAACCATAAAATCCAATTTTAACAAGCGGCTGACTCCTGAGATAAAACGGTCCTTTGACATACAGAAAATTGACCATAAGTAAAAAGTTTTGAACCAGGTCAGCCTGCGCGGACCGCGCTGGCTGACCTGTTTCAAAACTTTTTACAGATGCATTAAACATCATTTGCACAGGAGTAGGTTTCTTTGTCGACCACAAATGCTTTCGAAAAGGACAAATCAGCAATATTGTCTTTTGTAAAGTTAATTCTCCTTTCTCTTTAGCTGTTAAAGTCATTGTCAAGACAAGCATCGGCTGTGGTAATAAACCGCTATTTATCAGCCAGTTTCAAAGTTATTGCACAATAATTTATTCATAGAAATGAAATAAAAAGAAGGTATTGATAACATATGTTCTGTGCTGAAGTTATTATTTCGTGACTCTGTCGGGAGAACTAAACACTCATAAAATTTAGCAGTGCCAGTTACATGTATGTATTAGTTTTTTCCCTCTTTTTTTTTCCACCTTTTTTCGTGTTCACAAAGAAATTCGAATGATCGGCAAAATACATGTGATTAATTTTTGTAAAACGTTTTTGAGAAAATACTGTTGTTTGGCTAGCATACCACATGTCTCGAGAAGACTGAATGAAGCCACAACAAACAATATCTCACAAAATATACATAGTATCGCAATTTTAAAGTAGTATTGGTAATCAACAATAGCTCCCCAAAAACACTTATACTGCAAGTGAAAACAGTTTCAATAATGCAGAATACTATTATCTTTGAAAACTACGACAATTTCAATGCTGGTTGGGCAATGAAGAATATTCATTAAAAATACACATAATAGAATTTCAAAGTAGTTTTGGCTAGGGCCAAAACTCATCGAAAAATTGGAATTCTAATTGTATATTTCAAGTACTAATATTCATGACGACAAAGCAATCGCAATACATATCCAAATATTGCATTTCGTTTAGGCCAAAAATGACACATCAATATACTTTCAGCATTTATTCTTTTGGTCATATGGTACAAATTTATCAAACATAGTGCATTTTTAATACTAGTGCTCTTTGAATGATAAGGAATGGTATTTCTACATTATTTTGGCAAAACGGATAAAATTTATCAAAAGTACTATGATCTATTGGTCAAGGAGATATATTCATCAAAGCAATTCAAAATGTAATAAGCCCCCTTTTGACCAAGCAGAATGACTCACAGACTTAACAATTATACAAAATTGTTCTGAAAGTCGAGGGGTGTAAATTTTGGTTTATGGAACTTAGAGCATAGAAGATGCATATTAAAAAGTGCTGTGTTACGTAATCTCTTGCCGTTTTCTCATGGCTCGGTATCTGTAACAAAAATGATCTAGATTGATGATATTTTTCCTTCGATATTCGGACCCCCAGATAGAAGTGTGGCGCTGCAGGCAGGCCCGCTTTTCCTGCAAAAATGACTGGGAGGTCTTAGACAACGCCGCGCAATCGACGCGCCACACAGGTGTTGATGTACGATTCCTCCTGAGTGCGAAGTAATTTGGGGCCGAATCTGCAAAGTTATGCCCATCGACGATAAATCAACGCTTTATTTAATTTCCAGCATACTTAAAGTATAAGTTTGTGATCGTAAAATGGAAACTTTACGCCTCTGAAAAAGAAAATATTGTACTTGAGAGTTATATCGCACCAAAGACTTACCCTCTCTTTATCCGCGCAGTAATATGCATTAATATTCAACCGAAAAAAATCTAATTATTGGGCTGCTAAACGAGATTTCGGGACCTTTTGCGGACGTTGTAGATCAAGATCAGACTGCACATAACGTGCAGTCTGATCTTGGATCTACACCATCCGACAATGAGATTTTTTCAATAAAAAAAATAAGTTTGAATTAGCATTATTTGGGCTTGTAATATCAACTTAAAAAGTTCCATTTGACTTTTTTTTAACGCCTAAATAGTCTTTCTCTGAATGATTGAATTTTTTGGAATGAAAGTAGTGTCAGTACTAATACGAGAAAGCCAGGAAACAGATAGGTGCGTCACTGACGGCCATGATATGACCACAGTTGTTAAAATTGTGTCAAACTCCAATACAAATCAAGCCAAACCAAATCGTTTTCGGTCCTAATTTTAAAGGCCTATTATGACCAAGTGAAGGTTGAATTTTTAAAAAGAAAATTTAGGAGTAAGATCAGACTGCAGAAAGAGCAATATTTGATCTGCACTTTATACATTTTTTTAAAGTCCCAATGAAATAGTATGTATACAGGCGCTATATCCGGGTCTCGCTCTAATTGATTGAAATTTTCGTTTCAATTATTTTACACCCTTTTCAAAGCGTTTCTGGGGGTTTAGTGGTAATAAACCGCATATAGACATTTCGACTTCAAGATGCACGTGTGAGAAGCACAACATATGCACAATTACCAATCGATTGTAAAAAGAGAGAAACATGCAATTAATGTCGCAGTATATCTCCGGCAATAAATGAAACGATCAAATAAAAGCATTCCGAATAGCTCTGAAGAAAATAGGTTTACTTATAAAGCTTTAACAAGATGGCTGATTTGCTTTTATAATACTTTAATAAAGATTTTTTGTTGTAGAAATATAGATGATGTTGAGATAAAACAATAAAAGCAGTAACATCAGCAGCAGCAGAAGCAGCTACAACAACAACTCCTACTTCTCCTACTCCTACCATTACTTCTACTACTAGATAGCAGCAAGTACAACCCTTTTAACCTTTTACCACACGTGCAGACGACAAAATAAAGGTGACTGAAGAATTGAAATTTGTTCTGGGAAGGGTAGAAAACAGTGTTTCCAAAAGGCTTCTTTCTCAGGGGCGTCAAAAGTAGGACTGTGTGGTAACGGGTTAAAAGGCATTGACTCGGCGATCGTGTAAACTATGTAAGACTAGAACCCACAGCCTCATCATAACGAGTCCTTGGCCCTACCAACCGAGTTCTGCGGGCTGGTCTCACTATGCTGACTCACGCAAGTAAAAACATTTTAACCCATTACCACACAATCCCTACTTTTGACGACCCTAAGAAAGAAGCTTTTAGAAAACATCGTGGGAAAAGGGGAAAATGCTGGAAACCAGCATTTTCTCCTTTACCCACAATGTTTTCTACCCTTCAAAAAACAAATTTCAAATTTTCAGTCATATTAATTTTGCTTTCAATTTGGACCAATATAAAATTTTTGTCGTTTGGTTAATTTTTATTTTGTCGTCAGCAAATGCTTTCAATATGGACAGGCCAAAAAAATTGCTGTTAAGACACTGACACAGTGATCTCGAAAACTATGTCAAATATAATAAATCACCCGGTACCTTATAACCAACCATACTGGAGCAGTGCCGCATTAAGTCCACCGTGAAGGTACAGACGGTTCTTCCTGTATTTGTAAATACTTTTATAAGTCTGACATCTAAGATTTACTGAATTTTGTGTGCAGTACATTAGCCTCTGACCGCTATTTATCGCACGGATCGGTAATTTTTTAAGCCAAATGTTATCGCAGACAGTTCCAAGATGGGGTAAACTGGTCATAAAGTAGTGCCCAGCTGGAGCAACCTACTCATAAAATAGTGTCATATGTCATCGATGAAGTCTGATTTTTTAAAGATGAAAAGTTTATGTCGTCGCTAAAAGGCTGACAGTGGTGCTCCATGTATAAGATCACATAACTGGCAGTTCAAATGGAAACGACTGTTATATAGGCGAGGTTAGATATAAGTACGGAATCAGCCGAGTTGTGACGAGTGGGGGTTACTCGGCAAAGCATATTTCGCACTCCACTGTTTTTTTTCCCACAAGTACAATCGTTGTCGAGGCAATGTCCAGTGGTGTGAGAGGAAACAATACTGTTTCATTGACCATCATTAATTCTCGTAAAAAAATTAACTGAGCTGCTGATCTTAACTATCGACTCCCTCCCTTCCTGTGTTTAAGCCCTACACGCTACTGACTGTGCCGGCAGGCTCAGCACATTCGATACCCTATAAATATGTGACCCGTAACGTGAAAAGGGACAATCTGGGAATTCTGTACATCAATCAGATGAAAACAGACCAAAGACAGTGCAGGTCAATTTATGTTGACACTTCAAAAGTGATAGTATTGTAAAGTAAAATGACTACTTATCATACAGGAAATATCATAAAAGAGAAAAGTGTCGACCCTGGTCAGACCAGGGTCGACACTTTTCGCAGTTCCCAAATGGTTCCTTTTAGCGTGATGGGTCACATATGAAGACAAGGGACATTGATTTCAATGTCTGAGTATGACCTTGATACAAGGACTTTCGGTTGTTATTTAAGAGCCAGTATTTGAAAAGGCAAACTTTCGATTTTTGACGAACAAAACAGATCAAATTATTTGGGTTGAATAACCCTCTACGTATGATTACTGAAGTTTTATGTCCAAAATAATGTAAAATTTTACGACGTTTAGTTGAAAAGGACGTTTTTAATTGTAATTAAAGTGCATATTTCTACGTATGAACTTTGAGTAGCATTGTCTTATTATGTATTCATATTCTTTGATTTGCTTCCGCAAATGGAAATAACGTTATCAAAACTAAATACATGTATAAGAGGAAACCAATGGAACCGTCTTGTAGAGTGGAGTATTAATTAGCATACTTGTTTGTGAAAAGAATACTGTATTCATGGAACTCCGTTTATGAAAATACTACAAATTGAAAGCGGTCATAGCCGGCGGCCATAGGCGGCCACATAGGAAGTCAGTGACGTGCGGTTGTCGTAAACAACACTGTTCATAGCGCCCCCTAGTGAGCAAAATACCATGTAGAGAAGGCACTGGTGTAATGTTTACACGCGAAAATTAAAAGAAGAATTTTGATTAGACAAAATAAAGTCATTTGTAATCATATATTTGTCTTGTTTCGGCGGCTTGTTTCCTATCAGTGTCAATTATTTTGATTTACAAAGATAGTTGTTGGTGGACTGAACAGAAATTACAATCGATTTTGTTAAAGCTATTAATATAAAGATTTTTTGAAAAAAAAAAGAGCGAACATTTCTTTGTGAAAAAAAGATTTCAACCCATTACTTTATAGATTTTAAACTTCCGCAGACATTTAGATTTTTTTCTATCTTTTTCATTTTGTTAATTCTAAAAGGCTGCAAAAGTTCCTTTAAATACTAGTACATGTACTTCTCTGCAAAGTTATTTCAGTACATCCCTGTCGTGTCTGGTACTTAAATAACTTTGTATGTCACACTCATAAATTATAGAATATACTGTAGAGCAAAAACCTAGCCTGATCTTGAATCTATACTAAACTTTATATGAGGATTTGTTTAATCAAAAACGAAGTCGAAAGTACAATACATGCACTTATAATTTGGTCTGAATTATTTATCTATCTATTCAGATACTTCTTTAGTAAAAGTCAAGTTCAGTGTTTCCATTTATTCAAGTATTTATGTACATGTATTCATATCATGGTAACCAGCATTTTGTCCTTTCCCCACAATGTTTTCTATCTGATTTAACTCTTTACCACACGACAAAATTCTAGACATGTTCAAATTGAAAGCATTTGCAGACAACAAAATAAAGGTGACTGAAAATTTGAAATTTGTTCTGGGAAGGATAGAAAACACTGTGGGAAAAGGAGAAAATGCTGGTTACCAGCATTTTCTCCTTTTCCTACAGTGTTTTCAAAAGGCTTCTTTCTCAGGGGCGTCAAAAGTAGGGATTGTGTGGTAATGGGTTAAAACAAAATCCTTGGTTTGTCGTCTGCTTGTCCATTCAAATTCGACAAGTCTTAAATGTCGTCGTTTGGTAATGACCTCAACAAATCTATCCAAAGAAAAGAAAGTCCGAAACGAAAGCCCTTCCCAACATACGTACACAGTAGCCTAGATATAGTGGATGTTAAAAAGTTGGTCACGGTTTTTTGAAAATACAGGGTGTAAATGATAATTTATGTTGGAGTTAAACATTTTGTACATATCGGTACGGAGTGGCGATCTTATCATGTTTATGACACCATTATCATTTGTCATCCCCAGTTAGTCACATGATTTACAATCGTCCATTTCTCCATTATAACGGATATCATGATTTGACTCCCAATCAATTGAATGGGTTCCGCTTGTGCTTATCTTTACGCCGTCTCGTAGATTTTCGCAGTGATGCAGTGATCGTCACCTTGGCTAGCGAAGATGTGTAGTGCAATGGGTTGCTTTTTCAAAAGTTTTTTTTTTTAATTCGTTGGGGGGGGGGGGGGGGGGGGAGAAAGAATAATACAGTATGGTCAGCAACTCACCAAAATAGGCTTTCAGACATTTGCTTAGCTCATTACCAAAACAATGAACTTTTAGGTTTGTCCAAATCCAAGGAATTTGAATACGCCAAAATAAAAGTGACTGAAAATTTGAAATTTGTTTTATGAAAGATAGAAAACATTGTGGGAAAAGGAGAAAATGCTAGTTACCAGCATTTTCTCCTTTTCCCACAATGTTTTACAAAGGCTTCTTTAGCAGGGTCGTCAAAAGTAGGGATTGTGTGGTAATGGGTTAAAGCGCATTCCGTGCAGGCTATTTTGAAACCACACATTTCGTTTTATGTATTCTTTTGTCGCAGAAAATTCAATGTAGACGTAAATTATAGCCTCAGCCGACTGGACAGGCTGGTTCGAGACGACACTTTACGCAAATGTCCGATTGCCCATTTTCGGCTGTTGCGAGCAATTAAGAGCTTACATGGGGCATCAACACAAAAGCTATGCCGTGTTTCCTATGAGTGGGGTGAGCGGCGGTTACCGGAACTAGACGGTTACCTAATCATATTAGTCACCTTCGAATCGAAACCGTTTTCTTTTGCTCGATGTCTTTGGTGTTCTGTCTAAAGGGGGTCGATCAAGATGAATATATGCGTAAGTCTCTGTCTACTACATTCGACAACGGTTAGCCATAATAAATGTGTTATTCTGGTTACGAGCTTACAGCTAGCTGTTGTATAATTGTGCTCAACCGGAAGTGACGTGCGCATTAACGCTAACAACATGTCCTGTTGCGAGACAAAGTAGACCTGAAAGTTCATGCACGTACGAGTATAATAAAATAATTTGTTACACTAGATTTTTTCATTCATAGAATATCTTCAATGCATTTTTATTCTTAAATGCTTAATAATAATAATAATAGAAATTTGAAAAAAAGGGGGTAAAAACAAGTAAGAAAGAAAAACTAGGCACCTTATTTTTAGTCCTTTGATTTAAGATATTTTTGGTCATTAGTAAAAGTCATTGACGATAGACAGAAAATAAAAATTAATGACGATCAATTGATCGCTGGTTTTGCTCTGAATACCGGACTTTCCCCTTTATTAAGTGTGCATTGTGGTTGAATTCTCAATTTAGTGTTAAGATCGCCTAATATGGCGCCGCTACAAATCACCTCATCCCTTCCCTTCAGTCGGGCATACTTTAGCCCGTTTGTGACTCTGTATCGTCTGATAACTTTTAGAAACAGTGTGACAAACGGAAAATTGCTAATTATGAGCAGTTCCTCATTTTTTAACTGTATTTTCTACGCATTTTCTTCTTTATAAATATGGAATTATTTATTATTATATTTTTATTGACCCTTATGAATCTCTAAAAACTTTTGAATGACCTTAAATTCTATCATGAGATAAATGGTTTACAACAAATATTTTTTGTTGAATATTATCTTTCGATGGCTTTGAACATGTCTCCGTGAATAAACTGTTCCTTTTCCCACATTTCTAGTTTTATATTAACTTTATAGTATAAACACGCGTTTGTTTCTTTTTAGGTTCATGTATGTATTTGTATTCATGCGCGTGCATGCATACGTATACATCGGCTTGAAGTTAGTTAAAGCCAGTAGAAGAAGCTAGTTTTTTTTTTTTTCATTTTCCACATAAACTTTGTCATGATTGAAGAACCTACTTAATTAATAGAAGTATTCTGTAGCCATTAAGTTTGTAATATGTGAAAAGGATTAATACCTTTTTGATGTAGAAAATTACCCCGCCCACATCAAAAGTGCACACGTACACTTTCCACTGCATCATTACCCCATAAACCTTGCTAAAAAGGCGGACCTTTTTAGACTTTGCGATGCTCACTTATCGCGACTCACTGACCTTTTGCGAACAATGTAGATCAAGATCAGACTGCACAGAACGTGCAGTCTGATATTTGATCTACATTGTTTGTTAACTCTTTCCAAAACGACAAAAGTTTAGACTGGTCCAGATTGAAAGCTTTTGCAGACGATAAAATAAACGGAACTCATAAATCAAAATTTGTTTCCAGCAGGGTGGAAAACATTGTGGGAAAAGGAGAAAATGCTGGAAACCAGCATTTTCTCCCTTTCCCACAATGTATTCCAAAAGCTTCTATGACAGGGTCGTAAAAACCAGGGATTGTTTGATAAGAGGTTAAAGGTGGGTATTTAGAATTTTCACATCACACCAAATTAAAAAAATGCATATGTCACTGAAATTTATATGAAAAAAAAAACAATACAAATCATCAGTAATTAAGAATCATAAAATTACAAAAAACATTCTTTTGGGTGGTATTCCCTTAAAAGGCTACGTAGCCCCTTAAGCTATTTTTAGATTTCCTGCCAAAATCAAAAAAGCATTGTGGGAAATGTTAAGTGACTTGCAGTGACTAATGACTATTGAATTCCATAACATAACAAGCGTAATTATAATTATTTTCCATAATGTCTAGAACTTCGGGCGCTATTTTTGAAGCTTCGTCTGTATATTTCCGGTATGTAAATCAGCGAGTTGTTCATGTAAAAACAGATTGTGTTTCCCTTTAGTGTCGACCTGGGCTGTAGTAAATCTCTAATTTATCTAGTTGTCGGATTGTTTTGGACTACTGGGGTTTTAATGAATTAAAATTATAAGGCTTAAGGGAGTATAAGGATGATTATTTTGTATAATTGTAAAATTTTTGTCCTAGAACCTGAAGGGCCACCTTTAAGCAGATTTTATTCCCCCAAAAGCAAATCTTTGAAATAGCAATATTTGGGGGTTTTACTATGGAATTTAAAATTTCATTTTAGTTTTTTAGCAGGATAAGGCTTAACGGAAACTTTCAGTCGACTGAAAAACCTATATTGAGCTGTTTCAAAGCTATTTTCAGAAGAAAACATCTCCTTATAGAATAGTGTAGATGCAAGATCAGACTGCAAGTTCTGTGCTCTTTGATCTTAACCCTTTACTTCATAGATACTCATTTCTACGTATTGCTTGTAGGAGCCTTTGGAAAACATTGTGACAAAAGGTGAAATTGCTCGTGACGAGCAATTTCAGCTTTTGTCACAATGTTTTCTATGCTATTAAAAGGTATCATATTCACATAAGAAATGGCTTCATCCTTGCTGTTATTTAGGTTCAATTAGAGATACCATAGAAATGCCTTATGGGGTGAAGGGTAAATCTACACTTACCATGAAAGGTCCATGAGTCGCACTAAGCAGACTTACAGTTAAAGACTGGACTTAACAAGCGGACGTATAGATCCAAGATCAGAATGCACGTTCTGTGCAGTCTGATCTTGATCACTGCCGCCCGCAAAAGCCTTGCTCGAAAAAAAAAAGAAATCAGTCACGGATAATTGTGTTCTCTGTTAACCCTTTCCCAATCAAGCCTGTGTCTGGAGTAAAAGTCTCTTGAAAACACTCGTAACGAGCAATTTCTCCTTTTCCCACAGTGTTTTCCACCCTTTTTGACAACTTTCTGCCATTTTCTCCAAATCTAAATTTGTCGTCTGCAAACTCTTTTGGTTTAGAAGGGTCCAAAATTTGTCGTTTGGGAAAGGGTTAATGAAGGTGTATACAGAGATTAAGGGTAAAAGCACACTATAAAGGACTTTGATATTTGGCAGTCTGCGGGCACGGATCATTAGGTAAGTATGATTTACATTATAAACTATAAATCAAACAAATGATCATTTGTTGTGCTTTATAAACTGATTTTACATTAGAAAAATCTAAAGCTTGCTGAAAAGAAAAAAGGACAGACAGACATCAATTACATTGGAAGAAATTTACTCCTTTAGCCCCCCAAAATATCTGAATTCGAACTATTTTGACGGCGGAGGATGAAATTCACCGAACCTCAGATTTGTTTTTGCTTCAAGCCTGGACTTACTGGTAAACCCAATTGCAACCAGAAATAAATAATACGGCTGACGTAACTGAAGGTTGATTTGATTAGTTTAGTTGTATCCTACTCATTTTACATCGATTGAGAAACAAGTTCTTACAACTTATACTAATCTCTCTCGATTCTGCTTCCTAGGAACTAGACCAGTACTCGTGCCGAACGAGTGGGCCAATTATAACATCCCAAAGTTGACACCAGCTGCCGGGTATCAAACTCGGAACCTTATGGTTACGAGGTCGACGCTCTGCCTCACAACCACGAAGACAACGGTTGATTTGATTGATTGAGTGTATGGTGATTAACACCATTTTTAACATTATTGCAGTTATATCGAGGCGGTCCTGGGTGTACTTACCCTTGCCATCCCGGAGCCGGTTTCTTTAACTAGTTCTACCCATAGTATTCTTCCCAAACCTCTGGCTGCTTTCCCACAGAGCCATCGTCGAAACATGATCAGCGGCTTCCGCTCTGAACGAGAAAATGCTGACCGCTGATTGGCTTATCGGTTTTTGATTGACAGCTCTGGCGTTTGGTCAATACCTGTTGCTATGACCATCATCAATCCTCGGAAAGAACTTGACCAAGATGAGTTTACGAACCGGTGAAGCCATGGTCTTAACTCATTACCAGACGACAACATTTTAGGCTTGTCTAAATCGAAAGCATTTGCAGACGACAAGATAAAAGTGACTGAAAATTTGAAATTTGTTTTGTGAAAGGTAGAAAAACATTGTGGGAAAAGGAGAAAATGCTGGTTACCAGCATTTTCTCCTTTTCCCACAATGTTTTCCAAAGGCTTCTTTCTCAGTAGGGATTGTGTGGTAATGGGTTAAGTCCCATACACTATTTCTACAGAGCTACAGGTATTCGGCTCAAAGTGAAGGAAAATTAAACAAAATAAACCAACGGTTGGTTTTAAAATCGTGTTGAATTTTGATTATACCATTTAAAAGTCTAGAAAATTGTTGCTATATAATTATTTCATGCAATATTCAACTTTGCACTCTTGTACTCGTCTAATAAAATATCTGCTCTGTTCTGTTACGAGCCAGTCTCCGAGCAGAGTTGTCGTTCGTTACCTCACATACATCTCTGCGATGGGCTAAATGACAAGACTCTTGTCAAACCGAGGAAAAGATGTTTTGTTACTGTTTAGCTGTTTCATATGTAAAATTTTAAGTTAGACAAAGGAAATATGATTCTGGATGCATTATAGGTGCGTTCAAACTGATGAATTTACCTGTATAAAATAGAACTATTTTTTTCGAGCCTCTTCACTTTTCAGAATCTTACGCCGATTTTAACAAAAATGGCTGCGCCAATTAATGATGACAACTGATTTGACACACTGCTGGATCTAAGTTTGTACGATTAAAAATCAAGTTATCGTCCTTTAAAGATATTTAGGCTTTTCAGAAAATCCCTCTTTTGTTCATTTCCTATCACTAAGTCTGATTGGTCCCATGCTGTTTGAACAGCACACGAAACAATCGATATTGGTCTTTCTTTCACCGGCGTTTGTGTAGCCATTTTGAGTTATAGTCATGTGACAAAAATATGACGTAATGACGGACTACTTTCTGAGCCCACTACAGAGGTGAATGTAATGATCCGGAGTGCAAGAGAGTGGTTACGAGCTTGTAGCTATAGCTGTTGTATAATTGTGCTCAAACGGAAGTGACGTCCGCATTAACGCTAAATAACAACATGTCCTGTTGCGAGACAAAGTAGACCTGAAAGTTCATATTCTGAAGATGATATCGTGTATTATTGCAACGTCGGTTCAAAATTTTAATCGCTTTAAAACAAGGTAAAAAGTTGCCAGGTCACTCCATCTTTTGTTTACACTTAAAGTTTTTTTTTTTTTGCCAGCGACTAGTAATCGGGCCGACTGTATAACAACATATTATCGAACAGTATTATCAAAATAATTCCCATACTGTTAAAGATATCGTCTGCCCGCCCGGGTAGCTCAGGGGTGAGCGTGTTGGACGCATTACCTGGTGGTTGTTATTTCGATACCCGGTTGAGGCAAACTTTCTTTCCGGCGTATTTTCGCCTCATACCTCTGCTGAAGCATGTGAGAAAAGTAGTCAGTGGCTTTGGAAATAAAGTTGTGTTTGTACTGGTGTGAGAAAGCCAGGAAACACATGTGCGTCACCGACCGCCATGATATGACCTTAGCTGTTAAAGTGGCGTTAAACCCCAATACAACCAACCAACCAACCAACCAACCAACCAACCAACCAACCAACTAAAGATATGGTCTAAATCCACATGCATTTAACAACTTCAAACTTTGCTTTTGGCCTTTTCTGGGCCTGTAAATTCATACCATCTTAAGTATGGATACTAATCTGATTCTAACCATGTGTTAGGAATAAGTATATCAAAGTTATAGTTGCTTTTAGAATAATTGGAATAAAAGTTTCCTACAATGATGTCAAAACTCTTCTATCTATATAAGGCTAGTAAAATCCCTGAAAAAGTAGAATCTTGAAAACATTGTTTGAAAAGAAGAAAATGCTGGTAACCAGCATTTTCTTCTTTTCCAACAACGTTTTCTACCATATGGGAGAAAAATTTCAATTTTTTGAATCAGATTTATTTTGTCGTCTGCATATGGTTTCAATTTGGACTGGTCTCAAATTTTTGTCGTTTGGTAAAGAGGCAAACAAGACGAAGGTAATAACCTATAAACTGTGTGGTGCACACACCAATTATCGAACACATGCAGTCAATTATTACATATTAACTGCTACATTCTTTCGCTCATTTATCCAGTAACAGTACCTATATAACACCATCTGTACAATAAGGCACCCCTCCGCCATGTAGATTGGCTTTTTTACTATTGTTTTTTTGCGTAGGTAAATGGTGCCGGGTTTTGACCTACTTTTTTGGTACTGATAACAAATGAATAAATAGAGATTTCTGATTGGACAAGAATGTAGACATGTTTTATTCTAATGGCCTCTGCTTTTACCAAACGACAATATTTAAGACTTGTCCAAAGCATTTGCAGACGACAAAATAAAAAGTGACTGAAAATTTGAAATTTGTTTCGTGGAGGGTAGAAAACATTGTGGGAAAAGCAGAAATGCTGGTTACCACAATGTTTTCTAAAGGCTTCTTTCTCAGGGTCGTCAAGAGTGGGTATTGTGTGGTAATGGGTTAAAAGAACGTTAAAATCAAAATCTAATTCTCAGATAAGTTAAGCATGAAAATAGAGTTTTCTAAGCACTGAGCAGAAAATATCCCTGCGGTATATCGCTAGCTGGAAGGTCCCTGTAATATATGGCTCGCCTCCTTGAAAATCCCTAGTAATGAGAGGGGATGTTTTTTCCTTGCTAATCAAGTTAAGTCAAGTGACTGAAAACTCATTCCAGTGATTGAGATTCTATGATTTAAACCCTTTGGGCTCTGATTTGCATTTTCGGTTGCCTTTATGGGCGATGTAGATTAGGACCGGACTGCACAGAGCGCTAACTCTGATCTTAGATGTTTTCTAACTAGCTTTGTATTTCTTAATCTTACTAAAACAGTTTCTTTTTTAAACTGGAAACAAATTTTCAGCCCTCGAGGAAACACGGTGTTTGAAAGATTTTAAAATCAATCTGTATTAATTATAGCTGAATAGGACAAATTTCATGTGTCTCTATCCATGGAAATTTGTCTTTGAAAGGATAGAAAACGTTGTGGGGAAAAGGAGAAACAATGCTAGTCATCAGCATTTTCCTCCTTTTTCCCGCAATGTTTTAGCAGTTCCCTTTTCTTGATAAAAAAAAAA
Organism: Tridacna crocea; assembly: GCA_943736015.1. Taxonomy (NCBI): domain Eukaryota; kingdom Metazoa; phylum Mollusca; class Bivalvia; order Cardiida; family Cardiidae; genus Tridacna; species Tridacna crocea. Next base: position 17,010,872 of record OX031070.1, read on the forward strand.
GATCGAGATCATTTGATAAATGTTTTTGATTTAATCCTTCGGCTGCTAAAGGCATCTCACTGACTTTTAAGGGACAGCATAGGTCAAGATCAGAGTGTACAGAACGTGCAGTTTGATCTTGGATCTACACTGTCCGATAAGAAGATATCTTTCCTGAAAATTACCTTTCAAACAGCACTAGTTTGGTTTTAAACTTTTGGTTTGAAAGTTTCGTATCTTTTATTTTTTAGAATAAGGGATAACTTAACCCTTTCCCAAACACGCCCTTGTTTTTACGAGTCTGCAGTACAAGTCTTTTGAAAACACTGTGGGAAAAGGAGAAATTGCTCGTATCGAGCAATTTCTCCTTTTCCCACAGTGTTTTCTGCCCGTTCGGATAATTTTCTGCCATTGTTATGAAAGTTGAAATTGTCGTCTGCAAACTCTTTCTGCTTGGAAGAGTCTAAAATTTGTCGTTTGTGAAAGAGTTAACCCCGGAGTCTATAATATTGCCACGGATATGGATTCCCCAATTTCTGCTCGAACGAGGAAACAAACGTTTAGAGGACTTCATTTTGTTTCTTGTAGAACGTTTGAAGAGTCTCAAATCTGACAGATGCATAGAAAATAAAGAGCCAGCAATCTGTGAAATTACACATTTTTACGCGATTTCCAATTATTGCGGTGCGTCCACTCGTGTAATGCTATTATAGGCTTCGATGCCAGATAGCTTGATATTGAGGATACTACAAAGAGTGAGGGAGGGGGAGGCCGCGAAAATGGGGAGGGGGTGCCTGTCATAAAGTTAGTCACTATATCAATTCTTTTTTTTAATATCTTTTTTTATGTTCTGTAAACAAATGGAAATATTAAAGACATTTCCAGTCTGAACAATCAAGTTTTCTTTTAACTCAGATGAGTCTATTAGGAATTTACAGACAACAAAATCAATCGTGGCTAAAACGCTGGAATTTGTTGCTAAAAGAGTAGAAAATAATTTGGGAAAAGAAAAAAAAAATGGTTACCAGAGTTTTCTCCGTTTGCAAAAATGTTTTCCAAAGCCCTATGTGTCGCGGATCGTCAAAACTTAAAATTTTATGGTAAAATCTTAAAATTCATAGAAGTTTGTAAAACGATTAGTTAAAGTATCTGCCAGAGACTGCATTACAAACACATCAAGATGACACACAAGTTCAGGCCAGTTCAGCTGATGGGTCGTTCTCACCGAACAGCTCTTTTAACCCATTACCACACAATCCCTACTTTTGACGCCCCTGAGAAAGAAGCCTTTAGAAAACATTGTGGGAAAAGGAGAAAATGCTGGTAACCAGCATTTTCTCCTTTTCCCACAATGTTTTCTACCCTTCACAAAACAAATTTCAAATTTTCAGTCAGTTTTATTTTGTCGTCTGCAAATGCTTTCAATTTGGACCAGTCTAAAATATTGTCGTTTGGTAATGAGTTAAATAGCTAACTTTTAATTAAGTCTTTACTACACAACACCGACTTTTAACGACCCTGAGAAAGAAGCTTTTTTAAAACATTGTAGGAAAAGGAGAAAGTGCTGGTAACCAGCATTTTCTCCTTTTCCTGCAATGTTTTCTACCATTCCCAAAACAGATTTTAATTTTTGAGCCATGTACGTATATTTTGTCGTCTGCAAATGCTTTCAATTTGGACAAGTCTGAAATTTTGTCGTTTGGTTAAGAGTTAACCCATTACCACTCAATCCCTACTTTTGACGCCCCTGAGAAAGAAGCCTTTTGAAAACACTGTGGGAAAAGGAGAAAATGCTGGTAACCAGCATTTTCTCCTTTTCCCACAGTGTTTTCTACCCTTCCCAGAACAAATTTCTATTTTTCAGTTACCTTTATTTGTCTTCTGCAAATGCTTTCAATTTGAACCAGTCTAAAATTTTGTCGTGTGGTAATGAGTTAAGCCCTAGGCTGCTAAACGTGACTTATAGACCTTTCTCGGATCGTGTAGATGAAGATCGGACACCACAGAACGTTAATAAACTTCGACATTGCACTATTTGGGTTTTTGCCATCGACTTGAAAGTTCCATTTAACTTAATTAGCAGGTTATGGGTTAACTGCGACACTAGCCATCTGATTGGCTAAGACAATACACTGTCCATGCTAGCCAATCAAATTGCAAAGGCTTGGGAATTCCGGTACCATTTAAAATGCCTCTTTGTTGCAGTAAATAATACTACATTGGATATCAGGCATTTCCTCTGCACCGTTTTTGATAAAATATTAATTTGTTGAATGGTATTTTGTACCACTTTCAACATAACACATGGACAGCTTACATACTCATCTACGTCCAGGGTTTCACCTGTACTAACGGCTTGATCTCTGAACTGACTTGGCCAAGGACAGACAAAAGATACATAAGTAGTTCTAGAATGTACTAGTATTTTCTAATGACGGTTTTACCCTCTCATATGCCAATTTCAGGCTCTTCCGTTTCAGCAGCAAATCAAGATATGATGTCAAAAGCATGGATAAATGAGGATATAAATATCTGATTGAGTGGAAAACATTGTGGGAAAAGGAGAAATTGCTCGTTACGAGCAATTTCTCCTTTTCCCACAATGTTTTCAAAAGCTGTCTGTTGTTGATACGTCAAAATAAGTATCTATGGAGTAAAGGGTTAATGATGTCATTAGAACTGAGTTCAGTTTGTGTTATTTCTTGGGAACCATTAGGTGTCTGCTGCAATGTGCACCATATACTCGGCCTTGGTTCCCCAGAAGTACCATAAAGGACCATCAATCAAAGCCATCAACTAGAGCCTGTATTGACTGCTTTTCAATGAGAAGTTTGTTTAAACATATTCATTCCACATCGAATAAGAAACAAGTTCTAGCAACTTGTAGTAATCTCTCTCGATGTGCTGTCCTTGGTTGGTAGGTAGAGTTGGTATGGTCTGGGGCTCAGTATCGAGAGCAGGTGTCAACCTTAGATCTGGGTCGGTATTCACCAAGACATTCTTTGTCTTGTTCTTCAAGATGTTCTAACTGTGAAAGTAACATAACTTCTGACTGGCTATACCAAATAATTTAGCCAACCAGAGGTTCTGATACATTCACATTGACAAAATTTTGAAGAATAGGACTAAGAATGTTCTTAAGAATGATTAGTTAATACGAACCCTGGTCATTGACCTTCAGAATCCGTGCTAGTAATGATGTAGATTCACAGGGTAGTGTTTTAAGAAAATGAAGAAAAATCCGAAAAAGGTTAAGATGCTATTTTTGCATAGTATTTTGTTATAGAGGCCAGTGAACACTGATTTCACGAAAGCAACCAACGGAACTCCAGCCTTGTTGGGAAAAAGAACAGTATATGGTCAAAGGTGGCGAATTTCCGTCTATTTTTAAAGGAGCAAAAACAGTGGTGTGACACCATTATGAGGGAAATGGCATAATCCGCTGATCAATGATAGAAGCGACATCAGTTAGTGACCTAAGCGACTTCAATATAGATAAGGTAGGATTAGAGACAAAGGCAATCGATCTTAGCTTTTTATCTGATGTTAGAATTCTGAAGATATGGCGGCCTTTGTTCAGCTTCCGCGCAAAACAAGGCCAACCGCGTTCGTGCCCAAAATGAGCTTTCCTTTTTTATCTGATTCTAGATCCTGAAATAACTGACCGAATGTGGAATGACTTATGTCCTTTTTCCAGCTGGAATTTTTAACCTTTAGGCTGCTAAGCGCGGCGCACTGACTTTTTTGCGGACAGTGTAGATTAAGATCAGACTGCACAGAACGGTAATACAATGTAGTTTCGATGTTAGCTCCACTTTTCCTAACATTAATGGGATCGGTAACACGTCGAGACAGACAGGTCGGATCTTCGAAGTTTATGACATGCGCAGACAACGAACTTTGTGAAGGTGCATTAGGCCCTTTCTGCCAGATCAGGACTTTTTCGACGGATGCACTGAAACACAGAAAGGCTTTAAACTCCTTCTGTTCACTTAAGTTAACTCGTGGACAGGAATAGACTGAACGATATGTACAGTCTGATTTTGATCTGTATCGTTCACCTATGGCGTTAAGATGATTAAAAGTACACAGAATAATCTACGTGCAAGCACAATTTCATTTTACTTCACATTTTTTTCTCCGATCTTTCTTTTTTTGGGGGGTTAATTAACTTGCAAGTGACGAGCGCAATAGCCAAAATGCCTATTTGTATTCTAATTAAAACACGTGACCGGAAGCCTGTAAATAACACTCCCGTTCTGAAGGAGAAAACACGAGAAGTCAATGAGGGTACCTCGTTATCCGAATTATTACCAAATTAGTAATTGTATTCTTGTTTCAGGCGTTTTTTAATGCTTGATCCACCATATAGTCTTGGAGAGAGAGAGACAGAGACAGAGAGATGATAGTCTGAATATATATCAAAGCTGTTGCACATTTGACAAGGCATCCTGTGTTTCAACATCCCTGCTTTTGAAAACATCGGCGGGGGAAAGAAGACTTTTTGTCCTGTTCCTGAGATGTTTTCTACTATCATATTAAAAAAAATCAAATTCCTTAGAGCCACATTCAAAATATCAACTGTAAATATTTTCATTTTTGGTCAAGTCTACATTCCGTCAAGGGGTTGAGATATAAGAATTAAACTTTGATTTTTGCTTCAAAGAAGAATACGATTCTATATATGGTATATCCGGCTGATTTTGAATACCCTCATAACTTTATGCAAGATGCAAGTAAAACCCTATGTAAATCCACGTCTAAATGGTCATTACATCAGCGTCAAGGATTTTTAGTTAGAAATATACTATTAACTCATTACCAAACGACAAAATTTTATGTTTGTCCAAATAGAAAGCATTTGCAGACGATATAATGAAAGTGACTGAAAATTTTAAATTTGTTTTGTGAAGGGTAGAAAACATTGTGGGAAAAAGAGAAAATGCTGGTAACCAGCATTTTCTCCTTTTTCCCATCATGTTTTCTAAAGTCTTCTTTCTCAGGGTTGTCAAAAGTAGGGACTGTGTGGTAATGGGTTAATGCATTCATACGGTTTTGTGACATTACATCCTTGAAAGAACAATCAAATAAATTCCAGAAAAGTAGTCACTGAGAAGTTACAAAAGCTTTTTTCTTTTGTCACTCTATTCGTGAATTTAACCCTAAATTCGCAACAAAGAAAAGTAAGCCAAGGGCTGTTCCGTTAATCAGTCGCGGAGCAAAAATATCAGAATCATCAAAAATTGCAGCGCAATGACAAAAGCCCGTCAATCACAGACCCTCAACCCTTTACTTCATGAGAAAAATATTATATTCCTCGAGACGAAAAACATTTGCAGAGAAAAAATAAAATGTGAAACAAAGAAGAAATAAATCTTTAGAAGGGTAGAAAATATCGTGGGGAAAAGGAGAAAATGCTGGGAACCAGCATATTCTCCTTTTCCCACTATGTTTTCTAATCCTTTTTTTGACCCCCGAAAAAGGGGAACCCTGTTTGGTAAAGGGTCAGCTATCTGCTAGGTTTATTACTGTATAAGGGTCCAGCGTTTTCCGTAATTTATTACATTTTAGGGCCATTTTCCGGTTCCCCCAATAACGAAATACGGCCATTATCCTGTTTTAAGATCTCATTTATTTCCCATTGCAATAACCGGGGAATGGAATTCTGTCCATCCCGCTTCTTCTCCATTGATTTACGTCAACGAAATCGCGGAAGAATTTCGTAGGAAAAAAAGAATGAAAGTCAAAATCCTTACGCTTCAATGCCGGAATTCGTTAAAACGACCCAAAAATGGCGTGTTACCAGCTAGTGCTATATACACGTGTATAATAGTACCTGCTTTAATCACATAAGTACCTTTGGAATTATTTGCCAACGTAGCCATTTCTTATCACAAAAACCTGCTCCGGTAGTGTTTTAAACCCACGGTTTATTTTCGATAATACACCGGTACTATATGTTTCTGGGTCCCGTTTTGAGTTAACTTTTTTAGACATGAGCGTATATATATGAAGCCGACAAAACCAATCACAGCACATATATATACATGTACAGGGATTCTGTACTACTTCACCATTTCACAGTAAAATGACGTTTCTGGTACATAGTCGTATGCGCACAGAAAGTTTTGTATTTTTCATGTTTAATAACATCAAGAAATACAGTCAAAGGCAGTAAGAATCTATAGAATTGTGGAAATATTTCTATGTACCCGAACTACTTTTACTGTTTGTTTTTACTTTCGATGTAATATATATAAGTGTCCACAGAGCTATTTTCTTGTGTATGTACACATTTCAAACCGAACTACATCTGTAAACATACACCCGTGAATGGTATACATGTACAGGATGAAGATAATGAGGCAGGTTATTTTTTTTGTCCGTTTTTCGTTTTATTTGATAAACAGAAAGTTTCACATTTGTGTTTATGTATCATCATTTTCATTGGCCGAAATGTATTTTTTTGCCAAGATTCGGGTCATACAATTGTAGTTAACTCATTTGATAAGTAAATGATATTTACAGAAACACTCATGTAAGATCACGCAAAAAGAGACCATCTGGGCCACTTTTCATACAGAGAATATCATTAAAGCAAAAAGTGTCAACCCTGGTCAGACTGCGCAATTCGCGCAGTCTGACCAGGGTTGATACTTTTCGCAGTTCCCAGAAGGTCTCATTTTGCATGATTTGTCACATTTGTGAAAAAATACACCGAAAATAAGGGTATTTATGTAACAAGACTAGATTTCAAGAAAACTGATTCTCAGTGACATATTAAAATAAATATTTAGCTTCAAAATATCATCCAATCAAATAATTAACCTTACCACACAATCTCTCCTTTTAGGATCCTGAGAAAGAAACCTGTAAAAATATTGTAGAAAAAGGAGAAAATGCTGATAACCAGAATTTGTCCTATTCCCACAATGTTTTCTACCCTTCGCAAAACAAAAATCATTTCTTCAGTCACTTTTATTTTGTCGTCTGGAAATGCTTTCATTTTTGACAAACCTAAAATTTTGTTGTTTGGGAGCAGTGCTGAGTTAAATGGCGGACAGGAAAATGTCTTATGATCAAATGCTAGTTATCGGCACTTTCTCCTATTTCTTAAAATTTTCAAAAACATCGGTAAAACTCGGGAAAAATTGGTGAATGGGTTAACATTTGTGACCCGTCGCGCAAAAAGGAACCAATTGGGAACTGCGAACGCAAAAAGGTACCAACTGGGAACTGCGAAAAGTGTGGACCCTGGTCAGCCTGCGCGGATTGCGCAGGCTGGCCTGAGTCGACACTTTTCAATTTTATGATAATATCTGTTTGAAAGTGATCATCCTTCCTTAATTACACTCATTTTTGAAGTATCATCTTAAATTCACCAGCACTATCTTTGATCTGTTTTCACCTAATTGTTGTACGGAATTTCCAAATTGTCCCTTTTCGCGTGACGGGTCACATTTCCTTATCGTCTTCTACGACTTTGCTGTTAGACTTTATGATGCAGGTTAATGGAACAAAGCAAAAAAGACAAAATTGTCGGCTGCCTAAATGCAGACGAAGTTGCATTTTATCTTTATGAATCACGCATATCTATGTAATGATAAGCCATGTTTAAAGACAGTAGACAAAATTCTTCATTAAATGAATCATGCATTATATATCTGCAATATACGGCAAATTAATCAAATAGGTCCGGGAACATGTCAAATGAACGAAACCGAAAACCCAAAACAAGCGTGCCCGGTCAGATCTAAATACAGAGCCTAATATCAAATCGGACGTTTATATGATTAAGCACATATTGAAGGGTGTATTCCTCCGCGTTCCTATCTCGTACCAATTTCAAATAAAAATGGAAAGTTGTCAACGCGAGATAGATGACCGCAAATCAATCATGGCTTCTTTATAAGATATGGGTTGCATACCTTCTCAAAATCTCTTTAGCTCCAATGGTAGTGGGACCCAAGAATTTGCTCGAACAATCAATGAATACTTTTAAAATTTTTGATAAAACGACGAAAAATTTAGCTTTTGCCAAATTGAAAAAATTTGCAGACTTAATTCGTGGTCCTCATAGGCAAGCCATGTAGCTCTGTCGATAAGCCTACATTTGCAACATGTTGTCCGAAACGAGGTGTGCCGTGAGAGTTTGTTTCTTTTTTTCCATTACCAAAGTTTAGTTTAATCTCTTTACGGTACCTCAAGGCACAGGTGCCTGACATGCCTGGTATCATACCACCCCTTTACATAGATATATAAAGACTTTAGGTGCCTGACATGTCTGGTATCACACAACCCCTCTACATAGATATATAAAGACTTTAGGTGCCTGACATGTCTGGTATCACACAACCCCTCTACATATAGATATATAAAGACTTTAGGTGCCTGACAGGTCTGGTATCATACAACCTCTCTACATAGATAAATAAAGACTTTAGGTGCCTGACATGTCTGGTATCATACAACCTCTCTACATAGATATATAAAGACTTTAGGTGCTGACATGTCTGGTATCATAAAACCCCTCTATATAGATATAATAAAGACTGAAAGTCTTTATTATATCTATATAGAGGGGTTGTATGATCTGTGTCTCATGGTATCCGTGTACCATGTTCCAAGGAGCCACGTTTCTGAAAACCGAGGACAAAACGGGATTGATGTATTACAGCGTAGAGGGTCGGGGTAAACAAACCTGTCGGACTGTGATCGCCGGGGTTGCCGCGCCAGATTTTTTGACCGTCAAAAAAATTAAAACGGCAGTTCCAGTGCTGATGCAATACCGAACAGATCGTAGCGGAATGGGTTAAATGTTGCGTTCTTCAACGACCTGATCAAAACTAATGAAATAAAAAAAAAAGGCTTCCATGTCCAAACACTGGTATTCTTGAGTCTTGTTACGGCTTGTTACGTTCTGGTAAGTTCTGATGCGACCAAGTTTGCTTATCCCCTTCCTCTGCGCTGTATCACGTCAATCACGTTTTGCCCAAGAGACGGGGCTGCCTTGGCTGCCGAGAACATAGTGTAAACGTAGAGTAATATAAAGGGTTTCACACTCAGATATCATTGGTTGGATTTCAAACTCGGTCCGAACTTCTTCCCGAAGGAATACGACAAACATTGCGTCAAGTTTCAGTTACTAACCGTGCTTTGCGGGCTGGCCATACTGGTATGAGAATGCCCGGAAACACATGTATACACGTATGTGCACTGTTCGCCGCAATATGACTTAAGATGTAAAAATAGCGCCAAATTCCAATACAAAAAAATGGCCATCAACTCATTACCAAACGACAAAATTTTAGGTTTGTCCAAATCGAAAGCATTTGCAGACGACAAAATAAAAGCGAGAGAAAATTTGAAATTTGTTTTGTGAAGGGTAGAAAACATTGTGGGAAAAGGAGAAAATGCTGGTTACCAGCATTTTCTCCTTTTCCCACAGTGTTTTCTAAAGGCTTCTTTCTCAGGGGCATCAAAAGTAGGGATCGTGTGGTAATGGGTTAAACTCGGCGATGAGGCCAAGGAATTAGAATAAAAGTCTTCCAAATGATAGCAACGGAATTATCCTGTAATACTGTTACTTAATATTTAAACACGTTGTTACAACTGTCAATCTCTGCGCTAAAACTGACATTCGTCATACAATTTTGTCATCATTATCTAGCTATTTATAGAACAATTGGCTCGTGCCAATCCGACTCTCGTGCCATGGCGACTTTAAACGGTTCAAAATAAAGGGAGGTTAATCGTGTAATGACGGTCTTTCGTAATAATTGCAGGGACGTTTTTGCCTTATAGAGAGTAGAGTAGAGGAGAAATGACTGTATGAATAACGGGTAAATTATAGTAATAAAGAAAATCATTGACAGCATAATAACGTATTAAATGATGTTACTGTTGTTTGCCATTGATAGCTTGTCTCAAAGTGCTTATTTGAACCTTTAACCTTTATTCAAAACGTCCTGCCTGTCGAAATTATTTTGTTTTGTTTTAGAAAAATAAGACTTCAGTAAGCCTCCTGGAAATCAATGACCGTGACAGGAATGGTATACAAAAAAATAAGCGTGGAGTATAGTACAAGATCAGACTGCACTTACGTGCAGTCTGATCTTGGTCTATACTCGGAGCAAAATGCAATTATTGTGACGTACAATGGGAAAAGGGTCGAATTCGTAAAACTTGTTTATACCTCGCAATTTATTCACAATAAAGAGGAATTTCCACGTGACCGGGTGCCATCTCATACAGTCTCTGTATCATCCATCCCCTTTAACTCTTTACCAAACGACAAAATCTACGTCTGGTCCAAATTGAAAGCATTTGCAGACGACAGAATAAAATGTGACTCAAATATGGAAACTTGGTTTTTCGAAGGGTAGAAAACATTGTTGGAAAAGGAAAATGCTGTTTTCTCTTTTTGCCCGCAGTGTTTTCAGAGGCTTTCTTACCCGTGTCGTAAAAACCAGGGATTGTATGGAAAAGGGTTAATTTCTTTATCAAAGGACGAATTTTTAAAGTTATCTAAATTGAAAGCATATGCAGACGACAAAATAAGTGAGATTCGGTAATTGAAATTCGTCTTCAGAATGGTAGAAAACATTGTGAGAAAATGATACAATGCCTCTTACCAGCATTTTTTGCTTTTCTTTCTACATAGTTTTTAAAATCTCTCCTGATGAGGGTCGTTAAAACTCGGGACTTTATGCCAAAGGGTGATGCGCATTTGTCATAACTTTATTTTCCTTGAAGATCGGACTGCACCAAAGCGTGCGACGTTAAATTTGAAATTAATTGGGCCTTACTAGATCTAGTAAGCGATTTTTGAAAAATGTAAAGAAATTGTATTATTGCTCGTTTTGAGGATGTCTCTTATTTTTACAAAGTTTTCAAATATAGTGTGTGTACTAAAAAGGTATTAAACTTTAAAGGGGAGATGGTAAATTATTATACTGCAAAGAAATTTCTCGTGATCTGATTGGTTAACATGCAGGGAACATATATATCATGTTCCCTGGCAAAAACCACGTAAAGCCAGTTTCCCTTTTGAGTACCCAGTAAACATCACTACGCTTGCAACGCAACATACAAAATGGCGGCGTCGATTGATCACCAGACTGCACGTTTATGCACCAAACTGCACGTTTTAGTGACGTCAGTTTCAAGTGACGTGAGTTTTCATTGAATTGGGGCACTCAGAAGAAAATTTCTATTTCGTCAGCATACTCGATTCGTGAGATTATAATACAGCAAAATTTCGCTTAAAGTGCACTGAAAGGGTAAAACTTTGCAGTATAATAAATTCGACATGATTCACCACAGCCGTGAACAAGATTCCATATCCCCTGCCACCAGACCGTACAACTAATAAAGTCACTAGATCGCACAGGAATCGCTTCTTGAACACCTATTGTGTGTAAAAAAAAAAAACAAGAGCCGTCAGAGACGGGTTATGCTCCCCGAACAAGTGCTTGTCATAAAATATAAGAAATTGATATAAATTCACTTCTTTTATCCTAGAAGAACCTGTTCATGCCCCCCAAAATTTGAAGTGAAAAGGCAATTACTATCTTAGAGACAGCCAAACAACAAACTTGTAGAGGACAATAAGCCCCCTTTAAGCCCCCTTTTCCCGTAAGACAATATTGGATCATTGCAATAAATACAACTGGTGTGTGGTTTGTGGCATTTTCTAATAATAATTCAAAATTCGAAATTTCATAAAATTTTGAGCAGTCATCCATTAAATATTACATAAAACAATTTCTTACATGAAGCCCCCTTTTCCCGAGACGCAGCCTGAAATTGAGAAAAAGGAAGAGAGGTACCTGGGCAACGTTTCAACAAGTTCAGATTTGAAATTTCACACAGTTTTGAGCACTGATAAAGGAGAACCTAGTGAAAAACAATTTTTTCCATGAAGTCCCCTTTTTCCGTGATGCAGCCTTTAATTTGAGAAACCAGGAAAGACGTATTTGCGCATTAATAATTCATAGATTGCAAAAACAAAGGGCACATGTTGAAACTTGTAAAACAAGATATAACCATGAAATGTTGACAAAAAGTGAACAAGATATTAGTAAAAATTGCAATTTTGCATTACGGCCCCTTTTTCATTTTACAAGAAACTCCCTTTTTCCATGACAGAGGGTCAAATTGAAAAACACATAGATAAAAAAACAAGAGCACTTGGTGAAACTTTGAAAAAACAATATAACCATGAAGTGTAATGAAATTTTGACTAAAACTGAATGAAATATTAGTAAAAATTGGAATTTTGCAAGAAGCCCCCTTTTTCTATGACAGAACGTCAACTTAAAAAATGCCCAGATTAAAAATAGCAAGGGCACATGCTAAAAATTTCCATAAACAATATAACCATGAAGTTTCATGTTATTCTAACAAAAACTGAATGAGATATTGGTAAAAATTGCAATTTTGCATTAAGCCCCTTTTTTCCATGACACGGGGTCAAATTGAAAATCCGGGAAAGACAAGTCGGCGCCTTACTTCAAAAAGTTCATATATGAAGTTTCATCCAATTTGGTCCAAGGGTTGTGGAGAAATCGCTTCGGACGGACGGACAGACGGACGGACGGGCGGACGGACGGACAGACGAAGCGGCGACTATATGCTCGCCCTTCGGGGAGCATAAAAACCGTGATTGTATGGACGGACATGTTTGATGTTTCTTTTGATAAGTCCAGTAAACGAAAGCGCTGGAGTTCCTGAACGAGATTTTGATTGCATTTTTTTTATTCGAATTATGATTCAGTTTTCATACAGAAGGTTTTTTTAACAACATTCATATTGTTTTACGGTTTACCAAACATTCTCTTGTTTTAAAGACTGTGAAAAGGGGGCTCTTGAAAACGTGGTAACCAGTAAATTCTCCTTTTCCCTCAGACGTTTTCTAACCTTTTTCGGGCGACGACTCCTGCTATTTGAGACGTATTTCCTTTGTCGTCTGCAAATATCTTCAGTTTGGACTAATCTAAAATATTTTAGTCTGGTAAAGAGTTTAAGATGGTGTCGTTGGAACTGTCTTCAAAGTCTCGCCATTAAACATTTAACGTCATTTTTACTCGTGCCCACGTTGCTCTCGGGGGACCCGGTAAAAAACGCCACAAAGCTATTGAAGATTGCGTGTTTGCATAACAAATTCCTCCAAAATACCCTGTTTGCTCAGCTCTTCACAGAACGAGCGTCCCGGGAATTCCTAAATAACGAAAAAGGACTAAGAAATCGATAGGAAGAGACAGAAAGTGATAGCGAATATTTCTAAGGGACATAAAATGACGGTTGCGCGTGCGATAACGGCTAGAATTTCTCACGTGCTAAACATTATTGACACCCATTCCGTGTTTGGTGCGGACAAATGTTGTGTTCTATTGAAGTTTTCTGATAAAACATGGATTTTTTTCTGGAAAGACCTTTATAATTTACCTCTTTCCCTTTTCCCCTCTTTCAACGCTGTTGTGCTAACTTAACGTTAACCCATTACCACACAATCCCTACTTTTGACGCCCCTGAGAAAGAAGCCTGTAGAAAACATTGGTAACCAGCATTTTCTCCTTTTCCCACAATATTTTCTGCCCTTCACAAAACAAATTTTAAATTTTCAGTCACTTTTATTTTATCGTCTGCAAATGCTTTCAATTTGGATAAACCTAAAATTTTGTTGTTTGGTAATGAGTTAGATGGATGTCAGTAGTCAGAGTTCTTTCCTGGCAACGTCCACAAAAGCACGTTTAAGGTGTTACCATCCTAACGCTTCCAGCGCAAAATGGGGTTGAATTCCTTATTAGTTGATAAATCAGGATTTATACTGATATAATGTTTTTGCAAATTTCTAACCGACCAGAAATTCATTTGATGTACATCTTGAAATTATTTGTTGATATTTTGTAATTTTTCAGAAAAGGGAGGTAATTATCATCTCCTTTTGTAATGAAAATAGAATGACCCTAGATTTGTAAATGAGAATTCTAAGAAAGAAAAAATTGAAAAACTGTCTCAGCCAAAGTAGTACAATAATACTCATTTTCAATCGTAGCAACTTTTTTAGGATTACATTATCGTGGAAATAGCTGTTTTCCATTAAAATGATACCACCTTAACCCATTACCACACAATCCCTACTTTTGACGCCTCTGAGAAAGAAGCCTTTTGAAAACACTGTAGGAAAAGGAGAAAATGCTGGTAACCAGCATTTTCTCCTTTTCCCACAGTGTTTTCTACCTATTTCAGATCAAATTTCAAATTTTCAGTCACCTTTATTTTGTCGTCTGCAAATGCTTTCAATTTGAACCAGTCTAAAATTTTGTCGTTTGGTAAAGAGTTAAGCTCTTCGTAGCCTATTTGACTCTTTTGGCGCCAAATGTATACACTCGGGCACTATCGAGACCTGAAAACACAACCATCAAAACTTAACCCTTTACCACACAATGACGACTTTTAACACCCCTGAAGAAGAAGCCTTTTGAAATCATTGTGGGAAAAGGAGAAAATGCTGGTAACCAGCATTTCCTCCTTTTTTTCCGCAATGTTTTCTACCGTATCAGAGCAAAATTGCACCATTTTAGCCACTTTGAAATAGTCATCTGCAAATGCTTTCAATTTGGATGGGTCTAAAATTTTGTTACATGGTAAAAGGTTAAAAAGACCTTTATCGTATTGCCTTGACTTAACCTATTGTGATGAAACGATTGGCCCGATAGATTTATACACAGAAAATCCCAGATCGATTCCATTGGCTGTGCCAGCCACGTGATATCGCCAAGGGTTTGATGGTACTACCTAGATCAGGTAATGAACCAGTAAAATCCTATGATCTATCTAGGAGTTGCTGGATGACAACTGTATACAAGAACACAATCCCTACTTTTGACGACCCTGAGAAAGAAGCCTGTAGAAAACAATGTGGGAAAAGGCGAAAATGCTGGTAACCAGCATTTTCTCCTTTTCCCACTATGTTTTCTACCCTTCGCAAAAAACATTCAAATTTTCAGTCACTTTCATTTTGTCGTCTGCAGATGTTTTGGACAAGCCTATAGATTGTCGTTTGGTAATGAGTTAATCACACAATCCCGGGTGATGACGATCCGTGGGTGTGTGTATGTGTGTGTGTGTGTGTGAAAACATCGTGAGAAAAGGAGAAGCTGTTGGTTACCAGCAGTTTTTCCCAGAGCATTCTCTACTCTTTTAGAGTCATGTTTCATGAATTGAACCATATAAGATTATCGTCTGCGATAGCTTTGAATAGGAATGGCGGCAAAATTTTCTCGTTTTGGTAAAGAATTCAGTCACATTCATGCTTTCTATTTGAACGAGTCGTTACAACAAGAATTGAAGATGATTCAGTCACGAATTGGTATGCGGAGCGGACGGTGTAGTTCTGTACGTTCTGTGCAGTCTGATCTTGATTTACGTCATCCGCAAAACCTATTTCAGCTGCCATGGACGGTTAAAAAAACTTAATTCACCCACCGGGAACAAGTTTTTGATATAACATGCATTCGGGCGCATACAACATCAATATCTTTCTAATTAGATTCCTGTCAAGTTATTCACGGACATGAGCCCAAACGTGGCTGCATTAGATGTATGTTTTGTAGGCATCGTAAAAAGGGGCACGATGTTGTTGTTCTTTTTTTTTCCTTCATAGTCGTGTTATTAAAGTCTTTCTTAGTATCTGACATTTTAACGTTTTAGCCTGTATGTTCTTTTCAGTCGTGAGCTTGGCTAATTTCGAAGACCGTTGTCTGCGCATGTCATATTCTCCGAAGATACGACCTGTCTGCTATGACGCATCGCCGACCCCATTAGGGTAGTAGGGATTACAGTGAAGCTTTTAACTAAACCTGAAGGGACTGTTTTAATAAATGGCCGGTGCATAGGTTACATGGTTGCTGATCATAGCCTATGATTTTTTTTAAAATGGGTTATAACTTTTCGTCTTTTTATAAAGAGTTGAAAATTGGCCTAATTCGGTTGGTTCAACTGAGTATTGTATTATTTTATGATGTGGACATTCAGTTTGACAGTTTTTAGCCTGAATTTAGGGATCTAGAATGACGTACTCGAGTCATGCATAGTGAAAAGGGGGCTTAATGCATCTGCAAAAAGTATCGACCCATGTATGCGCAGACTGACCTTGGCCCAAACTTTCGTTATTGGCCAATTTTCTGTATGTTGAGAGACCAGTCAACCTCTGGATTAGGTTGACAGTCGAAAACAAGGTGGTTATTGTGGATCCTTTCCCCATTGCCAAACAATCCCTACTTTTGACGCCCTTAAGAAAGAAGCCCTTTGAAAACATTATAGGAAATGGAGAAAATGCCGGTAACCAGTATTTTCTCCTTTTCCCACAGTATTTTCTACTCTTCCCTGAACAAATTTCTATTTTTAGTCACCTTTATTTTGTCGTCTGAAAATGCTTTCAATTTGGACCAGTCTAAAATTTTCTCGTGTGATGAAGAGTTAAAGTATGTAATGGCTTGACTGGTAGCACGGATCATGGTCACGCATTAAACATCCTTTTCACAGAGCGTCGCTCAATTACACGTGACAGATTGCATTTCTGAGTTATGCTATTGACTCATGCTTTTTTAAGATGGGTGGGGTGGGGGTTTTCACTGAAATCATCTCTGTTATGCATTTTACCAAGCAGGTCATCACATCATTATGGATCCATAAAAATCAATTTAGTCAAACAATCGACCGAATCTGGAGTTAAATTGGTCCACTGAAAAACAGGGCCCGGATTCAACAACAATTCTTACGAACGTACTTTGTCTTATTCTCCAGAATTTTCTTCATATGAAAGTAACACAACTTCTGATTGGCTAAACCATTCGGTTTAGCCAATCACAAGTTGTGTTTCTTCAGCACAAATTTAGAAAATCTTGGAGAACTAGACTAAGAATATTTTTAAGAATGGGTGGTGAATACTGGCCAAGACAATTCACAAACAGTAAAATCTTTTGACTCATCCAAGCCTGTACAGTCCTCGCAGGCTGACCTAAAAGTCGAAACTTTTTGCGTTCGGTCATTTCTTTTGCAAGCCCAAAGACAATTGTACCCCAATATTCAGTTGATTGTTTGACAAAAATTACATGCATTCAATACTGTATTGTAATTTCCTCTTTTCCAACATCGTTTGTATATGGAGTGCAACACGCGAAAAGGGTCATTCGGACATTTGCGTAAAGTGTCGTCTCGGATCAGCATGTGCAGTCCGCACAGGCTAATCCGAAACGACACTTTCCGATTTTATGTGATTTTTTGTTTTACACAAGTCTACTGTAGCACAAAATCTAATGTAGTCGTAAAGTGCCGTCTCGGATTAGCCTGCGCGGACTGCGCAGGCTAATCCGGGACGACACTTTACGCAAATGTCCGAATGCACCTTTTCGCGTGTTGCACTCCAATCGTGATTTGTAGGGCTCAAAATCACAATAGCTCACAAATAACATTTGGCCAAAATGTCCTTCTGTGCACTTAAAGCTGGCCGATACGTCCGTGGCCAGACCGTCGGCCTCAGTTTCCATGACTTTCACAATTTAACATTTATTTCTGTACATCTATATCTTACATACTGAAAGGTTTCGCAGTGGCCATGTTTTAAAGCAACGGAAGTCCTTGGTCAGGTTTTCATTTACACTGGCTCCCAAATCATCGCTAAAGTGCTGGCCAATACGAGTACCAGAAAAGTAAACATGTACGTCTTGTTCACATTATCATGGTACACGTATTGGCCAGCGTGTTAATGACGATTGTCTTAAAACATGGCCTCTGCGAAACCTTCAAGCAGTTATGATATACAGCAATAAAAGAGGTAAGGTAAAAAAGTAAAAGACAGGGAAACCGAGTGCCTATGACTAAAACGTCCTACATTCATTGTCACATGATAGTATTCAACAATCTTCACGCGTATTTCTACATATTTTCACGCCAAGGTTATATAACCCAGCAGAACCAAATTATCGTAAATCTATTACAGGAGATAGAGCACGCACACACGTGTACACAATGTACAAATTTAATTTCAAAATCAAGAACTTTTCTTCAACACGCTGAAGAAACCACATATAATTTCCTGTTTGATACATCTGGTTCCACAGTTACTAAATATTCTGAAGAATGGTCTTGGTCTTATGTCAAAGGATCGTTTCTATGCAATACAACGGCAAACATTTTAAACTACATGTATATAGTCAATAGTTTTGCTATCATATTTATCATCACTAGTTCTGTTAATTACTGTGAGATCTCAATAATTCACTGACAAGAAGTTACTAAAAAGATAATTATAATCGTTATACAATACTATGTGATTTTTAATGACGGTTATGTGACAAAAGAAAACTGATATTTTGACTAAGTAAAAGTCGAATACTAATATATAAAAGGAAAAAATTATCGCGCTAGAACCAAGGCTACCAAAAGAGTGAAACGATGGTCAGGCCATAATTAAAGCAAACCGTAACGCGTATGAAATCATGTAGTATGACGTATTCATTACCGGTAAACGGTTAAATCTGTACCGGACGACAAAATCTAGACGTTTACAAATATATTCCCCTAAATGAACATTTCCAGCCAATAGTGAAGGCTATTTCCAAAGTATTTTACGGAAAATATATCTCCTCATCGGACACTGTAAATCAAAGATCAGACTGTACGTTCCGTGCAGTCTGATCTTGATCGACACTGTCCGTAAAAAGCCATTGAGTCATGCTTATCAGCCAATATATTAGAGTTACACACTAGAAAGGGTAGATAACATAGTTAGAATCGCAGAAAAAGGGTGGTCGAACTAAGAGTTCGAACTAGCGACGCCATAATTGCAAGCCTTGCACGTTACAAACTGAACTTCCGGTTTCGGGTGCAGGAGAGCATGATTTCAATGTAGAACAAATAATTATTTCCGTAAAATGATACTATGTTCTCGAATTCCCATTTTCAAAGGACTATTTTAGCAAAAATTCGCACTTTCCGCGAACTTTCTCAAGATATTTCAAAGAAATGTCTCAAAGGATGAAAATCGATACTTCCGACATTTGCAGACGACACTTTTTCCTGGTCGCCTATGGAGACCTCATATCCACAACAACTTCCGGTACAGGAGTTTTTGACAGACGACAACTAAAAACAAAGACGTAAAACTTCCTCCTTTTGTAGTCATGACGACTGCACCTGGCCACGCGCCTTTCTCCAATCACGCGCGGTCACGTGTCACAACGTGAACTCGCTTCGGCAGGCAAAAGTCTATATTTATAATCAGTTATTCTCATACCCTGATATTTCCACAGAAGGGAGTCGAGGTCTGTAATTAAGGGACAGCGCTCCAATTGTCGGAAACGTTTGTGAATTAGTGAAATTTCTTTGACCCTGGATGACATTTTGCGTTTCGGTCCCTTAACATAGTCGGTTTAGCCCCAACCACCGTTGTTTTTGCCTTGAAGTGTGATGTAAGTACAGGAAAACTGAATATCATAACGAAAATTTTGATGCATGAAATAAATGGCGCCGCAAATCATTTGTTTCTGAAGTAAGGCACATTACAGCTTTTCAAATTGCTTAAAGTAGATTTATACAGAAATCAGTGAGAAATGACCTGAGAGGCACTAAACAATTATTAGAATCCAACTAAAAACTTAAAAAAGCAAGAGGCAATAGTGGTAAGACACAGTCATAGCCATTCTTCGGCTAAATTTAATATAAGTTCAGTTGGAGCTATGCACAAAAGCAGTTGTCATTTGGCAAACATCACATGAACATAGTAGTAAGATTAGGTTCTACATTACCAAATTGATATGAAAAACACTGGGTTTGAAATGGCCAAAGTTGGTATGAAATGATCAAAGTGAGTACGAAATGAACCCCCAAAAATTGTAGGTGGGTATTCATGAAAAGACCAAAATTGTACAAAATGGCCTAGGTACAAAATAATGATCTTAAAAAGAAATGACTGGAAGCCGACTGAATAATATGGCTGCCTCCATAGGTACTTTTCCAAATCAAATAAATATTATAGTGTCGCCGCTCATGCGGTGCCACAAAAGGACATATTCCTGAGCCTCCTATGGTCGAAAGTATAACACAGTGTGGATGCAAGATTAGGGTCCATATTAAATTCACCAGCCATTCTCCGGAACATTCTTAGTCTTATTCGTTATTTTCAAAATTTGAAAGTAACACAACTTCTGATTGGCTAAACGAAATGGTTTAACAAATCAAAAGTTCTGTTACTTTCTTAGTGGAGAATTACATTTACATTTCATAGTCTTATTCGCTATGATTTTTAAAGTCACACAACTTCTGATTGGCTAAACCAAATAATTTAGCAATGGGAATTTGTGTTACTTTCTTACTGATGAATTACATCTAAAATGAAATAAAAAATGGTTGATGGATACGTATCCTGGGTCCGTATTCACCAATAATTTTCATTCTTAATTAAAACTCATATAGTAACACTATGTGTGGTTGGAGGGTTTAGCCAATCAGAAACTGTGTCTCTTTGAATTGTAAATGTCATTGGTTTACTTAAACAAGAGGGCCATGATGGCCCTGTATCGCTCCACTGGCTAATTCATAAAACACTACAAGCCAAACATTACATTATTTGGCCAACTGGTTTCAAACTTAAGGCCATACAATTTTTTTCCATAAAAACCTACAAAAAAGTTGTGAGCCCTGGGCAAATCCAGTTTTGACCACAAAGCTATAATTACTTGAATCTTGGTGGAGGTCTACAAGATAAAGCACCATACCAAATAATACAGTTCTAGAATGTGTGGTTATAAACAAGAAGATTTTCAAAGTTTTCTCAATAAAAGGCCCTGTAAAACATAAAATCCATGAGACAGGGCTAAATTTAGTGGTCCTAGTCTTTATTATGGTTAGTAACAAGATGACTTAGAAAGTTTTCG
This sequence comes from Tridacna crocea, assembly GCA_943736015.1. Classification (NCBI taxonomy): domain Eukaryota; kingdom Metazoa; phylum Mollusca; class Bivalvia; order Cardiida; family Cardiidae; genus Tridacna; species Tridacna crocea. Next base: position 17,031,793 of record OX031070.1, read on the forward strand.
CCACAAAAGCCCATGTAAAACTTGTGACCCCTGGTGTGGGGACAAACTTGACCCTAAGGCTATAATTTGGGCGCTCCTGGTAGAGGCCCAAAGATAAAGCTACATGCAAAATTTGATAGCCCTTGGCCTTATGGCTAGGTACAAGTAGATTTTTAAAAAATTACCAATATGAGCCCATGTAAAACTTGTGACCCCCCAGGACAGGGCCAAATTTGACCCCAGGGCTACCATTTGGGCACCTTTGGTACTTGATAAAGCTAGATGCAAAATTGAGTAGCCCAAGACCTTATGGCTTGGTACGAAAAGATTTTTAAAGTTTTCACTATATAAGCCCATATAAAACTTGTGACCCCCGGGGCCGGGCCAAATTTGACCTCTGGGCTATCATTTGGGCACTCTGGGTAGAGGTCTACTAGATAAAGCTACATGCCAAATTTGGTAGCCCTAGGCCCTATGGCTAAGTACCAGAAGAATTTAAAGTTTTCCCTATATAAACCCATATAAAACTTGTGACCCCCGGGGTGGGGCCAATTTTGACTCCAGGTATTTATTTGAAGGAACTTGGTAGAGGTCCACTAGATAAAGCTACATGCCAAATTTGGTAGCCCTAGGCCTTATGGTTTGAGAGAAGAAGGCTTTTTAAAAATTTTCAATATTTTTCAGTTTTGTTGCCATGGCAACCAGAGTTTTTGACGGAATAAAATTCTTTCAAAGGATTCTGAACAGGACTATAGCAGGATCATTTCTGTGAAGTTTCATAAAAATTGGATGGGTAGTTTCAGAGAAGAAGATGTTTGAGATAAAAGTTAACGCATGCACCGACGGACGGACGCACGCACGCACAGACGGACGGATGGACGGACGCACGACGGACACCGGGCCATGACATAAGCCCGCTGGCCTTTGGCCAGTGGAGCTAAAAACCTCGTACAGTAACTACAACTTGTAACAAGCTGTAGTTACAAGGTTTTCGAAGTAAATCGTCGACATGTTTACAATTTCTGGGGTTGCAAATAGCACCCTGAAATGAATAAATCAGAAATGTATTAGATATTTGATATGAGAGGTGTGCTGTTCCGTCTGTAACAGAAATCTGAGAGACTCGATTAGGCAAGTAACTACTAGAATTGATAAATTTTTGCATCTAATTTGGGTAGTATTGAAATACGAATTCATATTCATCAACGATTCTGTGTATCATTCTCAATTTTATTCCAAATTTATCAAGTACCGCGGTTTCTGAATGGCCAAACCACCAGTGTTACTAGATAATTCAGCATTGGGGTTTTTCTTTGGAATTTCCTTGCGTAAAGCCTTTCAGAGCCCTAGTCTTGTGCTGGTGAAACCAAGGATAAACATGGCTACGTCAGCTCTTGCTATGATAGGTCAATCAATCAATCAATCGATAAATCGATCGATTGATGGATCGATCAAAGAACTGTTGGTACATACGGTCCATCGAGCTCATGCGCTCTGCCAGACACGGAAACGGGGATTTTTAGTCGGAGTTCGTGAATTAGAGGTTGACAGCTCTACCTGAGATCTGATTGAGCACTATTTATGCCATCGTAGATCCTACTTTTTGAGAAAAAAAAAAAAACCGTAAGATTCGAAAGACACGGGCAAGTAAATATTTTTCAATCTTTAAGAGAGCTTTGACCCAAATCATCCTTCATGTCCACAGAACGAGCTACATCATCAGAACACCGACACTGTCTGACATATAGCAGTATTTTATTTCATTTCCTTTTAATCAGCTGTAACACTAAACGTTTGGATTCGAGATTAAGATATCGTTCATTCAACCTCTCAGCCTTTATGAGACAAGCCTAATTGATCGAAAATGGCTTTCGGAAACATGCCCAGTAACATTTGACAATTGTGGTATCAATAAACAATCGTTCACAACAGTCTCACAGTGATAAAAAGAACGATTTAAAACCAACAAAACGATCGTGTAAACATGTAAACCATTTCGCTAATGTCCAATTGACAAAGGTGTGATGGCCGACTATCTCCCATCACAGATCTCGCTTACGTCACGTGACACGCCATCTAGCGGAACAACGGGAAGTGAGAAGGGCATTATGGGAAGTGATAATCTGTAAATAATGTCTATTAACTATCCAGCATCCCTTCGCCTTTTAGAATTACAAACGAAATCTGACAAAGGTTACATGCACAAAAATTCTGTATTTTTTTTTCAACAAGGACGCCCCATGTCCAGAATTTACTGAACTTGATGGCATGGATTGCAAAGATATGCTTGCATTAGAAGTCTATAGTGCAAATGTTACTTGAAATTCCAGATTGTATCTCAAATGTGCAAATTTGTGAATTTGATTTTATTTTGTGTGTGTTTGCTATAACTTGTCTCCTTTCTAAGTGTTAACGTTTCATACAAAAAGTTCGACATTTAATATGTTTAGTAGATTGAGATCAAACTTAACAAAACTCACAATCTCATCTGTACCTAAATTATTAACCCGATAAAGGAAAGCGTCCATCAGCAAATAATAACTGTTCAAAGTACCGTAGTCCTTGTACCTAGTCACTGTTACGTCACAAATAATTAAATCTCATTGGATAATGGTGGAGAAGTCTGTCTAGCCATTTCACATGATAGTGTGAAATTTCTCACGCCGGTGCTACACTCGGTGCCGCCCGGTGCATTATAATACTTGTCTTATTATACGGGCAACCACTTTATTTAAGACTTGTCCAAATTACAAGCATTTGCAGATGACATATATAAGACATGGCGTATATAATGAATTTAGTCTCTAAAAGGTAAAAAAAAAAACAACATGGAGACGGTTTTCTTGTCTATTTCACTATCAAATATAACCTTCGTTCTATCATAAAATCAAGTTTTTATCAGAAAAAATGGTCTCGTCAATATGGGAGCGTGGCAAACACGTGCCTGCTGCCTCTAATCCGGATCCAATACCCAGACTGAAAGTTATCTGTAAAGCGTCGCCGTTGGATAGAGCGATAAGATTCGCCGGAGTAAGCCGAGGGGTGCCGAATTGATCACGATTCGCGCTGACGTGTGAAAAGACAGGGTGTGAAATAAACACAACAATATCTCGGACGACCGTTTTTGTTAGTTTTTCAGGGAAATGGAAAGTCGCCGGTGTTTAACGCCGTTATTGCCTGTACGATAATAAGGGCTTTTGCGGGGGATATTGATCAAGGTAGAACGGCACGAGATGTGCCGTCTGATCTTAAATACCTATGGTCTGCTTGCCTTAACTCATTACCAAACGACAAAATTTTTGGCTTGTCCAAATCGAAAGCATTTACAGACGAAAAAAAAAAAAATAATAAAAGTGACTGGAAATTTGAAATTTCTTTTGTGCAGGGTATAGAAAACATAGTGGGAAAAGGAGAAAATGCCGGTTACCAGCATATTCTCCTTTTCCCACAATGTTTTCTAAAGGCTTCTTTCTCAGGGTAGTCAAAAGTAGGGGTTGTGTGATATAGGGTTAATAAGCTTAAATCTACGTTCCAGTGGACTATATGGCCTGCAACACCCGAAAAGGGGCATTCGGACGTTTGCATAAAGTGTCGTCTCGGATCAGCCTGGGCTGTCTGTGCAGGCTAATCCGAGACGACAATTTCAGTTCTAATGTGATTTTCTGTTTCGCAAAAGTCTACTAAAGCACAAAATCTAATGTAGTCGTAAAGTGCCGTCTCGGATTAGCCTGCGCGGACTGCGCAGGCTGATCCGAGACGACACTTTACGCAATGTCCGAATGCCCCTTTTCCCGTGTTGCAAGCCATATGTGATCCCTCGAAAAGTGGTCATGTTTACATATGTGCAGCCAATCTCCGAGCAGAGTTGTCGTTCGTTATCTCACATACATCTCTGCGATGGGCCAAATGACAAGAATCTTGTCAAACCGAGGAAAAGATGTTTTGTTACTGTTTAACTGTTTCATATGTAAAATTGTAAGTTAGACAAAGGAAATATGATTCTGGATACATTATAGGTGCGTTCAAACTGATGAATTTACCTGTATAAAATGGAACTATTTTTTTTTGAGCCTCTTCACTTTTAAGAATCTTACGCCGATTTAAACAAAAATAGCTGCGCCCATCAATGATGACAACTGATTTGACACACCGCTGGATCTAAGTTTGTACGATTAAAAATCAAGTTATCGTCCTTTAAAGATATTTAGGCTTTTCAGAAAATCCCTCTTTTGTTCATTTACTATCATTTAAGTCTGACTGGTCCCATGCTGTTCAAACAGCACACGAAACAATCGATATTGGTCTTTCTTTCACCGGCGTTTGTGTAGCTATTTTGAGTTATGGTCATGTGACAAAAACATGACGTAATGACGGTCTACTTTCTGAGCCCACTACAGAGGTAAATGTAATGATCCGGAGTGCAAGAGAGTGATGTGGAGCTCTTTAAAGCTATAACGTGCGAAACCATCATCTAAGAAATCATTGTTTTAACACATACGCAACAAATATCTTTGAATAAGACCTCCCAAAAGCTCCATAATTAGCTGCACCAGGTTCTGTGAAAAGGGGACCTGACGCAACTGCAAAAATGTATCGCGGACTTCTCAGGCTGACCTGAGTCCATTATCTCCCGCTAGATGGCATTCTATAAATACTCATCTATCTAATTTGGGCATCCAGGGTACAGAACCGAATCATTTCCCTACGCGAAAACCGTTACTTTGAATTTCAAACTAAAATAAATGTTTACTCAATAAAACGGTACCAAGTGCAATTCACTCAGCTATGATCAGCAGTTTAGAGAAATCTGGAGCTAAAGCAGGTCTCATTTCTTCTCAAGCGTAATGATAAAAGCTATTTCTACATTGCTACTTTATAGAGCGCAATATTACAGTCTACCCGCTTTCGGGGCTAGTGATGCTTCATATAAGACAGTCGAATCTTCGAAGAATATGACATGCGCAGACAACGGACCGGAGTCGAAACATTTTGCTTTTGGTCGACTGTCTCCATGTCAAATGATCACAGCCCTATCTTGTGATTTGCTTGTTTTTCAGACAAAATGGATTATAAGGATCCTAAATTAAAAAAAAAAACACCATCTTCTTTCTATCAAAAAAGTTGTAAGTTATGAGGCACAATAAATAATCCACGAGGGCGATAGCAGAATATGTTGGCCAGTGAAAAGTCCCAAAGTTGACGCTGGCTCCTGGGTATCGAACTCGGGATCTTATGGTTAAGAAGCCGGTGCTCTACCTGAAAACCGCTAACAAAACACAAAACAAAGCATTATGATAAACCAGCATTTTCTCCATTTCTCGCGATGTGAAAAAAACCCTCTTCCACATATGGTCGTAAACATACGGAATCAAATAAAAACATTTCTTTTACATCGGTTTAGAAACATTTTTATTGCTACTTATAATCTATTTCGATTCTGCTCCCTGGGAAATATACCAGTACTCGCTAGGAACTTGTGGACAAAAAAAAAAAAACAGTCCCAAAGTTGACAACCACTCCTGGGCATCGAACTCGGGACCTAAAAGTTAGGAGGCCAACGCACTACCTCACAACAACGAACTCTATACACAGGATTATTTGAGGTTAAGAGTTAACCCAATTGAACAGCCTTCCTTCGCCCGATTGAGATTTTAAAAGTGGAATTTGAGCTTCTTGAGAGATCTTCATCTCGCCAATTTAACATTCCCTTAGAAAAGAAACATGTTCTATTGATACCCTCGGCGCTTGACAGCTGTCCGTCTGCTCCAAACCTCTTCACTGAAATACACAAAGTAGTCCCCTTAAGCTAATCGCGGATGGATATCATTTTCAGTTCTCGACAAGTATAATGTCAAACCGAGGCTCCCCCGAGAATACGCGCGACTTTGATCTCGTTGCGACCCGCCATGGTGATAATTGTCGATATGTATAAGATTACTGGATTCTTTATTAAGAAACAGCGTGTCAGATGAAAAGATGTGACGATATGCAATAGCCATTGTAAGCCATCTTGCAATAGCTTTCCTTCTTTTCTTGAAATGTCCGAAACCCGGCAGCTCCGCCACTAGCGAAGAGGGCTAGAGAACAGAGGGGCGTTGGTTCGATCCCTGGCTAGGCCCAATTTCTTTCCCAGGACTGATGACAGTCATTGCGACAGGATTCACTCCTCCCTCATCGTTGACCATTGTGTCGATGACGAAAATGTGGGAAAGCAGCATAAGGCTTGGAAAGAATATTGTGTGGAGTACTGGTAAAAAAAACTTAGAAAGAAAGTAAATCATGGGTAGGTGCACTGGTCGTCACGTTATAACTTAACCGATTGCCAAACGGCAAATTTTGGACCAGACCAAATTGAAAGCATTTTGCAGATGACAAATTAACAGTTGCTAAAAAGATAATTTTTCTCTATGATGAGTTAGAAAACATTGTGGGAAAAGGAGAAAATGCTGGTTACCAGCATTTTCTCCTTTCCCACAATGTTTTCAAAAGGCTTCTATCCCAGGGTCGTAGAAACCAGGGATTGTTTGGTAAAGGGTTAATATTGATATTCCCAACCTGCTTTTGATGTCAAACGGTTTCTTTATTGCTGCATGGGAAAAAAAAATCAATTTTTGAGTCACGTTGACTTTGTCGTCTGCAAGTGCTTTCAATTTGAACCAGTTTAGAATTTTGTCGTTTGGTAATGGGTTAAGGAAGGACCCTTTTGCAGACTATATAAAGGTTGAAAGGAAAAATAGAAAGCACATTACGTGATCGGTAAATCTGGATTCATGAGCGAAAACATGGACTAAAATATGTGAACTCTATTTGTTCAAGTTAGAAATAAAAATATTGTTTTAAGACACTGAAAAACTAAACATAACTTAAGAGATTATCGATAATCCAAAAAAATCCAGATAGAAAATATAGACATTTAATACCAAAATATTTTTGTTATTTAAAGATTTATCCCGTATTTGAAAATAAATCGCTGGTTTGGAGCCGTAAGAGCGCACTTGTGTTTGTTGGGATGGGGGTGGGGATGAGGGTAGGTGGTTTAGATGTTTAAGATTTACGAATCCTAACCCTCACACTAATAGACGAATGATTCCGAGATTGGCCGAACAACATTCACGAAAACACGTCGATGTTTCACGATATTTACCGATGAGTTAGTGAGTCTACGGCTCCTGTCTCTCATATTAAAAGACGGAAGCTACCGAGATTGGCCGAATAGCCTTTACAAAAACGTCGATGTTACATGATATGGCTTGCAACATGGGAAAAGGGACATTCGGACATTTGCGTAAAGTGTCGTCCCGGATCAGCCTGCGCAATCCGCGCAGGCTAATCCAAGACGGCATTTTACGATTGCATTGGATTTTGTGGTACAGTACACGAGTGCAAAACAGAAAATTGCATAAACACGGAAAATGACGTTTCGGATTAGCCTGCGCGGAGTGCGCAGGCTGATCCGAAACGACACTTTACGCAAATGTCCTAATACCCCTTTTCACGTGTTGCTCACCAATTTATTTACCAATGAGTAAGGGGTCGAACTTAGTGTAAAAATCGGTATTTTCACTGGTCGTAACCATGAAATATCGAAAAATATTTCACCGATTTTCCTGATTACCCACGAGAAAGCATGAAATAATATCTGTTTTGATGACGATATTTATTTTTAACTTAAACACATTGTTTTCGTCTGCAGCGATCCCAGTGGTGAAAAGTGAAGGTTTCGTGACTCGGAGGCCGTTTTCGTCTGGTAAAAAGTTAACTCTCTACCAAACGATAAAATTTTACACTCTTCTAAAATTTAGAGTGTTTGCAGACGACAAATTTGATACTGTTCAATTGGCCAGATTTGTCTGTTACATACTTGTAAAAGAAACATTGAGAGAGAAAAAAAAAAATGCTTGTCACAAGCAGTTCCCCTTTTCCTATAATATTTCTCAAATGCATTTCTTTTTGTTTCCCAGGATAGATAAATGTCGGCATTATTTGGTAACGCATTAACTCTTTACCAAACGACAGAATTTAAGACTGGTCCAAATTCAAAGCTCTTGCAGACGACAAACTCTATGTGGCTAAAATAATAGCATTTGAATCCAACAGGGTAGAAAACATTGTGGGAAAAGGACGAATTGCTGGTTACCAACATTTTCTCCTTTTCCCACATTTTTTTTCAAAAGCCACTTTGCAAGGTTCTTTCAAAATCGGCACTGCCTGGTACTAGGTTAGGACAAGCGCAACTTAAATCTCCTGGCATACCCTATCTGAGACACCATTACTGACAGAAATAGAAAAAAAAAAACGATTCGTCCAACGTTATATTCGTGTTATATCGGATTAAATTAAATAAAAGAAATAGCCGCGGGGCGAATCCGAACTGGTGCGAAATAAGCCTTTCATAAAATATTTTACGACTGTTTTATTTTATGGTTATTCGGCCTTTATTACCTTCGTACACCGCTTGCAGAAAAACACTTAAAACGGAGAGCGAGAAAAACCCTCTTTGAGGTTTCGTATATAAACCAAAAAATAACATTTAGATTTCGTCTGGCTAAAAGTCTCCCGTTTTATATCCGTGGCATACTTTGAGAAAACGGGGTTAACCCTTTATCACACAATCCCTACTTTTGACGACCTTGAGAAAACATTGTGGGAAAAGGAGAAAATGCTGGTAACCAGCATTTTCTCCTTTTCCCACAAAGTTTTCTTCCCTTCATAAAACAAATTTCAAATTTTGAGTCACTTTTATTTTGTCGCCTGCAAATGCTCTCGATTTGGACAAGCCTAAAATATTGTCGTTTGGTAATGATTTAGACGCATCTCTTTGATCCATTGTATCAACCCTTTACCAAACAATCCCTGGTTTTTAACAACCCTGAGATAGAAGCCTTTTTTGAAAACATTGTGGGAAAATGAGAAAATGCTTATAAACAGCATTTTCTCCTTTTCCTACAACGTTTTCTATGTACCCGGTTGAAAACAAGTTTTAATTTCTCAGTTATGTTTATTTTGTCGTCTGCAAGTGCTTTCAGTTTGGATGGGACTAAAATTTCGACGTCTGGAAAAGAGTTAACTCTTTACCACACGAGAAAATTTTAGACTGGCCCAAATTGAAAGCATTTGCAGACGACAAAATAAAGGTGATTAAAAAATAGAAATTTGTTCTGGGAAGGGTAGAAAACACTGTGGGAAAAGGAGAAAATGCTGGTTACCAGCATTTTCTCCTTTTCCCATAGTGTTTTCAAAAGGCTTCTTTCTCGGGGGCGTCAAAAGTAGGGATTATGTGGTAATGGGTTAATTAAGCAAATCATCACTGTGGATCCGTATAATGCTTCTACTTATATGGTCTCAAATGAGAAAATCAGTCGAAACTGAAAAGTTTTTCCTTTTTAACTAGACAGCAAAATAGATTTTACGGAAATGACGTACGTAATAGATACTCAAATAGTGACGGGTAAAAAATGTATGGAATCTATTTGAATCCTTTCATTGCCATAGGCAAACACGGGAGGTTTTTTAGGACGGCTAGGGTCAAGATCGGATTGCGCAGAATCTTGGGTCTATATCGTTTTTTTATTTGTCAAGTCTACAGCAATGAGAAGTTGGTTCGATTTTCGATATTCGGACTGATAGAAAAAAATAGTTTGGCATGCGGACCGCAGGCTGACATGTTTCGAAACTTTTTGCTGTATGTGAATTTTCTGTATGCCAAAGAACCATTCTATCCCATTAAGCCGTCTGTTATACAAAATAAAAATTATGGCTAGTTTGTAGTCCGAACTGGAATCTAGGCAGATTCAGAATCTGCCTGGACCAGACTGGAATTCTGTCTAGACCAAATTTGGATTCCACTTTGGATGGGCAGTTCCACAATCTGCTAAGACCAAATTGGAATATTTTCTCGTTGAATATAGTGCGACTTTATATAAATCATCTTATATAGGCCTACCGGTAACATAAACCCCAAAATAAAAGAAGAAGTTTTAATCAGAAATTTAGAGTAAGAGTAAATTTTGAATGTTTTACACTTTAGTGAAAAAAAGGTGTTGGTGTTGGTGGTGTGTGTGTGTGTGTGGGGGGGGGGGGGGGGAAACAGAGCTATTGTGGGAAAAATAGAATAAATTGCTTTAAAAATGCCTCTCAGTTGTAAACATATGTGGGGTAACATGATTTAACAATTTCAGAAATCAATCCATTTTTGTCTACACAATTGTAATTCTGTTTGGTCTATAGGTTGATTCCGGATCTTCCTGGGCAGATTCCGGATCTCCCTAAATTCCAATCTACGACAGATATAGAAGATATTTGTTTTTTTTCGGGGAAAGATCGAAATTTATTTCATCGAGTGGAAACCATCGGTAATTTTTTCACGAGTGGCGCAGCCACTCGTGAAAATATTACCGACGGTGTTCACGAGAAATCTTTCACAGAAAAAAAACAACAACAAATATTCTATTTATTTCATGCTTTTAACTCTTTATGGGAGGAGTTTTATCAAAGTCCAGTACGATTCTTTTCCGTTATTCCCCGTGGCGTACCCCTTCCGCATAGCAACACATTACAATATTACGTCATGAGCGAGAAATTAAAGGTAAATGACGTCATATTTCCGATCTGATTGTCAGGCACGCGCAATTTACCTAGGCGACAAGAACGTGAAAATCGGTATTTTCACTGGTGATACAAGTGTAAGATCGAAAAATATTTTCACTGCTATTTCTCGATATCCTATCGGAAAGCATGAAATAAAAGAATATTCATAATGGGTATATTACACAGAAAGCAGGGGAGGTTATGTGATAAATATAATTCTTTGACGACTTACATGGTACCACGCATCACGGCAATGCATTGAGCCCCCTTTTCTTAGAGCCTAGTTCAGATTATATAATTATGGTTACGGTAGTGGACAAGGGCAAAAAATACCTACCCACACCGCTATATAACCTTGAGGGTGTGGGGAGAAGGTCGTTATTTCAAACTCTATAATTTTGACCAGTCATGTCCGGTAGTTTTGAAGTGGTATTATATATGTCTCATTGTCCAGCGCTGGTCAGCATGACACTTTGACTTTTTGACAGATGTAACCGGGTAATTGGATACCAGGGGCGAGGTTTATGGCTTTTGTAACGGTGTTTCCACAGTTTGATGCCTCTTAGATCAATCCATAGGATGCAAGGGACTAATTCTGGATCGGGCCCGGTCGCTCAGTTGTCGACAACGTCAGGGACATGTAATGAACAACAGTGTTCTTAATAACATTCTTGGTATTATTATAGATTTAAACTGAAAACGCAACAAGATTTCTGATTGGATGGGCCTTTTGGTTCTGCCAATCAGTAATTGCGTTACAATGAAATGACAGATTAAAAAAAAATGACAGTTTTAGATAAAGACTACCATAAAAGTCGTTGTTGACTACCGGACTAGGGAACATATTCATCGATCACGTTAAAGAATTTTTTTTTAAACATTCGGTTTAGCCATTCAGAAGTTGTCTTACTTTCAAATCTAGGAAACTCTGGAGAAATAAGGCATACAATACTCTGAAGAATGGTTATTGAAAACGGACCGCGGGTTCGAGTGCTTTAACCCTCTACCATACAATGACGACTTTTGACGACCCTGAGGTAAAGGCCTTCCAACCCGCATTTTCTCTTTTTCCCAGAATGGTTTCTACGCTTCCCAAATCAAATTCGATTTTTCAGTCACATTTATTTTGTCGCCTGCTAATGCTTTCAATTTGGACCAGTCTATAAATTTGTCGATTCGTAAAGAGGTAAGGCATGTTTTCTCTTTCCATTCAAACTTATAATGTTCATACTTTTTAAAATTTGCATAAATTTTACAGTGCGGATTTTCTCATTTTCCAACAATGTTTTCAAAAGCCTCCTTACCAGGTTTTCTCATTTTCCCACAATGTTTTCAAAAGCTTCCCTACCAGGATTTTCTCATTTCTTCCACAACGTTTTAAAAAAACCTTATCCCTCTAGATCGTTTGATTTCTAGATTACTTGGTAAAGTGTAAATCATGCATATTCATTTACGAGGTGTCCGTATCAGGATGATGTAAATATGAAAACTCATTACTTTAGACTTTACCCTTTGCCAAGCGGCAAAATAATAGAATTGTCCAAATCGAATGTAATTGCAGACGACAAATTAATTGCAGCTGAAATGACCGATTTTCTCTGTGACAGAGCATAAAATATTGTGGGGAAAGGGGGGGGGGGGGAACGAAACAGAAAATGGTTGTTACCAGTGATTTTCTCCATTTACCTCAATATCGTTGGCTTTTCTCAGAGCCGTACAAAGCACGGAAAAGATTGCGTACTTATATTAAACGTTGATAAATATGTAGAATCTATTAAAACGTTTTATGATGATTAAACAGATAAGTCTCTGTCATGATGATTTCTAGATAACACCACCCGCCATCGATAAGACCTCGGCCGGGTGGCATATCCGACTTGTGACCTGGTGGTTGCGAGCTCGAAACCCGATTATGGCAAACCCTCTTTTCGGGGATTTTTGAAGCTTGAATTCGATACCAACCAACAAACCACCCACCCACCCCAACCAACAACCAACCGACCAACCGAACAACCGACCAATCAATCAATCAATCAATCAATCAACATTTGTAAACTTTTATGTGAACTTTTATGCGGACTCTTAAAGTAAAGTGCATTCTGAACTTGGATTTACACCTTTTGATATTTTCTTTATGGGAAAAAAGAAGATGCAGCATCATGACAACCAGTATTTTTTTTTTCTGTTTCCACAATGTATTCTTCCCTTATAAAAAGGTAAACACTTTCTTCGAGGAATATCTGACTTGTCTAAAATAAAAAAGTTTTGTCGTTAGAGTAGGGGAGGCTAAAATGACTGAAATGAATATTAGATCTGTAGATCTTTCTTTTACCCATTATCACACAATCCCTTCGTTTGTCTACCCTGAGAAAGAAGCCTTAAGAAATCATTGTGGAAAAAGGAGAAAATGCTGGTAACCAGCATTTTCTCCTTTTCCCAAAATGTTTTCTACTCTTCACAAACAAAATTTTAATTTTCAGTCTTTTTATTTTGTCATCTACAAATGCTTCTGATTTGGACAAGCCTAAAATATTGTTGTTTGTAAATGAGTTAAATAAAAGCCGGTAATAAATAGATTAGAATTGTTGCTGTAAAAATGCGTAAAATAGCGTTAAAGAAATTTTCATACAGTATTTTTTTTTCATTTTTAACACAGCTGAAGTGCTTTTAATAACTATGATTTCATTATGGACAATTTAGATCAAAGATTAAACTGTAAAAAAGTACCTTCTGATCTTTGAAATACACTCAGCTACGACATGATATTGTGGACTGCTTCTAAATAGCAATTATTTTGAGTTTTATGATTCAACTGAAAATGTCCCATTCATTCGAGGCCGTTAGGGCTAACCATCAACTTTTTCTCATTATGAGTATCATGCCACAGTAAGTCATTGTCTTCCACAACAGAATTCCGACGGTCTAGTTTTTTTTCCCCTTTCGTATTAGTTTCTAGGCAATTTATTTTCATTCCTTGCTTTACATCGACATTTTCACAAACAACGTAAATGACGATGAGAAATATTCAAAACTTGTCGTCTCATCTTAGATGTATATCTGATTTCAAACTATTCATCTTTATTCCAAATGGAACTGTTTTCTTTTATGACTATGACATTTAGTTTGTAGCACAAAAGTGAACCATTATCTTGCCAAATGACTTAAATGAAAGTCGATAATAAAACGCTATACATGTTGCTTAATCAAATTTACCTTTTAGATAAAAACGCCTTTTTACCGGACAGTGTAGATTCAAGATCAGACTGCACGTTCTGTGCAGTCTGATCTTGGATCTAAACTGTCCGCAAAAGTTCACTGAGTCGAATATAGCATCTAAATGGTTCTTGGAACCCAATACCAGACAATTGCCCACTTTGATTGGTCGAATCGTTTGCCACGTAGGATCAAAGTATCGCGAGTAGTTACAGTTATTAATGAAAAATGGTAAACGGAACACTGTTTAATGTTAGATGGTTATCAACACAAATAGTTGTTTTATAAATAGCGCCTTCTGAATCGCGGTTCCAATTTACCCTTTCCAATAAAAAATGGCTTCCCCTTTTGGAAAATGGTCATTCAGATTTTTTTTCTTTCTGAAAAAAAAAAGATGAAGTGAATCTGTTATTAAGAATAATTATTTCATGATTAGTGCCTTCTGAATCTCGCTTTCAATTGATCGTTTCCAATAACGGTTTACTTTCTTGTTCTTTTTTTTTTTAATGACGATTTTTTTTCCTGCTTGGAGAAAATACACTTTGAACTAATACGCAAAAATTTACTACTCAAAGTTTGATAGGGTTCACCAGATTAAATTCAATCGACATAATGCATGTATTTGTGATATGTATCACGTATGGTATTTCAATAATGATACATTGTTACACAGATGAAATATAGATGCCTTTGGAAAGGGATGTTTACTATTTCAAAACTGCGCAGTTGCAACATATATCCATATTTAAGAACCTAAGTGATCCTTATCAAATTGTGAGTAGTATAGTTGAGCCAAGCTCTGTGAAAATGGTGCCTAATGCATCTGTAAAAAGTATCGACCCTGGTCATCCTGTGCAGTCTGCGCAGGCTGACCTGGGCCGAAACTTTTTACTTTTGGTCAATTTTCTGCATGTCAAAGGACCCGTGTGTCTCATGATTCAGTCTTTCGTTAGAGAGAATGAGTTTTCGTGGATCCATAATAATGTGATGACTTGCCTCGGTGCAATAAAAATTATGAGTATTCATTAAGTACCCTTCTGCTAGATCATGGCTCAGTAATTTTATAAATATTGCCTTGTGGATCTTAATTCCGTTTTATCCACTTTTCTGCTGACATATGGCTCGCTCGAATTCACTTGCATACCAATATATTTTACCTATATATGGCCACTTACCGGTTTTTCTCTATATTTGCTTTATGCTTTACTTTGATATGTACTCTCATTGTATACATGTTATACTTGGGTTAATAAAGTAATGTTCTTTTCTGTTCTGCTTAAAGGTTTTACTTTACTCTACCTCTTTCTACATGTTTTTTTTTTTCAAACTTGTCGGGCATGTTCATTTTTCAGTCTCAAAAAAAAAAGGGAATAAAATGAATCAAGCCCCAAGAAAGAAATATTTCAAAAATAGCGCCTGTTGATTCTCGATTCCAGTCAAACATTTTAAAATAAAGGTTTGCTTTTCTTTTCTGTTTTCGGAAGTGGTCAGATAAATTCATTTGTGATGCAATCGGTTAAGCCAATCAGAACATTTGTTACTTTCAAGTTTAGAAAATCTTGGAGAATAAGACAGAAAAAAAAAGTTCTCAAGAGTGGGCTTTGAATACAGACCCCTTTAGAAAAAATATATATTGTAGAATGCATTCTATTAAACTTTTAACCCATTACCATACAATCCCTACTTTTGACGCCCCTGAGAAAGAAACCTTTAGAAAACATTGTAGGTAAAGGAGAAAATGCTGGTAACCAGCATTTTCTCCTTTTCCTACAATGTTTTCTACCCTTCACGAAACAAATTTTAAATTTTCAGTCACTTTTATTTTGTCGTCGGCAAATGCTTACAATTTGGACAAACCTAAAATTTTGTAGTTTGGTAATGAGTTAAATTTAGAAAATCTTGGGGAAATAAGACTAAGAATGTTGTCAAGAGTGGCTGATGAATACCTGGGTAAAGAAAAGGATATTGCATTCTGTTAACCTTTGTCCTGATTAATAATTTCAAATGAAACTTTCAAGTCGACGGGGAAAACAAGTTTTTTTTCCCATTTCAAACGTATTTTTTTTTTGAAAAGCTTCTCTTTATCGGACAGTGTAGATCCAAGATCAGACTGCACGTTCTGTGCAGTCTGATCTTGGATCTACACTATCCGCAAAAGGTCAGAGAGTCGCGCTTAGCAGCCGCAGAGTTACAGGATTACTGGAAATACTAAATCCCAAAGAATGGAGTCGATAGATTCCATGCTGTGTATCGCCATGTTATCTGATGCTGAAATGCGATTCGTTACCACCCCTATAGACGGCACGCCCACACGGCTTGACTTAACCCCGCCCCCTTCAAGTGGGAAGCAACATTATCGAAAATGTAAACAGCTACGGGATATGGCAGCTATTTTCGTACCCAATCCATTTATCAATACAATCCGTTCAAACCGAAAGTTCGAAATTGTGCATTCATTGTTTTTATCTTCTTGTTTAGTGACAGCAAGGACAACGTGACGGAAGACGAAAATCACTATTATCCGATCAAAAGTGGATTGTTATCGATGTTTGAGGAAAAAAAGGAGGGATGTAAAATAGTTCTAGCAAGATATTGATAGAGCGAAAAAAGCCTTAATGTGTGAACTATTAATTGAGCATGCATGATTAATGCGCTGAGAGTGAATGTCTCGGTTATGTGGTACTATGATTAATGGATTTAAACATTAATATTTAAGTGATGAAAAATTTGGGCGATACGGGGATTCTAAAGACAGGGACATGTTTTTGCTACCCGGGGTGCCCGTAATGTGCCATCCGATATGTAAGAGGGACAGTATAGGAACAAAACTAACAGCGATACATTTGGATCATATGACGGCCCAAAGGGATCAGATTGTTCTCTGACGAAACACATATTTTGAAAAATTAAAAAAAAAGTCCTTAATGAGACGAATTAAAGTGGATTATACATTTGATATGTGAGAAGTAACATCAAAGAAATAAAACGTTTGGATCAGATATGGCGGTCTGAAGAAATCAAATTGTTTTCAGAGTCAAAGCATATTTATTAAAAAGGTCCCAAATAACATATATTGTGATTGGGGGATTAAAAAAAGGCCTAAACGAGCTTGAAAAATTCATTCCTTGAAATATATAACAAATCTGAATAGAAAAGTTACATACTCAAAAAAAAAAAAGTTTTGATCAAGCCCGCATCTTTGTTTTTCTTTTAAAAGAATTACACCTTGAAAAAGATTCAAACTTGTCACTCCAATTTACGGCGGCCATGATAATATGTGCCGGATGTGACCGGCCAATTTTAGACCGGTATTTATTAAACGTTCTAGACCGGGCTTGGCACACCCGATGTGTCACGTGCTCGGACTGTGCCGCCCCACTCACAGAAAAATGCTTCTCCAGAGACGGAAAACTCTACTGTAAAACTGACTTCTTTTTGTAAGTATAGAATTTTTTTTTTAAACTATATAAATGAATCTTTTTTTAAAATGGAGAGCCCGTGGAGAGACGCATTTGAAAACATTGTGGGAAAAGGAGAAAATGCTGGTAACCAGCATTTTCTCCTTTTCCCGCAAAGTTTTCTACCCATTTATAATAAATCGCATTATTAGCGCCACGTTTATGATACCTTCTGCAAAAGAAAAAGTTTCAATATGGAAGAATTCAAAGTTTTGTCTTCTAATAAAGAGGTGACAATTTTTTTATGGCTGAGTTGACCCGTTACTGTACATGCCGACTTTTTTTTTTTTACCATATACACTATAACAACTCGCATGAAGAATATAAAATGGAAGAAAACACGTCTTTTTCCTAAAGGTATGGAAATGTTAAAATTTGAAATATCTTAGCAATATATATGAGAGGGTGCAATTTTGATCGACCTTCATCTCCCAATCAGTCTCATCTTGATTTGTACTATCTTCTAACCAACTAAAACTGTTTTCCATGCCGTCTTCAAATATCAATAATTTCTTTTTGTCAGTAAGAATAAATCAATTTTTAATTTTTAAGCCAAGGCAGTATTTTTATACTAAATACCCAACAAAACATGGAGGATCACAGATCTCAGATCAGATATCACATTCACAATCTGATCTTAATCTACACTGTCCAAGAATCCAATTAAAATTGTCATCGGTAACACAAGGTTTAAAGTTCCAAGATAAATAAAACAGACTCGGTTCATAAGAAAAAAAAAACAAACTCACTAACAGTTCACTCTAGTTGAAACTTGTTCGGATGTGCAAACTTTATCGTCTTTTAAAATCGGACAGTGTAGATCCAAGATCAGACAACGCTACCTGCACAGTCTGATCCTGATCTACATTGTGTACATCCACGAAAAATAAAATCAGTTGGCGTTGGAAATGTTAAGATGTAAAAAATCTTCCAGCCATTGAACAAAATTCAACCTTCTTTTGGTTAGGCTATTCCTACACAATCCCTATTTCTAACGACCCAAAGAAAAAAAAAAAGTTTTTGAAAATCTTGTGGGAAAAGGAGAAAATGCTGGTAACCAACATTTTCTCCTTTTCCCATAACGTTTTTTAACCCATAAAGGACAAATCTGACCGTTCGAGCATTATCTCACGTGAAATGCAAATGATTCCAATTTGGACCTGCGTAAAATCTTGTCGTTTGGTAAAGTATAAATATGTCTTGCAAATTATCAGGCAGTCTTTATCCAAGATCGGATAACACGTTCTTTGCAGACTAATCTTGATCCACACTGCCCATAAAGGCAACTAGAGGTACCCAGACCGTTGAAATTTTCAATAGAATAGAAGAGAATAGAACAAATCAATTTACTTTATTTGACAAGTCCATGCATAGTAAATAGCCCGAAAACTTGTTATGAATATACAGTGATGTCAGTATACCCTGTCCCCCGCCGATAGTTTTATAGTGGACTATTTAAACATAAAAACTATGTTCTGCTAAAAGGGGGCTTAATGCATTTGGAAAAAGGATCCGCCCAGGTCAGCCTGCGCAGTCCGCGCAGGCTGACCTGGGCCGAAACTTTTGGCTACAGGACATTTTTTTTGCATGTCAAAGGACCATTTTACCTTATGATTCAGTAGATTGTTATGCAAAACGGATTTTACGGATCTATGATAAACTAAGATAATTTGTTCGGTATCATGCATTCCGGAGACGCATTAAGCCCCCTTTTTCCAGAGCATGGCTCGCAATTTTCTCCCAATATTTGGTGTTTTATAATAGATAGATATATATATTTTACTTGTACATAATATTGTACATCATGTTACAGAAAGATGCAGAATAACAGACTGCCATCTCCACAATACTTTCCTTACTTTGAAACAGTATGATTTAAATTTAAAAGTACTGTGGCACATACTTTGATATTTTGTGCTTCACTGGGCCTTTAACCCTTTCCCAAACAGCAAATTTTGGACCAGATCAAATTGAAAGCATTTTGCAAATGACAAATTAACAGTTGCTAACAAGATGATTTTTCTATATGGTACGGTAGAAAACATTGTGGGGAAAGGAGAAAATTATGGTTACCAGCATTTTCCCCCTTTCCCACAATGTTTTCGAAAGGCTTCTATTCCTGACCCGTAAAAACAAAGGATTGTTTGGGAAAAGGTTAAGTGGCCACTTTCTTTCTCTAATCAGTTTTGATGCCAAAACACACGGATTATTGTTGTTGCTTTGAAGTTTGAAAATAGGAGAGGACCTCCAAATGGACTGTAAATCAAATCGTTATTGTTTAAACAGCAAATGGGCGTAGTTTGTCTTTTAAAATAAATCCCTACGCTGCAAATGAAGTTAAATGAAACCTTTTCAAGGCGATAGTAAAAGCCCAAATCTTATTTTTTTTTTTAAAGTTATTTCTGAGGAAAAGATACCTCCTCATCGTTCTTTCCAGTCTGATTTTGGATCTATACTGTCCCCTAAAGGTCCTTGCTTCGCAGAAAATAGCCCAAAGGTTAAACAAGTTTCAAATTAATAAAGAAGAAATAAAAACATTTTTTTTAACTACATGTATAATTAACTCATTATCAAACAACAAAATTTTCGACTGGTCCAAATTGAAAGCATTTGCAGACGACAAAATAAAAGTGACTGAAAATGTGAATTTTTTTTTGTGAAGGGTAGAAAACATTGTGGGAAAAGGAGAAAATGCTGGTTACCAGCATTTTCTCCTTTTCCCATAATGTTTTCTAAAGGCTTCTTTTTCAGGGGCGTCAAAAGTAGGAATTGTGTGGTAATGGGTTAAGCCCGACTAGAGTGATGACAAATCTGCACATAATATCTCTATTTCAATGCTATATATCGATATTTCGATACACCGATATCTCGAGACTTTTCACATGCAATAATGCTATCGAATCGATTTAAATAAAGCATTTACTGAAGCTCACGTGTCTCGAGCGAGAGAATAAAAAAAATGTAGCTACAGTCTTATTGATACTTCGAGTCATAAGACTTGAGCAAGGAAAAAAACTGAAAATAACATAAAATCGGAAAGTGTCGTGTCGCTCCAGTAGAACAAATTTATTATTTATAATGTATCTGATATAAGATTAGGTACGTCATTGTTTTATGTCGCCTTGGATCAGGCTGCCTATTCTGCGCAGGCTGTTCTGTGTTGTTTCGGACCAGCACGTTCGGATTGCGCAGGATCATCCGGGACGACACATTAAGTAAATTTTCGAATGCTCCTTTTCGCATGTTGCAGATCGTTAATGGTGTTTTCAAGAAATTATTATCGCGTTTATAGACTACAGCTAAAAATACAAATTCTATAGGAATTTATATTAGAAAAAATATTCCAATTCCGTATTCAATGACCATTTCTATGAATGCTCTTAGTCTTATTCTTTGAGATTTTCTAAATTTGAAAGTAACACAACACCTAATTGGCTTAACCGTTTGGTTAAGCCAATTAGAAGTTCTTTTACTTTCAATTTTAGAAAATCTTGGAGAACACCACTGAGAACGTACATTATGATGGGTTGGTGAAAACAAACCGGGTCTTTGCCTCAATAATCTGTTGAAAAAAAAATCTTTTCATTATCACCATCAAATGTTTGATCACAAGTGTAGAATATAGGAAAATTATTACGAGGGAAAATAAAATGATGACATAAGATGAATACACAGACTCTGTGCAGAAAATAAACAAAATAATAATAAAAAAGAACATCAATATATTTTTCTGCGCAAAAATTTAAAAAGGACATTGTTGTGAAATCTACTGAAATCCGGGACATTATACGCAACAAGGACCTAGTACCGGTTTCCAGATATCAGTAACTTTGTGTTATCAAATAAAAACACTTAAAACTACAAAATGCATTCATTCTGTACCAGGCAATTTTTTTTAGAATTGTCTGAATTGAAAACAACTGCAAACAGCAAATTAGAATAACTAAAATTGACGATAGAATAGAACATATTGTGAAAAAAATGTATTGAGTAAAAAAGAACTGGTTACAAAAACTTTCTCCCTTTTCCGACATTGTCTAATAGGATTGATAAAACACGTGCTTGTTTTGTACGGGATTAACCGATCAAAATCAGGCTATGATCAGTCGGTTGATCATGATTTGTAAAAGCGATCGACCCTCACGAGACTTTAACTTTTTACCAAACGACAGAATTTTAGACTGGTCCAAACTGAAAGCAGTTGCAGACGACAAAATAAAAACACAAAAATTGAAATTTGTAACAGGGTAGAAAACATTGTGGGAAAAGGAGAAAATGCAGATTACCAGCATTTTCTCCTTTTCACACAATGCTTTCAAAAGGCTTCTATCTCAGGGTCGTGAAAACCAAGGATTGTTCGGCAAAGGGTTCATATTAACCCACTAAACCAACGTGCAGCAGACGACTTTGACAGTGTCCTTTCAACTCTTTACCAAACGACAAAATTCTAGACTTGTCTAAATTGAAAGAGCTTGCAGACGACAAAAAGAAAAAGAAGTGGTGTCTGTTGTTGTGGTGTTATCGGCCCTTTAACCACAAGATCCTGAGTTCGATACCCGGGAGGGGGTGTCAACTTTGGGATTTTCCATCGTCCCACATATTCGGCGCGAGAACTGGTGTAATTTCCAGAAAGCAGAATCGAGAAAAATTAGTTTAAGTAATAAGAATGTTTCTCAATCGATGTAAAATAAATATGTTTAACCCTTTCCCAAACAAGCCCTGCTTTTTACGTGTCTGCAGTAAAAGTCTTTTGAAAACACTGTGGGAAAAGGAGAAATTGCGCGTAACGAGCAATTTCTCTTTTTCCCACAGTGTTTTCTACCCTTTTTGACAACTTTCTGCCATTTTCTCAAAATCTAAGATTGTCGTCTGCAAACTCTTTCCGTTTGGAAAAGTCCAAAATTTGTCGTTTGGGAAAGGGTTAAACTAAACCAGAAAAAAAAAAGCTGTGATTAAAAAAAATTAGAAGTCATTGTACGAAGAGTAGAACCACTTTGTGGTAAAAGGAGAAAATGATGGTTACCAGAACTTTCTTCTTTTACCACAATGTTTTCAAAAGTTTTCTTTGTCAGTTTTTTTGAAGTTTAAATTGCAGATCTTTATGCGCCAAATTTATAAGCTTGCCTTCCTTCGACGATTGAAAATCCAAATCAACTACTAACCAGGAAAGATTTTAATCTTAACCCTTTACTCCACAGATACTCATTTTGACACATCAACAACAGATAGTTTATGAAAACATTGTGGGAAAAGGAGAAATTGCTCGTAAACTCCACAGATACTGATTTTGACTCATCAACAACAGACAGTTTTTGAAAATGTTGTGGGAAAAGGAGAAATTGCTCGTAACGAGCAATTTATCCTTTTCCCACAATGTTTTCCACTCAGTCAGATATTTGTACCCTCTTTTGTCCATATTTTTGACATCATATCTTTATTTGCTGCCGAAATGGAAGAGCCTCAAATTGGCAGATCAAATAAGGGTTAAATACTTGACTATTTGACTAAAAAAGCGGACTGTATAGATCAAAGATCAGACTGCACGTTCTGTGCAGTCTGATCTTGACATATACGTTCCGCAAAGGCCCCTGTTTTACAGGCAGAAAAAAGGGTTAAGTATTTGTCATTATTTATAAATGGAACGTGCGTCGTTTGCACAAAATGGGTGATTGCATCCTCGCTCATAATTTATGAAACGTTTCTAGAGCGTTTAGCAGAACTTAAATCGGAGGTGCAGCACATACTGTCTGATCTTGGTGTACACCGTATAGTGTTTCGTTAGAGGTGTAATATTATGTGCTGTCTGATCTTTGATCTAATCTACACTGTCCAGCGTTCTTTATAGCATTTCGTAAAAATAGTATGTAATACTCTCTGAACTTTGATCTCCTCCTTATAGTTTATTGTACGGAATACAGAGTACCGGTCGTAAATACGTTATTGACGGTTTCTTTGGTTCGTCAGTTGCCTAAAGCCGTTTTGAAAATTATTTCGGTTAGATTGCGGGGACCAGAGGACCTATCCGTGCTTTCAAGATTTTTTTTTTTTACCAGTTAGTCGCACAATATTCTTCCAGAGCTGGCTCCTTTCCCACATAATCATCGTCGAAATATTGACCAGCTATTTTAACTCTTTACCACAGAATCCCGACTTATCACAATCCTGAGAAAGAAGCCGTGTGAGATTTTGTAAACTTAAATGATCCATTTATTTATCAGCTTTATTTTGATGTAAGGGAAAGAGATATTGTTGCAAAGTATATAGAAATTTACCACTGAGCACAGAAATATAATCAGTATAATCTCAAAAGCATAGCTGTTCAGTGCAAGAAATTCAAGGATAAAATCCAAGTAATCCTCTTATCAGGACCAATGTAACACTGAAGAAGAATCAAGGGAAATAACTGCAGAATGACCCTCATTGTTTAAGTGTGGCTACGTGACGTCTGCTATCGAATATTGATGACGTCACAAATATTCCGTCATGAACATGATTTTTCCAATGAAGACATCACTCGAGGAGGATGAATGTTAAAGTCTTTTTTAGACAATTTCTAGTATTTAGAAAAAAGAAAGTTCTTTGTTTGCTTTGGTTTCAGGTCTTGGCCCGTATTCACCAGCCATTCTTAGGAACATTCTAAGGCCTACTCTCCAGAATTTTTTCAAGTTTGAAAGTTAAACAGATTCTAATTGGCTAAACTATTTCGTCAAGGTAATCCGAGGCTGTTTTCCTTTTAGAATTGAAAATCTTTGAGCACAAGACAAAGAATGCGGACCTAAGTTATTACAACCTAACTAGTGTCGTGAACACTGATATTCAATGTTTTCACTTGTGGCTTGACCATCCGTGGAAATACCAAGGTCGCTGTTCTCACAGTATCATAACTTGCTCTTACAACAATTCCAAAAAAGTCCTCTTTCTTTCATACATGTAAAAGAAACAAAAATATTTTGCACAGGCCGGTATGCAATCCGGACATGAGTCCTTATAATTGAACATTAAAGGAATTTGGAATTTGGTTGGTTGTAGAGCAAAGTGAGAAAAAAGTGTCAACACTACCAGTGATTCGTCCACAAAGTCACGAGTCAGATACACTAACCACTGAGTACTTCGGCCCAGCTCTGTGCAAAATATAATGGGGGCCATTCTTGGAAATTAAATTATCTCCCTTGCCAGATAAACGCTAAAGGTATCCAAATAACAGATTGGTCCTTTTACCTGTATTCCTTTGTTTTTATCCTTGGTTCCCTTGGGGATATTGCGATAAATACAACAATGATTTATTATGTTTGTGTAAGGTCTGCACGTAATTCCATTCAAATTCTGTTCTTAATCATCAGGAACTACGCATACAATGTTCTGTAAAACGATCTAACTAGTCTTACTGACGATATTATCTCAAGAACATAGCTGTTCAGTGCAAGAAAATTAAGGATAAAATCCAAGTAATCCTTTTATCAGGACCAAAGTAGTACTAGAGAAGAATGAAAGGAAATAACTGAAGAATGGCTTCAATGCGATACCCAGTTGAGGCGAACATTCTTGTCCGAAATTTTTCGCCTACTTCCTCTGATGCGTGTGAGAAAAGTAGTTAGAGGCTTTGAAAAGAAAGCTTTGTCAGTACTGGGGTGAGAAAGCCAGGAAAGACAGGGGTACGTCACTGACCGCCGAGATATGACCTAAGCTGTTGAAATGGCGGTAAATTACAGTAAATCAATATCAACAAACTAGGCACAAAAAAATAGGGTAAAAAAGTGGAGGGAGAGAAAGGCCTACATGTTGTTTAATGTCTTGCAGAATTGATAATTATCTCAAAAACTCATTACCTCCCAATTCAAATGTAGGGCAGACGATTTTTAACCCTTTACCAGACGACAAAAATGTATGCATGTCCAAATCGAAAGCATTTGCAGACGACAATTCGAATGATGCTCAAACGATGGAATTTGTCTTTGATGGGATAGAAAACATTGTTGCAAAAAGAGAAAATGTTGGTTACCAGCATTTTCTCCTTTACAAACGATGTTTTTTTAAAAGGAGTTTCTTCCTAAGGGTCGTTAAAACTAAGAATTGTGTTGTAACAGTTATAATGTTATCGTACAATATGGATTAAGAGCGAATTGAGGTTTGATTATAATGTATATCAAACAGAGTGGCAATAAACAATTTTTTTTTGGTCATAAGACATTTTTCCTCTTTTTCATCAATGTTTGATAAACTGGTATATTTTGGAATGGCCAAAATTACTACATAAAAGATAAACCATTTCTTCTTTACAAAACTACTTTTAACCCTTTCCCAACCGACACATTTTGGACTCTTCCAAACCGAAAGAGTTTGCAGACGACAATTTTAGATTTTGAGAAAATGGCAGAAAGTTCTTAAAAAGGGTAGAAAACACTGTGGGAAAAGGAGAAATTGCTCGTTACGAGCAATTTCTCCTTTTCCCACAGTGTTTTTAAAAGACTTTTACTGCAGACACGTAAAAACCAGGGCTTGTTTGGGAAAGGGTTAATAGTACACTTGATCAAATTTGAAAAAAAAAAAACATTTGCCGGCAATAATAAGATATGGTACAAAGTTTACCTTAGATTTATCTTTCAACGAGAAGAAAGCACCATGGGAAAAAAGTGCATGATGCAGATTACAAACATTTTCTCCTGTTCCAGCGATGTTTGAAAGGCCATTCCCCAAGGGTGGTTCAACAATTGATTTGTTTTGGTTAAAGATTAATTGGGGTAAAAAGAAGGGAGCAAAGTACTCTAAGTACTACATGAAGCGTTTCGCCCCACACGATGTTCGACACGTAGCGAATTTTCTCGTCTGGAAAAACTATGGTAATATTTTAACGGAGTAATAACATGCTACCCTTTTTTTTAACCCTTTACCGCACAATCACGAGTTTTGACAACTCCTGGGAAAGAAGCTTCGAAACAAGGCTATAGTTTCAAATCTAAAGCTTATTTTTGAGAAATTAGAATATGAAAGTTTATTTGGCGCTGTAGGGTTGAAACCCCCTAACAAAAAATGCCTTTGAAAACATAAAAGAAGAAAATACTTGAGACAAATCTTTTTCTCCTTCTCCCACTATGTTTTCTATCCAATCAAAAACAATTTCTATCTTTCGAGGCACATTTGAATTATCGTCTACCAACGCTTTCAATTTGGACAAGTCAATAAAGTTTATCGTTTGTTAACACTTCGGCTGCTGATCGCGAATCCTTGACCTTTTGCGGACAGTGTAGATTAAGATCAGACTGCACAGAATGTGCAGTCTGATCTTAATCTACACTGTCCGATTAGGAAACATTTTTCTCCAAACCATAAATCTAAATAGCAAAATTTAGGTTTTTAATTTCGAATTGAAACTTTTACTTTAGTTATTTAGCAGGATAAGGGTTAAAGAGTTACCCCCCCCCCCCACACACACACACGTACTAACGACGTATATGATACCAACACACATAAACACATTCTAGGTTCCTTTCGACTGACTTCCAGAACGAGGCGGGAATTTAGCATAAACTGTTTTATGATTACTTCAGACATATTGTTTCCTACGGAAAGATTTTTTTTGGCGTCGTTTAACCTTTAACATTATAACCCCATACCAAACAACCGCATGTCAATGATATTGGGAGAAAAAAATGAAAAGACTGAGGGAAAAGGAGAACCGGTATTTTCAAATATTTTTTTCACCCACTTGGAGGAAAGGTTTAGATTTTATTTCAAATATCTCTTTTTATTTAACTCACTACCAAATGACAAAATTTTAGGTTTGTCCAAATCGAAAGCATTTGCAGACGACAAAATAAAAGTAACTGAAAACTTGAAATTAGTGTTGTGAAGGGTATAAAACATTGTGGGGAAAGGAGAAAATGGTGGTTATCAGCATTTTCTCCTTTTCCCACAATGTTTTCAAAAGGCTTCTTTCTCAGGGTCGTCAAAAGTAGGGATTGTGTGGTAATGGGTTAAAAGTGGTTATGACAGAGCTTCATACTTTGTGGAATCTCAATATTTGATTTCATCTGGTTAGTTTTTAAAACATAAACGGATCCAAAATCTTTCCGTTCATATATTAAACTGTATATAGCCCATCAGTAGCTTTTGGGGGAAGAAAAATGAAATTAGGACAATATACGAAAAAAAAAAAATATCTTAAGGACAAAAGTTTAACTTATAAAACATAATGGCAATATAAAACGTATTTGTAAATATATACATATATTATACTTATATAAATTGGAGATTTCTTTTCTCATTTTTCTATTTTCGTTTGTTTGTTTAACTCCATTTTCAGCATTATTCTATCTCAGTTATATCATAGAGGCCATTGCACATATAAGTACTTTCCTGGAGTATTCTTTCGCCAACCAGTGGCTTTTTTCCCAACAGAATCACGGTGGAATAGTGCTTTCAACATTATTTCAGTCATATCACGAATCACGAAACACTGATAGGAAGTGAGAGAGGAATAAATCCTGTCCAGATGAATATTATCAGTCCTCAGAAATTAGCCCAGCTTGGCTTTCTAGTATTTATGCAATAGATACTTTTTTGTCCTTACCACAGTCAGTAAAGGGCCGATTAAAAATTATATCTTATTACATTTTCTGAGCGAAGATTTATTTACTGGTTAACAATTATTTTCCCATTTTTCATTTTATGTATAAGTTTTTCGTTTTCTTTTTTGATTATATATACACCATCTATATGCCCTAAAATCATCGTTACAGTTAAACAGAGCTCCAGATAAACGGAGTGATGTTGATTTCAAAATTGAAAATATTAATGATTCTCCACTAAACCCTATGGTGTTGGAACTCATCAGAATCGTCCTATCCAGACGATTCTAATGAGTACCCACATCATAGGGTTTATAAGAGAATTAATGAATTTAGAATTATATAGCATACCCTCTTATCTGGAGTTCTGGTTATAGTTTGTGATCGCTGTGAATCAAGACTATAGTAAATGTGCGAGCAGAATATTGACTTAAAAGTATACAAGTTTTTTGTCATCAACAAGAAAAATATAGATAAATCTATTACGGTATAGGTCAGCGACACATATACAAACAATGAAAGCATAGAAGATATTGCTGTTCTTTAGCCTACCTTGATCTATACGCTGTCTATGACTAGAACAATACTCTGAACAAAAATCTTTTTTTTTTCGAATCTGAACCAAGAATACCTGTATATTTCTTTTACAAAAATATTTTTCTAAAAAAATAATTTATGTACAAATAAGTTTATCGTTGTAAACCTTTCACGACCGCATTTTTCACTATAATAGCTGTTAGAACCTCTTTTTGTAATGAAACGGATATTCTTGTTTAATTCTGTTATATATTTCCATAGGAAACAGCCTTTTATAATTAAGTTTTCAGTTGCGATCTTTTTCCCATTTTTCATAATGTTTCTGTAAATAAAGATCATCCATATTTATCAATTTTGAAGTACATGGGTAAATACTAAAGGAATATAGCGAAGTCGAAAATTTTGTTACGTATATAATCTATCTTTATGATTTGCTAATTTGAAAACTGGTTCTAACAATAGCCAGAAGTATTGTTAATTACTTATAGCAATAGAAAATTCTATTCTGTTCTGTTCTGTATTTTAGTGTAACAAAACACACGAGATAAACGCAGTATCTGAAGAATGTTTGATCGAACAATTTGCCCAAGTTGTTAATTAATTATTTACAATTAACTGCGCACGCGAACAAGCAGCACTTAACACAATATCGATGAAAATTATTCGATGAAAAATAATACCGGGGCTCATTTAAAGTACTATCAATTCTGATTTTATTATTTTTGGAAGAGTAAAACATACAAACACTACCTACGTGTTAAACAAGCAAAATTGCCAATGAAAAATAAAGATATTTATGCTCGGAGTAAGAGATAATAAACAAGACAATATTTTTAAGATTTGAAGGAAAATAAGTTATTTTTTTGCTCTCCAGCCTCCACGATGTAAAGGGAATCGATTTGCCTTGCAGGCGCCTGGCCGATAAAAATTCCAACAATGAGACAGAACCCTTGCTTCTTAAAACCCCTAAACAGCTAAATAAGTTAAATGAAAATTTTCAAGCCGAAATTAAATTACCAATTATGTTGCTATTTCAGTTATTTTGATGAAACATATCTCCATGTCGGACAATGTAGATCCAAGATCAGACTACACGTTCTGTGCAGTCTGATCTTGGATCTACATTGTCAAAAAAAGGTTCTTAGTCGCACTTAGCTGCCTAAGGATTGGGACGTTCCTTGTTTTAACCCATTACCAAACGACAATATTTTAGACTGGTCCAAATTGAAAGCATTTGCAGACGACAAAATAAAAATGACTGAAAATTTGAAATTTGTTTTGTGAAGGGTAGAAAACATTGTGGGAAAAGGAGAAAATGCTGGTTACCAGCATTTTCTCCTTTTCCCACTATGTTTTCTAAAAGCTTCTCTCTAAGAGGCGTCAAAAGTAGGGATTGTGTGGTAATGGGTTAACCTTTTAACTTACAGAATAAGTAGGCTTGTTTCATCTTACAATAAATTCGTTGTAGAATAAATACTTTCAAAGAATGCTTGTAGGACAGACGACCAACAGTAATAACATTTATTTTCTTCACAAATAAATCTGAAAATGGTGTGACACATGGGGATTTTTTTTTTCGTAAGGATTTTTTTTCTTTTCCTTTTCAACATTTCTTTTTATTCAAAATTGGTCTAATGCAAAATGAAAAGAATGATTTTAAATGGTGTTAACTGTAAATGGAATATCCATTTGAACTTTGTTTAATTGGTATTAAACGCATTTCTTTTTAAAAAATCAATTTTAACTCAATTATATCGCAGCGACCAGTGCACCTATCCATGTTTTTCTACGGTTTCCTTCACCAATACTTTGCACAGCATAATTACCAAGCCAATAAAAGTCAACTACTGTGGGGGGACGGTAGAAATTTGCCAGCAGACTTTAACCGTGTATCATTCCTTCATCTGTGGGTTGGCAATATACAGTATTTTCTTTCTAAATTGGTAGCATTATTTCATGACTATTTTCCATAAAGTAGAGCATGCAAGTGTTTTTTTTTTTTAAAGCACTTTAAATCTAAGTTTGAGCAAAGTGGTTTCGGGGTTAAGTGACATTGGTTTGGGGTGATTTCTCTTGCAGTGGTTTTTGGTGCTTCCCTTATCTATTTTTCTATTTTGTTGACTTCATAAAGTAGGCCATGTCAAAGCTTCGAAACAATACCAATTTCAAATCTAGAGCTTATTTCAAGGCATTTAAGTATGAAGGTTAATTTGGCGCTCTACGGTTGAAAAAAGTGTCAAAGCGTATTGAGCAATTATTCTACTGCACAGATGTTTCTTAAATTTTGCATACAAGCAATAGCTTCTAATATCTTGTAAAAATTAAGAAAAAAGAAAATGTTTAAAAACAATTATTAAGTGGGACATTTTTAAAAAATATTTTTCATTCTAAAGAGTAATTGACTCAATGAATTACCTCCCTTTATCTTAAACTTCTATTTTTGCATTATTCAGTATCTTTATCATTTACAAATCTCTCATTTTCTTACGCGTTTGGGATTTCTGGATATTGAAAAAGCAACCGACTTATTAATAGTAAAATATAAACAGTCTCACTTTCATACTTACCCACCGGAGTATAATAGACTTCTTGTTCGCAGAAAAGAAACATGCGCAACACTGGTGCGCAGAGAAAACATTGAGATATGTCCTTAATACAACCAAAAGTACAGGGCATTACCAAAGATTAGCTCGTTAATTAAAAAAGAAATAGCCATGCTCTGTGGAAATGGGATTTAATGCATATGCAAAAAGTATCGACACAGATCAGCCTGCGCGGATTGCGCAGGCTGATCTGTGTCGAAACTTTTTGTCTTTCTCTTCAATTTTCTGCATGTTCTGCATGTTCAGTGATCATAGTACCTTATGATTCAGGCTATCTTTAACCGAAAAAAAAAAACCCCTTAAATATCCTCTATGTATTATACTTTTCGTAAAGGTCGTCGAAAAGTACGCAGGGGTAGGAACTGACGCGGGCAACAGGTTGTGTGCTATTTTTTTCTAAAATGCCGTTTGTAATTAATTATTTAAAATACTATTCAGGGATCGATATTGATAGGCAATTAGTGACGTTCATATCTCTGACGATCAACTTGTTTCTTCACAGCTGCGGAAAAAAATGCGTTTAGTACATTGATAAACCTTCATTAAAGTTGGATTTAAAGTAACAATAGCTGCCAAAAGTAAACAAAGCGGATGTTAAAATGCATTTGAATTTAAATCATACCTTTTGT
Source organism: Tridacna crocea (assembly GCA_943736015.1). Classification (NCBI taxonomy): domain Eukaryota; kingdom Metazoa; phylum Mollusca; class Bivalvia; order Cardiida; family Cardiidae; genus Tridacna; species Tridacna crocea. The sequence continues at coordinate 17,063,364 of OX031070.1, forward strand.
AAGTATGGAAGTTATTGTGAAGATGGCAATCTGTTATTGAAAGGTCGGTCCAAATGTTTGTCGCTGACAGAGATTTTTTTTTTAGAAGTAGGTTTAAAGTTGCCAGGCCACTCTATCTTCTGTTTTTAAGTCTTTGCCTGATTTTTTTTTCTGTCAGCGACTAGACAGCAACAGTTATGGCCCTTGGTTCACTATCGGCTGTTTATGTTTATCATTAATATATATTGTATATGGCAAGATACATGTATTTGTATAAGTCTATAAAATCTATCTGTATCAACTAAATCTCGAACCGACCACACAATAACAAATTGGCATCTTCACAATATTTTCCATAAATTTAAATGATATTAAGTAGATTCAAATGCATTTCAGCACCTGTTTCGTCTTTTTTTTTTCCAGTTACTGGGCCTTTAAACATCTATTGGGTTTGAAATGAGCCATGCTTCGTGAAAAGGGGGGCTTACAGAATCTGCAATAAGTATCGAGTCGGATCAGCCTGCGCAATCCGCGCAGGCTGATCTGGGTCGAAACATTTTGCTATAGATCAATTTTCTGGTTGTCCTAGTACCATTCTACCTGTGTAGGCTGACAGGGGTTGATTCTTTTTACAGATACATTAAGCAATCCGCCGGGGCTGACCCTGACCTGGATCGAAGTGTTTTGCCATTGATCAATGTTCTGCTTTTCTAAGTACCATTCTACCTACACAGGCTGACAGGGGTCGATACTTTTCGTAGATGTAATATGTCCTATTTTCAAAGTGCATGGTACATGTGCTTGGTTGATGTTTTAACCTGTTTCCATGTTATGTGAGCCATCACGCAAAAAAAAGGAACCATCTAGGAATTTTGTACAGATCAACGATAGTGCAGGTCAGTTGAAGTCCGTCAATTGAAAATGTTTGTATAAAAAGGTACAATGACCACTTTTCATACAGAAAATGTCATTAAAGCGAAAAAATGTCAACCCTGGTCAGCCTGCGCAATTCGCGCAGTCTGACCAGGGTTGACACTTTTTCGCAGTTCCGAGAAGGTCCCTTTTTGCGTGATGGGTCATATATACAGTTTCATTTATACCGCGGTTGATAGGTCCCGTATCCTCCCTGCCTAACGTGTCTTTCACTAGTCTTTCGCATAATATTTTTTCACCAAGGCAATGGTTTTTTTATACATCGACATTTGCAAAACAAGTTGGCTAAACGATAGCATATGCCTCAGTATAGTCTGAAAAAAAGGGTAGTCCTCGTTTGTACGTCAGTTCCAATTTTACAAAAATGTTAGTTTTTTATACCCCCGCAAAACGAATGTTTTCGGGAGGTATACTGGAATCAGCCTGTCTGTCCGTCCGTTCGTCCGTGTGCCCTGTTTCCGTTCGTGCTTCCGTCTGTGTACAAACAATTGCCTGTTTCTGTCAAAGCGCCGGCGGGGGTATTAAAGGTGGCCCTTCAGATTTTGGGATGAAAATTTTACAAAAGCGCAGAAAAATATACTCCAAAAGCCTTTTAATTTTCATTGATAGAACACCAGTAGTCGAAAGCCGCCCGACAACACGAGAAATTAGAGATTCACTACGGCCCAAGGGGAGACACGTTCTATTTTTAGATGATCAATGCGCTCATTTACTTACAGGAATACACAGAAGAAGCTTCAAACATAGCGTCCGCGGAAGACATTATGGAAAATAATTATTAAATGTTTGTTATGATAGGGAATTTAAGAGTTATGAGTCACGTGCCAGTCACTTGACATTCCCACAATGCTTTATTGATTTTTGGCGCGAAATCTAAAAATACCTTAAAAGGCTACGTAGCCTTTTAGGGGAATACCATCGAAATTCTTTTTTTTTAACAATTTTATGAATGACAATGACAATGACAATGACAATGAATCTTAATTCTGGATGATTTGTATTATTATTTCATATGAATTTCAGTGATATATATATTTTTCAATTTGGTGAGATGTAAAAATTCTAAATACCCACCTTTAAGTCATATTCAGTGTCAGCTCAAGTTTATTCTAGCTACCATCTACAAATTGACAAAGAGCATACGGCTTTAGTTGTTCTATGTTACACTATATGCTTGCTATATTTTAATTTCGATGCGCATTGTGCATTTTTCTGTCTACGTGCACATAACAGACATTTTTCTTTGAACAAAAACATCCACCCGATTCAGGCAATGATGCATGTCCCGATAGCGAGCAAAAATACTCATTAAACTTTCATTGTGTTCCTTTTCCCCCGTTTAGAGAACATTCGGATAATGTTTATGGAGAGAACGAAACCAGATCTATAGGTCTGTATTTACACACAGATTCTTAAGAACGTTCTCAGTTTTATTCGTCAAAATTTTCTAAATTTGAAAGTAACACAACTTCTGATTGGCTAAACCATTTGGTTTAGCCAATCAGAAGTGGTGTTACTTTCAAAGTTAGAAAATTTTGAAGAATAAGACTACAAACGTTCTTGAGAATGGTTGGGGACCTAGACTGCGCTACCGTGCAGTCTGATCTTGTTCTACTTTCTGCGATACATAAATAACTGCCACCAAGAGTTAAATGATAGTTACGAGCAGTTTCTGTTTTATTCTCCACAATCTTTTCAAATGCTTTATTCCCACGAGTCCATGAAATAGGACATTGTTTGGTATAAAGATTAAATAAGGCCATATATCAAACAGTACCAGAATGATTCCAATTGTCGTCTGCAGAAGTGAGTCGCGTGCAAATGGGAAAAGCGTTAACTCTTTACCAGACGACACTATGGCTTGCGACACGCGAGAAGGGGTATTTGGACGTTTGCGTAGAGTGTCGTCTCGGATCAGCCTGCGCAGTCCGCGCATGCTAATCCGAGACGGTATTTTACGACTACATTAGATTTTGAGCTACATTAGGCTTGCACAAAACAGAAAATTACATAAAAACAGAAAGCGTTGTTTCGGATTAGCCTAAGCTTGATCTGTACTATTCTTTTTGTAAAAGATATTTTGACAATACAAGCCGTATGGGATATGTAACATTTTTCTAAACATCTTTTACTTGTTAGATTTACATTTTTGTTCATTTATTTTTGGCACAAATATTTTACCCATTACAGCATAGGAAAAGACTTGGTCTTGGAATTTACAATTTTAGAATTTAAGCAAATTTACAATCATAAGTGAATAGGGGGTTTGTGTGGTACACTATTTACTTGATCCAAATCTCATCCGTTTCAGATATAAAATACTTAAAACTAAACAATGATAGTAAATTCGAACAATGGCCTGTTCGAACCATAGAATTTATCATAATAAATAATGCAAATAAATTGTGCTCTGGCAAAAGGGGGTTTTATGCATCTCTGACAGGCATGGCACCAAAAAGGTCATCATATACATAGAGAATATGTTTTTTTTTTTGTGAAAGATTGAAATTTATTCCATCGAGTGAACACCATCGGTGGCACAGCCGCTCGTGAAAATATCACCGATGGTGTTCACGAAATGAAATTAATTTCGATCTTTCACAAAAATATTATATTATTTTATGCTTTAATCCCTTTATGGGAGCAGCTTTATCGAAATCCGGTACAGTTCTTTTCAGTTATTCCCTGTGGCGTACCCCTACCGCATAGCAAACCAATACAATATTATGTCAAGCGCGAGAAATGTAAGGTAAATGACGTCATATTTATATCTGGTTGTGAGTCACGCGCAATTTACCTAGGTAACTAGAAAATAAAAATCGGTATTTTCACCGGTCGCATCCGTGGAATATCGAAAAATATTTTTACTGCTATTTCTCGATAACCTACAGGAAAGCATGAAATAAATGTAATTATCATAATAGATCCATAAAATAATTTTTGTATAACTGGGGTACGCTGGTCCTTTAACACGACCAAAAAATGTACCAACAGCAAAATGTTTCGACTCAGGTCAGTCTGCGCGATCCGCGCAGGCTGACCTGAGCTGAGTCGAAACTTTTTGAAGATGCAATTTCATGTCTTTAGTTGACCATTCATCCGATTTTCTGATTTCTCTTTCCAGGCGTTACGGAACTAAGTGTGCAGGATGTACCTTGGGTATATCACCAAGCGATCTCGTACGGAAAGCCAAAAACAAGGTGTTTCATCTCAAATGTTTTACGTGCTTAATTTGTCGTCGAGAACTGTCCACGGGAGAGGAGCTCTATATCATGGACGAGAACAAATTTATATGTAAAGACGATTATATAGCGAGTAAAATGGCAGGTAAGACAGAAATTTCATTGAAATATAGTGTTTTAGGTTTTAAAGGGACTCTACACTAGATTTCGTTTAGAAAGGGTTTTTGGGAATTCTGAAAGTAGCAACAGCTGACAAAGGCAAACGGTGCATGTGTCCAAATGCATTTAAATTTAAATCATTCTATTTAAAAGTACAGAAATTATTGTGAAAATGATAATCTGTTATTGTACCGTCGGCCAAAGTATTAACTGCTTGCAGAGAACTTATTTTCAAAACTGGAACAAAAGTTACAAGGTTACAAGGTCGTTTTTAATTTATGCATGATTTCAAAACACTTGGACCGACCACACATTAACAGATTACCACAATAGTTTTCATACTTTTAAATGGTATAATTAAAATTTAGATACATTTCAAGACCCGCACTTATTTGCAACTATTGGGTCTTTTATCAACAAGACAGACAGTCTTTTTTCGCGCGCAAAAATGTCTCTGAAGTTTCGACATGGATAGATATAGATGTAGAAAACACTTTTCTCTTTAATGACATTTTCTGTATGAAAAGTGGTCATTGTACCTTGTTATATAATCATTTTTGAATTATGAATTTAAACTGACCTGCACTATCGTTGATTTTTTTTTTCATATAATTGATGTACAGAATTCCCAGATGGTTCCTTTTTGCGTGATGGGTCACATTTATCAGACGGTTTGCAAAGAAGAATGATATTTTTCCAAGGCGGTTCATAGACTTAATTTATCATTCATAACTCACCACTAATACACTGCACACGAAAACGAAATGCAAACTTAACCATAAGAAATAATAATAATAATAATAAAAAAACATTTTTTGACAAAAACCTGATGCAGAAAAATGAAGTCGATTTGACGTAAATAGCTTGTCAACTCGCCCCCCATGCTAATTTCACAAGCGTCTTTTATCTTTGCCACACTGGCTCGGGTTTCTTTTGAGAGCGATTCGACGAAAGCTTATCCGAACGTATCGCCATTTTATCTACAAAAATTTACATAGAGTCATTAATCAAATGTAATTTAGAAGATTTTGCATAAAATCTTTATCCTGTATTTCTTTCGGTGCACCTTTTTGGGGGTACCTTCATTTTGAGACCTGGGCCAGTTCAACAAGTCTGAAGAATGTCCTTGGTCTTATTTTCCAGAATTTTCTAAATTTGAAAGTAACACAACTCCCGATTGGCTAAACCGTTTGGTTTAGCCAATCAGGAGTTGTGTTACATTCAAAGTTAGAAAATCTTGCAGAATAAGACCAAGAATGTTCTCAAGAATGGTTCGTGAATATGAACCCGACTCTGACTTACCAACATTTTTAAACTATACTTATATTATATGTATTATTCTTTAGAAACTTTTAAAGCCCCAATAGTAAACAAAAATATACAGTGCCATTGTTCAAATGTATATGAATTTAAATCATGGTCTTTAAAAATATGGAAAAAATTGTGAGGATGACAATCTGCTATTGTTCAGTTGGTCCAAGTGTTGTTCACTGGTAGAGAAAAAGAATTTTAGAATCGGTTAAAAGTTTAAAAAAAATCCAGGCACTTGGCAACTGCTGACCTACTTTTAAAATTCAATTTTTGCCAGATACTCATACTTGAACAAAGCATGCAATAAAAGACTTGCCACTTTTACAAATAATTCCATTCATGGAAATATCATGATTTGAATTTACATGCAATATAATACCTGCATTGTTAACATTTTTGGCAACTATTGGGACTTTAAATATCAATGTCTTTACAACTCAGGATTCTTTGATAAAGGGTTAATCACTTAACTTTGTCCCTCTCCCTCAATGGTCTGCAAAAGCTATGTGTGAGAAATATCAAAAGTGTTTTTTGTCTCAAACGATCAGGATTATCATGAAATGCTAAATATATTGTCCAGAGCTCAGATATAGGGAATGATTCTGATTTTAAAATAAAGTAAAAATCTCGATTACTCTCCACTAAACCCAATGTTGTGGGTACTCATTCGAATCATCTCAGGGCCAAAAGTATTAAGCTTGTGGACCCGTAATAGAAAACAGCTATTTTCACTATAATATTATCCCTACAAAATTTGCTTTTATTTAAAATGAATATTATTGTACTACTTTAACCGAACCACTTTTTCCTGTTTTTTCGTTCTCAGAATTATCATTTATAAAGCTAAAAAGTACAATATTCTCATTACGAAGGGAGATAATAATTACCTCCCTTTTCTGGAAATTAATAAAAATATCAACAAATAATTTCTAGATAAAAATAAAAAAAATAATCCTGTTCGATTAAAAATGAGCAAAAATATTATATATATAAATCTATACTTATCATCTATCAAGAAATTTTATTCCATGATGCACTAAAAGTGTTACGGGTCTACTACCAGAAGCGAAGTCGATTGGTATTCGGACAGATGCAGCATTTTCTTTTTTTTCCACTATATTCAGCTACCTATATTAGGACACATCCCTCAACTCAGACACATCTAATTTCTCGTCTGGAAATCCCTTTAATCTGAACAACTATGAACTTTTATCACATGGTGAAGAAATAGGAAAGAGTAGCTGAAACAATAATTTAAGGGACCTGAGCTGTAGTGTTCTATCCCATTCGATCAAGAGAAAATATACCAAACAAAATATTAGACCTGTCTATACCAAGGACAATTGTCGACGATAGATTTAGTGTCTGTCAGTCGAAGGGATTCTTCTTTGAAAGAGAAAAGGTAGAAAACATCGTGGAAAAAGGAGAAAATGCTGGTTACCAGCATTTTCTCCTTTTCCCAGGATGTTTTCAGAAACCTCTTTTATCAAGTTCGTATAGACAATTGCCTGGGATTGACGGTGATATTAATGAGATTCTCAGATCTGTCGGTGTGAATTTTAACACCGCCTTATCTCCAACTACAACAATCTTGCGAGTCACGGCTTTTTGAATGTTAAATAAGTGTAGAGAAATGGCCGATAATACGCAAATCTAATATCAAGACATATCGTGGAAAGGGGGGGTTGTTGTTCCTTCTAGGCAAGGGGAACACCACCAAAGAAGAGTAAATATTCCCTTTTCTATTCCAATCCGACCCACAGAATGACTCCTGTCAAAAGACATTGAACTGAAGCTATGGTGAACCATATCTATAACTACCGTAGGTCATGCACGTAACTTTTTGTTGAGTCTTAGGTCATACAAATAACTTTGGAAAGTCTTAGGTCATGCATGTAACTTTTTCTAAGTCTAAAGTGTTGCACATACCTTTTGTAATTTCTAAGGTAATACACATACCTTTTACGAAGTCTTAGGTCTGGCACATAACTTTTTATGAAGTCTTAAGTCTTACACATACCTTTATAAAGTCTTAGGTGTTACACATACCTTTATAAAGTCTTAGATATTACACATGCCTTTATAAAGTCTTAGGTCTTGCGCATAACTTTTTATAAAGTCTTAACTCTTGAACATAGCTTTATGAAGTCTTCGGTTTTACAAATACCTTTATAAAGTCTTAGGTCCTACACAACCTTTTATAAGTCTTAGATCATACACAATTGTGTCCTACGTCATTCACATACTTTTATTTTATTACGTTCTAGGTCATATACATTACTTAAATGAGGTCTTGGGTAATAAAGATTACTGTTTTAAACTCTTGGGTCAAATAGTGACATTTCTAAAGTCTTATAAAGCCTTTGAGAATGAAAAAGGTCATTGAGTCCTTCTCAGTATCATAAGGTTTAACCCTTTACCACACAAAAGCGACTTTTGACGACCCTGAGGAAGAAGCCTTTTGAAAACATTGTGGTTACCAACATTTTCTCCTTTTCCCACAATGCTTTCTGCCATATCAATAAACATTTGCACCATTTGAGCCACACTGAAATTGTTGTCTGCGAATGCTTTCAATTTGGACAGGGCTAAAATTTTGTCGTCTGGTAAAGGTTTAATGATATTTCTAAATTGTATTTTGTACGTTACGTTGCCGACATATTTATTATGCAACAGACAACGCCAGTGCACACGCTTGAATCGGAAACAGGGTGTGGAATAACCATTTTCTTCAAGTCTGCTTCCCCAAGAGGACATAAATGTGTTTGATTTACAAGATATCGCGGTCGAGGATGAGTTCCATCGCAAGATAAGGTGATACCATACACACGTGCTTTGCTCTTCCCGGAGATAAGTGACTGTGACGTTATAATTGCTTGATTTGGTGTAGTGTTACCTTTATTTGTTCAGAGAAAAGAATATTGAGTGAATATATGATAGAATGGGTACTGTCAGCCTTCGGCACCACGGGCAAATGTAGATCTACTTTTCATTTCGCAAGTCAAAATTTCTTATTAACCTTTTACCAGTGAATGCATCCATAGATCTATATATTTTTCTTGGAATCGTATAAACTATGAGGTTACATTCAGTAAAAAAGGCACAATTTTTCGCCTTATCATCGCGGTTAAAAGCACGGTCGTTTTGCAATTGGTAGTCTAATTTTATTACATCAGATATGACGTCATCATACTGATTCGACTACAGATTCTCAAAACCGATGCATGGTCTCGGTCATTTAACCTTTCACTGGCATGATTCATATACATATTTTGTATACATAAAAAAAGAAACATACAGAACAGAGAGAGAGAGAGAGAGAGAGAGAGAGAGAGAGAGAGAGAGAGAGAGAGAGAGAGGGGTGATTAATTCGCACGAAGAATTCGTTAAAGCTCGTTTCTTCTCTAAGTACCGACGCATCAGAAACGGTCTTTGCCCAGTGTTACAAACTCCGGAGTGAAACAACGTATAATCCTACACAAGCCACCATAATCTCGGTCGGATTACTGTTTTAGGGGCGATTTCCATAAAAAGTGAACAGAAATGGGAATTCTTTATACTGGTGGATTACAGAACCGTGTGGTCAGGAGGCGATCGAAGATGAATGTGTCATAAAGTTGGTACCGAACGTATCAGAGTTCTGTCGTAAAACACAACGAAACTTGTAGTTTATAGAGGGTGTCAAAGTCGAGACCTTGTAAGACCGGGCCCGCATTTACAAACCATGCATTTCCGAACACTCTTAGTCTAATTTTAAAAATTTTCTAAATTTGAAAGCAACACAGCTTGTGATTGGCTAAACCCTATCCGCGCAGGCTGACCTGAGTCGATACATAGAGGTTATTTGCTTTTTACGGTGAAAGATCGAAATTTATTTCATCGAGTGAACACCATCGGTAATATTTTCACGAGTGGCGCAGACAGACACTCTATTTATTTCATGCTTTTAATCCATTCTTAGAGGAACTTTATCAAAATCCATTACAGTTCTTTTCAGTTATTCCTCGTGCCGTACCCCCTCCGCATAGCAACGCATTACAATATTACGTCAAGCGCGAGAAATGTAAGGTAAATGACGTCATATTTCCATCTGGTTGTAAGTCACGCGTATTTTACCTAGGTAACTAGAATAAAAAAAATCGGTATTTTCGCTGGTCGTAACCATTTAAACATCGAAAAATATTTCACCGATATTTCCCGATAACCTACCGTAAAGTATGAAATATTTTTTGTTATCGGTCAATTTTCTATAATTGGCTTACAACACGCGAAAAGGGGCATTCGGACATCTGCGTAAAGTGTTGTCTCGGGTCAGCCTGCGCAGTCCGCGCAGGCTAATCCGAGACGGCACTTTCCGTTTATATGATTTTTTTTCTGTTTTGCAGAAGTCTACTGTAGCACAAAATGTGATGAAGTCGTAAAGTGCCGTCTCGGATTAGCCTGCGCGGACTGCGCAGGCTGATCCGAGACGACACTTTACGCAAATGTCCAAATGCCCCTTTTCGCGTGTTGGAAGCCATAAATATACTACGTCGATAAACTATTCTTGACCTTCTTCCCATTGGAGGAAACATACATGCACGTCTGCGACCCATAAGACAACCCTATATTTCATGGAAAGTAGTGCAAAAATTCACGTAGCCCTAGCTCCACTGTATGTCTGCATACTATGATAACAGAGCAATTCTGTGTTAAAGAGAGACTATTGTCTTGTTTGTATATTTCTTTTTAGCGTTTGAAAATAAGAAAAAACAAGTATTTTTTTTTCATTCACAAGCATACAAGGCTCACCATCTTCCAGGCAGATGGTATTCTACTAATACACATTGTACATTCCGGGTGCAGAACTGGACTACGTTTTCAAACGACAACCGTTGCAAGTCAGAATCAAATTAAAAGTTTACCAAATAAGATTCATTCAGCTACGATCAGCTAGTATGTAACCTATGCACAGGTCATTTATTAACCCTTTACCTCATATGCCAATTTTAGGCTCCTTCATTTCAGCCGCAAATATACATATGATGTCAAAAACATGGACAAATGGGGAAACAATTATCTGATTGAGTGAAAAACATTGTGGGAAAAGGAGAAATTGCTCGTTACGAGCAATTTCTCCTTATCCCACAATGTTTTAAAAGCTGTGTGTTGTTGATGTGTCAAAATGAGTATCTATGGAGTAAAGGGTTAAAACAGTCCCTACTGGCTTGTATAATATATTCGGTATAAGCCCTACTTTTCCCTATTATAAGGGATCAGTCATGTGTCATAGCAGTCAGGCTAAACTTCGAAGAATATGATAGGCGCAGACAACTATACAAGGCTAATGCAAACAGCTGCCATGACAGGTTTGAGCTGAGCTTTGCCGCAGCTGTATCTCTACAAACTTTTCAACTTTTTGATTTGCTATATTTTCATTGACTGAAAAAGCTTTACGTGTCCGGGGTAATCACCAATCATTCCCAAGAAATGTCTCAGTCTTATTCTCCAGAATTTTCTAAATTTTAAAGTAATACATCTAATCGGTTGTGTCCATTCTAATTTACTATACTCACATACACTACATAACCTATTTCTCATACCAACACACTGGCTGCAATGTTATTGGCCTTAGCAAGACCAATACATACGGTATTACTCTGATCGTTTACTCTATCAACGTACTCTAAAATCTTCATATTGTTAATCATATGTAGTGAAAAACTACTTTAGTTTGCTTTACTCATATACTCTGCAGTATCCTTACAGTTTGTAATAAACCTATACACACTTCAACATTATCACTGTTTATCATACTTATATACTCTGCAATACCCTGGTTATTTGCTATAAACATTTACACCCTGCAGCATTATTGCTGTTTATAATACTTTACTACTCTGCAAACCCCTTGTTATTCACTTAATACATATAAACCCTGCAATATTATTGCTGTTTGTCATACTTATATACACTGCAATACCCTTGTTATTTGCTATAAACATATAAACCCTGTGAACTTTTTATATCTGTTTTTAATACTTATATACTACAATACCCTTGTTATTTTCTATAAATAAATAATCTCTGCAACATTATTGTTGTCTATCATACTTATATACATGTACACTACAATCAAGCCTATACCCATCTTCGCGAGCCAAGCTTACGATCACTTACCTTGGCTGACTGAGCCCGATTTCGAGATTCCTGCGATGCGCCCTCTATTGGATGCTGGTTATTACCCCCCTTTTCACCATATTTCTAAAAGCAAATGAAATATCGTTTTACAAACCGCTTACGAATACACATGAAGCGATAAGCAGACATCCACCTGGGTTTCCATGTTTACCTTCTATTCGAAAGGTAGCGACCTTGTTCTATTCTTATCAAAGATGAAATGCTTCGAGCGATTTCATTCGTTGCAGCTAGAGCTGGCTGCATCCATTGAAAAAGCGTATGGGGGGAATGTAAAAATCAAGCTCGATCCGCCAAGGGTAAAGTAGCGTAGTGATTCGTCAGTCTTGACTTGCGAAGATGGCCTATACCAAAAAATATCGCTTTTTTAAAAGGTATCTTTGGGAGACAAGTCTATATATCGGACAGTGTAGATCCAAGATTAGACTTCATGTTTTGTGCAATCTAATCTTGATCTATACTGTCCGAAAAAAAAAACAAACAAAAAACAAAGGTCCATGAGACCCACCAAGTAGGCCAATAGTTTGTTAACTGCTTCCAGACTTACGAAGATATATCAATTTCAAATTTCCAAACAAAAGGAACGTGGGGTGCAGAAATATGCAATGTTTCCCGACAGAAGTCCTTCAATAGTGTTGTCTGTCTCACACTCTCACAGCAATTTGTTCAAATACATCAATTTCAACATTTATGCAATTACCGAGCCGGCAAATATAACGTTTGTGGGTACTAGAATTGCCCCTAAACACATTAACGCAGTTTCAAATAGGGATAACCACGTTAGTGGGGTCTTGATGCGATTTGAGGCCTCCTAATGTGATTATAGCCGCGAGATTGCGATTGATACCAGCGTTTACTCGGAACTCTTCCTTCTGATTAAGCGCTGGGTCCCGAAGCACAATCCAATATTCAAATTGAATGAAATAATTCTGGGAAAAAATGCGAAGAGAGCGTAAAAATCGATTAACGAAAGTGAGGAAATCAGATAAATTTATAGTCCACTAAATACGTAAATCTGTCACATATTTTTTTTCTTTTTTTCCCATCAAAGCTAAATCCGCACTTATTCTTTTGGGTGCTAGTCTCAATAAGTTTTAAGTCTAGCGTTTGCTAGAATCTAAATTTTATCAGTTCAGAAGCAAAATAATTTTCCAAGGGGTTTTATAGAGACACTGGTCAGTTCAATGATATTTCCACAGCGTAGATCATTGTTATGGACAGATCTCCAGTAACATTTCATTATGGGTTTGGATTTTTCAGATAAGCGGAAAAGTAAATTCGAAATGAGCTGTGAACAAAATGTGCAAAATGTACAAAATCTGATAAAAATAATCACTATGCATTTAGATTCTAAATTCAAAGGTAGATATTCAGATTTGTATTCTCAAAATGATTTATCGTTGAATTATATAAGATAATAACCGACACATCGTTAGTAAGTAAGAGGGGCACATTCGAAATTCTTATTCGGAACAGTATGCTGACGTCGTATCTGGTGTGATAAAAACAGACTAGGCTACTGCTTGCAAAGCCATTACTTAAATACGAAAAGTTCCTTCTTTGTACTAAATATAACCTCACAGTTTACACGATTGATACATTTTATGTGACTGCAAACAAAAATGCACCGTATTGTATTTTTCGGTGATGGAAAAGAAATTTAGATTACAACTTAAAAATCAAATTGGCTCCTTTAAAATTTTACCTTGACGACAATAGCACCGATATTTCTTTTATCTATTATTTTGGAATGTATTTAGCTCGAATGATTTAAGATTGAACTTCTTTGGACTTTTTCTCGTTGTTTTGAAAGTCTATCGCATAAATCTAAAATGTAAATCCAAATAAAGCGATGTGTATAACCAAGTCACCCTCAGAGATTTCCCCACAATTACTCGAGGTATTTTATTCAACATGGGGGACAGACACACACATCAACCCACATTAGTACTGAAACTAGACCCGAGCAGTTTAAACTGACATTGACAGTGTGAAAATCTGTAACAAACGGCGATAATTGCGATGGCACCGGCTATTAAGATGTAAGAATTTTCTTTGCCGCCAACGATATGTGTTTGGTACGTGTTACTGCGCGAGATAATGAGCGCGCAACTGTTATTTCACCGCTTCCTGTCACAATACATCACTCTACGCCGCGGAAAAATAGTTCATGTCACTAACAAGAATGCCACAAATTCATGAGCATATCAATGCGATTTCTCTAACTTCTCAAGTCCTTCTTTTTTTATCGTCATTTCTTGTTGTTTCGCCATTTAGTGAAACGGTTGACCTATTGCGGCGCCAGAATTCAGTCTGGGGATCCATTTAACTCCTTTACTGCCTAATAAATAAAATAGTTCCTTTAAGCGATCTTAAAAAGACATCCCAATGCAAATGGACAATTCTTGGCCAAATTTTAGAATCAAAGATTGAAAGATGCATATCAAAGATCAGACTGCACGCTCTGTGCAGTCTGATCTTGATTTACATCGTCAACACGAGGTAATTAGATCAAGTAATTCGATGATAAGGGTTTGGGCGTCTACAGCGTCGATGGAAAGTAATCTACTTTCAGAACGGTCCAAGACAATTAAGGAATGTTTCGATTATGTTCCTCGTCCACACGGTTGAATGAACGCTAACTGCTGTTCGGTTGTAAACAAATCAAAGAGTGGTTTTTGTAAACTTAGCCCAGCAATCGTTAGGATGCTGTTGTTGTTGTTGTATGTTTTACATCGAGAGTTCGGGGATTGCAGAAACTTATTGCTGGTCAGCTTAGATCCAATGTGCTATACTGATGAATTTTTCTATAACTCTGTTTTAAAATTAAAGACGTATTTTTATCGATGCTAATGATTCCTCAGTAATATCGCAGCGGTCAGTGCATCTATCTAGACTTCTTTTCCGAGATTTCTTTTACGGGAACTTAGAAAAACATCCTTTCAGGGTCACAGGCTACTTTTCCTCATAGGCATCGTCGAAATATTGTTCAGCCACGAGAAAGGAAAGACTTTGGAAATAATCTGACCAGTTCTAGGAAATGAACAATTGAATTTTGATATGGCCTGTAACACACGAAAAGGGACATTCGGGCATTTCCGTAAAATGTTGTCTCAGATCAGATACGAAACGACAATTTCCGTTTTTATGTTGTTTTCCGTATTGCGCAAGTCTACTGCAGCACAAAATCTAAACCAATTCTTGTCATTATGAGAGCTTTTAGCCATCGATTTGGATTATACCAAACGTCCAGTGTTGTCCACTGTATTTCGGTGGCCAAAGCACCAAAGCTTGACAGATGTTCCTTTACAAATCTGGAAAAAAAGACCATGAATGTTCATGGGAAAGGTTTGTAAATAATGATTCATTCTTGCTACTTTACAAATGCCTACCCTGGCGCACGACGCGTCACATGTTGAAACAGTTTATAGACAAAACAAAGATGCGATCAATTTTACATTTCCTATGACAAAAATGCATTGTGTGCATTTAAGCAAATGTATTTATTTACACTTGTAGCAAAAAAAGGAACCCGCCGAGGTACATGATCGATGGGGGAAAAAAACCTCCACACCATGTTTGTTTTTGTTTAGGCCTGTAAAGTATCATTACCGTCTAAATTCTGTCAAAACTGGCGCACTATTTCTACGAGCTGCATTCTTTATGGGCGATTACATTCAGGGGTAAAAAGCAAACAACTGAAACGTATATTTCTTTCTTGCTTCTTGGCGTAACCATCTTACTTCAATTTTTTTACCTATATCGTCGGTTTACTCCAAAAACCTCCTAACTACAACTTGTTTCAAGCTGTAGTTATGAGGTTTTTGAAGTAAACCGACGATATAAACGCATGGCCACATGCAACCGCTGTCTGCGGATGCCATATATTCTTCGAAGATTGACCTGTCTGCTATGATGCACCAAGATCCCCGTCAGGATCAATATTAATACACGGCGTTTAAGCTAAAATGCTCTGTCGCTAAAAATGTAACATGCAGAAAAATGGCTACTTGTAATACGTCTGTGGAAAAATCAACCACATTTCGCGCTCGAAATTTCTTTGAAATATAATAGTCTAAAACGGGAAGAATATTTTAAAAATTCCATTCTTAACTACATAGCTTTTTGACTACAGTTTTTAAATGTAGACAAGGGGAAAACCGAGATTTCTGCAATAGAAATTTAAAGAATTAATGATCCCATCAATGCTTGGGTTATACAAGGGCTATTTTTTCAAGCTGATAGGGGTTATGTTTATACCTGATTGGTGCACATATGCTGGCTATCCATGGCTCGATGAATCGTGCCAGGTAGCATTTTAATGATTTAGGGCAAATTCTATTTTGAAATTCGTTTCATCGATTGCGGTCTTGGAAAGTAGTCCGGTTCTGTACCTAGAATGCCCCAAATCAGACAGAAATGTATTTGAAAAAATGCCAACAAGCTACAAACAATGCAATTGCAACAAAGCATTCATTATGTGCGCTCAATGTAAATGGTGCCGCATGATAAGCTGTGGTCTCAAGTTGAAAAATGGTACGCTAAGAACTGTACACATTGTAATATCATTCTCGCATACCTCAAATGAAGTATGGGAATGGGCATATAGAAATCAGGTCGTCTGTCCGTCCGTCCATAGAAACCATTGTGTGTCCTTTGCTTTATCTCATCCTGAAATATTTTCCAAATTAGAAAGTAACAAAACAGAAACATGCTTCTTTATCTCATCCTGAAACATTTACCAAATTAGAAAGTAACAAAACTTCTGATTGGCTAAACCATTTGGTTTAGTCAATCAAAAGTTTCGTTACTTTCTAAATCCAGAATATACTAACAATATTCTTGAGAATAGTAGGTGGATTTGGACCCTTGACATCCGTACTCGAATACATATCGATACAGAGTGTTGCTGTGTTTTGTCTGCCCAATTTAACAAGCGAGTCCCAAACAAATTGACGATAAAGTAAACGGCCATTTAGACTTGGTGATTAATTGCTACACTATAGACTGGCGAAACGCTTTATTAATTGTTTTTAGAAACTCATTTATCATAATTTAGCCAATCACATCGCACTGTTTGTAGATTGATGTCATTAAGGCCGTTTTCAGCCTCGTTTAAGGAGTTTTCGCATTTTTTTACAAGCTAGCGGGTCTTTGAGACCCTGTCCTTCATTTTCTAAATATTTTTTCCCTTCTTACTTTTGTGCAGCTGCTCTTTACCCCTTCTTACTTTGTCTGTCTGTCTGCTTGACAGGAATTTTCTGAACACTGGCTGCCATATAGTCACTGATACCAGATGCATTGTAATTTTTTCTACTGTCCTTTCACTTTTCTTTTTTTTCTTATGACTTTAATTCATCTCTATGATCAGTTTAATTCAGAAAAAAATCTGACAGACAAAAAATGGAATTAAATATGCAAAGAAACAGTGCAAAAATAATTGAGGGGTGTTGAAAACGCAAATTTCGGTAAAGAACACAGCAAAAAGCAAATGGAGCTTTGGGTGTATGAAAACGAAAGGTGGTATTCCTCATATGTACATAGACGTAGCAAATACAGTATGGCACCAACAGAAAGAAGTTGCCCTATTGCACTCAATTATTTCAAATCGGATATTCAGATCACTGGAATTTCCTTTTTTGTCCTATCTTTAAATGAAACGATCTCATAAAGACACGTGAATGACATATGACACTATGAATTATTCTTGCTATTGGCAATACACGTGGTATATGTCTGGACTGTTTTGAGTGTAAGAATCTATGCAATATCTATCTATCTATCTATCTATCTATCTATTAAATTAGTTAACACTTCATGGACAGTTCCAGATAGAGGGAGTGATTTCAATTTCAAAATTTAAAAAAGGAATTATTCTCAACTAAAACCTTTGTAACTTTGGCGCTTTGCGACCGGAAGCTCAATTAACTTTCACGGTGACAGATATGACGTCATCGAACCTATTAGGGTACGGTGCAGCCAGTGAACACATGCATGAGCTAAAACTGGTCTGATTTCTCCTCATACGTATTGATAAAAGCCATTTTCTGTTCTGCATTGCATTGCTACTTCATAGCGCGCATTACTACAACCCCCCCCCCCCCCACCAATTTTTGGGACAGTGATGCGTCATATCAGGCAGGTCGAATCTTTGAAGAATATGACATGCGCAGACAACGTTGACCATCCATTATAGAATATTTCTCAAACTGAAACATTTTAGTTCATGTGACATTCCACTAGTATTTTTGTTCTTTGTATAGGGGAATCTTATGTACCTTTAAGGGCTACGGTTTATGTACCCTTTTAAGAAAATACCGGTGAACGATGATAAAGGAAAGAAAACTAGAAACTGTCACACGAGCACTTCCTCGGAGGGAAAACAAAAAGCCAAGAGACTACTTGTTTTTTTTTTTCAGAAACCTGCTTTCTAGCAGTTAACTTATTACCACACAATCCCTACTTTTGACACCCCTGAGAAAGAGGCCTTTAGAAAACATTGTGGGAAAAGGAGAAAATGCTGGTAACCAGCATTTTCTCCTTTTCCCACAATGTTTTCTACCCTTCACAAAACAAATTTCAAATTTTCAGTCATTTTTATTTTGTCGTCTGAAAATACTTTCAATTTGGACAAACCTAAAATTTTGTCGTTTGGTAATCAGTTAAAATGAGAAAGGTTTTTACTTTTTTTATTCAAACAAATATTAACAAAGCCATCTTCTGTGAAAAGATGGCTTAATGCATTTGCAAAAACAGTGTCGATCCAGGTCAGCCTGTGCAGTCCGCACAGGCTGACCTGAATCGAAACTTTTTTTTTCTATTCAGTTTTCTGGACGTTCAAGGACTACTTTACCTTCAGATCTCGTCAGTTGCATAACAAACTGGATTCTATGGACCTATGTTTTTATCTAGTGTTAATTCACTGTACAGAATGATTCATGTTTTTAGGACTAGGTTCAATGAATTATTTATCTTTCAACAAACGCAATATCTAGTGGCTACTAGTCAAGTAGTGGAATTTTTCCTGTGGCGGATAGAAATGGTTTTCGAAAGGTAAAAAATACTGCTTAACAGTATTTCCTTCCTTTCTCAAACTTTTTTCATCATTATTTCCTGCTAGATGGCATTCTACAAATACATATGCGTGTGATACAGGTAGGGTATACAAATATTCACATCTATCTAGTTTGGGCATTTTGGGTACAGAACCGGACTACTTTTCGACGCGACAACCGTTACTTTGAATTTCAAATTGAAATAAACGTTTACTAATAAAAAGCTACCTGGTGGGATTCAATCATCTGTGGTCAGCAGTTTAGAGAAATCTGGAGCTAAAACAAGCCCAATTTTTCCGTAAACGTATCGATAAAGCCATTTTCTCCATTGCTACTTTATAACGCGTATTACTATAATCCCCCTAACTTTGGAGAGAGTGATGCGTCATATCAGCGAGGTCGAATCTTCGAAGAATATGCCCAGACAACGTATTATCATAGATTGACAAAAAAAAGTTGTTTTATATTTTCAGTTTCTGATATAGAAGATGAAGTGGATTATGACTGCGAGAAGGAAGGAGACCAGGACGATCTCGATACGAAAAGTGATCTATTTTTACAAACAAATGAAAACGATCGTCTGAACAGTTTTGCAAGCAACAATCAGTTAAAAAATCAATTTAATGACGCTATATCAAACGGGCAATCTTTGGAGAACTCCGATAAATTTTTACCCCCGTCCCCTCTGGGGCAACCTTTACAAGAAACGGGACTTTCAAAATCCATGCAAAGGACAGCTCTATCCCCTGGGGTCAAGGACGAGCCCATGGACCAGTTATCAGACTCGTGTCAAAGCCCCGGGGGTCACAGTCAGGACTCTTCGAAAATTTCAAACGTGAATCCCGGGAGTAACTGCTCAAGTTTGGAAGCGAACGATAGTAACAATAATAAAGATAGTGGAAATAACGAGAAACTAGGAAATAAACGGCGAGGGCCTAGAACAACCATTAAGGCCAAACAGTTAGAACTACTGAAAGCGTCCTTTAACAGCACGCCAAAGCCAACTAGACATATCAGGGAGCAGCTAGCCGCCGAGACAGGACTCAACATGCGGGTGATACAGGTAGGGCTGTGACACTTTCATCTTTTGGTCACCTGAGCACCGAGTGCTCATTGTGAGCTGTTCTGGTCATTTCTTGTCCGTTGTTTTGTATTCCGTCGTGCGTTGACCAGCTTGTGAAAAAAAAAAACCTCGCATTCCAATCCAATTTGCCGCGGAATAAACCATTTTTGTGGACCTTTTCCATTATCACTGAAGATGTAATACCCGAACCGGCCAAGCCTCGTGGTCACAACTGTTGCATTTCGTCGGTTTACTTCGAAACCCTCGTAAACTACAGCTTGTAGTTACGAGGTTTTCGAGTTAAACCGACGATTCGTCAGTATTGCCGTCTTGTTATTCAAAACCGATTTACCATTATAAATATTACCTTCACACACGATGTTATATGTGTTGTAGAAATCATGCATTGCAAAATTTACCACGTTTGAAAGCTCTAATCTCTGAAAATGCACTTTTTTTGGAGAATGTAAGTCTTTTTTTTATTCTTTTAAATATCGAGAGAGAGAGAGAGAGAGAGAGAGAGAGAGAGAGAGAGAGAGAGAGAGAGAGAGGATTAAGCAACCACATCCCTGTTGTTAAGCAATTTCCAACCGTAAACTCCACCAAATGTCCAGAAATACCGACAGACGCCCTCGCAATTCAAACCAGTTGACCTTCATGACCCCGCCCATTCAACTTTTTGTCCCGCACTGAATTGCTCTCACAATCGCTCTTAATCATATTTCAATATAGTTTCGCCGCCACTATTTTATAGAGATCGCGACTCAAGAAATTATGAAAACACCCTCAACCTTTCGAGCGCCAGCGACGAACGCATGGCCATTTTGCAGACAGCATAGATCAAGATCAGACTGCACAGAACGTGCAGTCTGATCTTGGCTCTATGCTGTCTGCTTGTGTAGTACAGCCTATCAGGTAAAGAAATCTTGTTGGGTTTCGGTGGATTTATGTTTTGCCTGCCAAAAGAGATCGAGTATATATATTTGGAGCTTAGGGTATCAGAGGCGGACTTGGTCACAATACATACGGACCCTTGAAATTTGGAAGAGACGTGGCATGATATGGCTTGCAACACATGAAAAGGGGCATTCGGACATTTGCGTAAAGTGTCGTCTCGGATCAGCCTGCGCAGGCCGCCCAGGCTAATCCGAGACGGCACTTTACGACTGCATTAGATTTTGTGCTACAGCAGACTTGCGCAAAAACAGAAAATTGAATAAAAACGGAAAGTGCCGTCTCGGATTAGCCTGCGCGGATTGCGCAGGCTGATCCGAGACGACACTTTATGCAAATGTCCAAATGCCCTTTTTCGGGCCATAAAGTAGCATATAAAAATGCGCCGTGCTCTGGCAAAAGGGTGTTAAATGCATTTCTGCGATGCACTGTGCCAAGCAAGACATCACATGGTTCCGGATTCTTTTAAAGCCATTTTTACCTAACAACAAGCTTAATATGGAGGAAAAATCATTATGTATACAAGGATAATTTTCAAATTAGTTCCAAGCAGTAAGGTAAACCTTCACCAAATTATTCCGAGTTTTGACGACCCTGAGGGGGAAACACTTTGAAAACACCGCCGGACAAATAGAAAGTGCTGGTAACTAAAACGCTGTTACGTTCCCTTATGTTTTCTTCCGGATCTCGAGATTTCCGGAAAAATGGAGCCCGGATTAACGCGGCTCGACTGTATCTTACAGCATATTCTGATTTACCCAAAATGCCTTTTTACCCTTTTACATAAATTCAATGTATATCATTTGAGTCACTTTTCATTTGTCGTCTGCCATTGCTTTCAATTTGGACAAGCCTAAAATTTTGTCGTCTGATAAAGAGTTAACCATTATTCTGCTAAATTAGTGAAAATTAAAACTTTCAAGTCGATAGCCAAAACCCAAATGTTGTTATTTCAAACTCGTATTATTTCGAAGAATAAATCGCTGGTTTTCTTAAAAAACCTCGTAACTACAGCTTGTTTTAAGCTATATTTGCGAGGTTTTTGAAGTAAACCGACGAAATGATACATTGAAGCCAATAGTAAAAACACAAATATTGCTAGTTCAAAGTTATATTATTAAATATTAAAATTTTCTTCGCGGACAGTATAGATCCAAGATCAGACTGCACGTCAGTGCAGTCTGATCTTGGATCTACACTGTCCGCAAAAGGTCATCATGTCACTCTAAATCAGCCTAAGGGTTAAAATCGAAAAAGGAAAAATAAAATCGACCTTCCATCGTCTGACAGAATCAGTCCGCTCCTCTAATTAATATTCAACTCAGTCCTTCTCCGCGACATGGATGCTTTCATTCCATGTCAAAAGGGTAAGGGAGAGATTTGCATTGAGGAGAGTTTATCAAGCCCACCCGCCGATCTATTGTACCCGAACATTCAACGTGAACGAGGCCCGGGATGGGGGTTTAGAATTACTGGGTAAACGTAGAACCAGATTTTGAAGGAAAAAAAAAATAACAACGATGCTGGAAAGTTTTACATAGTTACGGAATAATTGGTATATTGGTTAGCTGAATGGTTGGCTGAATGGTTGGCTGATTGATTGATTAGCTGATTGAATGGCTAATTGTTTGGCTGATTTATTAGCTGATTGATTGATTGATTGATTGATGGATTGGTTGGTTGGGTGGATCGATTGATGGATTGGTAGGTCACTAAGGTGGGTCAATGGGTCGGTGAGTTGATTAGTGGTTCGGTGGGTTGGTGGCTCGGTCGGTCGGCCGGTCAGCCGGCCGGCCGGCCGGCCAGCTAGCCAGCCCGTAGTATGCTACTTTGATGACATTTTCGGTCATGTCACGACGACAGCACAATTGTAATCCCTAGGTTCCCCTGGTATTAATTTTAGGCTGTGCATTGTCTAGACCAGTGTATCACACGCTTTCCGATCAGAAGTTTTGTCATTTTCTAATTCAGAAAATTTTAGAGAATAAGACTTAAAATGTACAAATTTGATTCACGAAGCTGAAATTATATTTCTTAAGAATCTGTTGTGAAATGCATAAGTCGTACTCTCAATCATGGAAATGATGATGTGTTTTGGGACAGCAGTTCTCTAAAAGTAGTTCTCTATGCTCGCACATCTTTCTCAAAATATTCATCCACCAAGCTCAAAGGCCAGTCAAAATTTAAAGCATGAAGGAAAAAATCTCCCATGAAGTCTAGGTCATAATTCTTCATCGTTCTAGAAAATAATAATACGTTTCCAAAAGGAAAACAAAAGTTACTCTTTTGGCCCGCCTGTATATCTTTTTCTCAAATAATACATCCGCAAAGCGACTAGGCGGGTGAATTGAACAGTAAAGCAATTTAGAAGCAGAGATTCCTGGAAAAAAAAGTCTTTAGAGACTGCATTCAAAATGACCTGCAACACGCGAAAAGGGGCATTCGGACATTTGCGTAAAGTGTCGTCTCGGATCAGCCTGCGCAGTCCGCGCATGCTAATCCGAAAAGGCACTTTCTGTTTATAAGTAATTTTCTCTTTGGGCATGTCTGCTGCGGCACAAAATCTATTGTAGTCGTAAAGTGCCGTCTCGGATTAGCCTGCGCGGACTGCGCAGGCTGATCAGAGACGACACTTTACGCAAATGTCCGAATGCCTCTTGCTGCGGGTTTTCTACAATACCTGATCCGGGCCTCGTTTTGAGATCTCTACTGTAGCGTATCTACTCCGTTCACCGCCCGCTGGCGTCATTCTTCATTTATGAAAAACTATGAAACATTTTCATAAAAGAAGTTCACAAAAAAATGTGGACACCTATTTCATACAATCTGTTAGGATAGTTCTCGGGTTTCAATTTACGTATGGACGCTTTAGTTTTCTAGTTTTCACAACATTATTTTGTATCTTATTCTGATTAGACCCTTTCCATTTTTTGTAGATATACGAGTATACATAAGGTGACTGCATGGCTTGGATAGGAGAGTGACGGACAGAGGTAGAGAAAGATTTCTCCATCGTCAGTTTGGCACTCTTCTTTCTTTCAGATCCCATTATGGGAGGGGGTGGGGTGGGGCAGTCAACCCTTGAAAGTACCCACATTACGGTGCAACTACAGGCTAATCTTTAATTATACAGCAAAATTTTAAACTTGTCTATTTCTTAAAAACATTCAGGAGAAGCTGAAATTCGGCTTAAATTGTGGAACTTGTCTTTGACAGTGTAGAAAAAATTTTGGGAAAAGGAGAAAATGCTGGTTACCAGCATTTTCTCATTTTCCCATCATGTTTTCAATGTCGTCTTTCTAACTGTCGTTACAAAGTCGGGGTTATAATGCTGGTAAAAGGTTTCTAGGGGACAGTTATCGAGAATGATTGATATGAGCTGTGTGAACTTGTTTCACAATCAATTAAAAAAGTTTAAATTTCATTCTATATTAGTTTTCACTCTCTACCCCTTCTATTGTTCATTTTTATCATCGTCCCTTTTTCTCTGCTGTTTTATTTCATGAGAAACTAGTCATTTTGCCAACCGGAAATTTTTCTACACCAGGTATTAGTATAAGCTCGGTCTCTATAGACGCCAGTTGATGCCAAATTTTGGAACTCAGAGAAAATCTTTTCATATAGGCTTTACTAAGATACTAGACGGTGCAGATTCAACATCAGAATGCGTATTTTGTAAGGTCTGATTTTGATGTAAATCATTCGCAAAAATTCCATTTTCTCATATGGTGCTGTAAGGGTAAAGACCAAGAAGGAGGGAGACTCTGTTACAGGTGCGTTGGATGTTACCCGAGACGTTGCGATATTTTATTACCCCTTGCCAATTACAAAATTCGGTAAACCAGGCCAGTTTCAATCATGACCCCAGTCTAAAGTGACAATTACAAATGTAAACAACATGGAATTAAGGATACTTAGGCACATCGCAAAATGGGCTTATCAGGTTTTTCCTAACAATGCACCGGAATAAATAGTCTCTCTTTAACTCTTATGTGGCCTGCATGCTACACGTAAAAAGGAGCATTCAGACATTTGCGTACAGCGTCGTTCCGGATCGGCCTGTGATCCGAGACGACTCTTTCCGATCGTATGTGATTTACTGTTTCATGTAAGTCTACTTTAGGACAAAACTTAGTGTTGTCGTAAAGTGCCGTCTCGGATTAGCCTGCGCGGACCCGAGCCGACATTTTGCGCTAATGCCCGAATGAACCTTTTTGCGTGCTGGAAGCCATATAAAAAATACTTATGAAAAACATGTTAGAAGAGGAGAAAATGCTGGTTTTTACAGTATTTCTACTTTTCTTGACATATTTTTTATATTTCGAAATACAAATTCTGCCATTGGAACCACAATGCATTCGTCATTGGCAAATGATACCGACTTGATTGAGGCTAAAATATTGTGGCATGGTTTAGAATAGCACAACGTTTCAACCTTTATCCTGCCGAAATAACTAAAATGAAATTTTTTCAAGTAGAATAAACCCGAATATTTCAAACGGTTATATTTTGGATAATAATGTCTCCTTATCGGACAGTGTAGATCAAAGATCAGACTGCACGTTCTGTGCAGTCTGATCTTTGATCTACACTGTCCGCAAAAGGTCAGTAAGTCGAGCTTCGCAGCCGAAGAGTTAATTCACTTAGGGATAAATAACGAATAAACCAGAAAAGATTGACTTCGGCTGATCTGAGTCGATAGTTTTTGTCATTGGCCAATATCCTGCATGTCAAAGGACCAGTTTACTTGATGATGGAGTTGTTTGTTGGACAAATTGGATTTTATAGATCTACAATAATATCAATTATGATTCTTGTATCTATAATGCCGGTAACCAGCATTTTTCTTCTTTTCCCGCATCATTTTCTACACTTTCGCAGACAATCACCATTTCAGCTAAATTGATTTGTCGGCTGCAAACGCATTCAATTCGGACCAATCTAAATTTTTGTTGATTGGTTGACTCTTTATCAAACGACAATATTTTTCAGGCTTGTCCAGATCGAAAGCATTTGCAGACGGCAAAATAGAAGTGACTGAAAATTTGTTATTTGTTTCGTGAAGAGTACAAAACATTGTGGGAAAAGGAGAAAATGCTGGTTACCAGCATTTTCTCCTTTTCCCACAATGTTTTCTAAAGGATTCTTTCTCAGGGTCGTCAAAAAGGAGGAATTGTGTGGTAATGGGTTAAGACTTTTAAAAATCTCTGAAACTTCTCATTTTTTTTTTAAATCATAGAAACCTATTTTCTTTACCCCACCCCCCTCCCCATCACCCCCGTCTTTCGATGACTTGACCGTTTGGTGATGGAATTTAATCCATACGTGCATACACAGGCGTTTATTTATTTTAGAAAATGTATCTTACGTTCTCCGTAACAGACGATCTGTTGATATACCATCTGCAGACGCGGTTTTTCTCATATCCGGAATTCCATCCAATGAACGCCTGCGTCTCTAATACGCCACTCTCTCATGGTGCTCTAGAAGCATGCGCAGTCATTGCTTTTTTGTTTGATATAGATTTTCTGTAACTCTTCACAGAGATTTTTTTCCCGGATTTATTTTCGAGCGTTTACTGGAAATACAGCGAGGTCGTAAAATTAAACTTTAGGGTGCTATATATGCGCGATTTAAGGATTTTTTTTATACGCACAGTGTATATTCAAGATCAGACTGCACAGAACGTGCAGTCTGATCTTTGATCTACAATGTCCGATTAGGTGATATTGCCTCATTATTATGAAATCTCTCTTAACTCTACCAAACGCCAACATTTCAGACTGGTCCGAATTGAAAGCAATTGCAGGCGACATATTAAACTTAACTCAAAAGTTAAAATTTGTTTCCATTTGGGTATAAAACATTGTGGGAAAAGGAGAAAAGCTGGTTACCAACATTTTCTCCTTTTCCCACAATGTTTTCAAAAGACTTCTGTCTTCTATCTAGGAAAACAAGGTAATACTGTTCACAAGCATTTCCTCTTTATTTACTGCGATGTTTTAAAAGCCTTCTGTCCTTACAAAAACATCATAGGCAAAAAGGCAATGCTATTCACAAGCATTTTCTCTTTATTTACTGCAATGCTGTAACCCATTACAACACAATCCCTACTTTTGACGACCCTGAGAAAGAAGCCTTTTGAAAACATTGTGGGAAAAGGAGAAAATGCTGGTAACCAGCATTTTCTCCTTTTCCCACAATGTTTTCTATCCTTCATAAAACAAAGTTCAAATATTCAGTCACTTTTATTTTGTCGTCTGCAAATGCTTTCGATCTGGACAAGCCTAAAATATTGTCGTTTGGTAATGACTTAAAAGCTTCTTTACCAAGGTATTGTTTGACTAACTAACATCACATGAATGCGACAAGAGGCCTACATGATAAATAACCATTTCGATAAAGATTTAAGCCTACATGGAGTCACGGGTTTAAAAGCATTCGTAAAGTGATCTTAGGACTTCTAACAAATTAACACTAATTTAATTTAGGACTATTTATTTTCACTTTAATACTCCCCCCTCTCTTTCCCCAACGCGGTCGTCTCGTCTAATTTTATAGTGGAAGGCTGTTTGAGAAAAACACATCAACTAGATTTTCTTTTTGTTCATTTGAAACAACGTCTTATTACGGTAGGCTCTCTTACAAATCTTAAGTCTCCAGGGGTCGTATTCACCAACCATTCTTAAGAACGTTCTTGGTCTTTTTCTCCAGAATTTTCTATATTTGAAAGTAACAACACTTTTGATTGGCTAAACCATTCGGTTTAGCCAATCAGAAGTTCTGTTACTTACAAATTTAGGAAATCAAGGAGATAAGACAAAGAACATTCTCAAGAATGGTTGGTGAATACAGACCTTGGCAGGATCCCGCAGAATTAGATCAGTCTGAAGAAACTGTTGACCATTCCAAAGAGCAATTGCTTGCAACAACCAACTGTTAATTTTCACTCGATGTTCGCAAAACATTTTCTTTTTTTCCTTTGAGGATGTAAGGTCAAGGAAGCCATTAACTCGGTCTCAAGCGACAAAATTTTAAACTCGTCCAAATGGAAAAAATAGACATCTATTTATTTTGGCATCTGAATAATTGAATTTGTCTTTGAAATAGTAAAATCATGAAATGTGGAGAATAGGAGAAAACATCATGGTAAGTGGATTTAAGATTAAATTCTATTCAGTTCCAAATCCAGAAGTTCTCATACTATCCTGGCAACATACATAGAGGATATTTGTTTTTATCTTTAACCGAAAAAAAAAACCCCTCAAATATTCTATGTATTTCATACTTTTAACCCTTTTTGGCAGCAACTTTATCAAAATGCAGTACCGATCCTTTCAGTTATTCCCCGTGGATTACCCCCTGCGCATAGCAACGTATTACAATATAACGTCAAGCGTGAGAAATGTAAGGTAAATGATGTCATATTTCCATCTGGTTGTGAGTCACGCCCATTTTACCTTGGTAACAAGAAAATGAAAAATCGGTAATTTCACTAGTCGTAAGCATGAAATATCGAAAAATAGTTCACTGATATTTCTTGATAACCTACTGGAAAGCATGAAATAAATACAGATTTAACCTCCAGCAACACAAAATAATAGAAATGTACAGAAATATAATTCTATAGATTTATATAGCTATAAAGCAAATACATAAATCGAAAAGTGGGAAACTTGATCAAAAGTGATAAATATGTATACGTGAAATTGGAGAAAATGCTGTTATTTGAATCCTTTACTAAACAATCCCTGGTTCTTACGACCATGAGATAGAAGCCTGTCGAAAACACTGTGTGAAAAGGAGAAAATGCTAGTAACCAGCATTTTCTCCTTTTCCCACAATGTTTTCTACCCTAATGTAAAACACATTTCAATTTTTGAGTTACGTTTATTTTGACGTGTGCAAGTGCTT
Organism: Tridacna crocea; assembly: GCA_943736015.1. Classification (NCBI taxonomy): domain Eukaryota; kingdom Metazoa; phylum Mollusca; class Bivalvia; order Cardiida; family Cardiidae; genus Tridacna; species Tridacna crocea. The sequence goes on from OX031070.1 coordinate 17,092,091, forward strand.
TCAATTTTGACCAGTCTAAAATTTTGTCGATTGGTGAAGAGATAACAGCACGTCGTCCTTTTCGCACAAGCCCTACTGGCTAGCACAATAATTAGAGTATATTACTCTGGAACTGATGTTGTGAGTTCGATATCTGGTTGTGGCAAACTTTCCTTCCAGTGATTTTTTGTCTCTCACTTCTTGATGCAATTTGTAGATAAGTAGTTCTAGAGTTGGAAAGAAACTTGTGTCAATACTGGTGTGGGAAAGACAGGAAACACATGCGTTGGTACACTGACCAACGTGATATACATGTTAAAACGGCTTTAATCCTGTACCACACAAGCCCGACTTTTAACGACCCTGAGAAATAGGCTTTATGAAAACATTGTGGGAAAAGGAGAAAATGCTGGTAACCAGCATTTTCTCCTTTTCCCACAATGTTTTCTACCCTGATGGAAACAAATTTCAAGTTTTGAGTTGCGTTTATTTTATTGTCTGCAAGTGCTTTCAATTTGGACCAGTTTAAAGTTTTGTCGTTTGGTAAAGAGCGAATTACGCCAATACGACCGAAAAAGCTTTTTGTCCTTTCCCCACAATATTTTCAGAAGACCTTTAGCCCTCCCCCTTCTCTCCCAACGGGTGGTAAAAATTCGTGATTGTTTGGTAAAAGGTAACGCTGTATTTGTGGGGATAGAGCCGAGACGCAAGTTATGCCCCAACGCCCTCACAACATGCACCAAGGGCTGTTGCTATCAATCCTCATTAACGGTGTTTAAATCAAGAATTAAAAGTGCAGGACATAAAATAAAAGATTAAAGAAAACTACCCGCGGACTAATTTGAGGGTTCAGTGGTAAGAAACTCGGGCCATCTCAACTATTTAGGAAATTCAAAGGCCATGGGAGTTTGGGACAATTAGTTTTAGAGCGGAACAGAACAGAACAGTCTTGTTTCAAAGATTTTATTTCTGTATTTTGATATTAAACACGTAGATTGGCTTAATGGAACCCTTCGAGAACCGAATAACTCCAACAAACATGTTTATTGTAGCCATAAGGTTTATAGAGGAAACTGCAAATTTTCCGAGTGCTCCCGAGTGATTGTATGACGTTGAAAGCCGTTTTTAATATGATTTCAGTTAAATCGCGGCTGCCTTTGCCGCATTGTTTACTTTTGGAAGCATACACGGCGTTACTTTAAACAAGGCTAGATTTTTTTCGTTTCGTAAAAAAAGTAAAATACAAACGCTATAGTTAGCTCGTAAGCCAAAGCACCATGGGGGTGTGCTAGATTTAAGATTTACAAGTCAGAAAGCTTTTACATAACAAAAACTAAGCAGCCGTGATTTAAAGAAAAGCATTGTTTTGTTAAGATATATTGCACTTTTCTACACATTTAAGTATCCATTTATCTAGAAAATCACACTAGCTTTATAGAGCCGTGTGTCTACTGTTAAAATGTAAATCTAGAAATTAAATGATTTACACTATAAAATGGACGATAAATTTCGGGGCCGCCCGACGCTTACACAATACGATAAGATATTAAGTGAGATTTTACGAGAAATTGGGTAATTTATAGCGGAACACCAAGGTAAACTTTGTAGACCTGACGGTGTATCGCGTTACTTAGATGTCAGCGAAGAAAAGCGGTGAAAAACTGCAGTTCAGTTTCGATTGTTCGGGAATGGGACAAATACAAACGAGGCATGCCCTGTGAAAAGCGGGCTTAATGCATCCGCAAAAAGTATCGACGCAGGTCAGCCCGCACAGTCCGCGCAGGCTGACCTGTGTCGAAACTTTTTGTTTTGCTATTGGTTAATTTTCTGTACACCCAAGGACCATTCTATCCTTAAACACAGCCTGTTTTTTGACGATATAGATTTAATGGCTCCATAATGCACCAAGAAAATAAATTAAGTCCCCTTTTTAACGAGCATAGCTCAAATAAGTTTAGAAATGTTAAACTTTTTTTTCACCAATTCAATAGCGACATTTATTAGCACGTATGGGTACATCAACCAAGCTATCAAATAGAAACAAAATGAATTGTCGCAAGCTGACGTATTGCCATATCAATGGATTGCATTATCTCCCGCTAGATGGCATTCTACAAATATACATCTATCTAATTTGGGCATTCTGGGTACAGAACCGGACTACTTTTTCAAAACACCAACCGTTTCTTTGAATTTCAAAATGAAATAAACTTTTGGTCGATAAAAGGCTACTTGGTGCAATTTATTCTGCTGTGATCGGCTAGCACGTAGTCATTTATCAAAACAGCAGCTTCATGCTTCAGTATTTTGCTAGTTGCTTCGGTATGGGCCCTACTTTTCCCAGGTATTGGGGGGATGGGTGATGCGTCATAGCAGACAGGTCGAATCTTCGAAGAATATGACATGCGCGAAGAATGCAATGGGTTGCCTTGTCTCTGGATAAAAAAAAGGGCCATAAGCCTTGTAGATAAGTAGTCCACGGATCCTAAAGAACAATTGCAGGGACGCAAGTTCCTTTACAAGTTAGGCATCCGAATGTTTTCATCTACAACGGATGAAAATTGTAGAAGGGGAAGTGGATTTCAGTTGCGGACAGACGGACAATACGATTCCAGTTTTACCTCCATTGCCCGGCCGGGTATCTCGGTGGTAAGCATGCCCGACTCTTGACCTGGTGGTTGCGGGCTCGATAACCGAATGAGGCCAACTCTCTTTCTGGCAAATTTTTCGTTTCTCAAGTGTGATACATGTGAGAAAAGTATACAGTGACTTTAGAAGAAAATTGTGTCAGTAGTGGTTTAGAGAAAACCACATGTATAGGTACACTGACCGCCACAACATTATCTCAGCTGTTAAAACGACATTAAATTCCATTAAAAAAGTAACAAATATAACCTCCATCTCATATCTCGTATTTTTTATAAGAATCATTTACGTCACTGAACGTGCATACAAGGCACGGAGGGGTCCATCAGAAATGATCGGAGAGCGGATGAGTTACATTGTATGTGAGGACGGCTAACCAGACGTGCTGAAAAACATGAAAAATGGCCATGTGTAACCTGCATAAAGGCCTTCATCGTACCACTAAAAGGGCTATCGTTTTTCAAAAGAGTGCAGATAATATTACAAATATAGGGGAGCTATCAATAATATTCTCTTCGTAGGGACCCACGTCCATCCATCAACAAGCTTGGAGAGTTTCTGACACATAAACGGGAGAGGAATATGGTGTCCTAGGCGTATCTCTTTCGCTTGCATTCTTAACTTTTTGTACACAGTATAGGTCAAGAAAAAATGCAATTCTGGTCTGTAATCATCATTTACTGGAACATAATTCTAAATTAGGGCAAAATGTGGTTTTAACTCTTTACCAGAAAACAAAATGTGTACAAAAACTGTTGAAAGCATTTGCAAACAACAAAATATAAAAGTTTTTCCCACAATGTTTCCTTGCACTTCGAAAGTAAAATCCAGCAATCGAGCTACGGTTCATTTGCCGTATGTAAATGCTTTCAGATTAGATTATTTCATAACTTTAGTTGTCTTGTGGTTCACAGTAGTTTGCCGTCCGCAAATGAAGGTTATGAGTCCTATTTATAACGTCGATGATGCAATGCCATGACGTAAATATTTAGCGTTATTTCATAAATGAGTGGATGGCCAAAATAAGTGAGCCATAGTCTGTTAAAAAAAAGAGCGGCTTAATACATCTGCAAAAAGCATCGATTCATGTCAGCCTGCGCAATCAGCGCAGTCTCACATGAAAAGAAACTTTTTGTTATTGTTCATTTTTTTTATTTGTTCAATTCTTGGAATAATGCACCATTGATATGCACTGACAATCCCCCCTTTTTCAAGGGCGTGGGATAACTATTGAAATGGACAAGAACACCAGATCAGTGGCGTGGATTTTACTCTTGCTGTAAAATGCACTTTCACTATAAACCTTTAACGTGGATTTCACTCTTGCTGTAAAATGCACTTTCACCATTAACCACTATAAACCACCAGTAACGTCGATTTTACTCTTGCTGTGAAATCCAACTTTACTATAAAGCAGTAACGTGGATTTCACTCTTGCTGTAAAATGCAATTTCGCTATAATCCAGCCAATAGTGTGTACGGAATCTTGAAACAGACAAAATAGCCTTGTGTTATACTGAAAGAGGCAATAATTCCTTGCACATTTGACAAGCACTTGGAAATAACTTAATGAACCCATATTAACTCGTGAAATATCACGTACTGAAACGCTACCTGGTGGCCGGAAACGCCTTCAAGTAACAACTTCCGGTAACACAGAAATGCGCAGGACTAAAAGATTACGACCGTGTTGTTACAGTCCCATAGAACTGATGCCATAATTAAATCGTCATTTATGAAATCATTTTCTACCCATAATTCCGTGTTTCAAGCTGGGTGGTATGGATGCACGGATTGACAAATTTCAAGCGTTTTTTGTCCCACGATCGTGTAGTTTAGTAATGCCTAAGATCGATTTCATGTAGCAAATTCGTTTAAAAGGCCCCGATTAGAAATATGTTTGTTCATTAAGGTTAACCCGTGCAATATGGATTATCTAGTCAGCGTCATTTCTCAATTTATCGCGACCTTTCAATTAGACATGCTGGTTCTTATATCAAATCAAAACACTGACAGGCCCGTTAACTGCCTGCAAAACAATAGTACGATATGGTCACCATTTTTTTTTCGACGTGGCTGTATCAGCTGGCTTACTCTTTAGTACATTACTAAAATGAGTAAATAAGATAATAAATTAATAAACAATTAAATGTATAAGTAAATGAATAAATAAATAGTTATTTCCGACGAGTCAGAAATGTGGAAATGTCTTTTTTTGTGGTTCAGGCCAAGAACGAGCCCATTTTTGACGCTAAAATAAAGGGGTTCCCAATGTTAATCGATATCTCGAGCCGCCTTTTCATATCATACCAAATTTATGTCATAACTGATAGTTCTCATATTTTACAACACGTGTATTTGGTAATTCAACTTTTTTGTGCTTTAGCAAATAATCCATTACCGAACATTACACATGTATATTCAGGCACTCCATTTTGAACAGCAACCTTTCCTTTAAATGTTCGATAAACATCTAGTCTTGAAAAAAAGATATCTTTGAAAAGTTCACCTCTGAATAATACACGGAATTATGTATAAAATAGAGGCAATCTCCGGCATGGTTACTTTTTATTAGCCTACAACCGATAGTTGCACATAATAGTTCTATGTGTATATACATGTAAATAGCTATTATCTATTTATTTTTTTTAGATTTTTCTTGTATCATAACACAATGACACCACAAATTTCTCAGGGATTGAATGAAACATTAGAAAAAATACTATATTGTTCAATAGTTTTTCTGTGCCTTCTTCAAGATTTTCAAGAGTTTGGAAACTCTTTTCTCTCTAGAACTTGTTTTTAAATGTGTCTTACGCAAACAATGTTGTTTTACGATATGGGTCAATAAAGTCGCGCAAACAATGGGTGGAAAAAAATTTACTATTGTGGATTTTACTTCACGTAATTCTAGGTCATGAAGGGATGTTGATCGTATGTGCATAGCTAGCCTAGTCAGACAGGCTCACATAGTACATAAAGTAAAAGAAACCGGATATAGAATCAAAGCCTATCAAATTTTGCACGAGTATTTTCCCACGTGATGACAATTTTTTGTGGCTGCTTTTTTCACAATATCTTGCAATAAATTACACTGTGTATGTGTTAGATCAGACGACACGTTCTTTGCCGTCTGGTATTGATCGACATTTTCCGGAGAAGCAATTTTATCAAAGCTCAGCGCTTCAAGCGCGGATGTGGAAAAGTTAGAGTGAAAAAGAAAATGACAAAAATGACAACGAACAAGTATTTTTTTATTTGTCATCGTTTTTGCTTACGTTTGGATAATTGTAGATTTGTTTTTGTTGGAACAATTGGAATCAGATTGTTCCAGAATTATGGTATTATGGTGCAAAACTTATTAAATAACATTACATTGAGAAATCATGAACGAGAAAAGTTTCTGCTGTCTCCTGCGTTTTTCTAACATTGAACAAATGTTCACTTCTTTTTCCCCGGAAAATCTTTGGAATCCGATTGTTCCAAAGTTATTCTTCGGTGGTAGTTGGTTAAAGAGCCCCATGTTGCATATTGTATCGCTCCAGTAGTTCTAATTATCGTTAGACAAAGCGATAAGAAGTCAGTCCAACGTGTTTCCGTTAAGGTTCGTTTGGCATGAATCGTGCGTTCCGCGTGCCGGCTGTTGCGAGAGAAATCTAAGTTGAATAGGCGACTTTTGTACGGGCATTAAGAAAACTACATGGTCGTCAAACCCGATTTCACTTGATGAAGTCCTTTTATTAACTTCGTATAGCCCTCCTTTTGTCTTTTCATGTAACAGTTTGTGTCCTGATATAAAAGAATGCTTTCCCTTTTTGAACTTAAAACCTTAAGCTGCAAAGTGCGACTCGCTGATTTTTGCGGATAGTGTAGATCCAAGATCAGACTGCACTGAGCGTGCAGTCTGATCTTGGATCTACACTGTCCGTTGTGGAGATACTTTTGCTCTGAAAATCAATTTTTTTAAATGAAATTATTCGGTCTATCGGTTTGAAAATTTTTTTCAAACTTATTGGCAAGATTTGGGTTAATCTGGTTCATAAATCAATTGTATTTTTTTTTTACCAACAGTTAATCCCAAAAATATTGCACTTTAAGATTTTTTTTTTCGCAAAAAAAAAAAAAACTATCCTCCTTTCATTGGACAGGGTAGATTCAGGATCTTGATCTACGCTGTCCGCCAAAGCCCAGTGAGTCGTGCTTCGCATCCAAAGGGTACGTAACAGGGCAGCTTTTGTTTTGTCACTTTGTGTCACCGATACGACAAATGTAAGCTAATGCTACCAGGCTTAAAGAAATAGGCATCTCTATCAATTTATTTACATAAGTACTTGTACAATTTAAGTGTAATTTAATGATATACTCGTAAACCCTGCCTTAAAGATGTTTTCCAATTTTCTTTTCGTTTGAAACTTGTCTGTTTTGGCACTGCATGTCTTAATATATGTTTATTATTACTGCTCTATATTAATCTCTTAACATATGTTTATTAATATTACTACTTTATTTTATATCGTACTTTATCTTACATCTTAAATGCACTAGAGTAGTAGAAGCATCAGCAGTGGCTGTATTACAAAAGATAATAGTATTAGTATTATTATCAGTAGTAGCATAACCAGCTTAAACAAACATATTTAAGGAATTCTTTTATAAAACAAATTTATAGACCCGAAGAAAGACGGCTTTTTAAAACGTTAAGCGAAAAAGGATGGCTATCAGCCTATTCTAATTTGCCCACTATTTCTTTTAAGGTTGTTTTCCTTCATGATCCTTTAATTCATTACCAAACGACAAATTTTACGTTTGTCCAAATTGAAAACATTTGCAGACGAAAAAACAAAAGTGACTGAAAATTTGAAATTTGTTTTGTGAAGGGTAGTAAACATTGTGGGAAAAGGAGAAAATGCTGGTTATCAGCATTTTCTCCTTTTCCCGCGATGTTTTCTAAAGGCTTCTTTTTTTCAGGCGCGTCAAAAGTAGGGATTGTACGGCAATAGGTTAAAAGAAAAAAAGGATTTGCTTGTAAATTGTCAAACAAGCAACTAGTACAACTAGGTCTGTATTCACCAACCATTCATAAAAGCAGTTTTTATCAAATATTAGATTTAGGAAGTATAACACAACTTATGATTGGCTAAACAATTTGGTTTTGCTCAGCTGAAATTGTGTTACTTTCAAATTTAGAGAGTTCTGGAGTATAAGACTAAGAATGTTCTCAAGAATGGTTTGAGAATGCGGACGCTTTTCGCTTGATTTACTGCTAAGATTTTCTGTGACTTGCTTCAGTAAAGTCATTAATATTGTCTGCATCGGCATACATATTTACGTCAAATGTTTACTGGAATAGTTGCACACATTTTCGATAAAAAAAGGTGAAAATATGACATTAGTAACTGTTTTTATCACATAACTCTCCTTGATTTCAATGTAATACAGCCATTACGAATTTTCACATATGTGTGAGATAGAAAAATGGTGCTCTATTTGGTCAACACTCTGTAATTATATGCTTCATTCTAAAGAATTACTGAGCAAGGTTCCTAATGGAAATTAGTGGTCAAAATTCTTAATCGTGATAAAGTTATTAATTTAATCACTTGTAGACTCAAAACAAAAATCAATATATGCAAGTTTCTTCGGAACTATTTTTCGTTCGTAATGTACCTGTCAAAGTAAGCGCACAGGCTTCATGTAAATTTCACTACACATGATACATGTATGCCTCTGGTTTAAGACATTTTGGACTGTAATTCTAGTTGTACAGTAAAGTGATAGAAGAATCTGACACTCGTTGGTTTTTGAAGTAAAAGATAATTAAACTCGTCCACAAAAAAATGTTATTAAGCTCGCCAAAGGCTCGCTTAATAACATTTGTTTGTAGACTCGTTTAATAATTTTGTATCTCAAAAACCAACTCATGTCAGATCATATAGAGTCTATGTCTGCAAAATGTTACGACTTAGAGACTCAAGTAATATTTCCTTTATAGACAAATTGTTCTTTACTACTATCTTTCCTCAGGAAAAAGATAAATTGCCTTTTTTTAAGCAGATGATTTAGTCTGATACGTTTCGATACTTTACGTAGATACGATAAAACCTCCTCGTTTCCTGTAAAAATGCTCTACACTTTTATTGTTGACATGCGCTCGTGGAATTCAAGACGTGAAAAAATCTAAGTCGCTCGGACGCGTTGCGGAAAGATATGCAAATGGGGTACCAAGAGAACAAAGTCGGATTTCAGTCTGGAATAATTTAGACCCTATCAGATCAACCTTCTGTCCTTTTTGCGACGCGAAGCTGTCAGTCCGATATCGTAGCGACAAAAGATTCTTCCGGTCATGTGACCGACAATCGAGATGATATCATAATTCGGGAAGAGAGGAGAATAAAAATACGATTTTTATCGAAATGTATAAAATTATTTGAATGTCAAAGTCATAGGATTGTTTGTTGAGTGTTATTTTGGGTTTTCTTTTTACAGATATATAAGGAAATAGATATTTCTTGTACTACATACAATATTTACTTAAAATCTTAAAGTAAGAACATTTACATTTATCAGTAGCAATCCACGTTCTTTCTCATTTTGCATTCTGTTGCTGCATTTTCATACCACAATTTTTCAGAGCAATGCCTTAACTTTTCAAAAGACTACCACACACGTTTATTTGCCACACGACTTCTTTACGAAAATAACGTCAAATTTACGTAAATGATGTCAAAAGCGTCATTCAAATGTAAGTTAAATCTGTAGCGTTATTTCTTTTCGATCTATTTTTGGAAACTGGTAAACCAGACGCGTTGATTTATAAAGGCCTTGTCCGAAATCAGTTGGAATTTGTGCCGGATATACCGTCATAGGTTGCTATAGAGAGCATAATTAATCAAACAACGTAATTATTAAAATAAAATCATTTTAGTAAAAAGAATAAACTTACTGCTTTGTATACCCAAAATGTTAATAGGCCTACTTTATCTTATTTATATGCAAAGCAAAGAAATAAGCGAACTTTTTCGCGAATTAAATTGACCAGTCTTCGTATATCTCGTTGCATTCCTCTTTAATGTGCGACCAACAATGCAACTTCATATACTACAGACTATAAATGGGAAAGGAGCCTGCCTCTTCAGGGTCGTTAAAATGTTAACATAGGATTGCTCGGTAAAGGATTATGGGTAAGCTCTATATATCAGAATACACTTCGTTGGGGGCCGAACTCTTCAAGAGGAAGGTAGAGAAAGGTAGAAATAATACACATTTAGAATGGAGTGTGATTTTTTTTCAACGCTTTAATCGGCAGTGGCGACTAATTTATATTTTGCGGACAGAGTAGACCAAGATCAGACTGCACGTTTTGTGCAGTCTGATCTTGATCTACTCCGTCTGCAATTGCAGACAAAGCAACGGTCTGAACGACTCTGTGTTTATACGGAATAGTATTGAAAATTGTCAAAAAGTTTTTTTTATCTATGTAGTTGGTGTGGAAAGCGTTGTACCTGCCAAACACTTTGCTTCCGCGATGTCACATCGTTGGATATCGCGAGATGACACTTTTTATACTACAGCTCGGCTGTTATCAGGTTTACAGATCAAAATTTTAAAAGAAAGAAAACATGGATTATTTATTTTTTCTTCATACCGAGGACCTTTTTAGCATTATATTTAGCTGCCAGCTCTTTCCGGACCGCCGTGAAAAAATCTCTATCTATCTATATTTCACTTCTCCATGTATATATTCAAATTCGAACCTTGCTTGTTTAGATAATGCACTGCGCTGCATTTTTCATCCTGCTGTCTACCTGTCTGCCCGCCCCATCCGTCCGTGTTCGTCCCTCCGTCCGTCCGTCCCAGTGCTCGTTGGGAGGTACATTCGTCTGTCTTATGTCTTTGTATTAACCATAGGTATCCATCCATCTCTCTCTACCCCCCTTCTCTCTCTCTCTCTCTCTCTCTCTCTCTCTCTCTCTCTCTCTCTCTCTCGCTTCCCGTCCTGTCTATATGTGTTTCAATTATCGTTATTTACAGTGTATTAAATTTAAGAGCCTCCATTCCTGCTCTTCGTATCTCAAAACCCTCCACTATTAATGTAAGTAACTTAATGTCTAAACATTTTGTCAAAATGTCGAATGAAGAACTGATTATCGTTATCTATTTAATCTCGGAGCCCCATTCCCCACTCCTTGTATACCAAAACTTTCGGCCCGGGACCATTAAGAATTACATGTGAAAGAATAACACAATACTGGTATGTAACTTCAGTAAGTTGAGAAGTTATAGTTCGGATTTCTCTTTTAAAAAATAACATTTTGATATGATAAATGTTCCACAAGCAAAAACGAACGAGCCGTGTTCTGGCCAAAGGGGGCTTAACGCATCTCCGTGATGCCTCTTGCCAAGCATGTCATCTCAGAATTATGGATTGATAGAATTAATTGTGTCTAACAACTGAGGTCGACTGAGTCTATTAACATACAGAATTTGACCGACAGCAAAAAGATTCGACTCGCTCTCTGCAAAAGGTATCGACCATGTCAGCCTGCGCAGTTTGCGCAGATTGACATGGTTCGATACCTTTTTCTATAAGTCGATTTTTCAGCATGTAAAGGAACAAACAATGCTACCTCAGTATCAGCCGATTGTTAGACAAAATGCCAGATTTTTATGCATCCAAGGTTATAGAAAAATTATATCGAATGAAATTTAGTTTGTACCTGAAAACTATGATTTTTAAATATCCTTAGCCGTTCACATTAAATTTCCATTACAATCAATTATTTCCATCTATGAATTTTCATGCTCAATCAAATGGAGTAGCGGGCAATCATTGTATGAACAAACCATGGGACGAACTTGTTTTGGAACGAAAAAGCCCAGGACCAAGCGATCGTTAGAAGAATTTCGTTTCATTGCGCTAGAAGGCTATGTGCGAGTTAAGCTATTTTTTCAATCAAAAATTAGTATTTCTACGATCGATGGCCTCGACAAGTTTATTTAAACATTCCACTTCCAATTACATACATGAGTTCCACCGAAAAACTCATTTGCCTGAGAAAAAGAGTTTAATTGGGTTTATTTCCTTCGGCTTTGCACAAAATACGATACACGGTCTTCAAAATTCAATATCGAACTCATAGTGGTATTGTTAAACAAATACCACAAAAATTATGACGACTTGAGATTCATTTAACCCCCCTTTTGCCAGAGCATGGCCTGAATACTGAATGATAGTTACAGATGTGCTGATGTTATAGATGTAAAATAACTTTCGCTACTTTTTCTGGCTGATGTTGCAGTGACAAGGCAGGGTCTTACAGAAATATGCAATACTGACTGTTTCTCGCATCCCTTTTTTCCCAATGTGTTTTGAAACTGCATGGCAAAATTGAAATTACGATATAATAACGTTCTTTTCATGCTTTTTACTTTAGCGGCTTTGAAATATATTGCGGAAAAAGAGAGGCAGTGTCTTTCGCTCAGCTTAATTTCAGTTATTTCACGGCGACATTTCATTTATTCAAGTATTCCTGGGTTTCAGCAGTTCAATGCATAGGCTCCGAGACTTCTTGCCAATGGACAGGACTACGCCGGTAGTGCATCGAACTCTCTTGGCCATATTTCAAGCTCAGTTTTTATGCATTTACTCTCAAATATATTTGAACCATACTCTGACAAAAGAGGGTTAAACGCATCTCCGTCAAGTATTTAATCATCAAGTCGTCACATAATTATGAAGGAATTATAATTTTTTGTTCTTAAATTACAGCCAAATGAATCATACGATGGTATGGTCCTTGAGCGTTCAGAAAAATGACTGATAGCAAAAAGTGTCGATTCAGTTCAGCCTGCGCAATCCGCGCAGGCTGACCTGAACCGATACTCTTTGTTGATGTATTTAGCCCCTTTTTTTCATAGAGCATGGCTCATTTGAACTAGTATATAGTGTTGATCGACTTACGTTGTAATGAAATGCAAGAGAAAGAAACAGAGAAAGAACAAAAAAACTTCGGTGATCTTTGTCTAAGAGCGGCTTAACTTTTGTGCACGTCTGAATTACGGAACTCAGAATGTTGACGACAACGTCGTGGTATGGTCCTGGTTCCCCGTCGAGAAAGCCATTAAATAGCCATCAAGCAAAGTCTTGAGTTAAATAACCTCTTGCGTTTTGAGCTGGTTCCCCCCTTGGGAATTAATTGTTAGAGCAATGTCGTGAAGGCAAATAACAACTTAACTCCCAAGTCGTTACGCGCGGCTCACTGAGATTTTTGCAGACAGTGTAGATCAAGATCAGACTGCACAGAACGAGCAGTCTGATCTGTGATCTTTACTTTCCGATAAGGAGATGATTTTTCTCCAAGAAAAGTAAGTTGAAAATGGTAATATTTAGATTTTTTAAAATCGAATTGAAAGTTCAAATTAATTCATTTAGTGGGAAAAGGGTTAAGTTTTGGGGCATAAGTTTGCAGACAATTACAGAACTTTATTTTCACCCCTTTACTCCCTAACAAATAACAAAATCTACGACAAATCTATGTTGTTAAAATCTGCAGACAACAAAAAGAATTTGACACAAGTGATGCAATTTGTCCTTAACAAGATAGAAAAAGTGGAAAACATTGTTGGAAAAGGAGAAAATGCTGGTTACCAGCATTTTCTCCTTTTCCAACAATGTTTTCTGGTTTCGTTTATAGACTGAATCATTTGGTAAAAGGGATGGCGCTGTGAGTTGCAGGCTTTGTGTATGTGTGGGCAAATTAACTCTTTACCAAATGACAACAAAAAAAGACTAGTTCAAATTGAAAGCACTTGCAGACAACAAAATAAAGGTAATTCAAAAATTTAAATTGTTTCCAGCAGGGCAGACAATATTATGGGAAAAGAAGAAAATGCCAGTTACCAACATTTTCTCTTTTTCCAACAATGTTTTCAAAAGGCTTCTATCTCAGGGTTTTAAAAAAACCAGGGATCGTTTGGTAAAGGGTTAACCTTCCAGTCTTGCTGTGGGAAAACAGGGGCTTAATGCATCTGCTAAAAGTATCCACCCATGTCAGTCTGTGCAGTCCGCGCCAGCTGACATGAGACGAAACCTTTTGCTATGTATCAATCTTCAGCATGGCCAAGAAACATTCTACCCCAGGATTCATCCGGTTGATAGACAAAATACATGTTATGGTTCCAATATCATGTGATGCCTTGTTTTGTATAGTGCATTTGTGACACATCACGCAAAAAAGAATTGCCAAAAAGTGTCAACCCTGGTCAGACTGCGCGAATTGCGCTGGCTGACCAGGGTTGACACTTTTCGCTTTGATGACATTTTCTATATGAAAAGTGGTCATTGTATCTTGTTATACAAACATTTTTGGATTATCAACTTAAACTGACTTGCACTATCGTTGATCTGTTTTCGTCTAACTGACGTACAGAATTTCCAGATGGTCCCTTTTTGCGTGATGGGTCATATTTTAGTGCAGTAGAAGTACAATAAAACCTGCAGTTTTATTGTCGTAACAAATACATGGCTGTATAAATATTTTTATTGTCTTTTACATAAAATTATTTATTCACCCTTTTCAGAAAGATAACACTTTACTTAATAATTCCACATTTTAACTACACTAGGGAAGCGTGCGTTGAAAACATTGTGGAGAAAAGAGATATTGCTTATGACAAGCATTTTCTCCTTTCCCACAACGTTTTCTATCCCATTCGAAACCTGAAACTCTCTCTCTGCCCCGTTAGATACCTTAAGCCATTTCCAGTCCTGTATTAGATTAAAAAAAAAAAACACACGAGCTATTTTTGTTAAGAATAAGTTTTCATACAAATATCCTGCCATGATAAGGATCTGTTGGCAGAAAGAAACGTAACCCTTTCGTGTTCACTCTATACCAAACGATAAAATTATGGACTGCTCCAAAATCAAAGCATTTGCAGATGACAAGATAAATATGCCTGGAAATGGAAATTCGATTTGAGAAGGGAGAAAACATTGTGGGAAAAGGAGAAGATGCTGGTGACCAGCATTTTCTCCTTTTCCCACTATGTTTTCAAAAGGCGTCTTTCTCAGGGCCCTTAAAAGTCGTGATTGTGTGGTTAAGGGTTAAATAAGTGAATCAAAACTTTCAAATCAACAGTAAAAAAAGAGACAACTTTGTTATATGAAATGTTCTTATTTCTTGGGGGTGGGATTACAATTTTCTAATTGGACACTGTATATCCAAGATCAGATTGCACGTTCTGTGCAGTCTGATCTTGATCTACATTGTCCGCTATAGGTGAGTGAGTCACTCCTAGCAGGATAGGGGGTTAACAATTAACATAGTTACGGGGCTCTAATAAAGATTAATGACATATTGCATAGCCATTCGATCTGTAATTTTTTTGGCATCATTTTTGAAAATCCGTCTCTCTGATCTGCTCTGCCTGTTTCGACCGATTTCTGCGTCACAAATTCATATTTGCACGGGACTCAAGCCGGGCCAAGACCCTTTCTCTGCTATGCTTTGCCTATTTCGACCGATTTCTGCGTTAATATTTGCACAAGAATAAAGCCGGGCCCAGTCCGTCTCTCTGCTCTACTCTGCCTATTTCGACCCATTTCTTTGCACAGGAATGAAGCCGGGCCAAGCCTGTCTCCCTGCTCTGCCCTGTCAATTTCTGCGTCACAAATTTATATTTGCACAGGAATAAAGCCGGGCCCAGTCCTTCTCTCTGCTCTGCTCTGCCTATTTCGACCGATTTCTGCGTCACAAATTTATTTTTGCACAGGAATGAAGCCGGGCCAAGACCTTCTCTCTGCTGTGCTTTGCCTATTTCGACCGATTTCTGCGTCACAAATTTATATTTGCACTGGAATAAAGCCGGGCAAAGCCAATCTCTGCTCTGCCCTGCCTATTTCGACCCGTTTCCGCGTCACAAATTTATACTTGCACAGGAATGAAGCCGGGCCAAGCTTGTCTCCCTGCTCTGCCCTGTCAATTTCTGCGTCACAAATTTATATTTGCACAGGAATAAAGCGGGGCCCTGTCCGTCTCTCTGCTCTGCTCTGCCTATTTCGACCGATTTCTACGTCACAAAGTTATTTTTGCACAGGAATGAAGCCGGGCCAAGCCCGTCACTCTGCTCTGCTCTGCCTATTTCGACCCGTTTCTGCGTTAAAAATTTTTATTTGCACAGGAATAAAGCCGGACAAAGCCCATCTCTCTGCTCTGCCCTGCCTATTTCGACCCGTTTCCGCCTCACAAATTTATATTTGCACAGGAATGAAGCCGGGCCAAGACCGTTTCTCTGCTCTGCTTTGCCTATTTCGACCCATTTCTGAGTCACAAAATTATATCTAAACAGGACTTAAGCCTGGCCAAGCCCAGTAACTAAGTCGGTATTGTACAGGACTTGAGACCTATGGGGTTGATTGACTGAGTGATTGGTGTTTTACGCCACTTTCAACATTATTGCATTCATATCACATTACGACGACTCATATATTCATGTATTTCCTGGGAACACCAATGGGAACCGCTGATTAGATTCCTTGTTTGGCCACTTTCTTTTCGAGTGTTGATGATTATCATTGTGAGCGGCGTCATTCTTTTCTCACCGCTTAAGATAGCTCCGACGATGTTAATGGGGGAAAGCAGCCAATAGCTTGGGGAAAAGTGTTGTGCGAATCACTGGTAGAAGAAACTCCAAGAATGTATGGACCGGCGCACTGCTGGCTGCTACATCTTTAAAAAATGTAGAAAACGGTGTTAAACACAATTTAGACGAAGAAACAAATTCTGCAGGAATTAATTACACTGTTAGGTACCAGCTGCCTCCAAAATTCCAGTCAAATACCTCAGGTCTGCAGGAATTCAACTTATGCCCTGTTCATTTTCACACCTATGTCAAATGAGAAACCCTCTATCGTCCGTTTGTTGATTGGACCACCGCTGTATGGCATTGCTCTCAGACTGTCATTACCGTGAAATGCTTCACTGGTATTCTACGTGAACCCTTTTCCCGATCAGTGTCATAGACAAAAATAGGGACTTTTGGAAATGGCACAGATAAAAATCAGACTACAAATAACAAATCTATACCTTTCGCTTGTAGATTGGATCACTGCTGTATGACATTGGCTGCAGGCTGTCATAGCCGTGAAATGTTTAACTCATTTCCAAACAAAAAAAAAATAGGTTCTTCCAAATCGCCGACGACAAAATAAAAGTGACGGAAAATCTGATTTTTTTTTGTGTGTGTGTGAAGGGTAGAAAACATTGTGGGAAAAGGAGAAAATGCTGGTTACCTCCTTTTCCCAGAATGTTTTCTAAAGGCTTCTTTCTCAGGGTCGTCAAAAGTGTAGATTGTGTGGTAACGGGTTAACGGCTGAGGTCTTCTCCCGATCAGCGTCATAAGAATGAAAAACAACAGGCTTTTGGGAACGGTAAAGATCAAGATCAGGCCGCAAATAACATATCTATATCGCCCTGTTGTTGATTGGTCCACTGCTGTATAGCATTGCTTGCAGGCTGTCATAACGACGAAATACTTTACTGATATTTTGTCTGGGTCCTTCTCCCGGTCTATGTCATTAGCGAAAATAGAGGCTTTTTGGAAACGGCATTGATCAAGATCAGACTGCAAATAACAGATCTTTACCCTCTGGTTCTCAGTCAAGCGTTAACGATGAAAGTCTTTCGAAGTACCATCGTAATTGTACTATCAGCTTGTCAAAAGGGCTCGAGTTTCTTACACTAGACGATGAAACAGTTAAAACTATAGAGCTGTCACTAACTGAATGTGACTTATTACCCCCGCCAGCGCTTTGACAGAAACAGGCAAGTGCTAGTATTTTGTACATAGACGGACACACGGACGGACAGGCAGGCTGATTTCCGTATAGCCCGAAAACATTTGGGGTATTCATTAAGCTGTAATCGTTTGCGCTTCATGTAGATCCAAGACGAGACTGTATAACCGTGCAATCTGATTTTCGATCCACACTGCCAGCTATAGTTGAGCTTTGCCTGTGAAAAGGGGGTTTAATGCATCTGCAAAAAGTATTTACCCGGGTCAGCCTGCGCATTCCGCGCAGGCTAGCCCGGGTAAAAACTTTTTGTTAACGGTTATTTTTTGCGTATCAAAGGCCCAGTCTATCTTATGATTTAGTCGGATTTCCATACAAAATGGATTGTTGGATCCAGGATTATGAGATCACTTGCTTGTTACATCATGAGATGCATTGAGCCCCCTTTTTCTAGAGCACAAACAAGTAAACAAAAAGGTGCATCGACCATTTGACCTAGTTTTAAGATTCATTTTCCTGCCAGTGA
Organism: Tridacna crocea; assembly: GCA_943736015.1. Lineage (NCBI taxonomy): Eukaryota > Metazoa > Mollusca > Bivalvia > Cardiida > Cardiidae > Tridacna > Tridacna crocea. The sequence continues at coordinate 17,110,036 of OX031070.1, forward strand.
CTTACACCTGGACCTATCGTACAACAGCAGATTGTCGTCCTCACAATACTTTCCACACTTTGAAATGGTACAATTTAAATTTAATCCTTTACCACACAGTAGAATTTTAGACCTTTCCAAACTGAAAGCATTTGCAGACGACAGTTTCAAAGTGGCTCAAATGGTGCAATTTTGCTTTGATAGGGTAGAAAACTTTGTGGGAACAGGAGAAAATGCTGGTTACCAGCATTTTCTCCTTTTCCCACAATGTTTTCAAAAAGCTTCTTCCTCAGGGGTGTTGAAAGTCGTCATTGTGTGTTAAAGGGTTAAATGCATTTTATCATCCCTATATTTATTTTTGACCGCTATTGTGCCTTTAATAATGTTACAGGTCCATTCACGCAGAAGCCATACAGGAATTCATGATTATTGTTATATTGTTAACAAACATCCATGTAAATATTTACTTGTCTCCAGTGCCGAGTCTGAGGAATGTATATCCAAAATAAAACTAAATTTATACCTGTTGTCTTAGTGCTAAACCCCAAAAATTCTGGACATTTCGCGGGAAATAATATAAGATGTATCCTTTGATGGTATCTTATTGTCGGTTTACTTAAGAAAACTCGTAACTACAGCTTGTTTCAAGCTGTAGTTACGAGGTTTTTGAAGTAAAACGACGTAATGCTTTTGAAGATTTCTATGTAAGCCATTCTCTGTAAAAAAAAGGGGGTGGGGGAAATACCTTTACTTGACATGATTCAAGGTTAAATGCGTTTTAACACCTGCATTATAAACTTTTGGTCGTTACTGGACCTTTAAGGCAACAAAAAATTCCGTTGTCTGCACATGTAAAATTTTCTTCAAAAATTCGACCTGTTTGCTATGACATCACCCGACTCATAAACACGGGAAAAAAGTGCTTATACCGAAGTTTTTACCCAAGCCTGTAGGGACTGTTCTGATAAATGGCCGGTCCATAGGTTGCATGTTAGCTGATCATAGCTGAATGTATTGCACAAGGTAGCGTTCTAATGAGTAAACGTTTATTTAGAAAATTCAAAGTAACGATTGTGGTTTTGAAAAGTAGTTCGGTTCTGTGCCCAGAATGCCCATATCTGATAGATGTGTATTTGAAGAATGCCATCTAGCAGAAGATAATTGCGAAGAAGTCAGAAAATGGTATAATTTTTCAACTTTCACTTTTAATTTTTATTGTATGAAAGTACAAGCAATTTGTTCCCAAGCACAGGGGATCTTTAAGCCTTCACAACATCCCTTTATCTCCCGCTAGATGTCATTCCGCAAAATACACATCTAATTTGGGCATTCTGGGTACAGAACCGGAACTACTTTTCTACGCGATAATCGTTTTAATTTGAATTTCAAACCAAACTAAACGTTTGCTCAATAATATGACATGCGCAGATAACGCACCACACCTTGGCCTAGCATTAACCACGTGTTCACAATCAACAAGCGCCGTAAATGCCAGCCACGTGCGAGGACCATCATTCTGCAGCAACTGTCAGTATTGTGCATTTCTACTACGTCTGGGCCTAATTGGAACCCCTTCCATAAACCCTTTACCATACAATTCCTATTTGAACGACCCTGAGAAAGAAGCCTTTGGAAAACATTGTGAGAAAAGGAAAAATGCTGGTAACCAGCATTTTCTCCTTTTCCCACGATGTTTTCTACCCTATTAAGGATGATTTCTGTCATTTGATCCCATCTTTAATTTGTCATCTGCAATTGTTTCAATTTGGAAAAGGCTAAAATTACGTCGTTTGGTAGAGCTAACTCATATGAAGATAGCGTCGTAAAACCCATTTAAGTAACAATAAAGGCTAAAAGTAAACAAAGGTGGTGTTTATAATGAATTTGAATTCATATCAAACCGTCTAAAAGTGTACAAGTCGTGGTGAAGATGACAACCATTTTAAAGTCTTTGCAAGTGTTATTTGCTGACAGAGAAATTAATTTTCAAAACGAGGTTAAAACCGGCCATGTTGCTGTGTCTTTTGTTCACCTTTTGCCTGATTTTGAAATTGTCTATTGTACCAGCGACTAACATATGACCCAATCACAAGATAACAGACAGTCATTTCCACAATATCTTTCATACTTTTAAACGATATGATTTAAATGTAAATGTATTATGACACCCGCTTTTATATTTTGGACTTTACTGTGCCTTTAACTTACCAAATGAATGAAGTAAAGCCTACAAGCTATTTTGAAATTAATCTTGGGGGTAATCTCTTGATCGGACTGTGTAGATTCAAGACCAGACTGGATGTTTTGTGAAGACTGATCTTTGGCTACACTGTCCGCAAAAGATCAGTAAGTCGCTCTTAGTATCCTTATGGTTTTCAATGTATTAAAAAATATTCTATGTTTAACCCTTTCCCAAACAATCCCTGGTTTTTACGGGTCAGGAATAGAAGCCTTTTGAAAACATTGTGGGAAAAGGAGAAAATGCTGGTAACCAGCATTTTCTCTTTTTCCCACAATGTTTTCTACCCTATCATAATATTATAGAAAAATCATCTTTTTAGCAAATGTTAATTTGTCATCTGCAAAATGCTTTCAATTTGGTCTGGTCTAAAATTTGCCGTTTGGGAAAGGGTTAAGATTCCCAGACGAAAAAAGAAAGCCTTTGAAAATATTGTTGGAATCGGAGATAGTGCTGTTAACCATCATTTACTCCTATTCACTCATTATTTTCTAGCATCTGATGACAGACCTTATCATTTCTTCTGTCGTCTGCACATGCCTTCAATTTGGACACGTTTTGAATTTTGTCGTTTGCCCTTTACTACACAATCTCTGAAAGAGGGCCTTTAAAACATGGCTGGAAAAGGAGAAAATGCTGGTTACCAGCATTTTCTCCTTTTCCCACAAAGTTCTTCTACATTTCAAAATGTAAATCGCATCATCAGAATGAAATTGAATTTGTCGTCTGCAAATGCTTTCAATTTGGACAAGTCTTAACGTTTATCGTATAGTAAAGAGTTAACTCATTACCAAACGACAAAATTTTAGGTTGGTCCAAATTGAAAGCATTTGCAGACGACAAAATAAAGGTGACTGAAAAATTGAAATTTGTTCTGGGAAGGGTAGAAAACACAGGTTACTAGCATTTTCTCCTTTTCCCATAGCGTATTCAAAAGGCTTCTCTCTCAGGGGTGTAAAAAGTAGGGATTGTGTGGTAATGGGTTAAGACCGTGTGTATATAGCTTTCGCACGGCCATTAATGTTAATCAGGATTAAGCTTCGAGTCTTTGAGGAACTCCTAACATTAATACCCTTGTTGTTGTAATTACTTGGTCGTAAAACGTGTACCAATAAGTGCCAAACATTGTTGTTGTACCCCTCGTGCGCCGCCATCAACCTCTGTTCTCATTAAAGATGCTTCTATACCTGTTTTCAGTCAGTGTTTAACCACATTTCATCTGTATTTTATCAAACCTTTATCATTCTTACATCTTCATGGCAAATGTTGCACCTATGAAAGGTTGCAAAGTTGCATAGATAACGACCGATAGAAAATACGTCTTATTTTTCTGGAGGCCATTAAAAAACACTGTCGTGAAGTAGCGTTTTAAATGAAAGATTTCCAATTGGTGTTTTCATCCCTTAAACCATATATTAGTACTATATATTTACAGAGCTGCCTTAATGTTGAACCATTCTACAGTCTATCAAATTTTAAAGCTATTTATTTGCCTCTCTGATTGGAGGGAAGTATCATTAATATGCACGGAACCTTCTAGCTCAATCTGTAACCTAAATGGATCGAAACCCTGAAGTCACCGTTTCGAATTTTCAGTTTGACTGGGGATCTGAATACTGTGACAGGTCATTTTTTAACGCAAAACACTGTTCGGTCACTTTTTAAAAACCAAAGTCTTTTTGAGCTTTGGTGATGTACCATAGAATTTGTACTTAATATTTTCCTATATAGATTTTGTTCTTGGCCATGAATCAAGTGAAAGTGGTCTATCGATTGACTGATTGATTGATTGATTGATCACTTGATTGATTGATTAATTGATTTATCATTTGATTGATTGATTGATTGCATGGTGCTTAACGCCGTTTCCAACATTATTCAAGTTAACTCTCGGCGACCTGTGCACCTATTCATGTTTTCCCGGAGTCCGTTTTTTACCATTAATCCACACAATTTTCTTTCCAAGCCACTCACTGCTTTTCCACGTCACCATCGTCGAAATAATGATCAGCGGTGCTATAATTGGTAGATGGAAGAGCAAACGCAACTTTGAATAGGAAATACCCCACATTTATATCAGTATATACTTGTAAGGTAGAACTGACTGATTCAGTAAAAGTACTGCAAGGCAATGGAAGCTCCATTCAATTTTCGATGAATAAAAATGATCTTAAATTGAGAATAAATTGATTTTGTTTTAATACAAAAAAGAGATGTTTTTGTACTTTCAGGTTTGGTTCCAGAATAGACGATCTAAAGAAAGACGAATGAAGCAATTGAGTGCTCTTGGTGCCCGTCGCCATTTTTTCAATCGAGGTCCACGGCGCATGCGCCCTTTACAGCCTGGGGAACTTGAGGAATCGGAGCTGTTGGCTAGAGGAGGATACGGGTATTTTAATGGTAAGACAGCCATCTTTGATTTGAGCCACGCTACGTGAAAAAGGGGGCTTAATGCATCTGCAAAAAGTATCTACCCATGTCAGCCTGCGCAGTTTGCGCAGGCTGACATGGGTCGAAACTTTTTGCAATCGGTCAGTTTTCTCCATCATTAAAGGACCAGTCCTATCTCATAAATTAGTAGGTTGAAAGACAAAATAGATATTTATGGATCCGTGATAATGTGATATATTGGTTAGTATGATGCATTACGGAGATGCTTTTAGCCCCGTTTTTCCTGAGCACGATTTATTTTCATGTATCGCATTTTCGCAGAGCCAATATCAGGCAAACTTGATCTCTACCGAGAGCTCTTAAGCACAATTTACTGAAACCCAAGGCCTGGTTTAAAAAAAAAAAAACCACTTCAATCTCCTATTCCACATAAGGTATTACCATCCTAACGTTTCTAGAGCATTTAAATTACAGTATTTTTAAAAATATATATAATATGGAGTGCAACACGCGAAAAGGGTCATTCGGACATTTGCGTAAAGTGTCGTCTCTGATCAGCGTATGCAGTCCACACAGGCTAATCCGAAACGACACTTTCCGATTTTATGTGATTTTCTGTTTTACGCAAGTCTACTGTAGCACAAAATCTAATGTAGTCGTAAAGTGCCGTCTCGGATTAGCCTGCGCGGACTGCGCAGGCTAATCCGAGACGACACTTTACGCAAATGTCCGAATGCACCTTTTCGCGTGTTGCACTCCATATAATATAGACGGAAACGAAAAATATATAACATATAATAATTTTTTATTAGTTGATAGATAAGGATTTATACTGATATAATATTTTTGCACGTTTCTAACCGACCAGATATTCCTTTGATGTCCATCTTCAAATTATTTGTTGATGTTTTTGTTAGTTTCCTGGAAACGTATGTAAATATTATCTCCCTTTGTAATGAAAATAGAGTGGCCATATTTTTATAAATGACAATTCTACGAAGGAAATCAAAGCGCTGAAGGCACTGTTGTGGCGGTTGTCCGGTTGATCTTGAGTTTTTGGTCAGACAGACAAGCTGACTCCTTTTATACCGCCCAATCACAATGTGGGGGATATAAGTTTTGAGCTTCAACAGCTAGGAAGTTATGGCCTGGACTGGACAAAAATTCCATCTGAATATCAACAAATGGCAATAACACAAAAAACATGAATGGCAGTTTTGGTTCTTATGCACTGCACTTCTCCATAATGTGTTCTGCCAATGTATGAAGTTTCAAGTTGATAGCTTTTATAGTTTGAAAGCCCGGGTGAAAAATTCGAGGTGAAACGATAGACAGACTGATGGACAAGGTGACTCCAGCATTACCCACTAAAACTTTGCTTGCTGTGGGTATTACAAAACAGGTAAAACAGTTTTGCTTATCACCTGGTACATGTATTTATTTAAATGTAAACTATACAGTAACAAATGTCAGAAATATTACCCCCATGACTATAATTTTTTTTCAAGTTCAACTTCACCGAGCACAAAACTTCAAATAATAATAATAATAAAAAAAAAAAAAAAAAAACAGAAAATTAGACATTATTCTTTCCAGTTAATCAATAACACATTCACTGGACCTAAGCTCAGTCATTCTGTTTAAACAGATGTGTCAACACTAACAAAAGACAACTGCATATTCCAAGCAAAATTGCATTTTTGTCCATATTTTCATTTAGGCCTAATAATCTTGGATATTTCTTCGAGGTAATCATGCATATTCCTACCAAAATTGCATTTTTGTCAATGTGTTCACCTGAATAATCCTGAACATATTTTTTAAGGTAATCAGTAACACATTTATTGAATCTAAACTTCATCATTTTGCTTAACTCTTTACTAAACAAAAAATTTTAAACCAGTCTGTGTTGAAATACTTTGCAGACAACAAAATAAATGTGACCTAAATATTCAACTTTTTTTTGGAAAGGGTAGCATTTTACCAGCTTTTTCTCCTTTTTCAGCCGTGTTTTCAAAAGGCTTCTTTGTTAACATCTTTAAATGTCGGGATTGTGTGGTGAAGAGTTAAAAAATGTATCGACACAAATAAAAAACAACTGTATATTACAAGCAAATTTGATTTTTTGTCAATGTTTCCATCTTAAGCTTGAGACAGATGATTGTGAAATTCTTCACAAGAAAATAGTTCTTCACGATACGCATATTAAGTCATCAGCAAAAATTTTATTGATGTACATCCAAGTAAACATTGTGTCGTTGAGTTTGGAAAACAAATTGTTTCATTAGCCTGATAACATGTATCATGAAATATACATGGAGGTGCTTACTGAACAAAACTACTGTAAGTGTAAACAATCCCTGGTTTTTACAACCTTGAAATAGAAGTCTTTTGAAAGCATTTTGAGAATGGAGATTAAGCCGGTAACCAGCATTTTCTCATTTCCCCACAATGTTTTCTACCCAACTGGAAACGAATTTCAATTATTTAGCAACATTTACTTTGTTGTCTGCAAGTGCTTTGAATTTGGACCATCTAAACTTTTGTTGTTTGGTAAAGGATTAATTATTCGCCAACAATAGTCGTGCAATAACCTGTTGGCATGTAAAAGAGCTACTAAACAAAATATCCAGCTTTAAAGGTGGCCCTTCAGAAATTTCTACAAAAATACAAAAAATTATCTTTATACTCCAAAAGCCTTATAATTTTCATTCATTAAACCCCAGTAGTCGAAAACCATCCGACAACTAGATAAATGAGATATTTACAACAGCCCAGGTCAACACTGAACTGAAACACGGTCTACATGTATTTTTACATCAGCAGCTCGCTCATTTACATACCGGAAATATACAGACGAAGCTTCAAACATAGCATCCAAAGTTCTAGACATTATGGAAAATAATTACATGTTTGTTACATTATGGAATTTAATAGTCATTAGCCACGTGCAAGTCACTTAACATTCCCACAGTGCTTTTCTGATTTTGGCGGGAAATCTAAAAATACTTTAAGAAACTACGTAGCCTTTTAAGGGAATACCACCAAAATAATTTTGGGGGGTTATTCTATGACTCTTAATTACTGATGACTTGCATTGTTTTTTCATATAAATGTCAGTGACGTATATATTTCTTAATTTGGTGTGATGTGAAAATTCTAAATATCCACCTTTAAGACTGAAAAACTTTAAAACAGTATGTCCCTGATCTATCGACCAAATGGCATTAACTAACTACTCAATGATCATCATGCTGTTAGTAAATTAAATAATCTGTATATACACATAAGGAATACAATAGTAAATACCCATTGATTTAAAGTACTCAAGACCAACTCTGAGCCTTGTAATTACACAAATCTGTCAAAACAAGGTCTTGGTAGTTTTTTTTTTGTTCTCCGATCTATGCTTTTTACTATCAGGTGACATATGTCAACGTGAACAACAAAAAGTAACAGCATATTCCATGCTAAACTGCATTTCTGTCCATGTTTTCACCTGAATAATTTTATCACCTACAATTTTACAAGTTTTGGCAAGAATGCAGCTTTTTACTTATGCTTTCCAATTTGGTAAAGACATCAATGTAGACTAAAATCTCACACGATCAAATATGTACAGACTAATTTGCAAATATCTGCAGAAGTTGCTGAATATGTGATCTGCTTGACCTAATCGAAGCATTTTAAGAATAACATCAGCTCGCTGAAGCTTCCCTCTTTGATTAAAACTTATAACAAGACAAAAATTAGACACTATTGTTTTCTGGTTATCAATGACCCATTTACTGAATCTAAGCTCAGTCATTCTGTTTAAAAGATATGTCAACAGTAACAAAAAGCAACTGCATATTTCAAGCAAAATTGCATTTTTGTAAATGTTTCCACCTTGATAATCCTGATATATTTTTCCATGTAATCAATAATGCATCTACTGAATCTAGGCCCAGTCTTTCTGTTTTATCAGATATGTCTGACACTAACAAAAAGCAACTGCATACTTTTAGCAAAATTGCATTTTTGTCAATGTTCTGAGTTAATAATCTTGAGATATTTTTTTCAAGGTGGTCAATAATGCATGTACCGAGTCTATGCTCATTGAAACATTCTGTTTGAAAAAAATGTAAACACTAACAAAAAACACTGCATATTCCAAGTAATTTTTTTTTGTCATTGTCTTCACCTAGAAATCTTTAGACATATGATTGGGAAAATCTTCACAATAATATAGTTCTTCACGTTACCCTTGTTTAGTTATCAGCAAAAATCTTATCCTATGTACATTGAAGGAAACATTGAATTGTTGAGTTTGGAAAACCAGTTGCTTCATTAGCCTCAGTACATGTATCATGAAATATACATAGAGATATTTGTCTCTGACGTTTCCACAAAAACATATAAAAACTGTTACCTAAAATCAATCTTCAATTCTTAAGTTCAAAACACACCACTTAGTATCTCCGTAAACTATTTATTGATAAGTTAATCTTAATTAGTGCTTAGAGATTTATATTTACAATTTAAACCAGTCAAGTGAAACCACAGGATTTTGTCCATTTCACTGTGGTACACAAGCATTTCGGTCAAGAAAAGATGCATACTGAAATCACTCAGAAGAAACACAAAGTAAAATGTTTTTAAGACTGTTTAACTCATTACCACATGACAAAATTTTAGGTTTGTCCAAATTGAAACCATTTGCACACAACGAAATAAATGTGACTGAAAATTTGAAATTTGTTTTGTTACCAGCATTTTCTCCTTATCCCACAATGTTTTCAAAAAGATTTCTTTTCCAGGGTTGTCAAAAGTAGGGATTGTGTAGTAATGGGTTAACATACAAATCTTTGTGAAGAAAGCTTTTAACAAGACACCCATGCAAAGCTGATTTCCCAGCATACATGGTAGGCAAAAGTAAATACTGGCAGATAACTCTCAACTGAGACAAACTGTTTTGCATAACAATGACAGGCTGAAAGTTCCTAGTCATATTAAGACGCAGAGAAATCTAAAATTAACAAAGACCAGAAACTGGCCTTTAGATTAACAACAATTTGTAAGATTAAATAATTATTTTTTTCATACACGGTCAAGGAGATCAAAATGTCAAGAGTCTCATCAAAGCTGTTGTTCAACCATTTGAGAATTTTCAAATGACTTTGCATAAATGTTCATAATGGAAAATATACCAAGCAACCCTGGGGAATACTACTGTAGCTTAACCGATTACCATACAATAAGTATTTGTCAGCTGCAAATGCTCTAAGTTTGGGAAAGTCATAGGTTTGTAATTGTTAAATGAGTCAAAGAATTCTTAGTTATTAGGCACAAACATTCATGAACACTTTTTGCACAGTAAAGCCTCCAATGAATCACACTGGAGTATGATTCGAATACTCTGGTAACCATAGATTAACCCATTACCACACAATCCCTACTTTTAAAGACCCTGAAGAAAGAAGCCTTAGAAAACATTTTGGGAAAAGGAGAAAATGCTGCTAACCAGCATTTTCTCCTTTTCCCACAATGTTTTCTACCCCTCTCAAAACAAATTTCATATTTTCAGTCACTTTTATTTTGTCGTTTGCAAATACTTTTGATTTTGACAAGTCTAAAATATTGTCGTTTGGTAACGAGTTAAATGACTGAAAACAGTTCATGTCCACTTGAAAATATTTAACCCATTACCACACAATCCTTACTTTTGACACCCCTGAAAGAAGCCTTTTGAAAACATTGTGGGAAAAGGAGGTAACCAGCATTTTCTCCTTTTCCCACAGTGTTTTCTGCCCTTCGCAAAACAGATTTGAAATTTTTAGTCACTTTTATTTTGTCATCTGCAAATGCTTTCGATTTGGACAAAGTTAAAATTTTGTCGTTTGGTAATGAGTTAATATGAAAGCATTGTGAAAAAAAGAAGCATTTGCTCAGACAACCAAATCATGTTTCCTGTCATGTTTCCGGCTTTAGTTACAAAAATATAAAAATACAACAAAAGTGGGACTTACCAATATGAAAAATAACAATGCTTACTGCAGTCTAAGTATTGTTTCAAATGGATAACTTCTTATTCATAATATGACAACATTTGAAAAAATATTTAGAAGAAAGACAATATCATCTATAAATACTAATAAAACACTATTGTGCAAAAAGCATTCTATACACCTTTTTAGTCTGATTTTGGTATGGTCTTTCTGGTCTGATCCTCTTTCTATACCATTTCACCTGTTTCCATACAGCAGCTTGAATCTGTTTGGTATCCACAATGTCATGTTGCTCATAGCCAATACCTGTGAATATGTACATATATTATTGAGCCATGCTCTATAAAAAAAAAGGAGCTGCAACTGCAAAAAGAATAGACCCAGGTCAGCCTGTGTAGTCTGCCCAGGCTGACATGGGCCCACAATGTTTGCCGTTTGAATATCTTCTTTATTTCCATGGACCAGTCTACTTCATGATTAAGTTGAATGTTAGACAAAATGGAGTTTATAGATCCATAATTATTTGATGCCTTGCTTGGTATAATAGATCAAAGAAATGCATTAAGTCTCTTTTTCATAGAGCATGGCCCATATTTTGACAAATATTTATCTTTTTGTGTTTATGCCATGTGGTGAAACAGTGCCAGATTACTAAATGAGTGTATGTGATATTAATGATTTTCACAATTTGAAATGAAATGCTCATTATTATCTACTTCATTTAACCTGACCCAGGTAACAATCATTTACATAAATCAATACTCTATTTTTATCCTCAGCATTGCTCAGCATAATTATTATGTCCAGAATGGTCAAGGAAATATTTCACACAGTTTACGCAAATCAAACCTTTACCTACTAGATATGTTGATCTAAAACTTTCAGTGCAGGACACTTTCTCATTTTTCACACCATATTTTAATACCAATAAAAGTAAAATCATCAGCCTATGAGTATGGCATTTCAAGTTATGTCCTGCATATATTTCCAGTTCAGAAGAACCTATAATTTCAAGTTGCTAATGAATGAATATTTTTCCTGTGCAGAAGGCAAAACCTATTTTCGACTTGTACAAACAAAAAGTTACAATAAGTCATGCTATTAGTCACTTTGTAAATAGGTGTTTATAACCAAGAACAGTCACAATTTTAAGCAAAGTTTACCTGATTTAAGACATCTGAATTGTCATCTGCAAATGCTTTCAATTTGAAAAAGACAATTTCGAATTGTGTGGTAAAGGGTTAAAAAATACAGCATGCTTCTAATTTACATAATTCAAGGGTTTAGAAAAATAAATCTAATAATTCCTTATAGCCAAAAAATCAAGACAGCTGATCATTTTGAATTTCAATTTCATTTTGCCTCCCTATCTCAGAGCATTAATTATTATTTTCATGAAAAAAAGTTTAAAACTATAAAACCTTCAGTATTTTGCCATGTATGCCTGCTTAGCTGCTATCTGGGTTGATTTCCTTAGAAAGTAATTCAATTGCACCTCCAAAATTGCTCTTCCATATTCTTTATATTTGCATCACTAGTGGCTTCAAAAAGCAGCCAGGAAGTTGTCCAACCAGGTTATCAATCATGGCTGTAAAAAAATGTTTTATAGAAATACAGTTCATTGCATTACAATGTATTAGAATTACCTATCATACAGTGAAAAAATTCAAATTTCAGTCTTTGGTCATAAAGACAATGAAAATAACAAATTATATATGATCCACCAGTCTGCCCAGAAATTCTGTAATTGTTCTATGTTACTTGTAAACACTTGTGAAAATATTCCACCAAAGTTGCAAATTTTCCATAGAATGGGTTTTGTTGCCATTTTCAAATGTAGCTGGCAGACCTTTAAATTGGTATGTTGTTTCACAGTCACAAACAAGAAGTAGATGGAATTCTAAGGAGAATTTGCAATTTACAAGGGCCCGATTTAGTTTTTAGAATTTAGTTTTTTAATTTATCCAATCAAACTGATCCTGTAACTTCAATAAAACAATTGCCACAGTACATATTTTCTATATTTTGATGTTTCCCCACCCAAAATGGTTTGTAACAAGACCCTCTTTAACCCATTACCACACAATCCCTACTTTTGACACCCCTGAGAAAGAAGCCTTTTGAAAACACTGTAGGAAAAGGAGAAAATGCTGGTAACCAGCATTTTCTCCTTTTTCCACAGTGTTTTCATCCTTCCCAAAACAAATTTCAATTTTTCAGTCACCTTTGTCATCTGCAAATGCTTTCAATTTGAACCAGTGTAGGATTTTGTCCTTTGGTAATGAGTTAACTATAACCAGAAGACGAAATTTTTATAACTGGTCATAATCGAAAGATGTTGCAGACAACATAATAAATCTTCAAATTAGTAAAACTTGTATCAAAAAGGGTAGAAATTATTGTGTAAAACAAAGAAAATGTAGGTTACTATTATTTTCTTCTTTCCCACAATGTTTTTCATGGCTTTTTTTCTTTAGTGACCTTAAATGCAGGAATGAATGGTAATTGTTAAAAACTTCTCTTCACCGTAACAGAAAAATCAGGCCTGAGTTAATTAGGTAAAATTTGGTAAAGAGTAGAGAAATATATTTTATTGCAGAAAAAGTGAGTCAGAGACATGTACATGGATTGGTACTTTCACTCATTACCAAACGACAAAATGTTAGGTTTGTCCAAATCTAAAGTATTTGCACATGACAAAATAAATGTGACTGAAAATTTCAAATTTGTTTTGTGAAGGGCAGAAAACATTGTGGGAAAAAGAGAAATTGCTGGTAACCAGCATTTTCTCCTCTTCCCATAATGGTTTCTAAAGGCTTCTTTCTCAGTGGCGTCAAAAGTAGGGATTTTGTGGTAATGGGTTAAGCAAATAACTCAGGTGTAACAAAATTTACAAAGATAAAAAGAAAATATGATAGATCTTAATTACCTGAACTCAGTTCCATCCCTCTTGACGTGGTCCACCAAATAAGCTCATATGGGTCACATTATTTATCATAACAAAATTCACATTTCACATATAAGGATCCACCGTGTCCTTTCTATATTTCTCCAAACAACGCTGTCGTAAGAGAAGGAAACAGGCCAGAGAAGGCAAAATTGACACGCCCTCATTATTTTCGAAAGAACATCGAATTTAACCTACGTCGGCCAACCTTCAAACTATAACCTGTCGAGGCAACTTCAACATGATCACAAGCCTCAGGCAAACGATCCACAAGCATAGTAATGCCAGTCAAAACTGATCTCGGGGTAAGACTGGGCAGCCCTTCTTTCTGTTTTGCGTGAATCGGCCTTAATTGTAGAGTCGCGAAATTGCATTACAAACTTCTGCACCGGAAGTCTCAATCTCCAAGCAGAGTTGTCGTTCGTTACTCTCACCGTGCGAGAGAGTGCGGAAGTCTTAGAAAAAAAATCGTTTCTTTTTTTTTTATTTTAGATCTATCGGTTATATTAATCGACAAAACACCTATAAAATATTTATATTCTTCATAAAGTGTCACTGTATATTAAAACGAAATAATGCTAAAGATGATTTAATCATGCCGTGTCCGGCGGTAATTGACGTGAATGCCCGACCATATTCTCTGCAGCTTACCGAGGCAATTCGATTGTTACAAGTACGTAGTATACCGACATTAGCCGATGTTTCAGAATGCAATAACAGTTGGCCAACCTTAACTGTCTCTTAGAATGCATTTTTAAGCATAAAATCAATCACTATCAACACTTCTTTAATCAGTAAAATTAGTTTAAGCCGTCTTCTTTAGAAGCAGTAGCTTATTTGGTGGACTACTTTTTATGGAGTTAACTGAAATTTTATGGCGGTTATTAGGTATGTTCATAACCGAATCATAGGCAATGAGTTTGGTTTTTAGACTTATTTATTTTTCGAATTTTGTTTCGAATTTTGGATATTTTTTTTCGAATTTGGAATTTTCGTTGACTCTGTGGCGACAACCGCCACAAAAATAGAAAAAAAAAAGGTGGCTCGGTCAAAGTAGTACAATAATAACAGTAATACATTTTCAACCACAGCAACTTTTTTAAGATAATATTATAGTAGAAATAGCCGTTTTCCATTAGAATGGTACAACCTTAAATGATTTTGTTATTTGAGACACATTTAACTAACATTAATTGACAGATTTATGTAACGTTCGCAAATTTTGAGTAAGTGCTTCAGACTCAAAATCAGCAAAATTAATGGACTTAAATCCGTTAACATACTAAGGTCCATAATTCAGCTGAACTGACTCTAAGTCTTACACATTGTGTCACTTAAATCTGTTAATGTCAGTGAAAAGATATGATGTCAAAAATATGGACAAATGAGGGTACAAATATCTAATTGAGTGGAAAACATTGTGGGAAAAGGAGAAATTGCTCGTTACGAGCAATTTCTCCTTTTCCCACAATGTTTTCAAAAGCTGTCTGTTGTTGATACCTCAAAATGAGCATCTATGGAGTAAAGTGTTAAATAAAGAATTTAAGCCGGAAAATAAGTCTAATAGCAGATTGAAGCAAAATAAGAGACATAAGTATTTTTTCGTTAAACCATGGCCTATTTTTTATTTCAATTGTAGGCTTTTCTAAGCAAGCCGACGGCATAGATACAGATCAGACTTTACGTTCTGTGCAGTTTGATCTTAATCTATGTCATCCGCAATAGCTCTATCTTTCACCAATGGCGCCGGAAGGGTAAATAGTCATTGTTCATAATCAAATCACTCTTTGGCTGCCATATAGATTTAAGGTAGTAGACCCCTAATACCTCAAGTGCTGATTTGCATAAAGTTTTCTTTATGGTTGATAAATAGTAAATACAGATATACAGGAATAATACTATTGTACATTTTTAGTGGATCCGAAATTTCTTTATGCCTATCTTGAAATTGTTTGTAGATACTTTTGTTAGATTTCAGAAAAGGGAGGTAATAACTATCTCTCTTTGTAATGAAAACATTGTGGTTTTAGATTCATAAATGATAATTCTAGAAAAGACAAAAAGGGAAAAAGTTCTTGGTTAAAGCAGTACAATAACGCTTTTTTTTAATCATAGCAAATTTTGTAGGATAATGTTATCGTGGAAATAGCTGTTTTCTATTAGGGGTCTACTACGTTAAATAAGTCCGTGTATGTCGGGGTATTTACGTATCTGTATGTGTATGAAGTCTGATCTTGGATCTACACTATTTGCAAGCTAACTTGAACCGCATAAACCATTTAAAGAATAAAAACTGTCGTATACAATTAACCCTTTACCAAACAATCCCTGATTTTTACTTACCCGAGAAAGAAGCCTATTGAAAACATTGTGGGAAAAGGAGAAAATGCTGGCAACCAGCATTTTCTCCTTTTCTCACAATGTTTTCTACCCTGCTGGAAACAAATTTCATTTTTTGAGTTACGTTTAATATGTCGTCTGCAAATGCTTTCAATTTGGACCAGTCTAAAATTTTGTCGTTTGATAAAGAGTTAAAATAGCTTTCTTATTAAGACCACACATCATCATTGTGATCGCGTCCCCAACCCTTTACGTACTTATAGACTGAGAAAAAAATATGGAATAAAACTATCGTAAATCTAACCTAAATATATCAATTACATAGGTGGAAAAAATGCCAGAATCGCTCACAAAATGCTAACTATAATTTTTTTCATACGCAAAGTGTGGCTAAAGATCAGATTGCACGGAAGGTACAGAATTATCTTTGGCCTACATTTTCCACAAAAAAGTCAGATAAAATTAACCCCAAAAAGCGAAGGGATTACTATAATATGCGCCATATAGATTACGATGAAAGGTATTTTCTGTAGGATGGCGACATTTTCAAATAGACATATTTTGACGTATTTTGGATGAATAACTACTTTCAAGTCATTTAAAATACATTAATGTTTTTTGGCTAACATCGAACTATTTTACTGTGTTATCAATTTATGATATCAGCAATCTATCAATTTTTCAACTAGACCTGTCAAAAACTAGCTTTTGAAGCTGGGATCTCCCTTTTGTCTTATCGATAAAAAAATCTTTAGACTTGTCAGACCGAAAAATGTGTAGAGGTCTGTTCTTTTGGAAAATTTTATTAGATGGAAGATACGCGTAAGGGAAAGAAAAAAAGGTGTCTTAAGTTTTTATTTTAAATCTTCTGTCGAATTGTTCAAGCCCATGCCACGCAAAATTGGGTTTTAACCTTTAGGATGCTAAGCACGAGACAAATGACCTTTTGCGGACAGTGTAGATCAAGATCAGACTGCACAGAACGTGCAGTCTGATCTTAGATCTACCCTGGCCGATATGGAGAGATATTTAAATAAAAATATAACTTTGAAATAAAAAAAAATGGGGTTTTACCATCGGGTTGAAAGTTTCAAATTATCAGTGTATTTAAGCGGGACAAAAGTTAATGAGCCGAAGTTAGAAGGCTTGTGAAAAAAAAAAATGCGCGAAAAGGACAAAAGACGAAAGCTGGCATTTTCTCCTTTTTCCCACAATGTTTCCTGCAGTTTCAAAGAGAAATTTGGAATTTTTGAGTAACAAAATTTAACAATTACAGTTTGATTTACAACATTCTGAGACAACATTTTCTGAACAAGACAGAATTGTGAATATCGTCGGTTTACTTAAAAAAACCTCGTAACTACAGCATGAAACAAGTTGACGTTACAAGGTTTTTTTCAGTAAACCGACGATTTGGACATTAATTGCAGCTAGCTTTTAATTAGCGATTACGTGCTGTAACATTGTAACAAAGGGAAGAATGAGCCTAGTTCTTCATAGGCCACAATGATTTCAAAAGTGGCTTACTGCCAGTCACAAACAGTAACTGTTGGCTGCAGAAAGTCATGAGTTTACTTTTACGGGTTTAGTCTTTGATTATTTTGAATTTCCGACATTTAACAACATTCTAAAACCATTCCATTAAATGCAAACAAGTCGGTCTCCTCGTTCGTAAAAAAACATCTATATGATTCGAGATTTTGTTATGTCTTCGTTGACACATTGTACTCATGTTCGTATCTGTCTGTCTGTCTGTCCGTCCGTCTGTCTGTCTATAAGATTACATAACATAACATTTATTTTCGACTTAACTCATTACCAAACGACAATATTTTAGGCTTGTCCAAATCAAAAGCATTAAATTTTGCAGACGACAGAATAAAAGTGACTGAAAACTTTGAAATTTGTTTTGTGAAGGATAGAAAACATTGTGAGAAAAGGAGAAAATGCTGGTTACCAGCATTTTCTCCTTTTCCCACAATGTTTTCTAAAGCGGCTTCTTTCTCATGGGCGTCAAAAGTAGGGATTGTGTGGTAATGGGTTAAAGTATGCAGCTCATTGTCTGACAATACAATACAAATCAATTTGATATATACGTTGAAGATAATCAGATATTTGGACATACGATTAGTAGATTAATTCAAGGACAAAGTAGATGGATAAATGAATTCAAACAGTATTTTCATGTTTTCGTGTTTCTGTTCCATTTCTTTATAAAGAAAGATAGACAGACAGAAAAAAAAACACACGTAAATGAAATAAACACGGTACAAACATTTAAAAAAACATTTACGACTCTGTTTTTCTATTTAAAAAGAAAAGAAAAAAAGGGAACTAGATTCTTGTGATGGAATGGTTATAGAATCTTGAAGAACGGCGGAAATTGAATTCGCCCTTGGGAAAAACTCCAGTGATATCGGAACGTTAACTCCAGGGCCAGTCTACCGTCCTATAATTACAAACTGAAATAACTCACTCTCTCTTCAGGAATAGTTTGGCATTTTTCAATTTCCAGAAATAATTGAAAACGGAGGCCCGCTCAGTGTTCTATAGATAACGCTGCAAAAACGTCTATTTCGTTTATAAAACTGGTTTTATTGATTATAAGCGTGTCGTCGTATGAACCGAGGATTAAACTGTTTTCTATGACAAAAAAAGATCAGATGTGCTTGCAAAAAAAAAGTATCGACCCAGGTCAGCCTCCAGGTGTCGTATTCACCAACCATTCTTGGTCTTAATCTTCAAGATTTTCTGACTGTGAAAGTAACATAGCTTCTGATTGGCTAAACCAATTGGTTTAGCCAATCAGAAGCTCTGTTACTTTCACACTGTCAAATTTCTGAAGAATAAGCCTAAGAATGTTCATAAGAACGGTTGGTGAATACGGACCCTGCAGGTGTCGCAACTTTTGTACGACTGTTGTTAGACAAAATGTAGGCTCCATTGGTATGTAACGACTGGTTTGGTATAATGTATCACGGAGGCACATTATCTCATTTTGAGAAAAAAAAAACACTTCCAGGACACCAAGAAAAGCTACCGTTAGCGTGTACTCTTTGGCTACCATGTATTGAGCTTCAGAAACTTTAGGTACCCGTTGATTGATTCGACTAAGTACGTTTCTGACGTATTGTCCATTCGTTCAAAAAGAAACCCCTTCCAGTACATCAAGAAAAGCTACAGTTATCGTGTCAACATTGACTACCTTGTACTGAGCTTTGAAACATCAGGGCCCCGTTGATTGATCGAACTCTGTACGTATCTGATACAAAGTGCATTCTTTCAAAAAGAAACCCCTTCCAGGACATCAAGAAAAGCTACAGTTAGCGTGTAAACATTGACTACCTTGTATTGAGCTTCAGAAACTTTAGGGTCTCGTTGAGTGATGGGGGCTCTGCGAATTTAGTAATTGGATGATAGACCAATACAGATTGTGCAGTGTTACTGTATAAATACAGAACACGTCTAAATCTTTACCAAACGACAAAAATTTTAGGCTTGTCTAAATTGAAAGCATTTGCATACGAAAATCCAAATTGGCTCAAATGATGGACTTTGTCTTTCATAGGATAGGAAACATTGTGGGAAAGGAGAAAATACTGGTAACCAGAATTTTCTCCTTTTTCCAACAATGTTTTAAAAGGCATGTTCCTTGGAGTCGGTAAAACTCGGGGTTGTGTGGTAAATGTTTCGCTAGACAAAGAAATTAAAACTTATCCAAATTTAAAGCATTTGCAGACGACAGATCGAAATTGTCTTAAATCTTTGGGATTTGATTTGGGGCCTAAATATCTTTGCAGCAAAAATTCTATTTTATTTATCATTCGATCATTCATTGTATATTTTTAGATAATGGTCAGGATTTCTTTCCGGGTTATATGGGACATGGCGGCTACGGCGGCGAGTTTTACCCGGGGCAGGGCCCAGATATGCCCCCGGGCACCATGCCTCTCTTGCCACCCCATGGGCGCTCCACCCCGCCCCTCGGGCTAGAGGGACAGCTACCACATCATCCAACGGGTGAGTAACCGATTCTTTACTTTTTGCAAAATATAGGATAAAAAAGATTCTTTAAAATGAAATCTTTAAGAGGATATTATACGTTTCTCAGTAGCCAACTTTTGAAAGTAATAGTTGCCTATTTTCCTTGTGTTCAAGATAACTCAAACTTAATTCTTTTAAGCAATCACATGGAAAAAATAAATAGATTTATTTTGTGTTTATACAATGTTACTAACCAAGATTTACTTCAAGATTTTGCAGTTTATGCTAAAGAATGTTACACCCAGGAAAATCATAAGTAAGAGAGCTGTTCTGATTATATGACGTATATACACGTTCATGTTCAGTTGAAAGTAGCATGAACACATTAATCCCAAACCACCATTCGAACATCGAAATTCATGTACAGGCAATTTCCGATTTCAGGTCACATGGGGCCGGAAGCTCAATATTTACACCATGACGTGATGCCCCGATCGACGTCACCGGAAGGAATCCTGCACCAAGATGAACAATTTATGATGTCACTTCCAGCAAGATCTCTACCCGGTCCTTATCCACCCCATTCAGCGGAAAACTGGCCGTAGACTATCTATTATTAAAAAATTAAAGTTTCTGGTCATAGAAAATCCTTTTCACTTAACGTGAAAGCTAAGACATTACCACAAGGATTTCTACATCGACACACACACTACATGATGTCATTTCCGATGTTCAAGATGACAAACTCATACACGTGTCAAAATTGATAGAAAGTTACAAACCAATACTACCCATGAGATAACATTTGTCTAGAAAGGGTAGAAAAGTTTGTTGGAAAAACAGAAAATACTGATTCTACATTTAGCAACCTTCCTTTTCTGTTTCAAAAGTCTCGTCCATCAGGGTCTCAGGATCGATAAAACATGAGATTGTGCGGTAAAAGGTTAAGATAAGACGGACCTTACCTTCATTTCGACAAAAATCTGGATTCGGTTTAAGAACATCCTGAATCTTTTTCTCCCAGATTTCCTAAATTTTAATGTAACACAACTTCTGATTGACTAAATCAAATGGTTTAGCCAATCAGAAGTTGTGTTTCTTTCAAAGATAAAAAATTCCAGAGAGTAATAATGAGAGTTTTCCTAAGAATGGTTGGTAAATACGTGTCTTGGACTTATATTATAGAGTGTTAAAGAATAAACAACAAGTTATGAAAAAAAACCTCGTTGGAAGAAGCCTAACACCGTGATGAGCCATACATGTTATCGCCCAAGGAACTATCTTCACCCGGCGGCTATGTTCAAAAAAATTATAATTCATGCTTCTGAACAAGGGTGCTAAATGCATCCCCATGATTCATGATAGTAAGCATGTCATCACATAATTATAGATATATGGAGTTCAACACGCGAAAAGGGTCATTCGGACATTTGTGTAAAGCGTCGTCTCTGATCAGCGTGTGCAGTCCGCACAGGCTAATCCGAAACGACACTTTCCGATTTTATGTGATTTTCTGTTTTACGCAAGTCTACTGTAGCACAAAATCTAATGTAGTCGTAAAGTGCCGTCTCGGATTAGCCTGCGCGGACTGCGCAGGCTGATCCGAGACGACACTTTACGCAAATGTCCGGATGCACCTTTTCGCGTGTTGCACTCCATATAATAGCCACTTTTTAACAACCAAATCAATCGTGCAGTAGACTTGTTACATAGACGCAAAAAAAAATGCAGGCCCGTAGGAAGCAATTTTGGATTGGGGGGGGCCAACATCATTTTAGAGTCGGCTTGTCCTGATTTTACATATATTACGTTTGGTTATGCATTGAGAAATAACCCACCTACTAATATCAATGACGGAAATGTGGTGAATTATGAGATTTGGAGAAAAATAAAGCAGAAAATCACCCGGAATGAAACGTGACGTCAGAAATTGTTTGGTGTCTGCAAGATAAAAAAAGTATAGAAGAAAAATTGCCATGGCTCGCCGCCGTTTGTTTAGAACTATTTTAAATCGTTTAAAATTTACTATTATTTCATTCTCTTAATGCACAATGATTTTCTAGCAATATTCAGCGAAATACTGACACAATCACTTTATCTTCGATCAAATTATTGGGGGGGGGGGGGCCCGGCCCCCCCTGCCCCCCCCCCCCGTTCCTACGGCCCTGAAATGACTCCCCTTTCTACAGTGTATGGCTCAATTTTAAGTGGCATTCACCTTCATTCTAAATTTAACCCTTTACCAAACAATCCCTTGTTTTTACGATCCTGAGATAGAAGCCCTTTGAAAACATTGTGGGAAAAGGAGAAAATGCTGGTAACCAGCATTTTCTCCTTTTCCCACAATGCTTTCTATCCAGCTGGAAACAAATTTAACTTTTTGAGTAACGTTTATTTTGCCGTCTGCAAATGCTTTCAATTTGGACCAGTCTAAAATTTTGTCGTTTGGCAAAGGGTTAAATCAAAATACGAAAAACTGTATTCTTTTCCTCTGCACTGATGCTACTGTTTAAGCGTTTTTATGAGGTATATGTAAAATACTGGAAACAGGAAACATCTGGTCCGTTTCTATCAAATCATTCAAAAAAGATACTTACCTGCAAACTTATCCAATGTTTTGTTTCTTCACTTGTATTAATTTTTTCTTTGGTTTAAATTCGTTCCAAGCGATGCTTAGTTTACTCTTTAAAAAAAAAAAACGACACAATTTTAGACTTGTCTAAATTGAAAGCATTTGTAGACGAAGACGACAAAATTAATGTGACTCAAATATTGAAGTTTGTTTTGAGAAAGGTAGAAAACAGTGTGGGAAAAAGAGAAATTACTGGTTACCAGTTTTTTTTCCATTTTCCCTGAATGTTTTTCAAAAAGCTACCCTCTCAGGGTCGTGAAAATCAGGGATTCTTTGGTAAAGGTTTAAAAGTATTTACAGACAACTAACTGAATGCAACTAAGAAATAAAAAAAATAAAAAAAATTTCTAAAGTGACTTTTCATTGTAAGAAAAGGAGAAAAAAGCTGATCTGTCTGCATTTCTCTTTATTCCACAATATTTTAGCTGCATTTCTAGATATTGTAAAACCACATGATCGATTAATTAAGCAGACCAACAACTCCGCACAATCAGTTTACAGTGTTCTGGAGGTGAAAATACAATGCACATGGAAGGACAAGGGAGACGACAGTTTGGAGTAACATTGCTGTTGATAAACGGTGTTCTATACTTGATGTTGCATCAAATGCGTTCGACTGATTTCTTACGATAAAATCTCGATTTTTCAAACATATATTCTATTTCTATGAGTTCATCATATTTATATGTATTTTGAACGGAAATTTCTCTAAATAGAACCAAACTGTAGCTACTGTTTTGGTTACCCGAACAATCAAACCTGTAGTTGCACTTTTTTATGAAGATAGTAAAACGTGATTAACGTTTGAAAGGAGGCTAAACGAGCTACCGAGTAAAACATGCGCATCATTATATACACTTCAGATTTAAAAAAAAAGGGAGTTGTTGTTTTTTCAGCATTTCCTGTACATGGATAATTCGAAGTGATATCTTGCTCATGTTCGTATTATCGAGGTTTTCTCGTATTTATATTACTATTTATTTGTAAAGAGATATAGTGACAGGTGTTTTTGTGCTATGACAGTAAAAGTTTCAAATATCAATAATTATTTCCCTTTTTTTGTTGTTGTTGTTGTCGTCTTTGTTGTTCTTGTTCTTCGGTACTTGTTTAACCCTTTCCCAAACAATCCTTGGTTTTTACGGATCTTGGATGGTAGCCTTTTCAAAACATTGTGGGAAAAGGAGAAAATGCTGGTAACCAGCATTTTCTCCTTTTCCCACAATGTTTTCTACCCTATCATAGACAGAAATCATCTTTTCAGCAAGAGTCGAATTGTCGTCTGCAAATGTTTTCAATTTGGTCTAGTCCAAAAGTTTATCGTTTGGGAAAGGGTTAATGCTTTGCCACACGATAAAAATTTGGTCCAGACCAAATTGGAAGCATTTGCAGATGACATATCCAATTTGGACAATATGATTTGTATTTGGTTTGTATTGGAGTTCAACGCTATTTTAAAGTTTTGGTCATATCATGGCGGAAAGTGACGCATATATATGTGTTTCCTAGCTTTCTCTTACCAAGACTGACACAACTTTCTTTCAAAAGCCACGGACTC
Source organism: Tridacna crocea (assembly GCA_943736015.1). Lineage (NCBI taxonomy): Eukaryota > Metazoa > Mollusca > Bivalvia > Cardiida > Cardiidae > Tridacna > Tridacna crocea. Next base: position 17,134,090 of record OX031070.1, read on the forward strand.
CTTTTCTCTCATACATCAGAGGTGAGAGGAGAAAAAGTCGCTGGAAAGAATATTCTCCACAATCGGGGAACGAATCCGCAACCTCCAGGTCACGTGTCAGATACGCTTACCACTGAGGTACTCGGCCGGGCTAATAACGGCGGTTTACTTCGAAAACCTCGGAAATACAGCTTGTAACAAGCTATAGTATACGTGGTTTTCGAAGTGAACCAACGATGTGGATAATATGATTGGACGTGGCTAAAAGCGTAGAAAAACATTGTGTTTTATGATTTACTGTATGTTGTTTAACCCTTTCCCAAACGATCCCTGGTTTTTACAGGTCTGGAATAGTAGCCTTTTGAAAACATTGAGGGAAAAGGAGAAAATGCTTTTAACCATCATTTTCTCCTTTTCCCACAATGTTTTCTTCCCTCTCATAGACAAAAATCATCTTATCAGTAAGAGTTGAACTGTCGTCTGCAAATGCTTTCGATTTGGTCTAGTCCAAAAGTTTGTCGTTTGGGAAAGGGTTAACGCCATTTTTAACATTGTTTCACTTATATCGAGGCAGCTTGTGCACGTATCCATGCTTTACTGGATTTTATTTTACCAGGACCCAGTACAGTATTCTTTCCAAGCCGCTGGCTGCTTTCCCATATAACCATCATCGAAACAATGATCAGGGGTGAGAGAGAAATGAATCCTGTCACAATGACTGTCATTCATCCTCGGAAATATATTGGCCAAGCCGAGGATGGAACCAGCAATTCTTTATTTTTTGAGTCCTGTAGGCTAACCGTCTGCAGTAGAAAACATCGAAGAAAAAAGGAGAAAATGCTGGTTACCAGCATTTTCTCCTTTTCCGACTACTTTTTCAGAAGCCTTTTCTTTTGTGATCGTCAACTTTTCTGATTGCCTGGTACATGGTTAATGTGTTCTCGTTCCCATCTGTGACTCTGTTGGAAATTGAGAAAACGATAAAAAATGTTTCCTTTATAAGCGAAAGTGAAAACGTGATACATTGTACGTATTCACCAAACAATTTTTAAGAAAAGTCTTTGTCTTATTCTCCAAGATGTTCTAAATTTGAAATTTACAATTTCTAATTGGCTTAACCAAATGGTTTAGCCAATCAGAAGTTGTGTTACTTTCAAATATAGAAAATGCTGGAGAACAAGACAAAGAACGTACATATGAGTGGTTACTCAATAAAGGCTTTGTTCGGTTACTTTCCATCCATATATATATCGATGACGATTACCAATACCGTTTATAAATTATAGACTAGAGAGAAGGACCAAATCCAAACTGTCTCGATTTTAAGAACAGTCTTAGTCTTATTCTCCAATGTGTTTTAAATTGGAAAGTAACAGAGTTTCTGATTGGCTTAACTATTGGTATACCAAATCAGAAACTTTGTTACTTTAAAATATAGAAAATGCTGGAGAACAAGAAACCATTTAACGTGATACTGGTAGCAAACTCAACGAAAGTTCTAGGTGAGAATTTTGGTGTCAGCTTTTATATTGAGCAAACCCGAACCCTTGTCCAGTGTCATAATGCAATGCACAAACGCTATTATTTGTTTGTATGGGCGTTTAACGTTCAAACGGCTTGGGTCATATTAGGGCTGTCAGTGCACTTACGCAGGTGTTTTCTGGCTTTCTTACAGCAATACTGACACATCTTTCTCTCCAGTCCACTGACCAATTTCTCATGTGTGACGCATCACGCAAACGGGGACTTTCTGGGAACTGCGAAAAAATGTCAACACAGGTCAGACTGCACGAATTGCGCAGGCTGACCAGGGTTGACACTTTTCGCTTTAGCGACATTTTCTGTATGAAAAGTGGTCATTGTACCTTGTTATACAAACATTTTTGAGCAATCAACTTAACCTGACCTGCACTGTCGTTGATCTGTCTTCATCTAAGTGATGTACAGAAAACCCAAATGGTACCTTTTTCCGTAATTGGTCACATACATGTATGCATCAGAGGTGAGGGGCAAAAAATCGCCAAAAAAAGAAAGTTTTCTGCATCCAGATATCGAGCTCGCAACCACTGAGTCACGAGTCAGATACGTAAACCACTGAGCCACCCGACACGGTCTAAGATTTAAGAATTATGTCCGGATGGGAAATACCCAATAAATACGTGTACCTATTTACAGAAATGGTCTTCACCGATGTAGATTCGGCTTTAAGATCAATTTATATTTCATTTTCAAGGCAAAAGAGTACAAAAAGTGTCTTACTACTTCAACACGTGTACATGCTTTGTTGATAAACTTTCCATGTAACAACAAACAGTTAAAGCAACCTCCTGTTGTTTCTGAATCAACAAAAATAAACAAACGGTTGGCGCACCTGTCCCTGTAAGGTACAGTTCAAAGTACGTGACTTTCACCAATAATGCCATAGGAGCACAAACACTTCTGGGAAAAATGCTCTTATGCTATATTTAACGCCTTAAACTTCTTCAGAATAAGGAATAAATTTAGAATGGCTTGTTAAGACAGCCAAAGAGCTGAATAATAACAAAACCATGGGATGATAATAATCCGAAAGATATTTTCAAAATGTGACCCATCAACCAAAAAAAGGACAATTATGACAAGTTTAAGATGCCAATTAAATAATGTTTGTATAACAAGGTACAATGACCACTTTTCATATCGGAAATGTCATTAAAGAGAAAAGTGTCTACCCTGGTCAGCCTGCGCAATTCGCGCAGTTTGACCAGGGCTGACATTTTTCGCATTTCCCAGAAGGTCCCTTTTTGCGTGATGGGTCTGAATTCAACACAGTACAAAACAAAACATCAGCAGACTTTATCAGTAAGGATATGCATGCAAATATATAGGAGCCATGTACTGTGAAAAGAGGGCTTAAAACATCTGCAAAAAGTATGGAACCAGAGTCAGCCTGCGCAAGCCGAGCTGAATCGATTACTTTACCTATTGGTCAATTTTCTGTGTGCCAGGGACCAGTTGACCACAGGATTCAGCAGATTTGTTTTGACAAATTGGACATTATAGATCTAAAATTGCATGATGACTTGCTTGGTAAATGCATCACGAAGTTGCTTTAAATTTCGTTGCTTTAAATCCCCCCCCCCCCCCCCCCCCCACTTTTCGCCAGATGAAAGCTCATAATTTTATGAAAAACGTAATAAAAACCAAGTTTCTCCTTTAGCCACATTTCGTTAAAAATTGTTTTTGTTAATAAAACTAACAAAAAATATCAACTGCAGGTAGTAATATACAATCCTTACCTTGCTACTAAAGTGAAACTTTCAAAGTAAAAAATGAAAAGTCAAAATATTGCTATTTAAAAGTTATTTGGGTGGGGAATACCTCATTATCGGACAATGTAGAATCAAGATCAGACTGCACGTTCCGTGCTGTCTGATCTTGATCTACAATTTCCGCTAAAGGTCCTTGATTTGCACTTATCAGCCTTAAGGATAGACGGTAATTCAATCTGTCGAGCTGATACTATGATTACGTCAAATCTGGAACAATACGATGCTCGCTGTCGTCCCGCATACCACAGAGGGATTTCCAGAACAGAACAGCGGCTGGTGGTGAAATATTCCTGACGGCTAACGATAAAAAATGTTTCCCCAATTCAAAAAACCATGGCATGCAAGAACTGGGTATAGCAGTATAAAACTTTTTGGGTTTTTTTTTTGTTCATCAAAGAAGAGTGTGAGAGTTTTTGTTAAAATTACGTACCCAGTTATTTATTTTTGTCATCTATGATGAAACAACATACGAAGTGCTATAAATTCTAATGCAAATGTGAAATTAGTTAGCAGTTATTCTGCTGAATACCATGTGAAACCCTTCTGTAGATCAATTCTCTTGTTTGTTACAGATAGGTAAATAGATTTTAAACTGTAAAAATGATATATTGGATAAGCATACCAATATCAGATCGTATGCTGATCATCTTCTAATACACAGGGAATTACTTAAAAACTTATAACTTCAACTACTTTTCATGACATAAAATATGTTTGGCAAAGTACAGCAACAGCTCGAGAATGACTTATACGAGTACAGTTTTTTAAATGAATTTTGCTGTATTATTACTTTCTTGAAAAAAGAAAATATCGTATTTCAGTTCTGAAGATCGGTAAAATTTGTGTAAAATATTTGTCCCAGTATTTAAGTACATGTATATATCCAGTTAATTTCTCTTATTGTATTATGCTTTAAAGATCGGTTGTTTTCACAGTTCAAAAAAGAAAAAAAAACTTAGAATCTATTCTACTCAAAAGTGCAAATTGGTTTCAACCATTTTGAACAATATAGAAATAAGCAATGAAACTTTTCTGGCAAATACTTTACAGAACCTTTGTAACTGTAAATTTGCACTACTCTATTTAAATCAAATTCTTGTCAAAGCATCTAAAACTTTACAATGATTAGATCTTGACTGAAGGGTCCATGTCATAATTGCGATTTAAAATATATTTCACCTAGTATGGGACAACATTATGCTTACTTCCATTTTGATATAATGATTTACAAAACAATTAACTTTTTACATTTCGGTACACTGAAGTACTTTCTACTTCGAAGTCTGTATTCATCAACAAACATCCTTATTCATGACATCTGAGTTTAGCAGTAACTCAACTTCTGACTGGCTAAACCATTCAGTTTAGGTAATCAGAAATTGTGATACTTCTAAATACAAACATTCTGCACTATAAGACTAAGAATTTCTTAAGAATGGTCGGTGAATACGGACCCTGTAACAGAATACACTCTTATATTCGACCCACGCTTTATATCATTCTCATTACAACTATGATCATTTCCTGTTGGCACCATCATCTTGGACGACCAATTTCGGATGACGCAAAGAGGAATCGTCTTCATACATCTGTGTATCGGACTTATCTCTGTATTATCTGCCCTCCACAGGCGCACTATTGATCCTCGGCACCCCAACTTCATTATATTTCCTTAATAACTTTTAGATTATGTGTCACTCCCAGAAATGAGAACCCGTTTCATGGAGCGCTCGGGCGACATCATTTGCAAACGTCTATGTAACTCAAGATTCTAAGGCAAGATAGAGCCTACTCATCTTGGTTGATTTTTTTTTCTTGTCTCATTTTTGACTTGTGCTTTTTTTGCTTTCAATCATTTACATTTTCTTGTCTGGCTTGTACATGTTAAAGAGGTATGAAAAATGCTATAATTAATGATACCATTGTATATGGTATGCAAAGAAAATCCAAAAACACAGCTTTGAACATGAACTTGATCATTTTATCGACCCATTCACCTACCGTATCTTCTGTTGTACAAATTAAGTATAGAGTAGGCGTTTCTAGATATCCAACTTTACTTTGTACCCAACGGTTACGTGGTTGACCAAGCCTAAGAAGAATCCATTCTGAAACAGAGTGGGAAAAGGAGAAGGAAAGTACTGGCAACCAGTATTTACTTTTTTCTTTTTTTTTCTACAATGTCTTGCAAAGAGAGATTCCATAGTTGAACCACAATTAAGATGTCCTCTGCAAATTCTTTGATTTTGGAAAAATCAAGTTTATGTATGTGTATATTTGTTCCTCCACCCATCAGATTGGAAAGATAGTAGTAATTTATAAGGCAGAGTGTACATGTATGTATCCATATAAAAAAAAAACCATCTTCAAACAGTGGTAGTATAATGCCAAAGAAATATTAATTCAATAATATCCGTTTTAAGTTCACCATATTCTGTGACGGAGATAGAGTTTTAATGAAGAAACAAGAAAGTAATTAGTGTTCCTGTCATTTCAAAGAAAACAACATCGATTCCTATTTACGATTTTGAGTCATATTCTGTAGGGAAACTTCCGCAAACACTGATTCAAAGCCCTTGTTTAAACAACAGTAAACAGAAGGAAAGATGCTTTTACATACACAGCAGGATATGTTAACCCTTAACCTGCCAAACAACTTATATGAATATTCCAGTAAAGGCTAATAATGATAATAATAAAATACAATTTCAACCGTCATATATTGGGGGAAGTACCTCTTTATTGGACAATGTAGATCCAAAACCGGACTGCGCTCCCTGTGCAATCTGATATTGGTCTATACAGACTGCAAAACTCCTTGAGTCGCGCTTTGCAGCCTAAGATTGAAAGTGTTATCATTAGGTAAATGCAAAATCCGAGCATCGAAATGTGATAAAGACTGCATTTTACCGCATATTACATTATCATTTAAATTTTCTTAATGAAAGCTCAAATAATGGGAGCTTTGTAAAATTCAATTGTTTCGGAAAGGAAAATTGTATTGAAACCTAATTTAATGACTTATTTGAAAACAAAAAGTTCTACTTCCTGCAAGATCGTGCTTTCCGTCTTATTTTGTTCCAAACTCTCAGAACATCATGTAACATCCTTACCCTCAAACACTTTTAATGGATATCTTTTTTTCTCTCTACTTCGATGTCTTTTGCTTGTACATGTACTTGGAAAACAGGAGGAATTTCTGGGATTCCACAGAATTGTTTGCTTAGTTTCTTTACTCATGAAGCCTTTCGGATTGCCTTGTTAACCATTACCTACGAGCGTATCGTTTAGTTACTTTCTTCATGACTCCTTCTGGCTTACCCTGTTGGCCACAAACTTTCGTTCAGCTCCCTTCTATCCTGTTTCCACCACCTCTCGGGTGTCCTGTTTACCACAACCTTTTGTTCAACTCCCATCTTTATGAAGCCCTTCTGGTTGCATTTTACAAACTTTTGTTCAAATACTTTCTTTCTTTAGGAAGGCTTTGGGAAGGTCCTGTTTTCCACAACGTTTAGTTAAGTCTCCCTTCTTCATAAAGCGTTTTGTATTGCACTATTTATTCAGCTTTCATTCAGCTTCTATCTTCATTAAGCCGTCTGCATTGCCCTGTTTACGACAACCTTTCGTTCAGCTCATTTCTTTATGAAACATTTTGGAATGCTCTGTTTACCCAACTTTTCGTTCAAACCCTGTCCTTATGAGGCCTTTTGGAATGCCATTTTTACCCAACCTTTTTCTTGAGCTTCTTTCTGCATGAAGCCTTACGAATTGCCCTATATATCAGTTGAGCTCCTGTCTTAACGAAGCCTTCTGGATAGCTATATTTATCCAATCTTTCGTCGACCTCCAATTTTTATCAACACTTTGGGTTGTCTTGTTTGCCATAACCTTACATTCAAATCCTTCCTTCATGAGTACTTATAGATTTCCCTGTTTACAAAATCTATCGTTCAAATCTTTTCTTAATGATGCCTCACACATTACCCTATTTACCACAAAATTTTGTTCAGCTAAGTTCCTCATAAAGCCTGACGCATTCCCTATTTACCAGAACCTTTTGTTAAGTCTCGTTTCTTAATGAAGCCTTACGCATTTCCTTATTTACCACAACCTTTTGTTAAATCCCCTTTCCTCATGAAGCCTTACACATTCCCTATTTATCGCAATCTTTCTTTTAAAACTCCTTTCTTCATGAGGCTTTACGCATTTCCCTATTTACCAGAACCTTTTGTTAAGTCTCCTTTCTTCATAAAGCCTTATGCATATCCCTATTTACCACAACCTTTAAATTTTGTTAAGTCTCATTTCTCCATGAAGCATTACTCAATTCCCAATTTACTACAACATTTTGTTAAGTCTCCTTCTTCATGAATCTTACGCATTCCCTATTTACCACAACCTTTTGTTTAGTCTCTTTTCTTCAAGAACCATTTCGGATTACCCTGTTGAGAACAGCCTTACATTTAGATTTTTCTTTTTTTGCATGAAGCCTTTCGAATTGCCATGTCTTCAACAACCTTTCGCGCAGATCATTTTAGCAGGAGGCCTTCTGGATTGTCCTGTTGACCACAACCTTTCGTTCAGCTCCTTTCTTCATGACCCTACCGGATTGTCATGTTTAATACAACTTTTCGCACAGCTCTGCTCAGCAGGCTCTATAGATTGCCCTGTTGTTAGCGAAACCTTTCATCAAACTCGTTTCTCCGGAAAGCCTTTTCGGATTGCCCAAGTCACACGATGCATTTACTTTATTGTAAAGTTTTCTTTGGTTCAAATTTCCAGGAAGTATTTGGTTTGGTCCTTGTGTCAGTGCGAGATATTTTTTTCTTGAGGTATTTGAATTCTGACTATTTTAACGAGAATCTGGTCGATTTGTTCCTGCATACAGCAAGTCTGCTATTCTGAGCACGCTATCGAAAACTTACCTTCTGACATGGTTCTTTTCCTTTCTCTGTCTGTTGATAGGAGTAAAATGACGAAAGATACATGTATATGAGTCAAGCTTTTCAGTCGTTTGTAAGATAAAAAGGCTTGTATGGAGCCATAACTGTGTTTACAACTATCTACCAGTATGTCTGACATTGTTTTATTTGTCTATTTACATATTATTACTAACAAGATAATGACAGATTTGGAATCAGGCAAGTCCAAATGATTTGTTTAAAAAATGGGATCCATCATGCAAAAGAACTGCAAAAATTATCGATCCTGGTCAGCCTGCGCGGATTGCGTAGGCTGACCAGGGTTGACACAATTTGCTTTTCTGATATATTCTGTTTGAAAAGTGGTCATTCTACCTTACTATATCATTATATCATTTTTGAACAATCAACCTAAAATGACCTGCACTATCTTTCATCTGTTTTTATCTGACTGATGTACGGAATTTCTAGATTGTACCTTTTCGCGTGACGGGTTGCAAATGCATAGGTCTAAATATTACGTTCGACGAGTAGTGATTTTTTGTTAATTACACGTTAAAAAAGGTCCAAAGTCAAACTAATAAGAAACTAAAAATGCCAAATATATCACGTAGCCACCATGTTAGTAATTAATGTAAAACCTGTCAGTATCCTGATATAAAGTCGGAATTTTGCTGTTGTATCTTTGTTGGATTTATTATATCTTCATTTTGTTTGAAGCGTACAAAAAACAAAATTGTTTGCTCTTTATCTGGTGAAAACAATTTGCTTGCACAAGAAATATTTTGTATGTTGTTTGTTTTATTGCAGGAAGACTTTCGAGCTTTCTAGGCACACTGTGTTACTAAAATAATTTGCACGTTTGTAGTATTTATGCACCGTGGTTTATCCACTTTGCGTGGCAGTAAGAACGCAAGAAAAGCTTTGCGGCTATCAGAAGTCTGAAGCAAGCCTATAAGAGACAACAGAAGCACCCTTAAATCCATGAGACTAATACGGATAACTTTTAACTTTGACGTTTTCTATAAGCTGAGCTTAGTTAGAGCTAGATCGCACCTTAAGCTGAGAGCATTTTCTGAAGTAATCAAAAGTTTAGGAATCGCTTTCATGCTCTAATTGTGTACTGTTTTTACCCATGTGAATACAGAAATAACACCTGACAAGCATGACAATGTGCCCGTGTTCGCACATTATTTTCCTTTTATTAATGACATGTTGGTGCATAAACTTTACAAAAAATACTAACAGGAAAGCTCGATTTCAAATTAAATTGAGTCTTGTTCTGTGAAAAGGGGAGGAGGCTTCATGGATCTTTGTGATGTATGATACCAAGCAAGTCATCAAATCATCGTAGGATTTTAAGGTCATAGCCGCTTATATCGATACATGACACTTTCGCGAAACTACGAAAACCGACTAGAGTCAGCTATCAAACTTTTTTTAAAGTCAACCCTTGACTAAATAAACTCAAGTTATAACGGCCATACGGAGAAGACTTTCCACAATATTACTGAAAAGGGGAAAAGGCTTGTAAGCAACATTTTTCTCCTTTTCCAAAGCTATTTTTTCTACACTCCCTAGGAGAACGTACAGGTATGGAGTCCCATTTAAGATGTCGTCTGCAGATGCTATGAATTTTGACCGGTCTAACATTTTGTCGTTAGGTTACGAGTTTTCTCCTTGTCATATGCGAGAATAGACTTTACATATTTTACAGACATTAACCTGTACGTTTGTGCTGCCTGATATGCCTCAACAGTATTAGATACCAAAATTAATTCTGAGCATGACACGGCTACGTCGATGAACTGACCTTTTAAAGGTTGTTTTCTTGGTGTCCAGAGGGAGGGGAGATATAAGGATCGGAAAGATTTTTACGAGAAGCTTGATGTAATCCATACCCGATGGTACATGAATTAGGACGCATTTCCCAACAAAAACACGGGTGGCCTCCCTCATTATGATTGTGGAAATTTGTTTAACAATGGCCGTCAAACTGCGACTATTAAAGGGATCGCTGCATACCTACACACCTTTTTTTACAAGGAAGGCAAATAAAACAAAACCATAAAGTGCCGGTTGTCAGATTTATGGCTGAGTGGCGCACAGTCTATTGTTGTGCCAGAGCTAATATTTCATTTAACTCTTTACCAGAAAACAACGCATTTTACTTGCCCAAATTCGAAGCATCTAGGGACAAAAAATAGAATACAATTTATATGATGATATATATCATTGAAAGTGTTGAAAACGTTGTTGGAAAAGGAGAAAATGCTGGTTACCAGCATTTTCTCCTTTTCCAACAATGTTGTCGAAAGGATTCTCTTTCACAGTGGTACCATAATGGGATTGTTAGGCAAAGAGTTGATTAGAGGACTGATCAGGATGTAAAACTCTGTAGGCGTAAACTGACTGTAAAAATACAACAAAAAGACATCATCCACTTTATCACTGGTGACTAGTTAAGCCATTAAAAGTACTGTAAACATTAAATTTTGTTACACTTATTTTATTTCACATTCCCTTCTTAGTTTCATGTTTTTATATCTATTGGCGACACAAGAAAATTTTTTTTAAGGACGGCATCTATCAAAATAATACTTTACAGCAAAAGTGCATTCCAGCATTGTCCATGAACATCAACCATCTTCAAAAACGTTCTTAGTCTTTTTTTCCCGGGATTTTCCTAAAGCTGAATGTAAAAGAACTTTTGTTTGTCTTCACTACATGGTTTACCCAATCAGAAGTTGTGTTTTATTCCAAATCTAGAGTTAGACCTAAAATGTTCTTCATATGGTCGGTGATTACGGACCTTGTTTTATTAATCTACAGTTTCCCGCCATTTATTCATAAAGAATGTTCGCCAGTGATGATAACCAAGATACTGTTCCCTAAATAAGACAAAATCTTATAATTTGAGCCAAATTTTGTTTGTCGTCCGCATATGAGCTTAATTTGAACACGTCTATAATTGTGTATTTTGGTAAAGAGCTAATTGGCAAATCTCGATAAAAATCGAATCGATCTATACTTATGTCTGTGATCACAGGAAGAAACTATTATGTATTATGGCGGCGACTTTAACACTTAACATGAGAATAAAACCCTAAATCTATCCAAATTGAAAGCCATTGCACATGGCAAAGTACCTATGGCAAAAATGATGGAATTTGTCTTCAAATGGACAAAATAAAATCATTGTGTTAAAAACAGGAATGTTTGTTACCAACAGTTTCTGATTTTTCTGCAATGGCATCAAAATCTCACTTTTCCATTGTTTGATTGTTAAAATGGGTTGTTTGGAAAGGGATTTTTTTTTTTTACAAATTAACACTTTAGAAAAATACATAGAATTAACCAATGTGACTTGAAAAACAAAACGAGTCGGGGCACATTCTGGTGATACCGAGAAGAGTATCACAATCCAGTACTATCCAAACGATGGCAATGAAGATAAAAAAAATATTGTTGAAAGCTTGCCTGGTCTTGCTATTAGGATATCGTCGGTTTTCTTAAAAAAACTCGTTACTACAGCTTGTTTGTTTCAAACTGTAGTTATGAGGTTTTTTTAAGCAAACCGACGATATGTTGCAAGCCCATCTTTCGAAGCTAATATCATTTAATAATAATAATAATAATAATAATAATAATATCTTTATTTAGTGAAGGTTAAAACATTAAGATATATTTCAAAGTCTTTTTTACAATGTTGCCTTCAAGATGAGTGGAACAACGATAGTAACGATAATAATTAGGATAATAATAATAATAATGATGATAATGGTTGGTGATACTGATGATTGTAGTGTTTGAAAATACAGAAGATGAATTAATAGCAAAATAATGTTGGAATATGAGTTATACGGACAGACACACGTTTTTTCGTATAGATGTATGATAATGTAACTATAATGAGGACTGTACGTTCAATAAATGTTGTTTGAACTGTTTTTTGAAGCTAATTATTGATTTCGCATCTCTGATGGAAGTAGGAATTTCATTCCACACATCCATGCTGAAATACGAGAATGCCCGTTTCTTGTACGATGTATTAAATCTAGAGTTTACGATGTCACTACGAGCAGATGACCTTAAATTATAATTTGTGTTAGTCGAAAACGAAATAATGTCACTCATATATCTAGGCGATAGGTTATTACGACATCTGTAAATTAAAACGCCGGTGTGATACTTACATCTATTATCGCACGTTAACCAATTAAGTTGGGAAAAAAGATTTTTCGACGGTGTTCTTGGGGTAACCCCTAGAATAATACGAGCGATTCTTTTCTGGAGGACTGTTAGCTTAGCGGATTTACATTTGGTGTTCTTCCACCATACTGTACAACAGTAGTCAAAGATAGGGAGTATGTAAGAGTTGTAAAATAACTGTTTCATTTCAAATGTGAGATACATGGAAATTCTTTTTAGCAATGTTATCTTACTGTTAATCTTAGAAATAGTTTTATCAATATGAAAATTCCAGGATAAATGCTTATCAACATATACACCTAATATTTTATGAGATTCAACGTTTTCAATGCAAAAATCATTAACATTTAAATCTAGATTAGTAGATCTTAATTTATATTTAGGTCCTATAAGCATACATTTTGTTTTAGTTGGGTTTACAAGCATATTGTTAGCAGTGCACCAACTCAGTATACATTCTAGACTATTCTGGAGATTAGCTTGTATTTCTATAAGGTTTGTTCCGGATGTATACAAGGTCGAATCGTCCGCATAAAGGTCTAAATTTGAGTTACCGACGTGCAAGCCTATGTCATTTATGTAAATTAAAAAGAGTAATGGTCCTAAAATAGAACCCTGAGGGACCCCGCTAGTTAGAATTCGTGGCGAAGAAAATTCATTGTTATACCTAATAAACTGTTTTCTGTCACTCAAGTAGGATTTGAAAAGTGCCAGAGACTTTTCAGAAAAATGGTGTATCCTAAGCTTGTGTAACAAAATCTCGTGGTCAACTAAATCGAATGCTTTCTTAAGATCAACAAAAACTGAACCAATAATTTTCCCGGAATCGATTTCCCTAAGCCATTCATCAGTCAGCCGAATAAGTGCGGTCTGACATGAGTGTCTTTCTCTAAACCCTGATTGGTGCTTAGTTAATATATCAAATTTATTGAGAAAGGACAATAATTGGTTAGATAAATGACGTTCAAAAATCTTTGATACAGTTGGTAGAATAGATATTGGTCGATAATTGTTTGGGTCTTCCTTTTGGAACCCTTTATGTAGAGGGAGCACATAAGCCTCTTTCAATGCATTCGGAAAAACACCTTTCGCGATGCTGTTATTTATGATAGAAGTTATTGGTAAAACTATATGATCACCACAATGTTTCAAAATAGTTGCGCTTATTCCGTCCATTCCTGTAGCTTTATTTGTATCCAGTTTTTTAATCATTCGGCAAACCTCAAAAGGTGTAATAAATTCTATGTCAAAAACTTGGTCTTTTAATACAGTATTTAAATGTGAATGTAAATATGAGAATGTATTCTCCTTAAATTCTGTTTTTTTTACTACGTTTGCTATATTAATAAAGTGATCATTGAATGAGTTAAGAATATGATACCTTCCTTCGATGTTTTCCCCGTTAAATACCATTTGTGAAGGTAGGACAGCTTGTTCATTATCTGAGTTATCATTGTTTTTTACTTTTCTTAAATTTCTCCACAGATCTTTACTATTTGCGCCTTTCTTTATAGCTCTATTATAATACTCCTTCTTATGTTTACGAATAAGATGCAGTACTTTATTTCTCATCTTTTTATAATTATCCCAATCTTTTAATTTGTGAAATTGATCGCGTTTATTCATCGCTTGTTTCACTTCAGCGTTTAGCCATTGGGGTAGATGATTACTCTTAATACGTTTACACTTGACTGGAGCATGTTTAGATAAAACTTTATTAAGAGTATCGTAAAATAAAGCTAATGCGCGTTCTGGGTCGTGCTCGGTTTCGATGAGATGAACTTCTGAAACACTTAAATCATTCTGAAATTCAGATATATTAAAATTCCTAAAACTTCTATACTTTAAAAGAGAATGAATACCGCCTTTATCGTGTCGGTTTCTTATTTTTCTCGTCATGCAAACTGGAGAATGGTCACTAAGTGACAGAGAAGAAACAAATATATCGCTTAGTCTATCAGATCGATTTGTATAGACATGGTCAATAATCGTAGCCGATCTTTTTGACGTTCGTGTGGGTTTATTAACCATCTGTGAAAGACCGTATTTTAAAACGAATTTCGACCAATCTTTACAATCAAAACTTGCTTTATCTGAGAAGAAATGGAAGTTAAAATCGCCCAGTATGTGATATTCAGTGCGTAATTCCTCTACTTTTTTCAGTTGTTCATCAAAATTTGAGATCCACCCTTTGTTAGAATTCGGTGGACGATAAACAAAACATACTAGGAAAGATTTCGCATTTTTGTGGCATATTTCAATCCATAAAGATTCAATATCATCCGATTCTAAATCAGGTCTATGCTTAAAAGGGACACGGTTTTTTATGTAGACTAAAATTCCTCCCCCCTTTTTATACTTCCTGTCTTTTCTTATATGTCTAAAACCGGGAATGTTGAGATTGAAATCAACCAATGATTCATTAAGGTAAGTTTCACACGCCCCAAATATGTCTACCGCACTCGTAGATAAAATGTATTTAATTTCATCGAATTTCGGGATAAAATGTTGAACATTCAAATGAACAATGTGCAGACCTTTTTGTTGAAATTGTAATGGATGCTCTAACTTACCATACGACCTATCGAGATGATATTCCTTACAACTAGTAAGCTTGGAATTTTTAATTGCATTATTTGGCTGCGTTTTATCAGAATCGTAATATTTTGTTGATTGCTCAACATCAGTGTTTAACTGAGTGCATGTGCATGGGTATTTGGGACAATTAGAACATAGTTTATTTAAAGTTTCGAATCTGTTTTTCAGATTAAGAGATGTGTATCTGTCCGTGATTTCCTAATGAGATTTAATTTTTCGACATTCATCCGTAAAATGGTTGTTCATGCCGCATTTAGTACAATGGCGATAGGAAACTCTAAGATTTCTCCTGCCGTCAGTTCTGTAAAACGTGTTATACCTTTTTTGTGTACAATATTCTATTTTATGACCTTGTTGTCCGCAATAAAAGCAACAAATTCGCTGATTATATTTTTTCTGTCCAGAATCTTTTTTGAGAATTGATACGTAGTCATTGTACGTTTTAAGCAAAACGGCTGTCCCTTTGTCCGACAAATGGATCTGATCTTTCCAATATGAAAATGTATTTAGTTTTAATCTTTGACTGGTCGGGATACAGACAGCTTCATTGTCCTTGCACAGGAAATTAATATATTTGTTCATATCGCTAACATCTGCATCTCTTCTCGGGGTAATTTCTGATATGTATACTTCAGTATCGGGAGACTGAGTTTTGATATATTTTACAGCATGTACGAAATCATTCTCGACCGCCTCTTCATTTCTCCCAGAAGCTAAATCATTTCCGCCACCCTGTATTACGATGGCACGATAGGTTGAAATGTCCAGATGTTCTAGCCGTCTTATGAGGGTTGTTATTCGTGCTCCTCGAATTGTCATGACGTCCACATGTCGGGCCAAGCCCCTCTTATTTACTCGTTGTAGAATAGAGCTTCCAATGAGTAGAATTTTCTCTTTAGTGGGTTTGGAACTTGGATGGACAGATGTCTGGTTTGAAAGAGATTTCTCTGTATATTTCATCGTAGTAGTATTTTCATGCTTAGGTTCAATCTTCTTTTCTAAACATGTTTCACGTGATGGCTTATACTTCTTTCCTGTATTTGTTTCATTTAACAATGTGGTTTTTGCATTTTTGCTATCAACGTTATCTTTGTTTTGCTTGGCTTGCACTAAGCGGTCTGAAATTGACTGTAACCGTTTATGTATTTTAGATGATTCAGTTGATAAGTCATTTTTTATGCTAATTGTTGAATTTGTAACATCTTCAACTTTTGCTTGTAATCCATCAGAGCGAACTTTACACATATTCTTAATAGATGAGATTTCATCTTTAATCCCTACAATTGCCTTGGACGTCGAATGCACATGCATAAGTAGTATGTCCTTCACCTCCCGAATTTCCTTAAGCATGGCATGCAAGCTAACATTTATGTTAGAAACAGCATCAGACGAATTTAGTGTTACTTGCACATCATTACGGTCATGGATGGTAAGATCGACATGAGACTCTGGAGTATTAGAGTGGAGTCTTGTTCCAGTATCATTTGAATCTGTGTTTATATTTGTAGCTCTCGGTGAATCTTTTGACGTACTTGGGAGACAAATACACTTATTTTGGGTAGCAGTTGTAGGTGTAGAGTCCGAATCTGTGTTGTTACAGTTGTTTGTATGACCACATTTCAGTAGAATAGCTCTTATTTTACCGTTTATCTCCTCCACTGATGTGTTTGACATATTCACAGACTTTTTGATGGATTCTAGAATTGACAACAAGTGGGTTTTCATAAATAGAGCTGTACTTTTACCATTCACTAAACTCGTGCTCCGGGTATGATACATATTCACAGTATACAGATGGCCATCTGTGCCATATAACTTGTAAATACTCTCTGTTACATTGCCCTTGTTGTCAGTGACTGGAATTCTTACACATTTGAGTGGATTTTCCAACAAAGAAAAATACTTTTCCAATTCGCCTTTGAAAATTTCGTAAAACCCGGTATTAAATTCAAACTTTACACCCCCACCTGTCTGTACAAAATTAATTTGATCCCTTTCTGTGGCTTCGAGCTTTTTCATCAAAGATTTTTCCATGTTTAGATCATAATGTCTCTTTGCAGTGTTATGTTCTGCATTTTTGAAATGATCCACAATTTGTAATTGCCGTTTAAGTTTTTT
This sequence comes from Tridacna crocea, assembly GCA_943736015.1. NCBI lineage: Eukaryota > Metazoa > Mollusca > Bivalvia > Cardiida > Cardiidae > Tridacna > Tridacna crocea. Next base: position 17,151,230 of record OX031070.1, read on the forward strand.
ATTCATCTTTCCTTTGCTGTTTCATTCATGTAGGCTGTAGTCCTTAACGACACAAAACACACTATCCATTGGCATCCTTACCATTCTTGTTAAATATCTTGTTAAAATAACGGTAAATAAATCATTAAAGGTCATAGTAACAATGTTGATAGATAATTGTTTTCCGTGACGTCATCTACGTGCCATGTAGCGCTTTTCCACAAAGGCCAATTTTACTTCAAATACCCTTTTTTTTTGGGGGGGGGGGGGTGATGTCCAGTCTAATGATGATGAATATTATGGTTGATCTGCACTTGAAAATCCTGGCACTTACTTGTTTTATAATGTCCTTCCAAAGAACTCCATTTTCTGTCAATGACGCGAACACATAAAAATTACAATATCACAGAAAGTTTAAAACTTTATGGAATGAATCTTACACCATTTTACGTGTTTTCGAAAAGCTGATTTACAGGCAAATTTTTGTCTCTTTGCAGATTAAAAGAGATTTTTACGTCGAAATAAACTCTTTTCCAAGTTATCCGTTAAAATTTTCAGTTGTTTATTTCATGACGTCACTTCCTTTAAAATCAGTTGGTGCCTTTTGTCATGCTTGTTATAGATTTCGAGAATGATCAGCCTTTACGTAAGATACACAAATCAGCAGTAACTGACAACTTACATGTATAACTGAAAAAGAACTCTTGAGAAAGTTCCAATCCTAGCTGAACGAATGTGCAATGATAAAACGCGCTCTGTTGAAGTATTCAGACTATTCGTAGGTGTAGATCGAGACTAGAGGTTAATTTACTACATATTTTCCTGAAAAAAAAAGAAGAAACATTGGTGTATCGAAACTAAGGATAAATTTACTACATATTTTTCTGAAAAAGAAAATAGAAAAAAAAGTTGTTTTAAGTCTTTGGTAAAAAGCTTGGTTGATACTGGTGCCTCAGAGCCAAAAGGCTGTATATGAATTGGCCCAGAAACACTTGCGGGCGTCAAACAACTTATGACCCAAATGGTTAAAATTTTCATTTCAAGAATAAAAGAAAAATGAAAATACGTGCATTTTCTTAATTTTCCTCTGTGTTCTCTAAAAGATTATAGGATAATTAAACCCTAATATTGTTTGAAAAGCTTGTAGCTTAAAGAGATATCAAAAAAGCATGACAGTGATACTTAGGTTACACTCAAAATAGAATAAATCTGTATTTGGAACCATGTTTGGATGACTTGGCCGGCATTGTAGAACAAAACCCTGTATGAGAGAAATCAGAGAATGTCTCTGTACTTTGAAAATACTCGGGTGTATTATTTTCTAATTAAATCAAACCTTAAAGGATGAACGCACCGGGGTCACAGATTGTGTTTTCTAATCACATTAAATCTTTAAACAGATACGCTCTCAGAGTCATCATTTCATGCCGTCTCTTCGAAAACAATGCGACAAAACGACGACTGCGCTATTGCCTCTTTCCACCTGCGTGGTCTTGCGGATCATACCTTTCAAGCTCTCCAATGATCGCGCAAAAATCCGATCAGTCTCCAGTAAGCGCTACAGAACACAAGGACGAAATCGCCGCAAATACAGTGATTAAAGATTATGAGCGGTGTATAATTGCATTGGGACGTCATATCGAATAGGAACGGTCTTCCCTTTGTCATTTATCGAACATAAAACGAAGATTAGTGTCGTTCTTCGGTTAAAAATAAACTCCAGGGAATTGTTCTGAACCCAACTGCTCTCGCTTTAATATTTGTCTCTTTGAAATATTTGATATCTTCATTACATCCTTAAGTGAACATGAAAAACGGATTACAAGAAGCTTTGCTGACTCTAGGGACAAACGGCACCGAGAGCTTTCGCCTTCTCTTGGCGTTTATCCAGCGGGGGTATTTTTTTAAACAGTCATTAGTTTTTCGTCACGAAGTCACTGAAATAGAGAAATGGTTTCAAGTCATGATCATTCGTCAAACGGGGTCCATTTGGGCAGGACAAATTTGTTACACTCATCTAAACCCTTGCCACCATAACGCAACTACGACGGCAAATCGAGAGGTAGGTGCAACACTATTGTAAGTGCATATACATTGTATATGTACTTACAATAGTCTTGCAATTACCCCTTGAAATAGAGAACTAAGAACCGGTGGTCCACGATCTTGAGGAAGCAGTCTGAAAGGAAACCCCCAATCTCATTTTAATATCAAATCTTCAAACCTATATATTAGGAAGAGGAAATGGCGTCCATTTGAAAGTCTTTCGGCATCAAATGTATAAATTCTACAACTTGAACGGCTTGCAATTCAAGAAACGAAGAAAGATTATCTAAAATGCTTGAACAAACGAGTAAACGGTATATATAGATGCATGATCAGACTCCACAGAACGTGCGCTTACTGTGTAATCTGATTGCGCACGATGACGTCCAAGGATGTCCCTGTTTTTACCCATGACATTGAAAAGCTCGAAAGACGCATCTAGTATCTTTGTACTAATATGACAAACAAAAATCTGCTGGTGTTGGACTGAAATAAAGGAAGAACTAAAATTTTTCCTAGTATTACGTCATATTATACGTAAGCAGAGTAAACGTAAACATTTATAAATTTTGTTAATGTAAAACATTACTGCCTTATCTGAAAAAAAAAAAAGAATTATCAATAAAAGTACTGGTCACAGATTCACACATACTACGTACAGACAAAATGTGGTCTATTTTGTTTCACTACTTTGACGACAAGATAAACAGTTTCTATCAAAATCTGATAGCTGGATTTAGTTGATGACCAGTGTACTCTTGAAAAGATGTATTCATTTCTTTTTTATCGTAAACAAAAATTCTCGTGCAACCTTGTTTAAGTGCATGTTTCAGTCTCACCTACACATAGTCTTGCACAATTTTTGTAACTCTAGTATATTTCATTTGGTTACCGTGAAAGTGAGAGGGTATATTCATTTTCTCTACTTTTTCGATTGCCTGTTAAGAATGTAGACATCACATACGCGGAGGAAAAATAGGATATTATAAATGGTGGCGATGCCACATCGCACTGACATAGACGTTTATTATAACAGGAGGTAATTCATTTTGCCAATAACTGTTATGGATACACTGTCTCTCTGAGAAATGCAACGTTTGACATACCTTTACTTATCATAAAATTACTAATTACTTTTGTATGTATAATTTTGAAAAAAAATCCGCTGATTTTTCTTTTTGCAGAAAATTATCAGAATATTTTTTTTTAAATGCGATAGACCATTTCTAATTGTTACTGTGAACTGTCTATAGCCTTGATTCTTTCGATTAACTTTTTCAGTATTGGCAAACATCAAATTTCTAGGAAAAACAATTATTAAAGTATTGGAACAGAATTTATTATTTGAAGAACCTTTTTAGGTCAGATATTAAGGCCTATTTTATGTATTTTACCAGGATTTGTTTTTCCTTTGAGGAACTATATTTTTGTATTTACACCATAACATGATGCTCTTTTCATTTAAATTCATTCCAATATTATCATCTGAAAAAAATCTTTTCGTAGGAAAAACCTTTGGTATTATGACCTTGATAATATTAACATATATGTTTAGCAAAGATTGTCATTTATTCGAAATGTACATTATCTGCGTTAAAATAACGAGATGGACTTTTTGAAATCGATAACACTATCTCAAGATTTATAGTACAGTACACCAGAGATGGTTTAGCCAATCAAAAGTGCATGATATGGCTTAATCGTGAGGAAAGAGTGTAAACATTTGGTGCTAACTGAGTTAAAGGCCAATTACAACGTATTTGCCTGCTCAATATGACGTAGCAAAAACCTTTTTGCTAGGAAATAAGACGCTCAACAAATAGTTCTTTTGTTGTCATCTTTAATATGCATATTTAGTAAGAAATAATTGAGGATTATACGGCTATCTTTCCATATAGCCCCATTCTTGAAATAATTGAGAAAAAGATTGAGTATCTTGGCAGAGAAAAAAGGGACTATTTTTTAATGCAAGATGTCGTTCTTCATGGCGGATCGTTTCAAATCTGCGAGATCAAAATAAATAATGAAAAAAAAAGTTAACAAGAAGTTACAGTTACGTTTTCCCATGTTTCCCATACGGCCTCATCTGGAATATATGCGTTTTTTTTTTGTTCGATTATTTCAAAATTTAATGTGTATGCACATTTGAGGAATGTAATGGAATACGTTAGGCTTACACACTAAAAATCGGCAAGCAAGCTATGATTCCGACTGAAAATCAGTAAAGAATCTCGTGAAATTGATATGTATGTATCGGTCTTTCCAAACATATTTTATTTACATTTGAATTTCATGTATTTTTTGAAAAGATTCTTTGAAAATAACGGACGTTCACTGTTACTAACTATAAGTACTACTTGTGCTTCAATATGTGATTGCTTAAACAGACGCTTTTTCACGACGGCATAGATGAAGATTAGACAGCACAGAACTTGTGTTTAGATTTTTTAGCCCATCAAATCGATATTTTTTAATAAGAGTCAATGATTTCTGCTTTCAGTTGTCGAAAGATGTAGACTTAACATAAATATATTTGGCTCTTTAACAAGACAAACGCTGATCTGACCTGCTCTTTTCATTATTTAACAAAATTCTTAGATAACAAGTTTCACATATTTTGCTGATATAATGATCATAGTGACAAAGGGGCGTACTATGGTATGTCGCGGAGATGAAGTCTCTATTACCATCTAAATCAACAACATTATCAAAACTATAATCGGGCAATCAAAATGTGGGGTTTTCATAAAAGTTCCATCAGAAATATTCGGAAAAAAAACCCGGAATTCTGGATAGAATGATTCAATGTTAATACCTTATAATCATTATCAGTTTTGGTACCCTTTTCCTTCGTAAAGACATGTCTTTTAATTGCACCATATTTCAATCGTATATTTAACCATAGCTTTTTCACTAGCGGCAAACTTTTAAAAGCACCTGTGCTGAAAGTACTTGCCGATGTCCGACGTAATTGTGACTTAAATGTTACGGTTTGTCCTTGATAGATTTCAATATATATTAAATGATTTCTTTTGGTGTGCACACTTGGCTGTTGCAAAAGCACAGTTAGTTTCAAAAGAGGACTCACCTATACTCTGAATCATACTCTCCGTGCAGAGTTTTCCCAAGAGCTTTAATTGAAGCTCGGTCTTAACAATTTTTTCAAACACGAGTTCAGAGCCCAATCAAATTGACCTAACCGAGCAGTGCCGATAGACTGTTCACCAGCGAGTAGCTACGTAGTGTTTGATATACGTTTTTTTTTTTGTCAAATGATCTAGCATATAAGGTAAACTTTTGGTTTTGTCCTCGCTGATACTGCTTTGACATTTCATAGGCCATATTTTCTTTTGCAGTCGTTACAGATACCAATAATACTCAGCAGGGATCATACATAACGTGTTATATCAAAGTTTTAATCCAAATATAACCAATGTCGTTGATATTTTATCAAACTATATAGTCATTCTTGTAGCTTCATGACAAATATTACACCTGGCAGTTGCAGGATTGAATCGATTACAACGCATAGAAAATTTTATTTTCGACTTGGTCCTTATCTTATCGATACCGCATGATTATTGTTATATGACTGCGCAAGACATTTGCCTTGCATAATCAGGTAGCTAGCAAGAAAACGGGACCTAAAATCTTTGTCACCTGGCAAGAAAATGGGACCTAAAATCTATGTCACAAGAATCCAACAGCAACTTACTCGAGGATGTATAAATTTTACATTGAGAGTGTATTTGAAAGATTTTACAAATAGTCGAATTGTAAATTTCGTAAGTACATATTAATATTTAGCGTTTATGGATTGCTCTGAAAGCAGGGGAAAAGACATGATCATACAAATAGATGAGTGCACCATTTCCTGTGTTGAAACAAGTCTAGCTATCTGTTTTTAGATATGGGGTATGCAAATGACTCTCCAACAGTTTACAATTTTGACCTGGCGTCATTTTCTCCCGACAAGATTCATTCAAAATATCTACATCTAAAACATTCATTTGTTAAGGCTATAGAAATCGCTAATTTATTAATTTAAATACATTTCTTTGTTCGGCTAAAATGAGTAAAGGGGTATCTTTAAAGTATCCTAAAATCACTCAACTACTTGTAGGAAAAAAGTTGCTATAAATAGACGCATGGCATGAGTGTCTGGTTTTAACGGCTTTCCTGTTAACCCTTTTCGTGTTGTTGGTGAAAATATGGACTATGTAGTTGGCAAAATTCAACATGTTTATCTATACCAGTGTCCCTTTAGTCAAACTTATTAAGTAAGAAACGACTTTCCAAGCTTCAGTGGGCTATATTTTCAATCGTCGATAGAGGTCAGGCTTACAAAGTTAGCCCTGAAAGAGCTTAAGGCACAGGAGCGGCCAAAAGGAACCAACACCGGTGTTAGAATGCGTTAAAAAAGATCATATCATTTTAAAGTATAGATTTATTGTGAAGATGACAATCTGTTATAGTTCGGTCGGTCCAAGCTGGAGTCGCTAGCAGGAAAATGAATTTCAAAATCAGGTCAAAAGTTGTAAGGTTTCTCTATCTTTTGGAAACATGCTTTTTAACGGATTCTGAAAAAAAAAATGCCTATGACAGAAGACTTGGACCCACCCTACAACAACAGATTGTCATCGTAACAATTATTTTGTCGCTACTATGTCTTTTAACCCTTTCCTAAACAAGCCCTGGTTTTTACGTGTCTGCAGTAAAAGTCTCTTGAAAACACCGTGGGAAAAGGAGAAATTGCTCGTAACGAGCAATTTCTCCTTTTCCCACAGTGTTTTCTACCATTTTTCAGAACTTTCTGGCGTTTTCTCCTAATCTAAAATTGTCGTCTGCAAACTCTTTTGGTTTAGAAGAGTCCAGAATTTGTCGTTTGAAAAAGGGTCAAGGAATCGTGATTTGTGAAGACGTTTTCTACCTAAGGATAACGTGACTGGTAGTAAAGTGCCGGAATTAGTCCATCTACAATTGTTGCTGAAATACGGTCTAAAATACCATCACGAATCAATCCAAAAGTCCAACAGATGTGAACTACAATTCATTTGGATTTATAATATACAGTTGAAACATATGTTGGAATTTCCATAAGACAATTTCTTGTTCAATTTGCCCAGAAACACCACGTTGAAATTAACACCTGCTACAAAAGTATACTCTACACTTTCTTATTTCGAGCTGTATTCTGGGTCTGTATTCACCAACCATTCCTAAGAAAATTCATAGTCTTATTTTCAAGATTTTTCTGTATTTGTAAGTACTGCAAATTCTGATTGGCTAACCCATTTGCTTTAGCCAATCAGAAGCTGTGTTACTTTAAAATATGGAAAGTACTGGAGAATAAGACAAACAATTTTGAATAGTCGGCGAATACAGGCTGCGACGTATTAGCAAACAGTAGAAATTAACCGAGGTTTTGCAAAACTCATCTGTCAGTGCTTAATCTGCTAATTACGTAATACAGCATTATTACCCAATACTATAGAATTTAAATTTTTACCGACTCTCGCCCATTCCTCGAAATATATCAGTGTATCACTGAACACGGATAAGGGTCAGACACATGTATCGCCGTTCGTGAAATGGACCAGTTTATTTTTCTTAAATAAACTGTGAGCCATTTGGAACATGTCGTGATAAGCGATCCATGTTTATGGCCACCTGTATCAATGATAATATACAAATTATTCTCATGGCTGTTTTTTGCTGATTTCACTTCCGCTATTGGGGCGGGTGGGAAACGTGTTTTGGCTACACGTAATTCGTGTATGGTTAAACAACAGAATCTTCGATCGCGAAAAAGATGCGATTTTTTCGAAAGTAAGAAAATAACTGAGTCGTGTTCTGGAAAAATCGGTTTTATTATACCAAGCAAGTCATTTTGACAGTGTGACAATTGAATAAATATGGAGGTCTAAGGGGCCTTTAATATGTGACCATCACGCAAAAAGGGACCTTCTGGGAACTGCGAAAAGTATCAACCCTGGTCAGACTGCGCGAATAGCGCAGTCTGACCAGGGTTGACACTTTTCGCTTTAATTGACATTTTCTGTTTGAAAAGTGATTATTGTCCCTTTTTATACAATCATTTTTTTAATTACCAACTTAAATTGACCTGCACTTTCGTCGATCTGTTTGAAACATCTAACTGATGTACATGATTCCCAGATCGTCCCTTTGTGTGTGATGGGTCACATATTCTTCCAACGCCGTAATGCCGATACAAGGGCGATGGAACAAGATTTAGAGGCGAATCTTGTCGCATTGACTAATAACATTGTCAATCCCCTGGGAAAAATGGTTACCGAACTAGTAAGCCTGTGGTATCAAGAGCTGGAATGGGTTAACTGGCTCGCCCTCCCCTTCTCCTTGGACCAATATTTCATAAATCACTTAAGAGTTTTTTTTTATTGATATCTTACATTCTTAGAATTTACCTATAGGTAGAGTTCACCCTTCGACCGTAAAGTACGATTCGATCATTTTTTGTGGGTAATGTACATAAAGATCAAGATTAGACTTCACAAATGGTACAGTCTGATCTTAATTTGCAATTTCTGACACGATGAGATATTTTAGGCGAAAACAAAATAAATCTCACTTTTTGAAGTTTATTTTTATTATTTGTCAGAGACTTCAATCTAAAACTGATTTTCTTTTCTTTACCAATCAACTACAAACTTTAAATAATACCAATTCAAGGAAAATGCTGGCTACAAATTTCATGTGTTTTAATAGAAAGAGTATGTAGGTGTAGAAAACATTGTGAAGAAAAAAAGGGAAAAAATGCTGGTCAGCAGCATTTTTTCCTTTTTTCCCACAATGTTTTTTTTTTTTTCAAGCCGTCTAACCGTTCATCAACCCTTTCGCAAATGATCCTTGGTATTTACAGGTCTGGAACAGTAGCCTTTGAAAACATTGTAGGAAAAGGAGGAAATGCTGGTAACCAGCATTTTCTCCTTTTCCCACAATGTTTTCTACCCTATCATAGACAGAAACCATCTTTTCAGCAAGAGTTGAATTGTCGTCTGCTAATGCTTTCAATTTGGTCTAGTTCAAAAGTATGTCGTTTGGGAAAGGGTTAAAACATTTAAAGGTTAAGGGTTAACCCCGATTCAGAAATAACATGTGGAATACTTCCGACGTTTTGTTATTACGAAGAGGTTAAATTTACTGATCTAACGTAAACTGACGGTGAAAGACGAAAAATACCCCACAGCACCGGCACACCTGTGAGTGCATGCCGGAAAATGAGCACGGTAAATACCAGGATGTGTGTCATTCCACTGGTATTTGGCTATGTTGAAAATACACTGAAAAATAACATCTTTTGGCCCTCTGTTATAATTTATTGGCAAACCAAAGGCTGTATTGTTTGTTAGTATCAAATTATATCCAGTGGCCTATGCAAGAAACTAAAAAAAAAAATACAAAAATGACATCCCAATCGATAGCGTTTACACCTTAAAAACAACTACCATTGAAAATTCAGTTTCAAAAAAAAAAAACCCCGATGGTTTGTAGGCCGTGTTCTTTATGTGCTCAGAGGCACAAAACAGTTCCCTAAGAAATGAAAAACTTGCGCCGAAGACGACAAAATTTCTTATTCTTGTCAAAACTGAAAGTATTCGCAGACGACAAGTTAAGTTAGGCTCAAATGGTGGGATCTGTCTTTGAAAGGGTTGAAACAAATGTTGTAACAGAAGAAAAACTGGTAATCACATTTCCTACTGTTTGAATGATGGTTCCTAAAGCTTTAGGCTTCAGTGTCGTTATGTTGGTAACGGGTTAAAGTGACATAACATTTATGAAGAACTTTGTCGAAAATCATTTTCGGGGGAACACCGTTGAATACCTATTCATTGATGGCTCTGCGAGGGTAAAGAAACTGAAGTATTATATTCATTAAACGTTTCAATGTGGGCTTTTAAATAATGGGATTGTTGTTTGACAAGCGGTAACTCCATCTCTTTTTACAATACCAGATGTGACGTCATCGTATCGATTAAAATACAATACCGCATATACGACGACGAACTATCTTTTTTATTTTTTAGCGCCACATAATATTTTTATACAAAGTCGACCTTATTTCAAGGTTGAAATCACAGATCGACTGAAGTTTTATCTTCGACAAGCCAATGGCGATTATCAAATATCAGAGTGCACGTTCTATACAGTCTGATCTTGTTGTTTTGGGTCTGGACAAGCTCATATTTTCGCCTTTATAACTAAAGAGTTGAAATGTACAAGTTGTACTTTTAACTTGATGTGTAAAAAAAAACTATCTATATTATTCAGGAAAACAGAAACAATTCCTTTCGACTACTTCCCTTTAAAATTAAAAAAGAAGAAAAGTTATGTTCTCCGCGTTCAACTATTTCGCGTCTGTAGTGTTTTGACTACATTTTATTTAACTAGGGGAAAAAAATCATACATTTGTACATGAAAATGGACTAACACAAAAAGCACCGGATTAACCTATCATTAATAATTTGTAGCAGATTGAAAATGGTTATTATTAAATTTACAAGCTCAGGCATTCTTTTGGGACTGGATATTGCTTTCATTGGGTCCTGAGAGGACATGATATTTAGTTCGTATCTGATCGATAGTATACAATACCCCTTTAGATTTTTCTAGCGATCCGCATTGGTCGAAACTGTCATGTTTACGAATTATGGTCAAGCCCGTTTGTTACTAGTGAAGGACAGGGCTCGTATTCACTACCCATTCTTAACCCTTTACCAAACGACAAAATGTTAAACTGGTCCATATTGAAAGCATTTGCAGATTAAAAGTGCCTCAATTTATGAAATTTGTCTCTGAAAGGATAGAAAATCTAGTGGGGAAGGGAGAAAATGCTTGTTACCAGCATTTTCTCCTTTTCCTACAAGGTTTTCAAAAGCTTTTCTTCACAGGGTCGTAAAAACCAGGGCTTGTTTGATAAAGCGTTAACTCTTTACCACACAATCCCGAGTTCTAACGACAATGAGGGAATGAACAACCTTTTAAAAACCTTGAGGAAAAAGGACAAAATGTGGTACGCAGCATTTTCTTCTTTTCCTCAAGATCTTCTACGTTTTGAGACAATTTCCACCATTTCAACCAAATTAAATATGTCGTCTGCACAAGCTTTCAATTTGGACTAGTCTCAAAATTTGTCGTTTGGTCAACAGTTAAGATTATTCAATTTCCAAGCCTTATTGTCCAAGATTTTCTGAATATTAAAGTGACACAACTTCTGATTTTACCAAACCCCAATGGTCGAGCTAAATATAAGCTGTACTGTTTAAAAACTTAGAAAATTCTAGAGAATTAAAACCAAGAACGTTCTTTAGAATTGTTATTGAATGCAAACCTGAAGCTTTTGAAATTATTTGGAAAAAGTAGAAAATACTTTCTGATAAAGCATATTAACCCCTGCTTGGCACCTGAGGAGCATAAACTCGTATTTGAACGAATATGGTTAAACGCAGTTTTCTTGAAATATCAACACTTCTTTGGAAGCGACCAGTAATAATAATTACAGAATTGCATTCCGGTACAGATATCTGCGATACCGAACGATGGATATAATACTGTTGTACCTTCAAACCGCAGCGTTCAGTTAATTCATTTTGCATACAAGTATGACTTTGTATGCCCCTGCTTATGACATCATTCGAAAGAGTTGTGGGGGAAAGGCGCATATACAAACTGTCAGTTTACTTCAAAAAATCTCGTAACTACACAGCTTGAAACAAGCTGTTTTTACGAGGTCTTTGAAATTAACCGCTCTTTACTAGTACATGTACATACTTTTTACAAGTACATGTACATACCTTTTGCAAGTACATGTACATACTTGTGAAGTCTAACTTTGTATAAAGCAAGCTAATAGTATTCAATATGTAATTACTTATATGAGGAACTTGCTAAATACAAGTACAGTTCAGCATGTTTAAGCCGTGCTCGGCCAAAAGGGAGCTTAACTCATTACCAAACGACAAAATTTTAGGTTTGTCGAAATCGAAAGCATTTGTAGACGACAAAATAAAAGTGACAGAAAATTTGAAATTTGTTTTGTGAAGGGTAAAAAACATTGTGGGAAAAGGAGAAAATGCTGGTAACCAGCATTTTTTCCTTTTCTCACAATGTTTTTTAAAAGGCTTCTTTCCGCAGGGTCGTCAAAAGTAGGGGATTGTGGGGCAATGGATTAAGGCATCTCTGTGATGCATTTATACAAAACAAGTTATCAGACGATAATGGATACACAAAAACCATTTTGTCTAAAAAGCAACTGAATCACAAGGCAAACTGGTCCTTCGACAAGCAGAAAATTGACTAAAATAAAAACTGTAATGGTAATGGGCTGAGGGTAAGTAAACTTTAATTAACCAACAAGATGTCGTACCGCCGTAGTAAGAGGCGACGGTGTTACGGTATTTTTTTGACAGAACATATTTTAAATTTGAAATTAGTAAACTGTTGACATATGTATTTTTAATCATTTTGAACACATGTTGTGGTGTTTAATTTCAATACTAATTATCAGAAGGTTTTACTAGAAAGACTTAATATTCCTGAAAGATCGAGATATAGAGATATTAAGTGCTATGATCTACTATTTTAGCATCCAGTGTTATTATCTTTACAATGATTTTGTCATTTAAATATCGCGTACTTATTATTTTAACTACTATTTCGCCATCAGTATTTCAAGTGCTATTATCCTAACAACTAATTTTCAAAATCGAGGTATAGGACTTTATTACTCAAATCAATATTTTGTCATCGAGATGCTAAGATGGTTTATTTATATCACTTTTTGTAATCGTTATGCCGAGTACTGTTATCCATAAAAGCACCGACTACCGAGTCCTATCATATCTTATTTTTTTCCCAAACGAGATTTCGAATGCGTTTATTCTTACCATTACTTGTCCTCGAAATACCGAGTACTGGCAATCTAATCATTTTTGCCATCAAGATATCGAGCATTATTATTCTAACCATTTTTTTCCCATCGAGATACCAGGTACTGGTATCCAAAGCATTATTTGCAATGCCGTAGAAACCGAGGACTGGTATTCAAATTATCACTTGCCAATGAGATACCAAGGACTTGTAACCTAACCATTACCTGCCATCGAGATACCGAGGACTGGTATCCTAACCATTATTTACCATGGAGATACCTAGTACTGGTGGCCTAACCATTATTTGCCATGGACATACCGAGCACTGGTAGCCTAACCAGTATTTGCCATGGAGATACCGAGCACTGGTAGCCTAACCCATTTATATGCCATTGAGATACCGAGTATTGGTATCATAGCCCAATCATTTGCCATTGAGGTACCGAGGACTGGTATCCTAATCCATTTTTTTGCCATTTAGATACCAATAAATAGTATCCTAACCTGTTTTTGCCATTTAAATGCCGAGTACTGGTATTCTTACAAGTTTTTTTGGTATCCTAACCACTAACCATTATTTGCCATGAAGATATCTAGTACTGGTGGCCTAACCATTATTTGCCATTGAGATACCGAGCACTGGTAGCCTAACCATCATTTGCCATTAAGGTATCGAGTACTCGTATCTGAATCTATTTTTTGCCATTTAGATACCGATAAAAAGTATCCTAACCCGTTTTTGCCATTTAAATACAGACTACTGGTATTCTTACCAGTTTTTTTTTTCTATTGAGATCTCGAATACTTGTATCCTAAGCTATTCATTTGCCATTGAGATACCGAGGACTGGTATCCTAACACATTTGTTAATCTTGTTAACTAGCGTTTTCTCCTTTTCCCACAATGATTTTTACTCTCCAAGAACAAATTTCAATTTATGAGTCACGTAATTTTGTTGTCTGCAAATGCTTTCAATTTGGACTAGTTTAAAATTTTGTCGTTTGGTATAGAGTTAACCCTTTACCAGACCAAACAATTTAGCCATGCTAAAATTGAAAGCATTTGCAGACGACAATTTCAATGTGGCTCATAAAGTGCAATTTTTCCTAGATAAGGTAGAAAACAATGGGGGAAAAGGAGAAAATGCTGGTTACTAGCATTTTCTCCTTTTCCCACACTGTTTTCAAAAGGCTTCTTTCCCAGGGGCGTTAAAAGTCGTCATTGTGTGGAAGTGGTTAAGGAGGCTAAAAATCAACACACAGACATCATCGCTGGGCATCTGCCATCTTGTTATCAGACGATTTTCTTTTTTGCCTCTGGACGTTGAAAAATTCAATTTCCGACCGGGGGCTTATCGATGGGAATGTGGCCCGGCTTCAAGACGTCGATTACTGGAACGTTGACAGCAATGTCGGCAAATATGCCAAATAACAATTGATAACTTCATTTATACGGATTTAGAAGGCAGAGGTCACATTCAGAGCTCGTTTGTCAAGATTTACGGAGATGGTCGAAGGAAAGATGCTGTTATGAAGAGGAGATGTTAAAGAAAAATCTTGCAAGTATATCTAATGGTCAATAGTTCATTTTTTATCGCTCACAAGGCAAGTTGTTTGGTATATTTGACTGGAAAAGTACTAGAAGTCAACATTTCAAAGAGTTAAATTTGAAGAAAAAACAAAGATGACAATTTTTTTTATAAAAATCAGAATAAAGTCAAAGTATCAGGTCACCCTGTGTATTTTTTACTTTTTACCTAATTTCAGAATTCAGTTTTTTCTGCCAGCGACTTGTCCGTGGACCGACCGTAAAATAAGAAATTGTCATCTTCACAATAATTGCATTCTTTTAAATGGTATTAACCAAATTCAAATGCATCTTAAAACCTTCGCCGTTTACTTTTGGCCTGTACTGTGTCTTTGATAAGTTAAAAAAAATTATAGTTTCTGCCTTTCCGCTCCGCAGAACAACTTCTACTTTTCTTGCCCTTGCTAACTGAACCAAGTACTTTATATACATGTATATGAACATGCATTACATTTCATTGGAATTGTTTTGTTTTTTCTTTTCACTGATGACTTAATACTGTTAAAAATCGCTTTTTAGGACTTTTAATCCTTTGATTATTATTTTCGATAATCCCAGCTTAAATTCCATGACAAAGTATTAGCAAACAATGTGGATTTTATGTCACCGTTATGATATAATTAAATCTTGACACAAGTTCGCTGTAATATGATATTTTAAACAATCGTCGACTTCCAGCTCGAAAGATATACAAGCATTAACGCTACTATTTCGTCAAAACTTCGTTATCATTTTTTTCAGTTTATCCAACTCAAAATCACGTGATTTCCAAGCCTGGACAGAAAGAGAACAGGACTACAGAATGCCTATAGTTCTATTATAATCGCATACCACAAATGATAAACTGTCTCTCTTAAGTCGTCAAAATTGACGGCGTTATCGTGTTACAAATCGACGTTGAATAATTAATAAACTCTATCTGCTATTCTCCCATCACTTTGCTCAATGATTTGGAATCTAAACAAATACGCTGTATTCACTCTTTTGGCCTATTATTATAATAGGTCTGCAAAATAATAAACAATGAAAATGATCTCAAAGGTTTCGAAGAGAACATTGCGAAAAACGGAGAAATCGCTCGATTCGAGCGGTTTCTACGTTTTTCACAATGTTCTCAAAAGAAGAAAAGTGGAGTTCTTTTGTTTAAGGGGAAGGGGATTAAAACAGCTGCTCGTTTGTCGATAGATGATGCTTTAATTGCAGCCATCGAAATAGTTATAGCTGCTTAAATGTCTTCATTGACACTTTGGATTGGAAGACATTGTGCTTCCTTGTATCACATCGATAAAGAATTGGCTTATCCCCTTTTTCATTGACTTTTTGCCAAACAACCAAACTTTTGGCTATTCAAAACTGAATGGGTTTTGCAGACAACACAAAAGATGTGTCTCAAATGATTGACAATGTCTTTAGAATGGCAGAAAATATTTGGAAGGAAAGGAGTGAATGGTTGTATCCAGCATTCTTTCCTTTCCCTCCTAATATTGCTTTCAAAGGCTTTCTGTCTCGTTTCATTTTCTATTGTGAAGTAAAGAGTTAAACCTTTACCCCATAAGGCATTTCTATGGCATCTCTAACTGACCCTAAATAACAGCAAGGATGAAGCAATTTCTTACGTGTATATGACACCATTTGATAGCATGGAAAACATTGTGACAAAAGGTGAAATTGCTCGTCACGAGCAATTTCACCTTTTGCCACGATGCTTTCCCAAGGCTCCTACAAGCAATGCGTAGAAATGAGTATCTATGAAGTAAAGGGTTAAACATACTAAATAATTCTATAACACGTAGCTCCATTTTTTGCATTTCCTCCTGGCAAAAAAAGGATATGGGGTCCATGGTTGTGGGGTAGAATGTCGGCCTTGTAACATTAAAGTCCCGAGAACGATACTAGGGAGTGGGTTTCAACTCTGAGGCCGTCAATCGGTCCATACATTCTGCGCGAGAACTAATGTAGTTTCCAGAAAGCAGAATTGAAAGAGATAAGTATAAGTTGCAAGAACTTGTTTCGCAATCGATGTTAAACAAACATATTTAAACTAAACTTTACAAAGTTCAATGTGAGACTACTTTTGTGACATACTGGAAAAAATACATATTGTCGGTTTACTTCAAAAACCTCGTAACTTCAGCTTACACACAAACTATAGTTACGAGGTATTCGAATGAAACCGAAGATGTAATCAGTACCATACTCGAAACATGAGGACTTGTTCCAAAGGGCAAAACTGACTAATACTGGCAGTCTTTCAGTTTATCACAATAAGTTTAAAAAGATAGTCTACTGCTATATCCAAACAAATTGTCAGAGGGCGGAATTATATTTATTAATTAAAGTGCGAAACAGTGGGATTCACTTCAATGATTGATCTTCTTACAAACTCGGAGCTTCCAACCCTGGGCAAGATACTGCCAACTGTGGCAACACTTTTCGGTCAGCGAAGATCAAGACATCTTAGGTAGTATTCGTTAATAACAATTGAGAACATTTTTCGCCTTATTCTGATGTATTTTATTAAAATTCAGAGTAACACACTTTTACTGGTTGTCCAATCAAATAGTCAAACAAATGGGGAATTGGTCGTGAAACATTTAACTGAGAATACTGATCTACGATTCAAAAAAGTAAAACAAATCCTGGGTCCGTATTCACCAGCCATTCTTAAGAACATTTTTAGTCTTATTCTTCAGAATGTTGTCAATGTGAAAGTAACAGAACTTCTGATTGGCTAAACCATTTGGTTTAGCCAATCAGAAGTTCTGTTACTTTTACAGGTAGTGACGATGCAAAACTCATACAGAATGTATTCAGAGAAAACAATGTTTTCTATGGATATGGCAATTACGTGTGTAACATCGATTGATATGAGTACAGCCCCAACTTGCATGAGAATTTGACTGAAACTTCTACATTGCCTCTAAGATTTGTCTTAGTGACCTCAATTTTTAACCTGTGTCACCATCTGCATACTCGTCAGAAACAATATAGACTTGTAGTCATCAAAATTGGATGATGCCTCTACAATTTTCTTTTCAAAGATTTGCCCCAGTGACCTAATTTTGGACAAATTTGAATCGTTTTTAAATCTGTAGTATCATCATGGCAAACATTCTGATCATTTTACCTACATGTAAGTATTGGACAGAAAAGGTGGCATCTACGATGCACATAGTGCTTTTTTTCCCAAGATTTGTTTCAGTAAACTACTTTTTTGATTCGACATGACTGGTTTTTTTTTTTACTTATCTGAAATACCATCAAGATAAACATTCATTAGTATTGGACTGAAATTGTAGCCTGTTGAGAGCACACAATGTACATGTAATTCTCACTTTCGTCCAATTTTTAAACTGTATGTGATCCGTCTCCATGACATCTGACATGAACATGTTCTCTGTAAACAAATCATCTCTTTTCCAAACAAAAAAACTTTAGACTAGTGCAAATCTAAGGCATAAACAGTGGACAAGATAAATTTGACTCAAAAGTTGAGGTTATGTTGGATTGAGTCGAAAATATTGTAGTAACCAGCATTTTTCCTTTTCCTGCAATATTTTCGAAAAAGCTTTGCCTACAACGTCCTTAAAACTCGTATTTCTGTGGTAAATGGTTGTCCAAGAAAGTGACAAGTAAAACAAATGCTACCTGTCTGTACTTTCAGTACTTTGATTATACTCGTGATCCGCCATAACTCTGGTGACCTTTTCCAAGTAGAATTCTTATGTCTTTTAGTCTAAACGACGAAGTTATGCACCGAATCAACCGCCCATCGGTTTATTCATAGTAAACACATTATCTAAGAAAGTGACTTGATTAATTAACCATTATTATTAATGTAATTACGGCAAAAACGCATCAGTTTCAATATTGTGGGCCCGGAGAATGAGAGTGCAGACTGTTTCGACCTTTATCTTTGTCAGCAGTATAAGTAAAGTTCAGATTTTTTGAAAGTTAGGAAATATCAAATTAATCCAGGAAGGCTGAGTGCGAATTTACCGTAAGGATTGTCAAAAACACTGTGGTTTTGCACATTGAGAAATTGCTGGTAGCGATCAGTATTTCAATTTACTTGAATGTTTCATGAAATTCTACTTGGCCAAATTTACAAAAGAAGGAAAGTGTTTAAAATTGAGGTTTATGACTTCATGCTGCGTTTATAGAGGATACATGAGTTTTTCTCAATTAGTGAAACTTTATGTTCAGTTTGCTTGGGACATAATGAATCAAAACTCATGTACAAGTATGGCACAGGGCTTGTTAGATTTTGTCAGAGAGTTTCCGTAGCCTTTGCAAAGTTGAACATATGAAATGGACAGTCAGTACTTATGATGTTTATATTACAATTTCAAATATAGTTTTGTCAAATAATCCTGCAAAGAGAGAAAAATGTCTATGAAAGACCAGTGTCCGTAAATACAAATCATTCTTAAAATCACTCCTAGTCTTCTTCTCAAAGAATTTCTGGATTTAAAAGTAACACAACTTTCAATTGGCTAACCCAAATGGTTTAACAAATCAGAAATTGCTTTACTTTCAAATATAGACAATTCTGGAGAATTTTCGTATATACATCCGTATTCACCAACATTTCTATGACTATTCTTGGTCTAGTTCTTCATTTAGAAAGAAACACTACGTCTGCTGGGCAAAACTATTTAGTTAAGCCAATACAAAGTTGTATTACTTTCAAATTTAGAAAATATCTTACACCTTTACCAAACAGTCCCTGGTTTTTACGAGAGAAGAAAATTCCTTTAACAACCAGCATCTTCTCCTTTTCCCACAATGTTTTTTACTCTTCTAAAGTCAAGTTTCGATTGTTGAGTCACATTTATTTTGTCCACTGTCAATGCGTTCAATTTGGACAAGTCTAAAATTTTGTCGTTTGGTAAAGAGTTCAATGATGAGACTAACAATGTTCTAAAGAATGGTTGGCGAATACAGACCCAGACTGGGTGTTCTTTTCAAGCAAGGCTTACGCAACTCTTTATCAAACGACGAAATTAACCTCCAAATCGAAAGCATTTGCAGATGACATGTAAAATGAAGTTGAGATTATGCTAATTGTCATAGAAAATCTTATGGGAAAAGGAGGAAATGCTGGTAACCATCATTCTCTCCTTTTCCCACATGGTCTTCAAAAGTCTCCTTTTTTCCGGGTCGTTAAAACCAGGGATTGTTTGGTAAAGGGTTAACATACTGTAATGGAATGAATGTAGAGAATGAAATTGTTTAAAGACATGAACCAAAGACAAACCAGTTGCGAACCTAATTAAACCAACCAACCAACCAACCACCCTATCACAATGGCATCGCCTGGTTTGAGCACTCGATATAAACGATAGACCAATTTCTTTATGTATTTTTGAAGGATAGTTTTTAAATAACAGCCTATAACTAAATCCTAACACACTAACACTCTCTATCGGTTGATCTAATTTGAATTTTACAAACAATGCCTATTAGATAGTTATCACTTTTGACGTAAAAAAAAATACAGTCAAACCTATGTCGAACAGCAATTTATTGACCAGCGAGAAGATACCGTATATGTCAAGATGTTCTTGCGCGAATTTTCTGCTTTACGTTTGCACTGCACTGTGCCTCCATCTGTACATAAAAAAATCTACCAGACGTCTACTTTTGTGGTCGTTGCAAATAGGTTTGACAGAAAAAAAGTGCGTTCTGATAAAATATATAAAGTACAACCAAGTATAAAATGGAACTCATCCGCCACGGCGCTAGTTTTGCAAAGCTGTCATAGGCGTTAATCATGCTGTACCATACTAAAGGTCCTTAACCTTTTGTAGCGCAATAAAAGGTATTTCTACGGGCGGCAAAGATTGAAATACGAATGCACACAATGTGCAGGCTAATCTTAGATCCTGTCAGGTTATATAATCAATCCTTTAAGATAAAATCTTTCCGAGTTAAATAGAACTGCATTTTCAAGCTGTCGACAGAGAGTTTACATATTTGACTCTGAAGAAGTTAACTCTACCACACAGTCCTGACTTTTGATGACCCTAAGAAAGAAAGCCTCTGAAAACACTGGGGGAAAAGAAGAAAATGCTGGTAACCAGCATTTTCTCCTTTTCCCACAATGTTTTCTACCCTGCTGCAGACATATTTCAATGTTTTAGTTTTGTTTAATTTTTCGTCTGCAAGTGCCTTTAATTTGGACGAGTCTAAAATTTTGTCGTTTGGTAAAAGAGTTAAAATAACGCCAACAGTTGGGTAATATGTAACGTATACATGCCTCACATGCTGATCTCCACGTCTCTTATCTGCTTGAAAGCGGAGTAATATTTATTTTTCAAAAAATAAAAAAAAATATTCACTGAAATATTATCAAAGACTACCTGCCTATATTGATAAAAACGCTTAGACATTATTTCTCCAAGGGTCTTTTTATCTGACATAAATACCCGTATCATTTTTTATCTCTCTTTTTATTTTGTTTCAAAGTTCTGTACATAATCATTCAAAAATTCGAAATTAGATTTTAAGACAAGTTTTGTGATTCGGTAAGACAAACGTCTCAGCCAATCAGGGTGTTTACCAACAATTCTTAATTTCGCTCTTAGTTTTATTCAACCATTTAGCTCGTTACCAAACGACAAAATTATAGACTTGTCCAAATTGAAAGCATTTGCAGACGACAATATAAAAGTGACTGAAAATATGAAACTTGTTTTGTGAAGGGTAGAAAACATTGTGGGAAAAGGAGAAAATGCTGGTTACCAGCATTTTCTCCTTTTCCCACAATGTTTTCTAAAGGCTTCTTTCTCGGGGGCATCAAAAGTAGGGATTGTGTGGTAATGGGTTAATTTGTAGAAAGTAAGACAATTTCGTTTGTAAACGTGTTGCTATTCCTAAATTTTATGCATGTTCTACCCTTCTCACCCCCTGTGATGTCTCGCTAGGTATTACTGTGATGCTTTAAGCCTCCTTTTAACAGAACATGCCTTAATGTTGTGGTTTAAGAACACGATTTATTTCATGCTTTCAGGTAGGTTATCGAGAAATATCGGAGAAGTGTTTTTCGATATTTCATGGTTTCGACCAGTGAAAATACCGATTTTTGTATTCTAGTTACCCAGGTAAATTATGCGACTCACACCTAGATGGAAATATGACGTCATTTACCTTACATTGACGTAATGTAATGCGTTGCTATGCGGAGGGGATACGCCATGGGGATAACTGAAAAGAACTGTACTGGCTTTGATAAAATTCCTCCCAGACAGGGTTAAAAGCATGAAATAAATAGAATATTTATTTTTTTCGGTTGCTCCACTTGTCAAAATATTGCTTATGATGTTCACTGGATGAAATAAATTTTGATCTTTAACCGTAAAGAAAAACATTATCCTCTATGCCAGTTTTCTATGACATTTTTTGTCAAGTCAATTACTGTCTTTTGATCACTGTGTAACTTCTATTATTCAAACATACCATGATTTTGAATACATACCTACATATCATAGAGTAACAAGAACCGAATTATTTACAGAAAATGATATAGCAGCGTTTGTAGTGTTTAACTAGAAAAAAGGCATGACATATGTGTTTGTACGAGGACCAAACAAACTAAGTGATCCAATGCACCAAACTTATCGTCAAAAGGCGTAATTAGTCTAGCCTTTTTCGTTTTTGGGACTGTAGTTCGGGCTATCGAGGCTTAATTATATTCTTTATTATCTTTTATGACTGAAAATGTTCATTTTTTTCCATGACTTGTGTAGTAATACAGTAGTCGATACTCTGATGCATCCGTGAAATTAATATTGTTCACTTACATTGTTTTATTTGCTATCACTGCCAATGGCTTCGCAGGTTTACTTTCCACTGCACATATATTTTGTGCGGGGTAATCTGCCCTGAATTTCCGGCTGATCACTGTAACCTTGTACAGCTTGACTAATGATATATGATATCAATATAGAGCTATGCGAGTTTACCGCAGCCGTGATTATACATTCATTATGCTAGAATCACTTATGTTTATGTGATTCGAAGTGAAGGTGCTAGGGAAATCTATCACTAACTGCGAACGAGAAGAAATGAAAATAACAAAAATACAAATCTGCACCGCTGTACATCGACATCCTCTCTCCCACATGGCGTGGAGCTCTTTGATGTTTTATCTTGAGAACGGTGCCTGTTGACAGCCCGGGCCTAGCGATGAAAGGTACGTGTTGGTGGCCGCCTCGTTCCCATGTGTTTCTTGTAGAGTCTAATTCAGTAGTCATGTGGCGATATTCACAACTCTCTTAGAGCCTTTCACGTGTAATTGTAAACTGGTGGATTGATGCGGGTTGACTTTTCTTACTCTCTCTCTCTCTGTCTCTCTGTCTGTCTCTGTCTCTCTGTCTCTCTGTCTCTCTGTCTCTCTCTCTCTCTCTGTCTCAGAGGTCCAGATAAGAGGACGTGATGGTTCTCTAAATCCATCATTTCTCTCCGAAACCTATGTTGTGGGTATTCATTAGAATCGTCTGAATGAGACGATTCTAATGGGTACCCATAACATAGGGTTTGGTGGAGAATAATTAATATTTTTCAATTTTAAAATCAAAACACTCCCTCTATCTGGAGCTCTGTCTCTCTCTTTGTGTTCTGTGTATCCTACGTGGCTGACTGGTAAAGTGCAGGACTCGTAACCTGGAGGCCCCGGGCTCGAGCAGCACTAGATCCAATTGGTTTTTCATTGGAGTGTCCTTGGGCAAGAAACTTCGGAACACTAGCCTAGTACAAGTAAAACCCAAGAAATGATTCATACAATATTCATGAATATTTGAGGTATCGCCATGATATTACTGAAATAATGTTGAAAACGGCGTAAAACACCATTCAATTGATTAATCTCTTTCGTGCTCTTTGATTATGCAAGTCTAAACATGCATTTACTCTTTCTTATGCATTTTTTTCTCTGATCGCGTACTTCAACACAAGTATACCATTAAATAAAGAGTGTCAGAACCGGACTAATTTTCTACGCGACAACTGTTACTTCGAATTTCGAACTTACACGTTTACTCAATAAAACGCTACCTGGTGCGATTCATTCAGCTATGATCAGCATTTTAGAGAAATTTGGAGCTAAAAAGGCCTGATTTCTCCTCAAACGTATTGATAACAGCCATTTTCTCCATTGCTACTTTTTAGTGCGTATTACTACAAACCTTCCCCCCCCCCAATATTGGATGGGGTGATACGTTATAAGACAGGTCGAATCTTCGGAGAATATGATATCCACAGACAAGCAGACAAGGCACTTTCTCAAGGGCCACAATAAATACACCTTCGCTGTAAAATGGAGAAACACTTTGGTAATAAACTACAATAACTCAATACCAAACGACAATAGTTTAGGCTTGTCCAAATCCAAAACATTTGCAGACGACAAAATAAAAGTGACTGGAAAATTGAAATTTGTATTGTGAAGGGTAGAAAACATTGTGGGAAAAGGAGAAAATGCTGGTTACCAGCATTTTCTCCTTTTCCCACAATGCTTTCTAAAGGCTTCTTTCTCAGGGGTGTCAAAAGTAGGGATTGTGTGGTAATGGGATCAGGTAGTGGAGAGCGTAGGTCAGAGTTCAGATTACATATTCCGCGCAGTCTGGTCTACATCGTTCGCAAAAGGTCCTTCGATCAGGCTTAGCAGCCTAGGTGCTAGGACTACTTCCCTGCTACGATCGTCTTAGCTTTTAACTGATAGATTGTGATGAACAGTTTGACCACAAGGCTATTGTGTTTCGTAACGTAATGGATGTTTGTTGTGGTTTCGATTGTAACCTGTACCCTTCTGTATGACGTTAATCAAAGAAAACAACCTATCCCTGTGGATATTTACCTTTCTTTAATAGTATTTCAGATACATCGCTTCTGTATTCGGTAAACCTCGGGTGATTTCGGTGATCAAGTCACTCAGTTGTATCACGTGGCTTGGTACGCACCTACACCAGAGCTCCAGATAAGAGGGAGTGATGGTATCCTAAATCCATTATTTCTTTTTGAAACCCTATGTTGTGGATACTCTTTAGAATCGTCTCGATGAGACGATTCTAATGAGTACCCAAACCATAGGGTTTAGTGGAGAATAATCAATATTTTCAATTTTGAAATAAAAATTACTCCCTCTATCCGGAGCTCGACGGTACATTTCTTCGCCGGAAGTGCACCGCTCCACCTTTTTTTAAATCTTATCACTCCACTTAGAAAGTAAGTGCAGGTCACAATTTTCCGTGGGGATATTTCTAAATACATTTCCGGTGACAAACAATTTGTACATTTATATTTTAACTCGGTCTATCAAGTACGTTGGCATTTTGCAGCGATAAATTGCCTATCA
Organism: Tridacna crocea; assembly: GCA_943736015.1. Taxonomy (NCBI): domain Eukaryota; kingdom Metazoa; phylum Mollusca; class Bivalvia; order Cardiida; family Cardiidae; genus Tridacna; species Tridacna crocea. The sequence continues at coordinate 17,176,109 of OX031070.1, forward strand.
CCTGGCTGTTGCTGCCGTTGCTAATCCGTGGTGCAGGCTTGTCTAAGATCATGTGACTAGGGGTATTTCAAAAAGGAAACTCCCTTGATACGGACGAGGTTAGATGTAGGTACGCAATCGGCCGAACTGTGACAAGTGATCGCTTCTGCAGCTCGATTATTCATGTATGGCCTTGCTTGGAGTAAGACCAGACTCGGAATCTGACCTGTCGGGTCAAAAAAACAATTCGAGACAGAATCGAACCAATGATCTCAGGGTTTCGAATCCAAAACCTCACACTGAGCGATGCTTAGCTACAGGTCCGTATGAGGCACAATGTAATGATAAAAAATGTGAGGGGCGAAAATGACATTCTTACTATGCCGGTGTGCACACTGATAAATTATAACGGAGTATCTTGAAAATTCTGTAACAGTCTAAATCTTTTTATTGGTAGATCTACAAGCAAAAATCAACTCATTGTCTGATTTTTTTTCTAACCAAGTAAGATCAAGAGCTAAACACTTTTAAGGTGCTTTTAGTAACAGCGGCAGAATATTACCTCCCCCCCCCCTTCTTTTGCTCCTATGGGGCCTGCATGAAAGTATGCATTTCGCTTGCATGTATGCATTTCGCTTGGAAGTAAACATTTCGATCCCCTGAACTTAAAAAACCTGCAGTAAAACTCTTTCGAGAGACTCTTGTGAAATATAAGCCCATAAGGGTCCTTCCACAGCTCCTTGCTGAGAAGATTTTGCCTGCAACAAACTAAAATTAAAGGCCCTATAAATGCCAAGATTAAACAATGTTTAGTAAAATACATTTAAATCTAAATCATACCAGGTAAAAATATGGAAATTATTGTGAAGTCGACATTCTGTTATTGTTCGATCTGTCCAAGTAATAGTCGCTGACAGAGATTTTAATTTTACAATCAGGTGAAAAGCAAATAAAAATAGAGCGACACTACCCTTCTGGAAGCTCTTGGTGCTTTTAAAACACGGAATCATTTGGTTAAGAGTTCCTATATAAATGCACGCAGAAACATTATAGTAACAAGGAAAAACTCGCTCTTAACCAGTCCATTTATCCTTTTGACACAATGCTTTTAAAGGTTTTTGCTGCGAGACGAAAACGCAGACCAGCTGTTGCAGGGTAGCTCGAAGTATACACAATGAGCCATGGCTTGTGCAAACGGGCTTCAATACATTTGCAAAAAGTATCGGTCCAGGCCAGCCTGCGCGATGCGCGCAGGCTGACCTGGGCCGAAACTTTTTGCTTTAGGTCAGTTTTTTGCATGTCTGAGGACCAGTGTACCACACTATTCAGCCGATCGGTCGAGAAATTGGATGTTATAGATCCAGAACTATATGATGACTTGCTAGTTATCATGGATCACAGAGACGCATTAGGCCCCCTTTTTTACCACAGCACAGCCCATACAATGTTTACATTGAAATGTCTTGTTTATGACAGATGTGTTTAGTAAGATCTGGGTCAGACTGGACCGTGGCTGGATGACCTGTCAACAGTTTTATGGATAATGTTACCGCGGTTGTTTTGAACTGATGATGTTGCCTCATAAGTTTCACATTTTTCCCCTTTCCGACCATTATCCCATTTTAGTTTCGTCATGAGTTTTTTTTTTCACCTTTTGTAATATTTATATTTGGCCTAAAATTATTAGGGGATTTTACCAAAATATCCAGTGTTTAAACAACTTTAAACCTTTACCACACAATGACGACTTTTGACGACCCCGAGAAAGAAGCTTTTTGAAAACATTGTGGGAAAAGGAGAAAATGCTGGTAACCAGCATTTTCTCCTTTTCCCACAATTTTTCTCTCCTCTTCGATACGAATTTCAAATTTTTCGTTTTTATTTTGTCGTCTGCAAATGCTTTCATTTTGGACCAGTCTAAAATTTTGGTTGAGAGTTAAGGATACCACGATAAGTATTTATTAGGAAATGCCACAAAGACACAGGATAGTCTAACCTCTGCTTATAAGCGATAGATCTAGGTTTTACTGTTGTGATACGTCCAAAAAATTTGTACTAAGTATGAATAAAGTTTTAAATGTAGATGAGTATCAACTCTCCACCTTTAATCTTTTCATAGAAAACCCATTAAACATGTCTTAGCAGCGAATAAAACACATCGTAGGAGAGACAGAAAAAGACAAATTAAGTGCCTCTTAAAACAGTTACCTTATTTCAAAGGTATGCCGAACCGTCCAGGATGATACTAAACGCCCCGTTCACCGGGTTCGTCAAATCGTCGGTTTACTTCAAAAACCTCGTAACTACAGCTTGAGACAAGCTGTAGTTACAAATCTTTTGAAGGAAACGGACGAAATTTCGAAAAATAAGGGAGCATAATTTGCAAAATGCCGTTTTGATGTATTTACCAGAAATAAAACAAAATGCGTTGAGCCGGCAGACAAAAACATTGCGGTTATTATTCTATCTTTTCCCATTAGTCCTGGGTCTGTGAACGACTCTGGATCTCTTAGAAATTCGGGGTTTTTTTTGCAGACGACAAAAGTTTCGTGTCGTCAGATTAACGAGGTTAAGCAGACGACATTGTCGAATCAGGTCTTTACCGACGGAAGCTATCTTCGAAAGCATTGTGGGAACAGAAAAAACGAAACTAATAAAAAGAGCTTCCCACAAAGCTTACAAAAAATGTACTTTCGAGGAGGGGGCGGGAAAGTAAAATCTTGGGATTACTTAGAAAAGAGTTAACCCTTTACCACACAATTCTGTGTTTTAGCTATTTCTTGGAAAAAGGCGTTTGGTTACCATCATTTTCTCGTCGGTTTACTTCCAAAACCTCGTAACTACAGCTTGTAAGAAGCTGTAGTTACGAGGTTTTCGAAGTAAACCGACGGTCTGCTTTACTCACAACGCGCGTGTGTGTTTTTTCATTATTTTAAAGGCAAATTGCATCACCTGAAATGCGTAATAATCTGTCGTGTTGAAATGCTTTCGACTTGAACGAGTCTGAAATTTTGTCATTCGGTGAAGAGTTAATCCTTTAGAGTACTGAAGGAACAAAAACAACATTTTCAGTCATTAAAACCCTAAAATAAAGTAATGGTAAGTCTATTTCGACGGAATGCCCCGCATATAAGCGGCTAGTGTAAATTCAAAATTAGACTCCACCTATTCAGCAGTCATAATTTTATCTACACTGTCTGCATTAACGAAAAAAAGTTGAACTTAACGTCCAAAGGGTTAAAGGTACATTCGGAAATCTTAAAAGCAGCGTGCTGAGCAGACGACATCCCCGCTGTGCTAGTTTTGAAGCGCGTGGCGCCAGCGAAGGTAAGGCAAGCAGACCGTAGTTACGGTTGCTACGAAGCATATCACGCGGACATGCCTGAGTTAGTACATATTGAGTATATTTGAGTTGTTTATATGTTCTTTTTATTAATATTTTATTGGAGTCTTGGTAATTTATATAGCAGATTCCAAGATGGGGGTCATAACTCGGGAAACATTTTATTTCTCGGTAAATGTTCTTGTACTTGCTCACATGGCGGCAAATGAGTTTTTTATTGGGCGCACTGTTAGTGAACAAAGTCCTGGTTCGATGGTGATCTCTCACTAATAAACACGAAGAAAAACCAACAAAACGGTATTAAGCATTATTCCTTGCGGAACAGGTTAATCAAATCAGAGTATAAACAAACATAAACTCGTACTTTTTTACTTTTTCTGAATGGGAATTACTTTGGTAAAAGAGCGCCAATTCATGTCATCCTGCGCAGTTCACGCAAGCTGACAGAGTTGTTGCTACTCTTCGCATGTATTCGAAACTTTGTGGAGGTAAAACATCAACTCCCCTTTTCACAGAGAATAATTCCTTTGATTTCAAATCTTATTTTTCGTCATAGCACGTGTTATTTTGAGGCTCAAATTTCCCTGGATAATTTTTACCACAAGTACATTTGTATTCTTGATTTCCAAAACTTTGTAAATTGAATTTAAAACCGATCTATTTAGAATTAAGCAAATCGGGCGTTGTTTTCAGTGACGATGGAATTCGTAAAACTTCATTAATAGATATCAAGGGAATTAAAAATAAAACCTCAAAACAGAGTCATTTGTAAACACTTGGGGAAAATTTTAACAATTTAGTTTACTTTAAAAATATATAACGCAAGAGCTAGTCGATAGCACACATGACACAAGAACAGGGAAGTCGATGGTTCGACTCCCCCGCCTCGGCAAATTTCTTTCCTAAAATTTATTATAGCCATTTAGACCGGATTCATTCCTCTTTCATCGCTGATCACTGTTTCCACTATGATAATGCGGGAAAGTAGCAAATGGTTTGGAACGAATACTGTGGGGAGTACTGGGAAAAGAAACTCCAAGAAAGCATCGATAGGTGCACTGGTCATTACAATATAGCTGCAATAACGTTGAAAACGACGGTAAACATCAATTGATCAATAACTACTAAATTTCGTAACAGACAGTATAGTGCCATGTATGGGTAACTTGACGGTTGAACCGAGTAAACTTTGTTGAAATTGTCTTGGGTTACTTGTTGAAATTGTCCTGGGTTCTTTAACTCATTACCAAACGACAAAATTTTAGGTTTGTACGAATCGAAAGCATTTGCAGACGACACAATAAAAGTGACTGATAATTTGGAAATCTATTTTATGAAGGGTAGAAAACATTGTGGGAAAAGGAGAAAATGCTGGTTACCAGCATTTTCTCCTTTTCCCACAATGTTTTCTAAAGGCTTCTTCCTCAGGGGCGTCAAAAGTAGGGATAGTGTCGTAATGGGATAACCCAATACATATGACATTTCTTTTTTTTTTGTATTTTTGCCGGTGAGCTTATGTATTCTAAATAAACTATTTGAATTTGAATTTTGAATTTGATTTCCAAATAAACCATACTTTTGACGACCCTTAGAAAGAAGCCGTTAGAAAACATTATGGAAACAAGAGGGCCAAGATGGCCCTTGATAGCTCACCTGAATTCTTGTAAGGACCATAGCCATTTTTTCTGAGGTATTGAAACACTGGAAACAAAATCATTATTTTGCCAAGCAATTTTCAAAAGGTCACCTATAAAAGTCCTTTCAAAATCTGGCCAGCAGTTTCAGAAAAGAAGAATTTTTTGGAGTTTCTTAATTTCCGTGCAGTGCAATTAGCCCCCATTCGCCAACGAGTTTTGAGAAAGGTCATTTAAGCGACATTTCTGTGAAATTATTTCAAAATCTGAAAAGCTGTTTCAGAGAAGAAGAATTTTCAAGAATTTCTTCATGTCCCGGTATAGTGCAAGTAGCCCCCATTCATCAGAGCCATGTTTCTGGACAGATCGAAATTTCGCGAACAAATTGTGAAAAGGGTCACCCAAGGAATATTGCTGTGAAATTATTCTGAAATCTGACAACGGGTTTCAGAGAAGAAGAATTTTCATAAATTTCTTCATTTCCATATTGTCCAAGTAGCCCCCATTCACCAAAGCCTTCTTTCTTAAGTTTCACGAAAAATTGTTTAAAAGGTCACCCAAGGGACATCTCTGTGAAATTATTTCAAAATCTGACCAGCCGTTCGAGAGAAGAAGAATCTTTAAGAATTTCTTCATTTCCCTATAGTGCAAGTAGCCCCCATTCACCAGAGTCATGTTTCTTGACGGATCAAATTTTCACGAACAAGTTTTGCAAAGCATCATCCAAATAACATCTCTGTGAAATTATTTCAAAATTTGACCAGCAGTTTCAGAGAAGAAGAATTTTTAAGAGTTTCTTCATTTCTGTACAGTGTAAGTAGCCCCCATTCGCCAGAGCCATGTTTCTTGACGGATCACAATTTTGAAAAGGGTCAGCAAAGGAACATCTCTGAGAAAAAAAAATTAAAATCTGGCCAGCGATTTCGGAGGAAAAGATTTTTAAATAATTTCTTAGAAAATTCCATTTGGTTGCCATGGCAACCAGAGTTTTTTACGGAATCAAATTCTGTGAAAACTTTTTAAAGAGGATCTCCCAAGGAACAAACCAGCCAAGTTTGGTCCAAATTAGCCCAGCGTTTAGGAGGAGTTGATGTTTAAAGAATTGTTGACTATGCACGACGCACGACAGACGACGGACGACGGAAACCGGGTGATCCTGAAAGCTCCACTTCAGCAGGTTGTGCTCAGGTGAGCTAGAAAGAGAAAATGCTGGTTACTTTTCTCCTTTTCCCACAATGTTTTCTACCCTTCACAACACAAATTTCAAATTTTCAGTCAATTTTATTTTGCCGTCTGCAAATGCTTTCGATTTGGACCAGCCAAAAATTTTGTCGTTTGGAAATGAGTTAAACCAAAATATTATTTTTCTCTTCAGAACTACAATGGCTTCCCAGCATCAGCCTAGAGGCATGAAATAACCTGTCACATGCATTTCGCCCGGCTTAATTGACTCTTTACAAGACGACCAAACTTCAGACTAATCCCAAATTGAAAGTTTTTGCAGACGACCTTTTTTTCTCGTGGCTCAATTGATTGGACTTGTTTTATAAATGTCAGAAAACATTATGGGAAAAAGAGAAAATGCTGGTAACCTGTATTTTCTCTTTTTCCTATAATGTTTTCAAAAGCCTCTTTCTTCATGGTCATCAAAACACGGAGATGTATAAGTAAAGAGTTAGCCTAGACCTTCACGTGTGACTTAAGAAGCCTTTAGATCAAGATTAAACTACGGGGACCGTGCCGTCTGATCTTGAATCAAGACGTTCCACTTCTTGTCTGTATATTTGCAGAAGAACATTGCAATTTTTTGACCTGAAAAATCGGTTTATTGATTCGCAGCAAAACAGTTAACAAAGATTGCGCAATCAACCAGCCAATCTCATACGGGAAAATATTCCTCCGACCCAAAAAGTAGTTCCCTATTTTAAATTTCATGATTAAAAGTTTATTCAATTACGTAAAACTATCATGGGAAACGCAATGTACCGTGTTACTTTAAGATTGGAATTATATAATCCAATACAAGATAATCAGCGTCCCCTTAACGTTTGGATGCACACAGAAATTGCTCGTCAAGCAATGTTTTTGGGGTACCCTGATGTCTTATTTAAAGCTATTATTAACAGACAATTCCTGCGGAATGGGGAATTAATGAATTAATGAAGTCACTCCCCTGTCTAACACCTTTTCAATGTGACTTTAATGCGAGAGGAAGAAGTGGAACAAACGAATTTAAAAGTCATTTCAAGGTTTTCTGCACATTCAACAGTTTTTGGTATTTACACAAACGGGACAATGGCATTCCGGACTGGAGGATGGGATAATCAAGACCGTTAATCCTTATCCTGCTGGATGAGTTAACCCTTAGGCTGCTTAGCGCGACTCTCTGACCTTTTGCGGAAAGTTTAGATCAAGATGAGACTTTAAAGAACGTGCAGTCTGTTCTTTGATCTATACTGTCCGTTAACTTGCTACCAAACAACAAAATTTTAGGTGTGTCAAAATCGAAAGCATTTGCAGACGACAAAATAAAAGTGACTAAAAATTTGAAATTTGTTTTATGAAGGGTAGAAAACATTGTGGGAAAAGGAGAAAATGCTGGTTACCAGCATTTTCTCCTTTTCCCACAATGTTTTCTATAGGCTTCTTTCTCAGGGTCGTCAAAAGTAGAAATTGTGTGGTAATGGGTTAATGAGATATTGTTTCCAAAAACATAACTTTGAGATAGCAATATTTTTTTCATTTCTATCGTGTATGAAATTTGATTTAATAGCAGAATAGGGATTGAATAAAACTTTCAAGTCAATAATAAGAATCCTTGGGGTGGAAGGAATTTCTCCTTAACGGACTGAAGTCTGATCTTATTCTAGGCTATCCGCCAGAGGTCAGTGAGGGGTTAACTCTGTTACAGCTTTTGGCGGCTTACATAGCTTTTTGTAGATACCGAAGATCAAGATCAGACCGCACAAAATCTCAGATCTGCATTGTCCGCTACCTGATACTAAGTTATGAGCCAGATAATGCACTCATTTGCAGTGGAAGTTTTATTTCAAAGCTCAAAAAAAGTCGTAATCATGCATACGTATTTGGCAGCCACAGAGGTTAGCTTGTAGTACCTTTCTAACAACAAGACACAGGAAATAGAATTCCGTTTTCTACCAATACCGCCTCCAGCTTACTTTAAAAATAAATGTCAGCATAATGAATTGGCAAAAAAGTCCCCTAGAAATGAAAGCATAAATTTAACTTTTTATCAGACAAAGGAAAAATTACGCTTTTCAGAACTGAAAACGTTCATAGATAACAAAAAAGGTGAGGTCAAAGCAATAGCGTTTATGTTTGAAAGAGAAAAAATATTAGTGCTGCGACGCCATCATTTTCTTTCTTTCTTTCCAAATACACTTTCAAAGGCCTTTTCTATGGGTTAGTTAGAGCTCAGGACAGTTTCGAAAAAGGTTATAGTATTGTCGGTTAAAGTTCTAAAATGTATTTTCCTCGAAATACTTGTGTAAGTGGACTTTTACGATTCTATAACTGTGATCAGTAAAGGATAGCTTTGGTCGAATCCCATTTCAGTATTTTCTATATCACCTCTTGTTTTTATAGAACAACTATCTTGGCATTTGGTCTCATTTTTTTTACATTTGTTCTATGGGTATTGTTTGTTCTATTTTGACCAATAAACGTCAGAAATTCATCGACAAGAGCAATTTGTCCAAAACAGAGATCTTGATATGTGGACAGATTTTGGAGATGGATCGTCCGCTCTACTAGATATTTATTTCAAATGGTTAACGGTTCACAGGGAGTAGTTAACCGTTCACGGGAAACAGTTTACTGTTCACAGCAAATTGTGATTGTTTATCTTCCCCGATACAGCTAAACGGTAGTTGTAGGTGTAAACGGTGACCATTTAAGGGAAGAGAAACAACAACGTGTCTCTCACACACGAAACATATCATTATGGCATATAAAACAGTATTTCAATGACACAATTTGATATCAAACAAGAGTAATTTCAAGGACTGTTAGTAATCATTCATAATAATAACTTAATATGATTTATTTAATGTTATCCTTTAAGGGCCATTTCAGTTTAATCTTCTAAATTGACCAACCATCGCCGTTATTCTGTATACTGTATGATTAATCTGTTTATCCAAGCTCTAAATATTACATTCCATTTATTTCTTTACTTTCTAAATTTCTAAACAGATACAAACCTATGTACTTATCTGCATCAAAATTTAGCGATTGCGGCAGTTTGCCCTTTTTTATTCTTCCAAAAAAGTGATTTTATTTTCTTCAGATGTTTCTTTTACATATGAAAAAAAAAAATGCAATTTAGGTTCTGTAACGTCAAAAATGATGGCAAAAGTGCATTAACTCATTCTTTCTTTCAAACAAATTTACCTCAAAACCCTATTGAAAGTATACTGGTTGTCTAGGAATTATTACGTAAATTGATAATCCATAAATGAATTTATTTAAAATTGTTATGGGTACAGTTACGTGTGCACGTAATAATTATTGACACATTCAGCAATCTTAAGACTAACATCACACCATTTAGAATAAAGACGGGAAGATATGGAAATAACAGACTGTGAAGAAGAATTTTACTTATCTTACACTTGTTTCAAAAATGAAATTGAGGATGAATATCAATTTTTAATAGTTTGTTAAGCTTACGCAGATTTAAGAAATAATCGGTCTTCGGTGTTAGTATTCTAATATACCTCAAAACATGTTTGAGCTTGTGAAATTGTTAACATCTAAAAAATTGGAATGGCTTTTGAATAAAGGTAAGTTTATAGGCAAAGCTTCGCCTTATGATCGGAAATATAAATACTAACTCATAAAAAAAGTCTGCTGGTCTCGTATGAGGCATTTTCTTCATTTTTATTATTACGTTCTTCTCTTCCTTTTTATTATTTTTATGTCCATTATTATTACCATTCTTCTCGATAACTCACTGTAGTTCTACTTGCTTTCATTCCAAAAATTATCACCATGATCTGTATTTTGTTAATGACCTGTGTACGGCTATTCAGTTGTATATTACTGTATTAATGATTCATCATGTATGACCAAAAAAATATAAAGTTTAAGCCAATAACGTAAATACAATCGTCTATTGATGGAAGGAACTTTTAAAGTCAGGAAAATAAAGATCCTGTCTTGTCCATATCTGTTAAAATATTTCTGCAAAGCGAAAATGAACCGTGGTTTTCGACAATGGTTCACACTGCAATTGCGGCAGATCTTCTGCAAAAGTCAAGATCATCTGCGCTAAGGGACACTGCGACACGACCAACAATACAACGTCTGCTATTTGACATTTCTTTATGTCCATAAAGTTGAGATTTTTTTTTCCTCAGGGTAGTTCTTTACAATCAAGAAACATCTCATCCGTAAAAGAAATTCAACTCTTATGCCAACCGACAAAATTTTTCATTTGTAATCATTCATTACAAACATTTTTCGAACAGCAATCTAGGTATGATTTAAAGACGGTTTTTGTTCCTTAAATGACAGAAAACATTGTGGGAACAGGAGAAAATGCTGGTCCCAGCATTTTCTCCTATTCCTACAATGTTTTCTACAGTTGTCTCCAGTGGGATCGAAAAAATACGGGGGCGTTAGGTAAAGCTTTAAAAACGATCGCTCACACCTGTGACTGTGGACAAACGAGTTGTTCATTTCACTTCCCGTAGAGCGACATGTCAATCAGCGGGCCAAGTGAAATATAACACCATGATAAATAGATGGCATAACACACCATTTCGTTCAGATGACCCACATGTGTCTTGTGGGCATAGTGCTTTCCACTGCTTGCACCAGGCCATCAGGGTGACGAAAAACCAGCACCGCCAGTTAGAATTGAACCTGGAGCCTCTGGCTCACAGATGAAGCACCTTAAACCACGGAGCCAGATAGAACCCATAGAAGAAGATAATAAGATGTGGTTAAAAAACCCCAAAATTTTCAAAATAACATTCAAAGGGTCCTGTGTAATTCACTGGTGTTGGCGTAGGATGCCCACTCCGGGTGATGAAATTTTAGGCAGTGTCTTTGGGCAAAAAAAGTTCAAAGCCCGCGCCCTCATATGTATTTGTGAAACCCAGGAAAAACAAAGGTAAGTGAGCTGTAGGGTATGAGTCAGATAATCTTGAATGCTTCATCAATCAATCAATCAATCAATCGATCAGCCAGTCAATCAATCAATCATCTTAAAAGATTTTTTTTTTTTGTAAACTCAAATCTAACCGACATTCTCTTTTACCCTATGAACGCTATATTACACAAGTCCATATTGAAAGCATCTGCAAAACACTCAATAAATGTTGCCTAAGTGACGGATTTGTCTTTAAAACGTAGAGGAAGTTGTGGTGAAAGGAGAAAATGCTAGTTAGTAAATATTTTCGTGTTAGTTAAGATGCAGTGTCGGTCTGTTTTGAGACACGTTGATTTCCGATATTGACGAATCCTTCACCTGCGGTGTATCAAAAATTTGAAAAAAACATGTTTTGTGTTGTTTGCTTCAAAAAGAGGGCACCATAAAATTGGGAATCGTGTAATGTCGCCTGATATTGCCAAAATCGAACATATTCGGTTAACACTCGAGTATAGCGTAACCGATGTGGGGAACCAGGATCTATGGGCCAATCGATTACGCATTACCCGAGTTAAAGCCGAATCCGTACGTTTTTCAGCGCTTAAAGGCAATGTTACACGTACCCCATTAGGGTGCGCTATCCTTAAATTCCCAACTGCTGGTGACATTTTTCTTCTGACAGTGGTGAATAAGGTATAAAACGAGAAAGCATCACTTAGTCTTGTGGGCAGCTTCGATAACTTTTAACCATTAACTCTTCGCCGAACGACAAAATTCTAGACTGGTCCAAATTGAAAGCATTTGCAGACGACAAAATTAAAATGACTCAGAAAAGAGAAATTTGTTGTGGGGGAAGGTAGAAAACATTGTTGGAAAAAGAGAAAATGCTGGTTACCAGCATTTTCTCCTTTTCTCACGATGTTTTTAAAAGGTTTCTTTTTCAGGGTCGTGAAAACGAGGGATTCTTCGGGAAAGAATTAACCAGTGTTATCTACACTTACAGCGCTATAGAGGAAATCACCGGTTTTTGCAAGACGGCATAGATAAAGATCAGACTGCTCAGAAGATGCAGTCCGATCTTGACTTTATGCAGCCCTTATGCATCAAGAGGACGCCTTTATAATTGGAGTGCAACACGCGAAAAGGTGCATTCGGACATTTGCGTAAAGTGTCGTCCCGGATTAGCCTGCGCAGTCCGCGCAGGCTAATCCGAGACGGCACTTTACGACTACATTAGATTTTGTGCTACAGTAGACTTGCGTAAAACAGAAAATCACATAAAATCGGAAAGTGTCGTTTCGGATTAGCCTGTGCGGACTGCACACGCTGATCAGAGACGACACTTTACGCAAATGTCCGAATGACTCTTTTCGCGTGTTGCGCTCCATATATAAACAGTACACTGACAAAAGTGGATATCAATGTACCTATGTGATACATTATAGATCTAGCAACCAGTCAATACATAATTATGGTTTATAAAATCCTTTCTGTCTAACAACAAAGTAAATCATAGGGTAGAATGACTCCTTGACATGCAGAAAATTGATCGATAGCAAAAAGTTTTGGTCCAGATCAGCCCGCACAGACTGATCCATAAAATATTTTGTCTTACAAAGAACTGAATCGTAAGGTAAAATGGTTCTTTGGCATGCAAAAATTGTCCAATGGCAAAAAGTTTCGGCCAAGGTCAGCCTGCGCGGATTGCCCAGGCTGACCTCGGTCGAAACATTTTGCAGATGCATTAAGCCCCTTTCATTAGAGAGCCTGTCACATACTCGTATATTTACCGCTTAACGAGTTTTGTACAGAGAATACAGTTCTCCCGTACTGGGGTAGACGAATTAACTGACTTCAAAGAGATTTCAAGGCAAAAGCCATTGTATTCCACATAAACATTCCGCACATGTATCATACGAAGTTAATGCACATTCAATTATACGTAGAGTCTCGTTAAATTTATAGCCGAGCTGCACTGATTGAAGTTTTGCCTCGTAAGTAATTTCCTCGCACGTAACTTTACTAAACGAAAAAAAGAGAGAATTGTTCAAAATTGAAAGCATTTGTATCATAGGAAAGGTAACTTTTATGGTGGACGATTTTTATGTGAAAGGATATAAAGATATTGTGGGAAACAATTCTTGTTAACGAAGTAGTTTGCACAACAATAACCAAGGTTGCCTTCTGTCATAATTAACAAACATCAAAACCAATACTGGTCGCTGGTCGCTTTTTCAAGTATGATTAGTACTAGGCATCTCATTCTGTCAGAGCCGTTGGTCGTATTCTCTAATAAGCAAATGCTTGTTCTCTATTGCCCTAACACGGTGAAGTACTTAAGATAATACTCTTCGCAATTTCGCAGTTTTGGCTCCCTCTGTCTTTCTGTCTGTCTGTCTGTCTTTCTGTCTGTCTCTCGATCTCTCTGGCAAAGACGCAGTTCAAAGTGCACGAGTATTTTTGGCTGGCTCTTCTCAAGCCATTGGCTCCCTTCTCGAGTTATTAGTTCCTTTCTCAAGTCATTGGTTCCCTTTCCATAAACAAAGAACTGGCCAAAACATTCTCTTCGAGCCAGAGAAATTCTGTTTATCGGAATGCCGGTAGAAAGAAAAAAAACTATAGTGGGTTGCAAAGCGCGACCTATGAACCTTTGTCGAACAGTATAGATTATGATCAGACTGAAGCCACTGGCTGCTTTTCCACATGATCATTGTCGAAACAATGCTCAACGGTGGGAGAGGAATGAATCCTGTCACAGTGACTATCATCAATCCTCGGAAAGAAATCGGCCTAGCCAGGGATCGTAGCCGGGAATCGAACCCTGGACCACGTGTTCTCAAGTCCTTCACGAGCGTTGAAAGAATGAACCAAACGAGCATTAACAAGTGTTGACAAAGACTGCGGTTTTAGTGGTACCAGTTTTAAATGTGTAGGCGAAACTGCGGTCTCGAAGTTATTAAATGTGACTCGTACCTTTCTAAACGAACTTGATACAAAAATATCGCGGGCTTGAATGAAGCGGACAGGTCCCATCTCGAGAAATCACCAGAAATGTGTCACAGCCATCATTTAAATAGATGTTGACGTATTTCAAAAGTGGCCGCTAATCCAATTTGAAGGTTACCCTCTTATTTCCAACGGGTAAGTTTATTGTTCGTAACACCTGCGCCGTACTTGGCTGTATACTTTGTTTTGCACCAACTTTAGAATTAATTGAAAGGAGCAACCGAAGCGATAAAATGGGCCTGTAACATGCAAAAAGGGGCATTCGGACATTTGCGTAAAGTGTCGTCTCGGATTAGCCTGCGTTGTCCGCGCAGGCTAATCCGAAACGACACTTTCCGTTTTTTACTTAATTTTCTGTTTTGCGCGAGTCTACTGTAGCTTTAAATCTTTTGTAGACGTAAAGTGTCGTCTCGGATTAGCCTGCGCTGACTGCGCAGGCTGATCCGAGACAACACTTTTCGCAAATGGCCTAATGCCCCTTTTCGTGTGTTGCAAACCATACATGTATGCCTACGGAAAAAATGTACGCTCTTGGTGCATTTATAGTCTTTTCTAAAACAATAAAATTTTGGACTGGACTAAAATGAAAGCTTTCGCAGACGGCAAATTAAATGTAACTTAAATAGGTTTTTTTTTTATATATTTGATAGGGTTAAAAAAATGTGAGAAAAGGAGAAAATGCCGGTTACCAGCACTTTCTCCTCATTCCACAATGTTTTAACAGAGCTCCAGATAGAGGGAGTGATTTTGATTTCTTCCTTAGTGTGGTTAAAACTCGGGATTGTGTTGTAAAGAATCAACCCTTACTCTATTGGTTGTTGAACTGTGCTATGACAAAAGGGGGGTTTAAGTGAATGAATGAATGAATGAATGAATGAATGAATGAATGAATGAATCTTCGTGATCCATCACACTAAGCATGTAACGTTACTGGTATAATTATACAGAGCTAAAGACATATAGGGAGTGATTTTGATTTCAAAATTGGAACTATTGATAATTCTCCACTAAACCCTATATTTTGCATACTCATTAGAATCGTCTCATCCAGACGATTCTAATGAGTACCCACAACATAGGGTTTGGAAGAGAAATAATGGATTTAGATTACCATCACTCCCTTTGATCTGAAGCTCTGATAATGGACCCATAAAATCCAGTTTTCTTCTACAACCGACCAAACCATGGTGGTCCTTGAACACGCAAAAAAATGACCATTAGCAAAAAGAATCTTCCTAGCTTAACCTGCGCGGACTACGCGGTCTGAATCGGAAGCAAAAATGGCGGAAAAATATTGTAGGCAAAGGATAAAATCGACGCTGGTCACCAGAATTAACCCTTATCCCGCTAAATATCTAAAATGAGTTTTAAGTCGATGGTAAAGAGCCCAAATATTGCTATTTCAGACTGTACGTTTTGTGCAGTCTGATCTTGATCTACACTGTTCGCAAAAGGTCAGTGAGTCGCGAAATACGAAGGGTTGAATTATTGTCCTGTAGCACTATCATTTTCCTGTAGCACTGTCTTCGTATTTCTGAAATACAACATCCCGTCATACGAACCACGTCGTTTTTTTTTTTAACATAATTATGCTGAAAGTTTGGAAAAGTCTAAAATGATTTGTTATCCGGTAAAAAAAAGTGACCCAGTCACGCAAAAAAGGGACCTTCAGGGAACTGCGAAAAGTGTAAACCCTGGTCAGACTGCGCGAATTGCGCAGTCTGACCAGGGTCGACAATTTTTGCTTTTATGATATTTTCTGTATGAAAAGTGGTCATTCTACCCTGTTATACAATTATTTTTGAACTATCACCTTAAATTGAACTAGCATTATCGTTGATCTGTTTTCATCTAATTGATGTACGAAATTCCCAGATGGTCCCTTTTTGCGTGGCGGGTCACAAATAAACAATTTATGTTTCCGTTAAGTATTTCAAAACCCTTAAATTCCGTTAACCCTTTCCCAAACGACAAACTTTTGGACTAGACCAAATTGAAAGCATTTGCAGACAACAATTCAACTCTTGCTGAAAAGATGATTTCTGTCTATGATAGGGTAGAAAACATTGTGGGAAAAGGAGAAAATGCTGGTTACCAACATTTTCTCCTTTTCCTACATTGCTTTCAAAAGTCTACTATTCCAGACCCGTGAAAACCAGGGATTGTTTGGGAGAGGGTTTAAAAAAAACTCAAAATGTCCATTCGGTTGTTAAAACTCCAAATGCAATGTATTATCATGTCAAAGTTAATTGCCTAAAATAGCAACATATCAGACAGTGTAGGCCAAGATCCGACTGCACATTTTGTGCAGTCTGATCTTGATCTACACTGTTTACTACAGCACTCCGAATGGCGCTTATCAGCCAAAGGGTGCTGTGGAATCATTAAGATGAACGCAAAAAAAAACTCGAGTAAGATTTCCCTATAGTTTAATACCCTACCACCCGCAGGATATTTTTTTCATTCACATTGCAGGGGACTATTTAACATAACATCAAAACATTGCGGCAATAAGAGCAAACTGCTCGTAATATTAGATATCTTATTATACCATATATTATTTCCAGCAAATCTCTGTATATGTAGAATAAAACATGGATTCATTTTGATTATTCATACCTTACAATGTTTTCTTTTGTAACTGATTTATTGTTTATTAATGTTGCCTGTTTCAATTTTTTTTTCATGAGGTAAGGGGGTTAAATCATAGACGATTATGTAATAAAAATTAAGAAGTATAGACAAGATTTATTACTTTTCCAAGCAAAAAAAAAAACTTCGTTGTCTAATGAAATTTAAATCAAAACGTATTTTATTTTACATCAATTGTGCGGCATGTTTCACACTTAACCAATTGGCTTCTAAGCGCTAGTCACTGACCTTTTGCGGACAGTGTAGATCAAGATCAGACTGCACAGAACGTGCAGTCTGATCTTGGATCTACACTGTCCGATAAAGAGATATCATTACGCGAAACATGACTTTGGAATGGCAATATTTTGGTGTTTTCTATCGAAATAACTCTTTACCACACAACAAAATTTTAGACTCGTCCAAATTGAAAGCATTTGCATACGACAAAATAAAGGTGACTGAAAAATTGAAATCTATTTTCGGAAGGGTAGAAAACATTGTGGGAAAAGGAGAAAATGCTGGTTACCAGCATTTTCTCCTTTTCCCACAGTGTTTTCAAACGGCTTCTTTCTTAGGGGCGTCAAAGGTAGGGATTGTGTGCTAATGGGTTAAAATCTCCTATTAGTTTATTCAACAGAACCAGGGTGAATATGAACCATGCTGCAGCAAAAAGGGAGCTTAATGCATCTGCCCTAGGAATAATATCAAGTCAGTATCTATCTTTTCTTGCAAAAGGCTGACTCCCGGGCTAGCAAAGTCATTTGTTGATCGATTGATGGTATGGTATCCAGTCCCGTTTTCAACATTATTTCAGTTATATCACGGCGTCCAGTACAGCTGTCAATCTTTTCCTAGTGTCTCTTTTACCAGTACTCCACACAATATTCTTTTCAAGCCGCTGGCTCCTTTCCCACATGTCCATCGTCTAAACAACGATCAGTGGTGGGACAGGAATGTGTAGTGTTCTGGTCGTGGTGTTCGAACCCACGACCCCAAGATTTAACCCTTTACCAAACAATCCCTGGCTTTTACGGATCAAGAATAGATGCCTATTGAAAACATTGTGGGAAAAGGAGAAAATGCTGGTAACCAGCATTTTCTCCTTTTCCCACAATGTTTTCTACCCTACCATAATAGAAGAATAATCTTTTTAGCAATTGTTGATTTTGTCATTTGCAAAATGCTTTCAATTTGGTCTGGTCCAAAATTTGCTGCTTGGGAAAGGGTAAAGAGATAGAGTAACAGTAACTGAAATAAATGTGGACGAATCTTCATGTGTAGGGGGAGTAAATGTATAACAGTTCTCACAAATAGCTGTCCCTGGCGGGGTTTGAACCCTGGACCTCTGGGTGTCAAGGTGAACACTCTACCACGTCGTTTCAAAGCTAGCTCTATTGCAAGGCAGTATATATGAGTGAGTTCTCCCTTATACAAAGACATGCTATACATTTGTATCTATCTGTGGGATAGATCAGTACACAACAAATGAATCCTGTTGCAATCACTATCATCAATCCTCAGAAAGCTAGCGATCGAACCTACGACTCCCCAAGTTCTCTTCTCAAATCCTGCACACAATCGTGTTAGCTACCGGGGCTCAGTAGAATGGTAGTTGGACGTGAAAAAAAAATTTACCCGTATCAAAAAGTTTCGACCTACGTCAGCCTGCGCAGACTGCGCAGGCTGACATGGGTCGAAATTTTTTGCAGATGCATTAAGCCCCCTTTTCATAGGACATGACTCATTATTATTGTTGTTATCGAGTTTGAAAATCTCTTCGTGAAGAACTATGTAATCCTCGCATCGAAATGTGGGTGGTTCTAATTTGATTTTATCGTATTTAAAACCACGCTTAAAAAGTGTTTCTATTATGTTCCAGGGCGACGGCACTTTTTTATCTGGCTCTGCCGAGACCCAGTAGCTCAGTCAATAGCGTGCATGACTCGGGGACAAGGCGGGGGGGGGGTTGGGGTCGCAGGTTCGATACCTGGCTCGTCCAATCTCTTCCGAGGATTGGTGATAGTCATTGCGACAAGATTCATTCCTTTTCCACCGCTGACCATTGCCTCGATGATAGTTATGTGGGAAAGCAGCCAGTGGCTTGGAAAGAAAATTGTGCGCAGTACTGGTAAAAGTTACACCAGGAAAGCACGTAAAGCTGTACTTGCCGCCGCGATATTATTGAAATATTGCTGAACATGGCGTTAAACAAACAAACAAATAAACAAATAAAGTTTATCCGGGCCCGTGGCACAGTCAGTGTTGCTCTATAGGCCTGAAACGACGAAGGTGGGTTGGGGAGGGGGCGGTGCTAGTTTTAAACCCAAGCTCGGCCAATGTCTTTCCGAGAATTGATAAATGTGTCATCCCTGATCATTTTTGTGGCAATTGTTACTTGGAAAAGCAGGGGAACCAAAAGCAGCTAGTGGCTTGGGGAGTACATGTGAGCCCCGGGAAAGTGTTGACAGGTGCACTGGCAATTAAGAAACTGTGAAAAATCTACTTTAAATTTGAAAAAGAAAGAAAATAAAATCTCGAAAAGTTGGTGATGTAAAAATACGAATTCTTGGTGAGTTTATAGACCCTGAATGTGTCCTTAGCAAGGTACTGTAGGTGCGTTGTCTGCGCATATTGTATACAGGGTGGTTCATAATTGGAGTGCAACACACGAAAAGGGTCATTCGGACATTTGCGTAAAATGTCGTCTCTGATCAGCGTGTGCAGTCCGCACAGGCTAATCCGAAACGACACTTTCCGATTTTATGTGATTTTCTGTTTTACGCAAGTCTACTGTAGCACAAAATCTAATGTAGTCGTAAAGTGCCGTCTCGGATTAGCCTGCGCAGACTGCGCAGGCTAATCCGAGACGACACTTTACGCAAATGTCCGAATGCACCTTTTCGTGTGTTGCACTCCATATATGATACACTTTAATCTTCGATACCTTTTTCTGCCAGTACATACCTTGTTATGATTTATATCATAATTTTCTACAATAACTACAGATTTGTTTGATATACACCGTTTGGTGGTTTAAATAGTAACATGTTCGATAAAATAGGCCGAATTTTTTCACAAGATTCAACCCGTCTGCTATGACATATCACCATATCATATCCACGATAAATATTAATACGCGGTATGTAAACTAAAACTGATATAGGGTCTGCTTTTATAAATGACTAGTGCATTTGTTACATTATAGCTGATCATAGCTTAACCCTTTACCAAACAATCCCTGAATTTTTCGACCCTGAGGTAGAAGCCTTTTGAAAATATTGTGAGAAAAGGAGACAATGCTGGTTACAATGTTTTCTGCCCTGCTGGAAACAAAATTCAACTTTTGAGTTACACATATTTTGTTGTCTGCGAGTGCTTTTAATTTGGACCAGTCTAAAGTTTTGTCGTTCGCGAAAGAGCTAATGAATCGTACCTGGTAGCGTTTTGTTGAGTAAACGTTTTTATTTTGAAATTCGAAGTAACGGTTGTCGTTTTGAAAAGTAGTCCGGTTCTGTACCCAGAATGCCCAAATCAGATAGGTATGTATTTGAAAATTACCACCAAGCGGAAAACAATGCGGCAGGTGTACCCGGGTAAAACACAGGAAAGACACGAACAAGTGAGCTAGCACTGTGATATGGATGAAATACTAAATACTGTGGGAGGTAAACCAGAAATGAAAACAAAACAAGTATCACATTATCACGGATAATATTACATAAATTTATTGTCTATCGCGTAAAAGCTTTTTTGTTTATTTTTTTTTTGTCACTCGCTCGCGCATTCCCGGATTTTTTGAGGGTACAAAATTCCATCGACTCTTTTTTGGAGCAAGTCTAGTTTTTGTCAATACTACCCGTATAGATTGTACAGGGTTAACCCTTAATCCGCTTTATAACTTAACTCTTTACCACACGAGAAAAATGTTTTAGACTGGTCCAAATTGGAAGCATTTGCAGACGACAAAATAAAGGTGACTGAAAAATTGAAATTTGTTTTGTGAAGGGTAAAAAATACTGTGAGAAAAGGAGAAACTGCTGGGTACCAGCATTTTCTCCTTTTTCCAGAGTGTTTTCAAAAGGCTTCTTTCTGAGGGGCGTCAAAAGTAGGGATTGTGTGGTAATGGGTTAAATAAAACGTACAAGCCGATAGAAACAGCATGAATTTAACTCCTTCAAACGGTTATCCATTGAGAGAAAATATCTTTTCATCGGACAGTGTAGATCAAAGATCAGACTGCACGTTCTTGGATCTACACTGTCCGCAAAAGGTCAGTGATTCGAGCTTCACATCCAAAGGGTTAACAATAGCGAGATGAAGGCAGTTTGAAAAAAAAAAAAAACTTTATCAAAGAATAAAATTCAACGACCCTGGCGCCTCAAAACTTATCTTACACTTCAAGTAGTATTTTACATCCAGTCTGCAACAAGACAATAAAAGTCGGGAAGGTGTCTGAAAACTACCCTTTTTTGTATTTAACTCTTTACCACACGACACAAAATTTAGGCTGGTCAAAATTGAAAGCATTTGCAGACGACACAATGTAACATAACTCAAAAAGAAAAAAAGAAATTTGTTTCCATCGGGGTAGAAAACATTTTGGGCAAAGGAGAAAATGCTGTCACCAGCATTTTCTCCTTTTCCCACAAAGTTTTCAAAAGGCCTCTATCTCTGGGTCGTAAAAACCTGGGATTGTTTGGTAAAGGGTTAGCTCTTTCTTAACTCTTTACCAAACAACAAAATTCTAGACTTGTCCAAACTGAAAGCATTTGCATACAACAAAATTAGCATGACCTGAAAACTGAAATTTGTTCTTGCAGTGTAGAAAACATTGCGAGAAAAGGAGAAAATGCGGGTTACCAGTATTTTCTCCTTTGCTTATGATATTATTCAAAAGGCGTCTTTTTCAGGGCCGTGAAAACAAGGGGTTTTGAAAAAGGGTTAAATGGATAAATATACTGCATTTTCAAAAAGGTCCCAAAAACAGTTTCGGGGCAAGATCAGGGGACAGTATAGCCATGATTCAGAATATATCTGTGGACAGTTTAGATTAGAGATCAGAATGCACGTTCTGTGCAGTCTGATCTTGATCTACTCTGTCCACAAAAGCTGCTGATGTCGCTTATGGTATGGAAAGAGGTAATAGATAAGATGAAGATTTCTAACCAATAGTACACGCTGAAACATTACGATTATGAAGTTATCCCTTTCCCAAAGGGCAAATTTTGGACCACACTAAACTGAAAACATTCTGCAGATAACAACTTAACAGTTGCTAAATAGATGATTTTTTTCTATATGATAGGGTAGAAAACATTGTGGGAAAAGGACAAAATGCCTCAAAGTTTTCAAAAGGCTTCCATTCCTGACCTGTAAAAACCAGGGATTGTTTGGGAAAATGTTAATGTTGCATGGGAAAAAAAAAGTCACCGTAACGGACAATGTAGACCCAAGATCAGACTGCACATCCTGTGCAGTCTGATCTTCATCTGCACTGTCCGCAAAAAAGAGCATCGAATCGTATTCAGCAGCCTAAAGTTAAATTCTTTACTATACAATGCCTGATTTTTTAGCTCAAGAGGAAGAATGCTTATGTAAAACGCCAAAGAAGGGAAAATGCAAGTAACTAGCATTAATTTTTTCCTTCTCCCACGATTTCTTCTACCCATTCAAAAGAAGAAAAAAAAAGTTAAGTTAAAAAACTCTTAATTTTTGTTGTATTCAGTTTTTCGTCTGCATGTAAACGCAGGTAGGGAAAGTCGTAAACTTTGTCATCTGATAAGGTGTTAGGAGTGTTACTGAAACACTTGAGTTAAAGATTTGTTTTGGAGAGCTTTCACAAATTTTATTACTCGGAGAAAAATAATTTGTTATTATGCTTTATTTATTTATTTATTGTTTGGTGTTTAGCACCGTTTTAACTCTTTGCCAAATGACAAATAGACTTGTCCGAATTGAAAGCATTTGCAGACAACGAAATAAATGTCACTGTAAAATCGAAATTTAATTTGGAAAGGAAAGAAAACATCGTGGGAAAAGGAGAAAATACTGGTTACCAGCATTTTCTCCTTTTTTCACAATGTTTTCAAAAGGCTTCTACCTCGGTGTCGTCAAAAGTCGGCAATGTGTGATAAAGGGTTAAGAGCATTATGTCACACTGTTACAATTCAACTATCAATGCGATTCTTTAACCCGGCCTCCCTAAACGGAGGCTTTTGAAATGATCGACGTCACCAAATTGAATGCATTTCAAGAGTTTAATTTTTCTCCTTTTCCACAATGTTTCAACAGTTAATTATTGCACAAATTCATACTAAAACAGGTCTCATTTCTTGTCAAACGAAATGATAAAAGCAACTTTCTCCATTGCTACTACCGCGTATTACTACTGTCCCTCCAAAGTTGGGGGAGTGATACGTCATAGCAGACAGGTCGAATCCTCGAAGAATGTGACATGCGCAGACAACGAGCTCTTGGTACATCTTTAATTGTTGTTGTTCTTGCTCAACAGTAAAGACGTCCTAAGACCGCACAGAACGTGCTGTCTGATCTTGGATCTACACTATCTACACTGTCTGCTATTTGTAAAACATATAGCACAATATGGTTCAATATTAGCCTGTATTAGAGGAGCAAAATGATTGTAAAATTCTTAGTACCGCCCTTGAGGGGCCGATTGACAGGATCAGATCGCTTGATCCATGCAAAGAACTGGACTAAAAGGGTCATAAAAATTTAACAGGCTTTTCTTTTTTGTTTTTATTAGAGCTATGCTCTATGAAAAGGAAGCTTTATGCATCTTCAAAAAGTATCGACTCAGGTCAGCCTGCGCAGTTCGCGCAGGCTGACCTGAGTTGATACTTTTTGCCATGAGTCAATTTTCTGCGCATCCAAGTACCGGGCAGTTTTTAGACAGGCCGCTCTTTAAGCATCTATCATTAAGTGATAACTCGCTAGAGTAAGATGCATTAAGGAAACGTATTAAGCCTCCTTTTGTCAAAGCATGGCTCATTTATTTTATTTCGTTCGTGTTCTATATGCTCTCTCTGAAAATGCAATAAACTTGGTATCAAGCCTTGGATTTCTTGCTAGTGGGATATCACTATTCGAACGACTTCGCCTGCAGTTTTAGAAGGGTATAAACTTCGGTTTAGTCCGTTCGACAGTGTAAAAGCGCAATAAAATTGGCAGGAAGCAAATTTCAATTTAAAAACCACTCAAGTCTCCGCAATTTACCACACAAGAGTATCAAGCTATAATAAACCTTAGACTGGTACCGATGCTGGAATACATTGAAATGGACACGATACCAGTCGTAATACAGAACCGAAATACTTTATCCTCGAGACCCTATTGGCTAGAATTGTTCACTAAATATCGGACACTGTCGATACAAGATCATACTGCAAGTTCTGTGCAGTTTGCTCTTGGAGCGACAATGTCCGCAACAACAGAAAAAAGCTATTCTTGGAAAACAAACGGTAAACGTTCCGAACATATACAGCGGTCAGCAGAAAGAGGGATGCTAGTGTTTATTCGATAATTGGGAGATAATTGACAAAGAGTTGGCATTATTACTGGAAATTGACAGAGCAGCTGAAAGATTAGTTAAATACGAGCTTTGTGATTCCATGTGGTCGTGAAGAAACGACTTTTTTTTGCATTTCGTGACGTCATAGCCTCTTTTCCTTGGTCTAGGATTATGTTTAGGTCGCCATCAACACTAAAAGAGTCCTATTACTGTGATACTGAGTGATACATGTGCCATGCAGATAAAATAGCTTTTTGGTTCTGGATGAGTTTCCCGGTCTATCAACAAATAAAGTGGATGACATCATTTAGTTATCTCCCTTAGTTCCTTTCCAGTATCAAATAGGTCCTGGGTCCGTATTCACCAACCATTATTGAAAATATTCTTAGTCTTATTCTCCAAGGTTTTTTTTTAAATTTGTAAGTAACACAACTTCTGATTGGCTAAACCGAATGGTTTAGCATGGTTTAGCCAATCAGAAGTTGTGTTACTTTCAAATGTAGAAAATTCTGGAGAATAAGACAAAGAACGTTCTAAAGAATGGTTGGTAAATATTGGTAAGAGGATTACTTGGTTTTTATCCTTTATTTTCTTGCACTACAAGAATGTGATTTTTACATAATATCTCGACTATATTAGGTCAAATTGTCCTACAAATCGATAAATACACTTTTACCTGATGATAGAGAATATAATTGCTTAAAAATTACACAGGAATCCTATATAAAAAAGAAAAGAAAGAATCAAATTCTATTTATCGTAACACCCCCAAGGGAATCAATGATAAAAATAAAGGAATATATAGGTATACGGCCCAATGTGTTATTTGGTTACCTCTTGGGTTTATTTTGAAATATACATAATTTTACTTTTAGGAATGGCCACCATTACAATACAATATCAACCGTTGAAAATTTGTCGAGAAATTTCTTAATAGGTAGGAAAATAAGGCAATGAGTTTAGAATGCAAATACTACAAAATGTGAAAAAAAAAAACAGATGTATTTTAGGTACTGTATTGTCTCTGGACGAAATCAATGACTGATAAAAGAACATAATTATACATGCATAACTTCAATACCTATCTATCAAAAATGTTACAAGCCTTTTAGTCCACTAATTCCGTTGAATCAAACTATGAAACTTATACCTCTTAGTATGTTTAGTGTGTTTGAATGAAAGTTTTACCTTCTTACTTTATACAGTAATTTCAAAATCTGAGCAAAAGTAAAATATAAAATCAAGAATATCCAATAAACAGACTATACTAATTTACAATTCAAAATAAAATACTCGTTTAACCTTTTCCCAAACAAGCCCTTGTTTTTACGTGTCTACAGCACAAGTCCATGGAAAACACTGTGGGAAAAGGAGAAATCGCTCGTAACGATTAATTTCTCCTTTTCCCACAGGGTTGTCTGCCCCTTCAGATAATTTTCTGCCATAGTTATGAGTGTTAAAATTGTTATCTGAAAACCCTTTCAATTTGGAAAAGTCTAAAATTTGTCATGGGGAAAGGGTTAAGTAAGTAGAAGCAACCGAAGAAAAAAAAATGTGTAAAGTATGGCAAAATAAGAATCAGGGGGAAGCTACAGACAGTTGCACGATGTTATTGGAGCAATGTTGGAGACGACGTAAATACCAAACAAATAGGACAATGGTCAGAGTAAGCACTGTACTGCTCAAAGAGACACTTGTGATACCAACGTTGCCTACGGTGTCTAACAAGGGTCCGTATTCACAAACCATTCTTAAGAACATTCTTAGTCTTATTCTTCAGAATTTCGTCAGTGTGAAAGAAACAGAACTTCTGACTGGCTAAGCCATATGGTTTAGCCAATCAGAAGTTCTGTTACTTTCACTGTCAGAAAATCTTAAAGAATAAGACAAAGAACGTGCTTAAGAATGGTTGGTGAATACGGGCCCAGGATTTATTGACGCCGCAACGACCGAGTCATGGGCCCCGTAGAGTATTGCAGGAGTACACAGTGTTCATACTGAAAACGTCATGCATGCATGGCGTACAATTTATAAACTCTTTACATTTGGGCTGTACGACTAATTTATGAAAAATCTACGACATTTTTAGAACATTTAGATCTATTTTTTTCTCTTGTCAGAATTCAACATGCGGATGAAATGACAGTCAACGGAACGGCGGGTCACGTGATCGTACACTGTTAACATGTACCTCTGCGATTAGAAGTACATGTAATGACATTTATAAAAGTTATTAGTTGCATATGATATTTTTTTTCACCCGAGAGAAATTCGTTTGAAGTTCTGCACAAAAAGCTTTAGATTTTGAAATATTTAGATTAGGATTTTTTTTTTCATTTATTGAAGTATGTATTTTATCTATTTTTTGACGCCCTTCGTGTTGAAATAATATGAAAAACGGAACAGAAAGTGAAATTTATAATTGCTTTGAAAGCCGCAGTCAAGATAAAGAAAACTGTTCAAGTTTTACAAGAGGTAAAATATGTTTTTGTGTGTTAATGTAAATTTATTGAAAAACTCAATGCCTGGTCACGACCCATGTGCTCGGCTACTAATGAAAAGAAAACATGTTTATTTGCCGTGCATAACTAAACAAGGCTCGAGTAATTACCCCTGACACCCGATATGTTTTAACCTCCAAGGAAACACGAAACATATCGGCATCATTGCAAAATTTGAGCTCTTTTCTTTTCTTTTTCAGTTATTTTACAAAATTTGAAATGCAGCTTAGAATCAAAGTTTGTAAGCCAGGGTCCGCGTTCACTAACTCTTCTTAACAAAATACTAGACTGGTCCAAATTGAAAACACTTGCAGACAACAAAATAAACGTAACTCAAAACTTACAATTACGGTTTCCAGTATGGTAGAAAACATTGTGGGATAAAGATAAATACTGATTACCAGCATTTTCTAATTTTTTCCATAATGTTTTTCTACTCTTTCACAAAACATATATCACGTTTAATTTGTCGTCTGCGTGTGCTTTTGATGCAAATGAGTCTAAATTATTATTATCCGCCAAAGGGGAAATGTTCTGTTCCAGAAATGGTGTACTTTTCTTTCACAAACAGTGTAGATCGAGGTTCGATTGCACCTAAAATAAACCTTTATCTTGAATTTAGACTGTCTGCTACTTTATTGCATATTATGGGGAAACTGATACAGAAGATGAATACCATTTTATTTGTGTATGTGGATTTTTCCTTGCATTAAAAAAAGTTTATCAAATCTAGCTATTACTGGCATCCTTCCGTGTTTACATACCATAATATTTTATGCTCAAGATATGAAAGCGAGCTCGTCAGTCTTTGTTAATTTATTAGGGATGAATTGTGGCTTAGGAATAATAGCTTAACCTAGTCTGGTCATATCAAACTTGAAATATAAAAAAAAATCAAGATACATTAGATAAGAGTCCGAAGACAGTTCTGTTTGGCTCTGTTTACACTTATCTGTTTCTAACTGAATGAAAAACAAGTTCTTAAAATCTGTATGAAATTAGCAAAAGCAAACAAAGCAGTTGTTAAAATGCATTTAGATTAACATCAATCCATATAAAAGTATGGAAATTATTTTGAAAAAGACAATCAATTATTGTACGGTAGGTCCTTGTTTTAATAGCTCCCAGAGAATTAGATTTCAAAACTAGGTAAAAGCTACCAGGTCGCGCTTTGTTTTTTGTTTACTTCTAACTTGATATGAAAATGATCTTTTTCTGCCAGCGGCTGACACTTGAACCTACCGTATTATCCCGATAGTTATCTCGCATCTCGTGGCAGAAATGTGCCACCATACTCACTTGTCTCCAACTAAAAATCCTTCAGTACAGTATTGGGTTAAGACGAACTGTGTTCCTCATAAACACATAAACAAATACACAAATTATTACGAAACTATGTGTACAATGTCTCAGATGTTTGTAAGTTCTTAACTAGATGATGGTTTGTTAAGACTTATCCAAATGGAAAACACTTTGCAGATCTGATGACAAAGCAATTCTGCTGACACTATTGACGGAATTAGCCTTTGAAGGGATTGAAAACATTGTGGCAAAAGACGAAAATGCTGGTTACCAGCATTTTCGTCTTTTCCTACAATGTTGTCAAGAATCCCTGTATTTTTCATTGACGTCGTTGAGACAGGGAGTTGCAGGTAAAAGCAAGGTTATGTGAAATAAATCATAAACTAAGAACATACCGCGAAGATTCCGATGTTCCTCGTATCGTCTCTATACTGTACCCACGAAGTTTTTAATCCTTTACCACACAATCAGGAGTTCTAACGTCCCTGTGGTAGGTGAATTTTGGAAACACCGCGGTAGAAGGAGAAAATGACCGTTAAGAGTATTTTTTTACCTTTTCCCAGAGAGTTTTATGCCCTTCCAAAGAATTTAAAAAAGAAAGATGAATGTGTCACATTTTATTTGTCGCCTTCAGCTGCTTTCAATTTGGACAGGGCAAGTGTTTGGTTATCTGGCGTAAGATTGATCAATTGATTGATTGATTGATTGATTGATTGATTGGTGTTTAACACCTTTTTCAACATTATTTCATTAATATCGCGGATCCATGCTTCCCTGGGGTTTCTTTTACCAGCACTACACACGGTATTCTTTCCAAGCCACTGATTACTTTCCCACATCACCATCGTCGAAACAACGGTCAGCAGTGAGAGAGGAATGAATCCTGTCGCATAGACTATCATCAATCCTCTGACAGAAATTGGCCGAGCTGGGATCGACCCCCTTATCTCATGTCTTGTACTATCCGGGCTCGGCGTAAAAGGTTTATAGATCTCTGGGTCTATGAATTCCTGCCTTTGTTTCTTGACGAGACGATTAATTCTTGCACTAAGACGGATAAAACTGTCGTCAGCGCTCTGATTTATGATAATGATTATTGTTTTGCTCGTATATATAACAATAAGTCCAATGGCCCGTGTTTTAAGTTACTGCTGTTTTATATAGGTTTCACGTGTGGCCTGAGTACGAAGTTGTTTGAGAACGAAGCATTTATAATGGTACCACTTGGGAGTCCTCATTGGAAAAAAATGGTATTTAACCATAGGATTCTCTTGTTTTACGACTCTGAACAAAAAGGGTTGTTTTTTTTATCTCCAGAAAAAAATGGAAAAAAAAAAAACTTTATGAAGAAAAGGAGAAAGTACATGTACTGCTAACGAGTTGTTTTAGAACGAATAATTCATAATATCACAACTTTCCTCATTGGAAAACAATGGTATTTAGCCATGGGATCCCCTTCTTTTAGAATCTGAGAAGGAGCAGCTTTTTTCTTCTTTTTATTTAAAGATTGCTGGAAAAAGGAGAAAATGCTAGTAACAAGCAAATTTTTCTCCTTCTGTTCACAATGTTTATAACCACGTAAAGACAAATTCCACATTGGATCCACATTGAATTGGTGGCCTGCGAAAGTCTTCAATAAGGAGAACATAAAAATGTATCTTCGTATGATGAAAAGAGTAAACCTAAGCTTGCTGTAGATTTTATACGTTTTTTTTTTCTGGAGTATCAGGTATCCTTAGAAGTCGGAGGCGCCAAAACTGAAAATAAAGTTCATTTTTTAAAACGTAGGTGATAAAAACAGAAAAGTGTTATCTTAATTTCAATGATTTGTCCCATAACTTAAAAGTGGGCTGTTGGGATTTCAAGCAACAGAACTATTTTATCACTGAAATTACGAAGGCAATGGCTTGAAAACTAGCAATAAAATAACCAAGAGAATTGGTGCAGGTTCAAAAAAAGATAAAGTTCCGATACCCATCACCAAACAACAGAATTTTAGATAGGTCCAGATTGAAAGCATTTGTAATGCGACTTATAAAATATTGCTCAATATATGATCTTTCTTTTAAACATTGTGGTTAAACAGCATTTTTCTTCTTTTTCCACAATGTTTTCAAAACTATTCTTTCAAAAGATTGATTAATGTCTCGACTCTTTGGTAAAGGATTAAGTACTGTAGCTTTCGGGACAGAATTCACAGAGAGTTGCCGGGATGTAACGTGATCAAACAACAGACGTCGACTGTGTGGGGATCATGTGCGGTGACGTCATATCTGGTCTCAGAAAAAATGACTGCCAGATTGCGGACCGGACTATTCCATCATCTAGACGCACAAACTAAACATATCGCTGATTGTAAATGTCCAGATTCTTTACGCTTGCAGATAAAAGAGTATGCTTAGAAATGTATGTATCTCTTGTGCAAGAAATTTTGACTTATGGCACAAGTTTGCAGCATGCCCCTTGTCCCCGACATCCTAACATTGAACCCCCTAAGAAGAAATCTCGAATTCTAACGACCCATCGAAGAGACACTGTGGGAAAAAGGACAAAATGGTGACTGACTAGCACTTTATCCTGTACCCACAATCTTTCGACATTTCTCAAAGACAGGAAACTATAGTCCTATTATATCAAACTGATTTATTCCATCGTAGGCAAATAGGCCTACTATCAATATGGGAAAGTCCAAAATACTGTCATTTGAAAAGGATTTGACAGAAAGCCCCATCATCAACGTGAAAAAGAAACCAAGGAAACCGAATTTTATCTGATTTTACTATTATATCTACGGTTGACTTACCGCCGTACTACAACAACATAGCACCGAAACGAAAATATTTACTTTTGTCTCGTACTACTCTTTATCCCCTGCAGTCGACTTTCCTTTTTTTTGTTTCTTTCGTCTTGCAACAGACAAACATTTGAGAAAACATTGCGACAAAGGATAAATAGCTCGTTCTGAGCGATGTCTCCTTTTTTAACAATGTTTTCTCATGTATTTAAGCCTTTCCCAAACAAGCCCTGTGTCTGCAGTAAAAGTCTTTGAAACCACTGTGCGAAAAGAAGAAACCACTGTGGGAAAAGAAGAAATTGCTCGTAACGAGCAATTTCTCCTTTTCCCATAGTGTTTCCTACCCTTTTTAAGAACTTTCTGCAATTTTATCCGAATCTAAAACTGTCGTCTGCAAACTCTTTCGGTTTGGAAGGGTCCAAAATTTGTTGTTTGGAAAAGGGTTAATCGTACAGAATCTATATATAACAACCCAAAAAGCTAGGAAAACGGCTTTCGTTATTTTTTTGTGTGCGTTTTGATCGGGATAAGATTGAACATAACCTGCAGTCCGCTCTATTCTAGGGTGTCACTAACCAACAAACTTTCAGACCTGCGCAAATAGAAATCATTTGCATCCAATGAATTATATTTATTTCATGCCTTCCGGCAGGATATCGAAAAATAGCAGTGAAAATATTTTTCGATATTACACAGGTATGACCAGTGAAAATACCGATTTTCATGTTCTTGTTGCCTCACGATGTGAGTCGATACTTTTTTGCATATGCATTAAAGGTGGCCCTTCAGATTTTGGGACGAAAATTTAAAGGAATACAACAAATCATCCTTATTCTCCCAAAGCCTTGTAATTTTCATTTATAAAACTCCATTAGTCGAAAACCATCCAACAAGAGAAATTAGAGATTTACTACAGCTCAGGGCGACAACGACGTAAAACACGGTCTATATTTACATGAGCAACTCGTCTGGCATCTACATACCGGAAATATACAATCGAAGCTTTAAACATACCGTCCGAAGAAGACATTATGGAAAATAATTCCAT
The DNA here is from genome assembly GCA_943736015.1 of Tridacna crocea. Lineage (NCBI taxonomy): Eukaryota > Metazoa > Mollusca > Bivalvia > Cardiida > Cardiidae > Tridacna > Tridacna crocea. The sequence goes on from OX031070.1 coordinate 17,207,999, forward strand.
GTTTGTTATTACATTCAATTTCAGCGTCATTAGTCACGTGCCAGTCACTTAACATTCCCACAATGTTTTTCTTTTTTTCTTTTAATAATTTTGGCGGGAAATCTAAAAATAGCTTAAAAAAGCTACGTAGCCTTTTAAGGAAATACCATCATTTTTTGGGGGGTAATTTTATGATTCTTCATTATTGATGATTTGTACTGTTTTTGTTTTTGTTTTTTTTTTTCCATATAAATTTCAGTGATATGTATATTTTTCAATTTGATAAGATATGAAAATTCTTTAATACCCATCTTTAAGCCCCCTTATCAAATAGCATGGCTTATTTATGTTTATTCAGCAGCGAAGGCAGATCCAATTTGCTTGACGAGTGCCCTTGTTTAGAGAGTAGAGCGCCGCTAGTGCTTAACCTATATAGGCTGCTATGCTTGACACACTGACTTCTTGCGGACAATATAGATCAAGATCAGACTGCAGAGAACGTGCAGTCTGATCTTTGATCTACATTGTCCGATAAGGAGATATTATTCTTCTAAACTTACTTTTGAAAAAGCAATATTTGTTGGTTTTTTTTTTTATTTTCGAATTGAAAATCTTATTTTAATTATAGAGCCGAATACAGGTTAACCCCGTACCAAATCTATCTGACTCTTTGCGTGACTCAAACTGCTGAAAAGCTCATTGAAAAACGGAGAAAATAATGATAACGCGCACTTTTTTCTTTGCCAAAACCATTATTTATATTTTCCACAACAAACTCCGTCAAATATACCGTATCTGAAATGTCGTCTGCAACTGCTTTGAATTTGGACGATTCAAAACTTTTAGCGACGGGTAAAGAGACGAACTCTCGTCGAATCTCGTCTGGCACTCGTTTCTCACGAGTGCTTCCACATCCTATGTTTATTTACTCGGTATTCGTTTGATGTATACATCGCGCGCGTTAAGATTGTATTTTGTATAAAATTTCAAACTGTAGCGTTTAGATCTCCGACAGTTGCGAAATCTGTTTAATATATCATAACTAGGTTGTTGTTATGCAAAAGCCAAACATGTACACGTCGGTGAACGTTCTCAGTTACAAGCCGATGTCAGATTTAAAGGAAACACAAGAGCAGCATGCCGCCAGGGCCATTTCGTTAACCCTTTTCGCTTTTCAACCCTGTACCGAACAACCCCAAATTTGAACCGCCCATGCATAGAATTTTGCAGTCTGATCTTGGATATCTACTGTCTGTTTGTCGAGCCTAACAGTTTAACATCTTTCCGGGTTTCACTTAACTCTTTACCACACGAGAAAATTTTTCGACTTGTTCAAATTGAAAGCATATGTAGACGACAAAATAAAGGTAATTAAAAATAGAAATTTGTTCTGGGAAGGGTAGAAAACACTGTGGGAAAAGGAGAAAATGCTGGTTACCAGCATTTTCTCCTTTTCCCATAGTCTTTTCAAAAAGGCTTCTTTTCCTAGGGCCGTCAAAACTAGGGATTATGTGGTAATGGCTTAATTGTATTTTATGCCATCGGAAAGAGGTTGAAATTATAATATCGTCGGTTTACTTAAAAAACCTCGTAACTACAGCTTGTTTCAAGCTGTAGTTAGGAGATTTTTTTAAAGTAAACCGACGATATATTTGGTGCGAAATGAGTTAAAATGCGTGCATACGCGAGAAAAAATAAATAAATATGGAAAAATTGTGTGTCTCTATGAAGAACACTCATCGACACTTTAGTGCAGATAGACCATAGGTTGTTGAGAATCATAATGCAAGACAAAGAGTGTTTATAATAGTGTAAGAATTTAAAAGTATAGTCATGATATTTTATAGCTTTTTAGTGTTTATATTTCAGGACAAGGCGTTAAAGCGACATTTAACCATCTTTCAACCTAAAATATGGTTTAGCTGAAAATTTCAGGAAAAATCATCTAGGTATGATTGTTTACCCTCAGTTGCGAAAAACGTGAAAAACAACAACAACAACAAAAGCACACCCACAAAAAAAACCCCACCCAATGAAGAAATTTGACAGCAATCAGTCTAGTCCAGGTCAGCCTGTGCAGGATGACCCGGGCCAAAACTTTTTCAGGTGCAGTAAGCATCCATTTTCACAGAGCATGTCTCAAATTATTACATTTGTATACCAGGAACAACTTCAAAACCATAGGCGGCGATTATACAACAGAGCTATGGAGTCAATCGTGACATTACAGTAGTAAAAGTGTATTGATTTGTCTGCTGTTGTGCACTTGCGACGATACCGTTACTAACAGAACAAAAAACTTTGCCAGAAAAATACAAAAGAAGAATCGGTAATTCCCCGCATTTTTCTGCATAAAATTAAATTTCAAACCGATCTTTGCACGCGCATTAATAAAATGACAGTGGTTGCAAAAAAGGGCTATCGAAACGAGTCGTTGCAAAAAAGGGCTATCGAAACGACATCTAGTTCAATGCCCCTTTAAAAAAATGAGTAACTTTGCAAACTATATAACATACGAGAGTTGAAAAGTGATGCTTTATAATATACAAACTCTTGGGCAAAACTTTGGTTTTGAAAGCATCTTTGAACACCTGATTCTGAGTGCTCACACATTAGCTTTTCCGCTTTTTATGTGTAAACGGCTGCTTTTATGGACGACACAGGTCAACATCAGACGGCATATAACGTGCAGTCTGATGTTGACCTATGCCATCCGTCAATTGAGTTAAAGGTGGATATTTAGAATTTTCACATCACACCAAATTAAAAATAACACATATCATTGAAATTTATATGAAAAAACAATACAAATCATCAATAATTAAGAATCATAAAATTACAAAAAGAATTTTATTTGATGGTATTCCCTTAAAAGGCTACGTAGCACCTTAAGCTATTTTTAGTTTTCGCGCCAAAAATCAATAAAGCATTGTGGGAATGTCAAGTGCCTGGCACGTAACTAATAACGCTTAAATTCCATTACATAAACATGTATAATTATTTTTCCATAATGTCTTCTTCGGGTGCTATGTTAAAACTTTGCCTGTGTTTTCCTGTATTTAAACGAGAAAATTGATAATCTAAAAATAGAACGTGTCTCCCGTTGGTGTCAACCTGGTCCGTAATAAATCTCTAATTTTTCGTGTTATCGGATGGTTTTCGACTACTGGGGTTTATGTACGCAAATTAAAAGGCTATGGGAGTATAAGGATGATTTTTTTGCATTTTTGTAAAATTTTCGTCCCAAAATCTGAAGGGCCACCTTTAAGCCTGAAAGATATAAAATCTTTCTGTGGATCTGTGGATGGCCTTTGAGCCGTCAAAATGGTCGAGTTTATGTATTTGACAGTAAAAGAATATTAAATTACATTTCCACTTTGAAGGTAGCCTACTTCTCTACTCGTTTTTAGCCAGTTTTTTACCCCTTTTCATCTTTATTTTATGAACCTACGATCATTCCGTACCTTTATGCCAAATGTTGCTCGTAACGTTTGCAAGGGTGACCGATACAAAATGCGTATCATTTTCTGTGCGTCTTAAAATACATCGATATTGTCATTTCCGGTTGTAACTCGAAGCTCTTGGTTTTTTTTTCAATCCCTTATCTAATCGGTTTGCTTCCAAAACCTCGTAACTACAGCTTGTAACAAGCTGTAGTTACAAGGTTTTCGAAGTAAACCGAAGATATATTGATAATTTATACATGTTTACACAAATAACTATATTCTGGGTCATTCTACACAATATCAAGTTTAAAAGGAGTTCTTCTTTTCACTCTAACAGTAAGGATGAACCTTCAATTTTAACAATTTATAATTTAGGGGTTGTCGTACGAAAGTGTTAAGGATAGATTAACCATGCCATAAAAGTTGCAGCTTATAAGTAATTTGCTTGTAAATTGCATAAGTGCATCAGTTGCATAAGTTGTATAACGTCGGCTTCATTCAAAAACCTCGTAATTACAGCTTGTTTCAAGTTGTAGTTCCGAGGTTTTTGAAGGAAACCGACGATAAGTGTTTTATTGTGTTTAGAACAGACAAGTATTTATATATGGCTTGCAACACAAGAAAAAAGGGGCATTGGGACATCTGCGTAAAGTGTCGTCTCAGATCAGCCTGCGCAGACTGCGCAGGCTGATCCGAGACGACGCTTTACGCAAATGTCCGAATAGCCCTTTTCGCCTGTTGCGGGCCATTTATCGACCTGGAAGAATCAAAGACATGAAAGACTCGTATTTACCGAAAATTCTCAACATAGGTTGCCTAGCCGAGCCTCGATAGTGCAGGCGGTAGAGTGCAGGACTCAAGAACAGGGTGTAGCTGGTTCGAAACTCGGCTCGGCATTTTTTTTTCTGAGGACTGATGATAGCCGTTGCGACAGGATTCATTCCTCTCTCAACGCTGACGATGGTTCTGTGGAGAAAGCAATGGCTTGGAAAGAATATTGTGCCGAGTACTTCAGGAAATCATTGACGGGTGCACCGTCTGCCGGGATTTATAACTGAAATAATGTTGAAAACGACAAGAAACACCATACAGTCAATCTATCAATATGTTGTTTAATCTTAAAGAGTTTTCTAAATTTGAGTGTAACGTATTCTCTGATTGGCTAAACCATTAATTGTATAGCCAATCATGGTTTTGCCAATCAGGGTCCGTATTTACCAACCGTTCCTTAAAACATTCTTAGTCTTATTCTTCAGAATTTTGTCATTGTGAAAGTAACATAACTTCCGATTGGCTAAACCATTTGGTTTAGCCAATCAGAAGTTCTGTTACTTTCACCGTTAGAAAAGAACAAGACAAAGAATATTCTTAAGAATGGTTAGTGAATACAGACCCTGAAGTTCATTTACTTTCAAATTAAGAGAAAGAAAACATGTTATTTGCAATAAAAATGTATTTTGATTTTTTTGATAATGATCAATACGAACAAGGACGAGAAAGGATCCAGTATATTGTTTGCAAGAACGTGCTCCTTTACCCACAGTACTTTGAAAAGTTATCTACTGCCTAGAAGTAACAATAGCTTCGCAGACTTTCACATATACGCCCAAAGGACCTTGTCAGTGATTAGCCGCACAAGAAATCGGTTATTTCAGAAATCAAGGGCAGATAATTCGAGTATGCCTACAGATATCCAAATGTGAAGAGTCACATGAGCAACTAAGCATCACAGAGATTCATGGACGTAAGTTTCAAGTTATTCTGACAAAGACTGTAGGGGAGTTGCTCACACAAGTAACTGATAACGGATGGACAGACAGACGGACGGACGGAAGACGGGGACTTTAACATAAGACGACTCTTTCGGGTGTATGAAAATTCGTATGATACCGGTAAGTGATGAAAATAATGCTAGCCAATGAAAAATTGCATTTTTTCCATATATCGAACAATTCTGAGTACGACCCTGAAGAGAAAGGCTTTTGAAAACATTGTTGGAAAAGAAGAAAATGTTGGTAACCAACATTTTCTCCTTTCTCCTCCCCCCTCCCACAATGTTTTATACCCTGTAACGATCGCTATACGGATCATGAGTCACATGATGTATTAACTTACGGTTAAAAGTGATATAGTAATTTTGGCATGCAACACGAGAAAAATGGCATTTGGACATTTGGGTAAAGTGTCGTCTCGGATCAGCTCGCCAAGACTGCGCAGGCTAATCCGAGACCGCACTTTACGACTACATTAAACTTTGTTCTTCGGTAGACTTGCGCAAAACAGTAAAAGACATAAAACGAAGAGAGCTGTTTCACATTAGCTTGTGGGCACTGCGCAACCTGATCCGTAACGACACTTTACTCAAATGTAAAAATGCCCGTTTTCCCGTGTTGCAGGCCGATAATAAATGAGGTATGGTTTGATGTATAAAACCGAGCATTGCATAATGTATTAACTCTTTTAGCGATTGTTTCATATATACAGCGCTATTCTTTAAACAGGTGAAAGACAATTCTAATAAATTCAGGGGGATTTTTTTAATCTGATACGCTTCACTAAATAAGTGGACGGTATAAAACACCGTGTCCCTTTTAAGCATAGACCTGATTTAGAATCGGATGATATTGAATCTTTATGGATTGAAATATGCCACAAAAATGCGAAATCTTTCCTAGTATGTTTTGTTTATCGTCCACCGAATTCTAACAAAGGGTGGATCTCAAATTTTGATGAACAACTGAAAAAAGTAGAGGAATTACGCACTGAATATCACATACTGGGCGATTTTAACTTCCATTTCTTCTCAGATAAAGCAAGTTTTGATTGTAAAGAATGGTCGAAATTTGTTTTAAAATACGGTCTTTCACAGATGGTTATTAAACCCACACGAACGTCAAAAAGATCGGCTACGATTATTGACCATGTCTATACAAATCGATGTGATAGACTAAGTGAAATATTTGTTTCTTCTCTGTCACTTAGTGACCATTCTCCAGTTTGCATGACGAGAAAAATAAGAAACCGACACGATAAAGGCGGTATTCATTCTCTTTTAAAGTATAGAAGTTTTAGGAATTTTAATATATCTGAATTTCAGAATGATTTAAGTGTTTCAGAAGTTCATCTCATCGAAACCGAGCACGACCCAGAACGCGCATTAGCTTTATTTTACGATACTCTTAATAAAGTTTTATCTAAACATGCTCCAGTCAAGTGTAAACGTATTAAGAGTAATCATCTACCCCAATGGCTAAACGCTGAAGTGAAACAAGCGATGAATAAACGCGATCAATTTCACAAATTAAAAGATTGGGATAATTATAAAAAGATGAGAAATAAAGTACTGCATCTTATTCGTAAACATAAGAAGGAGTATTATAATAGAGCTATAAAGAAAGGCGCAAATAGTAAAGATCTGTGGAGAAATTTAAGAAAAGTAAAAAACAATGATAACTCAGATAATGAACAAGCTGTCCTACCTTCACAAATGGTATTTAACGGGGAAAACATCGAAGGAAGGTATCATATTCTTAACTCATTCAATGATCACTTTATTAATATAGCAAACGTAGTAAAAAAAACAGAATTTAAGGAGAATACATTCTCATATTTACATTCACATTTAAATACTGTATTAAAAGACCAAGTTTTTGACATAGAATTTATTACACCTTTTGAGGTTTGCCGAATGATTAAAAAACTGGATACAAATAAAGCTACAGGAATGGACGGAATAAGCGCAACTATTTTGAAACATTGTGGTGATCATATAGTTTTACCAATAACTTCTATCATAAATAACAGCATCACGAAAGGTGTTTTTCCGAATGCACTGAAAGAGGCTTATGTGCTCCCTCTACATAAAGGGTTCCAAAAGGAAGACCCAAACAATTATCGACCAATATCTATTCTACCAACTGTATCAAGGATTTTTGAACGTCATTTATCTAACCAATTATTGTCCTTTCTCAATAAATTTGATATATTAACTAAGCACCAATCAGGGTTTAGAGAAAGACACTCATGTCAGACCGCACTTATTCGGCTGATTGATGAATGGCTTAGGGAAATCGATTCCGGGAAAATTATTGGTTCAGTTTTTGTTGATCTTAAGAAAGCATTCGATTTAGTTGACCACGAGATTTTGTTACACAAGCTTAGGATACACCATTTTTCTGAAAAGTCTCTGGCACTTTTCAAATCCTACTTGAGTGACAGAAAACAGTTTATTAGGTATAACAATGAATTTTCTTCGCCACGAATTCTAACTAGCGGGGTCCCTCAGGGTTCTATTTTAGGACCATTACTCTTTTTAATTTACATAAATGACATAGGCTTGCACGTCGGTAACTCAAATTTAGACCTTTATGCGGACGATTCGACCTTGTATACATCCGGAACAAACCTTATAGAAATACAAGCTAATCTCCAGAATAGTCTAGAATGTATACTGAGTTGGTGCACTGCTAACAATATGCTTGTAAACCCAACTAAAACAAAATGTATGCTTATAGGACCTAAATATAAATTAAGATCTACTAATCTAGATTTAAATGTTAATGATTTTTGCATTGAAAACGTTGAATCTCATAAAATATTAGGTGTATATGTTGATAAGCATTTATCCTGGAATTTTCATATTGATAAAACTATTTCTAAGATTAACAGTAAGATAACATTGCTAAAAAGAATTTCCATGTATCTCACATTTGAAATGAAACAGTTATTTTACAACTCTTACATACTCCCTATCTTTGACTACTGTTGTACAGTATGGTGGAAGAACACCAAATGTAAATCCGCTAAGCTAACCGTCCTCCAGAAAAGAATCGCTCGTATTATTCTAGGGGTTACCCCAAGAACACCGTCGAAAAATCTTTTTTCCCAACTTAATTGGTTAACGTGCGATAATAGATGTAAGTATCACACCGGCGTTTTAATTTACAGATGTCGTAATAACCTATCGCCTAGATATATGAGTGACATTATTTCGTTTTCGAGTAACACAAATTATAATTTAAGGTCATCTGCTCGTAGTGACATCGTAAACTCTAGATTTAATACATCGTACAAGAAACGGGCATTCTCGTATTTCAGCATGGATGTGTGGAATGAAATTCCTACTTCCATCAGAGATGCGAAATCAATAATTAGCTTCAAAAAACAGTTCAAACAACATTTATTGAACGTACAGTCCTCGTTATAGTTACATTATCATACATCTATACGAAAAAACGTGTGTCTGTCCGTATAACTCATATTCCAACATTATTTTGCTATTAATTCATCTTCTGTATTTTCAAACACTACAATCATCAGTATCACCAACCATTATCATCATTATTATTATTATTATCCTATTTATTATCGTTACTATCGTTGTTCCACTCATCTTGAAGGCAACATTGTAAAAAAGACTTTGAAATATGTCTTAATGTTTTAACCTTCACTAAATAAAGATATTATTATTATTATTATTATTATTATTGATCGAAGATCAGACGGCACGTTCTGTGCAGTCTGATCTTGATCTATGCCGTTCATATAGACTTCCTATCCTAAGCCTACGGTGATAACAAACAGGGTTCATATTATGCGGGGGAAATGCATTGCGTGAAATTTCACTACCTTTGAAATTTATCGGTTATAATTTAAAAATGATTTTTAGCGACAGGTTAGCTAATAGTTTTTAGAAATGTGTTCTTTCTTTAGGGAGAAAGCAAAATTTATGGTGGAAACAAAACGCAATAGCAACAAAAGATATCCTGTGTCTCAATGAAACTATGTAAAAAGATGTAACATTTTTATTTAACAATCATGCAATACCATGCGATATTTTTGACATTAACCCATTACCGAACGACAAAATTTTAGACTGGTCCAAATCAAAAGCATTTGCAGACGACAAAATAAAAGTGATTGAAAATTTGAAATTTGTTTTGTGAAGGGTAGAAAACATTGTGGGAAAAGAAGAAAATGCTGGTTACTCTTCTTTTCCCACAATGTTTTCAAAAGGCTCCTATCTCAGGGTCGTAAAAACTAGGGATTGTTTGGTAAAGGGTTAAAACTATTAAATAGTTTCCCAATAGATACACGACTTTTTTTTTTATCCTTTGGGTGCTAACGGAAATCAAAGACCTTTAGCGGACAGTGTAGGTCCAAGATCAAATTGCACACAATTTGCAGTCAGATATTGAATCTGCACTGTCCAATGCTGAGGTTATGTTATTTTTCCATCAATATATACTTCCGAAATGACAAATTAAGACATCACACGCTATCTTTTCTACTGTATGTCGTTCTTTATTTATAGATTTAAAGGTTGGGTATTTAGATTTTTCACATCTCACCAAATTAAAAAAATATATGTCTTTGAAAATCATATGAAAAAAAAAATACAAATCGTCAATAATTAAGAATCATAGAATTACAAAAAAAAATTAAGATGGAGTTCCCTTAACGCTTTACCACACAATCCCGACTTTTAGCAACCCTGAGAGAGAAGCCTTTTAAAACAATGTGGGAAAAGGAGAGAATGCTGGTAATGTACGGCATCATGTACACTACCAAAAACCAACGTAAAAGCAGTTTCCCTTTCGGGAGCCCTGTATACATGATTACATTTTCAATTTCAACACATCTTTGTAAAAATATATGATTGACTAAACTATCTTGGCTAAAAATTCTTGTAAATTAGACTTAAAAAGGTACAAAGAATGGTTATTTAGAATGGACTACAACCGCATTCGACACAACTCGGCCGATTCCGTAAGTAAGTCTAACCTCGTCCGTATCAAGGAGGTTTCCATTTTAAACTGCAAATCATATTATCTTTAACATGAAGCCGCCTATTTAAATCGCTTATAGCAAGGACGTGAATAACCAAGGTGAAGTTATACAAAGCTTTAAAATGAAAACTACCAACGAAATGGATAAACAACGTTAAAAAATTTGTTGTATAAACTGTTTGTCAACGGAATTTATTTAAAAAGATTTCTATAAAAAAAATATGACCCACGTTTGCATTTTTTAAGAGGAGCCCTACTTTTTGAAGAACAAGAAAACAGCGTACTTCCGGCGAAGACATGTACCGTGTAGGTGCGTATCAAAATGCTTGGTACAGCTGAGGGACGTGATCAACGGATCACCCGAGGTTTGGCGTATGAATACAAAGCCATATGTTGACAAAGATATATGAGTAATAGTCCGGACCAATACTCTTTCCTGTGAGCTTTGGGAACAAAGGGTGGTTTGATAACCGTCCTGGGTTCCAGGTGGGTTTTTCTCTTCCAGTAGAACGCGGACCAGTCATACGTGTCTAGTTTTAATGGAAGTCCATTAACGCTTCGCAAAAAACAACAATTTTTTTCAAAATTTGTTAAAATCGGAAGCATTTGAAAACGACAATGAAATGTAGCCTAGTGATAGAATAATGGTTCTTGTTTGTGAATGTGTAGAAAACCTTGTTGAAAAAGGAGAAAATGCTGGTAACCAGCATTTTCTCTTTTTCCCACGAGGTTTTCAAAAGGCTAATTTCTAAGGGTCTTTAAAACTAGGAATTATGTGGTAAATGATAAACCCTTTGCCAAACAAGCCCGAGTTTTCATGACCATGATAAATGGGGTTTTTTTAACACACAGCAGAGGAAAAAATCAAGCCAGTGTTTAGAATTGTCTATTTTCCTAACAATATCTTCTTTTCATTGAGAGTCGTCGGTCATCTTTTGAGGCACGTTAAATTTGTCGCCTGAAATTGCTCTGAAATTGGACAAGTCTAAAACGTTGTTATCGGGTAAAGGGTAAATTTCCTGCGACATCTAAGGATTACACGGCAACTTCGTCAATAATAACGCTTTTACGGGTGATACAAGTATTTCTCTAAGGGGATGTGGGCCTAACACTGTACCATAGACAATCGGGGCGAATCGGGAAATACGAACGAAACTACGTACATTATTGGTAGGATTCAGCCTATAGTTTGACCAAAAAAAAAAGATTTTAAGGAACCATAATACTGTGATAACATACTCGGTATCATACGCCAGGGAAATGCATGACTCAGTAGTGCTCATATATTTTTGACCCATCAAGCAAAAAGGGACGTTCTCAGAACTGCGAAAACTGTCAACCCTGATCAGACTGCGCAATTCGCTCAGGCTAACTATGGGGTTAACACTTTTCGTTTTAATGATATTTTCTGTGTGAAAAGTGGTCATTGTACCTTGTTATACATGGATCTTTTTGAATTATCAGCTTAACATGACCTGCACTACCGTCGATCTGTTTTCATCTAATTGATGTACAGAATTCCCAGATTGTTCCTTTTTTTGCCTGATGGGTCACATTTATCCGGAAATAAAAAGTTCAGGTTTTGTGGTGTATCTCTGCAGTATTGTGGTTGTCTGAATATAATAATAAAAACACTACATCTTCATTTCAAGCATTTTTTTTTAAATTTCAATAACTGTGTCCCTAGCCCTTTTTTATTGTCTATGCAAAAAGTCTTATGTCCGCCGGTTACGCCCACAACACGGAACATGTCTCACTTCTATCTAACGTATTGTATAATTTAATGATAGGTTGCAGAACCGAACCAACGAGCTCAAAGACTTGTGCAAACATTGAACCAGTCAAAAGAACCATCATAGCGGCGTGCAGTGTTTGCACAGTGGCGGGGGAACTCTTACATTGCTAGACTGTCGGAGCGCCATTCAATTGTCGAGCACGCCCATTCCATTCAGGACATAGACAAAGAGCGATCATAATGGAGACAAGTTGGAGACGAACTTTATAGCGGACTCGAATATTTCAAATATTTCCTACTTTTGTTTACTTTAAAAAAAAAAGAACTTGATGAGCAAATATTTATTGCGTTATGTTCGATTTATTAGAATAGAATTTTAATCTATTCTATATTTTTTCTCTTAATTTCAATGTCGTTTTATTAGCTAGATGTTATTTAGCCAATGATATCAACGCTTTCAGTGATCCAAGTATACAGAGCAGGTTTGCCCATTCAATGGTATCTAATCTAAGGCTCATTACCAATCAAATTTCTTGTTTCAACTCTTTACCAAACGACAAAACTTTAGACTTGATCAAATTCAAAGCATGTGCAGACGACAAAATAAATGTCACTCCAATGACAAATTCTGTCTTTGATAGGAAAGAAAACATTGTGAGAAAATGCTGGTTCCCACAATGTTTTCTCCGAAAGCCTTCTTTCTTCATTTAAACTCGAGGGTAGGAAGGTTTCGAAAACGGTGTTGGGAAAGAATGCCTGTAACAGAGATTTTCTCGTATCACCCACTCGTTTTCTCTTTCAAGTCGTAAGAAACAGCTTCCATCATTTGAGCACCTTTTAATTTGTCATCTGCGGCGACATTTTCGACAAAGACATTTGAAAGTGTTTTATTTACCAGCTTTTACCAGTATCCCTGTTCCCTGATCTTTCCAAAATAAATCCCGAGATTTGAAACAAATTCAGTTTGTGGATGACAAATAGTTGTCGACCGCAGACTGGACATATTTTTGTCAAATTTCGAGGTATTGTGGGGGTTTCAGTGTTGCAATTTAAATTCTATTGTGATCGTTAATGACTGGTTCTACACTGTCCCATACGATGCAAATATTTCGAACTTAAATGCCTTAAGTACATTTGACCTGCTATGAGTTCAAGGTGCCCATACGATGCCCGCAGGTCCCTATCTTTGAGGCCCCCAAACGATGTCCGAAGGCCCCAATCCGTGCGGCGCCCATACCATGCCTGTGGGTCTCTATCCATAGGGCGCCCTTGCGATGTCTGAAGGCCCCAGTCCGTGCGGCACAAATACGATGCCTGTAGTTCCCTATCCATATACGGCGCCCATATAAGGCGCCCATATGATACCCCTGCGTCCCTATTCATACGACGCCTATATGATACCTAAAGGTGCCTGTAGGATGCCTGTAGGTTCCAATCCGGACGGCGCCCGTTCGATGCTTGTAGGTCCAAATCCATATGGCGCTTCTACGCTGCCATTGCTGTTGGTCCTAATCCTTAGGGCGCCAGTGCGATGTCCGTATGTCCCAATTAATATAGTGCCCATACGACGCCCCTAGGCCCAACACCGTTCGGTGCCCATGCCTATACATTGCGTCTAGGTACTAATCTATTCGGCACTCATATGATGCGTCTTGGTCCCAATCCGTAGGGAGCCCAAACGATGCCGGTAGGTCCCTATCCATACAACGCCAATAGAATACCGGTAGGTCCAATCCGCGCGGCGCTCATACGATGCCCTTAGTTTCCAATCTATACGGTACCCATACAATGCATGTAGGTTCCTATTTATATGGCGCCGATGATCGTTAGTCCCAATCAATACGGCGTTCGGACGATTATGATAGATCCCCATCCGAGTGGCGCCCTTATGATGCTTATAGGTCCCTTTCCACACGGCGCCCGGTCGTTGCCTGTAAGTCCCAATTCGTGGGGCGCCCGTAGGATGCATTAAGTCCAAATCCATATTGTGCCCGTACGTAGAAGTTAGGTCCCAATCAAAACGGCGCCCATACTATGTCTGTAGGTTCCTATCCACATGGCGCCCACACGATACCGGTAGGTCCCAATCCGTGCGGCTCCTTTGTGATGTTGAAAGGTACCTTTCCACACGGCACCCGTTCGATGCCTATAAGTCCCCACTCGTGCAATGCCCATAGGATGCATTTAGGTCCCAATCTATATTGTGCCCGTACACGGCAGTTAGGTCCTAACGGCGCCCATACTCTATGTCTGTAGGTTCCTATCCACATGGAGCCCATACGATAGGTCCGAATTCATATACCTTCTGTGTCCGTAGACCCCAGTCCATATGATTCCCATACGAAGCCCATAGATTCAATCCACACTGCGCCCAAACGATGCCCGTATTTCCCAATCGATACGTCACCCATTTTAAGCCCGTAAGTCCCCAGTCATATAGCGCCCTACTATGCCCGTAAGTCCAGAGCCATACGGCGCCTATACAATACCAGTAGGTCCCAATCCATTCGGCTCCCGATCCGTACGGCGCACACAAATTTATACAGCGCCCACCACCATGGCGTAAGTACAAATACATATGGCGCCCACACGATGTCCGTAGGTCCCAGTCCATACGGAGCTCATACGATTCCCGTAAATCCAAATCCATACGGTGCCTGTATGATGCCTGTAGGTCACAATCAGTGCGACACCTATACGATGCCCAATGAGTATTAATTCATACGGTGTCCATATGGTCCTGTAGGTCACAATCCCTAATGCGCATGTAGTGTGCCGGAAGGTCACAATCCATACGGTCGGTGCCTGTACAATGCATGTTGGTCCCAATCTGTACGTCGCCCATATTATGCCGGTAGGTCCCTATTCATACAGCGTCCATGCTATGCCCGTAAGTGAAAAAGATGTTTTTTTCGAAAACATGGTTATCAATAAAATACTCGCCCACATTATACGTCAAAGTTAGTGCGCATGTCCATTTTTCGTCATTTTTCTTTATGATTTCTGATCCGTTAGTAATGAATTAGCCTGAATAACATTGACAACCAGGGTTCGTATTCACCAACCATTCATTAAGAATATTCTAAGTGTTACTCTTCAAGACTTTCTGAATCTCACTGAAAAGTTACACAACTTCTGATTGGCTAAACCAAATGGTTTAGCCAATCAGAAGTTGTGTTACTTTCAAATTTAGAAGATTCTTGAGAACAAAACTAAGGACGTTCAAGAATGTTAGGTTAATACGGAACCTTTTGAAGTGAATAGTGCGGTAGTTTTATTGCTATGAACCACATATTATTTGAAGAGCGAATTCTTGAAATTTGCGAAGCTTAAGTGTTAAAACTGACGGCTTACATAAAGGATCGCGAGTTGAGTTTTGGATTACAAAATATGGGGTTTCAATTTCCCATAACCAACATCAAAGATTAATTTGTTTATGTTTCAAAAACCAGATAGTTTTTCGGAACTCTATTTTTTTCTGTTATATGTTATGAAAGACATTTTCAACCAGCTTGTACAGGCATACGCCACAAAAACGACGTTTATCTTGCACAAATACAGTAACAAATACCATGCGAGCTAAGATTGCAGGATTGGCTGTGACAAAATGTTTCACCCAATCAGAAAACTTGTCCTGGAAATTCAGATTTAAAGTTATGGCAACCTAATGAGATTCGTGTGACATCGCCTTTCATCGTACGGATTTAGCTAAGATTTGGTTAATCCGTATTCGACCAGTATCTATCGGCCGTTCGATTACGAGTTACACGAGTCTTAGCCGATTCCGTACGTTTTTCGGCGATGAAAGGCGATGTTACACGAATCCGCATCAAAGTATCCTACCTTTAAAGTTGAATTTATAAAATTCTGTGGAAAGCGACCCTGAGAAAAAAAGATTATAAATCACTGTATAAGTACAATTGTAAGGATAATGTGCATTTTTAAATCTGCTTATGGGATATTTATCACTGTTTTCCCAGCACGCTAAACGATTAGGATAAACCTCTCTGTTACGCGCAGGAATACATCGTAATGGCCTTGTAACCAATGTTTATTTATAACTCCGCGTCACAGGTTTCCGTTAAAATGGTCATTTAAAATGGTGTCTTCTTGCTTTATGTGCTTATTATTTACTAAGGATATGCCTATTATACTTGACTTAATGTTTTACTTACGTACCAAGGACTATATTTTACGTATAAAATGGTGAAATCCGCGGAGTGATATCGGTATAAACCCACTGGATGAGGCATAATGGTCTTACGTAACGTTCTCTCAAAGTGTTTAATACAGTTTTTAATGGAGAATTAATGTTTTTGAGCAGATCTTTTTGGATTAGGCAAAAAAAAAAGTACAGCATAGATATTATTCGAATTGTTCTACATGTTTTCAAAGAACGTCAGCATAACTTGACTTATTTATCTTCGCAATCGGTTAAAATAGATAGGTGTATGCAGCGTTGAAACTTTGTTGGTGTACAGACTGCCATATTTTTTACGAGCAATGTTCTGTGGAAAAAAAGGGCTTAATGCATCTACAAAAAGTATCGACTCAGTTCGCGCAAGCTGACCTGAGTCGATACTTTTTGCATTTTTATGTATGTTAAAGCAACATTCTACCTTACGATTCAGAGGGTTGATGGACAGAAGGGAATTTATGGTTCCATAATATGTAGCAACCTGCTTAGTATATAATGCATCACGTAGTTTAAGCCCCCTTTTACCATAGTATAGCACATATATTTCTAGGTGAATTTTACCAGACAACAAACTGTTCTCGTCTTTTGCTTATTCAAAAAGAAATCAAAGACAAAGAAATTCTATGCGAGCGAACTTTTCTTTGCAAAGATAGAAAATATTGTTTGAGAAATACGAAAATGCTGGTTTCAAAATTCATCGTATCTGTTTGAAACCCTATGTTGTGGGTACTCATTAGAATCGTCTCGATGAGACGATTCTAATGAGTACCCATAACATAGGGTTTAGTGGGGAATAACAAATATTTTCAAATATGAAATCAAAATCACTCCCTCTATCTTGAGCTCTGTTTAATACAATATAATATTTGTAAAACAATTACTCTTTGTCGTCGTCATTATGTTACTGCTGCCTGTTGAACAGCTTCATCTAATGGCTCTGTAAGTATCCTTTATAACCATGTGTTTTTAGCAACCAGCATTTTACTCACTGTTCCAAAATTTTTAAATCTCTTCAAAATTAAAGTACATAAACTGAGATCGAGTCTACCTTTTTTTTTTTTTCGTTTGTTAAACAGTTTATTTAATACTAGTCTAGATTCAAGTGACCGGTCTAAGATCAAATGATTGACTGTATGGTGTTTAACACCGTTTTCAAAATTATTTCAGTTATATTGCGGCGGCCAGTGCACCTATCCGTGCGTTCCTGGAGTTTCTTTTGCCAGAATTTCTCACAATTTTCTTTCCAAGCCAATGGCTGCTTTCCCACATGACCATCGTCGAAACAATGCCGCAGTGACTATCATCAGTCCTCGAAAAGAAATTGGCCGAGCCAGGGGTCGTAGCCAGGAATCGAATCCTGGACTCCTGCATACTATATACCGACTGAGCTACGGGTATAAGATCAAACTAGCTATTTTACACAGAGACTGGTTCAGATTTGGATTTGCATTGTCTGTAAAACTTTCATTTGCTTTCCATAGAAACAGAATATTTCACTAAATTATCAGAACGATTTCTTTAACTTTTTACCAAATGACAAAACTTTCGACTTGCCCAAACTGAAAGCATTTGCAGTCGACAAAATAAATGCGACTCGAAAATTGAAACTTGGCTTAAGACGTGTAGAAAACATCGCGGGAAAAGGTGAAAATGCTTGTAACCAGCATTTTCTCCCTTTCCCACAATGTTTTCAGAAGGCTTCTTCCTCAGAGTCGTAAAACTCAGGGATTGTTTGGTAAAGGGTTAAAATGGAAAGGAAAAGTTAGACGTCAATATGTACAGGAACAATTATTTTTTCGACTCCCTTCTCATCAACGGGTATAATTAGCGACTCTTGACAAAATGTTCCGTGGCGTTTTCCATCACAAATAAAAAAAAATGAATATTTGACATATGAATGGGTACCCTCATGTCAAATATAGATCTAAAATAGTAAGTCTGGGTCATATTTAAGATTCGGTGTCGATATCTTTTTTACAAAATTTACAATTTGCATATACCTCATTGTTTAGATATCAAGGAAAGTCCCGTGGACGTCGCCAGCCAAACCCGTATCCTGCTCAACTAGGGAAACGAAACTCTCAAAATGACAGTAAAAAAAACCCCAAATTTTGCTATTTTAAAGTTTTTCCGTGGGGAAAGGATATCTCCTTATCGGACAATTTAGACCAAAGATCAGACTGCACGTTCAGTGCAGTCTGATCTTGATCTACACTATCCACAAAAGGTCATTCAGTAGCTCACAACAGCGTAAGGGTAAAATCCCGAACAAAAAAAAACAACAACAATAAAATCATTTGCGAGAACTTCAAAAAGCTTTCACCACACATTAGAAAGTCATTACAATCGTCTGATGATCGCGATTCCTGTTATCTCGCAAGATCTCCTTTTATCGCGAGATCTAGCTTTTATCAACAGTTACAGAAAATTAAGAAAATTACTGAACATTTAAGCGTACATTTTTAACAACTGTGGCGTCCATCATGTTGCAACAAAAGGAACCCACCCGGGTTAACCCTTTTTCCAAACAATCCAAAGTTTGAACGACTCTGAAAAAAAGGTTCTTTAAAAAAAATATATTATGGGAAAAGAAGAAAATGCTTGTAACCAGCATTTCCTTCCTTTCCCACAAAGGTTTTCTACCCTTTCTGTTATACATGCCATCTTTTCAGTCACACTGGGTATATAATGAGAGTTCTAATGGGCTGCATTGTATTTTACGGTTCTGCTTTCTCTACGTCTTGCATAAAAAAGTAATGTATTGATGCTATAACTCTTTGCAAAGCAACGCCTTATTTAAACCCATTACCACACATTCCCTACTTTTGACGCCCATGAGAAAGAACCCTTTAGAAAACATTGTGGGAAAAGGAGAAAATTCTGGTCACCAGTATTTTCTCCTTTGAGAATAAGTCTAATGATATATCTAAAGTGGTGAATAAAACCTGTACTTGGATCTGCCAGGGCTAATTGGAGAAATCATCAGACCTCTCCAACAGTGGTGACTTTTAAAACGCAGACTGCCACAGAATTTGCTATCTAAATCCATATTTCTGGTATTTTTTTGTTCTGATACACAGTCTATTTCGTTATGGTTTTGTATATAAAGCGAAATAAAAAAACTGAAACATGATATGCACGTGGTTTAATTTCTTTTTAACGAATTTCAGAAAAGATTTGTTATATTAATTTGCCGTAATTGCAAATGACCTCTCCAATAATTGTAATTTTCCATGAAGCAAATAAATCTAAAAAAAAAAAACTAGGATGAATTTCGTCGAAAAAGAGAAAGAAGATCCCTGGACCAGATCGTGCGAATAGAAGACGCGAGAAGAAGGTTAAATGGCCGCCACATAAAGCTTCTGATTAGCTCAAACAATATTGCTTTAGCCCATCAGAAGTATTATTACTTTAAACTTTACAAAATTCTTCAGCTTAAGATTAAGAAGTGTCAAACTGTTCTGCTTTCTATTCCTAAACCATAATCTAGAATTATGAATGCTAAATCTTCATTATTCAGCTTAATAGATTAAAGGCCAATTCATGCTCTTTATTACACGGTGTATATAGAAGGCGACGCCACACAAAATTCAAGTTAAATCCTCCGTATACATTGTCTTATCATTTTATATGAACACATTTTGGCTAAATCCAGCCTGAAAACTAAAGTAAAAAATCACACTGCAATATATTAATTTATACATTTAGATCCAGTACTCAAAGGTTTGATAGAAAACATTAAGTAAGCCCAAACCACTTGCGCCCATTCAACACACTCTTCCCCCCCCCCCCACACCACATACACTTTCCAACCATATTGTATTTTTTAACTCTCTGTCTGTCTGTCTGTCTGTCTGTCTGTCTCTCTCTCTCTCTCTCTCTCTCTCTCTCTCTCTCTCTCTCTCTCCTCTCAATTTAGCTAATTATCTAGTTTCTGTAATGAGCTAGTAAATATTTATACGTTTTACAATGAGAAAAGAAAATGGACCGTCAAATCTTTTTGAATTCAATTAACTTCCATCACACATGTCACAAACACCATTCTCTCGCTCTCTCGTTCTCAAATCTTAACCCTTTGAATCCTGGCAATGAATCATCCAAACATCGGTGCTTTCGAAGACAGTGTAGATCAAGATCAGACTGCACGGTGCAGTCTGATCTTGCATCTACACTGTCTGATTTTGTGTTACCTATGTCTGGCCAAAAATGAGCGTGTGTTTTACGGAGAACAAAATTATTGCACTTGTTTTACGGACACACAGGTGTCTGTTTTATTTATTAAACAGTTCATGATTTGACAAAGGCTTTATCTTAACTTACCCTTTCACCGCTGAATAAGTTTTGTAAAACTATCGAGACGATAGTAAGAATTAAAAAGTTACTTTTTCAAAACCAATTTGAGGGTAAAAATATCTATTAAACGGACAACGTAGATCCAAGATCAGACTGCACGTTCTGTGCAGTCTGATCTTGAATCTACACTGTCCGCAAAAGGTCCGCGAGCCATGCTCAGAAACCTAAGTGTTTTAATCATACCCATGTAGCAGCTTGCTGCATTTTCGAAAATTATCTTGATCTCTAAACTTTTCAAAAACTGACAATTTATTTCAGGCCTGGGTATTATGTTACATGAGGATTTGACATATTCTTTTCTAAAGATTGACGCATTTCGTCATTGTCTCTGACTGAACAGTTTTTTTTTTTTCATTTTTCTTTGTCGTGGTTTTACGAAATCTGTCAAACGCAGTTGCCTCGAGTATGTATGACGCATCGACTGATAACCCAATATTAATATCTTAAACTTTTTACACGACGACCAAAAAATCAGACTTGTCAAAGTAACAGGTCCTAGCATACGTCATATAAACTGTAACTAAAAATAAGGAGCATGTTAGGTAAATGGTAGAAAACATTGTGGGAAAAGGAGAAAATGCTGGTTCCCACAATGTTTAAAAACCTTGATCCTAGGGTCGTTAAAAATGGTCATTGTTTGTTAAGCAGCTGAATAACAGGCTTAACTGAGTTCTTGAAAACTTTGCAATAATTATTTTTTCCCCAACATCATTTACATTAACTCTTTACCATACGACCATATTTAAGGTTTGTCTAAATTGAATAAAATTGCACTCATTAATTCAGATCACACTTTTACTACATTGTTTTCCAAAGCTTTCTTTTCCCCTGGTCTTTAAAACACCGGTGTTGTTAAATGGTAAACCAAACAGATTGATAAACAAAAGATCAGCGCTCTTAACACCATAAGACACATTGCCTTAATGCCAACCACTCCCCGCCACTGTATCGCGAAAACCCATGAAAATCAAAATTATTTCGTCAAGGGAATTGTACTTTTTCATGGATTAATCAAATACAAAATTGATCAACGAAATGAAACTGAAAATTTCATTAATTTCTTATCTTTCACTCATAAAACAATGCAACATAATATGCAG
The DNA here is from genome assembly GCA_943736015.1 of Tridacna crocea. Classification (NCBI taxonomy): domain Eukaryota; kingdom Metazoa; phylum Mollusca; class Bivalvia; order Cardiida; family Cardiidae; genus Tridacna; species Tridacna crocea. The sequence continues at coordinate 17,229,598 of OX031070.1, forward strand.
AAATATGTATAGCGGTGGGGTGGGGGATGCCGCTATTATGCCACACAGCTGAAAGAAAGGATACGACTTTCCTTGAACAGAAGAACGTTTTGGCCTAGCAAAGAAATAAAACCCCTTGCAATCAACAGACAGTCGAAACAATTTCGCATAGCATCAGCGAACTCCCCCCCTCCCCCCAGTATGTCGTGCAAACCAACGAAATTCAAAATTATGCATAAAATGATGTTACATTTTTACGGATTCATTCCGTATACATTAAGTGCAATATTGATCACTGTAAAGAAGATAAAATCTAATTGATTTCATATCTTTCCTTTCATACAACAATACCACATATTTTTCTTGATGATAAAGTCGGGGCCGGTATTTGCCAACATATTAACGGGTACAAGTAATAGACCCTTTCCTTTGATCTTTGAACTCAGACACGCTGTCACTGTATTCTTTTTGGCAAGAAGGAAGAGGACATTTGGCCAGTATCAAATCTATCATTTTGCTCTAAATTATCTGTCATATATTATTCTTAAAATTTCGTAGTAAGACCCCTACACTATATTCTTCTATGCATATATGTTGCACTGTTTAATGAGAGAAAAGATAGAATAATGAAATTTTCAGCTTCATTCCGTTGACCAATATTGTACTTGATGTACACGGGAAAACACCCGTAAAAATGATTTTTGTTTACACGTACAATTTTGATTGTCATGGGTTTTCGCGATATAGTAGTGCGGAGTTGCCGGTATTATGCAAATTGTTATTGCATCTACCTAATTATTTTACAAAAGCCAAAAGAAAAAAAGTAATCCTAGTCCTAGTGTCCATTAACACTAATTTTCACCACTTAAAATAAACAATTAATGATTCTGAAAGGTTGGAGTCAATGAAATCAACACAACAGCGTAATATTTCATGCTAAATAACAAAACATTAAGGGGCCAGTTAACTCTTATTCTGCGGTTGGCGACGATGGGTGACTTTAAAGAGAGTGTAAAGCAAGATCAGTCTGCACATATGTGCAGTCTGACCTTGCCTTTCATTCTCTACTACTCTATCACTACAGTCTCGGGTATATAAGCTCATTTGAATACCCATAGATTTGACAAAATATATTTCGTCGGTTTACTTCAAAAACCTCATAAGTACAGCTTGAAACAAGCTGTAGTTATGAGGTTTTTGAAGTAAACCGACTTCTAATATAATCGTCTATAAATTATATTCTGCAAGATAAGGGTTGAGCAATATTATTGAACATTAAATAGAAATTGACTTACAGGTTCCGGTATCCCTGTGTCTCCTTCACTGCTCTCGATGTCGCTCTCCTCACCAGTTACACTATCTAAATGTATAATTACTCCCTTTTCTTGATGTACTATGTTTACAACTTCAGAATTCCAACAGTTCAGTTGCACTTTATCTTAAACACGCTTGCACAAACTTTGCAACACAGCTTGGTCATTTTTTTAGAGATAGTGTTGGATAAGATCTTTAACGCTGTAAGCCTCAAATATACCATTATCTCTCTTTATCTCACTTCTTTAAGACTCGCCATCTAACGATATTCCGTTCAGTTTTTCTCAAATGTTCGTTCGATTCATGCACAGGTTCCAGTGTATATTGTTAGATAATAACTCGTGTATAGTTTCGGTCTAGCTAGTTTCTTGTCAAAGGGAATGTTTTTTTTTTCATTGGGGCAATCCTCCTCATAATTGTTCCTTTTTGATCAACTGGTGTCAGTGTTTTCATACCTATCACACGCGTCCCATGATGAAAATCTTTGGTATTTATTTTCTTAGTTTGTAAGGGTACTAGTGATACCCCGGTGGTGAGAATACTCACTTGTGTCAAGCCATGTCTCATCTAAATACACAAGTGCACAGTCCTCTCCTCTTTTACTCCTTGTAGTCTTTAAATAGTTCGCACATTGAGTAGTCAGATCACGCTTTTCAGTCACATTTTGCCTAACTCTGTAACTTTTCTAGATCTAAAGCCAAATTTGTAAAGAGTTTTCCACAACTTGTATTTGCTCACACACAATACATGGTTATCTTTTAGAAAAGTTTAAACTGCATCAATGAAACGGTTTTTTTTTTCTCGGATTTAAATCTAGTCCTTTTACGACATTTTGGTAAAAATTTTGATAGATTTCCTCTGATTGGAAACACTTTTGAGATGACGCCTCTGAATCACCTTTCTCTTTCTTCAACAGTCCGTAAAGATAACTTTTGCTTATTTCTGAAGGATAATGATAACTTTATTTCAAGAAGGTACATCATTAAGGTTCATGTAAAGTGTTTATTTTGCTTAATTTCATATGTGAATAATTCTGTAATTATTAAAATTTGTCCAGGAAAACCATATATTAAATTGAAGCTCTGGATGAGTACAAGCTGTTTTACCTAATTATACCAACTGGCCTTACATAACAAAACTAAAACATTGCAGAAAAAGATGACATCGTTTAAAACCTACAAAATAATAATGACATAACAAAATTGCTTAAGTTTTGGAGAAAACACAGGCTATGGTACATACCAGGTACTGCTACTACCAAAAATCCTATAGTTTCTTTAAAAAGGCACATATTTAAGTCAGAAAGTTTGACATTTTTCCCTTATTGAAATGTCAACCATGTTTGACCTACTTTTTTTTAGTAACAGGTATGGTGTCTCCACAGGATCAAAATGTACAAGTGGTTGTGTGTAATAAACTTTCATTAGTATTACCTGAACAAATTGACATGAAATAAATGACCTCAATTACCATATATATTACACGCTAGATTTATTGTTCTAACTTGGCTCCGGCTAATGTCGTCTGCATGCGGAACTATGTGCATGTTTCTAAACTCTTTATGCTTAGATTTATAGTGTTTTTAAAGAATACTTGAAATACCTGAAATAACCATTATATTGTTGGTTTAAATTGGTAATACATGGTGGGCGACTTAGATCTGTGATGCACTTTCTGTGCAGCCTGATTTTAATTTATGCCAACCGCAAAACCTTTTTATTTTGACTAAGGCGCAGTAAGGGTCAAACCCGACATTTACCGATAACAGAGTTTCCGTACAGTCCGATTATACCCGATGGTTTAAATATTCACGTTTTAATTACTCTTTGCATAAAGGTCAATATCAGGTCAATTTATTCCAGTAATAATTTTAGATAAAAATGACCTGTACAAGTGAAATTTCCATGTCCACTTCCAAACCCTTTCTCAAAAACAGTACCCCCTCTACCCCATCACACACACAAAAAGAACAATGAAAAAAATGCTTATGTCAAAAATTGATTCTAAATCCTATCTACCAGACTGGTAACACCTTTTGTAACTGCTGTTTTTGAGGAAGGGTTTGGACGTAGACATGGAAATTTCACTTGTTCAGGTCATTTTTATTTGTTTTATTATCTAAAATTACTAATGAAATTTATAATGCACAACCACTTATACATTTTGATCCTGTGGAGACACCATACCTGTTACTAAAACAAAAGTAGTTCAAACATGGCTGACAATTCAATAAGGGAAAAATGTCAAACTTTCTGACTTAAATATGTGCCTTTTTAAAGAAAATATAGGATTTTTGGTAGTAGCAGTACCTGGTATGTACCATAGCCTGTGTTTTCTCCAAAACTTAAGCAATTTTGTTAAGTCATTATTATTTTGTAGGTTTTAAACGATGTCATCTTTTTCTGCAATGTTTTAGTTTTATTATATAAGGCCAGTAGGTATAATTAGGTAAAACAGCTTGTACTCATCCAGAGCTTCAATTTAATATATGGTTTTCCTGGACAAATTTTAATAATTACAGAATTATTGACGTATGAAATTAAGCAAAATAAACACTTTACATGAACCTTAACACATCATTTTTAAGATACACGAAGCTAAAAAGGATAATGATGTTCGTTGTCGAACTATGTCCAATGCAAAAATTGTATCATACTTTAAATAAGTTTCTTTTCAAAACACACTTTGTAAAGAATATTTTTACCTACTTACTTGATTTTGGAGCCATGTGTGAAATTCTTGTGTAAAATCAAGTTACACGTGAGGCCAAGGATACTAAAAGTCTTGATCTATAACAAGTTATCCTTATTCGAGACATCTTATCATCATTTTAACATCCACTTTCAATAAACATTACCCGAAAAACGGAAATTGACATGTTTTTCTCACATTGTTTTCTTTCAAAAAAAGAAAAATTCAGTTCCCTAAATAGTGCTTAATTTGTACCACATTCTTTCACTTTTAAACCAAGCGGATAAACTTGCTGATTTGCTAAAGGGAAAATAAATTTGTAAAATGTTTGCACATACTCAAATAATTCTTTTACCTTGGCCTGACAGGAAATCGTGGTCAAACATGAAATTAACATGTTTTTATAGTTTAACTAATTCTGTATACATAAAGCTACTAGTGAATCGAAGTAAAGGTACATTTATAGCTCTCACCCGATAAACCTTTCATAATCAGTTTATATTATTGTTCGTGTTTAGTCATCTTCGCGAGCCAAGGTTACGATCACTATGTGGATCTTATCTTGGCTGATTGAGCCCGATTTCGAGATTCCTGCGATGCGCCCTCTATTGGATGCAGGTTATGACCCCCATTTACATCACATTTCTAAAAGCCAATGAAATATCGTTTTACAAACCGCTTACGAATACACATGAAACGATAAGCAGACATCCATGTGGGTTTCTATGTTTACCTTCTATTCGAAAGGTAGCGACCTTGTTCTATTTTTATCAAAGATGAAATGCTACGAGCAATTTCATTCTTTGCAATTAAAGCTGGCTGCATCCAATGAAAAAGCGTATCGGGGGAATGTAAAAGTCAAGCTCGATCCGCCAAGGTTATAGTGAATCGCCAGCCTTGGCTTGCGAAGATGGTGTTTAGTATCCTAGGTTCAAAATCACGTACCGTAACGAGATAATTTATAAACCCCACTCGATAACTTTTCTTTATTATATCGTCACGGTACGTGATTTTCAACCTTTATCCCATAAAACAAACAAGAGCTTCGCAAAGCGGCGCATATACGCCCGAAGGGGCTTGTCAGTGAAATGAGTTGAAATGACGGAAGGGCCATGAATGAAGAGTAATTAATCTCCATGATATGTGAAAAGTATTAAAGGGCAATAGCTAAAAAAAGAAGGGTGGCACAGTTACAAACTTTGTGAATTGCTGTTCTCAACAAGGAGTTCTATCAGTTTTGAAAGGTTCAAGATCATAGCTTTTTTATTTTAGAAATTATGGCCCAGATGAAAATTCAAAGAGAAAAACTAACAATTGGCAATAACTAAACAAGAAGGATGGCAGAGTTATGGTTCTTGTGCAGTGCACTTCTTCATAATGTGTTCTATTAGTCTTTGAAGTTTCAAGATGATAGGTTTTAAAGTTTGGGAGTTATGGCCTGGACAAAAATTCAAACTGAAAATTAACAAAGGGCAATAAATAAAAAAATAAAGGTCACAGAGTTATGGTTCTTGTGCAGTGCACTTCTCCATAATGTGTTCTATCAGTGTATGAAGTTGCAAGTTATTAGCTTTTATAGTTTGAAAGTTATGGCCTGGACAAAAATTCAAACTGAAAATTAACAAAGGGCAATAACTCAAAAAATAAAAGTGGCTCAGTTATGGTTCGTATGCGATGCACTTCTCCACAATGTGTTCTATCAGTGTATTAAATTCCAAGTTAATAGCTTTTATAGTTTAGAAGTTATGTCCTAGACAAAAATTCATCCTGAAAATTAACAAAGGGCAATAACTAAAAAAATAACGGTCGCAGAGTTATGGTTCTTGTGCAAAGCACTTCTCCATAATGTGTTCTATCAGTGTATGAAGTTGCAAGTTATTAGCTTTTATAGTTTGGAAGTTATGGCCTGGACAAAAATTCAAACTGAAAATTAACAAAGGGCAATAACTCAAGAAATAAAAGTGGCAGAGTTATGTTTCATGTGCACTGCACTTCTCCATAATGTGTTCTATCAGTGTATGTAGTTTCAATTTGATACCTTTTATGGTATGAAAGTTATGGCCTGAACAAAAATTCAAAGTGAAAAGTTGGTTATTTCAGAAATCAAGGGCAGATAATTTTGGAATGCAAACAGCGATCAAAATTCTAAGACCCAGGTGCACAACTAGACATGATGGAGATTCTTTGTGGCAAGTTTCAAATAATTCCGATGAAAACTGTAGGAGGAGTTGCGCACACAAGAAATTGCTAACGGACGGACGGACGGACGGACGGACGGACGACCGGGGGTATAACATAATACGACCCTTCGGGCGTATAACAATAATATCGACTGATAATCAACTGATAATCGGAAAGGTTTATCATGTAGAGAGTAAATAACGAATGATTTGTTAGTTGTTTATGGCTGTTCTCTAGGCGTCCTTTACCCCACGTGGTTAAGGCAAAATATACCAAAATATTATTATAAAACTTAATAATCAGAAACATGAATTGGATAATGCAAAGTTGTAGGAAAGAAAACGAATTTCTTCTGGTTTCTTTCTTTTTGTTTGTGTGCTTGTAAATATATTGCAATGTTTCTAAAGATATGAAATAAGTGTGTCATTTGAATGCATTTGGTCAAAATATTAGTTTTCATACCATCCAAATGGGCTGTATAGCTTCCACTTTTATGACCAATTTATAGTTTCTGTTGCGTTTGGGATAATAGGTTTAAAATCAATCTCCGTTACGACATAATGTATACATTCAACACGATAATAACTACATTATCTCGTCACGCTTTGTGGTTTTAAACTTGTATTCCGAAAAACAAACAACAATATACACTGTTAATGAAATGTTTATCAAGTAAGGATTAGAAGCAATAATATAAAGCGTTAATGATAGGTTTATCGAGTTATATTTATATTCGATATTCCGTGTAAGAAAAGGTACCATTGTTGTAATGTTATTTACAAAAAGAATACAGGACCCCTGGAATTGAGTCCTATGATTGCTGGACTTGAACATAATCCTCATACGTTCATCCTTCCCCACCACCCCCCCCCCCCCAAAAAAAATAAAGTTTTGATGACTATGATAAAGCCTTGCCAATATGCTGTGGGTCTTTTGTTAACCCTTCGAAAGGCAAATCCCATCATTCAAGCCTTGTTAAATTTGTCGTTTGCGTGTGCTGTTATTTTGGCAAAATTTAAAAGTGTGTTAGATTCATATGGCAAATACTGTTTTTTTTTTTTTGTGTGTGTGTGTATGTGTATGTCTGGTTCACGAAAATCTAAATGCAGATTACCTTTTCCAAGAAGCGACAGTTTTTCATACTCGTCTATTTTAAAGTTATTAAAAAGCGAAAGATTAGATGTGACCTGTCCATTAGTAGCTGAAAAAGATGGTGTAAAACGGAAAATTATGTATTCCATGCGTTACATATTATAATAGGACTGTTATCTTTAAAAGGGTCGTTTACAACCAGAGTCCATAGACACCAACTAATCTTAATTTTATTCAAAGTCTAATGATAAATATAGAAACAAACGCCACTTCTGATTGGCTAAACCATACGGTTTAGCCAATTAGAAGTTGTCGTTGCGTTACTTTCCTTTGAAAAGAAATTTTGAGAATATGACAAAGAATTTCTGAGAAAATTTGGTGAGTTCGGACCTGGCAGTTCTGTCAAGTATCCCTAAAATAAACTTTTTTGGACATTTTTCGACATGTACATGTAAGTATGCCCGAACTTTTCACGCACCACAATATTTCGAGAGATGTACATTCCAGCGTCACCAACTATTCTTCAGAATGTTTTTAATCTTATTCTCCAAGATTTTCCATATTCGAAATAAACACAACTTCTGATTGGCTAAACCAAATTTTGCTTTTAAATTTGGAAAGAATTGGAGAAAAAGACTGATATTCTAAGATCTTTTTAAAAATGGTTGATGATTAGCTTTCGTAGTTGGATACATGCCGGGTACTTTTCCTCCTTGAGTTGGGATTTTATCATGAAGTGCTTGGATCCCAGTGAAAAACATTCTGTCGGATCTCCTCTATAAATATGGATAGTGGATTTTTATGTTTTTTTAATAATGTCTGTAAATATATTGATTGGTGTTTTTGATTTCGATGTTCTCTGTCAACTCCCAGTAATCTTAACTAAATAACCGGTTATCCCATTGCAAAACATTGTTGTATAACTCTTACCAGATAAACCTTTCATTAACAGCTCATATTATTGTTTGTATTTGGAATACATGCAGAATTATAATAATGAACCGTAACAAGATAATATAAACATAATCGAGTGTGGCTAATGCACTGTTTCGTCACGATCTGTGATTTTAGACCTGTTATCCCAAACACAAACAAAAATATTAACAGATAATGACAGGTTTATCATGTGAGACCTATACTTTTATAAATAGTCTCTCATCCCTTTACCCCATAGGGCATTTCTATGGTATCTCTAATTGACCCTAACTAACAGCAAGGATGAAGCTGTTTCTTATGTGTATATGACGCCTTTTGATAGCATAGAAAACATCGTGGCAAAAGGTGAAATTGCTCGTCATGAGCAATTTCACCTTTTGCCACAATGTTTTCCAAAGGCTCCCACAAACAATGCGTAGAAATGAGTTTCTGTGGAGTAAAGGGTTAAGGCAAAGCTTTTTATCTCTAAATAGAATTATTACTCATTAGTATTCATTTCGGCCCTTATTAGTAATAGATTCGAACTTTCTGAATACATGTTTTTAAATGAAAATTTACCTTAAAAAAAGCAGCTCACGCGGGCTAAACTGGGTCGACAATTTTTAGGATTTTGTCGATTGTTAGACAAAATAAATGCTATGGATCCTGTATCATATGATGACTTGCTTCGTTCAATGTATAATGGAGATGCAATGAATTTCAAAATCAATTTTCTTCATTTTGTTTCTTTCACTTCTATAAAAATAACATCCTCTTTTTTTAATTGGCTGTAAATACATTTCCGCTGCAAGATAAAGACACAGGTCAGCTATGACCTAGAATGAAAAAGTGGACAGTGTATATCAGAGATCAGACTGCACATTCTGTGCAGTCTGATCCTGATCTACACTGTCCACCAAAGATAGTGTTGTCAACAGTATGTAAAGCGTTGATTTAACTTTCACAATAATAGCCTCGTTTTCATACTCTATCAAAATACGTGTACGCCAATGCAGATGAAATAGTTTATAGTCAATGACGGGCTACAAGTGACATGTTATCGTTGTTGAATTATACCGACAATGAAAAACCACAAAACAAAGGTCTAAGAATAAGTTTGGTTTTTACTTATCATTTATTCACGTTCACATCTTAAACTCAAAATGTAGAAACAATAAAGTTATTTTTTCCCCAAACATAGACAATGTTTAAATAGACACGTGTACACACGACCATAAACGAAACGAAGAGAAAACAACGATAAGCTTCTGAATCAAACGTCAAGAATCGACATTATACTAGTAGTAGGGAAGAAATATTAGCACAATATAGCTCTAGAAATCGTCTGTAGACTGGTAATCTACAGGTATTGTAAGTTCATCTTTCCTTAATTCTAAATCAGACGTCAGAATTCAGACCAGTCCGTATTAAAACCATAAAACATTTGAATAAAAGAAAAAATGAATGTCGAAAAAATGACTGAGTTTGGTTTTTGTGCTGTAGGAAACTTTGAGGGTAGAGTTGATAATGTATTATCTTCTTTCCCAACAATGTTTTTGAAAGCCTTGGGTCACAGAGTCGTTTAATACTTTATCACACGGTCCCAGGTTTAAACGACCCTGTGTAAAAATCCTTTTGAAAACTTCACGGGAAAATGAGAAAATGCTGTTTTCCAGCATTTTCTTCTTTTCCCATAAGGTTTTCTACACTCTCACCTTCATTGAAACTACATTTGATATGTCCTCTGCAATTGCTTTCGATTTGGACAAGTCTAACATTTCATCGTGTGGTAAAGAGTTAACTCTTTATCACGCAATCCCGACTTTTAACAATCCTCTGAAAGAAGCTTTTTTGAAAACATTGTGAGAAAAGAAGAAAATTCTGGTAACCAGCATTTTCTCCTTTTCCTACAATGTTTTCTTCTTCCCATCATAAAGCCATTTTCAATTCTTTAGTCACATTCATTCTGTCGTCTAAATGCTTTCAGTTTGGACCAGTGTAAAATTTCATCGTTTGGTAAAGTATTAAACACGGGATGCTTGGCAAAGGGTTTACTCATACGCTAGAACTGCAGAAGTCTATGTTTTGTCCTTCAGTAGATCTAAACCACTTTCGATAACAATGTGGGCAAGCGAAAAAAAATGTCGTGACGATCAAATTGCCTTAGGTCTCAATGCTGCCTGACATACATGTAGCTATGTATGCAACACTAGCTCATACAGATGATTTTTATGGGTGTTTCAAACGTCCTTCTGCTGCAAGTTTCTTTAAAACGGCGTTTCAATCAGAATTATTTTTGGAAAGTTCAAATCTCGTGACGTCCTTTCTACTTCATGTATTTTTCGCTCGAAGACGTAAAAGATAAATCATCATTCTCACAAAACGATCAGAGAAATTCTGAACGTTCAGTGCCGTCCACATTTAGCGCCATCTAAAGCTACACTTCTGACACAGTCTGTCCCTGCATATCCTACGCCATTTTACCACACTTCTGATGTCATTTCCGGTCTAGTTTGAATGTTTTGTAAAGATGATGTAAATGATGCGCCAAGAGGTCTACCAGGTCCATTCGACAAATAACTTTCGTCTGTAGGCGCAGGGACACAGTCTGGTGAAGATGAGGGTGGTAAAATGTCGCCGTGCATATAGTGACCATCGGGAACCATTCCTGCAAGATAAACAAATCCGGTTTACTCTCCCAGAACCAATGTACATGAGCGTGCCATCGTTCAGTGGCTGAAAATACAATCCACTGACACGTAGAAAGGTTTCATACAAGCTTGACTGAATAAGCTGAGCATTAAGAACAGATCCAAATTCAGACTGCACGTTCTTTGGAGTATAGACTTGATATATGTATCGTATGCAATAGACTCTTTTTTTCAGCTATAGGGTTATAGGGTTAACTTTAGCAGTATGGATACCATTGCAGGGAAAGTGAGAGTTTTCAAGAAGATATCGCTCCTTTTTCAAAATTTGGTCAAACAAAGTAACATTCATACAATAATGTATTGAATTGATAATAATAATATCTTTGAAAAAGGGACATAAATCCATCTGCATTTACTGTTCCAATCTGTGTTCGGATTTTATGCAGGCTAACAAAAGCTAGTCCACAAAGGTACCAAAACAACTATATGAAGAGTTTGTCTTGAAGAGCTTTTTTTACCGCTTTTCAAAGGGAATTCAATCATATCAAAAGTTTAGCATGTTTATTTTTGTCTTGCCTAAGTTGTGTGTCTACAGTGCCTCCCCTCATGACACGCCCACGTTTCAAGCGCCCTAAACTGCGATTAACTGTATTGCTTTATATAATCTAACGTTTTTATCACTAAGCAACGGCGACTGAAGGCACAAAACCGGCGTTTTTGTATAAATAGATCTATTACATATATAAAGAAAATAAAAATACATTCAAACGGAATTTGCATATATCAAAACCATTAAAAAATGCTGCATAGCGTATTGCTCAAGAACCTTTGATTGTTATCAAAGTCCATTTCCTGAAGAAGTTAAGCATTCCTTGTCGAACAAACGGATAACGCCGAGGGGTACCAACATTTTGCTGCTCCTAAATTGTCTTTAATCGCCATTACGAGATCGCTGTATCAACATGCAGTCACAATAACCCTGCATGTTGCCATATCCATATTAATAAAAAAGAAATCAGCCATGCTTGTAAAAATGGGGTTTGAATGCATCTGTAAAAAGTATCGACTAATGTCAGCCTGCGCGGACTGCGCAGGCTGACGTGAGTCGTAACTTTTTGCTTTTTGTAAATCTTCTGCACGCCAAAGGACCATTTTTTATACCTGTAGATCCGTTCTATTGTGAGACTTGGTGGATTCTATAAATCCGTGATAATGTGATGACTGGCTTGGTATCACGGAGATGCATTAAGCCCCCTTTTGCCAAGGCACGGCACATATATTTTAAACGTTACTTCTTAGCCAAACAGTATGCATAACTCACCACCATCCGCCTCTATTGTAGATTTCAATATTAAACGCATTTGCAAAGGATAATTTAGATGGTGTTCAATTGATGAGATTTGCTTTTGGAAAGCGTGGAAAACACTTTGGAGAAATGAGACAATGCTAATTAGCAACGGTTTAGATTTTCGGGCAATAATCACAAAAGATAATTTAATAACAAAAGCCTTCTTCATCATGTCTTAGAAGTACAGGGTCGTTTATTACGTATAAAATGAGAATATACACTCTCTGTAGCGTTGTATGCGTTTATCATATTCTTCTAAGATTTGACCTGTCTGCTATGACGCATCACATCCCCAGTTATTTGGGGAGATTGTAGTAATACGCGCTGATAAAGTATCAGTAGAGAAAACGGCTTTTAATGATGATACATTTGAGGAAAAAAATCAGGCCTGTTTTAGCTACAGATTTCTCTAAACTGCTGGTCATAGCTGAATGAATCGCACCAGGTGGGGTTTTATTGAAAACACGTTTATTTTAATTTGAAATTCAAAGTAACGGTTGTTCCGTAGAAAAATAGTCCGGTTCTGTGCCTAAAATGCCCAAATTAGATAGATATGTATTTGTAGAATGCCATCTAGCGGGAGATGCCCTCTGTAGAGCGAAAAAAATGAGGGATATGTATTTCGGGTTTCATCAGCAATTATATTAAAGGACCGTCCTCGAAACCTGTGTTTTGGGCACCCTTACGGTTTCTTTTACACAAATCTAATGCACACCACTATATAAGTTTTTGAAAGAGTGAATTAATGTTGTAAAAATAAATATTACTGCATACAAAGAAAATATTACGGTACTTTCTAAGTGGAAATTTCAACTTCCTACATATCTGTGACATTATGTGTACAGTGTTTATATTTTTGTCCCTATAAATCTAAATTTGTATATCACTGGTATTACTTGAGATATTTACTATAACAAAGTTGTTAAATGTCAAAAGGGGAACCTATTCTACAAGAACAGGTAGCTATAAAAGTGTTTTTGATGCAGTTTTATCCTCTCTTTCAACTTAAAATGTTCACTGAAGGTCAATAACCAGCATTTTCTTCTTTTCCCACAATGTTTCAACTGCTTTCATAGACACATCATCACGCTGCCTGGGCTACAGATGGCGTCAGCAAATGTCGCCTTCAATACGGAAGGAGTCTAAGATTCCATTGTCTTGCAGAGCGTTACTTTCGATAAAAAAGAATCGGCACTACCCGAAGAGTATCATCCTATAGGCTGCTTAAAGCGACTCAATGACCTTTTGCGGACAATGTAGATCAAAATCAGACTCATTTCTACGCATTGCTTGTAGGAGCCTTTGGAAAACATTTTGGCAAAAGGTGAAATTGCTCGTCACGCGCAATTTCACCTTTTGCCACAATGTTTTCTTCACTATCAAAAGGTGTCATATACACAGAAGAAACGGCTTCAACCTTGCTGTTATTTAGGGTCAGTTAAAGATACCATAGAAATGCCTTATGGGGTACAGGGTTAAAGACATTAAAACATAAAAAACACAAAACATAAAGAGATTTCTTGTTGCCAATGTATTAAGCTGTATATAATTCTGGGCCCATAACCATAAAGATGTTTTTGGAATACCACTGCTGAGTACAAGGAAAGCACAGGGGAAAGATTTCGAATGCTGTGTAAATGCTATTTTTCTTTTATCTCTTTCGAGGCCTGTGTGGCTCAGTAGTAAAATGTATGACTCGTAACCTGGAGGTCCACAGTTGGAGCCTAGGTTGAAGCACTGAGAAGTGTCCTTGGGCAGGATACTACAGATCCCTAGCCTAGTATACTGGTGAAACACAGGGTATACATAAATATGCTAGTTGTTGTAGTGATATGACTGAAATAATGTTGAAAGCTGCGTAAACATTTCATCGATCTATCAGTCTATCTCTTCATTTGCATATATCTACGAGTAGTTTCCATAACTGCACGGTGGCATCATATTTATTAACGTTCTTTTATGTTTGGTTGTTTGCTTTTTTAGTTTATCTGATGTTCAAGAGATATGTAATATTTCCCTCATCAGCATGTCAGCCATGTTACAGTATAGTTATTGTCTATATAGAGCCTATGTCGTGCTTTATAGAGGAAACAAACTCTCTTTCCTATTTCCCTGGGCTCCAGCGACAATGGCCGCCAACAGGGAGCGAAGCCAAACTCTGAATCACAAACTGTAAAGCTGGTTTTGCAAATAATACTTTTTCGTATTCATCAACTAATCTTACCAACTTTCTCAGTCCTATTCTGCAGAATTATCTAAATGTGACAGTAAAACAACTTCTGATTGGCTAAACCATTTGGTTTAGCCAATCAGAAGTTGTGTTACTTTCAAAGATAGAAAATCTTGGAGAATAAGACAAAAAAGAAACGTTTTAAGTGGTTGGTGAGTGCAGACCTTGGAGCTTTCTTAGAATATAAAATCCTACCTCGTGATGTCATCATGCCTGGTTCCATCTGGGGCGGGGTACCCCGATGAGTTGGTGGTATCATATAGCTCATGGTACCCGAGAGATCTGGAGTTTGTCCAGGATAGAAATTGTTGTAGGGTGGAAAGTTACCGTACATGTCTGGTTCGGAATCTGCAAAGTAGAAACAAATTAAAAATTTAGAACGTGAAAAAAGAAGCTGAATTTAAATAACCAAAGGAGCGTAACTGCGCCACCTTTTAGGATTCAGTGTTGAATTTTCCAGGGATACTTTGATATTTTCCGTGCATGCAACGGTGTAAAACTTATCCATTCAACAGTAGTTCGTTTTTTAACAATTATTTCTTGCAAAATATAAAAGGGAAACAGTTAACTTATTCAAGTTTTTTTCCTCTGAATATCAATCTTTCTGGTATGCAAATCTTCAGTGCATAGCCGAGGGGCCTTCCACTTTGGACAATATTCTCCAACTTCTTTGAAAATTGGTTTTTAAATCTGAATTATGGTCGTGAAGTTTTGGTAAAAAAACAATATGTAAAAGAATAACAATCTGTAATTTCCAGTATTTGGGTTGAGAAAAAGAAATTACTTTGAATAGCTTATGAATACGCCCATTAATATGTATCTGTCATAGCATTCTAGAATCATTAATTGCAGCGAGTAGAATAAACCAGACACATTTAGGTCATCGTGGTAGACAGTCAACAAGGCTTACTTTTGCAGAGATTTAGGCAGAAAACAGCAAGTAGCTTCTTCTTTTATGTGACCCTTTGCGGACAGTGCAGATCAAAATCAGACTGTACAAAACGTGCAGTATAATCTTGGATCTACACTGTCCAATAAGGAGACCCTCCCCGCTTTCAAAAGAAGAGAAAATACCTTTGAAATGGTTGGATTGGGTTTGTTTTGTTTTTTTAATTGGCTTCAAAATTGCATTTCATTTGTACTTATCTTGCTTAACTCTTTACCAAACGACAAGATTTTGGACTACTCCAAATTGAAAGCATTTGCAGACGATAATATAAATGTAACTAAAGAATTAAAATTTGTTTCAGGAAGGGAAGAAAACATGTGGGAAAAGGAGAAAATGCTGGTTACTAGCATTTTCTCCTTTTTCCACAATGTTTTCAGAAGGCTTCTTTTACATGGGTGTTAAAATTCGGGATTGTGTGGTAAAGACTTAAGTAGTGAAATGAGTTTTCCTATTTCATATAATATTTTTTATGGGGACAGTATGTCCTTATCGGACAGTGCTGGTCAAATATCAGATTGCACGTTCTATGCAGTCTGATCTTGATCTACACCGTCCGCAAAAAGTCAGCGAGTCGCTCTTAGTAGCAGACGGGTAAAAAAGAAGAGAGGGCATCAATGATATTTTGGTTCACACTATGTCCTTATCGGACAGTGCAGACCAAAGATCAGACTGCACCTTCTGTGCAGCCTGATCTTGGTCTACACTGTCCGTATATGGTCAATGAGTCGAGCTTAGCAGGCTAAGGGTTAAGAACAAGGCAACACGTCAAAGGTGTTTATTTTTTACCTCTCATTTAAGAATGAGACAGATTTCTTATAAATTTTCGATGATCAAAGGAACGGTAGGTTTATAGTTCTATTTTTTCATAAATTTTGTCGCCCCTCGTCGCTTCAATACCACACCCCATCACAATTTTATTATAGGCCTCTGAATAAACAAAATATCCCTTCATGAACATAAAGTGCTATGTCATCTTTAGAATGATGATAGTTAAAATCATACTGCAGAAAAAAAAATAAGCTTTTCTGCTGTTTAATAAACCCTTTACCAAACAATCTCTGGTCTGCACGGCCCTGGGAAAGAAGACTTTTGAAAAAGTTGTGGGAAAAGGAGAAAATGCTGGTAACCAGCATTTTCTCCATTTCCCACATTGTTTTCTTCTCTTCTAAGACCTACAACTTATTCATAGCAATTCTAAACTAGTTGGCTGCAAATGCTCTGTATGGAAGAGTCTAAAGTTTGCCGTTTGGAAAAGGTTCAAGCGTTCTCAATAAATTGAAAATATCGATATTTAATTACATAATAATATGGTAAGTAATATTTTCATCTTGTTTTATTCATGTGTTTCTTCGGCTTAATTTGAAGTGTAAGCTGATATGGTCTTTTAGAAACAAAAGTGCTTCTAATTGTTCGTGCAAGCAGTCAGAAATGCTGCAGTCACTAAGCTACTTTCGGAGGTAAAAGAATGGTTAACTTTGGAATCAAGACTAACGTCCAATAATGAAAAGAGGATATCGACAAAAAATATTTGATCTTTGTCAGTCTGCAATGACTATCTGTTGTTGTACGTTTGGTCCAAGTGTTAAACGCTGACAGAAGAATGAATTCTAGATTAAATGTTACGAGGCCAATTTGTCATTTGTTTACTTTTTGCTTATTTTTAAAATTCGTATTTAGCCAGCGACCAACACATGGACTGACCGTACAATAACAGGTTGTCATCTTCACAATATTTTCAGACGTTTCAGTTGGTTTTTTTTTGTGGTCGCCATTGGGCCTTTAATGTAATAAGTCTCCAGAAAGGTTAAAAAGTGGGGAAACAAAATGTTTGAAAGCATCAAATCATTTGGATCATATAATAATAAACATCGAGCGGTTCTCGTGACAAGCATTTGCTCTTTTACATATACTCTTGACCACAAAATACCAAGTTTTAACGACGCTGGAAGAGAAGGCTTTAGAGAGAACATTGTGAAAAAACAGAAAATGTTGGAAACCAGCATTTTCTCCTTTTCCCACAATGTTTTCTACTTCATCAAGGACAGAAATCATCTTTTGAACTGCATTCGATCTGTTGTCAAGAATGCTTTCACAAAATTTGTACAGTCCAAAATATTATCCTGTTGTAAAAAGTTAAAAGAATTAACGTCCTGTCGAGGAAAATGGGAAAAAGAAGGTGTCTCCATGAAACTCGTTGACAATTTACAGCTCTACAGTCCACGCTAGTTGGAGACCATATTTCGTTTTTAACGACATTCAAGACGGCAATTTGATTACCATAAGTTGGTACCCTGCTGCGTCTAGAACGCCGAACTCTATGAAATTGCTAGTCGCAACAATGTCGTTGGGACTTCAAAGTAAATCGAGCAGATCCATAAAGGGTAGAAATCACGGAGTGTGTTCATAAAATTTTGCCTGTTTAACCCTTAACCTGTTAGATACGTTAACCAATTACCACGCAATCCCTTCTTTTGACGCCCCTGAGAAAGACGCCTTTTGAAAACAATGTAGGAAAAGGAGAAAATGCTGGTAACCAGCATTTTCTCCATTTCCCACTGTGTTTTCTACCCTTCCTAGAACAAATTTCAAATTTCAGTCTACTTTAATTTGTCGTCTGCAAATGCTTTGAATTTGAACCAGTCTAAAATTTTGTCGTGTGGTAAAGAGTTAAAATACTTTCAACTTATAGTTAATACAAAGATGTAGCTGTTTTAGGATGAATTTCGGGCCATAACATCCCCCTATTTGAGAGAGCAGATCTGTGCAGTCTGATCTTAATCTACACTTTCTGCAAAATGTCCTTGAATCGCGTTTACCAGCCTAATTGAGACAGCACTGTTTGACAAACAAACTTTTGACATTTTTTACCGTACTAGTACATAAATTAGGTTTTTGAAGATCTAAGACAAAGCTAAGATATCTATTTGAAAATGATTAGGTGAATAACTCATTAGGAAGAAACCAGAAATATCTTTAAAAAGATAGATGGCGTAGGTTTGCCATTATACAGGCAGGTTCCCTTAAAATTTACACGTCTGCGTTTTTGACCAATCATAAATCTCTATTTATTCATTTGTTATCAGTACCAAAAAGTAGGTCAAAAGCCGGCACATTCAGCCACATCAAAAAACTTTTAAACTTAACCGAAATACACTTGCAGAACTTGTAGATTATTGCACCTTGTTCGTTAAAGCGATCCCATATTTTTTAAAGAGGTACATGTACAAACCTTACGAGGATTGGTATTTAAATCAGTAGGATGACGTCATATCTGATGCATTTAAAAATAGGTTGAGTTACCGATTGCAAGTTGACCATCCTGCTTTTTTCAACGCCGTTGAAACTAGATCTACTATAGTTGGTAGTAAAAGAGTTGATAAAGAAACAAGAGCGTGTAAGTAAAGTTACCATTGAAATAGCCATATCCGGGTCCCATCATTTCTGCCTCGTCTAGTTCACCACGTAATGCCCGCATCCTACGTGGTGTTCTATAGAAATGTCGTCTGGCCCCGAGTGCGCTCAACTGCTTCATTCGCCGTTCTTTCGATCTTCTATTTTGAAACCATACCTGAAAGTTTATGAGAAAAAAATGTATTCCACGTAAAAAGGGACCTTCTGGGCACTGCGAAAAGTGTCAACCCTGGTCAGACTGTGCGAATTGCGTTTTGATAGCTCTATTAGAACTGGACACTACAACAGAACAATTAACCCTAGGGCTGCTGAGCCCAAATCAATGCCCTTTTGCAGTCAGTGTAGATTAAGATCATACTGCACAGAACGTTGGATCTTCATTGTCCGATGCGGAGATATTTTTTTCTTAAATAAAAAATTTGGATGCGCAACAATCGGGGTTTGAAAGTTTCATTTAGCTCTTTCAACAGAATAAGGGTTACAAATAAGTTTGAGGGTAATATTCTCGGAAATCCTGATGACACCCCATCTGTCCATCCTCGTTTCAAACGTCAAATAAATTTTGTTCAATGTTTGATCCGGTCTCTAATAAACTGTGTAGTAATACAGTAAAATTGGTGTCTCATTTAATTGAACTTTGGATACATAGAAATATCGATTAATCAAAATGCAATTTTTCGAATAACTATATGGATTAATTTTGAAACAATGGCTGACAAAGAATAAAATCCGTCATATCGCGTCGGCTAGTGCACCTATCCATGCTTTACCAGTTTATCTTTAACGTATTACCACACAATCCCTACTTTTGACACCTTTGAGAAAGAAGCCTTTTGAAAACACTGTATGAAAAGGAGAAAATGCTGGTAACCAGCATTTTCTCCTTTTCCCACAGTGTTTTCTACCCTTCCCACAACAAATTTCAATTTTTCAGTCACATCTATTTTGTCGTCTCCAAATGCTTTCAATTTGAACCAGTCTAAAATTTTGTCGTGTGGAAAAAGTTAACCAGGACTTGCTGCAATAATCATCCCTGCTTTCCACCAAGCCATCGCCAAAACAATGATCACCATTACAATAGGAACGTATTTACCAGTTCGCAAAAAAGTAGTTCGTTGGTAGATCATAATTATGACGGAATTGTACTTTTATAATTTTGAAAGAAGCACGTGCAGTGAATTATTTAAAAAAAAATCACACACACAAGTCATTCTTCATTTTTTTTTTTTAAATCTTCTTTTAATCTTCCAATTGCCGACTATATCCTTCTGCCTTAGTGTCATAGTGTCCACCGTCTATTTACATTAGAAGTGATAACGTTATAATGTATCCACAAAACCCAAGAAACATGACCTTAACAGAAATAATGAACATTTTGAAAAATATAGCGATTTTGTTTTTTAGATTAATGGATTCAATCACTGTCTCAAGAGGATCTAATGCGTTTGAAAGGGCGAAGTTATAAATATGGTGCAAGAATCTTTGTAAGGTTGCTTTAAACTTGATTATTTTCACTTGTTGTAAAGCATGAGTTGTCAAACTTTATATAATACATCATATGATATAATTAATTACCGAAATTTATGAAATAAATAAAAATGAATGAGATAGTTTCAGTTCATAATGCAGAATTCCCCCTCAATATTGTGTACCACCAAATGTTTATTATTTATTTAAATCTCATTCTAACACAACTGTTCACATAAAATTACATAAAACAAATTAAAGAAGAGTATATGACCATTCTACGAAAAAGAATCATATAAGACTATACTTAACCCTTTACCCCATAAGGCATTTCTGTGGTATCTCTACTTGAAGCTAAATAACAGCAAGGATGAAACCGTTTTTCTGTGTATAGGACACCTTTTGATAGCATAGAAAACATTGTGGCAAAAGGTGAAATTGCTCGTTACGAGCAATTTCATCTTTTGCCACAATGTTTTCCAAAGGCTCCTACAAGCAATGCGTAGAAATGAGTATCTGTGGGGTAAAGGGCTAATGTTCCATGTTCTCTGCATGCAAAGTTATCGTCGGCAAACTATACTTTACAAGGACATTGTACCCTGTGCGCAACGCAGGTGTGTGAATGTATGTAAATACATATTAACCTTTAGGCTGGTGAGCGCGACTCAAGGACCTTTTGCGAACAGTGTAATAAAGATCAGACGGCATGCAACGCACAGTCTGATCTTAGATCTACACTGTCCGATAGGGATATTTTCTTTTCTTCCCACCCGCCACAAAAAAAAATCTTAAACAGAATCATTTGGGTTTTTATTGTCGGCTTAAAAATTTCATATCGCTGATTTAGCAGGTAAAGGATTAGACATCAAGCTGTCCATCCTTGCTTCAAATGACCCACAACTATCTCCCTAGACACACCCATGTAATGAGGTAATGATAGACTATCTCTAAAGGGCGTTAAAATGGTGCGCGTTTCAGCCGTAATTACCTGTTATAGTCAATCCCCAATTTCAAGGCAAACGTCAAATTGATCCCAGTAAGGAACATAGGGAGAAGACGCAGACTCTTCTAATTTGTTTGTGTTTGAATTTGACGCCGTTTTAAGAGTTCATGCCATATCACATCGGCCAGTGCACCAACGCATAATTTATGTTTCCTGGCTTGCTCACACCAGCACTGAGACAACTTGCTCTCCAAGTTACTAAATATTTTCTCACATTTATCGGAGGTGAGAGGCGAAAATTGCCAGAAACAAACCACAATGGTTATCCAAACCGTAACCACCTGGTCATGAGTCAGATATGCTGACCACTGAGATACCCGGGTGGGAGAGCATTTTCTAAACTTTTTTTTTTGATGTTGCGACAAAAAATGAAAAAAAAGATGAACGTCATTTTTTATTAGTCTGTCTAGCCTACGTAGATTTAAAAACAATTCTATTGTATCAGCAGGTTTTCTATTTTTGATGTTATTGTTGTTAAGATGGTGTTTTGTGCTTTAAACAGTATCTTAAGGCCCATTAGCGGTCAAGAGTAAATACTTCAGTCTTTAAAAGTAGGCAGCTCTAGTCCATATCATTTAACAATATGGGTTTTTATTACAAACCTGAAACTGTTACAGAACGCACATAAAACAACTCCATGTAGTCGCTGCTGAAAAAACGGCCCTCAAAACCAGGGCCCGTATTCACCAACCATTCTTAAGAACGTTCTTAATCTTATTCTCCAGAATTTTCTACATTTGTAGGTAACGCAACTTCTGATTGGCTAAACCATTTGGTTTAGACAATCAGAAGTTGTGTTACTTACAAAATGTAGAAAACCTTGGAGAATTTGACTAAGAATATTCTCAAGAATGGTTGATAAATACGGGCCCAAAGTGAAATTCGGCAACAGTAACTCTCGATCTACTACAAGAACGTGTATGTCTACAGTTACAGGGACATTTCTGTAAAACTCTCAACGGGGTCGTCAAGCATTTTGCGTTCTATGGAGCATTGCTCTTTATCATAAGTACCGCAACCTCTGCAAATCGAGTAAACTCAGCGGAGAGTTGTTAATTGACTTCACAGAATACACGAAAGACAACGTGTATAATATACGATTTCCCTGTCTATTTGAATTATCTTTAAAACTCTACAAAAACCTGATTTCATCTCATAACGGCAAGTTTTGGATAAAAGGAAGCAAGAACGAATGCACAATCTATCTTTATTCGGTCTGATCTTAGGGTACTGGGGGCTATTTTTTTCCACTTGTCAATTCATGGACGTACATTCCACCACCCATTTCTTATAGTTACGCCTGAGTTTAAAAAAGAACAACTGAACGTTTTTAAAACACTGCCTTTGATAGATAAAATGTAGAAAAATAACACTTTTATAAATTAAAACGTTTTCATCAATATCAACCGTAAATATACAGTATGCCAACTTTGATATCATCTAAATGTAACCGTAAATTTGAAACATACTGTTTACAGTCACGTTATTATTGGAGATGACTCTTAAGATGTGTCGTAGTGTTTGTTTTGAGCAAATAAAACACCAAATGTCACCACATCTAATCGATCAGTCATTTCATCCCTCAGTTTGAACAAAAAAGTTAGGCCAAATCATAACTTTAATCACTCTTACAGTTAGTGTGGACCTAGATCAGTTTAGTCCCAAGCCCGGGTCTGTATCTGTATTCCTAAGAACATTCTCTGTCTTATCCTCGTTAAACTTTTTGTAAGCAACACAACGTTTGATTGGCTAAACCAAATGGTTTAGCCAATCAGACCTTGTATTACTTTCAAATTTAGGAAATATTGGCGAATATTATAAAGAATGTTTTTGCGAATGGTTGATAAATATGGACCCTGATCTTTGGACTACCAGCTTCCGATTTTATTTATTCCCTTGCAAAGACAGATGGATACTTAGTTCTTCTTTTGACCAGATTTAAGATGGTTGGAATTGTCCGAAGGATTTCTATTTTGAACAGCAACAGTCTGAAATTCATTCTTAATACCATCAGAGTGTTTAAATTTGAAAAAAAAATAATTAATTCTCAGGACAGAGTTTCCATGAACCGACCTCTTCATGTTTGCTAGCTATGCTACCCAAATATCGAAAATTTTCAGGTCTTGAAACTCATTGGTCGCTACATTTTCCCCGTTTCGGCCATTTTTTGTTTTATTTATCCGAGGAATGATAACAGTCACTGAGAAGGGATTAATTCCTCTCTCTCTCTCTCTCACTGCTCAACATTATTTCGATCTCGTCAGTATGGGGAAGGAGAAACTGGCTTGGACACACTGTGCTTAAGAATTGGGAAAAGCGATATACCGGTAACTACGTTTGAAACGGAGTTAAACATTGTCTTGTTAATTAAATAAATTATTGTAATCAATGACTTTCTGCAGGTGACCTTTTTTACCCGTATAACTACCCCCACCTTTTGTTCCATTAGCCAAATACTTTTACAAATACGCTGTTTTTTTTCTTTGTTTAAGTTATGTGCTTCGAGACATCTCCGATTATTTTATGTTTTCTAGTTGTTTCCTACTGTTTATTATCGACATGTTTTATATTTACATATACCCATTCCATCGTGCCAGACATAACAAATAGTCCTCCGCGTATCAGTCAGGCTTCCCTTGTAATAGAAATTGATTTCTTCTCGTATTGCCTTTATTCCTCATTTGGAATTTTATGCAATATATTTTAATAATCTCCCATTCATGTGTATTGCAACCTTTACCCTTTCAGTGTGAAAGGCGTAAACATCTAGGCTTTTGCGGACATTTTATGTCAAGATCAGACTAGACAGAACGTGGAGTCCTGCCTTCTATCTTACCTTTGTCTGTTCTTATTTCAGCTTATTAAAACGTATTATTGAAAACTGTCTGTGTTTCAAAGGATTGTCTTTATAATAGTCGAAAAGGGTTAAGTATCTATCAATGTTGCTGACAGAGTTAACGTAATTTGCAATGAAAGAAAATATATATCAGCACTGTATTGTGTTTGATAAATCAAAATGGTCGTCCGCACTGTCTTACTTTGATCAGCGATTT
The DNA here is from genome assembly GCA_943736015.1 of Tridacna crocea. Classification (NCBI taxonomy): domain Eukaryota; kingdom Metazoa; phylum Mollusca; class Bivalvia; order Cardiida; family Cardiidae; genus Tridacna; species Tridacna crocea. Next base: position 17,253,882 of record OX031070.1, read on the forward strand.
TTTTACTCCACGATAGGTTTAATTCTGTTTAAGCTAGCCGATCCATATTAGACCAATAATAGTATCATGTACATCTTTAGCGTGATAAAAACCAAGCAAGTGGTCCTATTTACCACACACTCAGAATTGTATCCATTGTCTCATTCTAAAAGTGTTTCGATTTCTCAAAGTAACAAAACGTCTTATTGGCTAACTACATCAGACTGTGTAGCCAATCAGAAAGACTATTACTTTCTTAATATAGAAGCAGACTACTTAAGCTGAGGAATACGAACTCTGGCCTTCGGTATTCTCAGTGCTTTGGTTCCAGATGTTCTGGGACATCTTTTGGCTTGATCATTTACAGAATTCAATCTGAAGTTATATAATACAGAATTACATGTATCATTCTACCACACTGAAAATCACGACACTACCTTTTTTGCACACTAAGGTGCAACTTTCTACTCTGTACTCTGTACTCCAAGTGCTTGGATTTCCGAGATGTTATTGCGTTTTTCGGAGCATACAATGAAACTTTTCAAGAATACTACCGCAAGTATCCTGTGGCGAAACACACAAGACTCGTGGTTTATCACGCTCCACCCTGACGGACATCTTGTACTCTGACGAAAACTCAATCTGCTGGATATGTATTTATGAACGTTCCTAACTGTACTTTCAGTGCTTTGATTTCAGAGATGATATAGAGATTTCCGGAACATACAATAAATCTTTTCAAGAATTCCACCAAAAGTATCCTGTGGCGAAACATACAAGACTCGTATGTTATCACGTTCCACCCTGACGGACACCCAAACCGCTGGATTTGTACGGGAATCTCGTTCCAGGAGTTCTACCTTGTGTATATTTCAGCTGTATATTGTTTATCGATAGAATTCTGTCGAGAACACGATTTATAATGATTTAAATGCTGCAAGGAATTTGTTTTTTGTTATACCCTCGTTTTGCTCTTCCGCCGTTGATAATTGACTTGAACGTTTTATATCAGTTGTGTAGACCTAGTCTTGAATATTCAATATTTTCTTTTACCCTGGCACTTATCTTGCTAAATATCTGAGATGAAACGTTCAAGTCGATAGGGAAAAAAATCAAATCCTTTTAAATTAAATAAAATATAAGTATCTGAAAAAAAATGCATATTCGTTATTACTGTCTTTAATTAATCAATTTATTTATGTATTCATCTATTTATCTTTTTTTCATTATTTTTATCATTGTTGTTGTTGTAAATGGTAGGAACAGTTTATCATTGTTATTATTATAGGTAGTAGCATCGGTAGTAGTATTCATGATACGATATATGAGATTTTTATTTATCTATTTATCTATTATTATTATTGTCATTGTTGTTGTTGTTGTAAATAGTAGGAACAGTTTATCATTGTTATCATTATAGGTAGTAGCAGTGGTAGTAGTATTCATGATACGATATATGAGATTTTTATTTATCTATTTATCTATTATTATTATTATTATCATTGTTGTTGTTGTTGTAAATAGTAGGAACAGGTTATCATTGTTATCATTATAGGTAGTAGCAGCGGTAGTAGTATTCATGACACGATATATGAGATTTTTATTTATCTATTATTATTATTATTATCATTGTTGTTGTTGTTGTAAATGGTAGGAACAGGTTATCATTGTTATTATTATAGGCAGTAGCAGCGGTAGTAGTATTCATGATACGATATATGAGATTTTTATTTATCTATTTATCTATTATTATTATTATCATTGTTGTTGTTGTTGTTGTAAATGATAGGAAAAGTTTATCATTGTTATAGTCATTAATATAAGTAGTAGCAGCAGTAGTAATATTCATGATACTATATATATGAGATTTTTATTTATTTGTTTATTCATTATTATCAATGTTGTTGTTGTTGTAAATGGTAGGAACAGTTTATAATTGTTATTGTCATTATTATAAGTAGTAGCAGCAGTAATGGTATTCATGATACGATATATGAGTTCAAGAAGCAAAGCGAGATTTGCTTTTTTCACATCTGTAAACGGGCACAAAAGCCATTAATCATCGTCAAAACAGTGTTCAACACATCGCTTCCCGTGAAAGTATGTAGAAGTTACCTCTGCATGTGTATTAACCCTTTACACAATTTATAATTCAGTTTTAATCCCGACTTTTGACGCCCCTGAGAAAGAAGCCTTTAGAAAAGATTGTGGGAAAAGGAGAAAATGCTGGTTACCAGCATTTTCTCCTTTTCCAACAATTTTTTCATAAAGACTTCTTTTCTTGGGGCGTCAAAACTCGTCACTGTGTGGTAAAGGGTTAAAACTTTCAATCCGATGGTAAGAACCAAAAATATGTTATTTTCATAGATAATGTAGGGTTCTCATTTTCGGACAGTGTAGAATAAAGATCAGACTGCACGTTCTGTGCAGTCTGATCTTAATGTACACTGTCCGCAACAGGTCCTTAAGTCGTGCTTAGTAGCTTATGAATTAATATCAACTTCGTGATGCGAATTAATGTTGGTTTTTTTTTTCTAAAAAAAAAATCCATGCTAAATCAGGTACCGGAAATAAAACATGAAACTTACATCGACAGTTGTTACTTCAAGTTCCGGTGTGTGCATTTGATATGACACTATATCAACAAAGCGAGGTATATCAAATTATCATAAAATAAAACATTGATTAAAAAGTTGTACAATTGTACACATAAAAAAATGATGTTTATCTTTTTTTCTATTCCTCAAAAACCCTGAAAAATAAATACCGGTAAAAACAGAATGGAACTTACATCGACAGTTGTTTCAAGTTTCGCTGTGTGCATTTGATATGACACTATATCAATAAAGCGGGGTACATGTATATCATATTATCATAAAACAAAATTTTGAATTAAAAAAAGATACAAACACATTTTTAAAAAAATCATGGTTTATCTCGATTTCTTCGCTCCCATTTTGATTTTGTTGTTGTTTTTTGTCAAGTTTCGGTAGACTGATCATGTTTTAAGAAAATGAAAGTATCGAAAGAAAATGTAAAATATTAAGAGTTATTGCGAGCTTTCTCAATATTTTCAAATTCATATATTCATTATAGTATTTTATTATAGTTTTTCAAGTCATAATTCTTAAAGGAGAAGCACTTGAATGATTGATTGATCGATTTATTGGCATTTAACGTCGTTTTAAATGTTACTTCAGTAATATCGTGCAGTGGTCTCCGCTGCACCTATCCATGTATCCCTGGAGTCTCTTTTACCATTGCAATTTTTTTCCAAGCCAATGGCTGCTTTCCCACATAAACATCGTCGAGACAATGGTCAGCGGTGACAGAGGAGTGATTCCTGTCGCAATGACTATCACTTTTCCTCAGGAAGAAATTGGCCGAGTTAGGGGTTGTGGCCAGGAGCCGAAACCTGGACCCGTGCTCTCAAATCCTGCACACTACTGACTTCAGCTAACGGGGCTCGACGAGAAGCACTTGAAAGAAACAAAACTAGCTTTGTCCGAATCGTAAAGAAATTATAGAGGTGCAAAAAAGCAATTCCTCTTATTCACGCGATGATTTCTTTTTTTTATTTCTGTCGACAGTTGTGGTCGTAAAGGGATGCACAGATAATTCAATAATAGCAAAAGGTTTCGGTCCAGGTCGGCCTGCTGACCTAGTCGGTACTTTTTGCAGATGCATAAAGCCCCCTTTCTCACAGAGCATAGCTCATACCGTTATATCTTATATCAATACAATAGGCCCAACTCTCAAGTTAGAGAGTAACGTAAATGCCCTTAAAGAATGCTGCATATTCAGGTATATATTACACTAAAACTCGGATACTCCTTTCAAAAACGCATTGACCTAAATAAACTGTAAACAGCCCCCTCCCACAGACTCATTTGCATTGATTTGAAACTGTCCCTTTCGTGTTAACATATTTAGCGTTTTACAGTTTTTGCCTTTAATCCGTTTTCCGCCCGAAAATAAGTACAGTATGAAAACTCACGGTCGGATTAATATCTTGATACAATTTACTTCGTAAAGCATTAATGTTTATACTTCATGTGAAATACCGCACTTCATATTTCTCTTCATTAATTCAAACATGATTTGAGAAGAAGTATTCGACTATAACCGAATCACGGCGACGTTTTGGACAGTCTTCAACGAACCATGGCAACCCTTTGCCTGCTGGGTTTAACTAAACGCCATCTTTTTTTTTTAAACAATTTAGATTCAAGATCGATCTAAATTGAAGGTGTGCAAGTTGTCATGAACCTTGTTGGAATATTCGTTGTAAAATAACTCATAACACAATTGAAATATTAAAAGAAAAATTTCCATCAAGGGAACAAAAATGTCACATTCTATTTAGTATAGCAAGATTAACATGGCGACCAATACTATGTGTTTCCACACATTTTTTTTTTCTTTTCTTTACCTTCGAGTACTAAGTCATTTTCCGCTTGTATTTACATGCACCTCCTCCCCGTGGTTTTAGATGAAAGAAATCTACCTTTATTTTTGTTTCACAGAGCGGTAAGGTCACCAGTTACATTTATAATCGTATTATGAACATTCTGCTTGTTTGTATGGTGGTCAATGCCGTTGTCAACATTCTGTGAGTCATATTAAGAAGTCAAGTGCGCCTACCCATGCGTTCCTGATACTCCTTTCACTTGTCTTTGCATATTACTCTCCCAAAACTACCAACCGCAATGAAGCAAATGGGAAAGCAGAAGCTGTGCAAAAACATCACATGCTACATGCTATCATTTGCTTCACGAATGCGTATTTATTCTGCATCGACACATTATCTTCTGGAGATGATTTTTCGTTTCTCAGCAAACCACTGTTTTAAAATGTTTACGAACGGGAGACGGAACTAGTAACAAGCATTTCCGCCTTTTTCCATATGGTTTCATAACATTTTAAGACCAATTCAATAACTTGGGCCACATTTGATATGCTGCCTACAAACGATTTGATTAAAGACATATCTAAAATTTTGACGACTGTCAAAAATTAAGGAGTTACCGATTAAAGTAAGAAAATTACAATACTGTTTTATAACATAGTTGGTGCACCATGGTCTATGCATTTGCGAAAGGTATGGAACTGGATTAGCCTGTGCAGTCCGCGTAGGCTGACCTATGTCAATACGTTTTTTCCTCTGATAACTTTTTCTGCAGGTCAAACGATAATTCAACTGCATAATTCAGCCGCTTTGTAAATAGAGCTGGTTTATTGTGTAATCATTCACTAAGTTACATAAAGCATTAAAAAGGTGCATTAAATCCCTCCTTATCAGAGAGATTAAATTTGATAAAATATTATGAACTACTTACTTGTATAACTCTCATGTTTAATCCAGTTTCTGTGGCTAGTTGTTCCCGAATATGACGGGTCGGTTTTGGAGTCGCGTTAAACGCAGCCTTCAAAATTTCCAGTTGCTTTGCTTTTATCGTTGTCCGAGGCCCTCGGCGCTTACTTCCGGGCCCAGAATGGTTCCCGTTTTGATCATTTTGGTCATCATTATCGTTTATATCGCCACACGACACATTATCATTGATATCTACACTTTCGTCACTCCCTGGACCGGAAGTTGTACTACAGTTCATGTTTATATCCGGGCTAGGCGGTGACGTAGGAAGTGCGTCACAAAGACCATTTTCTAGTTTCATTTGAATTTGATCAGTCGGGTGAACTGGTTCCATTTTTATCGGAGAAGGACATTCACCTCTGAGTTTTGAATCGTAATTGTCATTTAGGGTGTTTGACATTCCTAATGAGTGCTTTGGATGCATTAATACTTCACTTTTTACATTATCTGTGCAGGATTTTGGTTCTGTTTTTAATAAACTATGGGATTTATCGTCACAAAAGAGATCTTTATCACTAACAGTGTCCTGACTATCTAGAGTACTGTCAAAGTCCATGCCATCATCGTCAACATCTGACCCTGAAAAGGTAAAAGTATTTTTTTAAATCTTTACTGTAGATGACAACTTTTTTAGTTCTTGTAAATCGGATTGTTCGGAAGACGAGTCCTTCCGATATCGGATAGTCCGGATGACGAGTCCTTCCGATATAGGTTCAGGCAAGATTATGGATAGGGCATCCTAATGGGGCTCGTGTAACATCGCCATTTATCTCCAAAACCATGTGGATTCGGCTTATACTCGGGTAATCCGTAATCGAAAACAGGCGTCAATGGGCCGATCGATTACGGATTAGCCGAGTCCTAGCGGAATCCGTACCTTTTTTTGGCGATAACAGACGATGTTACAACATTGCATTAGGGTTCTCATTCTTATATCTTTACTAAACGACAAAATTCTAGGCAGGTCCAACTTAATAGCATTCGTAGACGACATCTCAAATGCTGCACGAGATTATGAAATATGCCTTTAACCCATTATCACACAATCCCTACTTTTGACGCCCCTGAGAAAGAAGCCTTTAGAAAACATTATGGGAAAAGGAGAAAATGCATTTTCTCCTTTTCCCACAATGTTTTCTACCCTTCACAAAACAAATTTCAATTTTTTGGTCTCTTTTATTTTGTCCTCTGCAAATGCTTTCAATTTGGACCAGTCTAAAATATTGTCGTTTGGTAAAGGGTTAAAAGGGTAAAAACATGGTGGGCTAAGAGATAATGCCGGTACAAGCATTTTCTTTTTGCCCACAATGTTTTTTTTGTGTGTGTGGGGGGGGGGGTCTTCAAAACTTGGGATTGTGTGGAAAAGGCTATGATGTCTCAGATCTTTTTCGCCAATTACAGCAATTACAGATATATTTATACCAAAATAGACATCATAAAACAACAAAAACAACAGAACGTATATAAAAAAAAAATAAAACATAGAAACACTTATTTCAAAACAAATTATGAAAAAATATTTAATCATTAAAACGCTACTATAGGCAATTAAACGACCATTTCTTGCTATTTTTGAAGTCCCGATTTTAAAGCCGTTTTAACAATACAGAAATCTTTAATGCAGATAGAACAGGGTATAGATCCTACTGCGCGTTTTATACAACCTAATCTTGATCTAAATTTTCACAAAAAGGCCTAAAGTTGTGCTTTAGAAGTGAGAGTTGAAGTTAAAAACTCCAAGAAAAAAAAATGTTAAAAAACGAATCATTATAACGTAAATGTAACGTTAGGCGTACAAGTATTGATAAATAATGAACCGTTTCGTTTCGCTCATGGTTCAGTATCACTCAGGGTATTTTAAATATATAACAATTTCTGGTACGAAGGATACAAAGGAGAACTATTTACAGGAAAGGAATAAGGAAATTACATTAAAGGAAAGTAGAAAGTTCCTTGTAGAAAGACTTAATGAAATGGGCGTAGAAGCGTATCTTTGTGGAAATCGGTTAATGCAGTTATTAAGATAACATAAAAAACAAAAGTAGACTTAAATTTTGTGTGGATTTTTGTACGCTTGTTTACAATATTCGTGTGGGTTGCACCACAGTTACCGTTAAGATGGCTTAAAAAGATTTTCTTTCCTTTTTTTGAGGAAGTCTAGTTCGGTTGCATATGCCAGTTCGCACGTATCATAATACATATGAGCAATGCTCTGCCAAAAGAGGGTTTATGCATTTCCGTGATGAATTGTACCGAGCTAGCCTTTACAAAATTAGGAATGCTCTGTTAGAAAAGAGTTTATGCATTTCGGTGATGAATTGTACCGAGCCAGCCTTCACATAATGAGGGATGCTCTGTTAACTCTTACCACACGAGAAAATTTTAGACTGGTCCAAACTGAAAGCATTTGAAGACGACAAAATAAAGGTGACTGAAAAATTGAAATTTGTTCTGGGAAGGGTAGAAAACACTGTGGGAAAAGGAGAAAATGCTGGTTACCAGCATTTTCTCCTTTTCCCACAGTGTTTTCAAAAGGCTTCTTTCTCAGGAACGTCAAAAGTAGGTATTGTGTGGTAATGGGTTAAAAGACGGTTTATGCGTATCCAAACAACTATCTGAACCATGAGGTATACTAGTCCTTTGACATGCATACAGTTTTTAACCCTTTCGGAGACAAGGCTAATCATTTGAGCCACATTTTATTAGTCGTCTATAACACACTTCACTTTTTCAGGAATCTCAACTGTGACATATAGAGATGAGTAAGATTGCTTCCTAAATACAGGTGGACCACAATGACATGTTTCACTGCATTTATTGCCCCTGGCTTGGACAGAGTATTGCTTGGTAAATCGGGATCATTTTCTTCGCCTTTACTTAGGAATTTTAATAAATCATGTTTGTATTGAATCCAAGGTCTGTTGCACCAACCATTTTTAAGGACATTCTTCGTGTTATTCTCTAGATCTTTCTAAATTCAAAAGTAGCGCAACTTCTGATAAGCTTAACCAAAAGGTTTAGCCAATCAGATGGTGTGTTACTTTCTAAATCCGAAATTAGACCAAGAAGATTGTTAAGAAAGGGATGAATACGGACCCAGAACGTAAAATCTGAAGAGGACAAAAATGTCAAAGTTTAAACAATTTTCTAAATTAGATCGTAAGACAACTTCTGACTGGCTGCAAGCATTCTTAAGAGTAATTCGTGAATGCATATCCTGAACGCAAAATTTGAAGAGGACAAATGGATCAAATTTTGAAGAATTTTCTGTATTTAAAAGTAACAGAAATTCTGATAGGCTAAACCAAGATGGTTTAGCCAATCAGAGTTTGTGTTACTTTCCAAATCTAAAAGTAGACCAAGAACGTTCTTCAGAATGCTTGATGAATACGACCCAGACCGTAAAATTTTGAAAAGGGCAAAAAGGTCACATTTCAAAATCCTTTTCATCTCGAGACTGATCGCGGAATTTCAAACAAATCTAAACAATTTACGTAATACTGAGCAAAAGAATTGTTTATCATAACATTTTATTGGCTTTTCTTTTTGGCACCATTCCACTGACATTTCGCATATTTGTTTTTGCAATTCAGTAACTAGATATGATTTATTCAATAGATCGAAGACGGAAAACAAGAATAGCAAACAAACATGAAAAATGAATATCAAACATCAGCAAGTCAATGATCAGTCGAGACTTAGATATATATAACGTCGTTTTCAACAGTTCACCAGTGTTGTTAACGGCTACCAGTGCGTCTTTTCATGTGTATCTACGTTTATCTTTAAGGATTGACGGACGTGATTATTTTCCTCGCCTATATTACAATAAGTTTTAATAAATCATGTTTGTATTGAATCCAACGTCCGATGCACCAATCAATTTTAAGGACAAGGATCTACGAGCAGACTGCATCTTTTTCCAGTCTCGGTACCCAAATATATATTGTTACAGGAGACCACTCCTTCATGCATGGCTTTGTCCATATTTAAATACAACTGCATTGGAGAGATATCTCTTTCGCTCTTTAAAGGGCAAATCAACAAGTTTCTGATATGATTGATTTTGAAATCTACATCTATCAAATGGCAACCTGGTAATATTGTAATTTGAAAAAAAAATTAGTAAAAGTACTTTTTTTCAATTTATATTTTTGCTTATTAGTTTTTCTTGCATCGCTTACCTCCCTTACTTATTGTAGCGCACCTTGATCTGTGACGTCATAGGAGCGTTTGTTTCAATATGGACCTTGTTTCAGATAGTGAAATGAGCGATATTTAAGACGAAGGAATACATGATTCTAGGCCGGTAAGGCCGTACATGTACCATCAAGTTTTTAATGAAACTTAATAGTTTCTGATGATGAGAATGAAAGTAAAAATTCGCCCACCAATGGCGAAAATAACGATGTTATGCCGGACTTTTGAACAGCGTGATGAGTATCACGCCTACATGTATTAGGCTACGGGGCAAACGTCGCTTACAGAAATATTATTCGATACATGATAAAATTAAGTGTATGGCATAAGCTTTGTTTGACTTGAAGTATTTTCAGTAGATTTACGGGTGGCATTAATAATATTAATAATAAAAAAGACGGTTTCAAGACAGTTCCACGACTACACAGTTCCCTGACACTTTTAAAGACATTTCTCCTACACTTTAGTTTCATGTCAAATAACCGATTTCTTGACTTTTACGATTGATAATTGTGAGATGTTAGTTCTAACTATTTGTTGATGGATTCTATATTTGTACCTTGTAAAGAATTTTGTAAACATTGACAGGTACAAAATTTGTTCTCTCATGGGTGAAGGGTTACACAATAAATCGCAATTTTCGTGAGAATAAGAATAGTTTGAAATGCTGTTAACGAGCGTGAAATTTGAGAAAATAATACGTTCCGAGATCCAGTCATCAAAATTATTCTATATTCTGGTTTGTATCAATTTATCTTTTATCCACAATATGTTCTACTTTTAACTCTTTACCATACGACAAAATATTAAACAGGTCCAAACTGAAATAGCTTGCAGACGACAAAATAAAGTTATATACATGTATTTCAAAAATTGATTTTTTTTTCCAACAGAGTAAAACACTGTGTTAACAGGAGAATATGCTGGTTACTAGGTTACTTTCTACTAGGTAGCTGGTTACTTTCTTACAATGTTTTGAAAAGTCTGCTGTCTTCAGGGTCGTAAAAATTATGGATTGATTGGTAAAGGGTTAAATATAAATCCCACACAATGGGCACAAGTTCTGGTTAAGTTCACAGGGAGCAGTATCCGAATTTGAATTTTGCTTTGAATTTGGTCTGGTCCAAAATTTGCCGTCTGGGAAAGGGTTAAATTGTTACCAAACATCAAATTTATTGACTCAACCGAATTGAAAGCAATTAGAGTCAACAAATTAAATTTAACTCGCATGTTTGTACTTGTTTATGATGGGTAAAAAACATTGTAGAAAAAGGAGAAAATGCTGGTCAGCAACATTTCTCTTTTACCTATAATGTTTTCGAAAGTTTTTTCTATCTTTACAAGGGTCGTAAAAACAAAAGATTTCTCTCAGTAGCCTGTCTAGAAGACAGAGTATGGAGAGGAACAGGGAAATATCCACAAATCAGAATTGTAAAGATACAATTCAAAATTTGTTCAAAATGATAGTAAGTTGTCAAATCATTTTTAAGAGTGAAATGTCGAAGAGAAGAAGTGTACGAGATAAAAGCTGTAACATGGGTTTACTGTCACAAACAAACATTACAGAGTAAAGGGGTGAGATATGCAAATGTTATGTAACCATTTCCTGTATTGTTTCAACTGGCCGGTGATGGATTAACATTTATGACCATGACTAGGGGTAGCCAGATACTGACTTCACCCTTTACCATTCAAACCCTAGGTCTAGTTTCCAATACCCAAAGAAAGAGTGTTTGAAAAACAGTGTGGGAAGAAAAAGATGTTTACTGTTTAACTCTTTACCACACGACAATTTTTTAGACTAATTCAAATTGAAAGCATTTGCAGACAACAAAATAAAGTTGACTGAAAAATTGAAATTTGCTCAGGGAAGGGTAGAAAACACTGTGGGAAAAGGAGAAAATGCTGGTTACCAGCATTTTCTCCTTTTCCCACAATGTTTTCTTTTCCCATAATGTTTTCCATCCTTTCCAAATCAAATTTCATTTCAACTTTTTGATTACCATTTTTTGTCATGTGCAAATTAACCCTTTACCAAACAAGCCCTGGTTTTTACAACCCTGAGATGGAAGCCTTTTTAAAACATTGTGGGAAAAGGAGAGAATGCTGGTAACCAACATTTTCTTCTTATCCTACAATGTTTTCTATCCTGGTGGAAACAAATTTCAATATTTCAGTTAGGTTTACTTTGTTTGCAAATGCTTTTAATTTGGACCATTCTAAAATATTGTTTCTTGGCAAAGGGTTAAATGTTGAAAACATTTGGGGAAAAAAGGGAGAAAACGGCACCAATTTCTACTTTGTCCAGAATGTAGATCTAGAAAAGGATAAAATATTACGAAAAACAATTAAAGGAATTACCGACCTTATGTTTGTTTTTCTTTTTGGAGATTGCCATTGCGGAATGTCTGTCTTATTTCGACTCGGAGTTTCGAACAATGTCGGCACAGCATCAGGTTTTAATTGCAGCCTAATATTCCTATAACCAACTTCTTTTACGAGTTTTGGACTTAATAAGAACTGACTGTCCTCGAAGTGTTTCAAACACAATTTGGAATGAACTGATGGCACAAAATCCTCCGTTACTGTCCGGCCCCGGTTTAAACGTTGAATCCATAGTTTCCTCCTTTTTAATTCCTTCGGAAATTTGAACATGCTAATTCTATGTGTTCCTGATTCGACGATGAAGCCATAGGCTGCACAATTTACCATTTTTTCGGCTGAATTCTATGTTAATACTCAGATATCTGCGTATAATCATCAGCGTCCCTACTTATTTCTACTGACTGTAAACACAGGCTTACGCGACTATGACGTCACACAGGTACGGGAGATAAGCGAATCAGGGGAAGTAAGCCATGCACCATTTTTGGGGCCGTATATCAGCGTGACAATTCGAGCGTGATTTATGGCATGTTACAGAGTGGTATTTATGAAAACTGATGGACACGTGTTTACTAACATCATTTGCAGCTGATTGGAGCAAAAAAACAGTATGGTCAAAAAATCTTAGGATTTGCCCTTTAAACCTCGAAAAACGATATTTGCACGTCATGGGTTTGAATCCCGCAAGAGGCGGTTTGCATTTCAGCTATGCATTTGTTGCGAACTTTCATGTTTGTAAGAATATATAGGCTGTGCTCTAGCGAAAAGAGGTTTAATGCGTGACTGTCAATAAAGTCCATTATGTTTAAAAATCAAATGAATCGTTTTGTAGACCGGTCCATTGACACGCAGAAAAATCAGTGTATGGCAAAAAGTTTCGACTCAGGTCAGCCTGCGCGGACTGCGCAGGCTGACCTGGGTCGATACTTTTTGCAGATGCATTAGGCCACCATTTCACGGATTAAGGCTCATTGATATACTATGAATTAAACATTTTCGGTAAACTCGCCCCCCCCCCCCCCTCAATTTGGGCGCCCACATTACCCGTTTACTTTGGCACATTATTAACATTTCTGTTTTCGCCCAGGTAACAACAATACCGTTGGAACACGCTTCAGGCGCGGTGGGTAGCACTTCATGGTCAAAAGAACAAAGGTATGACAGGCGCGTGCGGGGAATTTTGGCTTCACGAATTGACACCCTGGTGTGTAAAGATGCTAAATCTTGCATTCCTCACATGGGACCATGCCTTCAACATATCTTGCACCTTGCCTTGAAAAGAATTAAGATCCTGTATTGGTTTAACCACACGACAACATTTTGTAGACCCGTCCTAAATTGTCATGTTCATATTAAAAAGGACACTTGAAGAAAACAAATCAATTATTGCTTTAATTATTATTATTATTAATGTTATTATTGCCATTATACCAGTATCACTGCTGTTATCATCACTATCATCACTTTTATTATAATACCCCGCAAAAGGAATGCTCAGCCTGTCTGTCCGTGTGTCCGTCCGTGTTTCCGTCTGTGTACAAAAAACTTACAATTGCCTGTTTCTTTCGAAGCGCTGGCGGGGGTATTAATTCACATTCAGTGACACCTCTAGTTACTACTCTTATATCATCATCATTATCATCATCATCATCACCATCATAATAATTATTATTATTATTGTCATCATCATGATCGTTGATCATCATCATCATTATTGTTGTTATTGTTGGTAGTAGCAGTAGGGGTAATATAAGTGTTGTTTTAAAATGAATATCATGAGAATTACGGTTGAAAGGAGATAAGAAATTTCAGTGGCTAGTTCCATAAAGACATGTATGTACCGTACTCTTTCCTCGCATATTTTTTTTCGGTGGGGGCGGGGGGGGGGGGGGGGCATACTATATGAGTCACACTCTTATCTCTACAACACAATGACACCAGCATTTTCTCGTTTTCCCGCACTGTTTTCAATCCTATTTATGACAGAAACTACCATTTGAGTTGCATTTTAAATTGCTGACCTTAAAAAATTGCAGTGTGGTTCAGTCCAAAATTTCGTCGTGTGCTGAAGGGTTAGTATATCTCTGAAATGTTTGAAACCAGGCAAGTCATCACAAGGTCATGGACCTACAAAAACCACTTTGTGTACTAACGGACTAAATCATGAGATAGAACGGTCTTCGACATGCATAAAATTAACCAATATCAAAAATTTTCGGTCCAGGCCAGCCTGCGCGATCCGCGCAGGCTGGCCTGGACCGAAACTTTTTGCGGATGCATTAAGCCCCCTTCTCACATAACGTGGTTTATTATTATGTAAATATTCATCGATATTTGCAAGTTTCTAAACTTCAACATCTGTTTGCCCATTTAAATACCATAAACTGCATTACGATCTTAAACCTGCCTTTGATTCCAGTAAGAATTGAACATTATTAAACCACAAAAAGAGAAATAGGTCAGCTTCATGCATACTTTGACCCGGAGGGCACTATTTAATTCCTTAGCCTGCTGAATATGTTGAATTATACTTTCCAAGCAAGTTGTAAAAACTCCCATATTTTGCCATTTCAATATCATTTTTTGGCGGGGAGGGGGATATGTCTTCAGCGGACAGTATAAATCCAAGAGAACACTGCATGTTTTGTGCAGTCTGATCTTGATCTGCATTGACCACAAATGTGCACTGAGTCGAATGCAGGAGCGTAAGGATTAAAACATGAAACAAAAATGTTCAGTCAGTTACATAAATATTGAGAAGCCGTATCAACATTTAGTTCTATATACTATATTGTTTCTAAATTCTACGAGTAGCTATCTGATTGGTAGCTCTAGACGGAATTTAGATTTTGGATTGTTAAAAAGAATAAAAAATAAATGAGTTCTAGTTAAAGATACAATTACACCCATTTTCAACCAGCTTTTAACTTCTTTCATCTTTATTTTTTGAAAATTTAATCTTTCTTGTATTGTTGTGCCAAATTTTAACCCTGACTAAAATAAGCGGACGGTATGGATCTAAGATCTTGATCTGATCTTGATCTATACAGTCCGCAAATACCCCTACTATTGTCGCTTTTAGCTCTGAAAGATTTAACATACCCCACCCCCAATATATCGTTTAAAAAATTACGAGAATTAGTAACTCTACAACTTTCCGACTCTTTAACGATAACAGACATCGTAATAACTAACCGATACATCAACTCAGAGTACTGCTTCAAGTAACGACAGATCTGCAAAAGATACTCGAAGTTCCTAGGGGACGAATACGCAAGGTCAAAGATGAAGAAGATGAGGCATTAACGGTAATCCTTCCTTCTGTCGCATGAATGCCGAATTCATCCTAATGAAGGACCAATCGCGCATGAATATGGAAATGAGGCTCAGAGATAAATTCGCCGGATCAAGTAGTTCTCTCAAATGCGGCAAAACATTGACGTTCCTCGTACGGCCATGTGCTCATTTATAGCCATTTCCAGATTTTATGCAAATATTCATTTCATGTAATTCAAAGTGCGTAAAAACCAGAGGCTATATCTGTGAACACCGAGAAAATGCAACAGTCCGAACATGTGATATTTCGAATATATAGTTCCATTCGAAATACAAGCCAATCAAAACTCGTGACTGTTGCAGTATTTTTCATGGGGTGAGACTAATGATCATGGATTGTACTTTGAAGTTTTCAAGTAATTCTATTTCAACTAAAAACACTGTGTTACCGGAGCTATTTATTTATTTATTTATTTATTTACTAAACGTCCTATGACTTACACTACAGAACGATATACAAGGTACAAAAATCAGAAAATTAATGTCTAGGGCCAAATTTATGTATCTATAAAGCCTTATAGACTTTTCAGTCAAAGCAATGGGTAACGAGAAATAGTCTAGGCCCATATATCGGTAAATAATAGTTTCAAAACAGATAACCATATCTTTATTTTCTTCGCCTGTTAAAACTTACATTCGAGCATGCGCACTGGCACATTTAGTTCATACAGTGCAATTAAAAATAAATTTGTATGGTCTGGCCTTTATAAAACATCGCTGTTGCCATTTTCAAAACAGATCACACTCGCTTTGCAGTTTATGCTTGTTTCCAAATCAGGAATAGAACAATATTTAGAAAAAAAGCTAGTACGTGGCCTTTAGTTTTTTCATACACAAAACAATCATAAGTAAAACTTGTTTTTCTACTAAAAAAAAAATCAGATGTCTCCCTCTTTTTTTGGTGTCAGAAGTACTAAAGGACGAATACTCAATTTCAAAGATGAAAATTGCGTCTTGCAAACCTTCAATATATGAATAATATATGTGCGATTTTTCAATACAATTGAAGGAAAACTGTAGGAGGAGTTTGCGACACAAAATTACTAGTATTATGTACACAAACGGACACATGGGCAGACATACGGACGGACAGACGGAGGGACAGACGAAGGGACACGCCAGACAAGTACGATGACTTTCCTCCATGCAACAATGTCTATCCAGGACAAACTCCAGATCTCACGGGTACCTTACATTATATGATGCCACCAATTCATCGGGGTACCCCGCCTAAGATGGAACCAAGCATGATGACGTTACGTGGTGGTATTCTATATTCTAGGGACGCACGGGGAAAAGCACAATATCTCCCTACCCAGACTAGTGAAGACATAATTATGAGGGGTAATCTGCTTTTGGAGAAAAGAAGGTTTAAGTGTAGTGAGCAAGTTGTCGAACGATATGGTATCCAAACCGGCTGAACTACGTGAAAGAATTGTCGTTGAAATACAGAAAATTCACAAATAGCAAAATTGTCAACCAATGGTCAGCCTGCGCGGACTGCGCAGGCTGACATGAATCAACATTTTTTTTTTTCAGATGCATCAATCCATTTTTCTCACAAAGCACAGTTCATTTTAAAATGAACTTTGGTCCACTTTCGTGACACGCAACATACGGGTAACTCTAATGTTCAAAAACGCCACGGGCGGTTTCCGGTTGTTACATCCGATCCACTGAGAGTCTTGACGTGTTTACGGTTGTCGCGAAATGGAAAATTAGTTGTTACGACACAGTGGCTGAAACTGACAGGAACTGCTACAAGAAGATGACGGTCGTAATACCCTTCGTACCCTTCGTACAATTACATTTCGTGCTTTTCACAGTAATGCCCATAATGGTGTGATTTAACTTCCAATGCATTAAACCTACACCTTCGTATAACTTCGGCTGCTATTGGGCATTTAACCCATTACCACACACTCCCTACTTCTGACGACCCTGAGAAAGAGGTCTTTAGAAAACATTGTGGGAAAAGGAGAAAATGCTGGTAACCAGCATTTTCTCCTGTTCCCACAATGTTTTCTACTCTTCTCAAAATAAATTTTAAATTTTCAGTCACTTTTAATTTGTTGTTTGCAAATGCTTTCGATTTGGACAAGTCTAAAATATTGTCGTTTGGTAATGATTTAAATAATTATGCAGAACAGGCCTAGCGTTGTAGAAACATGCTTTTCGCCGTACAATTTTACAGTAACTTATCTGGTGCCAAAAGGACAATTTCACGGTGCATGGATTTAGCCCTTCACCCAACATTCCAGTAATTTACAAGTCTGAGCCAAGGGTTTAGAAAGCATTTTTTTACTAAGAGAAAAATGCTAGTAACCAGCACTTCTTCTTTTTCTCACAATGTTTTCGGTCTTGAAACCGTGTAAAATTTCACCATTAGCTAGTTTAATTTGTCGTCCGCAATAGCAATGAATCGGGAAGCGTCTAAAATTTTATCGTTTGGTAAAGAGTTAACGAACGTTTGATAGATGATCGGGCACGAAACATTTTATTGGCTGTACGTACATGCCCTGTTTTGACACCCCGTTAATGAGACACCCTGGTCCCTTCAGTGCCCAACTCTATGAAAGTATATTTCTTTTTAAGTTTTGGTAACATTATTTTGATTTTTCTAATGCAAATGCTTTCAATCTAGACACACTTCGATTTTCATGGGAATGTCCTTGGGCAAGACACTTCAGAGCCCTTGCTTATATATAGTGCTGGTTAGACCCAGGAAATACATGAATTTCTGAGCTGTTGTCTTAATATGGCTGAGCTGTTGTCGTGATATAACTGAAGTGCTGTGGAAAGCGGTTTAAAACACCTTTCAATCAGTTTGGACAGGGCATATTTCTGTCGTTTGAAAATAAGGCAACCAAGGGCCTATTTTTTCTCGGCGTAATTTGCCGTAATGAGGCCCGGAAACAGGATATGTAAGATTCCAATGATTGAAAAACTGATCGATAAAACAAGTAAATTTCAAGTTCTTACAGGCTAAAACATTAATAGTCTTAATGTTTCACCCCAGGTGCAGCATCAGTGCATTTTTATTTCCAGCAAAATTATCCATTAAGGAATTCTTTTACTTCTGCCTGTGGTTATCAATAAACATAAAGTCAAAGGAAAAAACATAGGCGGAGGTTGTGTATCCACATAGGGACATGTGTGGAGGGGAATTTTCTTAAAGACTTGTTTCAGTTGTCTCGTTTTTTTTTTCGTATGTCATTGTTAGAATAAAATGAGAAAAAAACAACATTTTCGTTAACTTTTATCAATCATTTAGCGCACTTAGCGCACTAATATATCTTATTTTTAACTATTTATAAAACTTGGCTATAATTATGATATTGATACATCAATTCTGTCTTTTAACCCTGTACCACACAATCCCGACTTTTAACACCCCTGTGAAAGAGGTCTTTTGAAAACTGGAAATTTTAAAGTAAACTTTGAAACAAACCAAAAGCATAGAACTACGATTTACCTTAATCCATGTTGCTCAAAAAAGCCCGTCTACTTTCGCCTATATGGTTATTTTTTTTCCCCCGCAGATAAACTTCATTACTTCGCGTCCGGTTTCGCAGGCCAATTCAGAAGACTGATCTAAATTTCAAATCCCAATTCTATTTGTGTCCCAATAATTATTTTCACCCACCATTCTCAAGAATATTTTCAGTCCTATTCGATAAGATTTTCTAAATTTTGCAAGTAGTACAACTTGTGATTGGCTAAACCAAATGGTTTAGCCAATCACAAGTTGTGTTACTTTCAAAACTAGAAAATACTGAAGAATGAGACTAAGAATGTTTTTAAGAAAGGTTGTTGAATATAGGCCCTTTTCATGATTGGCTGACACAACACATATCAGCCAATCAAAAATAAAATATTGAAACTCAGAGTTCAAATTTATTGGGTGGTACGCCTATTCAAAGACTTCAAATTTCTTGGCAAACGTAATTTTATCAGATATTCTTCATTGATAAAATGGTAGACAGATTTCGAGATAAGCATACGGCGAGAACTTTCCACGTAAATACAACAGCAAACAACGCTAGAGTGCGGCAATTATGCCAACGGAAATAAATCTTACTTCATTTCTTACTTCATTATATTCCGTTTAACCCCTTTGCTCAACACGATCTTGACAGAGAAGATTTTTTTAAAACTTTGTAGAAAAAGGAGAAAATGCTGGTAACCAACATTTTTTCCTTTTTCCAAAATGTTTTCTACCCTAGCAAAGACAGAAAGCATCATTTGAATTACATTTGATTTGTTGTATGCAATACTTTCAGTTTGGTCGAGTCCAGAACTTTGCCCTTAGGCAAAGAGTTACCCCTCTTGCCAGACAGTCTCGTGCTATTTTGACCTTTAAACTGAAGGCTTTTGAAATTATTGCTGGTATACAGAAGGCCATGCTGGTAACCAGCATTTTCTCCTTTTCCAAAAATGTTTTCTACTCTCTGAAAGGTAAGCGTCATCATTTGACCACTAATTTAGCGTCCACTAATTATTACCATATCCACGCACCTGAAGATTTTGTCCCATGGCCTAGAATAAACCTTTGAATGCTATGAAAAAAAAAAACCTTCGTGTTGTTTTCTCGGATATTTCTGTACTTTAACCCTTCACCAAACAATTCCTGTTTTTTTACAACTATGAGATAAAAGCCTTTTGAAAACATTGTGGGAAAAGGAGAAAATGCTGGTTTACCAAACAATCCCTGGTTTTTACGACTCTAAGCCTTTTGAAAACATGGTGGGAAAAGGAGAAAATGCTGGTAACCAGCATTTTCTCCTTTTCCCACAATGTTTCCTACCCTGCTGGAAACAAATTTCAATTTTTGAGTTACGTTCATTTTGTCGTCTGCAAGTGCTTTAAATTTGGACTGGTCTGAAAATTTGTTCTTTGGTAAAGGGTTAAGCCCCAGATTGCTGCCAAAGGAACAAACAGGGTGTTTGAATATTCCTGTAGTGATTCCTACCTCAGGGTCATTGAAGAGAAAACATGCATTCATTATGTACAGGCTTAACCCATTACCACACAATCCCTTATTTTGACGCCCTTGAGAAAGAAGCCTTTAGAAAACATTGTGGGAAAAGGAGAAAATGCTGGTAACCAGCATTTTCTCCTTTTTCCCACAATGTTTTATACCCTTCACAAAACAAATTTCAAAATTTCAGTCACTTTTATTTTGTCGTCTGCAAATGCTTTCAATCATAGCCAACTTTCACGGACATGCCTTATCAGCAGTCTCGCATATCAACAAATCGATTAAAATAATCGATATCATACGTAAAGGTCCGGGAGTTTCCGGAGTTTGGCGATCTTACATCGTGTATACAAGGAATCGATATTAAATAGCCTGCAGCGATAAAAGATAAGAGAAACGTAACATTACGTAATGTTCAGTGGCCTGCTTCGAATTCACAATCCTTGCCAAGACGGTATATCTGTCCTGGCAGGACTTTTTTTTTTTTTCGACTTCAACTTAAACCCTTTGTCTTGTACAGTACAGTGTGGCTCTTGAATATTAGTATCAGACTGCACATAATGCGCACCCTTATTAGACTCAACAGCATATTGGAATAACATCTGATAAAGCGAGATTTTTCTTGAGAAAAAAACACTGAAATTGTTATATTTCAGCTTTATTTGTCGGTTTGTAATTCATTTATCCTCGGATTAAGGGTTAAGTTTTGATTTTCTGAGACATAAACTGATCGGACCTAAAACTGCTCTCGAGAAATGCACTTTTTGTAGTCTGATCCTGAAATCTTATCCGTCCAAATGCACTTTTGCTCACAATGTAGATTTATAACAGGCTGCATAAAACAAGCTGTCTGATCTTGGACCTGATTGATTCTATAAGGCGAAAATTATTTTGGTTGAAAAAATCTTTTATATTTATGGCAAAATCAACAAGTTGAATTCAGCAGAAAATTCGTCGTTTTGAGAATACCAGTTTAACACTACAGCAATCTAACGGACCTGAGAGAAAAGGCTTTAGTACGCTTTGCTGGAAAGGGAGAAAATTTTCTCCTGTTCCTAAAATGTTCTACCTTTTCAACTTATCATTTGAGTTGCATTTAATTTGTTGTCTGCAAATGTTTTTAACTTGGTGGTGTCCAAAATTTCGTCGTTCGGTTTTTTTTTTATGAGAAGATTTGCTTTATGTGGCAGTTACATTACCAATCCGACCCTGAGAAAGAAAGACCAATCCGACCCTGAAAAATAAGCACGGAAAGGAGAAAATACTTGTGGTGGGCAATTTCTCATTTTCCCTAGGGATCGTACATAACATGTTTTCTACGATTCCTGTTCTCCCACAGTGTTTTCTACCCTTTCGAAAGCAAGTCTTATTATGTGCCGTATTTTTCGTCTGTAAGTTCTTTCAACTTGAAAAAAAATCATAATATATTTTGTCGTTTAGTAAATAGCTAATGGTTATATCTTGATTGAGTAAACTTTGTCTTTTGTGTGCATGTGTGGTTTGATGGTTTTGATTTTTATAATTTCTGCTTTCTACGATTTTTACAAGAAATAAGGTTGGGAAGGCGGAGAAATAAAACTGTTAAAGCACATAAAATAATTTGAACAACGGCCGCTCAGAACCATCAGAGTAAATTTACATGGTTTTACACAGACGAAAAGTTACAGATTCGGCATATAAAAAAGCATTCATTCAAAGTTGGTTTTCATCGAACAAATAAAAGAAAATGATTTGTTCCGAACACTCCATGTACAGTGTGGCGCTTGTGAACTGATCCGATGCTACACTCTAGCGCCGTTTACAGGCATGATAAAAGATAAAAAGGTATTTCTTCCTCTAAAAAAGTTATGTATGGTGTCATTTCAACTAAGCATCAGTAGAATTCACCAGCAAGCTGTGTTAAAAACCAGTTTCAAATCAAGATACATGTAAATCATTCTTAATACAAGGTTGATTAAATACTATATCTTGAAATAATAAATAATGATTATGCAGTAGGTAACTTTTTAAATTACTGGTAAAGGAGAAGTAGCTTGTATTATTCCCATTTCCGTGTACATGCATGGTCTACGTCATTTTTTCTCTCTTTTATTGACTCATAGCGGTTATGCTTTTTGCAGGTTGCGTCGTTTTAAAGATGGAAGAACCTAACTGTTTAGGCTAATTCTTCCAATGAACAATTAAAATATTAAAAAAGATGTTAAAGGGAGGGGGACACTTGAAAGAAGGGAGAAAATGTTTGATTTATGTAAAAGAAAAGTTGTCAATTTTGATCTAGTGTTGTCATTCTTTGAATAGTAAATACTCTTTGCAGGAGAAACCGATTGAGTGATGTAGACAACAATGTTTGAAAAGTAGAAGATAACTTGTAAAAAGATAATGCGCCTGTTTCCATATTTTATCCTAAACAATCAACAGCAGGGTCGTTAGATGCCGTATTTATACAGTAACAGGTTAAGCTTGTAATTTGAATCTTAACCAAAAGACAAAATTTCAGACTTGTTCAGAAGTTCAGAATGAAGTAATTTTCTTAAGACAAATAAAACATGGAAAAAATGGAACTTATCTTTTATTGTGTTAAAAATAGTGTAAGAAAAGGAGAAAATTCTGGCAACCAGCGTTAAAATCCTTTTCTTCAGTGTTCTCAAAGGCCTTCTGTATGATACGACAGATCAAAGACTGATGTGAAAAAAGCAAGGAAACATGAGTTTGTGAACTGTCGCCAGAAAAAAAATTATAAAGCATTAATTTCTAAAAAGCTGAAAAGTTGAAAAAAATCATCAAACGCACATTTTCTTATTTCATATATCAATCTTAATCTTTGTAAAAGGAAATAATTTCATAAGTATTAAATTCTGGTCTTTTAGATAAATAGGATATATAATAAAACATCTTAGGGATACTGTCAGGATCAAACGGTATCCGATCTGAAAACAACCCGGGTATAAATTCCAGTTTATAATCATGTGGATACACGTATATCATAAACATAGCAGGGGGTCCGTTTGTCAATGAAACATTACGTAACACAATAAAGATACCCGGCAGGCTTATCTCACAGTAAGACTCGGCCAATATCGGCGAAGTCCGGCATAACCCGAACGTTCGCGGAAAAAGAAAAAAATAGGATAGTGGCATTAAAAAACTGTAAAAAGGACCAAAAGTTTATTTTTTTAAATGACTCAAAATTATACCATTTGAAAGAGAAATGAATAAAGTAACTCACTCCACTTGAGATAATTTTGACTTTTCAACGCAACGAAAGAAAATTAAACAAATATTACAGTTTTTGACCTCGGAAAATGCGTTTTTCCTCTTTATTCTATATAAACCATACCTACAATTTTTAAGTTAAAAAAGGACCAAAAGTTTCTTTTTCGAAATTTTTAAAACTAAGTTCATTTGAAAGAGAATAAACTGAATTTTCTTACCTCACTTGAGATAATTTTCAATTCTGAAAATTGATGAAGTTATAAGCGTTTATTTACCTAGGCCCTTCATAATTCTATATAAAAAAATGCAGGTAAAATTGGCCGATATCGATTTTTCCATGTCCGCGAAAGTTGGCTATGTTGGACCAGTCTAAAATATTGTCGTTTGGTAATGGGTTAACTCTATACCATACGACAAAAATTTCAACGCCACCAATTTGACTGCATTTGCAGACGACAAAATAAGCGAAGATCAAATTGTGATTTCTGTCTTTCATCGGGTAGAGAAAACATTGTGGGAAAAGGAGAAAATGCTGGTTACCAGCATTTTCTCCTTTTCCCACAATGTTTTCCAAAGCCTTCTCAATCAGGCTCGCTAAAACTCGTGTCTGAAGACAACGTTCAGAATTTTTCCGGACAATTTCTTCATCACCATGCATCGTCTGCGATAATTAGATTTACACTGGTCCTACAGTCTTGGAGACAATTTGTATCAACTGGTCCCTTTCCCAAACAACCGGATACTTCAACTACTAACAGAAGCATCTTCGCCAGCCAAGGTTACGATCACTACGCAGATCTTACCTTGGCTGATTGAGCCCGATTTCGAGATTCCTGCTACGCGCCCTCTATTGGATGCTGGTTATTACCCCCCTTTACATCATATTTCTTAAAGCCAATAAAATGTTGTTTCACAAACCGCTTACGAATACAATTTATTCAACATGAAGCGATAAGCAGACATCCACGTGGGTTTCCATGTTTACCTTCTATTCGAAAGGTTGTGACTTTATTCTATTTTTATCAAAGATGAAATGCTACGAGTGATTTCATTCGTTGCAGTTAGAACTGGCTGCATCCAATGAAAAAGTGTATCGGGGGAATGTAAAAATCAAGCTCGATCCGCCAAGGGTCGAGTAGCGTAATGAATCGTCAGCCTTGGCTTGCGAAGATGTAACAGAAAAAGACTCTTTAAAAACATTATGGGGGAAAAATAGGAGAACATGCTGATTACCAGCATTTTCTCCAATTCCCCATTATGTTTTCCTTTAACAGAGCCCCAGATAAGAGGGGGTGATTGCATTCTAAATTGGTTACTTCTCTTCGAAACCCTATCTTGTGGATACTCATTAGAATCGTCTCGATGAGATGATTCTAATGAGTATCCACAAGATAGGGTTTAGTGGAGATTAATTAATAATGTGGGAAAAGGAGAAAATGCTGGTTACCAGCATTTTTTTCCTTTTTCCACAATCTTTTTAAAGGGTTTCTATCTCAGGGCCGTAAAACACAGAGTTTGGTTGGTAAAGGGTTAAATCAAACTTTTAAGGCGACAGTAATTACCCAAGTGTTGCCATCTGAAAACTATTTTTATGTTGAAAATGTTTCTTCTTATCGGACAGTGTAAATACAAGATCAGACTGCACGTTATGTGCAGTCTGATCTTAATCTACACTTTCCGCAAAAGGTCCATGAGTCTTGCTTAGCAGTCTAATCGGTATACTGGAACCAAATTAACCACACAAAAAAAAATGAAAAAATTTCTTTCAAATTTGTAATATAAAACTGAAAAATATCGACAACAAAGGCATGAAAAGGCCTCTCTTTACCAAATGCGATTTGGTATGTTTGTTTTGCCATTCTGTATTATAATCGAACAACGGTTGCGGCCGGATCGAGCACTTTGTTAAACTCCTAGATGTCAATGGGGATATTAAGAATTGCAATATTCCACTCGTTCTATTTGCTGAGATAAGGAAAGAAAATAATTGAGTTAACAATTTTTCTTCAATGTGACGGGCACCAGCTAGGCCTTTTAAAGATTTATTCAGGTGGAAATGTAAGTCCATTCTTATGAAGGAGGTCATCAGACCGCTCCAATAGTAGTGAGTTTAAAAAGGTAGACTGTCACAGAATTTGCTGTCTGAATCCATTTCTCTTGCGAAATTGTTCTGATACGCAGTCTGTTTCGTCCTGGTTTTGCAAATAAAGCGAAATAAAAAAAAACGAAACAGGAAATAGACGTGGTTTATTTTTACATGACGAATTTCAGGAAGATTTGTTATATCAATTTAGCGTGGCTGCAAATGAACTCTCAAATAATTGTAACTTTTTCATTAAGCAAATAAATTTAAGCAAAGAAAAAATGAACTTCGTTACAAAAGAAAACAGATAGAAGACCGCTGGACGAGATCATGTGACTTGAAAACACGACAAGAAGGTCAAATGACCGTCATGTATAGCATATGAAATTTCTACGCGGCAACTTTTTTACTTGTTTGTTTTACATGTACCAAAATAATTTGAAATTAAAAGCCAATAAACTATTTGAAAACATCAATCTCTCGGAGTCTCCTGGCCTATTTTGCAAAGAAGCCAACTTGTTCTAGATTCAAGTGATGTTGAACCTTCCTCTTATGCTAGCGGCATGAAAAACTCTAAATTGAAAAGCAGTATAAGTCATTGTTACAAACGAATAAGTGAACAATTGAACGAACAAACGAACAAACGAACGGACTGTTTGACGGACAATACCGTTAGATGATATGATTTGAATTTGATTGCATTTGAACATCTGCATTGTTCACTTTTGGTCGCCTCTTACTCTTTAAATCTCATGTTAAGCACTGGTAACCGCAGATTAATCTAAAGGGAAACGGACGGCCGCTGCAGAGTTCTCATCGTGTTGAAGCACGGCACCTTCAGCCATCAGCGGAGAATAAAGTAATTAATTCTATCACTTCCAAAGACATTCTGATTCTTGAATGCGTACAGTGACGATCAAGATCAAGCTACACATTCCGTGCAATCTGCTCTTTAATCTACAACGCATGCTATATTGATGCAAGCTTTTCAGATCCCGAAAAATGCCAAATTCAGTAGGCAATAGATAATTTAACATGGGTCTGCATTGCCCTCTTTTTTTTACAGCTATTGAAGAAAGCAAAAGTTACACAAAAACGTCGTAAATTGTCCAATAGACGTAACAAATTTATACGGCAAGAAGCCTCCACAAGGGCAAAAATAAGCTAATGCATAAACCTGGCAAATCCTTCTTTGTTACATATGCAGTTAACCGATTCCTGCATCAACTGTCGCTGTCACATCTTTATATGGCGTTAAGTATACAATAAACGAAAAGACACCGTAAAATTTCATCGGGAGCCCGCAGGCAAAGCCAAGCTTTTGTTAGAGTTTAGTATTGCGTCAAAAGAAAAGTTTAGACAAGATCGAAAAAAATTCGATACCGGTGTTTTTTTGTCGAAAATTGTTCCTGTCTCGATCTAGTATGTATCAAGTTTCAATTTGTTCTGAAAACATGGGACACAAATAAAAACCCTTTCATCGGCCAAACACGGCCTGCAACTCGCGACAAGGGGCATTCGGACATCTGCGTAAGGTGTCACTTTGGATCTGCCTTCGAAGTCAATGCAGGCTGATCCGAAGTGACACTTCCCGTTTTTATGCAATTTTCAGTTTTGCGCAAGTTTACTGTAACACAAAACCTAATGTTGTCGTAGAGTGCCGTGTCGGATTAGCCTGCGCGGACTGCACAGGCTAATCCGAGACGACACTTTACGCAAATGTCCTAATGCCAATTCTCTCGTGATACCAGCTATGGCTACCTTAGTGAACACTTTGCTTACATTTGAAGACACCAGATGCTTTCAGTTTTGACAATGCAGATCCGAGATCAGACTGCAGAGAATGTGCTGTCTGATCTCTGATCTGCACTGTCCACTTCTTTATTTTAGATTATGATCAAATAACATTTTATCTTGCTGAGCAAATGTATCTTTAACCTTTTAGAAAGTGCAATATATTTATGCAGTGTGAAAGAGTTGGCATTGATGAACCTAGAACTCTGTGGTAGATGACATTTTGAAAATGTTTTGGGAAAAGGCGAAAGAGCAGAAAAAAAGTAGTTTTTTTTTTTCTTAAACATCTTAAACAGTGTCAGAGAGAAAAAGCATTTGCTTGTTTAAACCATACTTATTGTGTGTTTTTTTTCTCCTAATACTTGTTGTTTTCCATAATACTTCTTTTTCCATAACATTATAAATGCAGTCATACACACATAGGTTTAATTTTTTCATAAGGATAATAATGCATTATTACAGGTGAATTTCATTTCCACTGCCCTTAATAGAAGTATACATTTATTTGTATGGTCAAAGATTGTACAAAAAAGATTTACAAGTGGAAAGACAAATAGGAGAAAATTTATCTTTTCTAACATTCACAGAAACGCACATTGAATTTCATGATACGAAATAAAACTTACTCTCCTGTTGTAATTCAATCGATGGCAAAAAAGAAAGGAATGGTATAATTTTTCTAACATTAAAAGAAATAAACATTCATGGTAGGAAAAAAGGACACTTTTCCTGTTGTTTTTCGATCGATGGAAAAAGAGAAAATACATCATTTTTAAAATTGAAAGAGGTGAACATCCATGGCATAAAAAAGCTCACTTTCCTGTTGTTATTCGACTGATAAAAAAAAGGAAAGAAAATGTATCGTCTTTTAAATTTCAAAGAAATGAACATTCCTGGTACGAAACAAGGCATCTTTTTTCAGTTGAAATTCGATCATTCAGCGTTTTAGTAGTGTATGTTACAATCGAACACACGACCGGGTTGTTCAAGATGAATGCAGACTCCCGGGGCGAACCCAGACTGTGAAAGTTCACGAATATAGTACGTCACCCACGTATGCCCATTCTACACTTTCATCTTGACGTTTCACCCTTTTCTAAACGAAAGATTTAACTCTCTACCAAACGAGAAAAAATTGGGGCAGGACCAGTTTGAGAACGTTGACGGCAAATTCTATTTCGCTAAAAAGATGATTTCTGTGTTCTATAGGATAGGAAACATTGTGGGAAAGTAGAAAATGCTGCTTACCAGCATTTTCTTTTTTTTTCTAACAATGTTTTCTACCTTTCCAGAAACAAATTTAAATTTCAAATTTGAAGTATCATTTATTTTGTCGTTTGCAAATACTTTCAATTTGGACAAGTTTTGAAATTTTGTCGTTTGATACAATGTTTTCTATCCTTCAAAAAAACAGATTTCAAATTCAGAGCATCATTTATTTTGTCGTCAGCAAATGCTCTCAATCTGGACAAGTTTTAAAATTTTGTTGTTAAATAAATTCTTAACTCTTTCGCAGAGAGATGATAAAAAACTTTTTTCCAAGCTTTACAGTTGATTTTCACTGCAATTGAATGTGGTCTGGGTTTAAAGTTAAGTATCTCGAAGCACACAGTTTAAATACAACATTAGACTGCACGTTCTGAGCAATCTGATCTTAATCAATACCGCCCGCAATACTCACGCATCTGCCCCGTGGTAGTGACAAAGCTCAGTATAATTTGGTTCTCTTGAAAGGAACCCAAACAGGATCGAAGGGTTACACAAAATTTCACATTGTCAAACAGACGAACGAAGCATAACAGCTGTCCGTGTCAGAAAGGACAAAGGTTCTCTGCGTGCGATTGCCTTGTCGCACACTGCAACTCAATGCTCGGTTAAAGTAACCCTGGTCGGGCGATTGTTCCAGGCGAGAGTATTGACAGTCAAGTGCAAACCATTGACCGCCCGCCAATTGTCTCGATGGTAATGCCGGTAAACTGATACCAAAACTTGAAACTCGAGATTAACTTAAAGCCACCGTCAAAAGCTGTTCTTGTGAGAATGCGATGAGGGATGTTTGAAATGATAACTACAAGAAAATGTACAAGGAAATTCGTTTAAAACACGCATGCGTAATGCGAGGTTATGGGTGCATGAGAAACGTGGCCACAACCGCGTCACCTCATTATTATTATTATTATTATTTTGATAGCTATAATTACTATTACTTTTACTGTTATTGATTGTAATTTCCATAATTCAATCATAACTATTTTGTGATTTTTTTACAACAGCAAAGATTCAACAGTTCAATTTATTTTAATAGCTACTTTACACACGCAAAACTAGATAAATTTCTGTAAGAAAATTGAACTTAGTTTTTTTTTTACCACTATGGTAAACAATATATGAACTTTTCAAACTAAATCTCGATTGCCATACGATGTATACCTACCTGGTTACGAATAGAAGTAGCAAAATTAAGTTTCGACGCGGAGGTAGATTTAGTCAGCGGTGAAATGCCCTTTACTTCCGGTTAAAAGTAGTTAAACTGAGGTCTAGTTGCACCAAATTAACTATATGTATTTAGCAAAGGTAGAAATTTTGGACTTTCAACATTTAGGCCTAAAGCATTTAAAAACAATTTCAGTTGGGTTAAAGTGATAGGAGTTTTGTTTCAAAGTTTTAACAACAGTGTGGAAAAAGGAGAAAATGGGTCTTTTTCATTGGTTATAACTCTTTGCCAAACGAAAAAAAAACCACTTTAACTTGTCCAAATAACAGGCATATCCAGACTAGATTCATGCAACGATTTTTTTTTTCTTTTTGAAGGGCTAGAAAACATTATGGGAAAGGGTAAAATTAAAGAAACTTGAATTTTCTCTTTTTTCACGGTATTTCAAAAGCTCTTAACTGAGAAATCTTGAAAACACGGAATTGTTTGCTGATAGATCAAAACTTGCATAATAACAAAAAAAAAAGTTGCGCAATTGTAGATGGTATTTGTAATACAAGGGCCAATCATTCTTGAAAATATTTTTAGCCTTATTCTCCAAGGTTTTCTAAATATGTGAGTAACACAACTTCTGATTGGCTAAACCGAATGGTTTAGCCAATCAGAAGTTGTGATACTTTCAATTGTAGAAAATTCTGGAGAACTTTTTTGAGAAAGGTTGGTGAATACAGTCCCAGATTAGATAACTATTTCTAATTTATTTGTTTTTTTTTTTACTAAAAAAAAATCATCACTATATACAAAGTGCGTGTATATTTTTTTAATCTTGAACGGCAATATCTAAGAAATCCTCCCCGTTCACTCGTAGTCTTCCTGAATATCTTGCAAGTAGATTAAGTGCGCATTTCCTATCTATTTACAATGCTTCTCTAAAAAGTCAAGTCCAGAAATTCGAAATTTCTACAAAGATTTTATTTCTTTCATATATTTTTAAATTCTTCACTAAAATTTACCAAAACCACGGTTGTTTACCCCACATTGTCACACTGACAATGAAGTTTGTGTACATATTCCAATATTGTAACCTTGTAGGCCTATGTGGTTCTTTTTGTTCAATTATACAAGCGGCCTCAAGTGGAAGTTTATGTACATATTTCAATGTTGTACCCAATGTAACCGTTATATAGCGGTTCTGCATACTTCAGCGATACAAGCGGCCTAGAGCGGAAGTGTCACTTTATAGACATGTTACTGTTCAAATTATCCTTTCGAAATAGTAGTTATGAGCCTATTTTTAAGTCCAACTGACTTTGGTATCCTTTGCGATCACAGCAGGCTTTGATCAGACTGTACGTCCCCTTGCAGCCTCTTCTATGTCTGTTATTTTCGATAGCCTATCAAATTTGTTGTTTCATCTTTTACCATGCAATCCCGTCTTTTTATCATCCTGTGCATAAAACCTTTATTGGACAAAAGATAATATGCGAGTATAAGCAGTAAAGTTTTCCTTTTCCAATAATGTTTTTCCAATGTTCCAAAGACTTTTTCCATTATTTGACCGGCAGTCAATTTGTGACTGCGAATGATGTCGGCTCAGACCTGTCTGGAATGTTGTCGCCAGGTAAAAAACGAGGTTAAGCCATTAATGACCAGGACACCACTATGTAACATCTTTATATAAACAAGGAATAAAACAAAGAAAGTCAAATACAAGGACTTAGGTGCAGTTTTGTTTGTTTGTTTTTTTCACTAACAAAGGAGATAAATTGAATTTCATTTTTTTTCTCCCTTTTGCTTTTTTACGTAACGTCATCAGACATTTCGGTTTGCGTCTGTATATTTGCACTCTAACTGATAAACTCAAGAGGATTTCCGAGTAATAAGCTGCGTTCCCTGGAACAAAGCACTTTAACTCGTTACCAAACGACTAGATTTTAGACTCCACCAAATTGAGAGCATTTGCAGAAGACAGTAGTAAATGTATTTCAAATAACGATTTCTGTTTTGATTGGGTAGAATACACTGTGGGAAGAGGAGAAAATGCTGGTTAGCAGCATTTTCTCCTTTTCCTTCTTTTCCCACATTGTTTTCAAATTTCAAAAAGGCGTCTTTCTCATGGTCGTTGAATCTCCTGTTTTTGTGGTAAAAAGGCAGGATGGGTGGGGTAAAATAAACTTGTACACACTTACCGTCTAATTTATTTTGTATATAGTCCTCTTTGCAGAGAAATTTGTTCTCTCCCACGATGTAAAGTTCCTCACCCGTCGACAGTTGTTTCCTACATATCATGCAGGTAAAGCACTTTAAATGGAATACTTTGTTTTGTGCCTTTCGTACCAGATCGTTTGGCGATATACCCTGGGAGCATCCGGCACATTTCGTTCCAAATCGCCTGAAAAATCAATGAGGAAATTGATTGATTGATTGATTGATTGATTGATTGGTTGGTTGGTTGGTTGGTTGGTGGATGGATCGATGGATCGATCCATGGATCGATAGATCAGTGGATCCATGGATCCATGTATCGATTGATTGATTCCATGGTCTTTTACGCTGTTTTCAACATCATTTCAGTTATATCGCGGCGGAAAGTGCAACTTTCCAGGCTTTTCTGTAGTTTCTTTTTACCAGTGCTCCGTATATTTGATGAAAACAAAGCCATTATAACAGTGAGAGAACGGGTCATCGACTTTCTTTCTTATATGGGCCATGCTTTGGCAAAAGAGGGGGTTTAACACACGACCGTAGCGCATAATCCCAGTCAAGTCTTCATTTAATTATGGACCCTTAAAAGCAAGTTTGTCATACCTTTTCATGAAACTTGAACATATGCACTCGGTTTCCTTGTATTTTACTTTTGTACCTTACCTCTTCTATCTCAACATATCGTAATTTCCTAGAAGGTTTCGCAGCAACCATGTTGTAAAGCAACGGAAGTCCTTGATCAGGTTTCGATTTAGGCTGGCTCCCGAATCGTCAACCTGGCCAATACGGGTACCATGACAATGTAAACAAGACGTACAAGTCTGGATTACCTGCCCCTACCACTACGTTATCTTGAAGTACGGAGGGGTACCAGACTAAAGACGTACATGATTGTTATCCTGGTACCCGTATTAGTCAGCGCCTTTGAAATGAATCGGGAGCCAGTGTAAATGAAAAACCTGACCATGGAATGTCGAAGTACGTTTGTGATTATTGTTACATGTTGAATTTATGTATTCGTAAGCGGTTTGTGAAACGATAAATCATTGGCTATAAGAAATATGATGTAAAGGCATCCAATGGGGGGGGGGGGGGGGGGAATGTCGAGGGAATCTCGAAATCGGGCTCGATCCGCCAAGGTAAGATCCACGTAGTTGATCGTAACCTTGGCTTGCGAAGAAGATGCTTTTCAAAAAGCATAGTTAGTATATGATTAATACACTGAATACCAGTAACTTTAAAATATAACTTCAAGATATCCCCCTGTCCTTATTGAATCTGCATCAATCAATTCTGAGTTTAAAACAATTAGGGAAGGGGAGAAAATGCTTCAATTAGGAAAGAGGAGAAAATGATAAACATCTCCTTTTCACACAGTGTATCTTACTCTTTCTGAAAATTTATACAGGATGAAAATGAACGGCATGTTTTTTTTTTGTCATGTTTTGAACTAATGAACATCGTCGGTTTACTTAAAAAACCTCGTAACTACAGCTTAAAAGAAGCTGTAGTTACACGTTTTTTGAAGTGAAACAACGACATTGTACTCGTATATTCGCAGATATGAGCAAATGGTTGGAAAGTGCTTTTCGTACTTTTTTCTTGTTTTTTTTTTCAGAGAGTACAATTTCTCTTCCATGTCAAAATCAGGACCAAGATTAATGTATTTCTGTCAAATCCATGTAAGACGTAAATGAAACAACACAGAGACAAGCAAAACAACAACAACAACAAACACACGTGGAAACCATTGACAAGTTTTGCAGACTGAGCTCAAGGTCCGTATCTACCAACCGTTCTTAAGTATATTAGTAGTTTCTGAATTTATAAGTAACGCACCTTCTGATTGGCCAAAACACTTGGTTAAGCCAATCGAAAGTTGTATTAGTTTCAAATCTGGGAATTCTTCCAAACTGGACAAAGAATATTTCTAAGAATTGTTGGTGCCCAGGAAAAACACCAACAAAAAACCTCAGGGAAACCTTTTACAAGTTTTACGAAAGTTCCAAAGATGTTGACCTCTTCACCAAACAATTCCGAGTTTTTAATTACCTTAAACATTTATGGAATAGGGAGAAAATGCTGGTAACAAGCATTTTGTTCTTTTTTCCACAATGTACTCTGCCTTATTATATACAAAATGATTATTTGAGTTACATTTTAATATATTGTCTGCGAATGTTTTCAAATAGTCTTTTAGTCCAGTCCAGAATTTCTTAGTTTGATACACTCGTTTGCCGATACTGCCAATTTAACCCATTGCCACACAATTCCTACTTTTGACGACCCTGAAAAAAGAAGCTTACAGAAAGCATTGTGGGAAAAGGAGAAAATGCTGGTAACCAGCATTTTCTCCTTTTCCCAATGTTTTCTACCCTTCACAAAACAAATTTCAAATTTTCAGTCACTTCTATTTTGTCGTCTGCAAATGCTTTCGATTTGGACAAGCCTAACATCTTGTCGTTTGGTAATAAGTTAAAAGGGTTAAAAAAAAAGTCTAATGTTAATTGGTGCCGTCCGCAATACTCCCGCACAAGTTCCTGTTTTCGCCAATGACCCTTGGGCGGTTTCCTGTACTACATAACTCCGAGTTTTAACAACCTTCAGTTAGAAACACATCGAAAACATTGTGGGAAAAGGAGAAAATGCTGGTTACCAGCATTTTCTCCGTTTCCTAAAATGTTTTTCTACACTATCAAGGACTAATTTCGTCATTTGAACCAAATTCGATATAGTTGACCTATTCAAATGCTTCAGCTTAGACAAGCGTTGACTTTTTCGTGTGGTTGGTTGGTTGGTTGTGTTGGGGTTTAACGCCACTTTAACAGCTAAGGTCATATCATGGCGGTCGGTGACGCAGATGTGTTTCCTGGCTTTCTCACACCGGTACTAACACTACTTTCTTTCCAAAGCCACCGACTACTTTTCTCATATGCTTCAGCAGTGGTGAGAGGCGAAAGTACGCCGGAAAGAAAGTTCGCCTCAACCGGGTATCGAACTCACAACCACCAGGTCATGAGTCCCACACGCTCACCACTGAGCCACCCGGGCGGGCTTTTCGTGTGGTAAAAAGTTAAAGGCCCAATAGAGGCCAAAAATAAAACAAAATATAGCTTTTAGTGGTAAACAAAATTGAATCAAGCCATTTCAAATCTGTCATTGTATGGTTGGTCCAAGTACCGTAATACTAGCTGTCAGAAAAATTAATTTTCAAATTAGGTTAAAAGTAAATAAAAGATAGAAAAAGGACCTGGCAACGTTTGATCTAGTTTTTTTCAATTAATTTCTCTGCCAGCGGCTACCATTTGGGCCGACCGTACAGTAGTAGGCTGTCATCTTTACAAAAACATCCATATTTCTATTATAGTATGATTTAAGTCTATGTGCATTTTAACTACAATGACAGATTGTCATTTTCGCAACAATTTACATAATTTTACATGATATGATTTAAATTTAAATGCATTTAACACCCTCATTGTTTACGTTTGGCATTTATAGGGCCTTTAAGGAGACCCCTTGCACAACGACAATAACTGTCAGCAGGTGTATAGGTATCCAAACAAATATACGAGGCAGTTTAGCCACAAATTTTGAAACACCAAAAACTTATGAAATGTGATGCTCGTTTTTCCTCTCTCTCTCCCTCTGTTAGAAACCCATATTGTACATCTTTTATTTCTTTAACCCTTTCCCAAAAGACAAATTTTAGACCCTTCCAAACTGAAAGAGTTTGCAGACGACAATCTCAAATTTGATAAAAATGGCAGAAAGTTCTCCGAAATGGTAGAAAACACTGTGGGAAAAGGAGAAATTGCTCGTTACGAGCAATTTCTCCTTTTCCCACAGTGTTTTCAAAAGACTTGTACTGCAGACACCTAAAAACAAGGGCTTGTTTGGGAAAGGGTTAATAATACTTTGAGACAACTTCATAAAGTGTCACATGAGAAATTATATATATTCTAGTATCGAATGTCTGTCGTTGTCACATTGTTTCCCTATTTTCGATTTGAGCAAATTCGGAAATAAGATATGCCGTTCGTATTTGTTTATGATCAAGTAAACCTTATGTTGTAATAAAAAGGAATAACCTCTCATTTAGTATTTAGTGCGAAAAAAAAAGATTGACAATTTCTGCAGATAGATATTTCGTCGGTTTACTTCAAAAAGCTCGTAGCTTCAGCTTGAAGCCAGCTGTATTTACGAAGTTTTTGAAGTAAAACCTAAGATTTATCCCAAAAGCTTGACGAGACAAACCAATGGAATCTATCCGAGATCAGACTGCATGTTTTGTACCCTCTGGTCTTGACCTACACTGTCCTCAAATGATTCTTGAGTATTTTTTTTTTCAGCCAAGGGGTTAATTAATGTTCTCGTTTTTAAATAGAAGACAAATTCCTCGAGTTTCTTTATTCCCATACGTATATGAATTTGTAACTTATCAATGTTTAGATAACTAACTAAATTTCTAACCATTCGACAAAATATCAAATCTTAA
This sequence comes from Tridacna crocea, assembly GCA_943736015.1. Classification (NCBI taxonomy): domain Eukaryota; kingdom Metazoa; phylum Mollusca; class Bivalvia; order Cardiida; family Cardiidae; genus Tridacna; species Tridacna crocea. The sequence continues at coordinate 17,290,364 of OX031070.1, forward strand.
AATTGTGGTATTTTTTCTCTCTCGTTGTATGGATATACCAGTAAACGGCATGACAGATTTTTAAATAAACAGAATGCAGATCGAGCCGTAAGACAATCAATTTGTCAAGATAACTGCGTAAGTTTTCAAGAAAATAACGATAAGCCTGTCTACATCTACGTGTGAATAATTTTACAAAGTTTGACGAGAATCAGTTCAGCTTTTTTCTTATTCAGCCAAGAGACCTTAAACATTCTAAGTCTAATTCTAGATTTGAGAAAGTAACACAAATTCTGATTGGCTAAACCGTTTGGTTTAGCCAATCAGAATTCGTGTAACTTTCAAATCTAGAAAATTCTTGAGAATAATTATAAAAATTTCCTAAGAATGGGAAGTGAATACGGGCCTATAGATCGCACTTTCTTTGCAGTCTAATCTTAGTCTACACTGTACGCAAAGCGCAACGATTCTCCGCTCTACAGCTGTACAGTAAATAACTGTAGGTACACGTATATGTAACTTAACCCTTTAGCTGCTAATCGCGACCCGGTGACCTTTTGCGGACAGTGTAGATCAAGATCAGACTGCACAGACCGTGCAGTCTGATCTTTGATATACACTGTCCGATAATGAGATATCATTCCTAAAAATAGAACCTTGAAACAGAAATATTTGGGTTATTAGTGTCAATTTGAAAATTTATTTTTAGTTTTTCAGCAGGAGAAGGGTTAAAACTGTTTGTGAAAGACAGGTTACGATCAGGTCCGTAAACATGTATTCCTGTGGGAAAGAGTGAAGCATATTTTTTTTAAAATTTCTTAAAAAAGAGGTCAACAAAAAACAAAATAACATGGCATATGACTTTATTTTGTCTGGTGCATTTGACCCATTTACGTAAATGTATATAATTAAACGCTAAACAGATAAAAAAAGAAAAACAATACATTTGGGCGAAAAGAATTGTTTCAACTGTATGAAAAGGAATATGATTAACTTTTTCCCATAGGTATACTGTATATAGTCGGGTATCCCAGCTTCTCAGGGTTTTTTCCTTTCTTGTGGTCAGTTATATTTGCCATTCAGACTCTATTGTGAAGCAACAATGCAGAGAAAGGGAATGTTTACTTTGTCAATATTTTGTTATCCTTAACGAGGAGACAATAAAATTTTTGTGTCGTAGTTCAAAAGAATAAGAAACACCAACCCTCCCTTTCAGAGCATGGTTCCGTATGAGTCCTTATTGAGGATCCAACACAAAATCTGTTGTTGTTTTTGTGAACCGTGTAGATAAAGATCAGACTACAGCTTAGAAAGATTGCCTTTGATCCTAGGTCGTCATTATCCGCTGTCGACTGAGGGGGATATTTCCGTAGTATCTTACGAGCATGAAAGTTTAAATACATACCGCATCTGGCTGGATTCGAACCTATGATGGGCAAATATCCTCGTTTTTCGAGGTATAAAAGACCAATACCATAACTATTTACAGATATCTCCCTTACGCAGCTGTTAGGTACTGTATTTAAATCGGGACGAAGCCATGCAGACTGGCGACATTTTTTTTCCCTTATACTATTCACGTTTTGTACCGTAAATCTACTTAAATAACTTCACTTTTAAAAGCAACAAAACAAACACACACACAATACAAAAAAAATCGTAACTGAGTAAAAGTAAAAGCAATAGTTACAGTCAAAAAGAAAAATTGTTCCACCAAACCAATTGTTCTTTCCATCCTTGACGTTTTGCTCCTAAGAGTGACGGAACTTTCAGCTCTTTCCACAAGTTATTTGGTATTTCAATGTACAAATAAGGCCTTTTCTGGCAAAAAAGAGGTTTATGGTCTTTCTGTGGCACGTTAGAATAAAGTAAATCATCAGATAATTAGGTTGGTTGGTTGGTTGTATTGGGGTTTAACGCCACTTTAACAGCTAATGTCATATCATGGCGGTCGGTGACGCACATGTGTTTCCTGGCTTTCTCACACCGGAACTTACACTACTTTCTTTCCAAAGCCACCGACTACCTTTCTCACATGGTTCAGCAGAGGTGAGAAGCGAAAATATGCCGGAAAGTCAGATGATTAATCATTAGGAATCAAAAGAATCCATTTAGCCTAATAATCGATCGGATCTGAAGTAAAAATACCACTTTGCCATGTAAAAAAAATACAAAATTAAAGGCAAAAAGTTTCGACCCATGTCAGCCTGCGCAAATTGCGCAGGCTGACTTGGGTCGATACTTTTTGCAAATGAATTAAACCCCCTTTTAACAGAGCATGTCTTATACAGGCTGTAGTTTGACCCCTTTGAAACAGGCCCTATGTCATCACAACCTTTGTTAAAAAAGCTTATGAAAATATTATAGACACAGAACAAAGTATTAATAATCAGCATTTTCTCCTTTTCCTAAAATGTTTCCAACCTTTAATCCTTTAGCAAACAATCCCTGGTTTTTAATATTCAAAGGAAAATGCTTCTGAAAACATTGTGACCAGCATTTTCTCCCGTTTTCCACAAGTTTTTCTACTCTTCTCAAGTCAAGTTTCAGTTTTTTATTTACGTTTATTTTGTCGTCTGCAAATGCTTTCAATTTGGACAAGTCTAAAATTTTGTCGTCTGGTAAAGACTTAGAAAACGTACATAATCACTTGAAGCAAGTTTAATTTACCGTCTGAAACTGTTTTGAATTCTGAAAAATCTAACCAAAATAAAAGTGTTTGTCTGGTTCGGAGTGAACCCTCCAGGGGCCGAGAAAACTCCAGCCATAGATGATTGCTCCTCGTGAATTTGGCACGTCGACCTAATTGATTTTAAAACAATGCCGACGGCAGTTTAGATTTTAATAATTAGTTCAAATGAATCGTAATTGTTGCCCTGTAGACAGCTGTACCTGAGGCATCATATAGATACTGACTAAAAGATAGGGTTTCTGGTGTAACTGTGAAAAAATCTCTCTCTCTCTCTGAATCCTTATTTTATCATTATTCTTATTTATTCTCTCTCTCTCCATTTTCTATTTTCTTCCCAAATGATCAAAGTGCGAAGCAGATTTGAAACTTTAACACTATGATTATTGCCACTCGCTTATTTTGTTATGTTTCTTTTTTTCTTTCTATTTTTTCCTTTTTTTACCATTGACACATTTATTTTTTCAGATGTATGTACAAACACGTGACTTACTGCAATATGTGTATATGTGCTGTGAAAATATTCAATTTGTATACTTAAAAAAATCAATATCAGTTCAATTCATTTCAGTTCATTTCTTTTTTTCTCACTCTCTTCTATGCAGTAAATATCTGTAGAAAACATGACGTATATACTGAATAAGAGACTGCTTGCAACTGTTGTGCATTCTGATTCTGATCCTGGGTGTCCGTAGAAGCTACTGCTGTTGTTCATAGAGATGAAAGTCATGACTAAATTGGGACATTAAAAACTCTGACATTTTTCGCCTTTCGTGTTTCACGCGGAGATGTAAGAAAGGTCGATAACGTTATATGTTTTGTAGATTTTTGTACAAATATCAAATATATAGTTAATAGAATAAAGACTATTACATTTATATAATTATTGACATAAAACAGTTCAGCGGTCGCCTTTAAAATAAAACAAAACATGCTGGGAGAGTTAAATTTGGAAAACACTGTTCTTCCTCCGTAATTTTAGATTTACTTTTGTCTGTTATCTAGTTTGGCATTCTATTAAAAACACTTTTCTTACGAAAGTAAAAAATCCAAATCTGTCTTCTTTTTAAAAGAGAAATTTAGTTAGACAACTGTCGCTATTGATATGCATTTTAATACTAGTTGGAAACAAATACTATATGGAGTGCAACACACGAAAAGGGGCATTCGGACATCTGCGTAAAGTGTCGTCTCGGATCAGCCTGCGCAGTCCGCGCAGGCTAATCCGAGACGGCACCTTACGACTACATTAGATTTTGTTCTTCAGTAGACATGTGCAAAACAGAAAATTGCATCAAAACGGAAAGTGTTGTCTCGGATTAGTCTGCGCAGGCTGATCCGAGACGACACTTTACGCAAATGTCCGAATGCCCCTTTTCATGTGTTGCAAGCCAATTATTATAATCTTTTTAAAAAGTGTCAAAACACTTTTGTTATTCGTCAGAGGATAAATATAATAATAATCACAAAAGTTCTCATAATAATATTAATCATAATTATTATTACTATTTACAGTTTTGCTTGTGTTCACGACATAAAGAAAAAAATATACCATTGCGCAAAAGGAAATACATTGGAAGCGTTGTGTTGTAATTCTGAAATTCTATAATAATAATATTCAACATGTTGAGGCTACTACTAGTATTTTATTCCAGCTCAAATTCCCCTTGAAGCACCAAAATATATTTCTATCTATATAATCTAGTTATTTCGTTATTCGGAATCATTTACACGCAATTCATTATTTCCTGCATAAATTTACATGTGAAGAATTTAACCTGTTTATGCTTTGTAGTATCCATTCGTTACTTCGATAGATTTTTTAAAGTGAAATGACATTTTCACATGTATGATAAAAATCCAAACTCTGTTTCGAGGTCATATCATATGGGAAAAATATTTCCTTATCGGACAGTGTAGATCCATCAGACTGCACGTTCTGTGCAGTCTGATCTTGGATCTACACTGTCCGCAAAAGGTCAGCAAATCGCATATAGCTCCCTACGTGTCAACCCTTTTCCTGCTGAAAAAGCAAAATGACACTTCCAAGCTGTTAGTAAAAACCCAAATTTACTGTTTCAAAGGTAATTTTAGAGGAAAAAGATACCTCCCTATCGGATAGTGTGGATCTAAAAGATCAGACTGCACGTTCTGTGCAGTCTGATCTTGATCTACACTGTCCGCAAAGAGTCCTCGATTCGCACTTACTGGTAACTGCCTAAGGGTTAATAAAAACCTTACACCTCACTACATTTGTGACATCATATCATTTTCATGTAGTCCCAAGTAGGCCTATGAAGATAGATAGATAGATAGATAGATAGATAGATAGATCCTTTATTTAAGGTTTGATCTTTACAGATCTTCATCATCATACTTTCACAATCATGTACATTGTGTTTTTTGTGTTAGTACAGAATATTGCGGTCTGATGTTCAGCAATGAAATCGTTAACTCAAGATGCAAGACAATCTACAAAGCAAAGAACATATTCATAGCTTAGTATGGATCCAACACAATTACTAATTCCACTGGAGATACAAACTTATTTTTTCCTTTGCATAATTATTACAAAAAAACTATTTATTACACGAACAGATGACATAATAAATTTATAGTTATGTTTTCGTCAATATCTATACCGCCAAGGAAGCGTGTGTTTGTCCATAGTATCTTGTGTTATATTATTATTAAAAACTCATTATTTCATCGATTTCATCCTGATATCTTTACAATCATCATTATCGTGCTTTCACGTTCCACTCTACATTGGAGTAGATCACTGTAAAAAAAATAATAGCTTAAGGATTATTACTGCTTCAAAGATTTTTTCAACCCCCCCCCCCAAAAAAAAAATCGAAGTTATGATTACTGATATGTTTCATGTATTTGTTTATTTTCATTATATTTTTTTTCATCATGTTTATGCTTATTTTTACTTGTTTACCGATCATTTTTTAATTCATTGGAATAGTCATTTATGCAGCCCGTCATCCAATCAATTATTTATCAATTTCTTATTTATTTACGTATGCATAGCATCGTGAACTAACACCATAGTCAACTCTTTACCACACAAGAAAGTTTTAGACTGGTTCAAATTGAAAGCATTTGCAGACGACAAAATAAAGGTGACTGAAAAACTTGAATTTACTCTGGAAAAGGGTAGAAAACACTGTGGGAAAAGGAGAAAATGCTGGTTACCAGCATTTTCTCCTTTTCCTACAGTGTTTTCAAAAGGCTTCTTTCTCAAAGGCGTCAAAAATAGGGATTGTGTGGTAATGGGTTAAAAAGCATATTCGATACAAAATTCTTGGAAGCTGATATAAAGCAATGCATGTCCGTAGTGGTCTTGTAGACTTTTAACACGAACGATTTTCAAGAATAAGTTTACATAACAAAATTAAACCGTCAATTCCTACTTACGGGTAGGTACAAAGTATTGTCCCTGATTTACCGTCCTTAATTTAGTTATTAAATTATGATAATCAATCAACAAATCAATCAATCAATCACTGATGTATCACCAAGAAACTATTTTTGACGTTACGTTTACTAATTAACCTACTAAATACGTGTAATGAAACTTTTTGGCCAATGTCGTTGGAATTTTAATTCTATTTTAGAGAAAAAAAGTCCTCTTCAGACAGTGTAGATCAAAGATCAGACTGCACAGAACGTGCAGTCTGATCTTGGATCTACACTGTCCGATAAAGGTCTTTGAGTTTAGCATAGCAGCATTTGGATTAACTCATTACCACACGAGAAAATTTTGGACTGGTCCAAATTGAAAGCATTTGCAGACGACAAAATAAAGGTGACTGAAAAATAGAAATTTGTTCTGGGAAGGATAGAAAACACTGTGGGAAAAGGAGAAAATGCTGGTTACCAGCATTTTCTCCTTTTCCTACAGTGTTTTCAAAAGGCTTCTTTCTCAGGGGCGTCAAAAGTAGGGATTGTGTGGTAATGGGTTAAAGATCATAAGAAGTCGAATTCTGTGTAAAAACAAATCGTTTTCTGTTTTAGATTGGCCTACTGGTTCCAAAACAGAGTAGTTCCCGCTTTTCTAAATCTTATATTCCGAAAAAATCATATATAGCGGCAAAAAGTGAACGATGCAAGTGTCAAAATGCATTGGAATTTCAATCATATATACCATTTAAAAGAATAGATATTATTGCGAAGATGACAATCTGTTACTGTACAGTCAGTCAAAGTGTTAGTTATACTGGCAGAAAAATGAATTTAAAAATCAGGTAAAAAGGGAAATAAAAGATAGAGCAACCCGGTATCTTTTGACACAATTTTTATTTATCTAAATTTCATTTTTCTGCCATTTTGACTAAAAGATTGACTTGGACCGACCATACATTACCTCATTACCAAACTACAAAATTTTACGCTTGTCCAAATTGAAAGCATTTGCAGACGACAAAATGAAAGTGACTGAAAATTTGAAATTTGTTTTGTGAAGGGTAGAAAACATTGTGGGAAAAGGAGAAAATGCTGGTTACCAGCATTTTCTCCTTTTCCCACAATGTTTTGTAAAGGCTTCTTTCTCAGGGTTGCCAAAAGTAGGGATTGTAAGGTAATGGGTTAACAGATTGTCATCTTCACAATAATTTCCATGTTTTTAAATGGTATGATTTCAATTTAAATGCGTTTTAACACCCGCATTATTTATTTTTTGGCAGCTAATGGTGCTTTAAGGAGTCATCTGCACCCTTTGCTAAAACTATCACTCCCTTGTACGAAACTGAAAAAAGATTTCATACTAGCATTCTTCTGAGGAAAAATTTATGTTTCTAAACAACATCTTCCTTTCCAAAAATATTCTTTCTAACTTCTCAAACACACTGCCACTGCCAAATATTTGATCGATTGATTGATTGATTGATTGATTGAATGCCATTTTCAGCAATATATCAGTTATATCACGGCAGCCGGTGCACCTATCCCTACTTGCCTGAAGTCTCTTTTAGCAGTACTCCGCAGAGTTTTCTTTCCTAACCACTGTGTACTTTCCCACATTAACCATCGTCGGGAGCCAAACATTTGAGCTCATTGTATAATTCATCGCATGCAAATATTTTCAATATGAGCGACCGTAAAATTACTCTAAGTTCTATGGACTTGTAAAGAAGTTTAATAAATTAAGAAAAAAAATATTGGTTACTGTCATTATTTGAAAACAGTTCATAGATAAATTGTAAACTTTTATGTTCCAAGCAATAGAGACCGACAACAAATAAGACGCAGTCACATATAACTCCCGATACAAGTTATCAGACAGAACTTTAATTACTAATTAATAAATCAACAACAACTGATTTCTGGTTCATTGAATACTTGTGAAAACATTTTTGACAAGAACAGAAACTGCTCGTAATGAGCATTTTCTACTTTTGTTACAATGCTTTCAAAACAGTCTCTTGCAAGACTGATATATATATATAGAATTACATAGTGTGCCGGTTGGCAGCATGTTAAAATCTTCACCACTTGACAAAAATGTGGACTTGTCCAAATTGAAAGGATTTGCCGACTACGTTGTAAATATGGCTCCTTTTCCTACAATGTTTTCTAAAAGCTATCTAACCCAGATTAGTTAAAAATTAGGCTTGTTCGGTAACTATTTAAAACTCACCTAAAAAAATCCGACCGACAGTACAGCTTGCCATCCCTCGAGAAACATTTATCTGTGAGAGCGGCACCACAGTCCACGCACTGTACACACCGAATGTGCCAGGCCCGATCCAGGACGTTCAACAGATACCGGTCAATGATGGGCGCCTGACACCCTGCACAGTGCATGGTCGGACCTGCGTTCTCGATCGCCACTTTTGAGGTTTAATGTTCAAGTCTTTTACAAGAGATAAAAAATACGATGACACGCGTACAAAACGAATCTAAACAATTCTATAACATGAAGCCAATAGATTACATCTTTTTTTTCTTGTACTCAATCCAGTTTAGCTTCAGCTTGGTTTAATTAAATCCAGATTTAAACGCCGTCTTTATGCACACTAATTCCAAGATGTAACGCCGTTCGAGATTTCTTACTATTCAAGGCTACTTCTCATAATGTTTCAATATCATCAATCATTCACTTAAAATTTTGTACCGTAAAGACTATTTCCATTACTTGGTTAAATGTTGTATAAGAATTACTCAAGACACAATAACCTTTTAATAAAACAATAAACTTTAACTCGATTATTCAAAGCGAGCAATCACGAAAGATTACAAGAGTGAAAAAAAAGCACATTAAAGAACTAAATGTCCGACAATATCTTAACAAATCCTTCTTCCAGTTAAACATGTAAACAAATGTAATTTAGCACTGGCCGAGGCTTCAGAATCTAGCTCTACTGGTATGCCGATTCGTGAATCTGATTTTAGTTTCAACGTGCCATTCTATTTGATGTTAAATAGAAAGTGTCGGGGGCTACATTCCTTCATCGCCTCTTCGCCCCACCCTTCGATCGTACCCAACTAACGCCAGCGACGCTGGAGGCGGGTCTCTCTCGAGAGATTTTAAACCAATAGGAATAAAGCAAGGCCGTAGCGAAATGTCTCCGTATTATCGACTTTTCTGGCTGTTTTTACCCCGTAACAAGACTTGTGTTACGCTGAGAGCCTCCTCGGTGGAAGATTTTTGAAAATATTGTGGTAAAAGAAGATGCCAAGTCAGTATACAGCGCAACTTCTCCTGTTTTCTGTGTCGAAATTTATTAAAGAAAAAATATTCTATGTTAATTTTCTTAATTCTTTACCAAACGACATAATTTTAGACTGGTCCAAATTGGAAGCATTTTGCAGACGACAGAATTAATGTGACTCAAAAGTTGATATTTGCTTTGGGAACGATAGAAAACATTGTGGGAAAAGGAGAAAATGCTGGTTACCAGTATTTTCTCATTTTCCCACAAAGTTTTCTAAAGGCTTCTTTCTCAGGGTGGTCAAAATTAGGGGTTGTGTGGTGCATTAACTCATTACCGAACAATCCCTACTTTTGACGACCCTGAGAAAGAAGCCTTTAGAAAACATTGTGGGAAAAGGAGAAAATGCTGGTAATCAGCATTTTCTCCTTTTCCCACAATGTTTTCTACCCTTACAAAATCAAATTTCAATTTTTGAGTCACTTTTACTTTTTCGTCTGCAAATGTTTTCAATTTGGACCAGTCTAAAATTTTGTCGTTTGGTAATGAGTTAAACATCATGTCTTGTCTCATACTATTCAGTTTAACGGTACCTCTATAACAAGGCTTTACTCGAGAAGTTTTTAAGCACTATCTATGGACAGAAAATTATGGTCTTTTATGGACAGTAACGATCAAGATCAGACAGTACAGAACGTGCAACCTGATCTTGAATCCTAGAATTCCTTTAGTCTAACTGAATCTGAAGGCAGAATGCTCCTTTGACATGCAGAAAATTTAAAGATAAAAGCTTCTGTGCAAGGAATTTTACATTGTTTGCTGAAAGGGTTTTTTTTTTTGGATTATTTTTTTTTTATCGAGTACTTTAGGAGCTTTCTGTCGTATTAACAGAAATTAAAAGGTATTAGAATCGCTGGGAAAAAAAAGAATAAAACTTTTTCAAAAAATTCATACAATAAAGATTTGACATTTACATCTTTTTCCTACAGCCAACCTGTGTCAATCAGCACCGTTTTACAAAGAGCGAATACACTGGACGTAAAAATGTCACGTGATAAAAACTAACGCATGGGGTACCTGTAACATAGTGACCAGTCGCATATACTTAATAGATATTTCGGTGGGGTTTCCTTTTATTTTTTTCGAAAAAATATCCGAGTTAAGACGAGTAAAGATCGAAAAATAGCCTTTTTATGGCATGAGATATACACAAATCTTTTGACATGAATAAAACTGACCCATAGCAAAACAGTATTGGCACATGTCAACCGACATCAATCGAGACTTTTACTAGATACATTAATACTTTGCCAAACAATCCCTGATTTTTACGACCCTGAAAAAGAAGCCTTTTGAAAACATCATGGGAAAAGGAGAAAATGCTGATAACCAGCATTTTCTCCTTTTCCCACAATGTTTTCTACTCTTCCCAAAACAAATTTCCATTTTTGGAGTTACATTAATTTTGTCGACTGCAAATGTTTTCAATTTGGTCGAGTCTAAAATTATGCCGTTTGGAAAAGAGTTAACAGCCTCTTTCAGAGAGCTTAATTCATTTATTATGATGTACCAGATATAAATCTTAGTAAAGTTAAGACTTGCTTTGCAACGGGACAGAATTTTTTTCCCCGGGGGAGGGGCAACATTAACTGCAAAATCACTTCAAATATAAGTCCAATGCTGATAATCAAGTTTTCCCTCCTAAGATCTATATTTTCCCGGCTGAAAATATCCATTTCCCTTATCTATTTATTTGGTGTATGGTTTAAGACCGTTTGGAATCGTAAATTAGTACACTGAAAGCAATCAAGTGACTAAATGCATATCGATAGGTTGGTGTAACACTATTCTAAGTGCCTGTACAACGTACAGGCACTTAGAATAGTGTTGCGCTCACCTATTGATATATTTTAGGATAGAAATGCATAACCTTACACTATGTAAGATTATCCACTGTTTACACCCAATTTTTGTCAAATGCACCATGTTCTGTTCCTCTCTGCTCATTATATTTTTCTCACACTGTATAATAACGTTATCAGCGATTAAAATTCCATTTTCGGTGTCAGCGGTCACTTTATTGATGAATGATCATTGTTTAACAGACTTAGGGAGGGGAACGACACGACCGATAACGATCGGCAATTTCCGTAAGAATCACTTCGGGCTATTTTGACAAGTTTCTAGTGACACCTTTTCTTGACGGAGATTTGAACATCCTTCGTAACTCTGATCGAAATTGATAGGGAGGGTTAGATAGTTGAATTGATAACATAATTTTATGTATAGCACATTCCATTATGGTATTTTAGGTCGACTGAATCAACTTTACAGTTCAAAGTCAAGTTGTTTTACCTCTTTTAAGCATTTCCCAAACAAGCCCTTGTTTTTACGTGTCTGTAGTATAAGTCTTTTGAAAACACTGTGGGAAAAGGAGAAATTGCTCGTAACGAGCAATTTCTCCTTTTCCCACAGTGTTTTCTACCCATTTGGAGAACTTTCTCCCATTCTTACGAAATTTGAAATTGTTGTCTGCAAACTCTTTGAATTTGGAAGAGTCTAAAATTTGTGGTTTGGGAAAGGTTTAAACGTGCCCCTTCAGATTTTGGTACGAAAATTTTACACATATACATAAAACTCATCCTTATACCCCCAGATTCTTTTAATTTTCGTTTATTAAACCCCAGAGGTCGAAAACCATCCGACAACAAGAGAAATTAGGGATTTCTTACAGCCCAGGTCGACACCGACGGGAAACACGGTCTATTTATATGAGCAACTTTCTAATTTACATATCGGAAATACACAGACGAAGCTTCAAATATTGCGTCCAAAGAAGATATTATGGAAAATAGTTACATATTTATTATGTTATGGAATTTAAGAGTCATTAGTCACATGCCAGTCTTTTGGCATTCCCACAATGCTTTCTTTTTATTTTTGGGGCGAAATCTAAAAAAATACCTTAAGAGGCTATGTAGCCTTTTAAGAGAATACCATCGACTTTTTTTTTTTTAATTTTATGATTATTGATGATTTGTATTATTTTAACATGCATGTATAATATTTCAGTGATGTACATGTACATGTATATTGTTTAATTTGGTGAGATGAGAAAAATCTAAATACCGACCTTTAACCCTTTACCACACAATGACGACTTTTAACGCCCCTGAGGAAGAAGCCTTTTGAAAACATTGTGGGAAAAGGAGAAAATGCTGGTAACCAGCATTTTCTCTTTTTCCCACAAAGTTTTCTATCCTATCAAAGCAAAATTGTACCATTAGAGCCACTTTGAAATTGTCTTCTGCAGATGCTTTCAATTTGGATAGGTCTAAAATTTTGCTGTGTGGTAACAGGTTAACCAGGGATCGTATAAAGAAAACTAAACTAGTAAAAAGTGAGGTTGCTGGAACTAGTGTTCGTCCCTTGATATCAGAGTTGTATTTCTATAAAACTTTGTGGTGTTATTTTTATTCTAAATTTTGGCGATATGGCCATTGATGTCAGCGAAAGAAAAAGGTATTTCGAAAATATTGAACATTTTTTTCAAAACCCTGCAAATACAGTTTCGCAATGGATCGATTCTGAAGATTTATGTTTGATTGTAAAATTCGATTCGCTTTTTTTTTAAGTTTCTTAACTATAGCTTCACTTTTTAATCCACTATAAATTAAAAAGTAATGTTAGGAATGACATGCAAGCAAATGGGGACCTTGATGGAATATTTATGGCCTGTGACTGTTACCACAGATGCAGAGAAAATTTTATCCAAAAGCCTGTGCATTAGGTATTGCCAATTTTATTTTAGAAATTCGATAGCAGTTGCACACTGCTATTCAGTGTGGCTTTGAAGGTTAGACACACAAAAAGTAGAAATGTCGGTTTAAAAGTTTGGGTGAGTTTTGCCAGTAAAAAAGCTTTCATCCGTTACAGAGAGTATAGACTGGGATCAATCTGTACTTTACTACTGTCGTTTCTTAGTCTCACACTTTTCGGTGGCCAGCTAACTATGTTATTAACGCTTTGTCGAAGGACAGAATTTTAGACTGGTTCAAATTGAAAGCAATTGCAGTGAAGACCCTTTAAGGTAAGACCTGTGTAATGCACTTCCGGTGAAAATTCTAATTGGTTGATAAATAAGGATAAATAAGGATTTATACAGAAATAATATTTTTGTACATTTCTAACGGATTAGAAATTCCGTTTATGTCTATCTTGAAATTATTTTTTGATACTTTTGTTAGTTTTGTGAAAAGGGGGGTAATTATTGTCTCTTTTTGAATTGAGAATATAGTGGTTTTAGATTTATAAATGATAATTCAAAGAAGGAAAAAATGGAAAACATGAATTGGTGAAAGTAGTTCAATAATACTCATTTTTAATTATAGCTAATTTTGCAGGATGATATTGTAGTGAAAATAGCTGTTTTCCATTACACAGGTCTTACCTTAAACCTTTCCCAAACAACAAACTTTTGGACTATACCAAATTGAAAGCACTTGCAGACGACAATTCAACTCTTCTTGAAAAGATGATTTCCGTCTATGATACGGAAGAAAACATTGTGGGAAAAGGAGAAGTCGCTGGTTACCAGCATTTTCTCCTTTTCCCACGATGTTTTCAAAAGGCTATTATTCCAGACCCGTAAAAACCAGGGATTGTTTGGGAAAGGGTTAAATTTTGATGAATTGAAAGTGATTATCTGTGAAAGCATGTGTAGGAAACCTTATGGGAAAAGGAGCAAATACTGGTTACCAGTAATTTGTCCTTTTCTCACAATGTTTTCTCTTATTCCAAAGACGACCTTTAACACCTTTACTATTTGAGCCACACTTCATTTTTCGTCCTCAAAAAATTTCAACCCTTTACCAAACGATTGAACTTTGTACCTGACCAAATTCAAAATATATGCAGTTAACAATTTAACTGTTGCTCAAATAATGATTTTGTCTTTGATAGGACAGAAAAAATTGTGGGAAAAGGAGAAAATGCTGGTTACCAGCATTTTTTTCTTTTCCCACAGTGTTTTCAAAAGCCTCCCTTTCCATGGTCGTGAAAACCAGGGATTGTTTGGAAGAGGGTTAACTAGGGGAAAAAGTAGAATCAGAATCTTATCATCAGGTAAAAGGAGATAAACTTAAATGAAAGGAACGCGGATCAGCATATATACGTTAATACTGAGGGACCTAAAGCCAATCTGCGGGATATTGTTCAGGCTTACGTTACCGTAAATTGGCATCTAGGTGTCAAGTCAGACACGGATTCACCTCAAATACATATCTTCACAGTGAGAAATTCTCCTTTTATGCGTTAATGTCAATATTCCGATTGTCGGCTGACGATCTAATCCGTTCTTCAACGAGTTGTTCAAATAATCTGTTTGTTTTGAAATAATATTTGAAGTGTACGGAGAACAATTCCCCCAGGGGCTAGTTTCTTTTTTTTTTTGTTATTCTCATACTCTTTCTTTGCGGTTTTTTGCTAGAACCTAGAGTAGCTCTAGTAGGATCCAAATAAATTCCATTCTTTATATAGCATCTGAAATGTCATTAACTCATTACCAAACGACAATATTTTAGGCTTCTCCAAATTGAAGGCATTTGCAGACGACAAGATAAAAGTGGCTGAAAATTTTGAAATTTGTTTTGTGAAGGGTACAAAACATTGTGGGAAAAGGAGAAAATGTTGGTAACCAGCATTTTCTCCTTTTCCCATAATGTTTTCTATAGGGCTTCTTTCTCTTTCTCAGGGTCGTCAAAAGCAGGGATTGTGTGGTAATGGGTTAATTTTTTACCAAAGAACACTGCTGGTCGAGGGAACTTCTAAGCCAATATGATAATAGACAAAATGTTAAGCTCATCATTCCAAAGCGAGAGAGAGAGAGTACATGTATATTGAGAAAAGGACATTGTCATGATGAAAAAATCATCTTAGAATTGCAGACGACAAATTAAATGTGACTTAAAAACAAGTGAAGTTCTTCTTTGGGGACAGGGAAGAAATCATTGTGGGAAAAGAAGAAAATGCAGATAGGGCCTAACCAGCATTTTCAGTTCTTTTCCCACAATGATTTCAAAAGGCTCTTCCTCCGGGGCGCTAGAACTCAATATTGTTTGGTAAGAGGATGAAATTCACATTGTATTCTGGACCTGTGCTTATAAAACTTTCTTAAGTACATTCTCATGCTCAAGGAGCGGTTTCTTGCTCAAAAAAAAAAATCTATCATTAGATAGAGTAACATCATGCTAGGTCGCTGTAAGATAATATTTAAATTCAAACGAATATTCAAATAAATTTACAAATTTAAAAAGAACAACTTAATTACCATTTCGTCTGTTTCCCACAATACTGTCTACTTTTCCCTAAAACAAATTCCATCATTGGAAACATATTGTCGGTTTACTTCAAAAACCTCGTAACTACAGCTTGAAACAATCTGTAGTTACGAGGTTTTATGTCTTCCACCCCCACCCATTCCACCACCCGTCCACAAACACCAGGACCCCATTCATCAACTGTTCTTAACAATGTTCTTTATCTTATTCTCCAGGATTTTCTACATTTGAAAGTAATACAACTTCTGATTGGCTTAACCATTCAGTTTAGCCAATCAGAAGTTGTGTTTCTTACAAATTTAGAAAATCTTGGAGAATTCGACTAAGAATATTCTCAAGAATGGTTGGTGAATATGGGCCCTTGGCCAGTATTGATCCTCCTTAGTCTTCAACTGCAAAGTTTCAAAATTTGAAAGTAACAAAATTTTTGATTGGGTTAGCCATTTGGTTCAGCCAGTTAGAAGATGCGTTACTTTCAAATATCGAAAATTTTGGAGAGTTGAGAGCAAGAACGTTCTTAAGAACGGTTGGTGTATGACAGACCCTGATCTCGTCGAGAAGAAAGATTTTCCTATCAACAAACGGTGGTTAACCGTATTTATGCTGGAAAAATAAAAATGTTTAGATAGGATTTTGCCGACAAAGTACAGTTAGACTTACCCGGAGGCCAACAAAAATAATGGAATGTTTATAGCAAATAAAAAAGTAACAATGCCCGCGAAAAGAAATAAAAAACGATCGAAATCTACACCAAACAAATAGTCAGGGAAGTTGCGATTTGTGTCTTTGATTTCTGCAAATATTTTCGGAGGCCTGTTTACGGATTAAAGCATTTTGTTTGGTTGTTTGTGAAGCTAATCCTTCATACTTCAGTCCTTGTACAAAAATCCCAACGTTTCAACTACCTCGTGGCAAATTGGCTTTTTAAAACAATGACGGAAAAGGAGAATATGCTGGAGAACGTAACCGTGCCAACCCTGCCTATTTTGCAGCGCAAAAAAAGAACCCCAGAAATTTAGTCGGATTAAATCTTTCCCCTGCAATTATCTCTTTTAAATACTATAGGCGATACCAGAAGCTTTTGTTGACCGTGTAAATCAAGATCAGACTACATGTTTTGTATGGTCTGATCTTATTCTCTACCCTCTCCGCTAATGGACCGCGATTCGCACTGAGCAGTTTACAACTTAAGAGTTAAATTAGGCAAGTCTAATCTTGAAACTTTTTCAGAATCTTTTTTTTTTTCAATTCCTTGCACAACTTTGAAAATGTCTATATTAAATTAGTTCAAAGAGTATAATTATCAATGTGTCATATTTATTGGAAGTTATTTGCATCCACTCTGGAGGCCACATTTTAAGTCCGATGTCAGTGAAAGTTGGTAAGGATATTTGTCTTGATGGTATTTCTCAGATTCACGTCGGGTTTATAAGTAGATTACTTGGATGAAACTTAGAAAAACCTTATACGCTGTACAGACGACGCATTTTCGGTCCAATACTCATAGAAGTCTGCTAGAATGTTTGTTTTGATGAAATCTCATAATCATATATGTGTATATGGATTAACCTTTCACCAAACCGACAATCCCTGGTTTTTCGACCCTGAGAAAGTGGCATTTTCTCCTTTACCCACAATGTTTTCTACCTTGCATGGTGGATACAAATTTCAAATTTTGAGTGACGTTTTTTTTTTTGTCGTCTGCAAGTGCTTTCAATTTTGGACCTGTCTAAAATCTTGTGGTTTGGTAAAGAGTTTAAAAGTCTGTTCTGAAAGTAGGTCACAAGGGAAAATCTTAAAAAAAAAGACTTTATGTATACCTTAGATGCGACACTTGCAGGCCAATAATCTTGATAGTTGGTAGAAATGTTTGTCTTGGTTATATATTTTACAAAGGTGTAAATGGGTTATGTTCGATAAAAAAAAAAAGTAGACCCCTGAGTCAAATCTTTAGCAGGGTGTAAGCCTACATTCTTGATGTCACATTTTTTAATCAACTACGTATAACAATTTGTTAAAATGTTTTTCGATTTTTCTTTTTAATAAAATTTCGAACGAGTTTCAGAGTAGGTCATGTGGATATAAAAAAGTTGGCCATCGGTTCGATTCCTTGTAAAACCTTGGCCTGTATTCACCAATCATTCTTAAGAACTTTCTTTGTCTTATTCTCCAGAATTTTCTACATTTGTAAGTAACACAACTTCTGATTGGCTAAACCATTCGGTTTAGCCAATCAGAAGTTGTGTTACTTACAAATTTAGAAAACCTTAGAGAATAAAATTAAGAATATTCTCAAGAATGGTTGGTGAACACGGGCCCTTGTGTAGATTCTAGGGTCAGTATTTACCAACCATTTTTAACTCATTACCACACAATCTCTACTTTTGATGCCCCTGAGAAAGAAGCCTTTAGAAAACACTGTAGGAAAAGGAAAAAATGCTGTTAACCAGCGTTTTCTCCTTTTCCCACAGTGTTTTCTACCCTTCCCAGAACAAATTTCAATTTTTCAGTCACCAGTTTATTTTTCGTCTGCAAATGCTTTCAATTTGGACCAGTCTAAAATTTTCTCGTGTGGTAAAGAGTTAAGAATACTCTTTGTCTTATTCTGCATGGTTTTTTTTTCTAAATTTTACAGCTAAACATCACCCTCAGTCCGTATTCACCTAAGATGCTTAAGAATATTCTCAGTCTTATTCTTTAGAATTTCATCAGTGTTCAAGTAAAAGAACTTCGAATTGGCTAAACTAAAAACATATAAAGTGAGTTTGGAGATAAACCACCCGTAAAAGGTAAAAAGAAAACCACATGGCATTTCTAAGTTATATCGAACATTAGAATTGGTACAAAGAAAATTTTACTTTGGGTTCGTTTTGACTTTATTTTGGGGTACGTTTTGACTTAATTTTTTGGGTACGTTTTGGTTTGGGTACATTTTGACTTCATCCCAACAAATACCTATCTTGTGTGCGGTATTTTACGAGCTTTGATGAGTATTTTTGTGTGTGTGTGTGTGTGTGGCTTGTCCAAACTAAAAACATTTGTAGTTGATGAACTAAGTTTGTTTCAAATAACGTATATTGTGTTTATAATGGTAGAAAAAAATGCCGGAAAAGAAGTGAATTTCGGCAGAATTTGCTTTTTTTTTTCCCCTCAATGTACTTAAACGAAAAGGACTGGAGCTATTAGAAGGTTAATCCTACGGGTTATTGTAGAAATTCAAAAGATGAAATAACACGATTTACAAGTAGGAGTTTTAGAGTAAGGGAAATAACTCTTTTTGGCTTTTGCATTCTACAGCGACAACTGCTCTCAGGAAAGGGCATATTGCATGTACAATACTCATGGATATAGAGTATTGGCTTTTTAAAACAATGACGGAAAAGGAGAATATGCTGGAGAACGTAACTGTGCCAACCCTGCCTATTTTGCAGCGCAAAAAAAGAACCCCAGAAATTTAGTCGGATTAAATCTTTCCCCTGCAATTATCTCTTTTAAATACTATAGGCGATACCAGAAGCTTTTGTTGACCGTGTAAATCAAGATCAGACTACATGTTTTGTATGGTCTGATCTTATTCTCTACCCTCTCCGCTAATGGACCGCGATTCGCACTGAGCAGTTTACAACTTAAGAGTTAAATTAGGCAAGTCTAATCTTGAAACTTTTTCAGAATCTTTTTTTTTTTCATTTCCTTGCACAACTTTGAAAATGTCTATATTAAATTAGTTCAAAGAGTATAATTATCAATGTGTCATATTTATTGGAAGTTATTTGCATCCACTCTGGAGGCCACATTTTAAGTCCGATGTCAGTGAAAGTTGGTAAGGATATTTGTCTTGATGGTATTTCTCAGATTCACGTCGGGTTTATAAGTAGATTACTTGGATGAAACTTAGAAAAACCTTATACGCTGTACAGACGACGCATTTTCGGTCCAATACTCATAGAAGTCTGCTAGAATGTTTGTTTTGATGAAATCTCATAATCATATATGTGTATATGGATTAACCTTTCACCAAACCGACAATCCCTGGTTTTTCGACCATGAGAAAGTGGCATTTTCTCCTTTACCCACAATGTTTTCTACCTTGCATGGTGGATACAAATTTCAAATTTTGAGTGACGTTTTTTTTTTTGTCGTCTGCAAGTGCTTTCAATTTTGGACCTGTCTAAAATCTTGTGGTTTGGTAAAGAGTTTAAAAGTCTGTTCTGAAAGTAGGTCACAAGGGAAAATCTTAAAAAAAAAGACTTTATGTATACCTTAGATGCGACACTTGCAGGCCAATAATCTTGATAGTTGGTAGAAATGTTTGTCTTGGTTATATATTTTACAAAGGTGTAAATGGGTTATGTTCGATAAAAAAAAAAAGTAGACCCCTGAGTCAAATCTTTAGCAGGGTGTAAGCCTACATTCTTGATGTCACATTTTTTAATCAACTACGTATAACAATTTGTTAAAATGTTTTTCGATTTTTCTTTTTAATAAAATCTCGAACGAGTTTCAGAGTAGGTCATGTGGATATAAAAAAGTTGGCCATCGGTTCGATTCCTTGTAAAACCTTGGCCTGTATTCACCAATCATTCTTAAGAACTTTCTTTGTCTTATTCTCCAGAATTTTCTACATTTGTAAGTAACACAACTTCTGATTGGCTAAACCATTCGGTTTAGCCAATCAGAAGTTGTGTTACTTACAAATTTAGAAAACCTTAGAGAATAAAATTAAGAATATTCTCAAGAATGGTTGGTGAACACGGGCCCTTGTGTAGATTCTAGGGTCAGTATTTACCAACCATTTTTAACTCATTACCACACAATCTCTACTTTTGATGCCCCTGAGAAAGAAGCCTTTAGAAAACACTGTAGGAAAAGGAAAAAATGCTGTTAACCAGCGTTTTCTCCTTTTCCCACAGTGTTTTCTACCCTTCCCAGAACAAATTTCAATTTTTCAGTCACCAGTTTATTTTTCGTCTGCAAATGCTTTCAATTTGGACCAGTCTAAAATTTTCTCGTGTGGTAAAGAGTTAAGAATACTCTTTGTCTTATTCTGCATGGTTTTTTTTTCTAAATTTTACAGCTAAACATCACCCTCAGTCCGTATTCACCTAAGATGCTTAAGAATATTCTCAGTCTTATTCTTTAGAATTTCATCAGTGTTCAAGTAAAAGAACTTCGAATTGGCTAAACTAAAAACATATAAAGTGAGTTTGGAGATAAACCACCCGTAAAAGGTAAAAAGAAAACCACATGGCATTTCTAAGTTATATCGAACATTAGAATTGGTACAAAGAAAATTTTACTTTGGGTTCGTTTTGACTTTATTTTGGGGTACGTTTTGACTTAATTTTTTGGGTACGTTTTGGTTTGGGTACATTTTGACTTCATCCCAACAAATACCTATCTTGTGTGCGGTATTTTACGAGCTTTGATGAGTATTTTTTTTTGTGTGTGTGTGTGTGGCTTGTCCAAACTAAAAACATTTGTAGTTGATGAACTAAGTTTGTTTCAAATAACGTATATTGTGTTTATAATGGTAGAAAAAAATGCCGGAAAAGAAGTGAATTTCGGCAGAATTTGCTTTTTTTTTTTCCCTCAATGTACTTAAACGAAAAGGACTGGAGCTATTAGAAGGTTAATCCTACGGGTTATTGTAGAAATTCAAAAGATGAAATAACACGATTTACAAGTAGGAGTTTTAGAGTAAGGGAAATAACTCTTTTTGGCTTTTGCATTCTACAGCGACAACTGCTCTCAGGAAAGGGCATATTGCATGTACAATACTCATGGATATAGAGAGAGGTACAGAAATCACCTGGTGACGTAATAAATAAATCATCTGATGACGCAGTAAATGGTTCTATTGGTTTTGAATATGATTAAATCGAACAAATAGAGTTCGAAAAGTTCGAAAGGGGCGTGACCTGCCTTAGATAGCCAGAGATTTTAGTTCTTTGAGTTTTAGAGCATGCCTTTTTTTTCATAATGAGTTACTTCCCCTGATATTGTAATCGGAATTGGATGACTTCTACTATTATCCATCAGAGCCTGCGTCACGAAACTCAATAAAATACTCGATCTCTCTCTCCGATAAATTCTTTTTTTGTACATATTTCTCCTGTTTGAGAAGTAATTCTATGGCATCTGATCAGTCAGCTTTACTCCTTCGTAAACAACTAGCAGGTAATATGAAAGGATTTCGTTTAGTTTATCTTTCAACATTAACAGCCTTCTGTAGAATTTTGCCTTGTTCTCAGATGACGACAAAAAGGAACAAGAAATCCACCTCAGAATTATTTTCGAAATTATTGACTTTTTTACATATGCAACTGTCTCACTTGCCGGTTGTCTAATTTATTACTTAAGAAGCTGCATTTAAGTTACTTAAATTATTAGATGCAAATTTTCACATGACACAAACATGTGAAGGAAGGGTCATGAAGGAAAGAGGATTTTTAGGAAGTTTATTGGCAAAGATGGGGTCTCTCTAAAAAGTGTCTACAAGCTTCTGCAATTGAAATTAAACATTTTTTCTCTTTATTATGTTACAGTAGACCAGTCCTTCATACATGGCTTTGTCCAATTTGAATAAAATACCAGATAACTGCATTCAACTGCATTAGGTTATCTCTTTTGTTCAGTGCTAATGGTATTGGTCTTTTAACCCTTCTCCTGCTGTGTAAATTAAATGGAAATTTTCATACTCAGAAAAACCCAAATTTCGCAATTTCATAAGCATTCTTTGAAGAAAAAAAAAAATCTCTTTATGACAGAGACAGTGTAGATCCAAGATCAGCCTGCGCATTTTGTGCAGTCTGATATTAATCTACACTGTCAGCAAAACATCAGCAAGTTGCGATCAGCAGCCTAAGGCTTAATCCTTGAAAAACAAAGATCTTCTGTGCATGGGTCCGAATCCTGCCAGATGCAGTTTGTATTTCAGCTATGTATTTGTTGGGAACTTTATATATTGATAAGATAGGGGCTCGCCCAAAATTGGCCATTGAGAAGATAACATGCGCAGACAACATGGTTTGGTAACTATGTAAAAAAACAAATAAAACACCCTGAAAATTGTCAAAATTTATGGCAGTTGGAATAGAATTTTGAATCCAATCAATCAATCATATTCTTTAAAGTTCATAATTACTGTTTTTAAAATCTACTAGACACTCTTAGACATTTGTATATGCTTGTAGACATTTGTAAGTGCTCTTCAGGGTGACCTACAATGAGGCAATTGTTTGTTCCAAACATGCAGTCTATCACTGTATGTATCTCATTTGATTCTTTTTTAAAAAATGGGAAACTAGCTTGGCAACTAAGGGCCATAAAAGTAAAAAAAAAAGAGAGCATGTGTGACTGCAGTCTGACCTTGATCTACATAGTCTACCAAAGGTACCTTACTTTACCACTATAGTTTAAATCTGTTATCAATAGTTATAAGATGAAAAGGATAAGTACAATGTCAAAAAAGCGGCAAATAACAGCAGAGACAACAATAAATGCTCAATGCACTCTGAACCTGTCGTTTCCCATTATGTCCTATTATTTTAACTCTTTACCAAACTGGTCCAAATTGAAAGCATTTTGTAGACAAAAAATAAAGTGACTGAAAATTTGAATTCTGATTGTGAAAGGGTAGCAAATATTCTGGGAAAAGATAAAAATGCTGGTTACCAGCATTTTCTCATTTTCCCACAATGTTTTCTGAAGGCTTCTTTCTTAGGGTTATTAAAATCATGGATTGTTTGTAAAGGATTAAGCAATTCCTGCATATTTTTCAAAGTTTCTATTGTATCATATTTGTGATAGAAATCAGCTTCTTTTGCTCATGTTGTGAAAATAAAAGGCTGGACACTTACAGCATGTCTCTAGATCAACAGCATAATCATAAATGTAGGAAACTGTGTATCTTACAAATGACTTTGTCCTAGAATCCATCAATGGCAAACACCTGCATATGTATCTGCACAATTATTTTTGAAAGCAAGGTTATTATCATTTTCTCTTCTAGATATGTTGAGCATCTTTTCTGTTTCAGATCTAAACAAAAATCCAGTTGATGGGTTCTCTGCAGGCCTGGTTGATGAATCCAATATATACAAATGGGAGGTAATGATCATTGGACCGCCGGATACACTCTTGTAAGTTTACAGTCCTTAGTAACCCTTATACTGCTAAGACCAGCTCACTGACCTTTCACAGACAGTGTAGATCAAGATCAGAAGGCACAAAATGTGCAGTCTGATCTGTGGTCTACACAGCATGATAAGATTTTTTTTTTTTTAAAAAGTTTGAAATAGCATTATTCTGGTTTTTCCCTTAATTATTTACCACACGACAAAATTTTAGACTTTTCCAAATGGAAAGCATTTGCAAATGACAAAATAAAGGTGACTGAAAAATTGAAATTTGTTCTGGGAAGGGTAGAAAACACTGTGGGAAAAGGAGAAAATGCTGGTTACCAGCATTTTCTCGTTTTCCTACAGTGTTTTCTAAAGTGTTTTTCTCAGGGGTGTCAAACGTAGGGATTTTGTGGTAACAGGTTAACTCAGGCTCTTTACCAAACAACAAAATTTTAGATTTGTCCAAAATAAAAGCATTTACAGACGACAAAATGAAAGTGACTGAAAGTGAAAATTTGAAATTTGTTTTATGAAGGGTAGAAAGCATTGTGGGAAAAGGAGAAAATGTTGGTTACCAGCATTTTCTCCTTTTCCCACAAGGGTCGTTAAAAGTCAGGATTATATGGTAATTGGTTAACTAATTTAGTTACAAATGAAAAGTACCCATTGATGGCATTTATAGATAACAAATTGAGGTAGCTCAAGTGATAAGAGTTTTCTCATAACCCTTTACCAGATGACAACATTTTAGCCCCATCCAAATTGAAAGCATTAGCAGATAACAATTTCAGTGTGGCTCAAATAGTGCTATTATTAGTTGATAGGGTAGAAAACATTGTGGGAAAAGGAGAAAATGCTGGTTATCAGCATTTTATCCTTTTCCCACATTGTTTTCTAAAGGCTTCTACCTCAGGGTCGTCAAAAGTCGTTGTGTGGTAAAGGGTTAAAGAAACCATTGATGTAAAAGGAGAAAATGCCAAATTTGATGTCAGGTCTGTAGAGACAAAAAGAAAAGTACAGACAAAAATGCTGGCTTGGATATGGCTGAAATGACGTGGAAAGCTCAGTTAGCTGGGTAATATACCTTTCAATCAATCAGTCCACCAACCAACCAATCAATCAGTAGGTCTGAAACAACAGAAATGTGTTGAGTTTAGCCTTAACCCAATAATTCAATGTTATAAAGGTACTGGAGGTAGGATTTATAGAAATGCAGGCTTTCAAAAACAATATGGAAAAAATGAGAAAATGCTGGTAAACAGTACAGTTTCTATTCTTTTTCAATTTCCATCAGCAAAGCCAATGTACATTTGGTATGTTGTCACAAAATGCTTTCAATATGTCACGTGAAGAGTTGAATAAAGATCAGCTAATTGACCTTGATTTTCTTTTCAGTGAGGGAGGATATTTCAAGGCTCATTTGGAATTCACTAAAGATTACCCGCAAAGACCGCCAGTTATGAAATTTATGTCTGAAATGTGGCATCCCAATAGTAAGTTGTTTATCGTTTGTTGTTATCTGTAACCCAAGTTTCTCCATCATTTTTATAACACAAACCTCCTCCAACAGTTTATTTAACCCATGATTTATTTTTGATAATAATGCAGGTGAATTCTCCATTTTTGGTTCCATGTCCTGGTTATTTTTGTAGTTATCAGGCCATTGAAGCTTGTGAAACCAACCACAGCATGTACATGTACTTAGTTTTGTACTACTTCACCAATTCTCAGGAAAATTATGTCATTGTTGCTTGAACATATACTAGTATGTGCTGAAATGTTCTAATTTTCTTACTTACTTAAATCATTACCAAACGACAACATTTTAGGTTTCTCCAAATCGAAAGCATTTGCAGACGACTAAATTAAAGTAACTGAAAATTTGAAATTTGTTTTCTGAAGGGTAGAAAACATTGCGGGAAAAAACAAAACCAGAGTTTGGGAAAAGGAGAATGCTGGTTTTTCTTTTCCCACAATATTGTCTAGAGTTATGTTTTAACTCATTACCACACGAGAAAATTTTAAACTGGTCCAAATTGAAAGCATTTGCAGACGATAAAATAAATGTGACTGAAAAATAGAAATTTATTCTGGAAAGGGTAGAAAACACTGTGGGAAAAGGAGAAAATGCTGGTTACCAGCATTTTCTCCTTTTCCCACAGTGTTTTCAAAAGGCTTCTTTCTCAGGGGCGTCAAAAGTAGGGATTGAGTGGTAATGGGTTAATTTGGACCAATCTACAACCTTGTCGTTTGATAAAGAGTTAAGAATGGTTAGTGAATACAGACCCAGAATACCCTCCTCTTGAAGATCATGGAAATTATGCAATCATAATTGTCAGAGGTAAAAATGCTATAGGTAAAAATGTCATAGGTAAAAATGTCATAGGTAAAAATGTCAGAGTCAAAGTGGTAAATATGCCATAGGTAATAATGTCATAGGTAAAAATGTCAGAGGTACTAGGTATATATTAATTTGGACCAGTTTAATATTGTGCAGATATTGTGCAAATGATAGATGCTAGATATAACTTTTATATTAGTTATGTCCTTACTTTCTATTGATGTTTCATGATACGTTTTCGAATGAAACTTGAATAAAACCAATAAGATATTGCTGCAATATTCTTAATAAATTGTGATGAATAGGTTGTTTAAGGAAATTCTCTGCAAATGCTTTCGATTTGGGCAAGCCTAAAATCTTGTTGTGTGGTAATGAGTTAAGGAATCTTTGTTACTTTCTGTTGCAGTTAATAAAGACGGTAGTGTTTGTATATCAATTCTACATGATCCTGGTGACGACAAGTGGGGATACGAGAAAGCAGCAGAGCGTTGGCTACCTGTACATACTGTAGAAACAATAATTGTTAGTGTAATTTCTATGTTAGCTGAACCCAATGATGAATCCCCAGCAAATGTGGATGCAGCAGTATGTCTTTGTTTTTGTTTTGATTTTTTTGCTCACCTGAGCACAACATGCTCAAGGGGAGCTTTTAGCCTTTTTAGGATCATGGTGTGTCTGTAGCCCGTCTTGAATTGTCAGCAATTTTTGTTGAACATTTTGTTCTTCTAAACCACTGGGCTGATTTGGATCAAACTTGGCTGAAATGTTCCTTGGGTGACCCTTTTCATAAAGTTTTCCTGAAATTTTGATCTGTTGAAAACATGGCTCTGGTAAATGGGGACTACTCGCTCTATACAAAATGAAGAAAATCATGAAAATTCTTCTTCTCCGAAACTGCTGGTCAGATTTTGAAATAATTTCATAGACCCTTTTCCAGAAATGTTCGCGAAATTTGATTTATCAAGAAACATGGCTCTGGTGAATGGGGTCTACTTGCACTTTATGGCCATGAAGAAATTCTTAAACTTTTTCTTCTCTGAAACCACTGGTCAGATTTTGAAATAATTTCACAGAAATGTTCCTTGGGTGACCCTTTTCAAAATTGTTTGGAAAATTTTGGTTGGTCAAGAAACATGGCTCTAGTGACTGGAGGCTACTTACACATAATTATAGCTGTGAAGAAATTCTTAAAAATTCTTCTTCTCTGAAATAGCTGGTCAGATTTTGAAATAATTTCACAGAGATATTCCCTGGGTGACTCTTTTCAAAAAGTGTTTGCAAAATTTTGATTTGTCAAGAAATATGGCTAGGGGTGGGGGCACTTGCCCTGTATGGACATGATGTAGAAAGTCTTAAAAATTCTTCTTCTCTGAAACAGGTGGTTAGATTTCGAAATAATTTCACAGAAATGTTTCTTGGGTGACCCATTTAACAAATTGTTTAAGAAATTTTGATCCAAGAAATATGGTTCTGTGGGCGCTTTATACTATACTGACATTAAGAAATTCTTAAAAATTCTTCTTCTCTGTAACAGCTTGTCAGATTTTGAAATAATTTCACATCAGCGTTCCTTGGGTAACGCTAAAAATTATAAAGAAAAATTTTCATCCGTCGAAAAACAATGGCCAATTGTTGGCACCTGCATGTGATGCTCTTGTTAGACTTACGTTTTTAGTCACTATCGAGCATGTGCTCTTCTTCAAGAAATTGTCCATGGATGATCTATCCAAAACTTTATTTGCACAATTCTTATTCATCATTGCTTTGGTAATGATTGTAGGGGTGGTGACAGATTTGAAATTACTTTTACAGGTTATCTTTTCAAAATTGCTTTCCAAAATAATGATTTTGTTTTCAAAGTTTTGAAAAAGAATTGGCTATGGTTCTTTCAAAAATTCGGGTGAGCAATCCAGGACCATCTTGGCCCTCTTGTTTCTTTTTTGTTTTCACTCTTAGCTTTTCTGTTTTCGAAGAAAATATCGAAGTATTGTGATAGCCTTCTTCTTGTCAGTGTGTCTCCAGCTGCGATTTTGTCATTGTTCAAATATAATAAAGCTATTTTCATATCCCTGTCATTACCAAGACATTTTCTTCAAATTTAGGATAATTTTTAACTGAAAAGGCAGTGTTCCCATGCCTATTTTAGTGGTTAGCAGGATGGGGGTGCGCCTCCCACCCCTTGGACTAGCAAAGTCATGCATCTAGGGATACACAGTACAAACTGGGGGTGCAAGTGTTAAGCATTCATTGAAATCCATAATTGCATTTAATGTATGAAAAAGGGTTTTTGCATTTTTTTTTTTTTTTTTTTCGGTGATCTGTTTTGAAGTCATAATTTGTAGATAAGCATTTCTGCATGATTTGACCTGAAATTAGCAATAAGGGTAGTAGGTAACTTCAAAACCTGCCATTTTACATTGCCAGCTTCTTTACATTTGATAATCACTGCTGTGTGCATCTTACTCTTTCACACTAGATACATTTAAGTACATACATGTATATGTATACTTGTTACTTATTGCCAGTAGTTTCACCAGTGCTTCATGTTTGCAGACATTTATGTCTAAATTATTGCATTTAGCTCCTCTGGCAGGTGATAGTGGAAGCTCTGCATCCAATGTTTTGTGAATCATTTCACTCTTTTGTATTTTTATTGTCATCTGTAGCATACAATGTTGACTGCTTTGCTGAAGCTGGTGTCTTCCATAGTTATGTAAGTTTAATTGGGATGACATTGTTTTGTAGTTATTTGCAGAAAATACAAAGTGATGTCATTAACAGCTAGTTGCATAGATTTGTACTTGTGCGTCCATAGATAATTTAGAGTTCTCTCTCTATTGCCAGTTAAAACTCATGATTGTTTAGTAAGGTTTTATCTTTTTGACTCCATTGGCAAAAACGGGGACTTATGTGGATGTCATGGATCAAGATCAGAGTGCAGTTTGATCTGAGATACCCCTTCAAAAAGAATGTTTTCGGGGGTATACTGGAATCAGCATGTCTGTCTGTGTGTCCATCCATCCATGTGTCCGTCCGTTGGGTTGTCCCTCCTTCCATGTGTCTGCCTGTGTACAAAATACTAGTAATTTGTTTTGTGTCGCTTACTCCTACAGTTCTCCTTCAATTTTATTGAAACTTTGCACATATTGATCATCTATTGAAGGTTTGCAAGATGTAAGTTTCAAGTGTCATCTCCTCCTGGTTGAGGAATTACACCTGACACTTTTTTTCTATCAAAGCGATAGCGGGGGTTTTAACTCTTTACCACACAACAAAATAATAGACTGGTCCAAATTGAAAGCATTTGCAGATGGCAGTTTCAATGTGGTTCAAATTGCAAAATTTGTCCTTGATAGATAAGAAAACATTGTGGGAAAAGGAGAAAATGCTGGTTACCAGCATTTTCTCTTTTTCCCACAATGTTTTCAAAAGGCTTCTTTCTCAGGGTCGTTAAAAGTTGGGATTATGTGGTAAAGATTTAAGTCTTATTCAGTGACAGCTGTAGTTTAGTCAAGCTTATGTGAGGAAAATTCTGAGGAGTCTGAGCGAATTCTATTTTCAGGCATCAAGAAGGACGGATTTAACCCTTTACCCCATAAGGCATTTCTATGGTATCTCTAATTGACCCTAAATAACAGCAAGGATCAAGCCATTTCTTATGTGTATATGACACCTTTTGATAGCATAGAAAACATCTTGACAAAGGGTGAAATTGCTCATCACTAGCAATTTCATCGTTTGCCACAATGTTTTCCAAAGGCTCCTACAAGCAGTGCATTGAAATGATTATCTATGGAGTAAAGGGTTAATATATTTGGCATTGAAAGAGTTAAGTGGATAAGTCAAAAGTGCATGAAACATGAAATTTGAGAAATCTATTGCTTAGCGCAGTTATTTTTCTGTCCTTATCTTACAGAAAATGTGGAGAGAAAATTATAATGAATTTAAACGGAGAGTTTCACAATGTGTTAGAAAAAGCCAGGAAGATGGTTTTGAATGAGTGATACAGATTTTTTAATAAGTAAGTATTTTTATGGCATCTCTCTTAACTCTTTACCAAATGACAAAGTTTTAGGTTCGTCCAAATTGAAAGTATTTGCAGACGACAAAATAAAAGTGACTGAAAATTTGAAATTTGTTTTGTGAACGGTAGAAAACATTGAGGGAAAAGGAGAAAATGCTGGATACCATCATTTTCTCCTTTTCCCACAATGTTTTCTGAAGGCTTCTTTCTCAGGGTCGTCAAAAATAGGGATTGTGTGGTAATGAGTTAATTGATTTTCTACCATATGGTAAAGGTTAAGACTTGCCCAAATTAACCCATTACCAGATGAAAAATATTTAGCCTTGTCCAGATTGAAAGCATTTGCAGACGACAATTATAGTGTGGCTCAAATGGGGCAATTTTTCCTTGATAGGGTACAAAACATTGTGGAAAAAGGGGAATATGCTGGTTACCAGCATTTTCTCCTTTTCCCACAATGTTTTTAAAGGTGGGTATTTAAAATTTTCGTATCACACCAAATTAAAAAATATAAATATCATTGAAATTTATATGAAAAAAAACTATACAAATCATCAATAATTAAGAAACATAAAATTACGAAAAAATTATTTTTTTGATGGTATTCCCTTAAAAGGCTACGTAGCCTCTTAAGCTATTTTTAGATTTCGCGCCAAAATCAATAAAGCATTGTGGGAATGTTAAGTGACTGGCACGTGACTAATAACGCTTAAATTCCATTACATAACAAACATGTAATAATTATTTCTCATAATGTCTTCTTCGGAAGCTGTGTTTGAAACTTTGTCTGTGTCTTCCTGTATTTAAATGAGAGAATTGATAATCTAAAAATAGAACGTGTCTCCCATTGGTGTCAACCTGGTCCGTAATAAATCTCTAATTTCTCGTGTTATCGGATGGTTTTCGACTATTGGGGTTTTATGAACGCAAATTGAAAGGCTATTGGAGTATAAGGATGATTTTTTTTGCATTTTTGTAAAATTTTCGACCCATAATCTGAAGGGCCACCTTTAAAAGGCTTCTTTCCCAGAGTCGTTAAAAGTTGTCATTGTGTGGTAAGGACGACAAATTACAGTCAGTGCAATTGATTGTACCCTTCAGTGAAAGGCCAGAAAACATCTTTGGAACAAGACTGCAGAACAAGTATTTTCTCTTTTTCTCACAAGTCTTTTAAATGGTTTCTTTCACAGGTGAGTTGAGGGTCAGGATTGTATAGTAAAGGGTTAATCTTTTACCCAAGAACCCTGTGTTTTAATCTCTTACTGAAAAGTCCCATGTTTTAATGACATGGAGAGAGGGATGCTTTTTTGAAAACATTGTGAAAAAAGGAGAAAATGCTGGTAACCAGCATTTTTTTTTCCTTTTCACACAATTGTCTCCTACCCTTTCAAAGACAGGAACCATCCTTTGAGCTACATTTCATTGTTAGTCTACTCATGCTTTCAATTTGGATGAATCTACTTTCTCATTCGGTAAGGGGTTGTTTGCTGTTAATCTGGCTTTAAATTGCACTCAACTCTTTACCCCCAGCAGACAACCATTTTAGCCAAGCCTTTTAGCTCACTTAACCCATTACCACACAATCCCTACTTTTGACGACCCTGAGAAAGAAGCCTTTTAGAAAAGATGGTGGAAAAAGGAGAAAATCCTGGTAACCAGCATTTTCTCCTTTTCCCACAATGTTTTGTACCCTTCATAAAACAAATTTTAAACTTTGTTGTCTGCAAATGCTTTCAATTTGGACAAACCTGAATTTCGTCATTTGGTAATGAGTTAATACCTAAATGATGTGATCTACCCTTATGTTAACAGAACAAATTTCAAGTTTTCAATCACTTTCATTTTGTCGTCTTTGAATTCTTTCAATTTGAACAAACCTAAAATTTTGTCGTTTAGTAAAGACTTAAACAGGGCTTGTATTCTATACCAAATGATCATGATTAAACAAGCCTGATGAATAAAACTTTCGGAAATAATGTTAGAGAGGATGAAAATGCTGGTAACCTGTATTTCTAAAGCTGAGCTAGAAGTGCAAAAGGTGAGCTTTTGTGTCAGGCATCTGTTGTTCATCATTTGTCTTCAACTTTGATCTTGACTTCACTTTGGTGACAAGCATTGTCTCTTATTCCCACAGTGTTTCTTTCCAGGAGCTTATTTCAATTTTTGAGATACACATAATTTATTGTCTGCAATTTTTTTTCAATTTGGAAAAGTTTCAGATGTTGTCATTTTGTAAAGAGTTAAGCAGCTAATATCTAGTTTATTTTCTTTTTTCAGATTTCATCACAGAGAGAAAACTCATCAGGGAATCACATGCAATACTTAATTAAATCTTAGCTTTTGTATCCATTTTGATGACTTCATAACTGACTTTTCCGCACTACCCTGCATAAACATTTTCATTTATGAACATTACATTTTGTACAGTATTGTAAACGTTTTGTTAAATCTAAAGATCTATGATATGCATTACATTTGAATGACTAGTGTGACTGTGTATATATTTTTGCATGTTTTGTAATTTAAGGTCTGTTTTCAACATCTATTCCTACTGAGTCTACCAGAGTTTTATTATTGGGCAATTCTTTTTGTGCGTGTTTGAAATCTCATAAATTATGAAGCTCCTAGCATTTATTTTTTAACTCTTTACCAAACAACAAAATTTGAGGCCAGTCCAAATGCAAAACAATTGCAGATGACAAAATAAAACATTGCTAAAAAAAAATGAAATTAGTTTTGGGAAGGGTAGAAAACATTGCGGGGAAAGGAGAAAATGCTGGTTACCAGCATTTTCTCCTTTTCCCGCAAAGTTTTCAAAAGGCTTTTTCTTCCAGGGCGTCAAAACTCAGGATTGTGTGGTAAAAAGTTAAACCTCAACTCACAGACTTCAATGATGTCAAAGTTGGAGAGTATACATCTTTAATACACAGCCCAGTTCTAAACTGTCAGACATTTAAGGCCTTTGTAGACAACAAAATGAAATATCCTTCAGATAGTGGGACTGGTCTGAACCAGTTACCACACAGCAAAATTTTAGACGGATCCAAATTGAAAGCATTTGCAGACGACAATTTCAAAGTAGCTCAAATGGTGCAATTTTGCTTTTGCTTTGATAGGGTAGAAAACTTTCCAGCATTTTCTCCTTTTCCAACAATGTTTTCTAAAGGCTTCTTCCTCAGGGGCATTAAATAGGATTTATTTCATCAGCTTATGCTTAATATGGGTAACTATTTTTCCGAAAAAGGGAGTGGGATTTGAAAATAAAGTGTGCAGTATGGTGCAAATTATTATTGCGGACATTTCCCCTTTGAGGTAATTATTTCCCCATATTAACCACAAGCTGATGAAATGAATTATAAAATATATTTCCTCTGAGTATTCTGTCAACGAACGCCACTTTTAAAACTAGTGATCTCAAGTAGAACAAAAATAGTAGTTCCAGATTTTCGGCAGGTGGAAAATATTCTTTGTGAAGGTGAAATAATTCCTCCAGCTTAAATGATGACTTTTCTTTACCCGTAACATTTCTAAAAATATACACACCAAATAAGTCTTTTCTGTGTGGAAAATGGTTAAAAGAGAAACAGACATTGGAGTTGGGGTTATTATGGAGAAAATGGTGTTTACTAGTGTTTTCTCTCTTTTCCATAACATTGTTGGAGCCGTCTTTTTCTAGGACGGTTAATATTTCAGATTGTTTGGTAGAGTTGATATCTTTTAGCCTTTACAAGATGACTAGATTTTACACTGGTCCAAATTCAAAGCATTTGTAGATGACAAATTGAATAGACTTGATGTTGGATTTGTTTTTGAAGGGTAAAATAATTAGAATAAAAAGAAAGAAAATGTTGTTAACAATTTCTGTTTTTCCAACAATTTATTCAGAAGCCTTGTTCCTCACATCATTTAGACACGGGGTTGTATCATAAACAATGGAAAGTGGTCTACTAAAAAAGATTTACCATTATCTGCAGGAAGTATTGTTTTACTACAGAATTTTAGACTGGTCCAATTTAAAGAGTTTACAAAAAGAAATCAGTTTTACTACAAAACTGAACTTTATTTTCAGAAACTTGGAAACAGATTTGGGAAAGTGGAAAAGGAGACAGTGCTTTGTATTAGCATTTTCTCTTTTTTCCTCAATCTTTTCGTAAATTTTCTTCTTGGAGGTTGCTAAACTTAGGATTTTCTGGCAAACAGGTGAAAGTGGTGGATATGGGGGTGTAAACATGAGTATTGTTTGTGTATTTTCTGTGTTTTGTTAGTTTTGAGTAGTATATGGACTATTTCACATGTGGCATATGAACCATTTTGTGTGTTTAAATCTTTACCAAACAACAAATTTTGGACTAGTCTAGATTCAAAGCATTTGCAGATGACAAAATAAACGTGTATCAGAATTTGAAATTCGATTAAGAAAGGGTAGGAAACATTGTGGGAAAAGGAGTAAATGCTGGTGACCAGCATTTTCTCCTTTTCTTCCAAGGTTTTCAAAGGCTTTCTTTCTCAGGGTCGTTAAAGGTCAGGATTGTTTGGTAAAGGGTTAAATCTTAATCAAAGTACCAAAAGGACCTCAAAAGGACTGCATGCATTTTAGGAAATGGAGAAAATAGTGGTGAGCACTATTTTCTCTTTTTTCTACAATGTTTTAGCCTTCCAACTGCAGTACAGATCTCGTCATTTGATCCACAATTATTTGATCTGTAAATGCTGTCAATAGCTTAGTCTTAACTCTTTACCAAACAACAAAATATTGGACTAGTCCAAATTGAAAGCATTTGCAGAGGACAAAATAATTGTGAATCTAAAATTAAATTTTGATTTTGGAAGGATAGAAAACAATGTGGGAAAAGGGGAAAATGCTGTTACCAGCATTTTCTCCTTTTTCCACAATGTTTCAAAAGGCTTCTTTCCCAGGGTTGTCCGAAGTCTGGATTGTGTGGTAATGGGTTTATTCTGTTCATGTATATATGGATACATACACACAGTGAAAAATGAGCAAATTGTGGACATTTTGTGAACAGAAAAATGTTTGCAAGTTCAAGACTCTCATCATTTGTTAGTATACTTGTGTTAAAATATGCAAACAGAAAAGTTAGCAAATTTTTCTATATTTGCAAAATCTCAAATTCCACACCACTAAAATGTTCACTTATACAAAACAGAACAGAACAGACATTTATTTTTATTGTATACAAGTTGTACATTGTCACAGCACATAAACATATACTGAATTTAGTCATTTGAACAAATATAAACCTGAAAATACCAAAGGGAGACATGAAAGGAAAAAGAAAAAAAAAGACCCACACACCTTTACAGTGTCTGCCAGAAAGTGAAACCTTTTTCAGTCTTTGTGTTCATCCATTTTGTATTTCGTCTAGTTTGATAGTGAGCACAAGAGTCAACCCATTACCACACAATCCCTACTTTTGACGCCCCTGAGAAAGAAGCCTTTTGAAAACACTGTAGGAAAAGGAGAAAATGCTGGTAACCAGCATTTTCTCCTTTTCCCACAGTGTTTTCTACCCTTCCCAGAACAAATTTCAATTGTTCAGTCACCTTTATTTTGTTGTCTGCAAATGCTTTCAATTTGAACCAGTCTAAAATTTTGTCGTGTGCTAAAGAGTTAACTCTTTACCAAACAACAAAATTGAAATTGCATTAGCAGTCAACAAAATTAAACATCACGCGGAGATTGAAACTTGTTCTGTGAGGGAAAAAAACGGTGTTAAACTCTGAGAAATTTTTATCCTTGAACCCAGACAGTATTGATCAAATATCAGTCCCCACAGATTGTGCTATCTGATCTTGATCTTATGCTTCATGCCAAAGCCCCCATTTTCACCTGTGGCAGTGAAAGGGTCAATTTGGAGCATATATGGGGCGGAGTGGGGGGGGGGGGGGGCGGGGACATGGGTATTGTTTATTTTTCCCTTTATTGATATGTTTGTGTGGCATGTGCATAATTTTTGGTTGTAAGAAAAGCATGTTATAATCATTTTATTGAAAGACTTCTAACTTATAATATTTTACATGGATTGCGAGACAAGATCTTATGGCTTATATTAACTCGTTACCAAATGACAAAATTTTAGGTTTGTCCGAATTGGAAGCAGTTGCAGACGACAAAATAAAAGTGACTGAAAATTTGAAATTTGTTTTGTGAATGGTAGAAAACATTGTGGGAAAAGGAGAAAATGCTGGTTACCAGCATTTTCTCCTTTTCCCACAATGATTTCTAAAGGCTGCTTTCTCAGGGTCATCAAAAGTAGGGATTGTGTGGTAACAGGTCAGTTATGATAGGTACTTGCTTCTGAGAACTTTACAGATACATCTGTACTTGTTTTCAGTCACTTTTTAACGAATTTCATCTTTATTCTATGAAACTGAATCATTCTTGTATCTTCCTGCCAAATATTGCCCCTGATAGTTGCACATATCAAAACCCATAGAAAATGAATTTCATATTTCCTGAGGCCTTTAACCCTTTCCCAAACAGCAAATTTTGGACCCGACCAAATTGAAAGCATTTTGCAGATGACAAATTAACAGTTGCTTAAAAGATTATTTTTCTATATGATAGGGTAGAAAACATTGTGGGAAAAGGAGAAAATGCTGGTTACCAGCATTTTCTCCTTTTCCCACGATGTTTTCGAAAGGCTTCTATTCCTGACCCGTAAAAATCAGGGATTGTTTGGGAAAGGGTTAAGGAAATTATTGTTGTTGTTTTCAGTTTTAAACGGAGACAGATCCTTTGTGTCTCTTTATCTCTTAACTCTTTACCACACAACAAAATTTTAGACTGGTCCAAATTGAAAGCATTTGCAGACAACAAAATAAAGGTGACTGAAAAATTGAAATTTGCTCTTGGAAGGGTAAAAAACACTGTGGGAAAAGGAGAAAATGCTGGTTACCAGCATTTTCTCCTTTTCCTACTGTGTTTTCAAAAGGCTTCTTTCTCAGGGGCGTCAAAAGTTGGGATTGTGTTGTAATGGGTTAAAGGATATAAATTGGTAATAATAGTATATCTATAATTATTTACACAGTATACTAAATTCCAAGCTGACTGAATTCTCTATGCACTATGAACTTTTAACCCTTTACCACACGATCCCAACTTTTAACGACCCTGAGAAAATGGTCTTTTGAAAACGTTGTGGGAAAAGGAGAAAATGCTGGTAACCAGCATATTCTCCTTTTCCCACAGTGTTTTTTACCCTTCCAAGAACAGGAACAAGTATTATCAATAAAAAAAAAAAAGAATTCGCCCTAGTGAATTCCATCAATGAAGACAAGTTCGAAATTCTGTTGTGTGCTAAAGGGTTGACTCTGTTTTCTCTCTGGCTGTTGGGTTGTATCTTAACCCTTTACCACACAATCCCGACTTTTAACGACCCTGAGAAAGAAGCCTTCTTAAAACATTGTTGGAAAAGGAGAAAATGCTGGTAACCAGCATTTTCTCCTTTTCCCACAATGTTTTCTCCCCTTCCCAAAACAAATTTTAAATTTTAAGTCATTTTCACTTTGTAGTCTGCAAATGCTTTTAATTTAGACCAGACTAAAATTTTGTCGTTTGGTAAAGGGTTAAAAAAATACCTGGGCTGTTATGTAGTGCTTTTATACTATATGATGACCCCGCTCATCTCAAAAACCCTGTGATCCTCATGCCACTGTCTCTGACATCTGCTTATTCAACGATGCAGATGTCGAATTAAGTATGACTTAAATGAAATTTGTCTCAGAAAGGGTTGTTTATAGAATGCCGTTTACCAGCTTATTCTCCTTTTCCCACTATCATTTCTGAAGTCCTTTCTCTCAGGAGCAGTGCCTCTTAGGATAGAGTGGTAAAGGGTTTTTAACCCTTTGCTCCATAGATACTCATTTCTACGCATTGCTTGTAGGAGCCTTTGGAAAACATTGTGACAAAAGGTGAAATTGCTCATGACGAGCAATTTCACCTTTTGTCACAATGTTTACTGTGCTTTCAAAAGGTGTCATATACTGTACATATAAGAAACGGCTTTTTCCTTGCTGTTATTTAGGGTCAATTAGATATAAAATAGAAATGCCTTATGGGGTAAAGGGTTAAAAAAGTAAATATTTAGCAACTATTCTGAACATGATTGCAATCAATTCTGAAGTCCAAAACCAGTCATCCAATTGGCTGAAATAGAATGTCTTATTGAGACAGAGGACTTGGGTCTAAGTGGCTAAGATAGAGGTGTCTAATTGGCTGAGATAGTGTGTCTAATTAGCCGAGATAGAATGGCTGATTGGTTTTAAATATCCGAATGGCTGAATTAAGAGTAATTGATTCGCTTAGAGTACCTGATTGGCTGAAAGAGTGTATCTAATTTGCTGAGACAGAGGTATAAGTAGGTGAGAAAGAGTGTCTGATTGGTTAAGTATGTGACTGGCTGGGATTGAGTGCCCGATTGGATTAGATAGAGTGCCTGATTTGCTGAAATAGAGTGTCAGATTGGTGGAGATAGATAATCTGGGCCCGTATTCACCAACTATTCTTGAGAATATTCTTATTTTATTCTCCAAGGTTTTCTAAATTTTTAAGTAAAACAACTTCTAATTGGCTAAACGGAATAACCATTCGGTTTAGCCAATCAGAAGTTGTTTTACTTACAAATGTAGAAAATTTCTAGTTCTGATAAAGAAAATATTTACTCTATACCAGACAACAAGGTTAGACAGTTATCCAAGTCAAAGTATTATCACTTTATCAGGAAACAAACATGATTCAGATAATTGGATTATTTGTGCAAGGTTATAGAAAGCATGCTGGTAACCATGTTTTCAAAAGCTTTCTTCCTTGGGGTATTTGAAACACAAGATTAGTGGATAAAGACTTAAAACTGTATGGATCCAAGATCAGACCTCATTATTTTTTGTCTGATCTTATCCACACTATCTTAAACAGAGACTAATGTAGCGAGAGATATTTTATGGAAATATGGTATGATTCTTTTCCCCCCATATAGAATGGTTCATTTTGTGTAAAAGTGCTATCTAATAGAAATATTATGTTCATGAATTTGTACTTCAGGTTTTGAATTGAATGTGACAAATAAATATTTAATCTACAGCCTTTGTGGTGCAGCTTTTTAGCTCTACTGGCTGAAAGCCAGCAGATCTTATGTCGTGGCGGGGTTTCCGTCATCCATCTGTCCGTTAGTCTTTTTCTTGTTTACACGATAAAGTCTGCATTTCTTGTCAAATTTTCATGAAACTTGCACAGATTGTTTATCTTATCAATGGCTTCAACCCTATTGATTTTTAGAAAAATCCAACAAACAATATTGGAAAAGTAGCCATTTCAAGTTGAAAATTTCAAATTCTTACAACGATAAAGTCTTCATTTCTCGTCAGGTTTATTTACTACTTGCACAGTTTATTTATCTGATCAATAGCTTCAACCCTATTGATTTTGCGAAAAATCTGACAAATTGTATGGGAAAAGTAGCCATTTCCAGTTGAAAATTTCCAATTCTTGTTTACGCAATAAAGTCTGCATTTGTTGCTAGATTTGCATGAAAATTGCAGTTTGTTTATCAAATCAATAGTTTTAACCCTTTTTATTTTGAAAAAATCCAACAAACAGTATGGGAAAAGTAGCCATTTCAAGTTGAAAATTTCGTATTTTTGTTTACACGATAAAGTCTGCATTTCTTGTCAGATTTTCATGAAAATCACACAGTTTGTTTATCACATCAGTAGCTTCAACCCTGTTGATTTCGAAAAAAATCCAATAAAGAATATGGGTAAAGTAGCCATCTCAGGTTGAAAATTTCAAATTCTTGTCTATGGGATAAAATGTGCATTTGTAATCAGATTTTTGTGAAATTTGCACAGTTTGTTTATCTCATCAATATCTTCAACCCTATGGATTTTGAAAGAAATCCAATAAACAGTATGGGAAAAGTAGCCATTTCAAGTTGACTGCCAGTAAGGCATATTCAGGCCTTTCAGGGCCTTCTAGTTGTTACTTGCCATCCTGTTTCAGTTCTATAGAGCTGCTCACCAAAATAGTTCAAATCCAAGCCTGAAAGCTCAGATGGTGATTCATAAGGCTTGTCATTTAGGGTGAGCTGATCTTGTTTGCTGGTGTATAGGACTTGAGAACAAGGAGTTATTTGTTCAATCCCTAGCTCAGCCAAATCTTTCAAAGGACTGATGGTAGTCATTGCTACAAAATTAATTCCTGTCACAGCTTGCCTGTGCTTCAGCGATGTTTACCTTAGAAAGCATTCAGTGGCTTTGAAAGGATATTGTATTGAGTACTGGTACATTTGTAAAAGGAAGTTTATTGAAAGCATGGATAGGTGCACTGACTACAGAAATATACTGGTAACTTAAAATATGCTGAAAACTGTGTTGAACACCGTACAATCGATCTGATGTGAAGGATATATTTCCCAGATTAGGCAGAACTTTTTTCGACAGGATTCATTCCTTTCTCGATGAATACTCTTCTCTGGGTATTTATCACTTCCTTACCAAATAACAAAATTTTAGACTGTTCCAACTTGTAAGAATTTGCAAATGACTTGTAAATGTTAGTTGAAATGATGGTAACTGCCCATGAAATGACTTAGAGAAACAAGAGGGCCAAGATGGCCCTGGATTGCTCACCTGAATTATTGAGAGGACCATAGCCATTTCTTAGCTCACCTGAGCACAACATGCTCAAGGGGACCTTTTAGGATCACCCTATGTCCGTTGTACATCATTGGCAATTCTTTAAACATCAACTCCTCCTAAACCACTGAGCCAATTTGGACCAAACTTGGCTGGAATGTTCCTTGGGAGGTCCTCTATAAAAGGTTTGCACAGAATTTGATTCCGTCAAAAACTCTGGTTGCTATAGCAACCAAATGGAATTTTCGAAGAAATTCTTTAAAAATCTTCTCTGAAACCGCTGGCCAGATTTTAACCAGTAGTGAGTTTCAATGAAGTACAGTAAGATGACAAAGCAAGAAGTTCAAAAAAGAAAATGTCTAGACGGCATTATATTCTCTCAAGTATTTTTTTTATTTGCATACATAATACGGAAATAAAAGCAGTTCAAAACTTTAACAGTAACAAAAAAATCTATTC
The DNA here is from genome assembly GCA_943736015.1 of Tridacna crocea. NCBI lineage: Eukaryota > Metazoa > Mollusca > Bivalvia > Cardiida > Cardiidae > Tridacna > Tridacna crocea. The sequence goes on from OX031070.1 coordinate 17,331,632, forward strand.
CTCAATACAACATAAAAAAGTATACTGACACTCTGTAATGACATAATTAAAAGTTTAAGTCATTTAAACTGTATCTAAATTGAACTCAACATGTCCCTTGTTTTAGTTCAAGATTCTTAACCCTTTCCCAAACAAGCGGTTTTTACGACCCTAAGAATGAAGCCTTCTGAAAAGATTGTATGTTGGAAAAGGAGAAAATGCTGGTAACCAGTATTTTTTCCTTTTCCCACAATCTTTTCTTCCCTTACCTGAACAAATTTTAATTTTCTAGTCACACTAATTTTGTCGTCTGCAAATGCTTTCGATTTGGACAAGTCTAAAATTTTATTGTTTGGTAAAGAGTTAAAGGAAAGCTGACAGTGGATATTGAAGATCAGACACAAAATGTGCAGTCTAATCTTGATCTACACTGGCCACAAAGGCAACTATAATTGTAAAAGGCATGATAAGATCCGGTTATTGGCGCACAACAAGTGCCATGGCTTGTAAAAGTAATCACCGGGGTCTGTATTCACCAACTATTCTTGAATATTCTTAGTCTTATTCTCCTTGATTTTCTAAATTTGTAAGTAACAGAACTTCTGATTGGCTAAACCAAATGGTAACGGTTAGATGTGTTATTTTCAAAATAGGAAATTCTGGAGAATAAGATAAAGAATGTTCTTAAGAATGGTTAGTGAATTCGAGACCTGTCTATGGATGCTTTAACTCTGAGAAATAAAAACATGTTAACACATGAAGTTGGCCAGGCAGATCTGTGTTAACCCTTTCCCAAACAATCCCTGGTTTTTACGGGTCTAGAATAGTAGCCTTTTGAAAACATTGTGGGAAAAGGAGAAAATGCTGGTTACCAGCATTTTCTCCTTTTCCCACAATGTTTTCTACCCGATCATGGACAGAAATCATCTTTTCAGCAAGAGTTGAATTGTCCTCTGCAAATGCTTTCAATTTGCTCTGGTCCAAAAGTTTGTCATTTGGGAAAGGGTTAAGTGCATCATACTTATGACCTGGTGGTTGTGGTTCAATACCTGGTTCAGGCAAACTTTCTTTTTTGCAAATTTTCACCTGTCACCTCTTATGCATGTGAGAAAAGTAGTGAGTGGCTTGGATAGAAAGCTGTACCAGTACTGGTGTGAGAAACCCAGGAAACACATGCATCGAGGTAATGACCACCATGACATAACATAAGCTTTTAAAATGGCATTAAACTCCACTACAAAGAAATCTTACATAAAACAACAACTGAATATCAATCATGCCTTGTTAAAAGGTGGTTGACTGCACCAAAAAAATCATCATCCCATGTCAGCCTGTGCTGTCAACCTGTGTGGAAACATTTTGCTATCACTAAATCTTTTGCATGACAAAGAAGAATTCTACTCCATGATTCAGCAAGTTTTCAGGCAAAATGGTTCTACACGTATAGTATGTGAAGACTTACTTAAGGTTTTATTCACAAAATTTCTTAGCCATGTGTTAACCCTTTAACAAACAATCCCTGGATTTTACAACCCCGAGACTGAAGCTTTTTGAAAACATTGTGGGAAAAGGAGAAAATGCTGTTTACCAGCATTTTCTCCTTTTCCCATAATGTTTTCTACCCTGCTGGAAACAAATTTCAAGTTTTGAGTTAGGCTTAATTTGTAGTCTGTAAATGCTGTCAATTTAGACACGTCTTAAATTTTGTCTTTTGGTAAAAGAGTCAAACAGAAGGAGAGCAATTGACTGCATTGATGAAGAGACTTTCAATGTACCTCATAGTTTTAATCTACACTCAACCCAAGGGAGCAAAAGCCATGTGTGATATGACTCAGCTTATTGGGACATTGGTTGACATGAATGAGGCAACTCCAAACTAGACAAATTTCAAAAGCAACTTCGAAACAATTTTGTCTATCTGTCTGTTTCCCGCACTCTTTTCCCCTGCTCTCAAACAGAGAAGGACAAAATCAGCTTCAAAGGAAGTGCTTGTGTAGGTATGGCAAACACAGGAAGGCAAGATCTATATGCACTAAAATAGCTGCAGGCATCTCTGTAAAGTTGAAATGGTTGAGCCTTCATATCCTCCACCAAAATGGTTCCTGTGAAGATTACGTAATTTTATTAATGTTAGTGGAATGCATATGCATCTGGAATAAAAAACTCAACATAAGTGCAAAAATAAGTCTGTTGGCACATTTGAGTAAAATTAAAGTCTCAAAACTTTTTTCATTAACCCTTTCCCAAACAATCCCTGGTTTTTACAGGTCTGGAATAGTAGCCTTTGAAAACGTAGGAAAAGGAGGAAATGCTGGTAACCAGCATTTTCTCCTTTTCCCACAATGTTTTCTATACTATCAAAGACAGAAATCATCTTTTCAGCAAGAGTTGAATTGTCGTCTGCAAATGCTTTCAATTTGCTCTAGTCCAAAAGTTTGTCATTCTGGACAGGGTTAAACCAGGCCTGGAATCTAAAGTTTGGTCATCCTGTAAAAAGTTACCCAAACAGTCAAACTATCAAGAATTTGTAGTATTCAAATTTGTTTAGATAGCTATACCTACCAATGATTAATATAATGAAACAGTTTATAAAGCTCTTTTCTCTTCTCAAACCCATGTGCTTTAGGAATCAGCTTGTGGTACGAGTTGTAAAATCGTGAATCAAATCCACCAAATAGGTATGTAATTCCAAGGTCAAATTCAGAGTGTCCATAGAAGCTTGCAGGATCAAATATAACTGAAATCAGCAAAAATTAACAAAATATAATCTTTTGAGATCAAAATAGTTATAAAATTGAAATTTGTAAAGACTATCACTTCTGATTTACAGCAGGCATCACTAAATTTAGGGAAATCAAGATGGTAACCAGCATCTTCTTCTTTTCCCACAATGTTTTCTACTTTCAAAGACCAAGTCTATCATTTTGGCCACATCTAATTTGTCATTAGCAAGTTTTTTTTTAAATTTAGAAAGTCAAAGTTTTTGTCATTTGGCAAAGACTCAAAATTGGTGCTAGAAATGTGAAACATTAAGTCTTTACCTTACAACAAAATTTTAGACTTTTCCAAACTGAAATGAATTGCAGACGGCAAAATAAATGTACGGTAAATGAAATATTGAAATGTTATTTAGGAAGAGAAGAAAACATTGTAGGAAAAGGAAAAAATGCTGGCTACCAGCATTTTTTCCTTTTCCTACAATGTTTTCACAAGGCTTCTTTCTAAAGGTCATTAAAAGTAGGGATTGTGTGGTAAACGGTTAAGTCTTATTACCCTAGATTAATGAGTACTGCATGGTTTGATCTTAAAGTGTGCATAGAAGCCTTGGGTTCAAGTCACCAAATCAAATGGGTTTTCTGCTAGAGTAGCCCTTGGCAAAACACTTCAGAGCCCTCACCTAGATCTCATGGAACCCAGAAAATACATGCATATTGAGTTGTCACCATTTCATGACTGGAATATTGTTGAAAGAGGTGTAAAACACCATCCAGTCAGGCAATACCCTTGATTAATCAAGATTTATTTGGATCCACACATGTTAGCAAAGAAAACAAGACCTACTTGGTCCAGAATCATCTTCACATGCGTTGCCTGACCACAGGTCCCCGTGAAGCAGTGCTGGAGTCATCTCTATCCCTTCAAAAAACTTGGGATATGTCTGCTGCAATTTTGACCACAATTCACGTGCTTTTTTGCCACGTCCCTGTTTAAAACAAAACAAAAAAAAATTTACACCAGTATCTGTTGTGTGTCTTTGTTAGATGACTAGGCCATTGTCTTTTGGACTATTTCAGCTCTGTGCCAAACAACACAACTTAACTCATCACCACACGAGAAAATTTTGGACTGGTCCAAATTGACAGCATTTGCAGACGACAAAATAAAGGTGACTGAAAAATAGAAATTTGTTCTGGAAAGGGTAGAAAACACTGTGGGAAAAGGAGAAAATGCTGGTTACCAGCATTTTCTCCTTTTCCCACAGTGTTTTTAAAAGGCTTCTTTCTCAGGGACGTCAAAAGTAGGGATTGAGTGGTAATGGGTTAACTCTTACCCAACGAAAAAACTACAGACCAGTCCAAATTGAAAGCATTTGCAGACAAAAACATAAGTATGGCTCAAAACTTGAATTTGTCAAGGGAAGGGTAGAAACGCATTGTGGGAAAAGGAGAAAATGCTGGTCAACAGCATTTTCTCCTTTTCCTACAATGTTTTCAAACGGCTTCTTTCTCAGGGTCATTAAAGTCAGGATTGTGTAGTAAAGAGTTAAGGCTTGTTCAAACTGATTTAGCTTGGTTTGTTTTGGAGTTTAACGCCATTTTAACAGTTTAGGTTTTATCATGGCAGTCATTGACACATGAATGTGTTTACTGGCTTTCTCACGCCAGTGCTGACACAACTTGCATTCCAAAGGCACCGATACTTTTCTCACATGCATAAGGTGAGAGGCAAAAAACTGGCCAAAAGAAAGTCTGTCATAACAAGGTACCAAACCTGCAACCTCCAGGTCACACGTCAGATACACTAACCACTGAGCTACCATGCCTGGTGGCCAAATTGAAAGCATTTGTACACCACAAATTAAAGTCACTTGAAAAAAAAAATGTCTTTGATAAGGTAGAAAAAGAAAGCATTGTGTGAAAATGAGAAAATGCTCTACAGGTGCACAGAAGTTTAGGTAAATAAAGAGCCAGTCACTGATTCAAGTGATTTTAATTGAAATGCCAGACAATGTAGGAAAAGGGGAAATTTCTCTTTACTATCACTTTTTTTCCTTTTCCTACAATCTTTTATCAACCTAGCAAGCAAGCATAACATTCACAGCCAACTAAATCATTCCAACCTTTTGTTCCAACAAATTCAACTGTAGCTCTATCTTCTTTGCATAGCATGTCTGAAAATAAAATGTATGAATAAAAATTTAAAATCTTACAGCGCACCTTTACAACTATAGTTGCCTTTGCAGCCAGTGTAGACCAAGATCAGACTGCAGACATATTGTGCTGTCTGATCTTTGATCTACACTGTCCCCTTTGATGAAATACTTAAGCCTTTACCACACAATGACAATTTTTGATAATCCTGAGGTAGAAGCCTTTTAAAAACATTGTGGAAAAGGAAATAAATACTGGTAACCAGCATTTTCTCCTTTTTCCACAATGTTTTCTACCCTTCCCAAATCATTTTTTTTTTTGGGGGGGGGGCTTTCTTTTAAACTTAAAATATCTGTTTTTTTTTTTTTTTTTTGGGGGGGGGGCCGCTAGTTGCATAACCAGTCCTTAACCCTTTACTGCACCATCCCAAATTCAAACAACCTTGAAGAAAAGGTCTTTTGAAAAGATTTTGTAAAAAGGAGAAAATACTGGTAACCAACTCCTTTTCCCAACAATCTTTTTTGCCCTCTCTGAAATTCATTTTCAATTAACCCATTACTACACAATCCCTACTTTTGATGAACCTGAGAAAGAAGCCTTTAGAAAACATTGTGGGAAAAGGAGAAAATGCTGGTAATCAGCATTTCCTCCTTTTCCCACAGTGTTTTCTACCCTTCAAAAAACAAATTTCAAAGTTTAAGTCACTCTGATTTTGTTGTCTGCAAATGCTATCGATTTGGACAAGCCTAAAGTATTGTCGTTTGGTAATGAGCTAAATATTGAACATACACATGTATGATCCCAGCTTTACTCAAAGATATGAGGTGGCATAAAGTTATGGAACTACGTAATCAAATGGTAAAGCTACAAAGTTCAGTGAAACTTTTTTTTAGGCTTAATGCTTGCTTACAAAAATGTGTATCCAAGTCGTTTGTGTGCACATTTAATGAAAGGTACCCATGGTGTCTAAGCACATGTAAAATATACCTTATTGTCTTGAACTTTTAACACACAATGACGACTTTTAACACCCTTGAGAATTAAGCCTTTTGAAAATGTGAGAAAGGAGAAAATGTTGGTAAGCAGCATTTTCCCTTTTTCCCACAATAATTTTACCCTACAAAAGAAAAGTTGCACTGTTTGAGTCACACTGGAATTGTCGTCTGCAAATGCTTTTATTTTAGACAAGGCTGAAATCTTGTCGTCTGGTAAAGGGTTAATGCAGCTCAAATTTATGCTGGCAGATATCTTTGTAATTTTAATCAATATGCAAAAATTGCAACAATTTCTGAGAAAGAAGCATTTACAGTGTTACAGTACCAGTGTACCAGACAGATTGTCTGAAAATTTGCTGAACCATGGACTGTTGTGGTCCTAGGGAGGAAGAGGTGGAGTGGTAAATATACAAAATACAGAAGTTGAAGGAAAGAAAAATACTTTTGTCAACAATGGAGGAAAAAAAACCATGGTGACCATAGTAAATTCTTTCGATATTTTTCAAAAATTTTGACATGAATTTGATAGATTGAAACACTTACTGGCCAGTCATTGCACCACTGGTTGTCCATTTCTATGTAACCACAACAAGTGGTTGTTGAAAATCCAAACTGACTCACATACTCTGAACTTCCATTCTTTTTTAACATTTCATTGTGCAGATGCAGCCTGTAAAATAAACACAAATTCACCACTGGCTAACTTTTTTAAAGGAGAAAACCTTCATACTTCTTTCCATCTGATATCATCTTTAGAAAATAGCAGACGATAGGCAAGGAATAACCCTTTATCACATGACAAAATTTAAGGATCGTCTAAACAAAGTAATTGCAGACGACAAAATAAATGAGGCTCTAAAAGAATTTTTTTAAGATAGGGAGGAGAACAAAAGCTTCCCTTAGCAGTGCATATACACCCCAAGGGACTTGTCAGTGAAATGGGTTAAAATCTAGAAAGCCTGCAGATATCCAAATTTTAAAAGTCACATGCACAACTATACATCATAGAGATTCATTGTGTTCAGTTAAAGCTTATTCCCATGAAAACTCTAGGAAGAAATGCACACACAAGAAATTGCTAACAGACAGACAGACAGACAGATAGAGGGATGGACAATCTTGTCCATATTACTAGTATCATATGTCCCTTTGGGCGTATAAAAAAGAGAAAATGCTGTTTACCAGCATTTATCCCTTTTCCTTTTCTATCTTTAGGAAGACAAATCTGACACTGGTATTCAATTCGCATTAAATCTTTTGTACACAAATAGTTCAGTACAGAAGATTCTATTTCAAATACTGTTTTGGCTTGGTACAAAGTTAAAAATCTCAAGGAGTTGTATTTCTACACTGACAACTGCATTATAAATTTCCTGAATTTATCAACCCTTTACCAGACAATAAAGCCTTCTAATGCCCCTGAGGAAGAAGCTTCTTGAAAACATTGGTAACCAGCATTTTCTCCATTTCCAACAAAGTTTTCTACCCTATCAAAGCAAAATTGCACATTTGAGTAACTTTGAAATTGTCGTCTGCAAATGCTTTCAACTTGGATAGGTCTAAAATTTTGATGTGTGGTAATGAAAAAACTTGCACTCGGACTCATCGATCACCAATTAATCATGTCTTTAAATGTTCCCCGAGTAAAAGGTAGAAAATAGTGAAAAAGAGCATTTTTCACCTTTTCCCATGATGCTTTTCAGACTTTCAATGATGCACATACATATACAGGTAGTACTGTACATTCCATCATTCCTGCAAAAATTTGATTTCTCCTCTGCAAATGCTTTCAGTTTAAATACATGTAAATCTAAAAGTTTTGTTGTCTGGAAATTAGTTGTGCAAAAAGGGTGGGTAATAAAATACAGATGGAAATTAAACCCCTTACCAAACAATCCCTGGATTTATCAACCCTGAACTCCATGAACATGAACTCCATGACCAGCACTGCTCCTCCACTGGGCATTTCAATCAATACTGATAATCAGCATTTTCCCCTTTATCTGCTATGTAAACGATCTTCAGTTCACTGATGCCAAGATCAAATTTGTTGTCTTCAGATGCTTTTACCTCTTTATCAAACAAGCCAGCCTTTTGAAAACATTGTGGGAAAAGGAGAAAATGCTGGTGACCAGCATTTTCTCCTTTTCCCACGTTTTCTGTTCTTCTAAAGTAAAGTTTCAAGTTTGTGTCATGTTTTTGTCATCTGCCAATGTTTTCACTTTGGACAAGTCTAAAATTTTGTTGTTTGGTAAAGAGTTGAACTTAAGCCGTATAAAATTTGCCATTTGGAAAAGAGTTAAATGTATTCCTGACCTTGCCAACTGTTCCCCTAAAAGTGAAGAGTATTTATCAAGTCCTTTCTTCATATTCATGAACTCCATGACCAGCACTGCTCCTCCACTGGGCATTTCAATCACCTGTAATATCATCAGTAATTTTTTTTCTTCCTGTGTTTTAACATCACTGTGGAAGAAGCCTTTTTGAAACATAGTGGGAAAAAAAGAAGATGCTGGAAATCTTTTCCCATTGTGTTTTCTAACCTGTTTGAAAATTTTAGCTTTTCTGTACCTCTTTCTGATTCGCCATATGCAAATAGAACCTGACATAACTGGTTCATAACATAATAGTCCCACAAACCTTTGGGGAATACTGGTGCATAATCTGAAAATACCTCATGAGGCCACATTTACCCCATTAACTCATTACCAAACAACAAAACTTTAGGCTTGTCCAAATCCAAAGCATTAATTTTGCAGATGACAAAATAAAACTGACTGAAAATTTGAAATTCATTTTGGGAAGGAAATCCTGGTTACCAGCATTTTCTTCTTTTCCTGCAATGTTTTCAAAAGGCCTTTTTTACTGGGTCGTCAAAAGTAGGGATTGTGTGGTAATGGGTTAAGAGAAATACCACTGATAAATATTTTTATACCACTGACAAATATTTTCTTTTACATTTGTCTTTCTGCTGTACCAGTATTCTCCTAGCTATTGGCTTGCTTTATTCACTGATGAGTCATTTTTGAGACTAAATGACATTATGAAATCTGATAAGCCTCCTTTAACTCTTTACCAAAAGACATATTTTAGACTGATCCAAACTGAAAGCATTTTCAAACAGCATAATTGAATTTAGCTGAGATGATGGATATTGTCTGTGAAAGTGTTGAAATTTTTGTCAGAAAAGCAGAAAATGCTGGCTACAGTATTTTCCCCTGCCCGCAATAGGTTTTTATGTCTGTTTCCTTAGGGTGGTTAAGACTTGGGACCTTGTAATAAAGAGTTAAGCAACATTCAATTTTACACTTGATAATGCCTTCAAGTAAGACAAATCTAAAATTTGTTCATCTGGTAGAGTTAATGCACATTTGAGCATGAGAGTTAGTCAAAAATGGTGGACTGAGAAGGAGAAGTAAAAGAAATAAATACATAAAGTCTTTACCTTGATAGGTTTTGGACTTCTAACGGTCTGTGTCTTATAAATAGCCTCCAGGCTAGAATATTCTCCATTAAACATGACTTTGGCCTGAAATGCAATAAAAAAAAAATATCATAAGCACATCACTTTTGTTACATGGCAAATTCTGTCTGGAACTGAAGCTGACATATTAATAATTAAATATTCCGACATCACTGAATGCCTTTGTGCATGAAATTAAACAAAACTAGAACTGACACAAAGTGGACAAATAACCCTCACCAGCACCTTGTCACTAAACCAGCACAATCAAAGAACAAAAAATGACTTTTCAAAACAAAGATCACCAGCAACCTTGACCTTTGACTCATGTGACTCTAAAACCAAAGGGTCATGACAAACATTTTTATAAAGTTTCATTGTCTTGGTCAGTTGACTTTTGAGCTTAAGCACAAAAATGAAAAAATCTATAGATAGGCAAAAGGACTGATAGACAGATAGACAAATTGACAGACAGACAGACATGGTGAAACCAGTATACTACACTTTACTTTGTAGGTGGGGGGCTATACATACCCGTCGGTGTGATTCTTACAGTGTGTATTACACATGCAAGATAGCCTGTTGCAGTTTTTAGTAATTCGCACAACTTTTTACTTACAATAATACATATCTTTTACAGTAAAATCCTCAGAGAGAATTTGACCAAGCTTGGAATCCAACTGGCGACCCCCTAGTTCCAAGCACCATACATTACATTACTTACTGGAACTACCAGGCTCAGCACATTTCACATTAGAACAGTAACTATAGACTATGCTCTGTGAAAATGGGGCTTTATAGATTTGTAGAAAGTTTTGACCAAGGTCAGCCTGCAGTCAGTGCTGGCTGACCTGGACCAAAACTTTTTTGCTATCAGTGTTTATTTTGTATGTCAAAGGACCAGTGTACTTCATAACTTAGTAGGTTATCATACAAACCAGACTTTAATATAATGTTATTAATCAAGTGTTTTCATATTGGCCCAGTTACACGTCCTAGATCAGCTGTATTGGCCTGAGCCCTCGGGCCAATACGGCTGACCTCTAACCTGTAACTGGTCCAATACGAAATCACTTGATCAATGACATTTTTTATTAATCAACTGTTAATTAATTAATTAATTCTTATTAATTAACTGTTGGCCAAGAATCAATATGACAATCTAACAATCTAAGAGAAGTGAAAATAGCCTTTACTAGTCACATTTCTTACTTAATTTAGTATACAGGTCATGACCCTGGCTTAATACGACTTGATCTCTGATCAATACAGTTGACCTCGTATCAATATTAATGACCCGCGACCAATACAAAAATCCTTGAACGTGATTGGTCAAAAGTAAGCGCAGATGCTCACGCGGCTGAACTTTTGACCAATCACATTCAAGGATTTATATAATGGTTGCGGGTCATCAATATTGATACGAGGTCAACTGTATTGATCGGAGGTCAAATCGTATTAAGCCAGGATCACAACCTGTATACTATAGGAAGTAAGAAATGTGACTAGTATTGGAGGACCAGTTTCCATTGTAACTTCTACATATCTAATAGTTAATTAATAAAGATGTATAATACTTTGACGACTTGTTCGGTATCATGCATCATAGAGATGTGTTAAGCACCTTTTTTGCGAGAGCATGGCTCATATCTAAGTTCATGTAGTTTCTAAACTCCCTCTCAGCAAGAGTTATAACAACCAGTGCAAGGGCAAATACATGTATTCGTGAATATTAAATATCAAACACAGTCAGTATTCACAAAACATTCTTCAGAGCATTGTCTTATTCTTCAAGTTCGTCTAACTGTGAAAGTAACAGAAGTTTTAAAGCCATTTGGTTTAGCCAATCGGAAGCTCTGTTACTTTAACATTGATGAAATTCTGAAGAATAGGACTAAGAATTTTCTTAAGAATGGTATGTGAATATGTACCCAGGTAATACCGGCTACCTGACTGTATATAAACTCTGTGAAAACTTACACCACTTTTTGAATTAAACTTGATGAAAACCCTTCCAAATTTGTCTGTATCATATGCTGTTCCAGAACTTATACATCCTCCACCACTAAGCCCAATATTTGTCAATTTTGCCAGGCCCAATACATCCTTGATCACTTTCTCATCTATTTTACTCATGGTTTACTTCTGTGTTTGTCAGTTTACTGTATTGGAAATAGGAATCTGCAAGAAGAATAAAAATGACTTAAGTTAACAATTTACCAGACAGCAAACTGGAATATGTGTGATTGCTTGCTACCAGCAGAGATAATTGTCCTTTAACAAATTCAAGTTTTAGAATTTTTTTTGTTAATTTTTATTTGCCACATCAACTGGTATAATGGGGGTCGTGGCCATCTCCCATCATTCCTTACAATTCAATATTAGTAGGTTTATTAGTAATGTGTTGCTAATCAGTGATGACACAAATGATGCTAGAGATAATTGTCTATAAAAATACATTTTTAGCACGCCTATACAAAAGATGTTTCAAATGACTAACAAAGATTGTATTTTTCATGAAGTTGTTCAGTTTTTCACTACCCTTACATAGAAGCCTTTTGAAAACATTGTAGGATGAGGAGAAAATGCTGGTAAGTAGCATTTTTTCCTTTTCCCACAATGTTTTCTATCCTATCAAAAACAAATTTCAAGTACTGTATGGTATAAGGGATACAGAAACTCCAGGGATTTGTTTGTTATTTAAAACTAGAAACAAGCAGAGCAATATCAATCGAGCTAGAATATCTTAAATGTTCCAATATCTCTAATTATTCAAAGTAAAACAATGTTTATAAATGAAAATTTCACAGAAAATTTAAATCAAGATAAAACTGCAGTCACATCTTAGATCTACTATGCCTGCAAACAGGCAAACCGTTAATTACTTTTTTTGTGCATGTTCTACATAGAGGGAACTGAACAACTTCTTGTCAGCTCAAGTCTAACATAAACCAATATTTAATTGCCGTACCAGTAACTTTATGTATACAATATTGTGTATCATATGCCAATCAAATGAGTATGTGAACAAAGCATCTCGAGACACTAACCCTATACAATACAACAAAATCCTAGACACATCCAAATTGGAAGTATTTGCAGACAACAATATAAAGGTAAGTGAAAAAATGAAATTCATTTTGGGAAGGATAGAAAACATTGTAGGAAAAAGGAGAAAATGCTGGTAACCAGTATTTTTTTCCCTTTTCCCACAATGTTTATCAGGGTCTTAGGGACTGTGTTTACCCATTACCACATAATCCCTACTTTTGATGTCCCTGAGAAAGAAGCCTTTAGAAAACATTGTGGGAAAAGGAGAAAATGCTGGTAACCCACAATGTTTTTACCTTTCACGAAACAAATTTCAAATTTTCAGTCACTTTCATTTTGTCATCTGCAAATGCTTTCTGTTTCGAAAAGCCTAAAATATTGTTGTTTGGTAATGAGTTAAAGGGTTAAACTAAAGAATGACAAACCAATTAATTTTCACTTTGAGATGAAATGTCATTCAGAGAAAAACACAGTGGGAGCTGAACACTGTATTGAATTCCCATGTTTTCTAAGGACACTTATATTTTTTTCGTAATATAGATTTGTTAAATAACCAGTGTAGAAGTCAGCGAAACTACTCCTTGACAAAGTTTCCAGCTGTGAAACGCCCACAATATCCCATTTTCCCCGATATCCGAATATAGATGCTGTCCGAATATCGCCGCATTTAACCCAGTACCCCATTCGTTCACATTTTTTCCCTTCGCCATAAGTAAAGTTTTCAACGGTTGATGTCTTTACAACCTAGAATATTTCAGTTGCTTCAGCAGTTGGAGGGTTTCACTCCGACGGTGAATAATAAACTCTTTATCAAGAAAACAAAATTTTTGACAGATCCAAACTGAAAGCACTTGCAGACGACAAAATGAAAATCGAACTTTGTTTTCACCTGGGTAGAAAACATGGTGGGTAAAGGAGGAAATGCTAATTCGCAGCATTTTCTTTTTTCCCATTATGTTTTCAAAATGCTACTATCGCAGGATTGTGTTTGGTGAAGATTTTAGAGATCCACTCGCTTTCACCTTTGAGTTGGTGTGTTGAAGATGGCGTCGTTATTTTCAAGGGAAGCAACCGTAAATAGTAGTCCGAACTATAGGTGGGTATTTCCGGTAGGCCTAAAGTACGCAATGGAAATAATATAGAGCAATGGGCGCAATGGAAAAGAAAGTATTTCTACAGAAATTAGGTAAATTGCGTCCCTTGGATATAAATCAACTAGGCCCATAATATCTGTTTAACTGTTTAAAGCATTTATGCCTTCAGCAAACTAGGTAAAGCATAGGACGAAACTTTTACAAAAATACAAAAAAAATCATCTTTATACTCCCAAAGCCTTCTATTTTTCAACAGTAAAATCCCTATAGTCAAAAACTATCCCACAACAAGGGAAATTAGAGATTTACTACGACCCAGACACCGACGGCAGACACGGTCTATTTTTACATGAGCAACTAGCCCATTTTACATACTGGAAATAACAGACGAAGCGTCAATCATAGAGTCATCATAAGACATTATAGAAAATAGTTACATGTTTATGTTTCTGGAATTTAAGCGTCATTAGTCAAGTGCCAATCACTTGACATACCCACAATTCTTGTTTTTTTGCCAAGTGCCAATCACTTGACATTCCCACAATTTTTTTTTTTTTTTTTGCGCGAAATCTAAAAATACTTTAAGAGGCTACGGAGCCTTTTAAGGGAATACTATCTTTTTTTAAGTTCACGATTCTTAATTATCGATGATTTGGATTGTTTTTTCATATAAATTTTAGTGACACACACACATATATTCTAATTAGGCGAGATGTAAAAAAATCTAAATACCAGGAAGCTAAATACCCGCCTTTAAAGGAACAAGTCCTCTGGCAAGTTTACACTTGGTGTCAGTGATAAGACCAAAAAATACTGTTTTTGTGACAGGCACAAACAATTTGACGTTTCCCTAGCCAGCCAGTTATGTGTTGTCGTATACGATGGAAAACTTTAACCAGGCCAAGGATCTTAAATATGGGACATTATTCTATACCCACAAACTTTTTTTTTCAACTCTCTGTTCATAATAGGACCAGTGCATCGGAGTCAAAGGACCAGCGTACCTCATGATTCAGTCCGGTTGTTAGACAAAGTGGATTTTATATGGAGTGCAACACATGAAAAGGTGCATTCGGTCATTTGCGTAAAGTGTCGTCCCGGATTAGCCTGCGCAGTCCGCGCAGGCTAATCCGAGACGGCACTTTACGACTACATTAGATTTTGTGCTACAGTAAACTTGCGTAAAACAGAAAATCACATAAAATCGGAAAGTGTCGTTTCGGATTAAACTGTGCGGACTGCACACGCTAATCAGAGACGACACATTACGCAAATGTCCGAATGCACCTTTTCACGTGTTGCATTCCATATGATCTATCATTAGGTAACGACTTGTTGTGCATCATGGAGATACATTAAGCTCCCTTTATACCGAGTATGAGTAATATAATTCTCTCCCATATTTATTGGATCGATGAGAGATGTCAGGAGATCTACCTTAAGAAATAATCCTCTGTTTATCGTGGGTTATCATTCTATGACCACAGAACTGAGTTATGATGCACAATAAATAATCGAAGAGGGCAATAACCCCAGTAGTATATTCATCGTGCCTCATTATTCACAATGTGGTTTATTTAAGAAATAATCTTCTATCTATTTGTGGTTTATGATTTAATTAAACACGATTGTGAGTTATGAGGCCCAATTGATAATCTATGAGGGCGATAGCCCGATTGGTTTATTTACTGTGCCTCATGGCTCACAACATGGTTTACTGAATGATAAACCACGATAGAAAGAAGATTATTCTGATTCTATTTTGAACATGACCAACGCTTATTGAAAGGAAAACAAGTGTAAGTTTTGAGTAAAGGTAACAAAAAATATCTGATAGATCTATTCCATCAGAATTTATGAAATGGCGGTATTCTATAATTAAGGTAGTGGACCCGTAATAGGCATAGTGCAGCATGGCATGAAATTTCTTGACAGTTGATAAAGACAGATTTTGTACAGATATAATACCTTTCACATATCTAATCGACCAGAAATTCCTTTGATGTCTGTGTTGACATTATTTGTCAATACTTTTGATAGTTTCCAGAAAAGGGAGGTAATTATCGTATCCATTTGTAATGAAAATATAGTGGTTTTAGATTTATAAATGATAATTCTAGGAAGGACAAAAAGGAAAAAGTGGTCTGGTGAAAGTAGTTCAGTAATACTCATTTTTAATCTTAGCAAATTTTCTAGGATAATATTATAGTGGAAATAGCTGTTTTCTATTACGGGTCCACTACGTTAAGCCGGTACTTTTTGGGAAAAAAATTGGTCGTTCCGGTCATTAGAACGGACATGGTACTCTTCAAAGATGTCTGCGCCCGTAAAGAGACACGGCACTCAGGATGAACATGATAATACTAGCGGAAAAGTGTCATCTCACCAACTTGATGCCTTACGCTTACAGAAATTTATGGAATGGTCAAACGAAATTGGAATTGTCCTGAATGAGAAGGTAACGATAATGACAAGCTTGCTTTTTGTCATGTGTAATCGTGCCTGGACTTAAAGGCGAACAACGGACTACGAGTACGACTATTTAATCGTTTTATTGTTTTGTTTTTTTGTTATTAGTTACCTTCTTGAAATCAAGTATATCAAGTATAATACACTGTAAGAATGATTATACATTGCACCTGGCTCTTTATTAAATATCAGAAATTTTGATACATAAGGCTGTTTTGACTCTTCATCCTGGACGAATAAACCTGTAAGAATCAAAAAACCTGTAAGAAATGTATGTGATTGCTTTTGTGTACAGTTTTTTAGCAAAGCAGAAAGTGTAGATTAAAAATCATGCTACACATTTCATGGAGCCAGAACTTGATTTGCACTGAGGCAATCGCAAAGGCAATGAATAAGTTAAGTGTGTCTAAGAACAATCTGAATCAGAAGATTAAGCGATTCAATTTTCATGCGATATTATCAGAACCAACATGGTGCTGGTAAATGAGCAAAATTATTTACTATCCCACAATGGGAAAAGAAAAATGAGAAAGAAAACCCTTTATGTTCTTGGTAGACACTGCATTATGTCCAATGAAATATGCCGCCAAGATGGCTGCATTTGATTGCAATTCATTATTATACATGTACCCCCCACCCAAACAAATGTTTTGGGGGGTATACAGGAATCAACATGTCTGTTCTTGTGTCCGTCTGTGTGTCTGGAATCAGCCTGTCTGTCTGTGTATCTGTTGGTGTGTCCATCCATATGTCTGTCTGTGTCCAAATACACTGCACTAGCAATTGCCTGTTTCTGTCAAAGCCCTGGTGGGGTATGCAGTCACATTCAATGACAGCTGTAGTTGAAACAGGATTCATTTCTCTTTCACGTCTGGCCATTATATTGACAATGGTTATGTAAAAAAGCAGCAAGTGGCTTTGTAAGAATATTGTCAGGAGTACTGGTAAAAGAAACTCCAGGAAAGCATGGATAGATGCACTGGCCTCTAAGATATAACTGATAATGTTGAAAACAGAGTCAAGCATCTTAATTCTTATAATCATCAAACAAAAAGTTTTTCCACTGATGGATATAAAAAGAACTTTCATTTTGGACAAATCTACAACACTTAAATTTTGCACTTTGGTAAGGAGAGAATGAATCTTTTAGGTTACAGTGCAGAAGGAGGGATCTTGTGCACAATACGGCTTGATAGCAACAGATGACATTCAAGAGGGAGAGCTTCTGTTCCAAATTCCCAGGGAACATCTTCTTACCCCAAGTACTTGTGGGATTGCTAACATACTGCAAGCAGGTATTGAACTCATTACCAAACAACAAAACTTTGGACTCGACTAATTTGAAAGCATTTGCAAACGTCAAAAATAAATGTAGCTCGTACGATGATTTTTGTCTTTGATAGAGTAGAAAACATTATCGGAAAAGGAGAAAATGCTGGTTACCAGCATTTTCTCCTTTTCCTATAGTATTTCTAAATGGCTACTATCTCAAGGGTTAGAAGTCTGGATTGTCGGGTAAAGAATTTTCTTGTTGTTGAATAATGTTTCTTTTTTAACTCTCTCTCAAAAACAATTTCATTATTTCGGTATCATTTGATTTTTTTTTCTTTCAATGCTTTGAATTTGGATGTGGCGCATTCTTTTATTTTAAAAGAATGCTTTGTCTTTGAACTTTTTGCTTGTGATATCAAATATCCTTTCTATGAACATAGAGTTTCTAAGATGCAAGCAGACGACACCTGAATTGGCGGTGGATGGATCACTCAGAGAGTTTAGATACATGTACCAGTAGGTGTGTCAGAGAGAGCGTTTATGTGATTGTTGAGTCATCATTTACAACCAAGTGGTTTAACTGCAAATTAACCCTTTACCACACAGTGACGGCTTTTAACACCCCTAAAGGGGAAGACTTTTGAAAATGTTGTGGGAAAATGAGAAAATGCTGGTTACCAGCATTTTCTCCTTTTCCCACAATGTTTTCTACCCTATAAAAGAAAAATCATTTCATATGAGCCACATTGAAAATGTCATCAACAAATGCTTTCAATTCGGACTGGTCTAAAATCTGTTATGTGGTAAAGGGTTAATGGTTAAGATTGATCCTACACTAATAAGTGCTCAAGCTGCAGCATGTTACAGTGTAAAGCTACTGTTGTTTAACACTCTTATTTTCTTGGATTTAATTGTGTAGGATTCTCAAAACTGGATTATATTCAGATGAAATGTAATTTTAAAACAGCCTTGCTGTTTGGCTAGCTTGGAGAGTGGTGCATACTTACAGTTGTGAGCCATGGTCTTGCAAAAGGAGGTTTGATGCATCTCCATGAGGCATCATACCAAGCCCATCATCACATAATTAGAGATCCATAAAATTGTGATCCATCACACAAAAAGGACCTTATGGGTACTACAAAAAGTGTCAACTCTGGTCAGAGCTCCTCCTTATTTACAATGAAATGAAGCCTGGGCCTGTACTTATAGCTAAGATGTTTTCGTCGAAAACATCAAAGTATTGTTGTAGCTCCAACAGCATATGTGTCATATCTGCATCAGCATGGTTAAAAAAAAATTTGCCATTTGGTAATATCTCTGATATTCCTGGAGATATTTACTTCATACTCAGACAAGTAGTTCACCATCAATAAAGGAACTTGTACATGAAGGGCAGATAACCATCAAAGTAGTTTGACATAGTTTTTTCCCTTTGTCCAGTCAGCATTTTAACTGTAATTCAAGCAACTGCAGCTGGGAATCGGCACCTGTATATGATGCTTCTGTCTTAACTTTCAGCTGAGAAAGATGGATCTGTATCAGGGACTAGTGGCTGGACCTTCCTGCTGATAGCATTAATGTATGAATACAACAACCCCAGTTCCAAGTGGAGACCCTACCTTGACCTAGTACCAGACTTCAAAGAATTAGATCTTCCTATGTTTTGGTCAAGGTTGGTTACAATTTTGTGGAGATTTTCTGGATTGTATTTTTTCAAAGAAAGCATGAAGACACTGAAGGCAAAGTGATATACATTGTAGTTTTTGCATTGTCTGTTCATCCTTCTAGCAGGACAAATATCTTCTAAAATCCATGGCGGAAACTGATAGCATTCATACATGTGTTCCTTTTAATAGTCCATTGATACACCTTTATTTTCTTATTTAATGCCATATGATGGAAGAAGGTGGCTCAATGTATACTTCCATTATGGAACACCATTTCTTTAACAACTAGAAAAAGTTGGGTTTTATTTAATTTTGAATTTATACTGTTTATCATATGCCACAGACAATAATTATAATTATTTATTTAATTAAATGCAATCATGATGTCAAGGAAAAAGGGGGCTTAATGTATAATTCCATCATCAGCAAATAACAAAAAGACCACATATAAATGCAAAACACAAAACTTCTTATACATTTCTATCAAAAAAATTCATTTATGGTGGATTGTTTCAACGAAATTACTTGTTTTATTTAAATTTCAGTTCTGACAGAGAGCAGCTACTAGAAGGCACTGGGGTTATTGAAGCTGTGAATAAAGACCTTGAAAACATGGAAAAAGAATTCAAAGATTTAGTCTTGCCTTTTATCAATAAACACAAAGAAACATTTAGGTAAGAAATACCTTGTTAATGGAAATCAAACCATTGACTTTCTACCACAAGACAAAAAAAAAGACACATGTCCAAAATGAAAGCATTTTGATGACAAGCTGGTTACAAGCATTTTATCCTTTTCCTGCAATTTTTTCTAAAGCTTTCATTCTCAGGGTCTTTAAAACTTGGTTTGTGTGATAAATGGTTAAATTCTTGGTTATATTCTCCTTTTTATACGCTCAAAGGGTCGTATTTTGTTATGGCATCGGCCCGTCTGTCAGTCCATTAGCAATTTCTTGTGTGTGCAACTCCTCGTACAGTTCCATTGGAATTACTTGAAACTTACCTCAATGAATCTCTATGATGTGTGACTCTTGAAATTTGGATCTCTGTAAGCATTCTAGATTTTAACCCATTTCACTTACAAGCGCCCAATATGTGTCTGTGCTCCGCTTTGCAAAGCTTTTGTTCTACAGATTTCTTCCAGAAAATTTTTAAGTTCAGTAGCATGACTTGAACCTGTTATCTTTGTAGTGAAGCCTGTCAAGACTTTGAATTCTACAAACAAATGGTTGGCTTTGTGATGGCCTACAGTTTTACTGAAGACACGGAAAATGATGCAGACAATGACCTTGATGGAAACAGTGCAACAAAAGCTCCACCTGTGATGGTTCCAATGGCAGATATACTCAACCATGTTGCGAGAAATAATGCTAGTCTGAAATTCCACCAAGATGCATTGAAAATGGTTGCAGTTAAAGATATTAAGAAGGTAATTAACAGATAGAATGTAGGGTGCTGAAAGCAAGGATATGTAAAGCATATACTGTAAAAATGGGTATTATTACAGAATGTGAAATGTTGCATTTTGCATAATACTGATTTTAGTCATGTTCTAACTTCAGCGAAAACTGTAATAGGCATCATTGAATTTTCATAAATCTCCGTTGAAACATGTTTAATTGGCAATATTAACTGCCACTAAACTGGTACTCTGGATAACTTTGATTAAAAAAGGGTATGCATTGATGTCAATAGGGGCACCAGTCAATTGCTTCAACATGATCTGATGTCGGGTTAAAATGTACCTAAATCCTGCTTAACCCTGTCAAAGCCTTTTGAAAACATTGTGAGAAAAAAAGAAAATGCTGATAACCAGCATTTTCTCATTTTCTCACCTTGTTTTCTTCCCTTCACAAAACCTATTTCAGATGCTTTCAATTTGGGCCAGTCTGATATTTTGTTATTTGGTAAAGAGTTAAATTTACACTGGGAGATATCTTTGTGATTTTTATCAATATGTGAAAATCGCATAAATTTCAACAAGCAAATATTTTTAGTCTTACAGTAGTACAGATTTTGCAAGCTTGGAAATGGCAAGCAGATGAAAAGCATACCCTGGGTTTATCACAAGGATTATGCCCAGTTTGCTGCAAAGGGATGGCTTTTGCTTGGGGCACAACACTTACCTTAGGACTTGAGAATGCTTATGCACACAAACCTTCCCCACCCCCACAAACACACACACACCAAACTTGATTGCTATTTTTGCATAAATGATGCCCTCTTAACCCTTTACCAAACAATCCCTGGTTTTTATGACCCTGAATAATAATCCTTTTGAAAACATTATTGGAAAAGTAGAAAATGCTGGAAACCAGCATTTTCTCCTTTTCCAATAATGTTTTATACCCTGCTGGAAAAAAATTTCAGTATTTGAGTTATGTTTATTTTGTCGTCTGCAAATGCTTTCAGGTTGGACCAGTATAAAATTTTGTTCTTTGGTAAAGAGTTAAGTATTTAACTTTTTACCAAACTACATAATTTAAGACTCATCCACATTGGAAGCATTTGCAGACAACAAAATTAATGTGAGTCAAATACTGAAGTTCGTTTTGGTATGGGAAGAAAACAGTGTAAGAAAGGGTCAAAATGCTGGTTACCAGCATTTTCTCCTTTTCCCACAATGTTTTCAGAAGGCTTCTTTCTACGGTTTGTAAAAACCAGGGATTTTTTGGCAAAGGATTGAGAATAGGTTTCTGTGGAACAATTTTTCAGGGAGAAGAAGTTTTTAATACGTACGGACAGTTGGGCAATGGAGATCTCCTTCATATGTATGGATTCTCTGAACCTTTTCCTGAAAACCACTTTGATACGGTGAGTGTTGATACAGCACTATTTCATGCTCTCTCAGTACTGTAGGTTATCAGACTACAACGTCTCAGTCTTGTCCATATCCATACTGAAAGTACAACAAGTTACCCATAACCTGCAATATGAATTAAAAGAAACTTTAGAGCCAAAAGATAAGAATCTGAGTGTTGCAATTTCACACTTATTTTTTCAGGAAAGTTTGATCCCTGGCACAGCCAATTTCTTTCCAAAGATTGATGATAGTCATTACAACAGAATTAATTTCTCTCCCTCCGCTGACCATTTTCTCATTGATGGTTATGTGAGAAAGCAGCTAATGGCTTGAAAAGAAGATTGTGCAGTGTACTAGTTAAAGAGACTCCAGGAAAGCATGGATAGTTGCACCGGCTGCTGTGATATAACTGGAATAATGTTGAAAATGGCATTAGATACCATACAATCAATCAGTCAGTTTCTGGGAAAAGGTATCTCCTTAAGGACATTGTGGAGATACAAGATCAGACTGCATGTTCTGTGCATATACACATTCAAAGATTATTTAATCAGGAGAAGAAGCCTTTATTGAATCATTAGATTAAACCTTTGAAAGATGTGAAAACATTGTGAAGAGAGGGGAAAGTGCTGTGTGCTAGAATTTTCCCCTTTTTCCACAGTATTTTCAAAATTATATTTTCCTTGAGGTACTAGCATTTTCTCCTTTTCCTATTTTCCTATAGTGTTTCCAAAATGCTTTTTTCCAAAAGGATTTAAAAACATAGGATTATTTGGTGAAGGGCCAATAATTGGGGCTATTTTCATTTAGGTGTTGAATTACCCACCCTGTTTTACCTCTTACTTGTAAACAGCTTTTTTCTCTTACAATAGGCAATGTTAAATGTTGAGAGAAGAGGAAGAATTTCTTACAAATTTACACCATGTTATGTAAAATACAGAAGGTTTTTGTAATTGTATACATTTGCTATCCTAAAAATTAGATGTTTTGAAATCATGCAGTTGATACTGAGATATAATGCATGTTAACATGTTGTACAAAGAAATCCTTTTCAAAAGTGATTTATCCTTTTGCCACGCCTTTGTCAGAAGTGGTTGCAAATTAAAAATAACTGTCAGTGTGCAGTTATGGGGCCATAAACTGCTAAGTTTTATTCTTCAAATTTCTTTATTTATTATCTCATAATTTCAATGGGTCAAACAATGTTTGAACATACAGTTTTTTTTCAAGGTTCAATTTATCCTGGAAAAATTCTGCTTATATTTTTTTTAATCTTCCAATGCTTGTTTATGTGATTTTTTTTTCACTTTAGGTTGAGATTTCCCCTGACATTGTGGTAGATGCAGCAAAAAAATTTGAAGTTAATAAAGAGGAGTTACTGAAATCCAAAATGGAATTTTTGCAAGATATGGTAAGTTCTGTTTACTTTTTCTCCTAAAAGAATTTATGAACCAGTAATTTATATATTTGATGTACTAACAAAAAAAATGAAAGGATTGAGCTCATGGTAATGAATAGATTTAAAAAAGATTGTAGAAAATAGAAAAATAACGAAACTGATCCTCCATTGTTCACAACATCTCTAGATCTGATGTAAACTGATTTCCAAAACTAAATCCTGTGAGTTAACTCTCGACCAAATGGCAAACTTTTATACTTGTCCATATTGGAAGCATTTTTCAGACAACAAAATAAACGTCACTCAAAAATTGAAACTTAACCATGGAAGAGTAGAAAACATTGTGGGATATGGAGAAAATGCTGGTTACCTGCATTTTCTCCTTTTCCCACAATGTTTTCTAAAGGCTTCTTTCTCAGGGTCGTCAAAAGTAGGGATTGTGTGGTAATGGGTTAAATAGGGTATTAGAATCAAAGGTATCTCATCTGGCTCGATACTTGAATGACCTTACGCTATAGATAAAGGGTAGAGGAATAAAGAGTCAACCTTTATCAAACAATCCTCTTAGTCATAAGGTCCTGAGTTTGATACCTATCCTACATGTTCCCACAATGTTGTCTATCCATACAAGTAAAAATTGTATCATTGTACCCCTGCTAAACGAATGTTTTTGGGGGTATACTGGAATCAGTCTGTCTGTCTGTGTGTCCGTCTGTACAAAATCTAAGCACTCGCGATGGTATTCAGTGACAGCTCTAGTTTCAACTGTAATAAATGTGACTGCAGGGAGCTCTTCCAATAGAACGGAGTATAAGATTTTGACAGCTGTAAGGGATTTACTGTCAAACTGCATTAATCCGGACACTTCTGACTCCCTTGAATTTTTCCGGATAAGCCATTTTTCTGGACCAGAGAACTGGGATCACCAAGACTTCCATGTTGATAAGGGACACCTTGCTCAATAAGAATTACAATAGTGTATGATTTGCACTAGCACTTGTATGTATTGTTTCTGCATTTGTTCAGATATATAACAGAATAAATTATCATAACTTTACATTTTGCCTTTTTGTGTTTTTTAACATGCTTTTCCCCCTGTACCGCATTACATGCACATGTATACCTTTTGTACATATGGGTGGGCTTGTAAAGCTCTGCACATTTTGACTTTGGCAAACACCACAAAAAAAGGTGGGCAGTGCACAGGTACAGTATTTCTGTATTATAGTATATCTGTTGATTTTCCACTTACGAGAGACAAGGATTTCATGATGTATTAAAGAATTTCTACAATAGTAGAATTTGGGTTGTTTTCGTTGTATTGGCAAATGTCTTTTTTCATAGAGTTCAAATCTTCCAAGTCCTCATCTTCTGTTGACTTCTGATTAAAATGATAAGTGACAAAGTTATTGAGAGTATTGATGACAATCGAATGGAAATGAAAGAGGCGCATATCATTCTTTATTGACCTATATAATCTGTTTGGAGTAAGATAATTTTGAAAAAAATATCCTTACAGAAATTAATCTTGTAAGGCTGCCATTTTGTGCCAGTTTTGGGTAACTTCAGCTAAAGGGAGAGATAAATTGAAACTTTTTCTTATGTACAGCAGTTAAACTGAGAATACTTATATTTGAAACGAAGGATTATAAGATATCCAAGTAGTAGATGAGGTGGGATGGCTTCTGAGTAATCAACATTGAGGGCTACCGTACAGAAAAGGGCAAGCTTTTGTCTGTGATTTTTCTGGAAGCAATGCAGAGTTACTTTTGCATGTTTTTGTGTCCACACAGGGGTTGCTTGGAGATGGAATCAACATAATAATTGGTGTTGGAGAAGTCATGAATGATGATGAAGTTATAACTGTGCTAAAGGTAAATACATTGATGAAAAAAATCTAACCATCTTTTCAACTTATTACAGTCATTAATCCTTTACCACGCAGTCCCAACTTTAACTACCCTGAGAAAGATAACTTTTGAAAACATTGTTGGAAAAGGAGAAAATGCTGGTAACCAGCATTTTCTCCTTTTTCCCCCCAATGTTTTCCATCATCTCACAACCAGACCTAACCATTTGAATGAAGCTTAATTTGTTGTTTGCAAATGCTTTCTATTTGGATCGGTCTAAAATTTTGTCATTTGATGAAGAGTTAATTTTTTTTTTAGCATGCATATATTTTAGATAAAACAGATCTTACATGAGTGTTTACGTATCATTTTTATCAAACTAGTTGAGTAAAATTATATGATGTGTTAGTAACAAATGACATAAAATTATATGATGTGTTAGTAACAAATGACATAGGAAACAAGTATCCTGCATCCTCACCTTTAGCCTACATACAGTTCACGGGTCCATGTTTGCAGATGTTGCTCAGATTAACATACGTAAGAAGGTAGCTCTGTGACATTCTCAAGGAGCAAGATACAAGAATTATCCAGTTAAAAAGCCCGAATTAATTACTTACAAAGGAAGTGATAGACAGATACTTCTATCTAAGATTGTTTTTATGCTCTCAGTGAACTCTTTACAATACAACATAATTCTGGACAAGTCCAATTTGAAAGCACTTGCAGACAACAAAATAAATGTGAAACAAAAATTGAGTTTTGATTTTTGAAGGGTAGAGAACATTGTGGGAAAAGGAGAAAATGCTTTTTACCAGTATTTTTTCCTTTTCCCCACAATGTTTTCAAAAGGCTCTTTCCTTCTTAGGGTGGTTAAAAGTTGGGATAGTGAGATAAAGAAAAATTAAGGATTGGCATTGCCTATTATCTTTCAGGACTAGATTAAAAACTCCAGGTTGACCAAGAGTGTTAAGACTGAAGCTCCTAAAGATCGTTGCTGTTTAGATGGAAGCATATGCTTGATCAAGGCTATTTGACTGAAGCTTCTGCTAGATAAAGACTGATCAGACTGAAGCTGCTGATGATCAAAACTGTCAGACATATGCTTTTGCTTGATCAAGACGGTTCAGATTGAAGCTCCTGAATGATCAAGACTGTACATGATCAGACTGAAGCTTCTCATTGATCAAGACAGTATAAGCTAAACCCTTTGACTGATCAAAATTGTACACAGCATTCTGTTTTTCATGATATTTTGTGATACATGATGGTCTTTTACAGGTTTTATCAATGGATGAGACTGACTATAACAATTACGTTGACAATGAAGGCTGGGAAGAAGATTTAGAGAATGAATCTGAAGAATCTCTTTCATTTGGTTTGTCTTTGTTTCTATCCTCAACTCATCGGTCAACTGGGTCCATATTCCTCAACCATTGTTAAGAACATTCTTAGTCTTATTCTCGAAGATTTTCTAAATTTGAAAGTAACACAACATCTTACGGGCTAAACCATTTGGCCAAATGGTTTAGCCAATCAGAGGTTGCATCACATTCCAATTTAGATAACTGTTTGAGAATAAGACCAAGAACATGATTAAGAATGGCTTGAGAATATGGACTCTGTTCTACAATTATTTTAGCCTGGGGTCTGGTACCTCAATCTGTTATGTACAGAGTTTGAGACCCAGTGCTAGCTGGTATAAGAAACTCTGGGGAAACATGATTACGCTTCACTGGCAGTCACAATTTCACTCTCTTAACTCTTTACCGAACAACAAAATTTTAGACCTGTCCAAATTGAAAGCATTTGCAGACGACAAAATAAAGGTAACAAAAAAATTGAAATTTGTTTCCAGCAGGGTAGAAAATATTGCGGGAAAAGGAGAAAATGCTGGTTACCAGCATTTTCTCCTTTTCCCACAATGTTTTCAAAAGGCTACTAATCCAGACCGCTAAAAACCAGGGATTGTTTGGGAAAGGGTAAATGTTAAAATGGTCTTCATAAAAATACAGACATACATTTTTGATTGCATGTTACAGACTATAAAATTAAACCTTTCAACAACTTTCTAAAGTGGCTTGTGCCCAAAACATGAGGTATACTATTTACTTGTATCTAACTCAAGAACATTATCAACTTTTTTTATACATTTAGTAGAAGTACTTAAATAAGTGCATGTTTAACCCTTTACCACACAGTGACGACTTTGGAAAGATGCCTTTTGAAAACATTGTGGGAAAAGGAGAAAATGCTGGTAACCAGCATTTTCTCCTTTTCCCACAATGTTTTCTACCCTTTCTATAAACAGTTGCAACATATGAACCATATTGAAATTCTGGTCTGCAAATGGTTTCAATTTGAACAGGGCTAAAAGTTTGTCAACTGGTAAAGGGTTACAGAGTGAATGTTTAACCCATTACCACACAATCCAGACTTTTGACGCCCCTCAGAATGAAGCCTTCAGAAAGCATTTTGGGAAAAGGAGAAAATGCTGGTAACCAGCATTTTCTCCTTTTTCCACAATGTTTTCTACCCTTCACAAAACAAACTTCAAATTTTCAGTCACTTATTTTATCGTTTGCAAATGCTTTCAATTTGGGCAAGTCTAAAATTTTGTCGTTTGGAAATGAGTTAAAGAGTTTAGCTTTTACAGCACAATACCGAGAAATTCTGCCATTTGAGCCGTGTTTTCAATGTTGAGTTGTCTAAAATTTTGTCATCTACTAAAGAAATTTCATGGAAGGCTAAATTATGCTAAAAATATTGTGAAAGAATATATTAGAGCCCTAGATAAGATAAAGTAAAGGTAGTTTTCACTGTTTATAACTCGAAAATACCGGTATAACAGATTGCAAATCACAACACACATATATGGAGTGCAACACGCGAAAAGGTGCATTCGAACATTTGCGTAAAGTGTCGTCCCGGATTAGCCTGCGCAGTCTGCGCAGGCTAATCCGAGAAGGCACTTTACGACTACATTAGATTTAGTGCTACAGTAGACTTGCGTAAAACAGAAAATCACATAAAATCGGAAAGTGTCGTTTAGGATTAGCCTGTGCGGACTGCACACGCTGATCAGAGACGACACTTTACGCAAATGTCCGAATGACCCTTTTCGCGTGTTGCACTCCATATAAGACTTGAGAAAAACCGGAATGTGTCAGTTACTGCACTGGTTACAATGATACATGTATATGTGTGCCAAAATGCATGGAGAAGCTTGTCAATTTCAGGGACGCCATTGATCAAGACAACCTTTATTATCGTTCATGTATATTCAAACTAGGTCTTCGAGAATGTCACATGATAGCATTGCATCTCATTAGTATTATGACATAGTACACAGGACTGCTGTTTATGCTTCCAGTATTATGTCATTGGAGAGTAAGATAGCTCATTCTGAACAGTTTTCTTATTTAGATGTAGTAAACTCTTCCTGTATAAATAAGCAATGATCAGCCTGTGTCATTGTTTCCATTTACAATGTCGATAGACTTACGTTTTTCAAGCCTAGAATGGAGACAAAACAATCAAGTTTATGAAGAGTTTGTTTTGACGCCTTGAATGATTATGTGGTGTTTATGTCACTATGACGTCACTGCGGAGATTTACGACTAAAAGCGGTAAAGATGAAATTTATTTTTATTTTATTAACAGTTTTTTTATACACTTGGATTTTATTGTGACTTTAAGACTAAGAGCTACAGGCATATGTTTCAGCAAAAGAATAATTGTTATTTTTGATAAGGGTTTGCCCTATTAATAGCCACATACATGTGTTTATCTGGAAGCTGCTGTAACCTAGTAATGCATAGCATTGTAATACCAAGTTCTTGTTTACATTTCAGAAAATATATCAAAGATACCAAAACAGTGGAAAGAGCTGCTGTGCAGGTAGGTTTGTTTTACATATTTCCAATTACAGAAGGTAGTTTGATCATGGCTGTTTTCAAAGGGAACTACTTGATTGCTGAACCCTGGCATCATCACCTTTGTCCTCATCTTCAATGTTGCCACTTTACAAAATCTTTAAAAGTTTTCATATCACTGGTATTACTTGAGATATTTACTATAACAAAGTTGTTAACTGTCAAAAGGGGAACCTATACAACAAAATCAGGTAGCTATAAAAATGTTTTTGATGCAGTTTTATCCTCTGTTTCAACTTAGAATGTTCACTGAAGATCAAGCACTTGCATATAACCCTTTACTCCATAGATACTCATTTCTATGGATTGCTTGTAGGAGTCTTTGGAAAACATTATGGCAAAAGATAAAATTGCTCGTGACAAGCAATTTCACTGTTTGTCACAATGTTTTTTATGCTATCAAAAGGCGTCATATACACATAAGAAATGGCTTCATCCTTGCTGTTATTTAGGGTCAATTAGAGATACCATGGAAATTCCTTATGGGGTAAAGGATTAAGTAGATTGGCAATTGATTTGAATTTGTAGTACATTGTAATGCATAATCTCTCAGAATACATAATTTCAGTTTGGCTAAATCATTTGGTCTAGCCCATCAGAAATTGCTTTACATTAAGAGTTACCTGCATTCTTTTTGTAGTTGTGCCAATGCCAGATTAAAGCAATATGCAACATCATTGACAGAAGATGAAGAACAACTAAAGACATCAGCACTTAGTACTCGTCACAGATTTTCCCTCAATACAGCTTATGGACAGAAGAAATTGTTACATGATTTGATTGAAAATTTAAATCTTACCACAAGCTGAGAAATTATTTTTTTAGTGTTTTAACCCTTTGCCACACAATTCTGAGTTTTTAACAACCTTATAGAAGTAGGCTTTTGAAAAATTTTGTGGGAAAAGAAGAAAGCGCTGGTAATCAGCATTTTCTCCTTTTCACCAAAAAGTTTTCCACCCCTTTCTTGTACAACTTTTCCCTTTTGAGCTATAATTAATGTGTTGCCTGAAAATGCTTTCAACAGGTGAAAAAATATGTTGTTTGGTAAAGGGTTAATTGTGAGTACATGATTGTATGATATAAGATAGATTATCCCTTTACCACACAATCCTGTATTTAATGACCCAGAGGAAGAACATTTTTAAAAAAAGTGTTCTCCAAAACTAGAGAACTCTCCTGTCAAAATGGGGGCATCCAGATTTGCAGAAGGTGGAAAAGACCATTCATTTCAGATTTATTCCTTTGGGCTCAGTCTTGTGCCTATCTTTAATAGGATAGAAAACATTTTCGAGAGGGTAGAAAATACTGGTAACCAACATTTTCTTCTTCTCCCACAATGTTTTCAAAAGCCTTCATACTATGGTTGTCAAAAGTCGGGATTGTGTGGTAAGGGTTAACTGTTGTTTTGACCTGTTAATCTACAAATATGACTTAAAATCCTAGAATTGACAACTTTAAACAACATATTGTGGGAAAAGAGAAATTGCTCATAACAATTTATTTCTGTATTTCCAGCAATGTTTTTCTTACCTCTGAAGAAATTATATACTCTATTTTTTAGATATTTTTTTTCTCTGTTTAATTTGCAATATAAGTTGTTAAGACTGTACTATTTGATCCCAAGTTTTTACAAAACTTGGTCCGTATTCACCACCCATTCTTAACCCTTTCCCAGGCAATCCCTGGTTTTTATGACACTGAGATAGAAGCCTTCTGAAAACATTATGGGAAAAGGAGAAAATGCTGGTAACCAGCATTTTCTCCTTTTCCCACAATGTTTTCTACCCTGCTGTTATCAAATTTCAATTTTGGGTTATGTTTATTTTGTCATCTGCAAGTGCTTTCGATCTGGACCAGCCTAAAATCTTGTCGTTTGGTAAAGGGTTAAGAAGATTCCTAGTCTCATTTGCCAAGTTTTTATAAATTTAAAAATAACACAGCATCTGATAAGTTAAACCTTATATGGATTAGCCAATCAGAACTTTTGTTACTTTCAAATTTAGATTATCCTGAAGAATAAGACCAACATTCTTTAGAATGATTGGTTAACATGGGCCCTGAGTTTAGGAGCATTTGAAAACACAGTGGGAAATGTACAGATGCTTTAGCAAATCAGAATTTGTGTTGCGTTCAAATGTAGATAATTCTGGAGAATAAGACCAAGAAGGTTCTTAAGAATGGTTGGTGAATACAGGTCCTTAGTTAATATGACCGTAGGGAAGGGAGAAACTGCTGTAAACCAGCGTTTTCTACTTTTTCCACCATGTTTTCTGACATTTCAAAAATGAGTTTTATCATTGGGACCATATTTAGTTTATCCCCTCAACGATCTTGACACTTCCATAATTTTTGTACTGTGATGAAGAGTTAGGTCAAGAATAGCATTTATAGTGCAAGGTTATTGTGGAGAGGAGGAAAAATTGTAATAAAAAGTATAGAATTAGTATATTAACTCCCTTCATTGAATGAGATTGAGTTATTGATTGTAACCTGTTTAACTCTTTACCAAACGACAAAATACTGGACTAGTCAAAATTGAAAGCATTTGCAGACGACATAGAAATGTGAACCTCAAATTGAATTTTGCTTTTGGAAGGGTAGAAAACATTGTGGGAAAAGGAGAAAATGCATTTTCTCCTTTCCCACAGTGTTTTCACAAGGCTTCTTTTCCAGAGTCGTCGAAAGTCGGGATGGTGTGGTAATGGGTTAATGCTGTTTCAACATTATTTCAGTTACATAGTAGCAGCCAGTACACCTCTCCATGCTTTCATGGAATTTCTAATATTAATGCTCCACAAAACATTCTTCAAAAGCAGCCAAAGGTTGCTTTCCCATATATCCATGGTCAAAGCAATTATCTACTGCGAGAGAGGAATGAGAAGAATGAATCCTGTTGCAATGACTAGAGAGGGAGGGAGGGGATTTTCCTAAGTGAAATGCTTTTTTCTGTTTACCTTGTTCCTGATCGTCCTTAATCCTAATATAACCATGGTCGAAGCAGTTATCAACCTTGAGAGAGGAATGAATCCTGTTGCAATGACTAGAGAGAAATGGAGGGAGGGGATATTCTTAAGTGAAATACTTTTTCTGTTTACCTTGTTCCTGATGGTCCATAATCCTAATATAACCATGGTGAAAGCAGTTATCAGCCTTGAGAGAGGAATAAATCCTGTCGCAATGACTATCATCAATCCTCGGAGAGAAATTGGTCAAGCCAGAAATCAAACCAGTGACACCCTGTTATTGAGTCCTGTTCACTACTGACTGTGCTGTAGGGCCTCGGCTAATTAACCCATTACCACACCATCCCTACTTTTGACGCCCCTGAGAAAGAAGCCTTTAGAAAACATTGTGGGAAAAGGAGAAAATGCTGGTAACCAGCTGGTAACACTGTGCCGTGTTCTCAAAAAGGTGTAGCGCCTGCTGAACGGTTGCTAGGTGATTCAAGATGGCTGAAAGACGGAGAATTCTTCATGGCAAAATTTGCAATTGTCCTTTTTTTACGATATAAATGCCATAAATAGTAGACTCGTCTGTACCCTCTCTCTGCAGCTAATCATATTCTCAACTAAAACAGCTAGGAGAGAAGCTCTCGCAACAGCCATCATGCCAATGTATTTTCATTTCGATCTGGTTTAGAATAATGTTCCGAACGTGCTTCATTCAGAATATACTTCCGGAACAGTGTATTGTGTTCTGAAATATTCCTTTAGCACGTTCCAGAACAGCATTCCAGAACACAGAACATTGTGCTAGAACAGGTGAAAGAAATACGCCCTGTGTTAGGTAGTATTCTCTTTAGTTCAGTCGTTATTGTGTTGGCCTTTCGTCCAGATGTTTTTAGTACTTATCCTGAAAGGTCCCTGTATTTCTGCAATGCACTTGTTCATTTATTTCTTTGTTGCGCACTTTGTTCGTAAGAATATTACAACAATATTTTTTGTTACCCGCTCATTTTTCTTAGAAAAAAGAAAAAAAAAGTTATGCTCAAGCAGAAATTTATTTGAACAAAAGGAAAAAAAACTCTCTCTTTCTCTCTCTCTCTTCATAAATTAATAAATAACACGAGTGAAATTAAAGACTAAATAACAGCCAAAAGTAAACAAAGCAGATGTTAAAATGGATCTGAATCTAAATCAGAACATTTACAAGTATCGGGATGACTATATGTTTATGCGCGTTCAGTCCAAGTGTTATCTATCAGCAAAGAAAACCGTGACTTTTGTTGTCCAAAAGTAAATGATAAATAGAGCGACCTGGCAAATTTTGACCTACTTTAAAAATTCTTTTTTTCCCCATCACCTAACCTTACAATACGGGATGTCACCCTCACAATGATTTCTATATTTTTTTATACAGAATGATTTGAATTCAAATGCATTGTAACAATCGCCTTATTTACCTTTGGCCACTATTGGGCTTTTAACGTGAAAGAAAATTACAGCACTTTACCACATGGTGTTACTTTTTAACCCTTAATCAGCACGTACAGTTTCCTTTGCCATGATAACTGAAAAGCTTCTGCGGACAGTGTAGCTTAAGAAAAAACTGCACTGAACGTGGAGTCTGATCTTGTGACTACACTGTCCGATAGTATGGAGATATTTTTCTTTATTACATAACTTTGAAATAGCAGCATTCGAGTTTTTACTATCTGCTTGAAAGTTTCATTCCACTTATTTCGCAGGTTAAGGGTTGAATTCGGTTACCATATGGAAATGTTTTGTATAATAAATACTATTGGTAGATCATAACTTCCGTTTGGGAGTTTAACTATTCCGAATACTACTGTTTTGGGTTTCTTCTCCAGTATCAGTCCCAGTGTTACCTTTAATGAGATCCATCAGATTTAATGGGCGTTGAAGAGGCGGCATCCCCAATAAAGGTCTCTGATTACCCATGAATATCTCAGAATGGCCTGTCTGTGTCATCCCCTGAAGAAATATCGGAGTTCTGTTCAGGCGCTGCATGAGACCATTCAGAAATGGCGGGTACAGGTTTTGTTGTAATGTATTGTTTTTGAATGTTTCATAATTATTTAAAATAGGAGTTTCTCCAGGTCTAATACCTGGACCCATATTGCCTGTGCCATGTCCAGGGTTACCATGGTGACCGGATGTGTATGAAATAAAGCTTGGATAAGGAGATGAATCACGTGTAGCTGCCATTGGTGTTGGAGGCTTCACTGATACTAAAGTATTATTCTTGACTGAGTTCCTCTTACTTGTAATTATCTCCACAGAATGTACACATGTATAACCAACATTCACAGATCTATCCTGGGTAGTGCAACCAAATGGTCGAGATTTTATTGGTTGACACGATCCATATGGATCATAGGCTGGTCCATTAGCACTACTTTTATACAGGTCGATACAATGGATCCTGGCAAATGGAAATATCTGGGCATGAATGGTGTTATCTGAAAGTTTCACGTAGTCCCAAGGACAGCTTGATAAAAGGTTAGGACTTGTTGTTGTTTGAATTTTGTGCCAAAATTTGTTCCATCCGTCATCGTCGTAATTCTGTTGTAACAGGTAGGATTCTGACCCCATCATTGACCAGGCCAACAACAACAGCACAGTCTGCAAAAGATATAAGCAAAAGCTAAACTTTAGTAGAGAAACCTTAAGAAATTCCAACAAGAGTATTTCCTATAGGTGCAAATGCTCGACTCTAGCTGCTTGGTCAGTGAATGCTCTAGGTCGCAAAAGCTCAACTGTGTCAAAAACAGTTTGGGCTTCCTCTTTATGGGGTTACCTTGTTCATAGTCAACAACCAGTAGTTCGAAAGTTGAAGTTAATTCAGTTAAATGATCTATACTCTTTTGAAAAGGGGGCTAAATGCATCATACCAAGCAAGACGTCACTAAATTATGGAACCATAGCGTTCATTTTTTTAAACAATCATAAGTAAACAATGCAAAAAGAAATCGATCTATGTCAGCCTGTGCAAAACGCGCAGACTGACATGAATCGATTTTTTTTTTTTTTGTAGATGTATCATACACCTTTTTTTTTTACATAGCATGGCTTACATGTATGTCAGTCATGAAAATTACGTGTTTTATACCCAAAATAATAACTTGTGTTCCATACCGAAGTCCATTATTCTTATTTTCTTAGAATGGGGTTAATTTACTATAGAAACATAATCATTCATAGTTCGTGATATATGCAATGTCATAACTATGACTTAAAAGTAAACAACTTACTTTTGCCATGTAAATACCATTTACGTATGTTCACTTTTATAAATCAAAGACGATTTTTCTCAATATGATATTTTTTCTTTACAACAGATCCATTTTTTTTTCCTTTTCACCAATACTACCCGTAGAAAGTGCTTCTTGTTTCAGCGCACCAACAGTATTACCATTATTTGCAACACATACATTAATTCAATGTCCACGACAAAAATACATGCGCAGTAGGATGCACGCGAACATTTGTCATGTATGTCGTTTATATACAGTAGTTTATTTATCTTGTAAAGGTCCGTTTATACAGAGCGCGAACGCGGTTTTTCGTCCTCGACTAGTTTAGTCATTTCTAGATGAACCGTTCAAATACAGTGCGAACGCGAACCCGAACAAATATTTGTTCGCGCGAACGACCGCCTTGATTGCCCCCACAGCGATTTTTTTTAGAAGGTCGCGCGGCTTTTTTGCTATCAACCAATCAGCAGGTACTTCCCTTGCCTCATTTCCACAAATAGAAACTTGTACGCCTGACCGTTCCAAGAAAAAGCTAGGCACTGGCGTCAGTCTACTTTGCTTGTGAAGTTTGGAGAAGAATGGACAAAACAATGGACAAGACAGAAGCCATGATTCTTGAAAGTGAAAAGTTCGTACACTGACACACACCTCTTTCTCTTCCTCCGTTGTTTTGCGTACAAATACAGTACTGTGATCCACTCCGTGCCTGACTACCTGCGCCATGATTCCAAATGACCAAATTTTATCTCTCACAGCAAGAAAAAGACGAGCCGCCTCGAAAGCCGTCGACGGTTTTCCGCGTTCGGGTTCCTGCTCTATTTGAATGACAAAACTGCTCAAAAGTCGCGTTCGCGTTCGTGTTCGCGTTGGACGCGTTCGCGTTAGCGCTCTGTATAAACGGACCTTAAGTGACATAGCCGACCAGTCCGAATAGTTGAAGTGGTAGAGGGTAGGACTCGTGAACGTCAAGTCCCGGGTCACTTTAGAGTGTGGATTCAAGCCTCACGGTTGGCCATCTAAACTTACATATAGTCTTTAAGACGTTAAACCAAGGTGCCATGTGACGGTGCTGTACAATTTCATCTTGTATCAGCACATTCCGTAATATAACTAACAGAACCTTCAGTGCCAAAATAAATGAAAAATCAACCATCAAGTGATACGAAAGATGTTACAAAAGGCAGGTTTGTGATAATTATTAGTTAATCCAACCACGTACCTTTGCCATGTAAATGACATTTACGGGCATTCACTTTGATAAATCCAAGATGGTGTTCATAAAATTAATATTTTTTTTTTATACCGTTGCTATCTTAAACTCATGCCGTTGGCTATTTATCCGTTATATCTTTATTTTCTGTTCAGTCCTTTACCACACAATCCCGACTTTCAACGACCCTGAGAAAAAAAACCTTTTAGAAAACATTGTGGGAAAAGGAGAAAATGCTGGTAACCAGCATTTTCTCCTTTTACCACAATGTTTTCTATCCTTCCCAATATAAATTTCAAATTTTCAGTCACTTTTATTATGCCGTCTGCAAATGCTTTTACTTTGGACCAATCCAAAAATTTGTTGTTTGGTAAAGAGTTAATGATTTTTATTTGTAATTGTCAACCTGTTTGCCGGCATTTTTAGATAAATAAATTACAACAGTCTATCACATTCTGATAAAAGATTTACAGTTCAGCTGACGACTCTGAAAATATCCACGTGAAGTACAGACGATAATCAAAGCAGTGAAAGCACTGCTGAGGCGGAGTAGCTTTAATCCCTATTCTTCAAAATAACTCAAATGAAATTTCCAATTCATAAATAAAAACCCAAATATTGCTATTCCCAAATGATGTTTTGGGGAATTTAATATTTCTTTCTCGGACAGTGTAGATCCAAGATCAGACTGCACGTTATATGCAGCTAGATCTTGATACACACTGTCCGCAACAGATCAGTAAGTTGCACCTATCAGCCGTAGGATTAATCCAACTCGAGTTAGAATTCAACAGTTATATCTAATGATACGCATACATGTAGTGCTGAATTGTTTGCTAGAAACAGTTGAACAGAAACAATTAAAACATTTGAAGAACGTTAGAATTTACTTTTGAATCAAAAGATATACACATTGCAGTTTAAACATTTACCTTCCTGATTCTTATTGTACTTTATAAGACCCATGAAACAATTGATTCGGCCTAAGGCCATTTCAGAATATTATACTTTTAGATAATTTCTGATATTTTCATACGTATCTGATGTAAATTTTCTGGGTAAACCAGTATTTCTACAAAAAAATATCAGCAAATTTTCAATTTTTAATATAGTAATCCTCGAGGGAATAGCAGCATTTTCACGTTTGTTTTTGTGGGAAGGGTAGTTTTGAAATGACTTTATCATGAAATGGTATGATAAAAATATCATTGACCAATATCTGGACAAATATAAACCAAATATATTCGAAGGAATTATTGTAAGGTTATCCACTTTTCTCCTACTTTATTCTTGTTATCTCCATTCGTTCAAACCGATACAGAAACGCGTATTTTTGAGTTAGAATGCTTTTACCTTTTACCACAAAAACGACCCTGTGATAGAAGCATTTTGAAAACATTGTGAGAAAAGGAGAAAATGCTGATAACCAGCATTTTCTCCTTTTCCCACAATGTTTAACTTCAACTCTGTTAAAGTCAAGCTTCAATTCTTGAGACATGTTTAATTTTTCATCTGCAAATTTATTTTGTTGTCTGCAAATGGTTTCAATTTGGAACAATCTATAAATTAGTCATTTGGAAAAGAAAAACTGTGTTTTCAACCATCGTGTAGAGGAAAGCTTTGGAAACTATAGTTGTGGGGAAAGAGGGGTGGGGGTGAAAAAGGGGGCAGGGGGTTGGCGCGAAGGAGGAAATACTAATAGCCGGCTTTTTTTCCCATTCTCCCCAAAATTTTTACTGCAGTTTCAACCCTTTACCTGACAATCCCGACTTTTAACACCTCTGTGAAAGAAACCTTTTGAAAACATTTTTGGAAAAGGAGAAAATGCTAGTAACCAGCCTTTTCTTCTTTTCTTACAACGTTTTCTTCCCTTCTTAAAACAATAATTAATTTCAATTTTTAGTCACATTTATTTTGTCGTCTGCAAATGTTTTCAATTTGAACCAATCAAACATTTTTGTCGTTTGGTAGAGAGTTAAGACTTAACTGCAAGTCATCACATAATTATGGACCCATAAAATCCATTTTGTTTAACCCTTTCGCATACAATCCCTGGTTTTTACGGGCCTGGAATAGTAGCCTTTTGAAAACATTGTGGGAAAAGGAGAAAATGCTGGTAACCAGCATTTTCTCCTTTTCCCACAATGTTTTCTACCCTATCATAGACAGAAATCATCTTTTCAGCAAGAGTTGAATTGTCGTTTGCAAGTGCTTTCAATTTGGTCTAGTCCAAAACCTTGTCGTTTGGGAAAGGGTTAACAGCCAACAGAATCATGAGGTAGATTAGTCCTTTGTCAAGCAGAAAATTTAAAATTTAACCATCTTGCCAAAAAAAAAGACCGCAGGCTGATCTGGTTCGATACTTTTTGCAAGATGCATTACGACTCCATTTTCACAGAGCACGTCTCATATATAAATTTATCATGTGCATAGGTGTATCCAGGACCTTTATTAAGTCATTACCAAACGACAAAATTTTAGGTTTGTCCAAATCGAAAGCACTTGCAGACGACAACATAAAAGTGACTGAAAAATTTGAAATTTGTTTTGTGAAGGGTAGAAAACATTGTGGGAAAAGGAGAAAATGCTGGTTACCAGCATTTTCTCCTTTTCCCACAATATTTTCTAAAGGTTTCTTTCTCAGGGTTGTCAAAAGTAGGGATTGTGTGGTAATGGGTTAATAAAGAATTTCAACAATTTAACTCTTGACCGAACAATCCCGAATTTTAACGACTTCCGAAGTAAAATGAATTTTAAAAAAAATGTTGGGAAATATAGAAACTGCTTGTAACAAGTAGATCTATTTTATCCTTTTTCTTCATCAATGTTTTTTTAACCCTTTCAAATACAAATAGTGCATTTTGAGACATATTTATTTTACCGTCTGGAAATGGGGTCCATTCAGACGAGTCTAAAATTTTGTCGTTTGGTAAAGAGGGAATCTGTCTATGATAGGGTCGAAAACATTGTGGGAAAAGGAGAAAATGCTATTTACCAGCATTTTCTCCTTTTCCCACAATGTTTTCAAAAGGCTACTATTCCAGACCCGTAAAAACCAGGGATTGTTTGGGTTAAATACCTTTCAAATAGCTTTTTTTTTTCCTTTTCATATTACTATCGGTTTGAAAATTTCGTTTCTTTTACTTGGTAGGAAAAGGGCCAAACTTCTAAACAAATCTAATACTTATGTCCAGTAAATGATTAAAATACAAGATTTAGCAATTTCGAAATTCTTTTCGCTGAATATAATTAAAAAAAAAAAAACGACGTCCCGTATAGCGCAGAAAAAATCCAAGATTAGATTGCAAGTTCTGTGGCTTCTAATCCTGGTCTATAGTATCCGATAAAGATTATTAAATCTTTACCTCACAATTCCGAGTTTTACTGACCCTGAAAAGAAGAAAAAAAAAATGAAATCATAATGGGAAAAGGAGAAATTGCTAGTAAACAGTATTTTCCCCATTTTCCCATAATTCTTTCTACCCTATCAAACTCAGAGATCACCATTTTAAGAACATTTATTTTCTTTTCTGCAAGTGCATTCATTTTGGTCGAGTTAAAAATTCCTTTCGACACACGCTAAAAGGGGCATTCAGACATTTGCGTAAAGTGTCGTCTAGGATCAGCCTGCGCAGTACGCGCAGGCTGATCCCAGACGACACTTTACGACTACACTAGATTTCATGCTAAAGCAGATTTGCGCTTAACAGAAAATTACATGAAAAAAGGAAAGCGTTGTTTCAAATTTGCTCGTGCGCACTGTGCAGGCTAATCCGAGACGGCACTTTACGACTACACTAGATTTTCTGCTAAAGCAAACTTGCGCTTAACAGAAAATTACATAAAAAAAGGAAAGCGTTGTTTTAAATTTGCTTATCCGAGACGACTCTTTACGCAAATTGCCCCGATGCCCCTTTTCGCATGGTGCAGGCCAAGCCGTGTAAGAGGTTAATCTTTGTCAACAGGGCGTATTGCCTTTCTAACATCACGCCGTTGATAATAAATGAATGGATACAATTAATACTCGACGACGAAACATCGTTCACGAATGCTCTGTATATATGGCCCGCAACCTTGACGCCCCGGGTTCGTAACTCACTGAAAAAACCGGGTTCTCCGTGGGAGTGCCCTTGAACAACAAGTCTACAGAGCCGCAGCCTAGTACTGTTGAAACCAAAAGCATACCTGAATAGGCGAGCTGTTGCCACGATATGGCTGAAATTATGTTGAAAGCGGCGTTAAACAAAATTCAGTCAATCAATTGGCGTGGTAAATGCTTCTACCAAAGTTTTGAAACCATCTGGGAACCCTGTACATCAATTAGATGAAAACAGATCAACGATAGTGCAGGTTAATTTAAGTTGATAATTTAAAAATGATTATATAACAAGGTACAATGACCACTTTTCATACAGAAAATGTCATTAAAACGAAAAGTGTCAACTCTGGTCAGACTGCGCAAATCGATGTTTACTAGCATTTTCTCCTTTTCCCATAATGGTTTCATTTTTTTTTTCTTTTCAGGGTCAGTAAAACTCGGCATTGTGTGGTAAATATTTAATAATCTGACCAGTCTGACCAGGGTTGACACTTTTCGCAGTTCTCAGAGGGTCCCTTTGTCGTGATGGGTCACATAATGAGCTATGATCTGTAAACGGGGCTCAATGCATCTGCAGAAGGTACCGATTCAGGTCAAACTACGCAGTGAGCAAAGGCTGACATAGGACATCTTTTGTTATCTTTAAATCTGCCTGTCAAAGGAGCATTCTACCACGTGATTCAGTCAGTTGTAAAACAAGATGGATTTTAAAGATACAAATTTATGTAATGACTATTTTGTTATAATGCATAACAGATATTTCTTAACCTTTTATTAAACGACAAAAGTTTAGACTGGTCAAAATTGTAAGTATTTGCTGAGGACAAAATAAATGTGACTGAAAAACTGAAATTTGTTTTTGGAAGGGTAGAAAACATTGTGGGAAAAAGGAGAAAACGCTGTTACCAGCATTTTCTCCTTTTCTCAAAATGTTTTCAAAAGCCTTCTTTCTCTGGGTCGTTAAAAGTCGGGATTGTATGGTAAAGGGTTAAACCCCCTTTTGCCAAGTCAAACTAGGCTTCGTTTATTATTGATACAACAAATTTTGTTTAAAATCTGGAAGTATCTTGATCCACAAAAAATATTTCATGTGGGCCAAAAGGAAGTTTCGAACTAATGCAAGCTGGTGACCCATATATAAGTCCAAGTCACTACTGACCGCCTACAGAGGCCAAGCAAGAGGAAGAAATGATAATACAATAATGACTAACTGAATTACATTATTAGTAAAGGCTCGATGAGACATGATTCACCGTATGAACATCCATGAACATGTTTCCTAGTCCCCTGTCACCGAACCGTACAACGAATTTATTATACTGCAAAGTTTTACAATTCCAACTTTTGTTAAGCGAATTTTACCTGTTTTTTGTTTTAAAAATTTGAGTACAGTGACGAAGTAGAATTCCCTTCAGAATGCCCCACTTCAATGAAAAATGATATCACTGGGGACTGACGTTACTTAAACTTTGGTAACACGTGCTAAAACGTGCAGCTTGACGCATAATTTTCATGTTAATATTGATCGACGCCGCCGTTTTGGATGTTCTGGATGTCGTGTTGATAGTGTAGTCATGCATACTGGCCTTCCGAAAAGGAAACTGATTTTACGTTGGTTTTGCCAGTGTGCATTATATACATATTCAGGGCATATTATCCAATCAGATCACGAAAAATTTCTCTGCAGTAAAATAATAATGGATGTTTAAGCCCTACTCTACTGAATAAATTCTGTAATCTTTTTCATTCCTTATTT
The DNA here is from genome assembly GCA_943736015.1 of Tridacna crocea. Classification (NCBI taxonomy): domain Eukaryota; kingdom Metazoa; phylum Mollusca; class Bivalvia; order Cardiida; family Cardiidae; genus Tridacna; species Tridacna crocea. Next base: position 17,373,761 of record OX031070.1, read on the forward strand.
AACCAGTTTATTCATATCGACAGGGTTGTTGACATGATGTTATATACCGTTTATTAAAAATAGGGCAGATAAAGATAAGACTCCACGGGCGTGCAGTTTTATTCTGGTCTTAAATTGTCGCAAAGTACATCATATGACATAATAAGCAGGATGAAAGTAAACGTTACTTACAACCGCTTCCGACAAAAGAAATTAACTTGATAAGAAGTTTGGCCTTTAATCGAATAATTGGAAATGTTTCTATATTCTTTTCAACTTATTACTTCCATAACAATGGCTCCCTTAACAAATGCTACTCCAGCGCTTTCAATGCTTTGATTTTGGTATGATTGTAGAGAAGAATTTGTGAATGGCCTCCTTTAAATTTCGAACGTACATAGTAACCAGTTAGTAAAAACGCACCTAGAAGCGATGACGTCAATGGCGGAAGAATATCGTGATAAATAAATAAAGTCAAGTGTACCGATGACAAGCTAAATCTACCATCTTGACAGTAAGACTTATCTTCCCAAATTCTTAAAGCAATGGAGATCAAACCATAAACACAAACTTATCATTCATTTGATAACTTAAAATACCGATGGAAAAGAAAGTTGTGCTATTATGACGTCAGAATGTAGTCGGGACACTATCCATGAACTATATAATGTATAAGTTTGAAATGTTTTCATCCTCTTTAAATAACAACGACTGATTATTGAAAACAATCGAGGTCGATGTGATAGCTGTATATATAATTTTTGTCGGTTCCCCCCTTTCCCACCCCCCACCCCCACCCCCGGGACAAAACTGTGTTAAAATACTTTGCCTTCTTATCTACTCTTGTTGTATCGATTGACCTTTTGATATATAACAAAATTTGAATTAGATATATCTCCAGTGATACCAGAGATATTATGAAATATCAATGTTTTGGCATGAAGACACAGGCGACGACGGAATTATTGCAATATCTTGACTTTACTTTGAAAACAGGCGAAATAAAAATGTTCCTCGACCTTTTTCCATTGTCTGCGCATGTTATATTCTTCACAGATTCGACCTGCCTAATATGATGCATCACTCTCCCCAAAGTTGGGGGGGTTGTAGTAATACGCGCCATAAAGTAGCAATGGAGAAAATGGCTTTTATCAGTACGTCTGAGGAGAAATCAGGCCTGTTTTAGCTTTTAGATTTCTCTAAACTGCTGATCGTAGCTGGATGAATCGCATCAGGTAGCGTTTTATTGAGTAAACATTTATTTTAGTTTGAAATTCAAAGTAACGGTTGTCGCGTAGAAAAGTAGTCTGGTTCTGTACCCAGAATGCCCAAATTAGATTGATGTGTATTTGTAGAATGCCATCTAGCGGTAGATAATGGATCTTTTTTCAGAATTCAGTTGGTTAAAATAATCATAGGAAATCATCACGAAATCAAGGCACAAGAAATATTTCTTATATACAATGATTATAATCACAGAAATACGACTAGTTTACAACCAAAAACACAGCGTAACATCCCGCTTACCGTAACTTGTTTAATTGTATCCATTTGTACAATACTTTTTGTCAACTAAACAAACTGTAATACAATAAGTCAAACGCGTAAGATATCCTATGAAGCATCGTCTGCCATTTATAAGTCTGCACAAGAATACGGAAATTTCCTGGGAAGGTAGCGATAAACTGACCGAACAACACGAAATTCATTTAATTTTAAAATGTATTGGTTTTAAAACTGCTCTTTACGTCAAACAAATGATCACGATTGAAAATCAACCAATGTTAGGTAACCACAAATATTTTACACTATTTTGGGCATATTCTCTTTTTACCGAATAAGAATAGACTTATTAAGGTATTCGGGTCTTTAACGTATCATTTTGCTCAGCACCTATCCTAATTTAGTGTTTGTGTTTGCACATACTCAAGTCTCGTCCCATCCTATCAAACTAATCACATCGAACCGTTTCCTTATGCTTTGCAATAAAATCACGATTTAAATTAATTTACGTGTAACCTTTAAATAGCAACGATTGATTATTGAAAACAATCGAAGCCAATGTGATAGCTGTACAGTTTTAGTCGGTTACCACCCTCCTTTTTGGTAATTGATAACTCTAAACTGATATACAGCACTTTGCAGGATAGCCAAGGGTATTGCGAATTCCATGGTTTGACCAGTAAAAAGTTGTGCTACATTCAAATTAAGAGAAAATAAAAAATGGAGACTAAAACTGTTATTAAAGGCTCTATTACGGCCAAAAATTTATATATGTATTAAAATGCATTTATATTTGAATCACACGATTTAACATTATGGAAAATATTGTAAAGATGACAATTTGTAATCAGTTTGTTGGTCCAAATTTTTGTCGTTGGCAAAAAGAAAAATAACGAATTTTAAAAGCAGACAAAATGAAGCCTAGTAAATCTTTCAATCTTCTTGACGGTTGCCATTTTGCATAGATTACAAACAATACAAAAAATGCGTTTCGTTTTCTTGGAGCCATCAAAGAAGTCAGTGCTGTGACCTTTCCGGTTTTAAATCTTGCACTGCTGACTACATTTTGAATCATTTTACTGTCAGTAAAACTTTAACAGCGTTCTCTCTCTCTCTCTCTCTCTCTCTCTCTCTCGTCGTAGTAATGTAGTTTTCATACTTTTGTCGTATTACTGTTTTGTGGCTTATCCATGGGTTCTTCCACCTGACATAAAACAGGAAGACGAAACGACAAGCGGAAGTTAGGTGATTTTTCAAAGTTTAAAAGCTTGTTGAAATGTTTATAATTGTATACAGGTATTTTGTTGGATTTTTTTTTATTAATTTATCAAATAAAGTCAAGTTCTAGTGCACAAAAGATTTACATTTTTCAAAGTTTTGGTTAACGTGAAATTGCTAAGCAACTGTGTACTGAGAATGTAATTTCCAACAAAACCTCATAGCAGATGAATTTTATTGGTATTCTCATTTTTTTAATTGTTTATTACATTGCCGTCGTGATTTTCCGAAAATACAATCACTCGATATGCCTCCCTTTTTGGGTGTTCTTATCTTTTTAAAACTGTTTAGCAGCAATTCTTAATTATCATATCATGCTAGAATTACTTCTATACATAGTGGAAAAAGAAAAGTATTCTACCTCAATATTAACTCATTACCAAACGACAAGATTTTAGGTTTGTCCAAATCCAAAGTATTTGCAGACGACAACATTAAACTGACTGAAAATTTGAGATTTGTTTTGTGAAGGGTAGAAAACATTGTGGGAAAAGGAGAAAATGCTGGTAACCAGCATTTTCTCCTTTTCCCACAATGTTCTCTAAAGTCTTCTTTCTCAGGGGTGTCAAATGTAGAGATTGTGTGGTATTGGGTTAAACCTTTTCCTGCTTAGTGAAATGAAACCTTGAGCCGAATTTCGCTTTTTTGAACATTTTTTTTTTTTTTTTTAATTTTGGGGGGGGGGGGAACAACTGTGAACAACATGGTATTATCGGACATTGCAGATCAAAGATCAGACTGCATGTTCTGTGCAGTCTGATCTTGACCTACACTGTCCGCAAAAGGTCAGTAACTCGCGCTCAGCAGCTTATGAGTTAAGGCATGGTCAGCAATAATTCCACACCTCAATCTATCGGACACCATTTGTGATATTTTGGGTTGCCTGATAAAATGCAGACACCTCTCCACGGAACTTACCGGAACCGGAAGCAGCATCGCAAGAATTGTGGAAGCAGCTGCTCCTGACAGCTATTCCAATGTCTTATGAGAGTACAAGTTGGCTTCTTTAGAAAAGAAGCCAGGAGAGGTCAGCATCATTGTTTTCAAGTAATTTATTGGCTTTTAGTTTCAATGTATTCTGGTACATGTAAACAAACATGTAATTCAAGAAAACATTTTTGGAAGTGCAGCAGTATGCTGGTGTCCCTTTTTAATTAAAAAGTTCGTACAGGTAAGTGTGAATGAGACGTGATAAATGACAGGCGTTGAGTTTGTTGAACAGATTTCAAATTCGTATGATGACGTCATATCTGTTCGTGAAAATAGAGGGAGTTACCTTAATTGATACAGAAATTACTTCTTTTTCACCATTGTAACTTTTTTTCTGCTCGTAAAAAAATGAAAGGCTTTCAGTTTTACACTGCATGGTAGGAAATTGTGCTAAATGCCAAGAAATATAATGAATGATTGTTGTTTTGTGGTTCATCGACAGCCCTGGCCATACCATTGTATTTAAAGATGTTAAAGACCAAAAAGATTCGAACAAAATGATAATAACGTTTGTAAAAAGTGTTAAATTAAGGTGGATTATGTGTAATCTTGATACGCATAAGAGAATTAATGAGAGGCAGGGCAATCCCCATCTCATGAAAGTTTTAAATAAAAAGGTTAAGACCGTATATACTAGCTTAAGAAAATTAAACCTTAAAATCAAGAAACTGTGAAAATTCCAGTGGGGTCAAATACGCCTATTTCAGAGGTCCTATATGCAATGAGATAAGATGATCCCAAAATAATGAAACTTCCAGTTCGAAAGATGCAACCTGAAGTTGAAAAGGATATATAAAACTGGTAGAAACACAACAGATTAAAAAAGTAATTTAAAAAATATCACAGCCTGTTGTATGGACCAATATCTCTCTGAGGAAGGTAATCAATGTTGACTGTGTCAAAGAAATTTTGTAAACTGTCAACATAGAAGTATTTCTCACAAGGTGACTGAAGTGAACCTAAAGAATAAGATGAATTGTATAATGTGTTGACTGATCTTCATCCCACTGGGATTTCCAAAGAGATTAGTTTAACCCTTTACAAAACAATCTTTGGTTTTTAAAGTCCTGAAATAGAAGCCTTTTGAAAACATGGTGAGAAAATGCTGGTAACCAGCATTTTCTCCTTTTCCCACAATGTTTTCTACCCTGCTGGAAACAAGTTTCAATTTTCGAGATACGTTTGTTGTGTGCAAGTGCTTTCAATTAGGACCAGCCTAAAATTTTGTCGTTTGGTAAAGAGTTAAAGGTAAAATGGGTGCTTTAAAATCTGTGTATGACATTTAAATTCTCATAAGAACATCACAAATAGATAGGTTTTGAATTGTCTGGTTATGCAGAGCCTTGATTGTACACCACATTTTTTTCTGCTAGACTTAAAGAAAGGTCGATTTTCCGTCATTTCAGCTGGAAAAAAATTGTGAAGAAGGCGACATTTTTTTAACTTTTTTACCAAATACTGTAACCGCTACTGCTTTCTGAACCAGGAAGCACATCCTAATTGATCCATCAGTACATTATTGGTTTATACTAGTATTAGTTGTTATGTTATTTTATATTAATGTAGGGTTTGGAAAATAACTCTACCTGTGGTTGATTTCTTGTAAGCTTAAAGGTCAAAGCGAAATTCAGTGGCTTTTTATCAACCATGGACGGGTATCAGGTTTTTATTTTTTCCACAGATGGCATCTATGTTAGCATGGAGATGTGTTTCCATGCGAATACCAAATGATGCAATTGCATTTAGCTTCCTAGCAAAAAAGGGTTAAAAACGATTGTGGAGTTGGTTGGATTTGCTTAAACAGCTGTTGGAAAGATAGCTTGTGTCTTTTATGAGAGCGAGGTTTATTGGCCTCTGCATGCAGACTGTTAGTAGGAGTGGTTCGAAAATCAAACGTGGCAAAGCGTAAACCCTGATAGTGGATTTTGTCAAGAATCTTCAATCACGATTTGCGGGCTGAGCCATACACAATGAAGCCATAGTCTGGTTGGTAGCTAATAAGGGACTTATAGAGACGTAGAAGTACTTTTCTATCAGCTTCCAAATCAGAATGACCGACTGTTTTAAGATGTTAGGCCATGCAGCATTTCTTTTCAGCGCTTAAAGGTCAGGCATGTACAATTTCCTGTCAAATATGACACCTAAAACGTTTAATTCCGATACAACTTCACTTCCTGTGTTTTTAAGATATGATATAGTTCTAGGTCTGGTTGATGACCTTGTAACTGACAATAACGTAGAACTGAAAACCGTTTCCTACGACCATATTAAAGCCTATAACACAATATCGTCTTTTAACACCTCTGTGAATAAAGCCTTTTGAAAACATTGTGGGTAAAGGAGAAAATGCTGGTAACCAGCATTTTCTCCTTTTCTCACGATGTTTACTCCCCTTCCTAAAACAAATGCCAATTCTTTAGTCACATTTATTGTGTTGCGTGCAAATGCTTTGACTTTGGACCAAATCTAAAATTTTGTCGTTTGGTAAAGAGTTAAAGCAAGAAATTTAAGCATACCATTTTATAACGCATTCTTATCTACAAATGCTTTCAAACCTATAATTTTGTTGTCTGGTAAAAAGTGAATTCGTAAACACAATGTATACAGAGAGAACAATATAAGAAAGAAAGATACAAGGGTATCACGAAAATATATTTATCATTAACATTCACAGTCTCTTTTTACAAAACAGTATATTTTATATTAAAACATCTTCCAAAATAAATACATGTATCACATAATAACAAATTTCACATGGTCCTGGAATTTACATGTAAATCTAAATCAATGGAAGAAAAATAAAACATGTACATCAGAAATGAAAACAAAAACTACACATGTAAGTGCCTCTGTTGCAGTGATTAATACAAGTCTTGTTATTGATGCCATTAGCTTGGCAGAGTATGCTTCACGACGTGGACTGCCTCTACAACTGTCTGAGCGGCTGGACGTCGTATTCTTGGATCGTGTACAGGGACGTTTAATCTGCAAAGGCAAGAAACATAAAATTCATGAATCCTGATACAGAAAAAAAAAAATCCTCTCTTCGTAAGTCAGCTTTACATAACAAGAAAGGCCCCTATGCAGGTGTCAATGCTTATTTGCAGTTGCTTTTAGCACTGCATATAGGTTTATGTAACACCAAGCAAAAGAAAGACTTAACTCTTTACCAAATGAAAAAAAAATAATAGACTGGTCCAAAGAAAGCATTTGCAGACAACACAATAAATGTGACTGGAAAACTCAAATTTGGTTTGGGTGGTTAAAAAACATGAAGAAAGAAGAAAATGATGGTAACCAGCATTTTCTCTTTTTCTCACGAAGTTATCAAAAGGCTTCTTTCTCTGGTTCGTTAAAAGTCGGGATTGTGTGGTAAAGAATCGATTTAATGGTGTTTATGCCTCTCTCAACAATATTTCAGTCATATCATGGCAATAGCTCACATATTCATCTACCGTTATGTCATAGATTTATTTCATCAGTACTAGGCTGTGGCTCTGAAGTGTCATGCCTAAGGACACTCCCAGAAAAACCCAGAACCTACAGCGAGGCTCAAACCTGGGGCTCTGAGGCTGTGAAGTCCCATATTTTACCACTGACCTATGCAGGATTCCCACTTAAATCGAAAAAGGGATATAACTGTGGTAAAATATTGACAAGGCCACTTGCCCAACTGGTATGGGTCCCCTTTTTGTTAATTAACCCTTTCCCAAACAGCAAATTTTGGACCAGACCAAATTGAAAGCATTTTGCAAATGACAACTTAGCCGTTGCTAAAAAGATGATTTTTCCATATGGTAGGGCAGAAAACATTGTGGGAAAAGGAGAAAATGCTGGTTACCAGCATTTTCTCCTTTTCCCACAATGTTTTCAAAAGGCTTCTATTCTTGACCCGTAAAAACCAGGGATTGTTTGGTAAAGGGTTAACAATTTATCCCTCTTTGAGTTTAACAGGAGCACCGCATGTGGGTGCCAACATCCATCTGCAGTTGCTTTGTCTTGTAACATTGGCAATTTGAAAAAGGGAGATAAATGTGTTTAAAATATTTCAAGATTTCTTGCCCCTGTTGTATGTTTTTTTGTTGTTAAATTAATAACTAAATGAATATGTAGCCCAAATTAAAGGAAAATATCATCAGTAGTAACAGAGATAAGAGGAAATATTAATCTTTTTTAACAACTCTCAGGGATTAGCTGACAAAAATGTGATACAGATAAGGACATAGCTATACCATTATTTAGGGTTTTCTTCAAAAACAGCCAACCAAAACCAAAACCTGTACTGAAAGGTATCCAAACGCCATATTTGTTATGAAATTGGGAAAGAGGTGGTCTCAAGGTATGAGACTTTAACCCTTTTAGAACGAGCTGAACTTAGTTTTAATTACTCATGTAGACAGTGTAGATCATGATCAGAATGGACAATGCATGCAGTCTGATCTTTGACCTACTATGTCAGTAACTTGTCAGATTTTCTGACAAAAAAAAGTTTTGAAACTGTTATGCCTTCATCTAAATCAAACTACTGACTACAAATGTCCATTTCTTTTATATGTAGCACTATACAAGAGTTAACCGAAAGCATATCATATGAGACACTTACTTTACATTGGTCTTATTGTTGACAATAAAGAGTGGATTAACTTGGCTTATGATCTCATCGTTGACTGATATACCATCCAGATATTGTTTCAAAAGAGTTCTAAGTTGCTGGTTTTCCTGAAGGAGATTCTGCTTCTCTTTGTCCAGTGCAAGTTTGTCTAATAATACCTTATTGTGTCTCTTCCAGAAATTTTCCAAGGTTGTATATTCATGCATTGCCTGTTAAAAAGAAGCCGAACTTTACAAACAGAAACATTATTCTACACAGCAGATGAGTCAAATAGGTTTCTTATTGACCAACCATTCTTAAGAATATTCTTAGCGTTTATATCAGAGTTTTTTTCCTATATTTGAAAGAAACACAAATGGCCTGTCAAAAGTTGTATTACTCTCAAATTTAGAAAATTCTGCAGAACAAGACTACGAGAGTGCTTGGTGAATACTTATCCAAGCTGATAATAAATGTTGGCAAGCATATGATCTACATGTGCAAAACAGCATTTCAAGCAATTGTATCGCTGTGCATGGTCATCTCTATTGTTTATCTACCGTTCATATTAATATGAGCTTAGCTTAAATCAATTCTTTTCTTCAATGGGCAATTGCAAACTTATTGCACTTAAATCTAATCCATTACCAAACAGGAAAAATTTTACACAGGTTTACAAAGAAAGTATGTAAAGACAACATACTACAGTTGTCTCAAATGATAGAATTTGTTTTTAAAACCAGTGGGAAAATATTGTTTACAAAAAACTTATTACAAACATCTTTCTCTTTTTCGTACAATGTTTTAAGATACAGATGTTGTCATTATCCTCATATTAGACAGTGGGAAAATATCAACTAGAATGTTTAAATGTTCATTTAACTGAAAATGCTTCTTTTGATGCATGTTCAAGACACATGTACACATTTCATTTGTGAACAGCAAACCAAAATTTTTATCCATGGCATGGATGGCACTCATAAAACTACATATTTTGGTGTTCAGTCAGTAACATTATCTTTTTATCTCAACATGGAAAAAGACAATGTTTGCCTTTATTTCTAAACTGTAGACTGTCAACTTACATTAGCTATGGGCTCTGTTGGAGGTTCAAGCACTGCTGCTTCAACATCTTCTTGTTCTTCTTTGGTAAGAGATGAAGCATAGAATGGAAGAACTTTCTCCTCCTCAGTTTCCATTTTTCTACACATTTCTGCTACTTTCATTATTTGTTCAACCTGTTCATAATTACAAGAAATGAGGCAGAGAATTAAGCTACTATCTTACACTGCTTTACTTCAAACATGTTTTATTCTACATAGATTAACCCACTACCAGACAGCAAAATTTTAGATCTATCCGAATTATAAGCATCTACAGACAACAATTTCAAGGTGGCTTAAATTGTGCAATTTTGCTTTGATAAAGAAGAAAACTTTGTGTGAAAAGGAGAAAATGCTGGTTATCAGCATTTTCTCCTTTTACCACAATGTTTTCAAAAGGCCTCTTTCTCAAGATCATTAAAAGTCGTTAATGTTTGGTTAAGGCTTCAGCAACAAACTCCTACGACTCTCTAGGGTCAACTTTGAATGCACTTCCAACATTCTTGGCTAAAAAGCATTTAAATCTCTACCAAACGACAAAAATATTACATTTTTCCCACATGGAAAGCATTTGCAGATGACAGATTGAAAGTAGCTCAAATAATGTTTGTCTCTGATAGGCTAGAAAACATAATGGGAAAAGAAAATGCTGGCTCTCCTTTTCCATTGTGTTTTCGAAAACCTTCTTTGGGGTTATTAAAATTTGGGATTGTGTGGTCAAGGGTTAAACAATCATTTACCGTTAGGTGTCCTATGGCTATGTATACACAAAACAATCATAATGTAAATGGTCACATTCACTGACTATTCTTAAGCCTTGATCAAACTCTATTTTCAATCACCATGAAGAAGAAGGCCCAAGAAAAAAACATGGAAAAAAGGAGAAAATGCTTATTACCAGCATTTTTTTACATAATACCATGACTTTTTCTTCCCTTGCTAATTTCATCACTTGGAGCAAACCTTATTTTTTTCCATCAACAAAATGCTTTATACATGTATGAACTTTTGTAAGTTGTTGTCCACTGGTAAAAATTGATTCAAAAAGGAATCTTCAATAATACAATCAGCCATTTAATTGGTAGAAGCAGAACCAGTCATATATATTGCTTGTCTTTTAACCTATGACAACACAATCCCTACTTTTGACGACCCTGAGAAAGAAGCTTTTAGAAAACATCATGGGAAAAGGAGAAAATGCTGGTAACCAACATTTTCTCCTTTTCCCACAATCAATGTTTTCTGCTCTTCACAAAACAAATTTCAAATTTTCAGTCACTTTTATTTTGTCACCTGGAAATGCTTTCGATTTGGACAAGCCAAAAACATTCTCGTTTGGTAATGAGTTAATTCAGAATTAAAACAATAATAAAGGCCTGTACTGACCAACTATTCTTGAGAACATTCTTTGCCTAGTTCTTGTTTTAAACAGTAACACAACTTCTGAATGGGTAAACTATTTGGTGTAGCCAATTAGAAGTTGTGCTGCTTTCAAATTTAGACAACCTTAGAAAATATGTTTAAGAATGCTCTTTAGAATGGTGTTGGTGGACATAGACTGGGACTTACCTTATCTTTCTGCCGTTTAAGTTCCTTTATTGCTGCATTACTCTCAAGAGTTACCTTGGTCAAGTTTTCTCTCTCTGCATCTCTTACTTTGTTCATCTGAGCTTTCAACTCCTGGAAATGAGCTAACATCTTTTCTCTGTCCTGAAAATATCAACCAAAAGTCTCAAACTTATAAACCATGCTCTGTGAAAAAGAAGCTTAATGCATCTGCAAAAAGTAGCGACCCAGGGCAGCCTGTCTGCGCAGGCTGACCCGCAGCGAAACATTTTGTTGGTCAACTTTTTAGAAGGACATAGCTTTAATCTATCTCATGATTCAGTTGGTTGGTCGACAAAGTGGATTTTATAGATCTCTTATTACATGGTGTCTTGCATGATGTAGTGCATTATAAAGATAAATTAACCCTTTATCACACAATCCCAACTTTTAACGACACTGAGAAAGAGGCCTTTAGAAAACATTGTAGGAAAAGGAGAAAATGCTGATAACCAGCATTTTTCTCCTTTTCCCACAATGTTTTTTCTGCCCTTCCTAACACAAATTTCCAGTCACTTTTATCTTGTCATCTGCAAATGCTTTAAGTTTGGACCAGTCTAGAATTTCGTTGTTTGGTAAAGAGTTGAGGGACATCTTGCCAGAGCACTTTTTGTACATGATTGTTTATTTCTTTACTAAACAATTCTGAGTTTTAATGACCCTGAAGAAGATGGTTCTAGAAAAGGTTATGGGGAAAAGGAAAAATGCTAGTAACCATTTGATCGTGAAACGCAGCGCAACAACAATTATCTTAGCGAAACAAAGCGCATCGGTTCACAAAATAAGTATCTTGACTTATCCACACATATCTGTATGTATCATATCGTCATAACTTGTGATCCCCGCTCATAATAATTGTTTTGAATAGGGATTCAATTGCAGACTTGATCTAAATAGTCTTATTGAATCAGATCGAATACGAACGTACGACCGGATCATACATGGCCGTATGAACTGAAATTACCAATCGCAATTATGTCATATCAAAGCCCAGAAATCATTTCTTAACATCTCAACTCGTTTCATCTCATACCCAAACCAAAAAAGTCCCAAAAGTTTCATGATTAGCTGCAAATTGCAAATCATGGCTCTCATAACTAATCTTGTGACAGTGGGAACCTAGCAAGGCTAGCATTACAGTAAGCTTTCTTTGATTATGTTACTGCAAACGCTTTCATCATAGAAATGTTTCAAATTTTGTGTTTTGATAATCCTAGTAACACTCCAGCACACTTACCTCCTTTAACATTTTATTTCTTTCCTCACATTCCTTTGCAGTACTTGACATTTTTGACTTCAGTAAAGCAATTTGATCCTGTAGGTGAAAAAACAAAATGTGTCATACTGTGTGAAAAAGGGGCTTAACCCTTTCCCACACAATCCCAACTTACATGTATAACGACCCAAAAAAGGAGCCTTTTTAAAAACACTGTGGGAAAAGAAGAAAACGCTGGTTCAAAGTTTGTATTGGGAAGGGTAGATAACATTGTGGAAAAAGGAGAAAAGACCTCATGCATCTGCAAAAGGTATTAACCAAGGTCAGACTGCATAGTGCGCACAGCCTGACCTCAGTTGAAACTTTTTACAATGGGTCAGTTTTCTGCATGACAAAGGACCAGTGTACCCTATGCATCAGTCTATTATCATACATAGATTCTATAGATCAAGGATCATGTGATGACTTGCAAGATATCATGCATCATGGAGATGCATTAAGTGCCTTAATGCCATGCATGGCTCCAATGAAAGTCACATAAACTTACGAACAGCTCAACAAAAAGCAGTCTCCACAAATTCATGTAAATTTTGAATGACCCATACTACATTATTTTATTCCCTTCTAAATCATATTATTAACCTTCATAAGAAAAAAATAAAATGAGACAAGAAAAGTATGAAGAAAATGTAAAGAATAAGAGAGAGAAAGCCTGTAGGTATTAGTTTTCAACATGTTTGTGAAGGCCTTCTGTGGCAATGATTTTTGGTTAACCCTTTACCACACAATCACAACTTTTAACACCCCTGAAAAAGAAGGCTTTTGAAAGCATTGTGGGAAAAGGGGAAAATGCTGGTAAGCAGCATTTTCTCCTTTTCCCACAATGTTTTCTACCCTATCAAAGAAAGATCATTTCATATAAGCCACATTAAAACTGCCATCTGCAAAAGCTTTCAATTCACACACAATCAATTCAGACAGGTATAAAATTTTGTTGTGTGGTACAGGGTTAAGAATCAGTCCTTATGAAAGAAGTGAAGAAATGGTATTTCACCACATACCGAAATTCTCTGCAATTTTCTCATCTGTGACTCAATCTCTTTAGCACTTCTCTCGTCTTTGACTTTCAGGGCTTCAAATGCAGTTTTACGCTCCTCTGTTGTGATATTGTAGTTCTGTAGTGCCTCTCTAAATTGTAGCCACAGATCATCTACTTTGTTTTCTAGCTGAACTCTCAAGGCATGTTTCTCCTCTAGGTTCTGGAAACAGTAATAAATCGCAGGTTTACTTCAAAAACCTTGTAACTACAGCTTGAAACAAGCTGCAGTTACAAGGTTTTGGAAGAAAACCAACAACATGTTCAGCTTGTGTAGCTCAGTCAGTAGCATACAGGACTTGAGTAAAGGGGGCCACAGTGACTGATTTCATTCCACAGCTTAGCAAGTTTCTTTCTGAGAACTGATGTTAGGTATTGCAACACGGTTCATTCTCTCTCACATGTGACCATTGTTTAGATGATAATTATGTGGGAAAGCAGCCAGTGACTTGGAAATAATATTGTGTTGAGTACTTGTAAAAGAAAATTTAAATGGCACAAACTGTTTACCTTGGTAACTATAGAGCACAGGAACTATCATTATACTGCAAAGAAATTTCTCAATCTAATTGGATTATTTGCCATGAACACACATATCATGTACATTGGCAAAACCAAGGTAAAAGCAGTTTCCCTTTCGGGAGACCCGTATACATGACTATACTACCAACACACATCCAAAATGACGCCATTGATCAAAATTAACATCAAGACTATGCGCCAAGCTGCAAGTTTTAGCATGTATTACCAAGGTTTCAAATAAGTTTGTTCCCAAATACTTCAGTTTTCATCGAATTGGGGCACTCAGTCGGGAAATTTTACTTCGTCAGTGCACTAAATATTTTTAAAACAAAAAGCATGTTAAATTTGCTTAAAAAATGTTGGAATGGTAAAAATTTGCAGTATAATAAATTTGTTGTATGGTCCGGTGGCAGGTGACTTGGAAACTTGTTCACGGCTGTGGTGAATCATGGTGCCATCTTGCCTTCGGCTCTGGATGACATGATTCACCACAGCCATGAACACATTTCCAAGTCTCCTGCCACCTGACCATACAACTAATACTGTTTTCACCTTCAATCAATTTCACTAGTCCTGACAGTGAATTATCCAAACTTACAATACAACCATTATTTCCAAGAAATTACCAAAACACATAAAATAAGAAAATCAAACGGAACAGCTTTATTCTATTTCCGTAGTTGTCAAAATAATGTTAATGCAGTTTTCTGTCCTGTTTTATCTTTCAGCTTACCTTATTCTTTATTTCATCTCTCATACTCTGAAATTCTGATTTTGCCTCACTCTCCCTCTCCTGAAAATTCTGTTCCATGGCAAAGAGAATATCAGCAATATCAGTGGTTTCTGCATTGTGCTGGTCCACCATGATGGCTCTTTCAGTATCAAATTCTTCTTTTATAATTTCTAACTCGTCATGATATTCATCAAACAGTTTCTGTAGTCTTGCTTTCTGAAGGTCTGAAATATATGCATCAATATGTCACACTACATGCAATAAAACAGCATTTCTTTTAGTAAGACGAGATGTGATACAAAATTTACCAATGCAACATGGTACATGATCTGAACTATATCAATATGTGTTAACCCTTTACCTGATATGCCAATTTGAGGCTCTTCCATTTCAGCAGCAAATAAAGATATGATGTCAAAAATATGGACAAATGAGGATACAAATATCTGATTGAGTAGAAAGTATTGTGGGAAAAGGAGCAATTTCTCCTCTTCCCACAATGCTTTCAAAAGCTGTCTGTCGTTGATACATCAAAATGAATCTTTCAAAAGCTGTCTGTTGTTGATACATCAAAATGAATATCTATGGAGTAAAGGGTTAAAAGACAATGCTGAATAATATATTGGTATGAATTAAAGGAAAAAATTGATAGAGGATCATTGACCGAATATGCATTTATTTATCATTGCCACCAGTTTTCTATATGGATGATGAAGCCTAAAAGCAGTAGGTTTTGCTACTGGGGTTAGTGCTAAATACAGCACAAAACCCATCGTAAGTTACAAATGGTTCTTTAACCTGCCTGTGTATGGCACTGTCATCAGGACCTTGGTTTAATGTCTCATCCAAGAGACTATTAGTAATTTTAGATGGCAAGCTGTAGGGCTCCCAACTTACTCCTCAAGTGACCCAAGGCTTACGCTCTACCACTTGAGCTATGCCAGCTGGTCATATTAGATACCCTCTATAGCCTTAACCCTTTACTAAACAATGATGACTTTTGACGACCCTAGGGTAGAAGCCTTTTGAAAACATTTTGGGAAAAGGATAAAATGCTGGTAACCAGCATTTTCTCATTTTCTCACAATGTTTTCTAACCTTCCCAGATCAAATTTCGATTTTTCTGTCAGATTTATTTTGTGGTCTGCAAATGCTTTTAATTTTCACTAGTCTATAAATTTGTCGTTTGGTAAAGAGTTAAAGGTGTTTTTTTTTTTTTTTTTCAACTCCTTACCTCATTACAGAAATTCAAACTTGTTCATATTAAAAGTATTTGCTAACAACAAGTAAAATTTGGCTAAAACAATAGAACTGACTTTGAAAGAGAAGCAGACAAGTTGGAAGTTACACTCAAATTCAAACATATGTTACCTATAAGTCCATCAATATTTTGTAGATGACTTCTAAGTGCCATGGCATACTGTTCTTCAGCTTCCATAATATCTTTTGCAAGAGATTTTATCACAGCATCTTTTCTATCCACAACACGTTCAAATGTCTGGCTTAAGATTTCTATGTCTTTTTTCAGTTCTTTTGACTTTGCTTCTCTCATGATGTTTCTCCACTGATGATTCAGTTTGTTCAGATTAAATTTTGTAGCTCTTTCTTCCTTTGTTAATTTATCCTTGAAAAGATATAAAGCATAATATGAAGAGAGAAAATAACTTGATACAACATTTCAAGACCTGGGCCTGTATTTCAGAACCATTCATAAGAACATTTTAAGTCTTATTCTCTGGAACTGTCTAAATTTGAAAGTAATACAACTTCTAACTGGCTAAACCAAATCAGATGTTGTGCTAGTTTCAAAGTCTATAATTTGACAAAGACTGTTCTCAAGATTAGTTTCTGAATACAGACCATATATCAGGATCTTAAGATTACAACTTCTGAAGTAAAGAATGGACACACTGAAGGAGAAAATTCTGGTTACCACAAAGTTTTCTTCCTTCAATTATAAATCTCATTAATCATTAAAGCCAAATGAAATCAGCAAGTTGTAAATATAAGTTAGTTTAAAAGTTTTATAATCTGGGGAAGAATTATGATACAGAATCCCTCCATAATGATTACTCTAAAATTTTGTATTCACAAATAAAATGTAAAGTAATGTCTTTACCATAAAAGTCCAATTTGTATCAACCCTTGGGAAAGAAGTTTTTAAACACATTGTGTGAAAACATAGAAAATGCTGGTAACCTTCATTTCCTCCCTTTTCTACATTTTTTCTACAACTTCACATCAAAGGCCTGTTGTTTGAGAGACATTTAAAGTTTTGGCTAAAAATGCTTTCCATATGGCCAAAGCTACTTTTTCTTTTTTTCGTAAGTAGTTCATGATGCAACTGAATTCTACCAAAATGATTTCTATCTTTAACAGGCCCTGATAGAAAGGACTACCGGTACTCTGTCAGACACATGGTGGAAAAAACAGTGTTGTGAAATTTGAAACAAAATCTTACTTTTAAAAACTGTGTCAGCATATCCTCTTTCTTCTTTTTCATCTCTTCTTCGGCAAGTCTTTTTTGTTCCTCATAAGCCAGTCTTTCCTCTTCTGTCATTTTTGACAGTTTGCCTGACTTCTTCTTTGGCATTTTGTCTAGTGAAAAACCCTTAAGAAATTACTCACTGAAACAAATTTACACCAGCTGATTTTGAAAACATCATTATAGAATAACAATAAAAAAATTGCATATGAGCTATGCTCTGTGAGAAGTAGGCCTATGTATCTGTAAAAAGTATTGACTTAGGTCAGACTGGGAATTTTCCAAAATTTGAATCATGTACGAATTTGAATAAAGCATCATAAATCCAAGTCTGTTCTTGCTCCAATGTCAGACGAACACTGCTCTATTTTTAACTACAGGGTATATTTTAGATGAAATTAGTTTTCCAGTAATTTATTTATAGAATAAGACTGGTTTACGCATTAGTACCATACAGTATAATGGGCATGTGTCATTATTATGAGCCCGGTCAAAGTCTTTGTTGAGTTATCTCTATTTCAGGAAGTATTTTATACAACTTCCAGTACATAAAAGTACACATTACCAGTCTGTGCTGTTCGCAGAAAGTAATGTCACGACAAAGTAAACTGTAGCATTACTCTATCGTCCTCTTCCTTCAACTGCTGATCAAGCCACATCAAGCAGCAATTCAGACGTTTCAAATGCTTGGTCTGTCAAAAGGTAAAATCATCCTTTCCCTCAGAAATGACTGACCGACTTTTCTATCTTGGAGTTTAAAGGTGAAATGCATTATTAATCATGCTTGAAGTTGATGACAAAGAGATCCATTTATATTGACCTCCTAAATTAACAAAATGACCCTCAACTACTGAGGAAGGGGGTCACAATGACTCCCAATTTTTAAAGCCGAGGGAAAACCCTATTTTCTGTGCTGCTAAGTAAAAGATAAAGTTTGAAATTTTTTCGGCAGTTTATTCTATACTCTGTTAAAATTCTAACTTCTTTTTCTTTTTGACTGAACCATTACTACTGTGGACCAATAAGCCGCAAGGCTTACTATAAGATCAAAAAATCCCTAAAGCCACTCTGGTAACTTCTTCATCACCACATAACATGTTTAAAATCTAGGCTTTTGATATGAATTATGGAAGAAAGTGAAATTCCTGGTATGCTAATTCTTAGTAACAGTATTATACTTTTATTATACTTTTATTATACCTTTACCTAGTATTTCCGATTGATTTTGGTCGAATTTGATATGGGCCGAAATGACCTGAAACCCGAAAATGGAGATAGAATGTGCGGTTGTTTATCAATTCAAAGCGACAGAACGAAACCATCGTCTTCAGGATGTTTTCAAGTTGGATATGTTGTTAATACATGACATCTGTGTCTCATACTGACCTTTTTAATGTTATTTCTAATGTTAATTGTAAATAGTTTACATCAATATCAGCTTTATTGTTGTCAATGGCGACGGATATTTTGACGGTGTATGCAAATCAAACACATGTGAGTTTCACTCGATTCCATTTCAGTCAATTTCTAGCTCAGATTGAAATAGTCAATATAGGCCTACTGTCACTGAAGATTTTTATCTTTTGATAGGATTTCAAATATAGAATGAATTTGATTTGAAAAAAAAGGAGAACTTTTTTTTTAATGGTGCAAGGGGGAAGGGGGTAAGGCGGGGAGGGGATGGCGGGGGCGGGGGTGGAAGGGGGAGGAAACTGAAAAAAATCACGACTCGAATTTAATTCAATACAAGTTACGTTATTTTCTTGTGGACTACACAATGATTTATTTGGTCTTTTTTCACTTAATTTTTGATAAACTGTAATTAAGGCTGAGAGAGTCTAAAATGAAGTTTAATAAAAATGCAGCGGATATTATACTTACTTATACGCAAACGGTTTAACGAGGTAGCCTACTATACCCTCTGCCGATCTCTCCCAGAAAAAAATCTTAACCCTTATCCTGCTGAATAAACTTTAAAACCTATAGTAAGAGCACCAATTTTACGATTTCAAAGGGGCCTGGGGATACCTAGTGATCGGACAGTCCTGTGCAGTCTGATCTTGATCTATACTATGGATCAGCAAGTTTACTTTGGTCAATAAGTCGCATCTAGCAGCTTAAGGGTTAAGTTTTGCATTTTTTTTCCAGTGAACAATACTTTGAATGTTCGTTATTAAACTCTTTTTGAAAGACAGATTTCCGTCATGCATGTGACATGGTTTTTTTTTTTTATATATAATCCAGAGAATTCCACATGAGCACCGTTTTGTTTTAAGGAAAGGGGGGGGGGAATTAAATAATGCAAGCAAAGTACAGCATGAAGGTTGAAATGTAGATATCCGATTCCTGTTATTCATTTTTTCCACATTTACTCTGTACTTTTCTTGTCTACGCGTGAAAATCCACCTCAGTGAGTTTCCAGGATTATGAAAGGTCCTATGTGGCTCTGTGCGCAGAAATTTGACATTCTATAACCGAAACAAATGATAAAATGTGAAAAAGATCTCCCCTAGTGTTTATATCATAATTGGCTTGCAACACGGGAAAGGGGGCATTCGGACATTTGCGTAAAGTGTCGTCTCGGATCAGCCTGCGCAGTCCGCGCAGGCTAATCCGAGACGGCACTTTACGACTACATTAGATTTTGTGGTATAGTAGACTTTTGCGAAAGAGAAAATCACATTATAACGGAAATTGTCGTTTTGGATTAACCTGCGCAGACAGCCAAGGCTGATCCGAGAAGACACTTTACGAAAACATCCAAATACCCCTTTTCCCCGTGTTGCAGGCCATATAGGGGAGATTTTTTTTTTTTCATATTTTATCATTTATTTTGGTTACAGAATGTCAAATTCCTGTGCTATGTGGTAAAGTTGGGGAGATGGTGGGGGGAGCTAGTGACCTGGAGGTTGCGGGGTCGAGCCTTACTAGATCCACAGCCACAGTGTTTTTCGTGGAAGTTTTTTTACTCAAGAGACTTCAGATCGAGTCTCAGCCTAGTAATAGTGGAACCTAGGAAATACATTATAATGTGAGCTTTGGCTGTGATGTGACTGAAATAATGTTGATGTTGAAAGTGGCACACGACACTAACCAATCAATCAATCTGCGATTATCCCAAAAATCAAAGAAGATTTGATGTAAGGCCATACAAACAATTAAAGGCGTGGGAGACAGTACATGTGGCAAAGAGTGAAAAGCACGCAATCCATGACTTATCTGAAACACAAGAACTGTTGAAATACAACGCTTAAAACACAATAATAAACAGGATACTTGATAGAAGTATTTTTCTCCTTTTCTATCAGATATAATTGTTGACCCCTCAGATCTAGTCTACTCCATATATATATAATACCTTCCCAAAAGTAAACAAAACGGCGTCAAAAACAATCCCTGGTTTTCACGACCCTGGAAAAGAAGCCTTTTGAAAACATTGTGGGAAAAGGAGAAAATGCTGGTAACCAGCATTTTCTCCTTTTCCCACAATGTTTTCCAAAGGCTTTCACTGCAGAGTCGTCAAAATGAGGTATTGCTTTGAAAAGTGTCCTCCTTTTCCCACAGTTTTTTTTCTATCCTTCACACAACAAATTTTAATTTTTGAGTCATGTCAATTTTGTCGTCTGCAAATGCTTTCAATTTGAACCAGTCTAACATTTTGTCGTTCGGTAAAGAGATAAATTACATCATTCAAAAGTATGGAAACCATTGCGAAGGTGACAATCTGTTATTGTGATGCTGGTCCAAGTATTAGCCGTTTGCAGAGAAATTAATTTCAAAGCCAACCTTTTCAGAGTTGCAAGGTCACTCTATGTTTCGTTTATTTTTTGCCTGATTTCAAAATTCATATTTTTTCTGTCAGCGACTAACAGTTGGACCGTACACACAGTTTAACAAAAGGAATAAGTATTTTAATACAGTGATCTTAAATTACCCTTTACTAAACGACAAAATTTTAGACAGGTCCAAGTTGAAAGCACTAGCAGACGACAAAATAAACGAAACTCAATAATCGAAATTTATTTCCAGCAGGGTAGTAAACATTGTGGGAAAAGGAGAAAATGCTGGTATTGCTTTGAAAAGCGTTCAAACAGCCCCCACCCTAATATTGTTTAGCACATTTAGTACTCCGTGCTATCGACGTAAAACATCCGTTGATTGCAAGTGTGAAGACGTTTTATTATTTCTGCCAAAAGTCCATAACACGTAGGTCTCGTTGTGTACCATATATAGGCGTAACTCGAGAGTTATATCACACTTTCAGCAAACGAACTTTATCCCGATTATTTTTTACATATAGCGGCACAGACATATGGACAACCAGTTACATGTGCAATACACTGTAATTCAATACAGCACAATACAAAATTTTCTTTTTCCAATTCTCAAGAAAATTAACTTGTACAAAAGGATGAAATGAAAGGAAAAAAATGTTCAAACACTTAAAGGCTACTACAATTTACGTGATCAATGTCAAATAATCATAGGAAAATAACTGAAGAAACAAAAAGTCAAAAGAAAAAATGTACGGTGGTCAACCCATTGCCGTGAATTCTCGATGCCACAATTATATGTTACAGAGTCAAGTGTCTGAAGTAATAAAGCAATAACGATTCTTTATATTAGAGTCAAAGTGCCACGTTTTAGAGTCAAAGTGCCTAGCAGTAAAGAAGGCACAATTCTATAACTTAGAGTCAAAGTTAAAGTCACAAAGCTAAGATTCTGTGTATAAGAACCAATGAATTCTTTCTGAGGGTTGTTAAAAGTCGGGATTGTGTGGCAAAAAGTTTTTCAAGAATCAAAGTGCCGTAAAGTCACGAAGCCAGGAGTCTATGTTAGAGATCTGATGCAGAACACTGTCCATGCTTGTTCCACCATAGGCTGAATACTGGTTTACTGAAGTCTCGTAATCCCAGATCTTTTCAATGTCTGCTTCAAAATGGACGCTGAAAAATTATAGAAACAAAGCAGGGCCATACTTCTCAATAAAATGCTGTTTTCTAGCTTTGGAGGTCAGTGGAGAACTTCTGTATGTCTGAATTCAGTAAGATATTTGTTCCCTATATCTATTTGTCGGTGCAAGTGATACATATATACGAATTGATTTATCATGAAATTAACTCATCTTATACTATTCTAGACTTTAGTGATCTTAAGGTAGTGAATCCGTAATAGAAAACAGTAATTTCCACTATAATATTATTCCACACAATTTGCTTCGATTAAAAATGAGTATTATTGCACTTATTTGAACTAGCTGCCTTTTCCTTTTCTTTTTACCTTCTTAGAATTATAATTTATAAATCTAAAACCACTACATTTTCATTTCAAAGAGAGATAATAATTACCTCCCTTTTCTGGAAACTAACAAAAGTATCAACAAATAATTTAAAGATGGACATCAAAGAACTTTCTGGTCGGTTAAAGATGTGCAAAAGTATTATATCTGCACAAATCCGTATTTATCAACAATCAAGAAATTTTATTCCATGCTGCACTAGAAGTGATACGGGTCTACTACCTTAACCAAGTAATTTTTTGTTTCATTACACTTCCAGTATATACCAATATGATATCAGGTTTCAATAATCTAATGTAGCCAAGTGACACTGTTGAGCGATTACTTTTTGAAACAAGCCACTGGTTTTATAATGCAAATTATACAAAATACCATTTAGCCAATCAGGAACTGTGTTGCTTTAATTTAGGAAAATTCTTATGACTCAGACTAGCAATTCAACGTAAAATGATTGGTAAATACAAATCCCAGGACCGTATGCACCAGTCATTTTCAAGATCATTCTGAGTCTAATGCTAAAACATTTGTTTACCTATCATAACACAACTTCCCATCGGTTAAACCAAACTGGTTTAGCCAACTGGGGTTTTGTTATGTTTTAATGTATAAAAAATTAGGTAAAACAATAAGAATGTTCTTAAGAATAGTTGGCGAATAGAGACACTGATCTTGGGTCTATATTGTCCGTTAGTTAGGAAGGTTACAAAATAAATACTAGTATCTGAGTTTCAGTGAATTTCGTTGGCAGCCGTCGACAGAGGTCGAGTGTGACTGAGCCATACTGGGAGTTAAAGGCATCTCCTTCACCTCTAACATCTGATACATATGAGAAAAGTAGTCAGTGGCTTTGGAAAGAAAGTCGTGGCAGTACTGGTGTCAGATAGCCAGGAAACACATAGGTGCGTCACTGACCGCCATGACCTTTTACTTAAGCTATTAAAATGGCGTTAAACTCCAATACAAACCAAGCTAGAAGCATCTCTTAGTGATACATAATACCGGAAAAGTCATAACATATTGATGGATCTATATAATCTATTTTGTAGAGCAAGCGACTGAATCATGAGGTACACTGGTCCTTTGACATGCATAAAAGTGATCCATAGCAAAAAGTTTTGACCCATGTCAGCCTGCGCGGACTGCGCAGGCTGACACGGGTCGATACTTTTTGTAGATGCATCATCCCCTACCCCCATTTTCACAACGCACGGCGCATTTGTACATGGTACTCATACAGTTACTCGATGTTACAGCATTTTTTTTACCTTATCTCTTTAAAATCTGACAATGCCAGCGCCTCAAGAGGACACGATTTTTTCTCAGCAAGAGCAACACAAGCACCAGACAGTCTGTGAGCATCTCGGAAGGGCACCTAGATAAATCAAACATAGCGGTAATATATGCTTGAATATTACTCGTATTTGTTGTTTTGTTGGTCTGTGACCAATAAACCAACGAATATGAGTAATATATCGTAATCCATGGACGGATTGACTTCTCAGAACAAGATTTTTTTTTAATATTTCAAATTGGAGGCATTTGCAGACAACTACATAAATGTTGCTAACATGATGATTTCAGTTTTTGTTTTTCTGGGCAACATAATGATCAATAAAATTGTTTTTAATTTGTGGTGGTAATGAAATTTCTATATGTTTATATCTATGCCTTGTTATCCACAATTCGTGTACATTTACTAAGAAGGCCTGGTTCATAAGTCCTTGATTTTAACAAGTTCACAAGTATCAATAGACAAACTTGATGTGTAATTGATCTGCGAAAAGCAAAAAAAGGTTTACGTACAATTTTACAGACACCTCTCGCCCGCCGGCTCGCTCGCTCGTCCGTAATTATGTAACGTTATCATTTCAAACTTTTTTTTTCAAAGGTTACTTTGTTGTTTATAGAGTCCCTGAAGCGGCCAAAAGTAAACGACTGGGTGTCAAAATGCATACTGGATCGACCTGTCCTTATCACAAAAATTTCAAAACTTTTGAATAGTATGAACTGCATTTAAATCCTTTTTTACCACCTCTTTATTAACTCCTGGCCGCTACTAAAACTCATTAGTCATTTCTAAAAAACAAAATTTTAGGTTTGGTCAAATTCAAAGCATTTGCAAACGACAAAATAAAAGTGACTGAAAATTTCAAATTTGATTTGAGAAGGGTAGAAAACATTGTGGGAAAAGGAGAAAATGCTGGTTACCAGCATTTTCTCCTTTTCCCATAATGTTTTCTAAAGGCTTCTTTCTCGTGGTCGTCAAAAGTAGGAATTGTGTGGTAATGGGTTAAAAGTTTTGTCCTAATGTTTTTGTAGAAGTAGTACAGGAAGTACGTCCATACCCCTTTCCGAACCAGATAGTAGGCAACGTCTGTGGCCAACATATCGGTACTTAGAGCGCCATACATGTTGTCTTTGTTTATCTGTAAAATAGCACAGTTTGAAAAAAACATTTTCAATCAGTTTTTAGGTTAATGATGAATTGCTTTGCTACACGATCAAGAGAGCTAGGAACATATGTTACAACCCGAATTGTAATAATGTTCTCCCAACCCGTTTTGTAATAAATTATTACAAAACGGGTTTTAATTACAAAACGGGTTGTAACAGACCTACCCTGGCTTCCTCTGGGACTTGTATTATCTATGTTTGTTGCCGGTAATTCAGCAAATGAGAGGAGTACCTGTCTGTACGAAATAAAAACGCAGTTGTTTCTTTTTTTAAAAAGAAAAAAAACAAATTTGTCACCAAAAAAAGTAACCAGAGACCACCTTAATAGCTTCTACAATACAAGAAATTTTCAGGGGGAGGCCCTCCACATCCTCCACACACTCTTCATTTAAAGGGGAAGTGCAACGGTATTTGGTTGCACATAAACGGTCGGTGCTCATCAGTATGCTCTACTTTCTAGAATTGGACCAGATGGGGAGCTCTTGTTCATGGTGTTTCTTGTGACAAAATTTTCCTTTTTAGAGGAGTAACGCGCTTTATTTTTGGCGAAGATATGTAAAGCGTTTGGCAATATCACACGTCGTAAAACGGCCCAGAGATCTGATCAACAGAAGTTTAAGGTGGTGGACTCGTAATTGAAAACAGTTATTTCCACTATATTATCCTACAAAATTTGCTATGATTAAAAAATGAGTATTATTGTACAACTTTAACGGAGTCACTTTTCCTTTTCTTTCTTCTTAGAAGTATCATTTATAAATCTAAAACCATTATACTCGTATTGTCAGTACTAGGGGAGATAATAGTTACCTCTTTTGTTCTAGAAACTAACAAAAGTATCAACAAAAAGTTCCAAGACAAACACCAAGGGGACTTCTAGTCGGTTGAAAATGTGCAAAATTATTATATCAGTATAAAACCTTATTAATGAACTATCAAGAATTCGTATTCCGTGTTGCACAAGAAGCGTTATTGATCTAGTACCTTAATGGATGGTAGATTTTGTGCCAGCTGGACCAAATTCTCTTTTACTGGCAATGTACTCATATGTATATGCATTTGGAGATTTCAAAGGGTCCTTCTAACATGACACGCGAATTCGGCTCTATAAACACAGTGCAAGGAAAGCGTGGTAAAATCTGGGACAATCTATGCAGAGTGACGTCATTCTGTATCGAGTGACGTCATTCAGTGAGTGAGTTATTTAATAGAACATAATCTTCATACGCGTTTTTATTACAAGTTTGAACTTGTTTTCCTTTCATAAAGTATTTGCCAAATTAGAATCGAAATAATCTTCTTTCTATCGTGGTTTATCGTTCAATATATCACGTTGTGAGTTTTAAGGTGCAATGAATAAACCAATATATCACGTTGTGAGTTTTAAGGTGCAATGAATAAACCACTCGGGCTATCGCCCTCGTGGATTATTTATTGCGCCTCATAACTCACAACTGTGATTTATTGAACGATATACCACGATAGAAAGAATATTATTTATTAATTATTCAACTCAAAGGAAAAACAAACCTGTCATTCCGATCTAGATAAATCACAGGTGTTTATATGTCAAAGCAGTGCACATGTTTCATGAATGGAATGAATGAATAGTGTTTTATGGCCCGTCGACAACTTAGGTCATATTGGGCGCACTTACTTAGTAAACAATAATGCGAGGTGAAAATAACATACATGTGCAACAACATAAGACAAACATGATAAATGAGGAATGGATGAAACACAAAATGATGCCCCTTTTGTCGCCTTTTACGACATGCATGCTGTCACTTTTGTTCCGCCAGATGAAATGGCAGATGTGACGATCGCGGGACTGCAGTGGTTTATTCTTATACCCCCGATTAAACCACACGGGGTCCCACAGGCCAACTGATTCCCATTCCAAACCCTATTTACATCAAGAAAAAAAAATATAGGATTTGGAATAAGAACTACCCAGCCTGCTGCAATCCTACGAATTACGAGGAAAGCAGCCGTTTGTCTCTAATTTTAGTCGCCTTCTACGACATGCCATAGAGAAAGGCCGAGGTCCTATTCTATAAAGTAAAAAACCCCCGGGACCCCACAGGGAGCACATGTTTCATGACATAGTCTAAAGGAGGAATGACAATGAGTTGAACTGCTGGCAAATTACATTGCATGCTTTGAAAATAAAAGTCGAAAAAGTTACCCTTTAAATACAGCGTTTATCGCTTTCTCATTCTATGAGACAACGCTGAATAAGTTCTTATTGCCCAATTTCTTTTTTTCTTCTTGTCTAGTAAAGAGGTACATTGACCAATCAATGTTAGAAAAGTTACCTTTAATGTTGATATCACACCTGTAGCTACACGTAAAACGCCATTCAGTGTGTCTGACACGTCGAATAGAGCTTCCTTGTCTTCCTGGCAAATAGAGATCAACGCTCTCTGACACATGGACTTAATTTATCTGCACAAAGTATCGACTCATATCAGTCCGCGCAGGCTGACATGAGTCGAAACTTTTTGGCTTTTTGTAAATTTTTTGCATGTCCAAGGATCATTTTACCTTCAGATATGTGAGCCAACCTGTTTGATTAAAATAATGTCGAAAACTGCGTTGGACACCACATTAACGAGACTCAGATGAAATCCTGAAACTGTGTAGATAAGTGACGTTCTTCGTGATTTGAGTAAAAAAAACTGTTGAAAGGGGCGTTAAACATCACTCAAACAAAACATCCAAAGTAAAAATAGAAATTCATGATGCAGAAATAAGACATGAATTTTTCTCTCTCTCTCTTTGTTTTTCACATTATATGAGCAAGCCCTGCGAAAGGGGCCCTTTAATACTTCTGCAAAAAGTATGGACTCGTTTCAGGTTGCGCAGTCCTAGCGGGCTGACATGGGCCGAAACGTTTGGCTATTGGTCAATTTTCTGTATGTCAAAGGACAAGACTGCCTTATAACTCAGTCGATCGTTAAACAAAATTATTTTTATGGATCCATAATTATGTGATGACTTACTCGGTATCGTGCATCACAGAGATACACTAACTCTTTACCAAACAACAATATTTTAGACTTGTCCAAATCGAAAGCATTTGCAGACGACAAAATAAAAGTGACTGCGAATTTGAAATGATCTTTGTCAAGGGTAGAAAACACTGTGGGAAAAGGAGAAAATGCTGGTTACCAGCGTGTTCTCCTTTTCCCCACAATGTTTTCTGAAGGCTTCTATTTCAGGGTCGTCAAAAGTAGGGACTGTGTGGTAATGTGTTAAGCCCCCATTTGCCACAATTTTTGTGTCACGTTTATTTTGTTGTCTGCAATTGCTCTCAATTTGTACAAGTCTAAAATTTTGTCGTTTGACAAAGCAGTTGAATATTACTCTAAGTGTCTGATGTTTCTTAGAAAGGGTTGAAAACCTTGTAGGGGAAAAGTTGAAAATGCTGGTTTACCAGCATTTTCTCTTTTTCCCACAATGTTTTCAAATTTCTTTGTTTCCCTAATAGTATATTTAAAACACGACACTTTTCAATTTGAGACAAAACTTTCAATTTTACCTGTAAATCTTTATTATATGTACTAGGGATTCCCTTTAGCGTCATCAAAAATCCACAGTACTGTAATAAAAAAAGGTAATATTAAATTAAAATCCATTTTCCCACCCCACTGTTTATTTTTGGCCGCTGTTTGGTATCTTAGGTGAAGAAAATAATTAGAATAATAATACAATAAAATTATTTTCTATTGACTGTTAATTCTGTGATATAAATGATATTTTCCCCTTAACTTTTTACCAAACGACAACATTTTAGATTTGTTCAAACTGAAGGCATTGGCAGACGACAAAATAAATGTCACCCAAAATTTTAAACTTGACTTTAGGAGAGTAGAAAACTTTGTGGGAAAAGGAGAAAATGTTGGTCACAAATGCTGGGTACCAGTATTTTCTCCTTTTCCCACAATGTTTTCAGAAGGCTTCTTCCTCTAGGTTTTCGTGTATGTAGTGAAATCGCTTCTGGGGTCATTTTGTAGGGGAGGATCATTTCTCTGCATTACACAGGCTCCTAACCTATAGTACTGTTGGAATCCAGGAAATATACATGAATATGCTGTGATGTCAATGTGATCTGCCTGAAATAATTTTGAAGACCGGTGTAAAACACCAATCAATCAACAGCGTCCTCGTTGTCTGCGCATGTCATATTCTTCGAAGAATCGACTTATATGACGCACCACTAGCACCAAAAGCGGGCTGATTGTAATATTACGCTCTATAAAGTAGTAATGTAGAAAATAGCTTTTATCAATACGTTTGAGGAGAAATGAGACCTGCTTTAGCTTCAGTTTTCTCTAGACTGCTCATCATAGCTGAGTGAATTGCACGAGGTGGCGTTTTATTAAGTAAACGTCCATTTTAGTTTGAAATTCAAAGTAACGGTTGCCGCGTAGGAAAGTGGTTCGGTTCTGTATCCAGGATGCCCAAATTAGATAGATGAATATTTATAGAATGCCATCTAGCGGGAGATAATGACAGCGTCCTTACCTTTCCAAAAACACGCCCTGCCTTTCCCCTTATCAGTTCTACACTATCGGCGTTCTTCTTCTGTGGCATCAAGCTGCTTCCAGTACTAAAAATGTAAATTTGATATATTAGCCCTTAACTAGACAATTACAAATTTTGATTACCATGACGAAAGTTTGAAAGAAAACATCGTGGGAAAAAAAAAGAAAATACTGGTAACCAGCACAACGTTTTCTATCTTTTCCCAGACAAATATACGAGGATTGTCCAGAAGTATTTAGACTTGGTCCTTTAAGTTGACAATTCATGTCCTATTCAATACCAAACTTTGACGACATATTACGGGATATATCATTTATATAAACAACAGATTTAATCTAAATAAAATGATCAAGTAAAAAGTTACAAAGTTACAAACTCAATACTAAACGGCAAAACTTTAGACTGGTTCAAATTGAAAGCATTTGCAGACGACAAAATAAAGGTGACTGAAACATTGAAATTTGTTTCTGGAAAGGGTAGAAAACATTGTAGGAAAAGGAGAAAATGCTGGTTACCAGCATTTTCTCCTTTTCCCACAATGTTTTCTAAAGGCTTCTTTCTCAGGGGCGTCAAAAGTAGGGATTGCGTGGTAATGGGTTAAAAGCACCACTCATTGCCACCTTCTCTTAACCTTCCAAGTGACTTCAATGACACTTTCAAACCGACAGTAAAGACCTGATTGTTGCTATTTCAAAGTTTGCTGTTTTAAAGGGGTTATCTCCTTATCGGACAATGTAGATTCAAGATCAGACTGCACATTCTCTGAAGTCTGATCTTGATCTACTCTGTCTGCAAAAGTTCTTTGTGGTTACAGTCTCGTAAGCGTAGGAGATAGCGGCTTTTCATAAGAGACTGCCCGTGTACTATCGCCGAAAAAAAACCGTATGGATTCGGCTAAGACTCGAGTAATCCGTAATCAGCCGATAGACGCAGCTTTCCCACATCTATCTGTCGATGAAAGCATGAATCGCAATTGATAAACCACGTTAAAGAATGTATGTACGAACTATTTGTCACCTGAAACATAGTCAGAAAAAATTCGATTAAAAAAAAATGTGACTCAAGTTTACATCTTTAGGAGGAGCCTTACAATTTTCAGAACGGTAAACCGGCGTATTTTCGGTAATGAAATGTACAGTGCAGGTGCAAATCAAGCTACCAGATAGAGCAGAGGCATTATTTCCCACTAGATGGCATCTATAAATACTCATCTATCTAAATAGGGCATCCTGGGTACAGAATCGAACCACTTTCCTGTGCGACTTTGAATTACAAACTAAAATAAACGTTTACTCAATAAAACCCTACCACGTGCAATTTACTCAGCTATGATCAGCAGTCTAGAGAAATCTGAAGCTAAAGCAGGTCTCATTTCTCCTCAAGCGTATTGATAAAAGCTATTTTCTACATTACTGCTTTATAGAGCGTAATATTACAGTCAGCCCGCTTTTGGGGCTAGTGATGCGTCATACAAGACAGTCGAATCTTCGAAGAATATGACATGCGCAGACAACGAAAGCAGAGGGACTTGATGGCTCCCATCACCCGAAGTATGCCGAATGCGATTGCGGATTACCCGAGGCGTAGCCGAATCCGTATGAATTCGGCGAAGAAAGGCGATGTTACACGAATCCCGTTAGGGTATCATATCCTTAACAAAACAGTCGGAGCAACAGATGGAGATAAGTCACAAAGGTTCTTTTTTAGTTTTATCTGAATTTACACCGTTCACAGAGTTATAATGGTGTAGTTAAACTGTTTTATCTTGATCCTCACTGTTTACAGAGTTAGATTATATTACTAGTTCAGAGAATACGCTATTTGCGTCATTCTAAAACCGAAATATTTCGATATTGCTAAAAAGATCGTTTTTAGCCAACGCAACATGAGCTTCATGTGAAGTGACGCAGCTGAAACTGAATACTCGTGAGCCATGCCTTGACAAAATGGGGCGTAAGGCGTCTCCGTGATCCATGGCTCAAAGCAAGCCATCACACGCCTATGGTTCCATAATATCCAGTCTTTGTAACAAGCGATTAAATCGTGAGTAAGTCTGGTCTTCGGACATGCAGAAAATTTACCTATAGCGAAAAGTTTCGGCCCAGGTCAGTCTGCACTGTCCGCGCAGGCTGACCTGAGCCGATAATTTTCGCAGATGCATTAACCCATTACCACACAATCCCTACTTTTGACGACCCTGAGAAAGAAGCCTTCTGAAAACATTGTGGGAAAAAGAGATTTTTTCCTTTTCCCACAATGTTTTCTTCCCTTCCCAAAACAATTTTCAATTTTCCTGTCACTTTTATTTTGTCGTCTGCAAACGCTTTCAGTTTGGACCAGTCTAAAATTTTGTCGT
This sequence comes from Tridacna crocea, assembly GCA_943736015.1. Taxonomy (NCBI): domain Eukaryota; kingdom Metazoa; phylum Mollusca; class Bivalvia; order Cardiida; family Cardiidae; genus Tridacna; species Tridacna crocea. The sequence continues at coordinate 17,405,522 of OX031070.1, forward strand.
TGGGTAAAGAGTTAAACCCTTTTTCACAGAGCATAACTCACCTAAACAGATGTGAGAAATGAACCCAGTGGTACGAGCAGAACTTGATGTGAGAACTGAACCCAGTAGTACGAGCAGAACTTGATATGAGAAATGAACCCAGTAGTACGAGCAGAACTTGATGTGAGAATTGAACCCAGTAGTACGAGCAGAACTTGATCTGAGAAATGAACCCAGTGGTACGAGCAGAACTTGATGTGAGAATTGAACCCAGTAGTACGAGCAGAACTTGAAAATACATTAAAGGCCCTTGTACGACCAAAATGTATGAATAACACACATGTAAAAATGCATTTGAAATTAAAGAGCCCCTTCGGCTCGGGGCGACATGATTTGCAACTGCAACTAAATCACCATCTTTAGACCCGTCCTTAGCAATCATACTCTTACGGAGAGCTGTAAATTAACCCTTTACCAAATGACAAAATTTCAGACTGGTCCAAATTGAGAGCACTTACACACCTCATAAAAAAATGTGACTAAAAAAATTAGACCCGTTCTTAACCCTAATTCACCTGATATGCCAATTTGAGGCTCTTCCATTTCAGCAGCATATAAAGATATGATGTCAAAAATATGGAGACATGAGGACAAAAATATCATATTGAGTGGAAAACTTTGTGGGAAAAGGAGAAATTGCTCGTTACGAGCAATTTCTCCTTTTCCCACAATGTTTTCAAAAGCTGTATGTTGTTGATACGTCAAAATGAGTATCTATGGAGTAAAGGATTAACAATCATCATCTTGCAGAGAGCTGTAAATTAAATCACTAATAATCACCAACTCAGATGAAGAGGACTTGTGAAAACATTGTGGGAGAAGGAGAAATGCTCGTAAATTTTCCCGCTTTTTTAAAACCTTTTCTAACATTAAAAAAAAATCAAAGCCCTATTGCTTAACAATGAATAATTTGTTGTCTGAGAATAATATCAGTTTTGACAAAACTTTAAGTTTTGTCGTCAGACAAAGAGTTAAAAATGCTGTCCAGATAGTGACATCTTGACCTCAAGGCCATTTCCACAAAAAAATGTTCATTTCCTTTTGGCTAGCAAGGTGACCTTTTCTCCGTGATACAGGTCTTTAAAGGGAGGTTGAAATCCGAGGCAAAAATAAATGATTTTTTTCCTTGTTTTATTACTAGCGAATTTTCAAAATTGACGTTACTGTAATATAATCCCCCTTTTTTTTTTTACAGTTTTTAAGATGTTTATTTCATGTAACATATGTGCCTGAAATAGGATTGATTTTAGTGGGAGAAATACGTGCTTAATTGTCAAAGTTCCATGATCAATTTAAGATCAAATAGAGAGGATGCTGATAACAACTTACCCCACCCATTACATTTTGTATTAGAATTTCAAATTTTGGAATGATTGAATGAATTTTCTTTACTGTGATATACGGATATATGTGTATAACACTTTAAAATGCTGCGTTTGACGACTCTAAGAAAGAATTCTTTTGAAAACATTGTGAAATAAGGAGAAAAACTTGGTAACCAGCATTTTAGCATTTTCTCCCTTTCCAACAATACTTTCTACTCTCAAAACGAAAGAAATCCCTCGTTTGTCGTCTGCAGTTACCTTCAATCCATGTCCAAAATTTTGTTGTCTGGTAAACAGCAAAGCATCTGCACAATGTAATGTAGCTCAGTAATTTCTTATTTCATTAATTTACTTTATTTATTTTTTACTTCCGAACTTTTCTAATAAAAAAAAAAGAAAATGAGGAAAAAAAGGACTTCCATCCTTTGAACCAGGGCCCGTATTCACCAACCATTCTTAAAAACGTTCTTTGTCTTATTCTCCAGAATTTTCTACATTTGTAAGTAACACAACTTCTGATTGGCTAAACCATTCGGTTTAGCCAATCAGAAGTTGTGTTACTTACAAATTTAGAAAACCGTGGAGAATACTAGTAACATATAGGAATATTCTCAAGAATGGTTGGTGAATACAATTCCAGATTCCATTTATCGTCTTCAAATGCCTTCAATTTGGACAGATTCAAAATTCTGTCTTGTAAGCATCAAAGCATCGGCACTTTTTCACCAAACGCCAAATTTTAGACTGGTCCATTTCGAAAGTCATTTCAGACGACAAAGTAAACGTTATTCAAAAATTGAAATTTGTTTCCCAGCAGGATAGAAAACATTGTGGGAAAAGGAGTAAATACTGGTACCAGCATTTTCTCCTTTTCCCGCGATGTTTTCAAAAGGCTTCTATCTCAAGGTCGTAAAAACCAGGGAGTGTTTGGGAAAGAGTTAATGTAATTCAATGATATTTTTATTTCATTTACTTTATTCTATTTTATTTTCTTCCCTAGTCTCACAACAGAGAGAGAGAGAGAGAGAGAGAGAGAGAGAGAGAGAGAGAGAGAGAGAGAGAAAGGAAGAAAGTTTACCGTTTCAACCAGATTTGATTTCTAGTCTACAAATGCCTTCGTTTTGGACAGGTCCTCAAACCCTATTTTCTGGTAAACAGAGATGTACGTGCACGTTACAATGTAGTTCAATGGCTTTTGTCACAGCTTTTGATAAGTTCAAGAATCTCAAATGACATTTTATTCTTTCTCGATTTTTTTCTTACTATAAAGTTACCTGTATTAGTATAGTCATTCTAATACCCACATTACTATCATTAATTTCTACTACATTTATTTCGCATCTCTTGTCATGAAATACGAGCGTATAGGCCTACACAAGTACATTACCTGCACAGTAAATGGCCATAAATATTTTATTGTAGTCCGGTATCACGTAATATTATAAGAATGCAGCTGTTTTAAAAGGAATAAATATTTTTCGAAAAACCTCATACATTGACCATAAATAACACCGCCATGTTTTGGAGAGCTAAAAACTTTATTATCATACTGCAAAGAAATTCTCGTGATCTGATTGGTTAACATGCCCGGAACATATATATCATGTTCCCTGGCAAGAACCACGTAAAGCCAGTTTCCCTTTTGAGTGCACCGTAAACATCACTACACCAGCAACACAACATAAAAAATGGCGGCGTCGATCGATTACCAGACTGCACATTTCACTCTCTTGCACTCCGGATCATTCACATTCACCTCTGTAGTGGGCTCAGAAAGTAGTCCGTCATTACGTGATACTTTTGTCACATGACCAGAACTCAAAATGGCGACACAAACGCTGTTGAAAGAAAGACCAATGTCGAGTACTTTGTGTCATGTTCAAACAGCATACGGCCAATCAGACTAAGTGGTAGGAAATGTGAAAAAGATGGATTCTCTGAAAAAATTAAGTGGACAATAACTTGTATTTTAATCTTATAAACTAAGATTTATCGGTGTGTCAAAACTGTTGTAATCATTCATGGGCGCAGCCATTTTTGTTAAAATTGGCGTAAGATTCTGATCAGTAAAGAGGCTTGAAAAAAGTAGTTCCATTGTATACAGGTAAATTCACCAGTTCGAACGCATCTATAATGTATCCAGAAACATATTTCTTTTGTCTACTTTATAATGTTAGACATGAAATAGTTAAACAGTTACAAAACATCTTTTCCTTGGTTTGACAAGATTCTTGTCATTTAGCCCATCGCAGAGATGTATGGTGAGAGTAACGAACGACAACTCTGCTCGGAGATTGTGCACATTTATGCACTAAACTACACGTTTTAGTGACGTCAGTCTCCAGTGACGTCAGTTTTGAATGAATTGGGGCACTCGGAAGGGAATTTCTAATTCGCCAGCATACTGGATTCGTGAGACTATATAACAGGAAATTTTCGCTTTGAAAGGGTATAAGTTTGCAGTATAATAAATTCGTTGTACGGCCAGGTGGCAAGGGACTTGGAAACTTGTTCAAGGCTGTGGTGAATCATGTCACCGCTTCGCCTTCGGCTTTGGGCGACATGATTAACCACATCCGTGAACAATTTTCCAAGTCCCCTGCCACCTGACCGTACAACTAATGATGTCAGGCAACGAACACAAATTGCAGTATGTTAAGGCCATTAGCTCCAGTAGCCTCGCGTTCGACCAGTGTCCATTCACTTCTAAAGAATGATCAGAAGCAATCTACTTAATTTTCTTGCACGCTTAAAAATATGTTTGAGTCCGTGGGAATTTGGAATTTGATAAAATATTTATGGACAGTCACTGTGTATGAGTGATGTCCCAGTAAAGGGGTAGCTGAATCCATATTTGCAAAGCATTACACGAGGCCTGATTTATAAGCTGTGGGTCTTGTATATTGAAGGCTAAGCAGGGATGTTCTTTTCAGCCCCATTATTCCCTGGCTATTTAAGGCTATGTAGTATGTACCCAAACCTGGGTCTGTATTCACCAACCATTCTTTTAAGAATGTTCTTTATCTTAATCTTCTAGATTTTCTGACTGCGAAAGTAACAGAACTTTTGATTGGCTAAACCAAATGGTTTAGTCAATCAAAAGTTCTGTTACTTTCACTTTGACGAAATTCTGAAGAATAAGACTAAATAAGTTCTTAAGAATGGTTGGTGAATACGGAGCCTGGTGTCATTTGGTCAGTATAAGTCAACGAGATGACAAAGTAAATAAAGCAAGTGACTTTTGTAGAGTGGACAAAGTGATTGAAAGGGCAAATCTGTCATCGTCATGGCTACCATTAACGAATGTAGCGCTGAAATGATTGAGCATCCGCCATATTCGCTTTATCTCGCTCCATTAGACTTCCAAACATTGAAAAAGATCATTTCCGGTACCCAATTTCGGTCAGATAATAACGTCATAGATGCGGTTGATCACTGTCTGAACGGTCAAGAAAAGAACGCGTTTAAAAAAGATACTGAGACTTTATTGAATTAAAGATAAGCAAATAGAATATTTTCCTGGTATTTCCTAAGAAATATGACTGTGAGGATTGGGGAAATTCACCAAATCTAACAAGTCCGGACTTATTAACCGGATTGGACCATGCCGTATAACGGTATTGGATAGGACTGAATAACCAGCTTAGACCGGATCGAACCGGATCTGATCTAAAAATGCACTGGACCACTTTTTTCCCAGTGCTCTTTTGACCAGTCAAGGTTTATTTTTCTGAGGCCACTTATTCCACATCTGCTAGCCTATCAGTATTGTCAGTACTTTGATTAATTTTTCCACCAACAATGCCAGGTTTTAACGACAATGACAAAAAAGAATTTTTGAAAATACTTCGGAAAATAGGGAGAAAATATTGAAAACATTCAAAATATAACCAGCATCTTCTCCTTTTTCAAGAACGTAATCTATCTATTAAAACACAAGTCATGTTATTCGTATTAGCCACATCAAATATGTCATCTGCAATAGCTCTAAATTTAGGCAAGTTTAAAACTTTGTTAACTGCACCAGGATTGGGATTGTGCATGAGCATGTGATACCAGTATCCTATCCCTATTGTGGTTTGCAAAAGAATATAATAGCTATAATTAAAAAACAATCAAAGAGATGCGGTTACTTCGACAATGAAGAAAACTGATTACGTTAGGTCTCATAAAAACTCTGCATAGATGAATATTGAACCCTTCTCTTGTCCGTATGCGAGCATGGATGGATTTTGCGGAGGCTGTAGATCAAGATCAGACTGCACGTGCACGTATGTACAGTCTGATTTTAATCTGCACTCTCCGGTTCCTTTATAATTTGTTTTTGTCATGTAATTACCATTAATTGCCGAGAAACCCAACAAAAATCTGTACTGATAAAAGTTTACTGTATATATTTTTAAGGATTGGGGTTTAACCTGTATTTTATAGATCGGCTCAGTTTACAAGGAAAAAGATCAAAAGGTCAAAGATTTTAAAGTACAGTCATACTGAGGCTTGTATCTCCGTGAAATGATGATTGACTGTCATTTAAAACGTGCATCGCCGAAGTCGTGCGGTGTAACCTAAATTTAAGCAATCACGTAATTGACATTAAAAATATGTTGGATAAAATCTTTTTTAAAACAAGGTCAAAAGTTGCCAGGTAGTCTGGCTTTTGTTCACATTTTATCTGGTTCAAACATTCATTTCTCTGTCAGCGACTGAAACTTAGACCGACTGTACAATTCATAGATTGCCCTCTTTACAATAGTTTTCATTGTTTTAAAAGGTATATATGATTGAGACTTAAATACATTTTAACACCTGCACTTCTCTCCTTTGGCCACAGTTAGGGCTTTAAACGTTTTCCCAAAAATCCAAAGTTTTATCGACAATGATTCAAAATTTTTGCAAAATATTTCGGGATAAGAAGAAAAAAACTAGAAAAACGCATTGGGTAGGTTTACTTCAAAAACCTCTGAACAACTTTAGTTACGACGTTTTTGAAGAAAACCGACGATTATCTTCTTGCCCAAACTGTTTTTGTTTTTTTCTAAAGACAATTTTCATAATTCCACAATTTATTTCTCGCATTTAAATGCTTTGGATTTGAGTAAGTACATTTTTATTTTTCGATTGGTAAAGAGTTAAAAATGGTGTTTGCTTCGTACAAAATCAGATTTCATCTGGGATTCTGTACATCAATTAGATGAAAACAGATCAACGATAGAGCAGGTAAGTTTAAGTTGATAATTCAAAAATGATTATATAACAAGGTACGAGTACAATGACCACTTTTCATACAGAAAATTTCATTAAAGCGAAAAGTGTCAAACCTGGTTAGCATGCACGATTCTCGCAGTCTGACCAGGGTTGAAACTTTTCGCAGTTCCCAGATGGTGCTTTTTGCGCAATGGGTCACATATGCATTAAGCCCCATTTTCACAGAACATGACTGTTATGTATGATACCTGAATGCTTCCGACAACATGATGAAGTTGAATTCTTTCGTGCTGTAAAGTATGATGTCTTCAGCCCAGCGACTCAAGTGAATACCAAGTAAGCTAGCCCAGGAGAGAAATTCAACTGAAAAAAAACCACAAGAACGTTACAATCTCTTCACCCATTACCATATACTAGTAATCCCTACTTTTGACGTCCCGAGAAAGAAGCCTTTGGAAAACATTGTGGGAAAAAGAGAAAAATGGTGGTAACCAGCATTTTCTCCTTTTCCCACAATGTTTTCTACCTTTCACAAAACAAATTTCAAATTTTCAATAACTTTTATTTTGTCGTCTGCAAATGCTTTCAATTTGGACCAGTCTAGAGAAGAGGAGAAAATGCTGGCTACCAGTATTTTCTCCTTTTCCCACAATGTCTTTTTTAAAAAGCTTTCTATTTCAGGGTCGTAAAAACTAGGGATTGTTTGGTAAAGCGTCAGTTTTCCTACGAGATATACGAGCGTACACGTAAACACCACGTGAGAAATCCGTCCTCCCTATTGCTACTTGATATTAGTCAACTGAAACTACGTAACTAAATAAAACTTATTTGTTTTTTTTAAATAAAACTCATTTGGGTTTTTTTTTATTAAACTTTCTGAACTCAGAAACATTTTTCTAACACCTTATCAGACGACAACAGTCTGAATTCATACGCGTTGAAGTATTTGCAGACCACTTATATTAAAATACGACTGCAAGGATATAGAATTCAACTTAACCCATTACCACACAATCCCTACTTTTGACGCCTCTGAGACAGAAGCTTTTAGAAAACATTGTGGGAAAAGGATAAAATGCTGGTAACCAGCATTTTCTCCTTTTCCCACAATGTTTTCTACCCTTCATAAAACAAATTTCAAATTTTCAATAACTTTTATTTTGTCGTCTGCAAATGCTTTCGATTTTGACAAACCCAAAATTTTGTCGTTTGGAAATGACTTAAGGTGTAACCCTCATAACGCTTCTAGTGCAACATCGGATGGAATTCCTTATTAGTTCATAAATAAGGATTTATACCGATATATTATTTTTCACATTTCTAACCGACCAGAAATTCATTTGATATCCATCTTGAAATTATTTGTTTATATTTTGTAATTTTTTTTAGAAAAGGGAGGTAATTATTGTCTCCTTTTTGTAATGAGAATAGAGTGGTCCTAGATTTATAAATGATAGTTCTTAGAGGGAAAAAATGGAAAAAGTGGCTCGGTCAAAATAATACAATAATACTCATTTTCAATCGTAGCAACGTTTTTAGGATAATATTATAGTGGAAACAGCTGTTTTCCATTAGAATGGTACCACCTTAACTGTAAAAGAAAACAGCTATTTCCATTATTTTATCTTACAAAATTTGCCATTATTGAAAATGTGTATTATTTTACTACTTTAACCGAACCACTTTTTCCTTTTCTTCCGTCTTAGAATTATCATTTATAAATCTAAAACCACTCTATTCTCCTTACAAAGGGAGATAGTAACTATTTCTCTTTTCTAGAAAATAACATAAGTGGCAACAAAAAATTTCAAGATAAACATCAAAGGAAATTCTAGTCGGTTAAAAATGTGCAAAATTATTATATCAGTATAAATCCTTATTTATCAAAGTTATACCAAGAAATTTTATTCTATGTTTCATTCGAAGTATTAAAGGTCGTTTACCTTAACAAGAAGAAATAGAGGTAATCATCAACTGGTTGTGTGTGATATTAAAATCTAGCAGTCGAACGGAGGTTAATATAGCTGGAAAAAAAGCGAGTTCGAAGGACAAGTTTTTTTTTGATCGCATTAAACTCCATTCAAGTGACAGACTTTTGATATCACATTCAACCAGTTGGTTATCTTTTGTTTCTTTTTAATCTAGTCCTAAAATTCCTTTCTCTGACGTTAACTCAAACTTGGACCGAGCGTACATTAACTCTTTACCGGCACACAAGAAAATTATAGACTGGTCCAAATTGAAAGCATTTGCAGACGACAAAATAAAGGTGACTGATAAATTGAAATTTGTTCTGGAAAGGGTAGAAAACACTCTGGAAAAGGGAGAAAATGCTGTTTACCAGCATTTTCTCCTTTTCCCACAGTGTTTTCAAAAGGCTTCTTTCTCAGGGGCGTCAAAAGTAGGGATTGTGTGGTAAAGGGTCAATTAACTCTTACCACACAGTCCAGCCTTTTAACGACCCCTAGAATGAAGCCTGGTAACCAGCATTTTCTCCTTTTTCCACAATGTTTTTCTACTCTTCTAAAGCAGAGTTTCAACTTTTGAGTCATATTGACTTTGTCTTCTTCAAGTGCTTTCAATTTGGTCCAGTCCAAAAATTTGTCGTATGGGAAGGAGTTAACAAATTGTCATACTTTCCATATTTTATATCACATTATTTAAATCTAAATGCATTTCACATTCCCATTGTTTACTTTTAGTCGCTACTGGGCGTCAGAGGGTGTGGGTTCTCTTCCAAACGCTTGCCAACGAATAAATACCATATTTAGTCTTCAAATAACATTAAACTTGGTCCTGTGTGATGGTACTATACTGTTTGCACGTAAAAGAAACACGTGTAACTTAAAGTTAGTTTTGTCCTGTAACTTTTATATTTTTTCCCATAACATGCTTTTTACGATTATCTCCCATATAGGAGAGAGGTGGCGACGATGAGTAAAGGATAATCATATATATACCAAAGTACAGTAACGTGGAACACGGCTCATATAAAATCTGGGTAATGCTTTGATTGTCCGGTGTCACATGATACTTTCGGTGCGCCGCTTACGATAAAATGGAAATATCGCTTATATCAAACTTAATTGGTAAATCGTCTGTTAAGCTGAATGGACTTGAAGTCTAAATATGAGAAATATAGAGGAAATTTAACAGCTGTCCGTCCATCCGTCTGATCAACATTTTACTGCCATTTTGTGGTAAAATCAGTCTTTAAATAGTTTGATGTGGTTCCTTAATATGTTATAGCCCAGTTTCACCAGTACTCCAAGTGCCACTGGCGAAAAAACAGGCTTTTGTAGATGGCATATATTAAGATCAGGGTCCATATTCACCAGCCATTCTTAAGAACATTCTTGGTCTTATTCTTCAAAATTTCGTCAATGTGAAAGTAACAGAACTTCTGATTGTCTAAACCGTTTGGTTTAGCCAATCAGAAGTTCTATTACTTTCACAGTCAGAAAATCTTGAAGAGTACGACAAAGAATATTCTAAACTGAATGGTTGGTGAATACAGACCCAAAAAGCACGGAACACGGATTCAATTCAATTCGCTTGTTTTGTTGTATGATTGAAATCTGTAATAGCTTGTTTGGTCAACCTTGTAAAATAGAAATATACAGCTGTCGAAAGAGTATAGATATATAGTGCAGAAAAGGTTCCTACAGCGCTCCGGGCCACTACGATACGGTACGATACGATAGGGTGCAAAATTAAAAAAAGAGAAATACCTACAAAATCCCTGTCGCTTACTCCGTCAATGCTATTGTCTGTTATACAACTGAATCCAAGCTCTGTAAAGAAGATGACAAGACTCTCCTACCACGACAAAACGCTTTATTTATATACTTTAAAAGCTATCATAATTACCTCCCTTGAAAAAATGCAAATACGATAAGTTGCACAAAGTGTTGGAGCATCTGTGTACATACAATATAACAGCTGTGGCGACGCTTAAGTTCATTAGTGTGTTGTACAAGAAACCTTTTGAAAATATTGAGACAACAGGCAGGTAATGTCTGCAGTTGGTCAGCACATATCTGTCCCCAAAAGAAGATTCGTCATTGTATATTAAGGTTTTTGTGGCTTTTGCATTAATTACTATAAGTATATTGTGACTTTTCAACGATTTTTTTTCAATAACTAAACACGACTATCTACTTTCTTTTGTGATGATCGTATTCTAAATTGTCTACAGTATGGTCTAGATCTATGCTGTCGACAAAGGCAACAGAAATTATCCCAAGCATCCTCAACAACTGGTAGTACCTTACAATATTTCGAGATTCGTTGTTTCATCATCAGCCCGGCCGGGAAGCTGGCAGTTGCAGGTTCGATATCTGGCTGGGGCAAACATGAAAAAAAAACATGCGTAGGTGCGCTGACCACCGTGAAACGGCTTTTAACCCTTTACTACACAATCACGAGTTTTAGTGAACTTGAGAAAAAAGCCGTTTGAAAACATTGCGGGAAAAGAAGAAAATGCTGGTAACCAGCATTTCTCCTTTTCCCACATTGTTTTCTACCCTATCCAATACCAATTCCATCCTTTGAGCCATATTCAAATTGTTGTCTGCAAATGCTTTTAAATTTGACGTGTCTACATTTTTGTCGTGTGTTAAAAACGATAACCCTTAGGCTGCTTATCGCCACTAAATGACCTTTTGCGGACAGTGTAGATCAAGATCAGACTGCACAGAACGAGGACATATGGCCCCCCAAAATATAACTTTAACAAAGCAATGTTTGGGATTTTACTATCGAATTGAAAATTTCACCATGTAGTTATTCAGCTGGATAAAGGTTACGGTAAGACCTGTGTAATACACTTCCGGTGAAAATTCTAATTGGTTGATAAATAAGGATAAATCAGGATTTATGCAGAGATAATATTTTTGCACATTTCTAACGGATCAGAAATTCCGTTTATGTCTATCTTGAAATTATTTTTTGATACTTTTGTAAAAGGGAGGTAATTATTATCTCTTTTTGAATTGAGAATATAGTGGTTTTAGATTTATAAATGATAATTCAAAGAAGGAAAAAATGGATAAAAATGACTCGGTGAAAGTAGTATCATAATACTCATTTTTAATTATAGCTAATTTTGCAGGATGATATTGTAGTGGAAATAGCTGTTTTCCATTACACAGGTCTTACCTTAACTGCAATATAAACAAACTTTCACCATCACCTGTGGCTAACTGCTCCCTGTCTAGTTTAAATGGATTTCCCGCGATAGCCCCGCTACCAAGGGGACACACGTTTATCCGCCTGTATATCTCCCTCAAGCGTTCCATGTCTCTTTTAAACATCCACACATAGCTGACAAAATCAATTATATAAATGATAATCAACTGGTTTGTGTATGAATATTAATCATCTGTCACTAGAATGGGGTGTGATGCGGTTGAAAAAAAAGAGAGAAAAAAAAAAAACGAATCCGAAGAATGGTGCAAAATGATGAGCAGTACTGGAAAAAAGTAGTTCCGACCAACATGCAAATGCTATATTGTCACTACTGATGATATCGTGTATATATCATCATAGTGCTGTTATATAATGTAGAATCCCGGTTTTCACGGATAAGAATAGCGTAGGTTTACTGCAAAAACCTTGTAACTACAGCTTGTGACAAGCTGTAGCTATTACGAGGTTTTCGAGTAAATCGACAATATCATAAAAGTCTTTACCAAGCGTCAGAATTATGGAGACTTGTTCAGATTGAAAACATTTATAGCAGACAATTCAAGTGTGAATTAAATGATGAAACTTGTCTTAAATAGGGTAGAAAACATTGTGGAAAAAGGAGAAAGTGCTACTTTTCCAGCATATTCTCATTTTCCCACAATGTTTTCAAAGGGCTTTTCCTAAAGGTTGTTAAAACTTGGGATTGTTTGGTAAAGGATTGATAAATACTATCATCAAATCACAAGATAATTTTAGAGCCAATGGTTGTTACGGACTGGCTTTTAGCTTTATATTGCTTCGAACTCAAACAGGAAGTACAGGCCGAATCACCATCAACATAGTATTCTGGCGCGATGAAAATTAAACCCGCGACACCATTTGTCAAGAATCAAGTGGGACTAAATTACTATTTTCCTCTAAATTAACGATAAGTCATACCAGTAAGTTTAAATTGGGGTTTAACTCCTCTTTAACCCTTTCCAAAGCAAGCCCTGGTTTTTACGTGTCTGCTGTTAAAGTCTTTTGAAAACACTGTGGGAAAAGGAGAAATTGCTCGTAACGAACAATTTCTCCTTTTCCCACAGTGTTTTCTACCGTTTTTGAGAACTTTCTACCATTTTCTCAAAATCTAAAATTGTCGTCTGCAAGCTCTTTCAGTTTGGGAGTGTCCAAAATTTGTCGTTTGGGAAAGGGTCAAGACAGATTAGGTCATTTCACAGTGGTCAGTACACCTGCGCGTGTGTTCGTGTGTTTCCTGGCTTTCTCACACTAGTGCTGATACTATTTTCTCTCCATGACCCTGACTACCTTTCTCACATGCATCAGAAGTGAGAGGCGAAATACCGCCGGAAAGAAAATACTGTTTTCCTCAGCTGGGTATCGGACCTACAGCTACCAGGTCATGAGTCAGATACCCCAACCACTGAGCCACCGGAGTCCGTATTCACCAACCATTTTTTAGAACATTCTTGGTCTCATTCTTCAGAATTTTGTCGATGTGAATGTAACAGGACTTCTGATTGGCTAAACCATTTGGTTTAGCCAATCAGAAGTCTTGTTACTTTCACGTTTAGAAAATCTTGAAGAATAAGACCAAGAATGTTCTTAAAAATGGTCGGTGAATACAGACCCTGGACGGGCAATGCTAACAGAAATTCTGTCCTAGCTTGCATTCTCCTTAGCGAAGTGAGGACAGTTGTCATACCTCATTATCCAGTGGCTCCATCTAATTGGCTGAGCGCGCTGCAAATGTGTATAACCTGGCATGAGAACGTGGACCTCCCTGAAAGTGACTGTTATAGCTTTAAAACGATTATTTGTCACATGTCGAGGCAAAAAATCCCCTATTGTTACGAGCCTAAAGAAGAACATTTTCTGATAACAATTTTGGAAATGAAGAAACAGATTGTAACTAGCTAATATTCTCCCTTTCCCACAATGTTTTCTCCCATGAGTGCTATTTCCTTTCTTTTCTTTTTTCTCATATCCCTCCATGTCCACATCTTCTATCTTCTATATCCTATTTATATATTTTCATTTGTTCGTTTCAATGTATACTATTCATCTTTCTAACTGTTTTCTTTTTTTATTAGTCCATCATATTCTAAAGTCATTTTCACAATTTGTAATATGTAAGTCAATCAAGATTAGAGTGTAAAACGGGGCTCTAGATTTAAATTCTATTGGAGAAGAACTAAATAAGCTTTCAGCTTTCGTTCTAATCCATTTCACACATTTGATTTTGCCTGCCTCATTATATTGTAATTATTATTTGATTGTGAATAAAATATTATTAAATCAAATTAATGTATTCTCCCCTTATAAAATGGAAGTCTCTCATTTGAGTTACAATTCATTTGTATTCTGCAAATGCCTTCAATTTAGACGCGTCTACACTAGTGAGATCTTGAAACCCTCATTTGAGCTCATTTAATAACCGTTCTATAATATGGCCTGCAATACGCGAAAAAGGGCATTCGGACATTTGCGTAAAGTGTCGTCTCGGATTAGCCTGCGCAGTCCGCGCAGGCTAATCCAAGAAGGCTCTTTCCGTTTTTATTTAATTTTCTGTTTTGTGCAAGTTTGTTGTAGCAAAAAATCTAATGTAGTCGTAAAGTGCCGTCTCAAGATTAGCCTGTGCGGCCTGCGCTGGCTTACCCGAGACGACACTTTACGCAATGCCCCTTTTCATGTGTTGCAAGCCAATTATGGTCTGAAACGTGCAAAAAGGGACAAACATTTAGACTGTTACACTAGGCAATGAACATTTCTTTCAGATGAAAGCTAGCTTACCCTTCGGCTCGTTTGGCCAAAACTTTAATTAAATCAAGAAGAAGCTTTTCCAACTCTTTCACTTTGTCACGCAGCCATAATCTCAAGTCTGTGCTTACTTGATCATTCCTGCTCCGCCCTGTGTGGAGTTTACCTGCCACCTCACCGACCAATTCCTGCATTACAAAACCGCACATTGTTATAAGTCACTTTCGGGATATAGAATTGTCTGTCGTTTATTTAATCTGTCTTTAACTGCCGATTTTCAGAAATGAAGCAAAGCACCCCTTATCTTCCTCAAAGGGCCAAGAAAATTGTTAGTCTGATACTTTCTTTTTTTTTTTCATAATTGAAAATAAGACAAATTCTGGTTGGCTAAACCAAATGATTTAGCTAACCAGGAATTCAAATTTAGATAAGTTCTCTGAGTAATTTTTGACGAAGGAACGCACAGACAGTCGTCCCAATAATATACCCGTTGTCTGCACATGTCATATTTTTCAAAGATTCGAACTGTCTGCTATATATGACCAGAGACATAAAATAAGATTGTATGTCTCTGATATGACGCATCACCCATCCCCTTAATACCTGGGAAAAGTAAGGCTTATATCGAAGTTATACCGAAGTTATTAGCCTATTACTCCAGCATGTAGGGGCTGTTTTAATAAATGGTCGATGCATATGTTACACGCTGGTCTATTATAGCTGAATGAATCGCACCAATATCAATATAATAGCAATATATCGGGTAAACATTTATTTCATTCTGAAATTCAAAGTAACGTTTATTGTTTTGAAAAAGTAGTCCGCCTCAGTACCCAGCATGCTCAAATTAGATAGATGTGTATTTGTAGAATGCCATCTAGCGAGATATAAGGCGTATTCATTTCGCTACTCCAAACACTCCGAACATGTCCTGGGTCAATGGAGTATTTCAGAACACTGTGTCGTGTTCTTCAGAACATGTTCTGGCTGTTCTAATCCAATCCAGGCGAAGCGCACCAGCTGAACGGTTGCTAGGTGATACAAGATGGCTGAAAGACGAACAATTCCTCATGGAAAATTTGCAATTGCCCTTTTTTACGATATGAATGCCATAAATAGGAGCATAGTAGACTGGTCTCTATACTCTTTCTCTCTCTGCAGCTAATGATATCCTCAACTAACACTGCTAAGACGGCAGATATTGCAAAAGCCATCGTGCCAATGTACTTTCATTTCGATATGGTTTAGAATAATGTTCCGAACATGCTCCATTCAGAAAATACTTCCGGAACAGTGTATTGTGTTCTGAAATATTCCTTTCGCACATTCCAGAACACAGAACATTGTGACAGAACAGGTGAAAGGAATACGCCCATGATGATAACTTGAGCACTTCATGTTCTGGCGAACTATAAAATGAACTAGTCGCCTGCAGATGTATCAACAACTCGCGACCTTTGATAATTTTTATAAGTTACCAGACAAAAACCGGCCTACGCGTTTATGCGGTCTGAGCTTGGTCTGTTTTAATCTTTTACCAATCAGTCTCGCTTAATGCATCAATTGAACAATAGCGAAAAGTTTTGGCCAAGGTCAGCCTACGCGAATTGCGCAGGCTGACCTGAGTCGATACTTTTCGTAGATGCATTAAACCCCCTTTTCGCAGAGCATGACTCATATTTGTTGTATGCGACTGCTTCCAGTATGAAAGAGTCTAAAATGGTGTTGTCTGTGTAAGATGGATACATCAATATACACTTTTTCCAGCATTTTTCAGACAGGCTTGAACCTATCTCATTCTTAATTTGAAAAATAATCATCTATCAGAGCCCCAGATTAGGGAGAGTGATGGTATTATAATTCCATCATTTCTTTTTCAAACCCTATAGTGTGGGTACTCATTACAGTTGTCTCAATGAGACGATTTGATGAGTACCCATATTATAGGATTTGGTGCAGAATGATTAAGGTAGTGGAGCCGTATTCGAAAACAGCTATTCCACTTTGATATTACTGTATACTATAACATTTGCTATGATTAAAAATGAGAATTAGAGTACCACTTTCACCGAGCCACTCTTTCCTTTTTCTCCTTCTTAGAATTATCATTTATAAATCTAAAACCACTATGTTCTAATTTCAAAGGGAGATGATAATTACCTCCCTTTTCTGGAAACTAACAAAAGTATCAACAAATAATTTCAAGATAGACATCAAAGGTATTTTTGATCAGTTGAAAATGTGCAAAAGTATTGTATATGTATAAATCCTTATTTTTTTTTAACTATTAGGAAATTTTATGCCATGCTTCACTAGAAATATTGCTTGATAATTGATGGATGTATACAGATATAATACGTTAGCACATTTTTGACCGACCAGAAATTCCTTTCATGTCTCTCTTGAAATGATTTGTTGATACTTTGGTTAGTTTCTAGAAAAGGGAGTTAATCATTATCTCCCTTTAAAATGAGAAAATAGTGGTTTTATACTTACAAATGATAATTCTAAGCAGGAAAAAGAAGGAAAAAGTGGCCCGATTGAAGTTGTACAGTGATACTCATTGTTAATCATAGCAATTTTCTAGGATAATATTATGGTGGAAATACATGTAGCTGTTTTCTATTACGGGTCCACTACCTTAAGCCTATCGTCCACAAAATGCTGTTGGTTTGGCCAAACCCGATGTCTTGTAGTTGTGTAAAGATTTATAAAATTCATTTTGATAACTCTTATCTTACAAAAATTATTTCTAAGTTCGCCTCCTTCTTATTTGCTTCCAGAGGAAACGCCCTAATTCTGCATGAAAAAAACAGGTAACAGGGTGCAGAAAAAAAAACACTATGTCGGTATTTTTTGTCTCGTCCTAATAAAAATGGTATGCGAAAAAAAAAAATTCTTCAAAGGAATGGAATTTGCCTTATTAGCTTTTGGGAAAAAAGTTTTACCCTATCTACGATATAAAAGTGAAAACAGGGGCTCTTGATGACGTTATAGATCAAAATCAGACCGCACAGAACATGCAGTCTGATCTTGAATTTATACAGTCCGCTTGTGCTGTCATGACGTTAAGATATAAGTCCTCAAAAGTTTAAATGGCTTGTATTTTTCAGACGCTAAAACAGGTCACATTGTTATTTTTGTCGCTGGAAGATTTTTTTTATTTACAAAAAATAATAAGGAATTCGTTGACATATTTTGCTGTGGTTTATTGCTGATAGTATAACTTAAAGGTGGGTATTTAGAATTTTCACATCACATCAAATTAAAAATATATATGTCACTGAAATTTGGACAAATCATCAGTAATTAAGAATCATAAAATTACACAAAAAAATGTTGTGGTATTCCCTTAAAAGGTTACCTAGCCTCTTGAGCTATTTTAGATTTCCCGCCAAAATCAAACAAGCATTGTGGGAAAGTTAAGTGACTTGCACATGATTTATGACTATTAAATTCCATAACATAACAAACATTTAATTATTTTCCATGATGTCTAGAACTTCGGATGCTATGTTTGAAGCTTCGTCTGTATATTTCCGGTATGTAAATGAGCGAGTTGCTCATGTAAAAATAGACCGTGTTTCCCTTCAGCGTCGACCTGGGCTGTAGTAAACCATTAATTTTTTTAGCTGTCGGATGTTTTTCGACAACAGGGGTTTAATGAATGAAAATTATAAGGCTTTGGGAGTATAAGGATGATTTTTTTGTATTTTTGTAAAATTTTGTCCCAAAATCTAGAGGGCCACCTTTAACACCCGTCTGTACTAGGCAAGCCTAGCCCAGCCCAGCCCACCTGCAAAGTGTAAATTTAGAACCTACCAAAAAATCCACACAAAAGTCACAAAGTACATAATATTTGTAGAAAAGAAAAGTGGTATTTTTTTTTCTGTTTTATACATAGGAAATATCGGGGGCGTAATGGAATAATTATTAATTAGAATCGCTTCTTTTTCGCTGAATTGTTTGAATAGCTGTCCGTTTGAGGTATCCGCTGTCGTTGGGCAGAGTGTCGGTCTCACAACTGTAAGGTTCAGAGTTCGATACCCGGGAGTGTCAACTTTTGAACTTTTCAGTGGCCCACACATTCTGCACAACTGCCGGAGTAGTTTCCAGGAAGTAGAATACTCGGAGACAAATATGACTTGCACGAACTTGTTTCTCAAACGATGTAAAATAAACATGCTCCGGTTAAAAGCAATCGACTGTATTTCTTTACCCATGGGATAAATGTCTGAAGAAGAAAATGCTTCTTAGCAGCACTTTAGCCCTTTTTAAACATTTTGTGTCAAAATAGCGTTTTTCCTTCGGGCAGTTTGAGAAAGAGTTTTAGCCAATCTCTGTGAAAAGGGGGCTTAACGTATTTGCAAAAAGTATCGACCCAGATCAGCCTGCGCAGTTTGCGCAGGCTGACCTGGGGCCGAAACTTTTTGGTAAAAAATCCTGATTATCAAAGTACCTGTTTACCTCGTTTAGTCGATTGTAAAAGAAAATGTTTTTTTATGGATCAACAATTCAATGATGACGTGCTTGGTAATGTGGATCACGGAAATGCATAAAAGCCCCCTTTTATCAAGAGTGTGGCCCTTTTTAAGAGCGTGGCTCAAATTTTATATCTGATAATGAAGTAAATTCATTCAACTAGACTAGTGCAACTGTAAAATATCAAATGTCAACAATTGTCCTTGTCTGGAAGATAACCAAGGGCAAACCTCAGGTGATACAGTTTAACGTGCTTAACCCTTAACCTCACAGTGACGAGTTTTAACGACCCCGAGGAAACAACCTTTAGAAACCATTGTTCGAAAAGGAGAAAATGCTGGTTACCAGCATTTTCACCTTTTTGAACAATGTTTTCTAGAGTTTCACAGACATATCGTATCATTTGAATCACATTTAATACCGTCTCCAAATTCTTTGAATTTAGACTGTTGTCTTGCTGTGCGGTAAAGAGTTGAATCAGCCCACGGCAATTAAATTTTTTTTAATTTTACATTTCAAGAAAATAAGAAGAAAAATAAAGTTTTTGGACAAAGAAGATGCACGAATCCTGCAACCAAATTGAAGAAAAACAAAAAGGGTCTGAAAAGCCCTTGTCATACTATATGGCTTTTCCACGGCGTTCTTTAATGTTCCAGGGCGCCATGAGATCGTTAAAAACAATGGGATATTTTTTTTTCGCAAAGACGGAGATGTCACGGCGTTCTCACTACGACCAAGGCGTTTCTAAATAAGGAGCCGCTATGGTGCTCTATCGCTTTCCTACGGAGTTCCTCTTCTGCACTCTAACTGCGCTTCCAAAGCGTGCTTGAGCTTTCACGGTGCTCATTATGCGTTTACTAGGTGTTCAAGAAGTTCTGAAGGCGCCCACACTACGCTGATAACATGTTCGAGACAACCGTTTGAACTATCTCTGAACGAAACGAATTGTATGCACACATAAGCTTTTCTTTCTTTTCCGCACTGTAGAAAATTCAGTGGTAAATAAAACTATGCTCGTACAAACAGAAGGGGGAAAAGCAAGCCATAAGCCCCAACCATATTAAACAAAAGCAAGTCAACCGCTATCACCTCATCAATTAGTACTACAGCTTTGATTGAAAACATCAGCCATGGAGAATTATTTGCATACCTCGTCTACTACATGTTCGTTTTTTTTCCTAGCAAAGACCGATAGATGCGGTTAAAGCGTCTTAGAAACGCAATTATCAGTGTTGCAGCCCAGAAGAGCTGTTTTAAGAGCGCAGGAGATTAAATGACACTCCGTGTAATCGTCGCTGACACACCGTATAAGCACAGTTGAGAGGAGGCGTTTAAAGCACAGTGGAGACGCCATGACATCTCAGAACACGCCATACAATCTCCGAGCAAGCGCCACCGACAACCACAACGTTCGTAGTGCTACCGATGTGCACTCCGGTAGAGCTCCCAAGGCGTTGTGGGAGATCTTACTGTGCCTCTAAGACGAACTTCCGCTGCGTTCTTCTCAGAATGCAAAGCGACGGCGTTTGTTTTGTGGATGTTCAAAGTACACGCCGTCGCTCGGCGTCCAATACGATCCGAACGCATCTATTTGCGATGCAACTGCGCCGCTGTGGCGATGCTTGCGATCGCTCTATGCCCACCTCTGCATTTTTTCTTGGGCTCCGTAGGATGTCCGCCCTGTTGTGACGGAGATTTAATTACAATTTTAAATAACAGAGATATTATAAAATGTCAAAGATTTTGCACAACGTATTTCAAAACGATGCAGACGACGATGACAACACAGACCACGACAACAGGGGTATGACAAGATCTCGACGTTTCATTGTCCGAGAATGGCCGAACTTGAAATGAAAAATTGAAAAAAAAGCTTTATATTGACAAGAAATTTCCTTTTTTCTGGCATCGGTTGTTTTTTTGTTGTTGTTGTTGTTGTTGTTGTTGTTGTTAATGTTGTCTGTTACAGAAGACGACTCCTTCATTCATGGCTTCGTCTTGATTTAAATACGATATATAACAAGTGCACTGGAGAGATATCTTTGGCTCAGTGGATATGAAATTGGTCTTTTAAACCTCGAAAAACGATGAGAATTGTCCGCCATAGCTTTGAATCCCGCCAGGTGCGGTTTGTATTTCAGCTATACATTTGTTGCGAACTTTCATATTGGTGAGATATCTAATCGCTGAGCGATACAAAGTTGAGGGGTTGAAAGTGAATATCGCCGTAGCTTTTCGTTCCGGCGAACGTGCGAAACAAAATGCGTGTACACGAACTTTACGTAAGTCTTATACGGGATTGGTATAGTGAACAAAAAAAGTGCGTTTCTCCCTTCGGCTGCCAAGTGCGACTCAAACACCCTTTTCGGGCAGTGTAGATCAAGATCAGACGGCACAGAATGTGCCGTCTGATCTTGGATCTACATTGTCCGATAAGGGGATATTTCTGCCCCAAAAACAATACCGTTGAAATAGGAAACTTCGTGTTATTCTTCTATCGGCATGAAGGTTTCTTTTCAGTTGTTTAGTAGGTAAAGAGTTAATTTCCTCCTGATACCATCTGCGATGATTTTGCGGTCGCGTTTACCCTTTCGTCTGTCAATAACAGATGCAGTTTGTCTTTGCAGTTGGTAAGAGATTCAAATCAAACTGCAAAATATTACAAAATCTGATCTTGAATCCATGGTGTCTTATACAAAGTAGGATGTTTTGACAAACTGCCTTAAAACTGAGTTATCTTAATTATTTTTATATTAGTATGGGATATCGATTTGCTTCGTTTAGAAATAAAGGCGTGGTTGACCTTGACATTAATACGTTATTGTTGAACTACGCGTATGTCATAATAAAATTAAAACTCTACTGAACGATCTCACATTTTTTGCATGACCTTAATTGAGATAAAAAAGGTAAGAAAAAAAACAATCATAGACACGTAGACAGGTCTAGGATTGGCGATAGAACACTGTGTTGTAAATGGAGAAAATGCTGGTGATTAGCATTTTCTCTTATTACGACATTGTTTTCTTCGCTCTAAAAGATGAATCCAATAATTAACCCATTACCACACAATCCCTACTTTTGACGACCCTGTGAAAAACTCCTTTAAAAAACATTATGGGTAAAGGAGAAAATGCTGATGACCAGCATTTTCTCCTTTTCCCTCAATGTTTTCTACCCTTAACAAAACAAATTTCAAATTCTCATTCACTTTTATTTCGTCGTCTGCAAATGCTTTCGATTGGGGCAAGCCTAAAATTTTGCTGTTTGGTAATGAGTTAAGCAAAATTGAATTGGTAATATGCTGTAGATGTACTCTCGATATGGTGCTTCTAAAATGTCCTTTTCAGAGTCAAAATTACTTGCAGCAGACGCTCATCCTCCTTTTTGAATGCAGTTCTAGAAAATACCCCGATTACATGTCACATGTTATTGAAAGAAAAAATATCGCCTCTTTTTTTAAAAATCTCAAGTGGGGGGGGGGGGGAGGGGGGGGGGGGGTAGTCAACTTATCTCAAACCCCAGAAACGAAAGGTAACCAAATAAAAGATTGGTCCTTTTACATATATTCCTTTGTTTTTATCCTTGATTTCTTTCAGGATGTTGCGATAAGTTTTGTTTTTTTTTTTTAATTTATATAGAGATCCTGTGAAATTTAAAAAAAAATATGCCTTGGAACATCAGACAGAGAAATGAGAATACATCGAATAATAAAACAATCTAATCAGATTAAGTTCTTATTATCTCAAAAACACGTCGTTGTAGTGCAAGAAAATTGAGGATAAAAACCATAATCCCTTTATCAATAGCAATGTATATTGGAGAGGAATCAAGAGAAATAAGGAATCTATCTATTTTTAGCAACGGTGTCGGATGATCAACCAATGGAAATTTCGCTACTTTGCGATAAACCATTGGAGTTTTAGTGGTCTATGCTGATACTTACCTTAAGCCGTCGTTCATTTGCTGTGTGAATATCTTCATCGCCCTCTTTTATCTGGAAACTTTCTGTTTGCCATTCTTTCTCTACCTGCGGGCAAAGATATATTCATGCAATAATATCAATAAGTCTTGTAGAGATTTTAACTATAATCATACTACAAAGAAATTTTTTGCGATCCGATTGGATAATATGCCTAGTACATACAGTTATGTATAGGCAACATCCGCATAATAGCAGTTCCCTTTTTGGAGCCCCGTATATATCACTACACTTTCAAGGTGTGCTACTTTCAAAATTAAAAAGTTCTTGCGAATTTATAAGACGAAGACTGTTTTTAAGAATGATTGAATACGGACCCTTAGTTTGATCATTACTGGTAGCACTGGTAATAATCAGAAGTTGGGTTACTTTCAAAATTGGAAAATTCTTCAGCATAAGCCAAAGAATATTCTTAAGACTAGTTGAATACAGACCTAGCAAAATGAAAGAAAATAATACTTTGAAAGTAACTAAGACGGTTTGTTGAATGAAGAACCAAAGCTCCAGATAAGAAAGAGTGATGGTATTCTAAACCCATCATTTCTCCTCCAAACCCTATGTTGTGGGTGATCATTAGAATCGTCTCTATGAGACGATTCTAATGAGCACCCATAGCATAGGGTTTTAGACCCATATTAGATAAATGGTAAAATACACCAGCCGTCGTGATAAACATGAGATGCACGGAGTAGTTTTGCAATCGGTGTAGGAAGCACAAAACGAAAATTCCTCTGGTGTCTACCTTGATAAGTCCATTGACAATAGTGTCCATTTCCGACAATGTTACGAGACCTGATCGCTGCAAACATCTAACGTACGCTTTACTTGCTGTGATATCTGCCCTCCACATACGTTTGTCGAATGATAAGGATTCGTTGAACTGTTCCATAATGGGATCGATTCCAACGGTGAATCGCCCACCCCATAACTTTGAAGCCTTAAAAATATTTTCAGTAAGTAAATCAATTAATGTTGATGATGTTAATGACCCAATAGCGACCAAAAAAAAAGAAAACAATGCATATTTTTAGTTATTTTTAAAGAGTAATCTTTTTTTTTTTTTTTTTCAAAAGTATGAAATATTGTGAGGACAGTTTTCTGTCGTGCAGTTGGTCCAAGTGTTAGTCGCTGGGAGGAGAAAATATTCCAAAAAATCAGACAAAAAGTAAAGCAGCCAAAGGGTAAAAAGTAGGCAAAAAGTAAACAATAGACACAGCTACCTGGCAGGCTTTTTTTTCTGGTTTTGGAATTGGTTTCTCTGTCAGCGACAAACAATTGGACCGACCCTAGATTAACATATTGTCATCATCACAAAGTTGCCAAACTTTTAAATGATATGATATAAATTTAAATGCATTTAAACACCCGCTTTGTTTACATTTGGCCTTTACTGTTACTTTAAGATACTAATGACAAATTTGTAAAGGAAAAATACTTACCTCCATCTTTGAAAACCTGCAATGTTTTGTGGCTCCACGATGTTGCTTTCACAGATAAAATCAAGTCTGTGGGACTCTGGTAGTTTTTGTACCCAGCAGATAAGTTACTGATACTTTTTCAACTTTATTTCAGTTAAACCTCTGTCGAAAATGCTTTGTAGCAACCAGTTTTGCAATAAAAACGAGAATTGCAATAAATTATTGCAAAACTCGTTGCGATGACAGGAACTTTATTACATTTCACTTCACAACCAGTTTTGCAATAAAAACGAGAATTGCAATAAACTCATTATATGGACCATACTTCATCCTTTTCTAGTCAAAACCAAATTGAAATACAATTTAATGTTAAATGGGACTATGTAAGACCCAAATTAAGTTACAGAAAGTGTGCTTCAAAGACCAATAGAAACCTTTCAGGCTAAACACTATTAAGACTGAAATCATTTGGAAACGGTTATAAAGTTTATTAGATGACGTAAACAGCATGAAATTTGGATCGTTTCAGAAACAATATGTCTTAAACCAGTATTGCAGGAAATTATTGCAAAACTCGTTGCGATGACAGGAACTTTATTAGATTTGACTTCACAACCAGTTTTGCAAAAAAACGAGAGTTGCAATAAACTCATTATATGGTCCATATTTGGCCGTTTTCTAGTCGATACAAACTACAAATACAATTTAATGTTAAATGGGACTATGTAAGACCTAAATTAAGTTACAGAAAGTGTGCTTCAAAGACCAATAGGAACATTTCAGGCTAAACACTATTAAGGCTGAAATCATTTGGAAACTGTCAGAAAGTCTATTACATGACGTAAACAGCATGAAATTTGGATCGTTTCAGAAACAATATGTCTTAAACTGGTATTGCATGAAATTATTGCAAAACTCGTTGCGATGACAGGAACTTTATTAGATTTGACTTCACAACCAGTTTTGCAATAAAAACGAGAATTGCAACAAACTCATTATATGGACCATACTTGATCGTTTTCTGGTCAAAACCAAATTGAAATACAATTTAATGTTAAATGGGACTGTGTAAGACCCAAATTAAGTAACAGAAGTGTGCTTCAAGGACCAATAGAAACATTTCAGGCTAAACACTATTAAGGCTGAAATCATTTGGAAACGGTCAGAAAGTCTATTAGATGACGTAAACAGCATGGAATTTGGATCGTTTAAGAAATAATACGTCTTAAACCAGTATTGCAGGAAATTATTGCAAAACTCGTTGCGATGACAGGAACTTTATTAGATTTGACTTCACAACCAGTTTTGCAATAAAAACGAGAATTGCAACAAACTCATTATATGGACCATACTTGATCGTTTTCTAGTCAAAACCAATTTCAAATACAATTTAATGTTAATTGGGACTAAGTAAGATCGAAATTAAGTTACAGAAAGTGTGCTTCAAAGACCAATACGAACATTTCAGGCTAAACACTATTAAGGCTGAAATCATTTGGAAACTGTCAGAAACTCTCATAGTTGACCTAAACAGCATGGAATTTGGATCGGTTCAGAAACAATACGTCTTTAACCAGTATTGCAGGAAATTATTGCAAAACACTATTAACTCTGAAATCATTTGGAAAATGTTAGAAAGTCTATTAGCTTGAAATGTTCCTATTGGTCTTTGAAGCACACTTTCTGTAACATAACTTAGGTCTTACATAGTCTCATTAAACATTAAGTTGTATTTCAATTTGGTTTTGACTAGAAAACGATCAAGTATGGTCCATATAATGAGTTTGTTGCAATTCTCGTTTTTATTGCAAAACTGGTTGTGAAGTCAAATCTAATAAAGTTCTTGTCATCGCAACGAGTTTTGCAATAATTTCCTGTAGTACTGGTTAAAGACGTATTGTTTCTGAAACAATCCAAATTCCATGCTGTTTACGTCAACTATGAGACTTTCTGACAGTTTCCAAATGATTTCAGCCTTAATAGTGTTTAGCCTGAAATGTTTCTATTGGTCCTTGAAGCACACTTTCTGTAACTTAATTTGGATCTTACATAGTCCCATTTAACATTAAATTGTATTTGAAATTGGCTTTGACCAGAAAACGATCAAGTATGGTCCATATAATGAGTTTGTTGCAATTCTCGTTTTTATTGCAAAACTGGTTGTGAAGTCAAATCTAATAAAGTTCCTGTCATCGCAACGAGTTTTGCAATAACTTCCTGCAATACTGGTTTAAAACATATTGTTTCTGAAACGATCCAAATTCCATGCTGTTTACGTCATCTAATAGACTTTATGACAGTTTTCAAATGATTTCAGCCTGAATAGTGTTTAGCCTGAAATGCTCCTATTGGTCTTTGAGGCACACTTTCTGTAACTTAATTTCGGTCTTACATAGTCCCATTTAACAGTAAATTGTATTTCAATTTGGTTTTGACCAGAAAACGATCAAGTCTGGTCCATATAATGAGTTTATTGCAATTCTCGGTTTTATTGCAAAACTGGTTGTGAAGTCAAATCTAATAAAGTTCCTGTCATCGCAACGAGTTTTGCAATAATTTCCGGCAATCCTGGTTTAAGACGTATTGTTTCTGAAACGATCCAAATTCCATGCTGTTTACGTTATCTAATAGACTTTCTGACAGTTTCCAAATGATTTCAGCCTTAATGGTGTTTAGCCTGAAATGTTTCTATTGGTCCTTGAAGCACACTTTCTGTAACTTAATTTGGGTCTTACATAGTCCCCTTTAACATTAAATTGTATTTGAAGTTGGTTTTGACCAGAAAACGATCAAGTATGGTCCATATAATGAGTTTATTGCAATTCTCTGTTTTATTGCAAAACTGGTGGTGAAATCAAATGTAATAAAGTTCCTGTCATCGCAACGAGTTTTGCAATAATTTCCTTCAATACTGGTTTAAGACGTATTATTTCTGAACCGATTCCAATTCCATGCTGTTTACGTCAACTAATTGACTTTCTGAAAGTTTCTAAATGATTTCAGCTTTAATAGTGTTTAGCCTGAAATGTTCCTATTGGTCCTTGAAGCAAACTTTCTGTATCGTAATTTGGGTCTTACATAGTCCCCTTTAACATTAAATTGTATTTGAAGTTGGTTTTGATCAGAAAACGATCAAGTACGGTCCATAGAATGACTTTATTGCAATTCTCGTTTTTATTGCAAAACTGGTTGTGAAGTCAAATCTAATAAAGTTCCTGTCATCGCAACGAGTTTTACAATAATTTCCTGCAATACTGGTTTAAGACGTATTATTTCTGAAACGATCCAAATTCCATGCTGTTTACGTCATGTAATAGACTTTCTGACAGTTTCCAAATGATTTCAGCCTTAATAGTGTTTAGCCTGAAATGTTTCTATTGGTCCTTGAAGCACACTTTCTGTAAATTAATTTGGGTCTTACATAGTCCCATTTAACATTAAATTGTATTTGAAATTGGTTTTGACTAGAAAACGATCAAGTATGGTCCATATAATGAGTTTGTTGCAATTCTCGTTTTTATTGCAAAACTGGTTGTGAAGTCAAATCTAATAAAGTTCTTGTCATCGCAACGAGTTTTGCAATAATTTCCTGCAATACTGGTTTAAGACGTATTGTTTCTGAAACAATTCAAATTTCATGCTGTTTACTTCATCTAATAGACTTTCTGACATTTTCCAAATGATTTCAGCGTTAATAGTGTTTATCCTGAAATGTTCCTATTGGTCTTTGAGGCACACTTTCTGTAAGTCAATTTGGGTCTTACATAGTCCCATTTAACATTAAATTGTATTTGAAATTGGTTTTGACTAGAAAACGATCAAGTATGGTCCATATAATGAGTTTATTGCAATTCTCGTTTTTATTGCAAAACCGGTTGTGAAGTCAAATCTAATAAAGTTCTTGTCATCGCAACGAGTTTTGCAATAATTTCCTGCAATACTGGTTAAAGACGAATTGTTTCTGAACCGATCCAAATTCCATGCTGTTTACGTCAACTATGAGACTTTCTGACAGTTTCCAAATTATTTCAGCCTTCATAGTGTTTAGCTTGAAATGTTCCTATTGGTCTTTAAAGCACACTTTCTGTAACTTAATTTCGGTCTTATATAGTCCCATTTAACATTAAATTGTATTTCAGTTTGGTTTTGACCAGAAAACGATCAAGTATGGTCCATATAATGAGTTTATTGCAATTCTCGGTTTTATTGCAAAACTGGTTGTGAAGTCAAATCTAATAAAGTTCCTGTCATCGCAACGAGTTTTGCAATAATTTCCGGCAATACTGGTTTAAGACGTATTATTTCTGAAACGATCCAAATTCCATGCTGTTTACGTCATCTAATAGACTTTATGACAGTTTCCAAATGATTTCAGCCTTAATAGTGTTTAGCCTAAAATGTTTCTATTGGTCCTTGAAGCACACTTTCTGTAACTTAATTTGGGTCTTACATAGTCCCATTTAACATTAAATTGTATTTGAATTTGGTTTTGACTAGAAAACGATCATACATGGTCCATATAATGGGTTTATTGCAATTCTCGTTTTTAACCGATCCAAATTTCATGCTGTTTACGTCATCTAAAAGACTTTATGACAGTTTCCAAATGATTTCAGTCTTAATAGTCTTTAGCCTGAAATGTTTCTATTGGTCTTTGAAGCACACTTTCTGTAACTTAATTTGGGTCTTATATACTCCCATTTAACAGTAAATTGTATTTGAATTTGGTTTTGACTAGAAAACGATCATACATGGTCCATATAATGGGTTTATTGCAATTCTCGTTTTTATTGCAAAACTGGTTGTGAAGTCAAATGTAATAAAGTTCCTGTCATCGCAACGAGTTTCGCAATAATTTATTGCAATTCTCGTTTTTATTGCAAAACTGGTTGCTACAATGCTTTCATATGCCCTAGTTATCGGCCATTTTAAATTACATTCAAAGTTGAATTCTAAATTGAGAAAGTTTCATTATTTCTTATAAATTTTGGAAGCCTATCAGGAATTTTTAATCCAATTCAGTCTCAAAACGTTCTTCCCACAAGTGGTTAGTTGGTCTCCATTTTGAACAGTATTGTTTCACAAAACGTAATCAAATTACAACACTGTGTTGCTTTACTTCCGTTCACGATTTAAGTTCCAACATTTTCTTTCTTATTTCTTTTAAGCTTTTCGACAAATCCTGACTATAATATGTTCATAAATTTAACCCTTTACCACAAAATGACGACTTTTAATGCCCCTGTGGAAGAATCCCTTCGAAAACTTTGTGGAAAAAGAAGAAAATGCTGGTAACCAGCATTTTCTCCTTTTCCCACAAAGTTTTCTACCCTATCACAGCAAATTTGCACCATTTGAGCCACTTAGAAATTGCCGTCTGCAAATGCAATCAATTTGGATAGGTCTAAAATTTTGCTGTGTGGTAATAGGGGGCACAGTACAGTTCCGAATGAAAAAATATTGTATGTAAATTTTAACCTTTTTCCTGCTAAGTAAATGAAATGGAACATTCAAGCCGATAGTAAGAAACGCCAAAACTCTTATCTTTCAAACTTATTTTCGGAATCAATTATCTCCTGATCGGACAGTATAGATCCAAGATCAGACTGCACGTTCTGTGCAGTCTGATCTTGATCAACGCTGTCCGCAAACGGACAGTGAGTCGCGTGTATATTAGCCATAGCGTTATTAATTCTTTTTCACTCCAATAAAATCGCGAACCAGTCCATGTAAACAACTTCGACATACTGAAATACGTCACTGTTGTCCCAGAGCAGACAGTGTTCCCTTTCTTCCTAAAATCAGGGTTTTTATACACTCTTTTGTTTGTTGGGAGGGGGAAATAGGGGCTTGGTGGATTTTTATACACAAGGAAATGAATCTTCTGCAAAAGAATGCCTTTGAGACAATCGACAATTATATAAATTGCTCGGATTTTAGAATTATCTCCTTTTGTCAAATTGTTTTCCAATGCCCTGCACTGCACAAGGGAGTACTAGATTGCAAGTAGCTATAACGCTTTACAAGACGATAGAAGTAAAGAAATCTTTACACTAGTCCGAATCTGAAGTATTTGCCAACGACTTATTACATCTAGATAAAATCATAGAAATGGCAGGAAGATGTAAAGAAAACATCGTGGGAAGAAGAAGAAAATGCTGGTTACCAGCATTTTCTTCTTTTTCCCATGATATTTTTGAAAGCCCTCGTTATCAAGGTCATTAAAACAGAGTATTGTTTAGTAAAGAGTTAAAACTTAACTTGCTCAATAAATCAATCGAAACTTTCGAGTCGAAAGTAAAAAGTTACTAAAGACCCGAATTATGTTATTTAATTTATTTTTGGGAGAAAAAAAAATATCTTCTTATCCGAGAGTGTAGATCCAAGATCAGACTGCACGTTCTGTGCAGTCTGATCTTGGATCTACACTATCCGCAAAAGGCCGGTTAGTCGCACCTGTCAGGCTAAGGATTACGAAAGATAACAAACTACGTGACAGGAATATCTGGGTCAACAACTGCTGCGTTTTACATTCTTGTATCCTATCTTAAGTGTATTTTTCAGATTAAAACAAAATTTGCCGTTAGCTATCTGTATATTCTTCTTTTTCTCACAAAGTTTTCAACAAGCCACAAGTTCGAGGTCGTTTTACAGTCGAATCATGAGGTACATTGGTTCTTAACAAGAAGTAAAAAAGATTGACCAATGGCAAAAAGTTTCGATTCAGGTCAGCCTGCGCGGACTGCGCAGGCTGACATGGGTCGAAACTTTTTGAAAGATGTATTAAACCCTCTTTTCAGAGAGCATGACCCCAAAAAACAGTATACAGTAAATATAACCTGAAATATGAAACGCTGGGTAAAATACAGCAATTTCGATCGTACATGGACAGTTGCACTGAGAAATACGCTAATCTAAGCTCTGTGGTTTTATGTAGCGACTAGCATCGATGATAATGACAACTGATTCTTTTAATATCTCCATGTGGATCTAAGACTTAAGCCTGCTCCGTAACTTTGTTACACTTCAAAAGCTTAATGGTAAGACTTTCGACCCATTAATATCTAAAATAACCTGCAAACCGAAACTCTCATCATGGCAGAACGATTTACCTTTCATTGTACGATGCGGAGTGAACATGAAACTGTAAACCAGAAGTTGGCAGAATCAATGTTGCTGAGTGAATCATGTGAGTTTGGGACAATTTTAGATATGTTAGAAACAATGAACAATTTTTGCGTTGCCTTTAATTTTGTTGTCTGCAAGTGCCTTTAATTTGGACCAGTCTAAAGAGTTAACCCTTTACCAAACACTCCCTTGTTTTCACGACCCTGTAAAAGAGGCCTTTTGAAACATTGTTGGAAAAGGATGAAAAGATGATTACCAGCATTTTCTCCGTTTCCCAACATGTTTTTCCTACTCTGTAATAAAACTGCACTTCGTCTGTGTCTCTGTCAGGTTTGTTGCCTGCAGATGCTATCAATTTGGAATGGTCTAAAATGTTTGTGTGGGAAAGGGTTAGACAGATACTGTCATTTGTGCCCAATTTTATTTGTCATCTGCAAATGCTTTTAATTTGGACTGGTCTAAAACTTTGCTGTGCTGCAAAGATTAACATAGTTTTTTATAGTAATATTAATAATAATAATAATAATAATAAAATCTTTATTTCTTGAAGGTTAAAACATTAAGACAGAATTTCAAGAAAAATGACCTGAAAATAGAGTCTTTTTTACAATGTTGCCTTCTCTCTCTCTCACACACACACACCCCTCCACACACTTACCCCTACACCCACACACAAACAGATGTGATAATAAATAAGTGGATGATGAAAGAAAATAACATGAAAATGAGTCTATAAGTCAGTGGACAGATACACAATTTACGGTAATTTGTTTGTGTTATTTGGTGAGGTGATAGATTGGTTTCTGAACAAATACTGTTTAAACTGATGTTTAAAGTTAGATAAGGAAGTTGCTGCTCTGATTGAAATAGGAATTTCATTCCATATGTTCATGCTGTAATACGAGAATGCTTTTTTCTTGAACAAAGTGTTAAATCTTGAGTTAATGATATCATAATGAGCAGATGATCGTAAATTATACTTGGTGTTTCTAGAAAACGAAATAATGTCCCTTATATATGGTGGTGAAAGGTTATTATGACACTTAAAGATTAAAACACCAGCGTGATAACCACATCTATTGTCAAAGGTCAACCAATTTAGTTCTGCGAAAAGTTCAATTGACGGTGTTCTAGATGGAGCCCCTAATGTGATGCAGGCTGCTCTTTTTTGAAGTACAGATAGTTTAGAGGTCCTATATTTAGCGCTCTTCCACCAAACTGTACAACAATAGTCGAAGAGAGGCAGTATGTACGAGTTGTAAAATAATTGTTTCATTTCCATTGTTAGGTACGTCGAAATCCTTTTAAACAATTTAATTTTATTGTTGATCGCGGTGCAAGTTTTATCAATGTGTACATTCCACGACATATGCTTGTCAATGTGTACACCTAATATCTTATGAGACTCAACAAGTTCAATGCAAACGTCATTAATTTTTAGTTCTAGATTAATAGAATTTAATTCATGTTTTGGTCCAATTAGCATACATTTTGTTTTATTTGGGTTAACAAGCATATTATTAACAGTACACCAAGCGATTATAGTTTCTAAACTATTTTGTAGATTATGTTGTATTTCAGTAATACTGATTCCTGACTTATATAACGTTGAATCATCTGCATAAAGATCTAGACTAGAGGCATCAATGTGCAAGCACATATCATTTATATAAATTAAAAATAGCAGCGGCCCTAAAATAGAGCCTTGTGGGACACCGCTTGATAAAATTCGAGAAGATGAAAATGCATTGTTATGTCTAATACACTGTTTCCTATCAGTCAAATAAGATTTGAATATTGCTAAGGACTTAGTAGAGAAATTATGCAATTTCAACTTATGTAATAAAATTTCGTGATCTACTAAATCAAAAGCCTTTTTTAGATCAACAAAAACCGAACCAATAATTTTTCCGGAATCAATATCTTTTAACCATTCGTCAGTTAGCCGAATAAGGGCTGTTTGACATGAATGGCCTTCTCTAAAAACCAGATTGGTGCTTAGCTAATAAATCATGTTTGTTTAAGAAAGCTAATAATTGGTTAGATAAATGACGTTCAAAAATCTTTGAAATAGTGGGTAAAATAGATATTGGGCGATAGTTATTTGGATCTTCCTTTTCGGCTCCTTTATGTAAAGGTAGAACATATGCTTCTTTCAGTGCGTTTGGAAATATACCTTTGGCGATACTGTTGTTAATAATAGAAGTTATAGGTAAAACTATATGATCACCGCAATATTTTAGAATAGTGGCACTTATTCCATCAATTCCAGAAGCTTTATTAGTTTCAAGCTTATTAAGAAATTGACGAACCATTAAAGGTGTGATGAAATCTATGTCGAAAACTTGGTCTTTTAGTATATGGTGTAAATGTGAACGTAGAAAAGAAAAGTTACTTTCATTAAATTTTGATTTATTAACAATGCTTGCTATGTTGATGAAATGGTCATTGAAGGACTTTAGGATATTTTTAGTTCCCTGAATATTTTCACCATTGAATACCATTTTTGAAGGTAAATGTATTGATTCGTTATCTAAATTGCCATTGTTTTGTACCTTCCTTAG
This sequence comes from Tridacna crocea, assembly GCA_943736015.1. Lineage (NCBI taxonomy): Eukaryota > Metazoa > Mollusca > Bivalvia > Cardiida > Cardiidae > Tridacna > Tridacna crocea. The sequence continues at coordinate 17,439,615 of OX031070.1, forward strand.
ATTTCTCCATAGATCTTTGGTATTAGTGCCTGCTTTAATTGCATTATTATAATAATCTTTCTTATTTTTACGAATGAGATGTAGCACTTTATTTCTCATAGTTTTATAATTATTCCAATCTTTTAACTTATGAAAACGATCCCGTTCGTACATTGCTTTTTGACCTCATGATTTATCCATCTTGGTAGATGATTACTTTTGATACGTTTACTCTTAATTGGCGCGTGCTTAGATAAAATTGTATGCAAGATATTGTCAAAGAGTAAAAGAGCTTGTTCCGGGTCATGCTCAGTTTCGATTAAATGAATTTACGAAGCACTTAAATCATGCTGAAAATCACATATTTTAAACTTTTTAAAACTTCTATACGTCATAATCGAATGACCACTGCCTCTAAATAGCCTGTTTTTTTTTTTGCGTCATGCATACTGGAAAATGGTCACTCAGGGATAAGGGCGAAACAAATATTTCTGTCACTCTGTCATTCCGGTTAGTATAGATATGGTCTATAATTGTAGACGATGTTTTTGACATACGTGTAGGCTTGTTAACAGTTGCGAAAGTCCGTATTTTAAAGCAAAATTTGACCACTCTTTACATTCAAGAGTTTATTGATCGAATTGATAGAAAGTATTATATAATTTCATGTACTGACATGGTTTTCTATTTAATTAAACTGTTAAAATATTATTTCCTTGTGCTACTCAGGTCATATACTGTTTCTAATGTCTGTCAAAGTCTGACCGCTTTTCTCTATTTTGAAGAACTTCTCCAATTCTCAGGTGAGAGGGAAGTAGCTTCTCCTCATATTCTGAGAGTTGGCAGAGGCCTGAGTATTCAAACCTGACATTACAGTTAGAATTTAAGGACATTTCAAAATCCTGTTTAACCCTGTATTTGATACAGAAGATTATCCATTACCAACAGCAGAAGAAGTGTTCATAAAATTAGATTGGAAACAAAACTTTAAAGAAACTGACATGTGTCATGTGCACTAACATGTATAATTTAAATGAGCAGTCGCAAAATATGTGACAAGTTCACAATATATGGGTCATTACTGATACTGTATAAGTGGAAATTATTGTGATGTGGAAATTTCTGTTATTTTACGAATTCGAAAAATTTGCAAAATTTCATGTATGCATGTTTTACCAGAAATATACCAAAAAAATAATAAGTGTTTTGAATTAGCAAACATAATCAGTAATTCAATTTTTGACACATGTGCATGTATGTCGTAGGCCAGATCAGAATATAGGCAGATCTGGAAACTGCCCATGCAGATCTGAAATCTGCCTAGACCAAATTAGCATTAGGATTTTGTGTAGACCAAAATAGATTCTTTTCCATTTTTTTAATCATATTAATTCATATGTGTTTACAACTGAGATTCTCTGTGTTCCACATTATTTTTTCTTTTCTAAAGTGCAAAAAAAAATTATAAAATTAATCTTACTCAGAATTTCTGTTTAAACTTTTATATTGGTGCTTAAGTTAAATAAGATTATTTATATGTAAATGCACCATACTAAACGAGAAAATATTCCAATTTGGTCTAGGCAGATTGTGCGGCGGCCTAGTCAATTTGGAATCTTATATTGGTCAAGGCTCTCTCCTCTCTCTTTCCCTCCGGGGGTGGAGGGGGGGCTGGAGGGCCGTGGCAGGTCACAAAGTGAAAGGAACACCACTTGTGGAGCTCAACTTTATATCAAGTGTAAGGCTTTAAAGTATGCAAAATTTGCAGGTTTTATTCACAATTTACAAGACGACCCTACGGTTTGTTCATTTTGAAAATAAAACAGAATTTTGTCGACACCTCAACAGTTATTCAAGAATAATAAATGTTTTACTGTACATCAGCTTTTCTTTATTTACTCTAGTAAATTGGTTGAATTAAAAGATTATATAGAAAGAAGTTAAATACGCCTGTCTGTCCTTGAAACCAAACAAATAGTTAAATAGTGTTTCAAAATCAAAACGAAAAGATAATTCACCCAACAACTATATATAGCATTAAAACGCTAAGCCCTGGAAACCCGTATTGGTATGTTGATAGACGTAGCCCGGGGGTACTAACTGTTTAAACCTTAGCCACACAATGACGACTTTTGACGACCCTTGGAAGCAAGCCTTGTGGGAAAAGGAGAAAATGCTGGTAACCAGCATTTTCTCCTTTTCCCATGGTTGCTATCTTATCTATAAACAGTTGCACCTTTTCCGTCCTCGTCTGCAATGTCTAGCTACTTGTTCGCTAGAGTGTCTTTTCGTCCATCTATCTGTTTGACTTCTAGTTCGGTTGTCTGTCTGTATGTATGTCTACGAAAATGTATTTGAAAAAAGAAATATCTTCAACCCTTTACTAAACGACAAAATTTTATACTGGTTCAAATTGAAAGCACTTGCAGACAACAAAATAAAGGTCATTTCCATTAGGCTAGCAAACATTGTGGAGAAAATGCTGGTAGTCCAGTGGTCGCTTTCGTTCGTATGGCGTTTAACGTCATTTTCAACATCATCTCAGCTATATTGCGACAGCCAGTGCACCAATATATCGTTTTCTCGAGTTTCTATTACTGGTGCTCGGCGCAAGTCTTTACAAGCTACTGGCTGCTTTTGCATGTAATCCTCTTTGATCAACAACGATTTGCGGCGAGAAAGGAGTGAATCCTGTCGCAATGATTATCATCAATTCTCGGGAAGGAAAAGGCGGAGCTGCAATTTTGAAGAGCTCCTAACCCCTTTACCGCACAATCCTTACGTTTAACGCACCCCAAGAAAATGCCTAGTAACCAGCATTTTCTTCTTTTTTTCAGATTGCTTTCTTGCCTCCCCAAACAAAATTTCAGTTGAGCGGTCACTTTTATTTCGTTGTGGGCAAATGCTATCAATTTGGACTAGTCTAAAAAAATTTTTCGTATGGTAAATATACTATTATATCAGTCTCCCGGGAAAAACGAGCTGGAACACCTACATTTGTTTGTTTGTATTGGAGTTTAACGTTGCTTTAACAGCTTAGGTCATATCAAAGTGTCCAATGCACACATTCATTGTATTTCCAGGTTTTCTCATACAGGTAATGAGAGAGAGAGAGAGAGACGGACAGAGAGACGGACAGAGAGAGAGACGGACAGGGAATGAGAGAGAGACGGACAAGGAATGAGAGACGGACAGAATGAGAGAGAGAGAGAGAGAGAGAAACGGACAGAGAGAGACGAACAGGGAATGAGAGAGACGGACAGAGAGAGAGAGAGAGAGAAAATAAAAGAGAAAGACAGACAGACAGACAGAAGATATGAAAAAAAAAAAGAAAGGGGGCCAGAGCTGGGGACAAGGGCACGACCAGGGCCTTTAAAACATGGCGTTTGCAAACATCATGATTACCCTCATTCCTTACGTTTCAAATGCCTTTTTCCTACAAACAGTTTTTCATTTCTCCACAATGATCGCTTATCTGTCAAAGTCAATATTATTGCATGACAATGTTAATTAAGTGTTCATTTTTGCAAGAAGAAATACGAAAAAAAAAACGGGAGTAACTTCAAACAGATTTTTTTTTCATCGATATCGGGTAATGTTCACTTCTTTTGTCCTGTTAGTTTCAACAGTTAGTACCCCCGGGCTACGTCTATCAACACGCCATTACGGGCTTCCAGGGCTTAGTGTTTTAATTCTATATATAGTTGTTGGGTGAATTTTTTTTTGTATTAATATTAAAACAGAATTTAAGTATTTGTTTGGTATCAAAGACAGACGGTCGTATATAACATCTTTCCATGTAATCGTTTAATTTAATCAATTTAGTAGAGTAGATAAAGATAAGCTGAAATAAAGTAAAACATTTATTATTAATGAATAACTGTTGGGATGTCGACAAAACCGTATTTCGTTTTCTAAATGAGCAACCCCTAGTGTGGTATTGTAAATTGTGAATAAAACCTGCACATTTTGCATACTTTTAAGCCTTATACTTGGCATAAAGTTGAGCTCCACAAAAGTGGTGTTCCTTTCACTTTGTCAAATGCCCCCCCCCCCCACGCCCAGTCCCTTCCCGACGAGGGAGAGAGAGAGGGAGAGAGAGAGAAGGGGAGAGAGAGAGGGGGGAGAGAGAGAGAGGGGAGAGAGGGGAGGGGAGGGGAGAGGAGAGAGGAGAGAGAGGAGAGAGGAGAGAGAGGAGAGAGAGAAGAGAGAGAGGAGAGAGAGAGAGTTGTTGAACGTTTTTATCTTCTTTTTCTATATTGGCTGTGTTTTATTACCTGTTCCATTACCCTTTTTTGTGTAATATAGCTGCTTAACTCTATGTTCTTTATTTTCTGCGTTTTTTCCGTCCCCAAGCCATATGTAAACCTGTGTTCAATAAAGTTAAAAATCAACATTTATTCTGGTCATTGCTGAGCAGACTCTACAAAAAAATGACAAGAATTTGAGAAATAGATCACCATCAGATGAATGAAATGTTTAATGAATTGAACTAGTGTTAAAACCTAGTAGCAAATTTCTACCATCACCTTCTATTAGTACTTTCAGTACTTTGATTTTCACAGAGCACGGCTCACATTTCTTTGCCTATATTATCATGCAGAGCTCACTTCCTAAATCGGTAACATGCGGGCATTAAATCCAGGAGGGTCGCTCGTTCGAGTCCCTTACTCACCCAAAGTTTTGAAGAGCCATTGCAACTGGACCCAATCTTCCCATACCGCTGAAGTTGTTTCGATGGTGCGTATGTGGTAGAGCAGCCAGTGGTTTTGAAAGAACGATGTGTAAAGTGCCGATAAAAGGAACTCTACGAAAGCATGGATAGGTGGACTGACTGCCGCCATATACCTGGGAGAATGTTGAAAGCGCCTTAAACAATATTCAGTGAAACAATTAACCATTGAAAAAACTTTTTTGATCAAGCCTTCTTTTCACAAAGCACGACTCCTATTATTAGATTTTGAAAACGCCTCGGCAAGTCTCTACTTTGTTAACGATACGTTTTCTATAGTCCACATGAACTTAAACAACGTGGTGTTCGTGGTTGTGACGTAGACCGCCGGCCTCGTTAACAATAGGACCCGGGTGCGAGATCCGGGAGCAGGTGTCAACTCTGGAATTTTTCATCGGTCCACATATTCAGCGCGAGTACTGGTGTACCAGAAATTCCCAGGAAGCAGAATCGAGAGAGAGACTTTTATAAGTTGTAAGAACTTAATCTTAATGGATGAAAATAAATATGTTTAACCCATTACCACACAATCCCTAATTTTGACGACCCGGAGAAAAAAAAGCTTTCAGAAAACATTGTGGGAAAAGGAGAAAATGCTGGTAACCAGCATTTTCTCCTTTTCCCACAATGTTTTCTACCCTTCACAAAACAAATTTCAAATTTTCAGTCACTTTTATTTTGTCGTCTGCAAATGCTTTCGATTTGGACAAGCCTAAGATATTATCGTTTGATAAAGAGTTGAACTAAAAAGCGTCTACAGTATGACTGAATTTATAGGAGAAATGGCTTTATCAACCTTATAGCATCATGTATCAGGTAACCAAGAATCGTTTAACTCATTACCAAACGATAATGTTTTAGGCGTGTCCAAATCGAAAGTATTTGCAGACGACAAAATAAATGTGACTGAAAATTTGAAATTTGTTTTGTGAGGAGTAGAAAACATTGTGGGAAAAGGAGAAAATGCTGGTTATTTTTCGAAATATTTCTTTCTCAGGGTCGTCAAAAGTAGGGATTGGGTGGCAATGGGTTAACACTTTACAACATAATAGAATAATAGACTTGTCCAATTTGGAATCAAATATATGTAAAATGATCTTTTCTGTCTTTGATAGGGTAGAAAACATTGTAGGAAAAGAAATAAGAACTGCTTGCCAGCATTTTCTCCATTTCCAACAATGTTTGCAAAAGGTTCTATTTCAGCGTCGTTAAAATTCGGGGATTGTTTGTTAAAGGCTAAATGCTTTGCTAAACCATCCAAAGTTTGAACGACCCTGAAGAAGAAGAAGAAGAAGAAGAAGAAGAAAAGAAGAAGGAGAGGAAGAAGAAGAAGAAGAATAGGAAGAAGAAGAATGTTTCCAATCCTTATTTGAACAAAAATCTATCAAATAAACCGGTCGTGTATCATTTTGGACGAGTCTAAAATTTCGTCAAGTCTAAAGGATTTCAATCGTTAAATTTTTGCTGCACGATGAGATTTTATACTTTTCCAAATCCAAATCATTTGCAGACGATATCTAATTCGAAATATGGAAAAAACATTGTAGGGAAAAAGGAGAAAATGGTGGTTACCAGCATTTTCTCCTTTTTCTTCCCACAATGTTTTAGTAGGCCTCTTTCTCAGTGTCGTTTAAATCTTGGGATTACGCAGTAAAGGTTTAACTTTAGAGACGTCAATTCAGACAAATACTCGCAATGCAGTATTTTCTTTGAACTTTTTAAACATGCTGTAAAATTTAGATAAATCCCCAATCAGTCCGTCATTTGGTCGGTTCTTTTTTTTTTAAAGATTTTATGGATGAATCCTTTTGAAAGCTTTATTGGTAAATCGGAAAATGCTAGTAGTCAGCGGGTTCTCTTTTCTCCCCACAACGTTTTCCACCTTTGCATGCACAGACAAGTTGCATTCCTTGTGTAAAATTTTTGTTTCTAAATCTGCAACAAGTATTCTGAAGAAATATTAGGCATTACAAGCCATATCGCCCCCAATGACTCAAACGCCAAACCTATATCTGACAATGACCCATGAAAGAACACATCTGCCAAAAAAAGCTGCTCCCTCTCCTGGAGAACTCAAAAATGTACTCGAAAGGCTATACACCATTGAAATAGGGCGGTCAATTACATACAAATACAACTGTAAAAGCCAGCATACTAAACAAGCAATTTCAGTCTGTCTTTACGCCCAAAACACCACTCAGACTTAGTCAACTTTCACACATGGCACTACAGGACTTGTATTGCTTCACCAATTACAAATACCAAGGGAAACCCTTACCCCTGTACCCCAGATGCGAATCATAACCATTTCTCTTTCAGGAATATTGCAGTTGTTAAAGAACTTGAACCCCTGCAGGGCTGCAGGACAAGACCAATTAAAACCTTAGTCTACCCAAGACTTCGTAGCCACGGTACTATAGGTTATATAACAAAAGTCTTTTAACACCAGAAGGTTGCCAAGAGTCTGGAGTACTGCACATGTCTGTCCTCTTTTCAAAAAAGGAGACAGTGGCCTTACATTTAACTACAGGCCAATATCTTTGGCGCACGTCTGAAGCAGGGCACTACGTAGAACATATTAGTACACTGCAAAAATCAATTCTCGTGATCTGATTGGATAATATGCCTCGGATTCATATACATGTATAATGTACACTGGCAAATCTGATGTAAAAGCTGTTTCCCTTTTGGAAGCCCCGTACACATGATTACACTATCAACACAACATCCAAAATGGCGACGTCGAATTAACATTAGATGATGCGCCAAGCGGCACGTTTTAGCACCATTCGTCAAAACTCGGCCGATTCCGTCCGTACATCTAACCCCGTCCGTAACAAGGAGATTTCCATTTTGAAATGAGAATCACGTGATTCTATATATAGCGCGCCACTGACAGTTGTTTAGCAACGGTAATTGTGGCAATGTAAAAAAGACGGATATTCTGAAAAGCTTAAATGTCTTTTAAAGGACCATAACTGGTATTTTAATCTTTTAAACTAAGATTTGTCGTTGTGTCAAACCGTTGTCATTATCCATGGGCGCAGCTATTTTGTTAAAATTGCCGTAAAGATTCTGATCGGTAAAGAGACTCGAAAAAGATAGTTCCATTGTATACAGGTAAATTCATTAATTTGAACGCACCTATAATGTATCCAGAATCATATTTCCCTTGTCTACCTTATAATTTTACACATGAAAAAGTTAAACAGTAACAAAACATCTTTTCCTCCGTTTGACAAGATTCTTGTCATTTAGCCAATCGCAGAGATGTGTGGTGAGAGTAACGAACGACAACTCTGCTCGGAGAATGCCGAGGGATATGATGGTTTCCATCACCTGAGGTATGCCGAAAGGTTTTAGCACGTATTACCAAAGTTCCAATGACGTCAGATTTCACCTAATTGGGGATACTCAGAAGGGAATTCTACTTCGTCAGCGTAATAAATCTTTTAAACCAAAAGATTGGTAAAATTCGCTTAACAAGCGTTGGAATGGTAATATTTTGAGGTATAATAAAATCGTTGTGGTGAATCATGTCGCTCATGTTTCGCCGTCGGCTCGGGACGACTTGATGCACCAAAGTCGTGAACAAGTTTCCAACGGTCCCCTGCCACCTGACCGTACAACTAATATTGTTACAACAAACTTGATTTCTCACGTAAACCAGCATAACTTGTTATATGATCTTCAACATGGTTCTAGAAGCAGACGCTCGTGTGAGACCAAACTTGTAACCCCCATAGAGGATCTTATAAGAACCTGTAGCAGGCCGCCAAACTGATCTTGTCCTGCTTGATTTTTCCAAAACAATTGACAAGTTCAGTCATCAAAAACTTCTCCTTAAATGATACCACTATTGAATTAGAGGTCCCAACTTGCAACGGATAAAAACATTCCTCTCTGGTCGCGCTCAAACACTGTGCTCGGTCCGCGCAGGCTGACCTGAGTTGAAACTGTCTGCTATCTGTCTGCCATTTGTCAATTTTCTCTGTTTGTCAAAGGGCTATTCTACTTCATAATTCAGCTGGTTGTTGAACAAAATAGATATAACCTGGATGACTTGGTATAGGGCATCAAAGAGAGACTCTTTACCAAACGACAAAATTTTAGACTGGTCCAAACTGAAAGCATTTGCAGACGACAAAAATGAATAAAATGAATTTGACCGTAAAGAATTAAAATTTGTTTAGGAAGAAAAGATTGTGGGAAAAGGGAGGAAATGCTGGTTACCAGCATTTTCTCCTTTTCCCACAATGTTTTCAAAAGGCTTTTTCCACATGGGTATTAAAAGTCGGGATTGTGTGGTAAAGAATTGAACCCTCTTTTACCAAGGCACAGCTCAAATCTATCATGACCTTTTGTTGTAAGAATGGAACATCATAAAACTGGATAAGTACACATGCCCTGTCTGCAAATGCCTTGTCAGATGAATAAAACAGACGCACTTTGTTAATTGCACGCTGTATTCCGATGGAGATTTATTTAGACATGAAATGATTAGTAAAACGAGGACATTTCTTTGCCTCAGACAATACATTATCTCCACTATATGGCATTCTACAAATCTACGTCTATCTAATTTGGACATTCTGGGTACAGAAGCGGACAAAGTTTTCAAAACAACAACCGTTACTTTGAATTTCAAGATGAAATAAATGTTTACTCCATAAAACTCTGCCTATAGTGCGATTCATTCAGCTTTGATCGGCTTGCATGTAACCTATCATCTTCGCGAGCCAAGTTCACGATCACTACCGTGGATCTTGCCTTGGCTGATTGAGCCCGATTTCCAGATTCCTGCAATGCGCCCTCTATTAGATGCTGGTTATTACTCCCCTTTACATCATGATTCTAAAAGCAAATGAAATACCGTTTTACAAACCGCTTACGAATACACAAGAAGCGATAAGCAGACATCCACGTGGGTTATTTTGGTTATTTGCGTTTATTTATCGTCGCTACCGGTTGCCCATCTGAGCGACGCCCCCAGAAGACAGTAACTGTTAGTTGTTAAAGGTGGGTATTTAGAATTTTTACATCTCACCAAATTAAAAAATATATATGTCACTGAAATTCTAATGAAAAAATTATACAAATAATCAATAATTAAGATTCATAGAATTACGAAAAAAAACTTTTTTGATGGTGTTCCCTTAAAAGGCTACGTAGCCTCTTAAGGTATTTTTAGATTTCGCGCCAAAAATCAATAAAGCATTGTAGGAATGTCAAGTGACTGGCACGTGACTCATAAAGCTTAAATTCCATTGCATAACAAACATGTAATAATTATCTTCCATAATGTCTTCTTCGGACGCTATGTTTGAAGCTTCGTCTGTGTATTCCTGTTTGTAGATGAGCGAATTGATCATCTAAAAATAGAATGTGTCTCCTGTTGGTGTCAACCTGGGCCGTAGTAAATCTCTAATTTCTCATGTTATCGGATGGTTTTTGACTACTGGAGTTTTATGAATGAAAATTAAAAGGCTTTGGGAGTATAAGGATGATTTTTTGCATTTTTGTAAAAATTTCGTCCCAACATCTGAAGGGCCACCTTTAAGGGGGATAGTGCAAGGATACAGGTCATCCACGTGGGTTTCCATGTTTTACCTTTTATTCGAAAGAGACCGTGTCCTATTTTTATCAAAGATGAAATGCTACGAGCGATTTCATTCGTTGCAGTTAGAGCTGGCTGCATCCAATGAAAAAGCGTATCGGGTGAACGTAAACATCAAGCTCGATCCGCCAAGGGTAGAGTAACGGAGTGAATCGTCAGTCTTGGCTTGCGAATGATGGGGGGATGCGTGATGCGTCATAATAGACAGATGGAATCTTCGAAGTAAATGACATGCACAGACAACGGTGGACAATATACAAAAAGAAAAATTTGAACATCACCTTATTTTTTTTTATTTCTTTTTCTCGGGATTGAAATAAAGTTATTGCCGGGATACCAACAAGAGTAAGGTCATTACTGCAAGGTACGTGTGTATATAGTCTGAATTTGAACTGGTATATATTTGCGTTATCGTCGGTAAATGCTTTCAATTTGGACAAGTCTCAAAAAGTTTGTCGTCTACGTATGGGGTACCAGACAATCCCGAATTTTAACGACAATGAGAGAAAAAGCCTTTGAAAACATTGCGGAAAAAAGGAGAAAATGCTCTTAACCAGCATTTTCTCCTATCCAACAATGTTTTCAACAATATCAAAGACAAATTCTATCATTTGAATTACATTTGATTTGTCAACAAGCAATTTCTTTTAATTTGAACGAATCTAAAATTTTGTCGTTTGGTAAGGAGTCGATGTGTATCTTACTTCGGATATGACCAGAAATCGGATAGGATGGCATTTGGAGATAATAATCAAACATGAAACTGAAGAAGGTTACGATTGAGATAGAAGTATTTCAGCATTCTATTTGATATTTCTCAATGTAATAGGAGAGTTTTTACACAGAGCGGTGTATGAACTGTTATTTGATTGTCATTTTCAAAATGGTTGATACAGGATATTTTAAACTCTTAACTCTTTCCCAAACAATCCCTGGTTTTTACGGGTCTGGAATAGTAGCCTTTTGAAAACATTGTGGGAAAAGGAGAAAATGCTGGTAACCAGCATTTTCTCCTTTTCCCACAATGTTTTCTAACCTATCAGAGACAGAAATCATCTTTTCAGCAAGAGTTGAATTGTCGTCTGCAAATGCTTTCAATTTGGTGTAGTCCAAAAGTTTGTTGTTTGGGAAAGGGTTAACCTGCTTAGCGCGAATCACCGACCTTATCCGGAAAGTGTAGATCGAAATCAGACTACACGGAACATGCAGTCTGATCTTGGATCTACCCTGTCCGATTCAGATTTTTTTTCTTGAAAAAAAAAAGTTTGAAGTAGAATTAGATTCTTCGGCTTTTTACTATTGGCTTAAAAGTCTCATCTAACTCATTACCAAACGACAAAATTTTAGACTGGTCCAAACTGAAAGCATTTGCAGACGACAAAATAAAAGTGACTGGAAATTTGAAATTTGTTTTGTGAAGAGTAGAAAACATTGTGGGAAAAGGAGAAAATAATGGTTACCATCATTTTCTCCTTTTCCTACTGTGTTTTCTAAAGGCTTCTTTCTTAGGGTCGTCGAAAGTAGGGATTGTGTGGTAAAGAGTAAACAGGTAAGTTATGGTATAATGATTTCCAGGAAAACATAGACAGCTTCACTGGTTGGAAAAATGCGGATAACCAAAATAGTTTTTATCTTCTTAACTAGCATTCTCCCTAAGAATCATGCAGATGGTGATAAGTGACTAGTCACAGAATTCATTGGTTTTACCTTCATTTAATCAGACTTGTTGAAAAACTTTCCCAAAACAAAGCATTCCCTTTTTCTGAGAGTGGTTGTCATGGAAACGAGAAATAAAAATTTCACAGAGATTGGTCAAAAGTTGTTGGCAAAAAAAATGAAAAAAGACACTTTTCAGGGTGGTTTTTGACATATCATTATTGTTTAGATTATCTATACTAATACTTAAAAGGAGGACATGAGTACTACTGGAAATTACATAGAAAAATGAAAAATGTCACTTGCATTGTGTTGCATAGCAACAGAAATTTAGCCATAGAAACCAGTTTTTTAAACTTCCAATTTTTAACGTTTTCAAACCAAATTATCTTCTAACAGCAAAGGTGCATGTGAAAAATACAAACAGTGCCTAAATGAGCAATATCTGGTCTTTCACAGCCAACAATAAAAAAACTCAAAATGTTTTTAATTTTTGTAACCAAAACTATTGAACCGTCAGAGATTTTACAAAAAAGTGTCAATTTCAAAGCAAATTATCTCCCTTCTGCAAAGAGAAATATGAACAGTGTATATACATATTAAATAATCCACTTCTGTTCAACCAATAGAGAAAAATTTAAGTTCTGCAACAATCCAAATGTTAGTTACTATGGCAACTCAAAACTCAAACTCTTTAACACTCAATCCCAACTATTAACTACCCTGTGCAAGAAAGCATTTGAAAACATTGTAATAAAAGGAGAAAATGCTGGTAACTAGCATTTTCTCCTTTTCCCACAATATTTTCTATTCTTTCAAAATCAAATTTCAATCACATTTATTTTGTCGTCTGCAAATGCTTTCAATTCGGATTAGCCCAAAATTTTGTCGTTTGTTAAAGAGTTAGAGAAGAGTCCCATCAATTGAGCATTTTTTTTTTCAAGCAAATGTCTTAAATTTGGACAAGTCTAAAAGTTTGCCGTCTGGTAAAGAGTAAACATTTTACCAAAACGCCAAACTTTCAAGCGCGTCCAAATTGAAAGAATTTGCAGACGGCAAATTAGAATTTGCGCAATGGACGGCACTTTTCTTAGAAACTGTAGAAAACATTGTGGGGAAAAAGGAGAAAATGCTGGTTACCAGCATTTTCTCCTTTTCTCACAATGTTTGTAAAAAAGGCCTTCTTGCTCAGCATCGTTAACACTGAGTATTGTTTGACTAACCCATAGCCATATAGCAAAATTTGAGACCTATCCAAATTGAAAGAATTTGCAGACGACAGTTTCATAGTGGATCTAGTGACACAATTTTTATTTGATAAGAACAGAACAGAACAAAAGTTTATTACAGGACAAGTACACAGTTGTACAAAGTGAAAAAAAAAAGAATAATTTATAAACATGAAATAACACGAGATCTAGAGAGTATGGCAGACGGTATAAAGGACCTACATTATACAATATATGTGTGCAGCACTTTCAGCAAATTCAAAATACATGTTTAATATAATCTAAGTTTTACTTGACAGTGCCACACATATACTTGTCTACTGAACAGTAGGTATACAGAAAAAAAAGAGGAAAATTAACAGACATACAAAGAAAATTAAGGTAGAAAACATTGTGAGGAAAAAAGGTGAAAATACTGGTTACCAGCATTTTCTTTTTTTCCCCCACAACTTTTACAAAAGGCTTCCTTTTCTCAAGATCGTTAAAAGACAGGATTGTTTGATTAAAAGGTAAAAGATTAGTGTCATCAGAGCTTCAGATAAAAAGGAGCAACCATATTCTAAATCCATTATTTTCCTTCTAAACCCTATATTGTGGGTACTCATTAGAATGGTCTCGAAGAGACCATTCTAATGAGTACCTACAACATAGGGTTTAGTGGAGAATTATCGATATTTTTTTTATTTTGAAATCAAAATCACTCCCTCTATCTGTAGCTCTGGTTATGGAGAAGCGGGCTATTTAACAGGTATCGCCTCTCATTTATACGACATTGTTCTATTAATTTCTCACTGTCTTTAGACGGCAGACGTTGTTTTTTTTTTTGCGCTTATCCACGTCATTCTTGAAAATAGTGGGATGAGTTTTAATGGCGATCAATTAGAATTTATCATTATTTCATTTTCATTTTGCCATGTAGTAATTGTTCTGCAGTACGGCATCTGACGGCTTTTATCACAATATTTAAGAGAGATAAACATGGTGTTTATAGACAACCAGGTAAATGTTTTTGTTTTGTTTTAATTAATTTTTTGGAGAAAAAAAAAAACCACTCAGTTTTACTTATCATTATTTTCTTTCCTTTTTAATTCGTAAAAAAATGTTTCAAAGGGAAGATAAACATGTGCTTAGGTCAATAAGGAATACGGAATAATAATAATAATAATAATAATGATTTTTTGTTTTCATTCAATTTTTGGAGGAATAAAAAACTCGGTTCTACTCATCATTTTTTTCTTTTTCTTTTAAGAATCTACCAAAAAAAAAGTTTCAAAGGGAATATGATAACATAGTAAATAGATAATAAATGAATAAGGAAATGAATAATTAAAGAAATGAGTAAATAAATAAATATCGAAAGAAAGAAATTAAAGAACATTAAATAGTAAATACTTATATTTTTTGTCTGCATTATGAATAGACTTAAGTTATTACCATCCTAATGCTTCCGATACGGAGATATTATTCCCCATAACATAACTTTGAAATAATAATATATGTTTTTCTTACTATCCAATGGAAATTATCATTTCAGTTATTTAGCAGGATAAGGATTAAAATGTGTTTTAAACATCTTTGTTTACTTTTACCGCTACTTGGTCTCTAACTATGATAATCTCTTTCTGTCATTATTTTCAGCTGTTTTTGAACGTGATCATAGCCCAATTTTTCAACTACATATCTAGTGTATGTATCAACTCGCAATATACATCGATGTTTGACAGTGAAATAGACAGACTTGAATGGCTAGAACTCAGCGAACACGAAATTAGGAACGTTACCCAATCAGCCTTTGCCTCGGAAGAATCATGTGATAAAGACTTCATTGACAATCCCAACCCTCGGGGCTATAGAAGTTTATGTCCCTGGGAGTACGTCAGGGATTTCGACGAGGAACGATTCCCGCCTGTTTTATATGTAGCCAAATGCACTTGTCGTAGCTGTTTGCAGTATAGTAACTACCAGTGTAAACCGGTGTTGTATTCCATACCTGTGCTAAAGAAGCAGTGTAGGAACGGTGTAGTGCAATGGATGCGAAAAACTCATCTCATCTCAGTCGCGTGTACCTGTGTTAGACCGGAATTGAGAATTATAAGAAAGAGACTTTCCAGAATTTTAAACATTGATTATTTCGATATATACTGAGAAAATCTTCTAGATATGTTCACATATACTTCAGTCAAAACTGGTGCTGCACAAGTTTCCAAGGCAGAAAAATGTTTAAAAATTAAAAGGACCTATTTCGTTTTTATTCTATCAAAATTTTCTTTACAACACCAATGAATACAGCGATTTGAAATTAATAGTTCTCTTTGCAGTCGTTTTTACAAACGACATTGAAACCTTAAGTAAAAAGGTATATTTTTTGGCGTTTAAATAAAGGGATGGTCATTTTGCCATCGGTGACCTGTCTATTTCTATAACATAAGATATGATGTCATCATACTAATTTGAATGGGAATCATCTTAATCTACGCGCACTGTTGATTATGTGACTTTCCCAAGAGTCTTTGCAAAAGTCTATAAATAGTTTAAGAGGGTATATAGTCCATTGAGAAAATACAAACGGAAAATATTTTGCTTTACGTTTGTCTTTCTTCCTTACGGATGATTTGTCAGCTATGGCAATTCTTAACTCAGTGACATTTTTTATCTTCTTTTAATATTAAAAGGGCCATCTGGGAACTGCTAAAAATGTCAACCTGGTCAGACTACGCGAATTGCGCTGGCTTACCAGGGTCGACACATCTCGCTTTTATGTTATTTTCTGTATGAAAAGAGATCATCCTACCTTGATATAAAATCATTTTTAAACTACCAACTGAAAATGGCATGCACTATCGTTGATTTGTTTTATCTTATTGATGTACGGAATTCCCAGATTGTTTCTTTTTGCGTGAATTTCGGGTCACAAATGTGAAAGTGTTTCAAGAAACAATAAGACAAGAAATATCTTTAAAAAAGATTATACCGCGTAAACTTTGCCCGCAAATAGGTAAGGACCCTTAAATTAAACATATCTACTTTTTTGACCAATCACATATTTCTATTTATTCTTTTTTTATAAGTCCCAAAAAGTAGGTCAAAGGTCAACACTGTCAGCTACGTCGAATATTTCATTTTGGTCTGACAGTGCAAAGTTACGGAGGTATAAAAGGAACATGCAAGAGACCAGAAATTATTTCGTGGCAATGAGAGAAAACGTCGTGGCCGCGGCTTATCGATCTCGTGATCACGAGATAAATTCTGGTGGTCATCTGATAAGTATCTGGTGTCTGGTTTACATTGTATCATTATATCGTAGCCACAAGATAATTTAGTGTATGGCCATGAGTAAATTATATCGTAGCCAAAAATTGTTTAACCCTTTACCTAATATGCCAATTTGAGGCTCTTCCATTTCAGTAGCAAATAACGATATTATGTCAAAAATATGGACAGATGAGGATACAAATATCTGATTGGGTGGAAAACATTGAGGGAAAAGGAGAAATTGCTCGTTACGAGCAATTTCGCCTTTTCCCACTATGTTTTCAAAAGCTGTCTGTTGTTGATTCGTCAAAATGAGTATATCTATGGAGTAACGGGTTAAGACATGACCACTAGAACGTATCGCGGGGAAATGACTTGATTGATTGAATGGTGTTTAACAATGCTTTCAACATTATTTCAGTCATATAACAATGACAGCTGACCTATTCATGAGTGTCCTGGGTTTCACCAATACCATGCTATGGCCATGATATGTCTTGCTCATGAAAAAAAAAATAACAGTGCGTCCAGTTATCCTGAAACCTAATGTCTTCGGGTTAGGAGTCGTACACTTTACCACTTAGCCATGAAGGACTCCGCATAGACATGGGATATTGTAATTTTCCTGCATTTTTCCACAACGCTTATGTAGTATGGCGTGGTACTTAAAAAGTGAGGTCTCACAACACAAAGGGCAAAAAGGCTGCAAGAGTGCAAAAGACGGACGACTTCAGTCCGATTCACATACCAACACATTATCTCCCGCTAGATGACACTTTACAAATACTCATTTATCGAAATTTTGCATTCTGGATACAGAACCGGACTACTTTTCAAAAACAACCGTTACTTTGAATCTCAGAATGAAATAAACGTTTACTCAGTAAAACGCTACTTGGTGCGATTCATTTACCTATGATCGGCTAGCATGAACTTATGCATATGTAATTTATTAAAACAGCCCCTACAATCATGCTTGGGTAATAGGCTAATAGCTTCGATATAAGTCCTACTTTTCCCATGTATATGGAATGGATGATGCGTTATAGCAGACAGGTCGAACCTTCGGAGAATATGACATGCACAGACAACGCATAACAACAATTACTTACGTGAGTAATTATAGATACGAAACTAAAATTGTTGACAATGTAGACGCTAAATATCAATTACGTAAATAACAGTACTTCTGGATCTGTATTCAACATTCGTATGGCTTTATATGTCAGATTTTAATATTTTAAAATAAGACTACTTCTCATTGGCTAAACCAAATGGTTTAGCCAATTAGAGGTTGTGTTATTTTCAAACATAGAAAAGTCTGGAGAATATGTTGAATTTCGTAAGAAGTAAGAAATACTGTAAAAATGAATGTCAAAGTGGAATTACTCAAAATCCACGTTAGGCAGAGTTAGTGTTCTTGCGCACTGTACTCTGTAATATTCTACACAGTGGGTCAAGGATTAAATTTTGGGCTAGGTATAGTTTATTTATCCTAAATCTGATCTACTTGCAAAAGTAACTACATTTTTCATATAGATTGTACCCAATAAAACATGATTTTTTAGTCTGATTTTTCTCTAAAGAAAAAAATACGTTTAAAACGATCTAGTCTAGCATTGATTTAGGTTTAACTATTGGCCTGTATGTTTAAATTCATTTATTTCTCAAGACAAGGATTAACAAACAAATGACACTGACTGAAACTTTATTCACATCAAAAACAAGCTGGCTTCTTTAAAAAAGAAGCAAGGAGAGGTCAGCATCAATGTTTTCAAATAGTGTATCGGCTTTCAATTTCTATAGCTTTTAGTACATGTAAAAAAAAAAAAACGAGTGTAAAAGCCGCCGCGTAGAAACCTCATATGCTTTGCATGACGGTAATTTGACCTTCTTGTCGCGTTTTAAAGTTGCATTAACGAAATTCTTCTTATTTTTTATTCTGCTTAGAATATTTACTCAATAAAAAAAAACTACAGTTATTAGAGAGCTTAATTGCAGCCATGGCAAATTACTAAATTAAATCTAATCTGAAATTCGTCATTTATAAAAATACATGTAAACCACGTCTATTTCCTGTTTCGGTTTTTTTTTTATTTCGCTTTATTTACAAAACCATGACGAAACAGACTGTGTATCAGAACAATCACGTTAGAAGAAATAGAGAATTAGACAGTAAATTCTGTGGCAGTCTGTCTTAAAAACTCGCCACTGTTGGACCTCTCCTATGAAAGTGTATACTTTAAAGCGGATTCAAAATAGCTTTAGCACATATCGGCAACACGATATTTTTCACATAACTGAAACTGAAGTTTCGTCAGAATATTGTTTTACGTGTGAATAACATGGCACTAAAAAGGAAAACTGGTAAGTTTTGTTAGTCGCCGCGCAGAAGCGCGCGACTATATTTTTAATAGTTTTTCGAGTTAGGACATGGATAGTGGGAATTTCATTTTTATAGGGGTGTTAGGTTAACAAAGAATCTTTCTACTTCGCCTTAAACTGGCTTTTTAATTCATTCTTAAAGTATGAAATTACAATACGATACTATTTTTGTTCTGTTAATACTTAAAACATCAAAAATTCTGCCCAGTTATTACTTTTATTTTCGCTTTTCGTGAGAAATGGACTCGTCCACGTAAATGCCTTGTTTCCATTGGTCAAGGCTGTACAGTTCTCCAGTCATTTCGTACCTTGTTAATTTCGTACCTAGGTGATTTCGTACGATTTTGGTCATCTCGTACCTAATTATACTTTCTATTTCGGTCATTTCGTACAAACTTCGTACACACAGGTTTAATTTTGATTATTGTGTAGATAGTTTTTCCTATACTATTTGTGTGTTTTTTTGTTGAATGACCTCTGCTAAAATTGTTCACTGCTGAAATTGTGCTAAATTCCGCCGAAGAACGGGTATGATGGTTATGATTATATCTGACCATTATTGGTTAGTTCTTTCTAAGTTTAGTTTTTAAAACAAAGATTGTTTAGAACTCCTTTGTTTATTTCTCAACGAGCTCTACATGAATTTAATTTGTGGAAAAAAATCTGGAGAGAGGCCACTTTTTCGCTGTGTTGTTCATAAAGCGTGATGCAAAACCATGATTCTTTATTAACACTGTTCAAAAAACAGTATAGTCTTAGACTTGTTTAAATTGAAAGTATGCCTCGCAAACTTTCGTCCCCTTGAATCATACTCTCCTAGGACAGCAACATTTTAGTAACTTAGCTCTGCTTTCAACAATTTCCCAAATAAACACGGGTTATCACATGTGTTGTCAAATTCTTATGGAAAAACATGTTGGATAATGAGAAATTTCTCATTATAAGCAATTTCTTCTTTATTAAATACCTTTTCCCCACTACTAGCGAATTTTCCACCATTTTTGCAGCTTTTCAAATTATCATCTACCAACTCTTTGAATTTGGAAGAGTCTGATATTTGTCGTTTGGAAAAGAGCTAAGAGAGCGCTATGCTAGGGTATTATATACTGTAATAGAAGACAAGTTTTGATATAGATTCACAGTCACATCAATTTCATAATTTGTTAAAAAATCTGCTGCTGAAAACTGACATTTACTTACTTGCCCTGGCTTTCTTGAAGCATTAAACATTTTCTTTGCGGCGACTTTGATGCTTTGCATCAACTTTTTCTTGTAACTTTTTGTAACTGCTGTTACAACCGTCGGATACACGCATTTGTAATGTCAAAGGACAGTTAATCAGTAGACCAGGGCCTTTATTCACCAACCATTCTTGAGAATATTCTTGATCTTAATCTCCAATATTTTCTAAATTTGCAGTTAAAATAAATTCTAATTGGCTGAACCGAATAGTTTGGTTTAGCCAATCAAAAGTTGGGTTACTTTCAAATATAGAAAATTTTGGAGAATATGACAAAGAATGCTCTTAAGAATGGTTGGTGAACACAGGCCCAGTTGTGGTCTGCCCGCCCGTTATCTGCGCATATCATATTCTTCTAAGTTTCGACCTGCCTGCTTTGACGCATCACTATCCTGTACAGGATAAATATTAATACGCGGTGTGTAAATCAAAATAAGTCGCCCCGCTATTAAAATAGCAATGAAGAAAATAGCTATAGACAATACATTTGTGGAAAAACGTAGCCTTCTCTGTCCGAATTTCTTAAGAATTTAATCATTGTAAAAATAAATTAGTTTTACAAATGATAATGTTTTACTGCACATCATTGAATACAGTTTCTAAATATTGACTTCAGGAATTCAGGATTCGTGAGCGGGTTTTCCACAGACTTTTCTACAAGATGTGTCTGGGCTTATACCGAAGATATTACCCAAGCCTGTAGGGGCTGTTTTTTTTTTTTTATAATTGACTGGTGCATATGTTACATGCTAGCTGACATAGCTCAATGAATCGTACCAGGTAGCGTTTTATTGAGTTTATCTAAACGTTTATATTAAAATTCGAATTAACGGTTGTCGTTTTGAAAAGTAGTTCGGTTCTGTACCCAGAATAACCAAACCAGACAGGTCTGTATGAGAAAAATGCCACCTAGCGGAAGATAATCCCCCCACCCCCACCCCCCTAGCAACAGACCTTATGACGTCATTGGGAATGTCGTGCCTTACGGAATGCGCCACGTAAAACGTGTCCTGGTAATAATCAAATTTCAAACAAAAGTAAACCGTCGTTCAGTCATTACATTTTTTGCAATCTGAATTAATTCTAGGCCTAACTTAAAGTAAAAGAAAAAACCCGAGGCTGAGATACCGGGATCAACAATTATTTTCAAAGCCGTCAACCCTCAAATTTGTCTTCAGAAGGTAATGAGTCCAGGGCCCTTTTCATGCTTCTCATCTTTCAGTCGTGGGCGATAAAACTTGGGTGATCTTTGAATGCCTACGCCTAATCAAGGTAATAGGATAGTTCGGATTTTAGCCATGGCTAATTATCGTTATCGTCTTTGAAAATATCTGCGGTTTATATTTTATAATATAGAATTGGCCTATATATAACAAAGAACGAATAAAAAATTACAAAAAAGATAAAAGATTTGTTTTACGAAAACCTTTTCAGCATCGAAGATTGTAACACAAGCTTTTTGCGAAAGACATGTATCAAGATCAGATGGCAACAAGATGAACAGTCTGATCTTGTATCTATACTGTCCGATCGTATAGTACTTTATTTACTCTTATCCGGCTATATAAGTGAAGTGAAACTTTTAAGGCGATAATAGAAACCAAATTTTGCCATTTCTAAGCTATCTTAGTGAAAGATATCTCCCAATCAGACAGTGTAAATCCAAGATCAGATCGCATGTTCTGAGTAGTCTAATCTTGATCTACACTGCAGTTAAAGGCCTTTAGTCGCACCTAGTAGCCAAAAGGCTTAACCCTTTCCCAAACAAGCCCTGGTTTTTACGTGTCTGCAGTAAAAGTCTTTTGAAAACACTGAAGGAAAAGGATAAATTGCTCTTAACGAGCAATTTATCCTTTTCCCACAGTGTTTTCTACCCTTTTTGAGAACTTCCTGCCATTTTCTCAACATCTAAAATTGTCGTCTGCAAACTCTTTCAGTTTGGAAGGGTCCAAAACTTGTCGTTTGGGAAAGGGTTAAATAATGAACGTCTTTTTCATACATACGAGTAAGATTAATAAAAAACATAAAAGAAAAGGAAAAAGAAAAAGCTTGCAACCGGCATTTTCCATGTCCAATGGTATTTTTCCACTGTTTAAAATACTAATTTCATTGTTTAAGCTGCACTGAGTTTGCCCTGAACAATTGCTTTCAGTTTGAGCGAGTCTTTTAACCCTTTCCCAAACAATCCCTGGTTTTTACGACCCAGAGATAGAAGCCTTTTGAAAACACTTTGGGAAAAGGAGAAAATGCTGGTAACCAGCATTTTCTCCTTTTCCCACAGTGTTTTCTACCCTACTCGAAACAAATTTCAAATTTTGAGTTACTTTTACTTTGTTGTCTGCAAGTGCTATCAATTTGGACAAGTCTAAAATTTTGTCGTATGGTATATAAAGAGTTCAGAACTGTAAGAAGTCTGTATTGCAATGAACTATGAGAGAAAGAACAAGAGCTTAGGGCCCATCATCACATTTACTCGCATGCGTATTAAAATTCTACTATTAAAGTTTTAACCCATACCACACAATCCCTACTTTTGACACCCCTGAGAAAGAAGCCTTTAGAAAGCATTATGAGAAAAGGAGAAATACTGGTAACCAGCATTTTCTCCTTTTCCCACAATGTTTTCTACCTTCTCAAATCAAATTTCAAATTTTCAGTCACTTTTATTTTGTCGCCTGCAAATGCTTTGGATTTTGACAAGCCTAAAATATTGGTAATGAGTTAAAGATATGGGTGCTTTGGTTTTCGCTATATCTGGGAGCCTTTTCAGACTAAATGTGTTAACTTGATGCACTGATGACGAACAACAACAATAAATGCCGCCCTTTCCAATCGGCACTTCGTACCTCATTCTGAACAAAAGTATTTTAACCTTGACTGCGCCTTTGGAGAAAAGACTAGCCCCGAAAGAGGTCACATCCTTTTTACTTGTAAAGACAACGTCAATGATTACACGCAGATCTACTCAAGAATTGTTCATACAAAATCTGACATTTCCTTAGGGAAGAATTCTTAAAATTTAGTAGATCAAAGTGGGGGAAAACATACGGCATGTACTTTTTTCGTTTTGGATGATTGTCAAAGTGTGACAATGAATGTGTGCATTTGACACTTTGATATGACTTAAGCTGTTAAAACAACGTTTAACTCCAATACAAACAAACAAATGTAGGTGTTCCAGCTCGTTTTTCCCGGAAGATATAATTGTATATTTACCGTACGAACATTTTTTTAGACTGGTCCAAATTGAAAGCATTTGCCGACGACGAAATAAAAGTGACTGCTTAATTGAAATTTTGTTTGGGGAGGCAAGAAAGCAATCTGGAAAAAGAAGAAAATGCTGGTTACCAGGCATTTTCTTGCGGTGCGTTAAACGTAAGGATTGTGCGGTAGAGGGTTAGGAGCTCTTCAAAATTGCAGCTCCGCCTTTTCCTTTCCGAGAATTGATGATAATCATTGCGACAGGATTCATTCCTTTCTCGCCGCAAAACGTTGTTGATCAAAGAGGATTACATGCAAAAGCAGCCAGTAGCTTGTAAAGACTTGCATGACAATTTTTGTTAATTAAGTGTTCATTTTTACAAGAAGAAATACGAAGAAAACGGGAGCAACTTCAAACAGATTTTTTTTTCATCGATATCGGGTAATGTTCACTTCTTTTGTTCTGTTAGCTTCAACAGTTAGTACCCCCGGGCTACGTCTATCAACACGCCATTACGGGCTTCCAGGGCTTAGTGTTTTAATTCTATATATAGGTGTTTGGTGATTTTTTTTGTATTAATTTTAAAACAGAATTTAAGTATTTGTCTGGTATCAAAGACAGTGGGGCGTATATAACTTCTTTCCATATTAATCGTTTAATTCAATCAATTTAGTAGAGTAGATAAAGACAAGCTGAAATAAAGTAAAACATTTACTATTAGTGAATAACTGTTGAGATGTCGACAAACCCGTGTTTCGTTTTCAAAATGAGCAACCCCTAGGGTCGTCTTGTAAATTGTGAATAAAACCTGCACATTTTGCATACTTTTAAGCCGTATACTTGGCATAAAGTTGAGCTCCACAAAAGTGGTGTTCCTTTCACTTTGTGAAATGGCCCCTGCCCCGTCCCCTCCGGCCCTGCCCGAGAGAGAGAGAGAGAGGGGGAGAGGGGGGAGAGAGAGGAGAGAGAGAGAGAGAGAGAGAGAGAGAGAGAGAGAGGGGAGAGGGGAGAGGGGAGAGAGAGAGAGAGGAGAGAGAGAGAGAGGAGAGAGAGAGAGAGAGCACGTCATGGGCTGGGCTGCACGACAATCAAAGGAGACAAACGGTAAACGAACTATACCTTATAGGAAAATACGAGTAATTTCCCTTGACAATTACAACCTTTAGTACAGCTTGTTATGAACTTTAATTAAGCTATGCCCATTAGGTCCAAAGTCATCCTCTTTGCCACATTTACTGCATCTTAGCCATGGTCTGTGAAAAGGGGATTTAACCCTTTACTCCAAAGATACTCGTTTGTACACATCGCTTGAAGGAGCCTTCGGAAAACATTGTGGAAACAAGGTGAAATTGCTCGTGACGAGCAATTTCACGTTTTGCCACAATGTTTTCTATGCTATCAAAAGGTGTCATTTACACATAAGAAACGGCTTCATCCTTGCTGTCATTTAGGGTGAATTAGAAATGCCATAGAAATGCCTGATGGGGTAAAGGGTTAATGTATTTTAAAAATATAACAATTTAGGTCCGCCCGTGCAGCTCGTGTTGGCTGACCGTATTGGAAACTTTTCGCTCTTAAATCAATTTTCCGCGTGTCTAAGGACCATTCAACAGCATGATTCTATAAGTTATCCAAGTTATCTCGAACTTTTTGCACACATAACTGTGTAATTGTGATAACTTGCTTTGTGTTATGGATCATGGAAATGCTTGACTTTCCCCCACCCCTCACCCCCGCCTTTTGCCAGCGCCTGGCTCATTTCTGTCCCGACTGAATGAAATTGCTAACTAATTCTAATTTGATTTTTCTGTTATGTAGAAAAAAAAAAGCCATGGCTTAACGATTCGTACCAATTAACCCTTTCCCAAACAATCCCTGGTTTTTACGGGTCAGGAATATAAACCTTTTGAAAACATTGTGGGAAAAGGAGAAAATGCTGGTAACCAGCATTTTCTCCTTTTCCCACAATGTTTTCTACCCTATCATATAGAAAAATCATCTTTTTAGCTACTGTCATCTGCAAAATGTTTTCAATTTGGTCTGGTCCAAAGTTTGCCGTTTGGGAAAGGGTTAAACGACTAAATAAAAGCATTCCAATTGCTGATCATTTACATAAGATATATTATCATCTAAATCGGTTCCCGTT
Organism: Tridacna crocea; assembly: GCA_943736015.1. NCBI lineage: Eukaryota > Metazoa > Mollusca > Bivalvia > Cardiida > Cardiidae > Tridacna > Tridacna crocea. The sequence goes on from OX031070.1 coordinate 17,465,053, forward strand.
GTACATGTGCCGAGCCCCGGTAGCTCAGTCGGTAGCGTACATGACCTGATAACAGGGGGTCATCTGTTCGATCCCCGACCTGGCCAATTTCTTTCTGAGGACTGATGATAGTCATTGCGACAGGATTCATTCCTCTCTCACCACTGATCGTTGTTTCGACGATGGTTATGCGGGAAAGTAGATAGTGGCTTGGAAAGAATATTGTGGCGAGTACTGGTAACAGAAACTACACGAAAGCATGGATAGGTGCACTGGCTGCCGCTATATAAATGAAAAATGTTGCAAAACGGTGTTAAACACCATGCAATCAATCCATCACGTTGTACATCCGGTTGCAATGTCTGGATCAGGGGAGATGACCAGTCTAAATATTTGTAAAGCACTGGTACTGAAAGCTGCTTCCGTTGAATGTTTTACGTGTTTGAGCCATGCACTGTGAAAAGGAGACACTCGGGGTTTTTTTGGTATAAATGTATAATATCAGCCTGTGCAGAAACTCATTATATTGAACAGTGCACATGAAAGATCTAAATGAATGGTATCTGCAGTCTGATTCTGATCTGAACAATCGGCTGATGGTCTCAAAGTCGAGCCTAGCAGCCCCAAGTTGCAATCGTTTTGCACACAGACCAGCTTTTTAACGAACTAGAACTAGATGGCCTTGGATTTAAAGCAAAAAAATAGGAAAAGAAGAAACATGCCGGGTAACAAGCATTTTCTGTTTTTCCTGGAATGTTCCCCTGGTAGCATTTATTGTCGTCTGCGAACGCTTTCAAATTGGACCACGCTTTCAAATTGGACCAGTCTATGAAATATTGTTGTCTGGTAATGCATTAAATCATTGCAAAACGACAATATATTAGGCTTGTCCAAATCTAAAGCATTTGCAGACGACAAAATAGAAGTGACTGAAAATTTAAAATTTGTTTAGTGCAGGGTATAAAACATTGTGGGAAAAGGAGAAAATGCTGGTTACCAGCATTTTCTCCATTTCCTACATTGTTTTCTCAAGGCTTCTATCTCGGGGTCGTCAAAAGTAGGGATTGTGTGGAAGTAATGGGTTAACGACGCAAAGATTCCAGGTCAGATGTAGTAAACGACTATAAAAATAATCTAATATATCAAAACCTGAATACTTGATCATTTTGACCCGATATACCGTAATTGGTTATGTTTGGTTTTGTACAGTTTTGTTGTTATTTTACCCCTTACCACATAGTACATGAATTTTATCGTCTCTGAGAAAGTAGCCTATTGAAAACATTGTTGGAAAAGGAGAAAATGAAATGCTGGTAACCAGCATTTTCTCCTTCTCCAACATTGTTTTCTACCCTATCAGAGACAAATCCCATCATTAGAGCCAAATCTAAATTGTCGTCTGCAAAGCTTTGAATTTGGACAAGTATGTATATATTTTTTCTTGTGCGGTTAAGAGCTAAACCGGACTCGTAGATCATCGCCCATACTTGTTGTTGGTTATGACTGGTTCATTGTACCAAGCGAAAACAAATTGTGAACCCGTCCAAATTCAACGCAGTTGCAGACGACAAATCAAATATGGCTCAAGCGATGAGACTTATCCAGTATAAAAAATATGTTAATATTGTGGAAAAAGGAGAAAATCCTAGTCACCAGCATTTCCTTCTTTTTCCGACAATCTCTTTCTTCGGGGTCATCATCTTCGCGAGCCAGGGTTACGATCACTACGTGGATAGCGTGGTGGATCGTAAACCTTGGCTTGCGAAGATGCGGGGTCGTTAATAAACAATGAATTGTTTGATAAGAGCATAGTCAGTGTTTCTTGCAATTTGACTTTTTTCCTCTTTGGAACTTTCTTTCGTGTCATTTAATTAGTTTAACATAATCTTAATAAAGAAAGTGAACAGGAATTTTCTTTAACCCTTTACCTGATATGCCAATTTGAGGCCATACACTTCCATTTCAGCAGCAAATAAAGATATGATGTCAAAAGTATAGGCAAATGAGGATACAAATATCTGACTGAGTGGAAAAAATTGTGGGATAAAGAGAAATTGCTCGTTACGAACAATTTCTCCTTTTCCCACAATGTTTTCAAAAGCTGTCTGTCGTTGATATGTCAAAATGAGTATCTATGAAGTAAAAGGTTAAAAAACAGAAATAGCACATCAGCAGTAATTTTGAATGTACTGAGTCACATGATAGTTCAGAATACATTGAAATTAACATATTTAATGGCAGCTGTTTAAAAAAAGATAAGGCTTCACAACTATGGTCAGTGTTAAATTCGACTGAAAGTAAAAGTTCTCATATTGAAGGATTTTATCTGTGAGGGAAAAGACTTGAAAATTTCTGAAGGTTCTTTTGAAGAGAGAGAGAGAAAAAAAAAACAGTTAAGACTAAAGGTAAGTGTATTTTGTTTTAATTACTTAAAAGTTTTTGTGAGCTACATTGACGGACTGACTGACTGACTGACTGACCGACCGACCGACAGACTGGTTGGTCAGTTGGTTGGTTGGTTGGTTAACTGACTGACTGACTAATTGATTGACTGATTGATTGATTGATTGCTTGATTAGCTGATTGATTCATTGATTGATTGATTGGTGTTTCACAATGCCGCTTTAATTAAATATTATTTCATATTACGATAAAAGTTGGCTTTGGAAACAGAGAGAGAGTCGGACAGACAGATAGGGAGGGAAAAAATATGGATTCAAAATAAATGATAGGGTCTAGAGAGACAGAAACAGAGAGAGGGCAGGAGAGATAGATAATTGGACTTATAGACTCATAATTGAAAATGATATTTATTTCCTTCAGTATTTTACTGATTTCAGAAATGATGGAGAAGTGGCTGCTAGTTGTCCTTATAGTCGCCGGCACCTCTTTGATCTTCATGGTATACCTCCCAATAGACTTTTACCTTTACAGACGCAGGAAAAGACTTCTACGAGAGCGTCTTATTGTCCATGATACAGACTCTTCTCAATCAAGTCACACCGAGGTTTGTGAGGATATTGAACCTGTCACTGGGAAGAAAACGCCGAATAACGCACAAACGGATGGTTCTGTTCGAAGGGAGAGCACAATTGTACAAATGATGAAATGTTATGGGCTTGGAAAAGATGAGAAAACCATGATACAGTCTTCAAATTTGAAATTTGAGGGTAAAACTACAAACCAGAATACTTTGACTACAAATGCAAAAAATGCATCAACAAATGACACGGATGACATCAATTCGTCCGCAGATACTGATACATCCACTGTTGATACAACTCCAGACAACACTGAACATCAGCCAGAATATAAGAATGACCTGTTCGAAATCAGTGAGATAATTTCACAAATGGGTTCATCCTATTCCGATCTTGCAGGCAGAGAAAAGGAGGAGTTACGGGGTCCTCATGGTCAGGATGTAACAAATGGCCAACCAACCATACTGAATGGTACGATCGACGAGTCTTTAAAACAGGAAGGGATTCTTTTTATTGTGGTAAATGAAGGTCGACTGAAGGGTGATACAGATTTGTTAAATCTGTGCTCCAAGAAATGTCTAATTTCGGAAAAGAGCTGCAATCTGAATACAGACAATGATGGGAAAAGTTTTAAAGAAAAATATGTGAAAGACAACAATATGATAACTGTTAAATCCGGATATACTACTGATCAGTTGAAAGAGAACACACACAATATAGCGTCTCGGAATATGATGCACGGAGAATCTTTTTATGATAGCGATAAACATGAAAAGTGTGGCCAGGAAATGGATAGCCTGCCGATGCTTAAAGGTAAAGAGGATATTTGTATTTGTTTTTTTACGGTGAAAGATCGAAATTTATTTCTTGAATGAACATCATTGACCAGTGATATTTTCACAAGTGGTGCAAAATTTATTTCATCGACTGAGCATCATCGGTTATATTTTCACGAGTGGCAGTTCAACTCCTGAAAATATAAGCGATGATGTTCGCTCGATGAAATGATCTTTCACCGAATAAAAATACACTTTATTATATACCTAGCCGTGAAATCCTGTAATTTCCCATTGTAATAAATTTTGATATCATCACTAGTGACGATATCAACTTTCACTTTCACCTTCTGCCGTAATTTAGGAACTACTTTTTTTCATTAAGCACTTATAGATGGTGTTAATTGTAAGTTCTATATTTTCAACGAGTAGTCTCGTTTTGTTCTTTTAAATTATGTATTCATCCGCACTATGTCCCTGATTTCTTCTCTCTATCCAAAGTTGATTTCGACTTTCAAACGAAAAATTAACAAAAATAATGGTAATAAGGTATATTATACATAGAATAATCAACTGGTTATTTTTTTATATGAAAAATATCTCGCTCGGATGCGTCGTAAGGCGTTAAAAACACTGTTGCTGCGCACACGTTTTTTCAACGCCCAACAACGCCTACTCGTGAGATATTTTTCATATTAAAAATAACCAGTTGATTATCCTCTATCTATTTCATGCTTCTTACGCCTTCTTTGGTTGGACCTTCATCAAAATCCAGTACAATTCTTTTCAGTTATTCCCCGTGACGTACCCCCATCGCATAGCAACGCAATACAATATTACATCAAGCGCGAGACATGTAAAGTAAATTACATCATATTTCCATCTGGTTGTGAGGCACGCAGTTTAACTGGGTAATAAGTGCTCGGGAACTACTGTTTCCGCCTTCAGTTGAATAGTCAAAATATAAAATTGGTATCTTTAACAAGTCGCAATAATGAAATATCGAAAAATATTTCACACTGTTAATTTCTCGATAAACAAACGGAAGGCATGAAATAAAATATCTCAGTAATCCAACCTGAGTCTGTATTCGCCAACCTTTTTGATACCATTTTGATTTATTGTCTAATTGAAAATTTAAAACTTCTCATCCGCTTAACTGAGACAAAAGGCTCGTTCAAGAGGATGCCTAACTTTTGAATTCGGATATAGAACTGTGTTTCGATGATGATTGAGAATGACAATCACATTAAGTTTATTCAAAGTAAAAAGGTCACCGGTCCACAGTACACAAAAAAAAAACATATAAAGACAAACATAAGACACTTATAGTGGGTGAGTTGCGTCCCATTTCATAATTACGTAAGATTATAAAAAATGACAACATCTTTGCTGGGGGGGAGGGAAGGAACCTTATAATAAAAATTGTACCCTTCAACTTTTTGCCACACAATCCCCAGTTTCGAAGATCCTAAGAAAGAAGAAGGCTCTTGAAAGCAATGTCAGAAACGGAGAAAATGCGGGTAACCAGCATCTTCTCCTTTTCCAGCAATGTATTCTATCCTATCAGAGCCAAATCCTTCATTGAAGCAGCATTTGTGTTGTGCAAACTGTGTTTCCATAAACGCTGATCATAGTAATCAAGCGAAACTTTTGAAAAGGTTGTTTAATGCGTCATTGAAACACATTATACCAAGTAACCATGGCATTTAAAGGTGGCCCTTCAGATTTTGGGACGAAATGTTTACATAAACACGAAAAATTCATCCTTATACTTCCGAAGCCTTTTAATTTTCATTCATAAAACCCAAGTAAGCGAAAACCATCCGACAACAAGAGAAATTAGAGAAATACTAAGGCCCAGGTCGACACCGACGAGAACCACGATCTATTTTTAAGTGAGCACTTTGCTCATTTACATACCGGAAATACACAAATGACCCTTCAAACATAGCGTCCGAAGACGAAATTATGGAAAATAATTACATGTTTGTTATGTTATGGAATCTAAGCGTCATTATTCACGTGTCAGTCACTTTATATTCTCACAGTGCTTTTTTTTTATTTTGGCGCGAAATCTAAAAAAATACCTAAAGGGGCTACGTGGCATTTTAAGGGAATACCATCAAAAAAAATTCTTTTTTGTAATTTTATGATTCTTAATTATTGATGATTTGTATTGTTTTTTTTTTCATATAAATTTCAGTGATATAGATCTATATATTTTTTAATTTGATGAGATATGATAATTCTAAATACCCACCTTTTTGTCTGAAGCTGGCTCAATGATGTCGAATGGTTTTTTGACATCAAGAAAATTTACAATTGGCAAAAAATGTTGACTGCGCAGGCTGACATGATTCGACATTTTTTGCCTACACATTAACTTAACAAACCCTTTCACAGTGCATTACATAACGTCTGTTTACTTAAAAAACCTCGTAACTACAGCTTGAAACAAGCTGTAGTTACGAGGTTTTTTAAGTAAAACGACGTTAATTATCTGTGTTTTAACCATGTAACAATTTTCTTAAAGGTACTGAACATGGAATTGGCATGGAGAAAGAGAACACTAAAATAACCATTCCGTCTAAACATGGAACAGTCAGAACTACTTTCCTGGATAGGTGTAGCACTACAAGAAAACTGGCAGAGATTTGGCCTAGAGCTTGGCCACCTGTTGACGCCGTGGATGAATTCGCAGACAGCGTTTCAACTACTAATCTAAAAGTTGAGTCTGGTAGTTTTGATGAAGAATCGGTCATATCCAGAAGGCGGAAAAAGAAAATAAAAAAAGAAGGCCAAAAAGGGTCGACAAGATCTACTTTGTCAACAAAGAAGAAGAAATTCATTACCAAACAAGATTATTATACAAATAACCAGGTGGCCCCTGCACTTAACAAGGAATCAAAATTCTCAATATACTAGACCTGAATCCGATTTTTTTTTTCTTTTTTGTCCAGCGTTCAAAGCATTATATACCTATACGTATTGGCGTCAATTAGGCACCCTCCAAAATAATTGACATATTACTTTAGCCTACAAGAAGCCCTGATCTAAACCAAATTCGGCATAAATTGTATTACCATCTTAGGCATCAAGTTCATGCAGGCAAGGGCTTCACCGATTCAAAACCTATCGGAATCGGCTGAGGTACACTTCATGACCAGTGGCAAAGGATCACGATGATGCAAATTTAGCGTTTAATTTCCAGCACGAGGAAGATGGCTGCAGCAGTTATCAGTGCTCGGAGAGGATATAACAGATACTGGTGTCACCATTGCTGTTTGCTCAAACATGAACACTGAACGGTTTTTTCAGGAGAGGGGAAGGGGGGGAAGGATTGAGAGTTTTGCAATTGTTCAGACCATTGACCATAGTTTTGGATGACATAACTTTTTGACGTTTTCATGATCCTTATCTTACTGTCAGTAAATTACTGCTAAACTTAGAGTCGAAGCTGTGTTGGTAGTTGATGGGTTGACACATGGGAGTGTTCCATAAACGAAGTTATATAGAAGACCTAGGTTTTCATATCATGATTGACAACTGCACTGTTTGAGCACAGCCTAATAACATGAAAATTGGTGGTGCTAAACCCATTACCACACAATCCAGACTTTTGATGACCCTGAAAAAGAAGCCTTTAGAAAACTTTGCGGGATAAGGAGAAAATGCTGCTAAACAGCATGTTTTCCTCTTCCCACAATGTTTTCTACCCTTCACAAAACAAATTTTCAAATTCTCGGCCACTTTTATTTTGTTGTCTGCAAATGCCTTCGATTTGGACAAGCCTAAAATGTTGTCGTTTGTTAATGAGTTAATTAATCCTTATGTGTTTATATACCTTTCATGTTATTTGATAGCAACCCACATTCCTTTGAACAAACAAGCGTAGCGACAGAAAGACCCTCAACTCCCTACATGAAAAGGGACATCAGTGACCTTTTCAAAAAACAGAAGGGCTTCTCTTCCCACTTTATTTTTAATAGTCCCTTTTTTCCTGGTTTTTTTAAGACTTTTATAACTTGGATGATTGTTTGGTGAATGATAGGCTATTTCCAATCGGATTTTCATTACGATGTTTCTGTAGTCCGATATTACAAATATTTTGCATATATCTGAGACCAATCCTGTTTTCATGTCTTGGTCCTGTAAATCCTTGTAAATCCGTATTTGGGTACTGTTTTAGATCCCATTGCGGATTTTCCATATATTAATTTTACACCTTTTACACCCAGGTTTTTTTTTGTTGTTGTTGTTAAAAGGTCCAACAATCGTTCTATTTCTGATGGTTAAGAATGAAACAAGTCTTCCCCATGTAGGCTATTCAAGGCAATCAGGGATCTTATATATAAGATCCCTGAGGCAATATATCTTTTTGTCACTTTATTATTATTATTATTATTATTATTATTATTATTATTCCCGTTTGTTATCCTACTAAATGAGTTAAATGGAACTCTCCAGCTTTTAGTAAAAACCCGAATATTGCTTTTTCAAACTTATTTTTTGGAGAAAAATAAAGATAGATCTCCTGATCGGACAATGTAGATCAAAGATCAGACTGCAAGTTCTGTGCAGTCTTATCTCGATCTAGCCTGTTCGCAAAAGGTCAGTGAGTCACTCTTAGCAGTCCAAGATATTAAGTATTCCGATCCGATGTGATCTATTCCGGTGCATTTCGGTCCGTCTTGTCTATTCCGGTATGTAGCAGCCTATACAGTTTCAAATTCTTCGTGATGGCTGTGACATGATAGAAGCGAGGAAATGAAAGGCAAGAAAGTTTCTGTGAAAACAGCGGTCTTTCAGGCCATGCAAAGCGTTGACATTAAACGTCTTGAAGAATTTGAACCTACGGCATTACGGCCTGTTTTACCCTGTCTTGTCAGAACTGCTCTGTGTGGACCAGTGGACAAAAGTGCCGGTTGGACCAAAGCGAGGAAAGACGTTTTGAAAATTCTTGCCGGAATAGAAGATGTCAACAGCATTGTTGCTTTGCTTTCAATAGATTTCCATGCGTTAGAACAGGATGTAAAGAAAGAGCAACAATTGAGGTTTGAAATGTTTAGTGTGTGTGTGTGTGTTTTTTTTTTTCTTTCGTTTCGCTCCAGCTGTGTTTCGTACCTAAGGAGAAGTTCAGGTTTTCTTTTGTTTAGGATTATTTACTCAAGTTTTAGTTTGACTTTTTATCCTGTTTTCAGCATCATCTGAATCATGTTGTGGCTGTCCGTGCACCTATTGATTTTCTTCTACCAGAGCTTTGCACAATATTCTTCCCTAGACACTGGCTGCTTTGTTGAAACAATGATCATGGGTGTGAGACATAAGGGGTGATTTTGATTTCAAAATTAAAAATATGAATAATTGTATTCTAAACCCTATGGTATGGGTATTCATTAGAATCGTCTCATCGAGGAACATTGGGTTTGGAAGAGAGATGATGGATTTAGAATACTATCACTCCTACCTTCAGTCTGAAGGTGTCTGCTCCGATGCTATTTTTGTGACTGGTCTTCGCATTCACCTTCAGACCAACGATCATTAAAAGTATCGGGAACAAATACGATTTTACCCACATCTTTTCGAACGGCTCTATGCGACAGAATTTCCAGTGACAACTAATAAAATGGGTATGGATCGTTAGATAAATGATTAATCTTTACAAAAAAACTGGTGTTAGTTAATATCCAACTCTTACCTTTGTGCAAATCTGTACTTTTCAACGTAAATAACCGTTGACCTACTTCACCAGAAATCAAAACATGGTGATCTTTTCAATGCGCATGTCTCGGCAGAAATCGCAGTATCTCTGACACGCTACAGGACGGTTTAGTTGCGAATTTTGCTGTAAACAAACACACCTTGATCGAACTTGGCTGTTTAGGGTTAGGGAACCAGACTGTACAAAATTCAAATTCCGTTGAGTGCGCATGCCTGACTAACGGAAGTCGCCGTGTTAGTTGTTTACAAATTACGCTGGATTTATTTACGTTGGGAAAAAATGTAAATTCCCATTGATTTAATTGGTATTTTGCAGCATATTTTGTGTGCTCTTAAAGATTAATCATTTATCTAACGATCCATCCCCATTTTATTAGCTGTCATTGGAAATTTTGTCACATTGAGCCGTTCGAAAAGATGCGGGTAAAATCGTATTTTTTCCAGAAGGGTTTAATGAATGGCTGATATGAAGGTGTATGCGAAGAACAGTAACAAAAATAGCATCAGAGCAGACACCTTCAGACTGAGGGTATATCACTCCCTCCTATCTGGACCTCCGAGAGAGATTTGAATCCTATCACAATGACTAGCGTCAGGCCTTTAAAAGAATTGGCCGAGTTTGGGATGTTTTTGAGCCTTGTACGCTACCGACTGCACTACTGGACCTCTGTACGCCCTTATTGCTATTATTGTGTTACAAACATGTTCTGTTGCTGTGTCCAGTTACTTTTAAATCTAATGTTTAACAACCCATTACCCTGTGAAAGAAGTTACGGCGTCTAAAATTTTGACATTTGGTGAAGTTAAATCACTGTATACCAGAAAAAAATTTTTTTTTCTACAACTCAAATGAACTGGGCAGTAAAACTAAAACCCAGTAAAAAGTTGAAAATTTGGGGTTATAAAAAAACGTTTAATGACCTTGCTATTAGTATCAATATCTCTGTCTCTTTCGGTGAAATCAAATGTGACATCAGTTACATCATTGTATTTTATTTATACATTTGCACATAATTGATGCATGTTTTGGAGGGGACATAGCTAGTGAAGGAAATAACATGACAGTTTTTTTCTTGTATTTCTTCCTCACTAATAGTTTGCAAGCTACCTTCTGACTTTATTCAGTGATGTAACATGTTGAAACAAGGTAAGATTATGAATTTATAACCCCCTTACGAAACAGTTTAATATTTAAGCAATTGTACAGCCTTTGAATGCATTTTGGGAAAAGACAAAAATACTGGTAATCAGCGTCTTCTTCTTTTCCCACAATATTTTCTATCTATTGAAAGACAAAATACTATCATTTGAAATACATTGAATTCTTGTCTGTTTACCTTTACCAAACGACAAATTTTTGACTGGTCCAAACTGAAAGCATTTGCAGACGACAATTTCATTGTGGCTCAAATGGTGTAATTTCTCTTTTATAGAGTAGAAAACATTGTGGGAATAGGAGAAAATGCTGGTAACCAGCATTTTCTCCATTTCTCACAATGTTTTCTAAAGGCTTCTTTCTCAGTGTCGTCAAAAGTAAGGATTATGTGGTAAAGGTTTAAATCGATAACCTGCAATATTATCAATTCCACAATTTTGCTTAGTGGTAAAGAGTAAAAAAAGTAACTAGGCTTGTTATGTAAGTTTTTGTCTGATATTTCTTTTTCTAGGCTAAAAGCAGGGAGTTCGCATGGTGACAGTATCTTGATATCACAATTACAGAATGGATTGGCCCTGGAGTTTGAGCACAGTGATGCAGCAAGAAGAATTCGTTTATTGTTGAGTGAACTTCTTTTTATACATTCACAGGTTTGTGGATTTTTTTGTCTAAAGACTAAATAATCGTTCACCCATTACCACCCTTAACCAAACCAACCAAGGTTTTATTCTTAAACCCTTCCCCACACAATCCTGAGTTTTAAGAACCCTGAAGAAAAAAGCCTTTCAGAAAAAAAGTGTGTGAAAAGGAGAAAATACTGTTTGTTTAAATGGAGTTTTCATGCCATTTTCAACATTGTCAGTCAATTGCTCATTATGCTTGTTTTCCTGGGTTTCAACAGTTTTAGGCTGGGGCTCTGAAGTATCTTGCCAAAGGACACTCCTGTGAAAAACCCAATGGAGTCAGAAAAGGAGAAAATGATTGTTACAAGTAATACCTTCTTTCTTTTATTCACCCCTAAGTGTGTTTTCTGACCTGTCAGCGAAGAATCCAATCGTTTAAGCCACATTTAATTTTTGTTTAACATTCAATTTGCATTTAACTCTTTACATCACAAAACCCAACTTTTAACAACCCAGAGAAAGAAGCCTATAGAAAACATTGTTAGAAAAGGAGAAAATGCTGGTAACCAGCATTTTCTCCTTTTCCCATGTTTTCCACCTTGCTGGAAACAAATTTCAATTTTTGAATTATCTTTATTTGTTGTCTGCAATTGCTTTCAATTTGGACAAGTCTAAAATTTTGTTGTTTACTAAAGGGTTAAGTACTAGATATTAAAACCTGTTATGTTTGTGTAATCACACAGGTACAGGAAAACAAGACAGACTTTACACAAAAGCAGTGTGAGTTATTTGACAGTGAGGTTTATATGGAGGAGGTATCAGATGTGCTGTGTATTGCTCATTCAGGTAATAGCGTTGGAAAATTATACTGTTAAATCTTCACCAAACAATCCCAGGTTTTAATGACGATGTGAAAGATATTCTTCAAAAACATATTGGGAAAAGAAGAAAATGCTGGTAATCAGCATTTTCTTCTATTCCAAAAATATCCTCAGCCCTTTCAGAAATAAGTTTTGTCTTTTGAACAACACTTTATTCATTTTCTGGAATTTTTTTCAGTTTGGATGAGTCTAAAATTGAAAAAGAGTTAAAGGCAAATTTAATCATTTGAGGCACATTACATTTTGTTATCTGAAAACGTTTTGTCATCTGGGAAAATAGATGAGCAAAAGATTTAGAAACCTGTGACTCATGCCATAACTGGAACACGGACCACTTACACAGTTTCATTAGGTCACTAGAATATATCCAATTGTTTGTAGTCCACAGTTTGTAAAGGCTGGTCTAAAGTATATTTATTTTCACTTTCCAGAATTACCAAGTCTGCTGCCAATAAAAGATGTGGCTGAATCTGTTATGTTTGTACCAAATGGTGGATGGTTTTTATGTAGACTGGTTGCAAACTCTCCAGACAGTTTCAAAGAAGGTAAAATTAGTACTCGTACTTTATTAACTCATAAGCAAATGACAAAATTTTAAATTTGTCCAAATCGAAAGCATTTGCAGACTACAAAATAGAAGTGAAAATTTGAAATTTGTTTTGTGAAGGATGGAAAACATTGTGGGAAAAGGAGAAAATGCTGGTTACCACCATTTTCTCCTTTTTCCACAATGTTTTCTAAAGGCTTCTTTTTTTTTCAGGGTGGTCAAAAGTAGGGATTGTGTGGTAATGAGTTAAGTACAAGTATTTTCAGATATTTCAGTATCTTTGCATATGACTTGTGCTGTGGTAAGTCAATTCTCTTACGTCCAGATAGCTTTAACTCGTTACCAAACAACAAAATAGTGGGCTTGCTCTAATCGAAAGCATTTGCAGATGACAAAATAAAAGTGACTGAAATTTGCAATTTGTTTTGTAACGGGTAGAAAACATTGTGGGAAAAGAGATGCTGGTCACCAGCATCTCTCTCAGGATTGTTAAAAGTTGGGATTATGTTGTAAAGAGTTAAACATGTATAAATGGCACTATGTGCTTAGTGGCTGCTTTTGTGTATCTGCCATTCCAGTGTCCTAGACATCCAAGTTTTTGTCGGAATATCCAGAGAGTAGCTTTCAGGTGCCAGGCTCCAAGATCACAGAAGGGGGTCAAAGGTCACTTGCACCTAAATACCATATCTCCTGAAAAATTAAAAAAAAAAAAACTTCCAGATTTTGAAAATATTTCAAGCTTGAGTGCACCTTTAACCCATTACCACACAATCCCTACTTTTGACGACCCTGAGAAAGAAGCCTTGAGAAAACATTGTGGGCAAAGGAGAAAATGCTGGTAACCAGCATTTTCTCCTTTTCCCACAATGTTTTCTACCCTTCACAAAACAAATTTCTAATTTTCAGTCACTTTTATTTTGTCGTCTGTAAATGCTTTGAATTTGAACAAGTCTATAATATTGTCGTTTGGTAATGAGTTAAACAACATGCAGAGCAGAAGATTGATGTGCCAAAGTCCAAGGTCAAGGTCACAGCAGTTGGCCAAAATTAGTGAAGTTCCTTTGATAGCTACCATTGGTCATCTATTTTACTGCTTTTTGGAGTTGTTGTTGTCAATTGTAACAGTTTTATTTTATGTCTAAAAGCAGCCTTTATAATTATAATGATTTAACCTTTTAACCTGGCAAAATTTTGGCTTGTCTAAATTGAAGGCATTTGCAGACCACTACAACAATGTGATTCAAACTATGGAAATTGTGCGAGAGAGGTTTAAAAACATTGTGGGAAACGGAAAAAAATGCTGGGTATCAGCATTTTCTCCTTTTCTCACTTTGTTTTCAAAAGCCTCATGAGCTAGGTAGGGTTTCTAAAATTCAGGATTGTGTGGTAAAGAGTTTAAGTGTCAGTGATTTCTTATGTATGATTTCAGTGTGTGAGTATCTTATTGCCAAGGGAGAGAAGCAAGATGAGGAGTCAGTGACTGGTCGAAAGAGAATGGAGTTATTACATACACTGTGTGAGATGAACCCTAGAGAAGCCCTTTATGTCAGATCTCTATGTGTAAGTATTAGTATGGTTTTTACAGTTGATGAAAACTTTACCTGACAATCCCTTGCTTTTACAGCACTGTGGAGGAAGGCTTTTGAAAGGATTTGTGAAAAAAGGAGACATAAATGTATTCATTGAGTACTGCCCTGTGAAAAAGGGTCGAAATGTATCTGAAAAAAGTATTAACCCATATAAGCCTGCCCAGGCTGACATAGGTCAACAACTTCTGTTTTTCATCATTTTTTTACTTGTCAAAGGATCTTTTTTGTCCCATGATATACTCACTTGTTAACTCTTCCAAACAACAATTTTTTGGACTTGACCAAATTCAAAGCATCTGCAAACATTAAATCTTGGTAATACAATAATTTCTGACTTCAATAGGGTAGAAAGTAATGTGGAAAAAGGAGAAAATGCTGGTTACCAGCATTTTCTCCTTTTCCCACAATATTTTTATATAGGCTTCTTTCTCAGGGTCTTTAAAAGTCTTGATTGTGTGGTAAAGAGTTAAACAAAATGGCTTTGAAAGATTGATGATAATGTGAGGACTTGATTGGTATTAAATCTGAATAGTTTATTAGGACTCCTTCTTGATGCAAAGTGATATTGAAAGAGATATAGAACTTTGTTACAGAATAAAAGTTTACATCCTAAATATGATTTGGAAAATTGGCCACTATAGGTAAATTTACAAAACTTCCAATGCAATTTTGAACACATGTATAAACTATTGGAATCAAAATGTAATGTCAGTGTTGGTCAAGTTTGGGGCATATGATTTTTTTTTCTAATAGGTGCAGTACTGTACAATGCCAGGATTAGCAGTCAGTCTTACTTTAAACCAAAGCAACCAATCAATATCAGTTGGAGGATCTGACAGCCAATCAGAGCCAACCAATGATCTTGTTGCATTTATCAGTGGACTGCTTTTGGGCAGTCAGATTGATGTCAAGAACTGGTTGTCACAGTTTATTAAATGTGGTCAGAGGGTATGTAAATATTCTTATACCGTCAACAGTTATTCATTTGTTTTTGGTTTTTTTACTTTCTTCAACTCTCTATTAATATTCTAGTGTTTAACAGCCCTTGGAAAGAAGGCTTTTGAAAACATTGTGGGAAAAGGAAAAAAATGCTGGTATCCAGCATTTTCTCCTTTTCCTACAATGTGTTCTAAACTTTCAACGACAAGTCCCTTCATTTTGGCCACAATGAATTTATGGTCTGCAAAGACTTTGAATATGGTCAATATGGAATGGTAATTTAAAAAAAGGAGATGGTTTAATCCATTACCACACAATCCCTACTTTTGACGACCCTGAGAAATAAGCCTTTAGAAAACACTGTGGGAAAAGGAGAAAATGCTGGTAACCAGGATTTTTTCCTTTTCCCACGTTTTCTACCCTTCACAAAACAAATTTCAAATTTTCAGTCACTTTTATTTTGTCGTCTACAAGTCCTTTCAATTTGGACATGCCTGAAATATTGTGGTTTGGTAATGAGTTAAAGAAATTTACTTTGAACTTGGGCTTCTTGTTAAGTATCAGAAAGGGTCGGTAACCATCAAATATAGCTGACACAGTTATGCCCGGAGCAAGAATAAGTAATAGTAGATCAGAGCTCCAGACAAGAGGGAGTGATGGTAATTAAAATCCATTATTTCTCTTCCAAACCCTTGACAAGACGATCCTAATGAGTACCCACAACATAGAGTTCAATAGAAAGTGATGAATATTTTCAATCTTGAAATCAAAACCACTCCCTCTATCAGGAGCTCTGTAGGCCCCTTTTTCAACAGAATTTGTAGTGCAAAAACTTAATTTTTCGCAATATCTTTGTCATACTTACAATTTTTCCTTCAAACTCTGACCAATTGTGAAAAATATAAAGGGGATCCATACAACAAAGATAGGTAACAATCAAAATATTTTTATACCCCTTACAATGAGGTGGAGGGGGGTATACTGGAATCGCCATGGCTGACTGTCCATCCATCCATTGATCCATCCATCCATCCATCCATCCGTTTATCTGTCCGTCCGTCTATCTGTCCATCCATCCATCCGTCTGTAGGCACAAATTTGTCCAAGGCAATACTCCAACAGTTTTTCACATACTAAGCTTGAATTTACACACAAAGTTCCTAAATATATGAAGTTGTGCATGTGCAATTTTCATGACCTTTCTGCAATTTGTTGCAGAAATATCTCCCCCTTGAGCTTTTTTCAACTCTTACTTTCCTACTAAACTATGCTGCATTCTGTGACAAAGGCCTGTTTTTTGTTACAAGAATCTGGTAGGAGTATAATCACATTTAGTGATAGCTCTCGTTGATACAGTTATGCCCCTTTTCTACAAAGAATTTCCACTTAATCTACTTTAAACGGCAACTGCAGTGGAACGTTGGCAGCCTCATGTGGTGCTTTTTGTCCCTGGGATACTTCATGGTACTTATGATCATACAAATGTGTAATTTTACTTTTGAACACTTTACTAAACAACGAATTTTTGGATTGGACCAAATTCAAAGCATCTGCAGACAACAGATTAAATTTTGTTTATAAGATGATTTCCGACTTTGATGAGTAGAAATATTGTGGGAAAAGGAGAAAATGCTGGCTACCACAATATTTCTACAAGCTTCTTTCTCAGAGGTGTTTAAAGTCGGGATTGTTTGGTAAACAATTAAATCTTGACATTTTCAGAGAGGTCGGGAGCCAGGTTCATCCATGCTACATGCTATGAGGCAGCAGCTATTGAAGCAACTGACGGCTATTTTACCAAACACAAATGAAAGTCTACAAGAGTCCAGAGTTATAGAGGCTTGCTCTTTCATAAGGCTATATTGTGCTATGAAGGGTATTGCCACGCTTAAGTGAGTTTCTGTATTAGCCATGCTTTGTGAAAAGGGGGCTTAATACATTCTTTTTAAGAGAAAGCTATTGAAAACATTGGGAGAAAAGGAAAAAATGCTGGTAATCAGCATTTTCTCCTTTGCCTACAATGTTTTCTACCCTATCAAAGGCAGAAATCATAATTTTCACCAAAGTTTATTTGTCATTTGCAAGTGCTTTCAAATTACACAAGTTCAGAATTTGGCCATGTGGTAAAGGATTAACAGTGAGAGTTTTAATTGTAACTCTGTCTTGTAAATGTGCCAATATAGAACTTGTACTGGACATTTAGAACTTGAATATGTCCATTAGAAATAAGAGAAAAGATAAAATCATAAATGTTGAAGTGTATCACCGATTTTGGAAGCATAGACACCATTACAGACAAAAAATATGTGACCCATCAAGCAAAAGGAACCATCTGGAAACTGCGAAAAGTATCAAGCAAATTGCATTCATTCTATCTTGTTATACAATCATTTTTGAACTATCAACTTAAATTGACCTGCACCGTTGTTTATCTGTTTTCATCTATTGATATACGGAATTCTCAGACTGTCCCTTTTTGCATGATGGGTCTCAAATGATTCATCAGTTCCACAGACAACATACTGCTTTGAAAGTGGTGTTTGTGGTTTTGAGTTAGAGCATTGGCCTCCTAGCCATAAGGTCCTGAGTTCGATACCCGGGAGCGGGTGTCAACTTTTGGATTTTTCATTGGCCCACACGTTCGGCACGAGTACTGGTGTAGTTCCCAGGAAGCAAAATCGAGAGAGATTAGTATAAGTTGAAAGAACTTTTTTCTCAATTGATGTAAAATAAATATGTTTAAACTAAACTATTAAAGAAAATATGTACATGTATTTAGTTTGAAAAGAAAATTTGTACACATATTTTTATTTTACTTTATCATAGATTTTCTGATGAAGAGATGAAATTGCTGTTACGCCTTGTGACCTGCCGTCCACCTGCCACACAGTCTGGGGCCAGATTTATATCACTATGTCTGTGTATGCTGATAGCCTGTCCTTACATTATAGGGTATGTTCTAGCCATCTTCTGCAGATTTTCTGTGTAACTCTTAACCCATTACCACACAATCCCTACTATTGACGCCCTTGAGAAAGATGCCTATAAAAAACATTGTGGGAAAAGGAGAAAATGCTGGTAACTAGCATTTTCTCCTTTTCCCACAATGTTTTCTACCCTTCACAAATCAAATTTCACAATTTCAGTCACAGTTATTTTGTCGTCTGCAAATGTTTCCGATTTGGGTAAACCTAAAATTTTGTTGTTTGGTAATGAGTTAACTCTGTAACATATAACAAAAATTTAGACTTGCCCAAATTGAAAGCAGTTGCAGATAACATGTAAAGTGCAGTTTAAATTATGGAAGTTATCTGTAAATGGTAGAAAACACTGTGGAAGAAAGGTAGTGAAATTGCCCTTAAAATGATAAGAACATTTTTGGAAAAGTAGAAAATGCTGGTAATCGATTGGCAAATCACATTTACAGACATTTTTCATGTGGAAATGTATGCAACTTCAAGACTGCCATGATTTGTTGGTTTTACCTCTGGTAAAGTATGCAAACAGAAAAAGTGTGCAAATTGTTCAAACTCCTGCAATCCCAAAAATTTCTAAATTACATAAATATTTCCACTCATACAGTATCATATTTTATGTTGCAGAAATCAAGAGCAGGAAAAACAGGTCTCTGATTGGATAAAATGGTTGATGGCTTCCGAGAGTCTCTTTGAAAGGTTTGAGAAATAATCAAATCCTAACTCTTTACCCCATGATAAAATCTTAGACTGGTCCAAATTCAACCATTTGGTGTTTAACACCTTTTTAACATTGTTTCAGTTATATTTTGGCAATGCAATGCACCTATCCATGCTTTCCTTGAGTCTCTTTCACCATTGCTCCACACAATTTTATTTACAGGGATTCATTCCTCGCTCACCACTGACCATTGTCCCAGCGATGATTATGTGAGATAGCAGCCAGTGACTTAAAAAGAATTTTGTGCAGAGTACTGGTTAAAGAAACCTCAGAAAACATGGATGGAAGCACTGGCCACCTTTATATAACTGAAATAATGTTAAAAACAGTATTAAACACCATGCAATCAGTCATTCAATCCATATCCAAAACATTTGCAGAGGACAAATGAAATGTTGCTAAAATGGTGGGCTTTGCATTTCAAATGGAGAATGCATTGTGGGAAAAGGAGAAAATGCAGATCATTTGAGTTCATTGTTTATGAATAGAAATCAAGATATCCCTCTGAGGGTTATTGATCGGAGATAGTGAATGACTCCAAAGTAGAAGGCTTTTTGACACATTGTGGGGAAAGTTTAAAATACTGTGAATAAGCATTTTCTCACTTTCCCACTATGTTGATTATCATTAAAATTCAATCATTTAGGCTGCATTTATTTTTTGTCTGAAAATCTTTTTAAGTCCACTGTTGGACAAATATAAAATTTAGTCTTTTGATCTAAAGTTGATGCAAAGCAGCATTTGGCAGTCCATTGTAGTATGAAATCTGTTTTTCAATCCTTTTGCTGAGGCAAAACCTAAAGACCATACTTACAGAACATTATAAATTGCTTTTTAAGTCTGAAATCCAAAAAACAAGCCATTTGATTGGCTTAGAACTGTCTAAGCCATCCAGTCAGAAAACTAGCCATGGAATTTGAAATCAGGATAATAGTTTGAATTGGTGTTGAACCTGAACTTACAGTTGTCTGTTGAGAACTGCAGTTGGCTTCAGATTAGAAATCAAGTGACAGAGTCAAAATCCGGCACCTAGGTAAATACATCAGTACAACATTTTTGATACAATCAGACCTTAAGATAAGTGGTGTCTGTGGTTGTGGTGTAAAGCATTGGCCTTGTAACCAAAAGGTTATGAGTTTGAGACCTGGAAATAGCTGTCAACTTAGTGATTTTTCATTGACTGGCACATTTGACACAAGCTTTTTTGTAGTTTACGGGATGCAGAATTGAGAGAAATTAGTATAAGTTGTAAGAAGTTGTTTCTCAATCGACGTAAAAGAAATAAATTTAACCCTTTTCTATACCATCCCGACTTTTAACGACCCTGAGAAAGAAAGCCTTTGAAAACATTGTAGGAAAAGGAGAAAATGCTGGCAACGAATATTTTCTCCTTTTCCCATAATGTTTTCTACCTTCCAAAATCAAATTTCAATTTTTGAGTCACATTTATCATGTCACATGCAAATGATTTCAGTTTGAACTTGTCCAAATTTTTGACTTTGGTGAAGAGTTAAACTGAGCTAAGGTAAGTCAGAATATAGATAATTTGGGATGTTGATAATTTTGGGATGTACTTTTTACTGGAAATATTCTATTTCGTCTAGATTTTTCAAATTGATACCCCTAATCTATATTTATTCTAAAAGCTTTAAAGGAAAAAACAAAACAAGGTCTAGTATGCAATATATCTCTTATTACTGCACAAAGAGAATTTTTCATGCCAGATGTGGAAATCAAGTGGCTTCTTCCTCAAGGCCATCAAAAGTGGAGATTGTACGGCAAAGGGTTAAGTCTTTACTACACAATCCCGACTTTTAACGACACTAAAGAAGAAGCCTTTGGAAAACACTGTGGGAAAAGGAGAAAATGCTGGTAACCAGCATTTTCTCCTTTTCCCCCAATGTTTTCTACTGTATGAAAGAGAGAATTCATCATTTCATCAATGTTTTATTTGTTGTCTGCGAATGCTTTCAATTTGGTGACATCCCAAATTTTGTCATTTGGTAAAAGGATTAATTGGGTTGTTGTGGTCAGGCTTGTTTTATTTGTCCAATGTAGAGACATTTGAGTTGTTAAATATGTATTTATTTACTTTTCAGAAAATCCAGTAAAAGCTCAGCCTTTGGAGAAATGTTGTTTCTCATTGCTATCCATTTCCATGGTAACCATATGCATGCCATTGCTGAACTTGTCAGCTCAACCCTTGGAATGAAGGTATCCTTGATTTAACCGTTTACCACACAATCCTGACTTTTAACAACCTTAAGAAAGCCTTTTGAAAACATTGTAGGAAAAGGAGAAAATGCTGGTAACCAGCATTTTCTCCTTTTCCTGCAATGTTTTCTGCCCTTCCCAAAACGAATTTTAGTTTTGTGAGTCATGTGTAATTTGTTGTCTGCAAATGCTTTCAATTTGGATAGGCCTAAATTTTGTCATTTGGTCAAGAGTTACCGGTAAAGAAAGATCTATACTCATTTTATTTCCAGGCAGTTTTTAACCCAATTCATTTTTATTTCGTCAATCTAGAATCACCCTTGTATCTTCATGCCCAATTTTGCCCCTGATTGTTGCAGGATTGGATGGATTATCATTAGGACCAATGGAAAATGCATTTTGTTTTCTAGGAGCCATCAAAGAAATTACTGTTTTGATATTTCTGGTTTATAAACAAAGATTGACACATGGATTTATCCCTTAGACCTCATATATCAAAAATCTATCTATGTTTACATAGCTGAATTTTGAACCATTCTACAGTCCATCAAATTTTTATCATATTTTGATTTTTTTCTCCCTTGCTGTACCAATGTATCTGTAATGTTGGGAGTGGGGGTTGTTATACTAGCTTGAGGTTTTCCATCTATCTTTTGGTCAATCTTTCTGTCTGAAAACATAATTTTGTGATTTCTGCTCTTCCTGGTTTTCACCAAATTGGGCTGAAATTTTAATAGAAGCTGATAACCAGCATTATCTCCTTTTCCCACGTTTTCTTTCCTATTAAAGAAAGACATCATTATGTACATGAAATGTTGTTGTTGTTGTCGTCTTCGTCGTCGTCTGCAAACGGTTTGAATTTGGTCATCATAACTTTTATGATTGGTTACAGATTATCTCATAAAGGCTAGCAAAAGTCATTTTCAAATTTTGATGTATATTACAGTGTCCAGTGAAAGCAAATGCCCTAGCAAGAATTCGTCAGATATTCACCCAAGAAATTTTCACAGAACAGGTAAGAAATATTGTTATTTTACCTTTCATTTTATTTGGTTGAGCCTTGGTAGCTCAGTAGGTAGCATACAGGACTTGAGAACAGGAGGTAGTAGGTTTGATCTCTGACTTGGCCAGTTTCTTTATGAGGATTGATGATAGTCACTGCAACACGATTCGTTCCTCTCTCACCGCTGATAACTGTTTCAATGATGGTTATGTGGGAAAGCAGCCAGTGTCTTGGAAAGAATATTGTGTAGAGTACTGGTAAAGGAAACTTAAGCAAATCATGGATAGGTGCACTAGCGGCCACAATATGACCAGATGTAGTTACAATATTAGTACATATGTCTCCTTGAAAAGGCAGAAACACTGTGGGAAAAGGAGAAAATGCTGGTTAGCACCAATTTCTCATTTTCACAATTTTTTTGAACATGTCTTTTTTTCAAGTTTATTAATTACAACATTGTTTGGCAACGGACAAATCAAGCAATTGATTGATTTTTTGGTGTTTAACATAACTACAGTCACGATGTTTCCAAAAGACTTCTTTGTCAGAGTCATTGAAAGTCAGCATTATGCAGTAAGTGGATAAATATAAAACAGTAACAAATATGATTGAGTTCTTTTGTTTCTTAACTTTCGTGAATCTAGGTAATATCATGAAAAAGTAACATGTATGATAGAATTCTTGTATGGCTTATTTTTGTGACTCTAGGTGATAACAGCTCATGCAGTGACAGTCCCAGTGACAGAAGGGTTGAATGCGGACATGGGAGGTTATCTCCCCATTCATTGTATATATCAACTTCTTAAAAGTAGAGCTTTCTCTAAATATAAAGTTCCTATTAAGGTTTGTACAAGCAAAGATTTTTTTTTTCTTAGTTTAATTATGGGTATGTCACTTGTTGATGTAAATTAATTATAGAATAGTGTTGTCTTAGTTTTCTCAAATTTCTTTATATTAATTTTTATTTTTAGATAAGACTATTCTGTGCTAGTAACATCATCTGTTTCTTATGCTTACTTTGAAGTCTTTACCAAAGAATTCTATGTTTTCGTTATTTTGAAAAGATGCTTGGAAAAAGTAACCGGCATTTTCACTTTTTATGTGTCCAAAGGGTCGTATTATGTTATGGCCCTAGTTGTTCGTCCGTCTGTTGGCAACTTCATGGGTGTAACTCCTACAGTTTCCATTGGAATAAGCTCAGATTTAATGTAATGAATCTCTATGATGTGTAGTTGTGCATGTGACTTTTAAAATTTGGATTTCTGTAGGCGTTCTAGATTTTAATGCTTTTCACTGACAAGCCCCTTCTGGTGTATACGCGCTGCTCTGCAAAGCTCTTGTTCCATCAATATTTCTGCAAATGCTTTTGATTTGGAAGTGTAAAATTTGTCATCTATTAACACTTTAACCAACAATCCCTGATTTTTACGACCAAGAGGTAGAAGCCATCTGTAAACATTGTGGGAAAAGGAGAAAATGCTGGTAACCTGTTTTGTACTCTTCTAAAGTGTAGTTTCAGCTTTTGAGTCAAAGTTATTTTGTCATCTAGAAGTGCTTTCAATTTGGACAAGTCTGAAATTTTGTCATCTAGTAAAGACTTAACTCATTGTTACGGGAGACCACTCCTTCCTGCATGGCATATACTCCCGATTTAAATACAATACCTGGCTACTGCGTCAGGGAGATATCTCTTTGGCTCAGTGGTTAGGGTATTGGCTTTGCGTCCGGGAGTTCGGAGTTCGAATCCCGCTCCGATCCTTATTTCTGCCATGCATTTATTCATTTGTTTCTTTGTTACGGACTTCGTTCGTAAGATCATTACCAAAAGACAATAATTTAAGCTTGTCCAAACCAAAAGCATTTGCAAACAACAAAATAAAACAGACTGAAAATTTGAAATTTGTTTTCAAATTTTCTGTCACTTTTATTTGGTCATCTTCAAATGCTTTCGATTTGGACAAGCCCAAAATATTGTCATTTGATAATGAATTAATAGGTCCACTTTGTAAATCCAGGATCAGATCTGATCTTGATCTATTCCATCCACAAAAGCCCCAGCTGTCATGTAGGACAGTGAAAGAGTTAACATATTACCAAACGACGAAATTTTAGACTGGTCCAAACTAAAAGCACATGCAGACGACACAATAAATGTAACTCAAAAATTGACATTTGTTTCCAGCAGGTTAGAAAAGATCGTGGGAAAAGGAGAAAATGCTGGTAACTCTCTCCTTTTCCCACAATGTTTTCAAAGGCTTTCTTTCTGAGGGTCGTTAAAAGTTTGGATTGTGTGGTAAAGAGTTAACCAAAAATGTTTATTTTCCAGGATTGGATATATAATCAAATCTGTAAGTGTTCGACCCCGCTACACCCTCTCTTACCATCGGTGCTAGAAGTTTATGTGAACTCTATACTGGTCAAAAGTAACAAGACAGATCACACAAATCAACCAATCCTTGCACAGGAAATTTCAGAATTGTTTAAGAATTCTGTCTTCATTAAGGTAAATTATTAGCATATATATTGGAAGAAAATTGTGAGAATATTAGTTTGTCCTTACTCTACTCCATTCCTAACCTGTGATCAAAGGTGTATGGGATATGAATGCAACAGAGTTTAATTTTTCTGTCACTGTTCAACAATTTTTGAGTGCTGTTTATGTTTAACTCTTTACCACATAATGACGACTTTTAACAACCCTTGGGAAGAAGCCTTTTGAAAACATTGTTGGAAAAGGAGAAAATGCTGGTAACCAGCATTTTCTCCTTTTTCAACAATGTTTTCTATCCTTTCAGAAACTAATTGAAATATTTGAGGCATGTCAAATTTGTTATCTGCAAATGCCTTGAATTTGGACTGATCTAAAATTTCCTTGTGTGGCAATGAGTTAAAAGCAGCCATTGGCTGAGAAAAAATGTTATGCAATGTACATATCAATGAAACTCCAGGATCTGTATTTCCAAAGCATTCTGAAGAATATTTACAGTCTAATTCTCTAAAATTTTCTAGGTTTGAACATATCACAACTTTTAATTGTTTAAACGAAGTTCTTGAGCCAATCAGAAGTGGTGTTACTTTTTCATTCTAAGATAAGACTAAGAATGAATCTAAGAAAGGTTGATGAATATGGGCCCTGGAATGAATAAACAGATGACTTTAGGTACACTGGTTGGAGGATATAATTTAAGCAATGTTGAAAATTGAGATCAACATCAAGCAAGCAGTTTTTAACTAAGTATTTGTTTGAGCTGATTGAGTTACCTTTTTATGATAAAAGCATGTGGTCCATGCTGTGGTAGAAGAGGGTATTAGTCCATGTCCATGATACCAGGCAAGTCATCACATACTTATGGATCCATGAAATCTATATAGTCTAACAATCAACTGAATTTAGAGGCTTCAGAACATCCATGGCCATACAGAAATAGCAAAAAGTTATGCCCCATGTCAGGCTGCGCGGACTGTGCAGGCTGACATGGGTCATGACTTTTTGCATATGCATTAAGCCTCTTGTACACAGAGCATGGGTTCATTTAATTTTGTGTTTTCAGGGTGAAGGAAAGAAAGATGTCAATTTATCACCACAGCTATGTATGCTGTACTACATTCTCCTGTATGAAGATACTTTGGACAGCCAGAGAAAAAATCTGTGTAAGTGTGAAGTACATTGTTTTGGTACGATGTGCAAACCTTGTACTTTTTACTGGTACAGTTTTAGTTGTATGGTCAGGTGGCAGGAGACTTGGAAACTTGTTTCACTGGACACTCAGACAGCAAGTTTGATTTCGTCAGCATACTCAATTCTTTGGACCATTAGGCAGCTGAGTACATAAAGCAGTTGGAATAATAAAACTTTGCAGTATGATGAATTCGTTGTACAGTAATATGGCAGGTTACTTGAAAACTTGTTCACAGCAGTGGTGAATCATGTCACCACCTTGCCTTCATCTTCACTAGCCAAGGTGATGATCACTACGTAGAGCTTGTAAGTTGTAAGATCTATGTATTGATCATCACCTTGGCTAATGAAGATGCCTCCCCTTCGGCTCTGGGCTACATGATTTGCCACAACTGTGAACAAGTTTCCAAGTAACCTGCGACTTTACTATACAACTAATACTGTCTCCGCGGCCACCTCTAGCAGGTTAGCATTCAGTCAATCATTCAATTCATCTGTCAATCTATCTTCAGTGATGACCCTATTCTATTTCAGTGTTATCAGGTCGTTCTATAGAGTCGTACCCAGAGACACTTTTGTCTGTTATACCCATCAATTACATGATACAAGAGACACAAAAGCGACAGGACTTGTACGGTGGTCTTTTCTCATCTTTGCTGAAGTAAGTGACCTGTTTTGTATGTTTTAGTTTCTTAGGATTCTTTCACTCTTGGAGCGCATTTCAGGACAAAATTGCCTTTACAGCCGGTGTATATTAAGATCAGACTGCACAAAATGTGCAGTTTGGTCTTTGATATACATTGTCCGCTTTGCTAAATATCAACACAAAAGCAACCACAAAATAAAAATTATCTGGGTTTTATTTTACAATTGAAAATGTCTCTCTGGTTTATTCCACATTCAAAGGATTAAATTTTTGTTGTCTTTTGCTGAACTCTTTACCACACAATCGGGACTCTTAACAACCCTGAGGAAGAAGTCTATAGAACATTATTGGAAAAGGAGCAAATGCTGGTAACTAGCATTTAGTCCTTTTCGCAAAATATTTTCTACCCTGTAAAAGTCAGAAATCATCATATTACCAAGATTTTGATTTGTTGTGTGCACATGCTTGTAATTTTGTCTAGTCCAAAAATTTGTTGTTTTGTAAAGGGTTAACCAAAGCAAGGATCATATTTGCTACAATGGCCCGATTTGTTTCGGAAAGGATAGAAAACATTGGGAGAAAGGAGAAAAATATGGTCTTCTGTGGCAAACATGAATATTTTGGTGTAGTATTTGTGTGATAGAATTAAGGTTTGCTATGGTATTGCTTAACTCTTAACTCTTTCCCAAACAACAAATTTTGGACTCTTCCTAACCAAAAGAGTTTGCAGACGACTATTTTAGATTTGGAGAAAATGGCAGAAAGTTCTCAAAAAGGGTAGAAAACAGTGTGGGAAAAGGAGAAACTGCTCATTACGAGCAATTTCTCCTGTTCCCATACTGTTTCAAAAGACTTTTACTGCAGACACTTAAAAACCAGGGCTTGTTTGGGAGAGGGTTAACCAAACAAAATTTTGGACTTGTTGAAATTAAAAGAAATTGCAGATGTTGAGAAAAAAGAACGTAAACCTGAAAGGAGTCTATCAAAATTCAACAGCATTTTTTCTGTCTGGTTGTAAAGATGTATGTTCAAAAATATAGTAGTATCTATTTTTAGATTATTTGGAGAAACTCTTCAACATTTTGTTTCAGACTGCTGGTTGCTCAGTTTCCACATCTATGTATTATAGAGGATTGGCTTGAAGAGACCATGAAACCTACGGGAGATGTGGCTTTAACTGTATCAACAATGAAAGGGTGTACCAGGGAACAGTTTCAGACTGGTAAAAGATGTGTTTGAATGAGTGCGAAATTTGATTGTGAAAGCTTTTTATTGATATTTTAACACTATTTGGTTTTCCATTTCTTGATGGAGGTCATTCCAAATGCTTATGTATGGATGTATGACAAAGTCTAGTGATATGACCTTCAACATGCGAAAAAGGTGCATTCAGACATCTGCGTAAAGTGTTCTCATAGATCAGCCTGTGCGCTCCACGCAGGCTAATCCAAAATGACATTCTCGTTTTTTATGAAGT
This sequence comes from Tridacna crocea, assembly GCA_943736015.1. Classification (NCBI taxonomy): domain Eukaryota; kingdom Metazoa; phylum Mollusca; class Bivalvia; order Cardiida; family Cardiidae; genus Tridacna; species Tridacna crocea. The sequence continues at coordinate 17,492,963 of OX031070.1, forward strand.
TTTCTGTTTTATGTGAGTCTAATGTAAATTTAATGTAGTCATAAAGTGACATCTCAGATTAGCCTGCGCGGACAGACTGATCTGAGATCAGACTTTGCGCACATGTCCGAAAGCCCCTTTTTGGCCTGGTGCAAGCCGATATCAAGTAAAGGGACTTAAAGATGGAATTTGCCTTTGAAAGCATAGAAACGATTGTGGAATAAGACCAGCACTTTTTTTTCCTTTTGCCACAATGTATACAAAAGCTTTTTCGTCAGGGTTGATAAAACACAGGATTATTTGTAAAGGATTCCATCTCTGTGAAACTGCTTCTTTAGCTTCGTCTAGTGGTGTCTGTGGTTGTGAGGTAGAGTGTCTGCCTTACAGCCAGAGGGTCCTAAGTTTGATTTCAGGGAGAGGATGTCATCTTTGGGACTTGTCAATGGCCCATAAAATCAGCACAAGTACTGATGTAGTTCCCAGGAAGCGCAATTGAGAGAGATTAGTATAAGTTTAAAGAACTTGTTGCTCAATCAGCATTACATAAATATTACAAACTTTTTCTTGTGGCATACTTCATTTTGAAAGTATGTGGGAAGAGGAGAAATTGTAAACCAGGGCCTGTATTCACCAACCATTCTTTAGAATATTCTCAGTCTTATTCTCCAAGGTTTTCTACATTTGTAAGTAACACAACTTCTGATTGGCTAAACCGAATGGCTAAAAACCGAATGGTTTACCCAATCAGAAGTTGTGTTGCTTACAAATGTAGAAAAAACTGAAAAATAAGACAAAGAACGTTCTTAAGAATGGTTGGTGAATACTGGCCGAGGGCCAATATTCACTTACCATTCTTAATATTCTTTGTCTTACTCTCCAGAATATTCAGCATTTGTAAGTAATATAACATCTAATTGAACAAACTGAATGGTTTAGCCTGTCAGAAGTTGTGTTACTTACAAATTTAGACAAACCTTAGACAATAAGACAAAGAATATTCTCAAGAATGGTTGGTGAATATGGGCCCAGTTTGTGTACATATTTCATTTTACAAAGATATTGTCAAGGTTGTCTGCAGAAAGTATGTTTCAGGGTATAATGTATTAACTCTTTACAACACAAGAAAATTTTAGACTGGTCCAAATTGAAAGCATTTGCAGACGACAAAATAAAGGTGACTAAAAAATAGAAATTTGTTCTGGGAAGGGTAGAAAACACTGTTGGAAAAGGAAAAAATGATGGTTACCAGCATTTTCTCCTTTTCCCATAGTGTTTTCAAAACGCTTCTTTCTCAGGGACATCAAGAGAAGGGATTGTGTGATAATGTGTTGATATACCCATAATCAGTAAAGGTAAAAGCTACTTTGAATTTTTTAGAATTTTTGAGAATTGGATGAGATAACATTTCATGACTGCCTCTATTAGATGAGATAAGTTTTCATGATAATTTCCAACATTACAAAAAGGCAAAGACTGGTGACTGCAGTTCATTTTAACCTTTTTAGTTTTCCATATACACAAACATGTTCTTTAAATTTTATGTATTCATTTATGTTAAAGCTCTAATGGCACTACCAGACAACTCCACTGAATTCCAGCTAGTGTTACAGAGTCTATCTTGTTTACCTGTGGAAGAATTGTTACAGTTTAGTGAGGATATAGTGAACTGTTTACCCAATGTTTTATCTCCAACCGTTCCCAGGAAAATTGTAGATCTTCTGAAAAAAGTTTGGTTTAAACTTCATTCCCTGACTCCAAGACGGTAAGTAAACATGATTATTGTTCGAATTATTTGGAGTACCTAATAAAGAAGCCAAGCTCTGTGGAAAAGGGGGCTTGACTCTTTACCACACAATCCCCACTTTGACGACCCTAAAGAAAAAGCCTTTTGAAAACACTGTAGGAAAAGGAGAAAATGCTGTTGACCAGCATTTTATCCTTTTCCCACAATGTTTTCTTACCTTCCCAAAATATTTTTTTCCAAGTTTGAGTCAAGTTTATTTGTCATCTGCAAATGCTTTCAATTTGGACCAGGTTAGAATATTGTTGTTTGGTAATAAATGAGTGAATGCAGCTGGGTAGTCTGCGCAGGCTGATGTGAGTAAAAAAATTTTTGCAATATGTAAAGTCTATGTATGTCCAAAAGGACCATTCTACCCTGTATTCAGTCAATTGTCAGACAAAGTGATTTCTCTCTGAAATGCATAAAGCTCCCTTTTAGGATGGTGAGGCTGAAATGAATTACCTATTTTAATCTTAATGCATTTTAACACCTGTACTGTTTACTTTTGGACAATACTGTGCCTTCTACTAAAACTTTTTTTAATACAGGGCCTTTTAAGCATGTGTTTGTGTATTCATGGATTTAATATATATTATGTCATTTTTCATTTATTTCAGTTTTAGATTACTGACTGTAAATGCACTTAGACCTCAGCGTAAAAATCAGTTTAAATTCTCACAGTATACAGAGACTGACGTCACTGTTGATCCGTTAATTGTGTTGAGATGTGACGAACGAGTGTTCAGGTATATTTTCTGATTTTGTAGATTTACAGGCTGTTGGCTATTAGCCATAACAATCCCAGTTTTTTTGCTCAACTCTTTGTAGCTCCAGTGGCCGAAGGCCAGGGGGCTTATGTCATGGCCCGGTGTCCATCGTGCGTGCGTCTGTCGTGCAGCATCCCTATGTCCATGCGTGCGTCCATGCGTTAGCATTTATTTCAAACATCTTCTCTGAAACTACTCATCTAACTTTGATGAATGATCCTGCCATGGTCCTCTTTAAAATTCCTTGAAAGAATTTGATTCCTTTAAAAAACTCTGGTTGCCATGGCAACAAAACTGAAAAATATTGAAAATCTTCTTCTCTGAAAGGATAAGGCCTAGGGCTACCAAATTTTGCATGTAGCTTTATCTAGTTGACATCTACCAAGTTCCTTCAATTAATAGCCCTGGGGTCAAAATTGGCTCCGTCCCGGGGATCACAAGTTTTATATGGGCTTATATAAAGAAAACTTTAGAATGCCTCTGGTACCTAGCTATAGGGCCTAGGGCTACCAAATTTGGCATGTATCTTTATCAAGTGGATGTCTACCAAGAATGCCCAAACTATAGCCCTGGGGTCAAATTTTGGCTGGCCCCAGGGATCACAAGTTTTATATGGGCTTATATAGGGAAAATTTAAAAAATATTCTATTACCTAGCGATAATGCCTAGAGCTACCAAATTTGGTATGTAGCTTTATCTAGTGGGTTTCTACAAAGGAGGCCCAAATTGTAGCCCTGGTGTCATATTTGGCATGGCCCCAGGGATTACAAGTTTTATATGGGCTTATATAAAGAAAATTTAAAAAATATTCTATTACCTAGCGATAAGGCCTAGAGCTAGCAAATTTGGTATGTAGCTTTATCTAGTTTCTACAAAGGGTGCCCAAATTGTAGCCATGGGGTCAAATTTGACCCCTGCCTATGGGGTCACAATTTTTACATGGGCTTATATTTGGAAAACTTAAAGAATCTACTGATACCTAGCCATAAGGCCTAGTAACCATAATAAGACCAATGGCTACTAAATTTAGCTCTGCCTCATGGTTCTGATGTTTTACAGGGCCTTTTATTGAGGAAAATTTGAAAATCTATTTGTTTATAACCACATTTTAGACCTGTATTATTTGGTATAGGTCTTTATCATGTGGACCTCCACCAAGATTCAAGTAATTATAGCTGCATGGAGAAAAATGGCTTGGGGGTCATAATTGTCTTGGACTTTATAGAAAATTTTAGTATGTCTTCAAGACTGAAACAAATTGGCCAAGTATTGTAATGTTTGGCTTGTAGTCACTACTGCAGAAGGTAACAATTAAAATGCCATTAAAACCCTATAAATTGCCAATTAATAATAACAAAACCATTAAAAGTATCCATTAATATTTTTCCTTTTTTTTTAATGGTGTTAGGTTATAGCCATTATTTTCATCATTAATGGCCAATTTGCCCATGAAACTGCCATGATAAACATTGAATTTTGTCTAATACCCTTAATGTGATGGCATACATATATTAATGGGGTCATTAATTCATAATCTTTACAAGTTTAATGCCAATTAATTTCAAATTAATGGGCCCATTCATGCAGGTAAATAAAAACTGATTGCCATCACACATAGGACACTGCGTTCACTGCCATTAAAAATTTTCCGCATATGGTTGATGACTATTATTTCTTAATTTAATGGGAATATACTTGGAAAGTTTTTGAATTTGACACTGAAAAAAATGCAAACCCCATTAATAAACCCATTAAAGGGTATCTTGAAGAAATAGCCATTGAATAAAACCAACACTAATGGGAATTACACTACACATCATAAAACGAAACAGTTGATACATAGAGTGTACTTGTATGTATATGTATATATGCTGCATACATAGCAGTACACCACAGAAGTGCATTACAAATATACTGCATGTGGTACATAATTATGCTGCATACTAATTCACAACTTATGCAGTAAGTACACCACAGAACCCTATTACATTTAATGATCACAGCAAAAATCAATTTTTCTACTAGTACACCTTTTCTACATGGCAAAAACTTCAGTATAATTATTAAACAGTATGTGTCATGTTATCTACATGGACTTATACAGTTTCTCTTGGTATCCTGACTTAAATTTGTATCTCAACTCTGCAGTACACTTTACATACACTGGACTGACTTGAAAAAATATTCTTAGGCTTGTTCAACTTTACAGAAAACTTAATGTATAGTTGCACAGACCATGCATAAAGTGTATTTTGCACAAACTATACATGAATTAATTCTGATTGATAAGAAGTGCCCAAGGTAAGTTTGACATGGTCAGATAAACTTTAACCTAAATGTATTTCATACAGTATAATTGAATCCACTGGTATGTCACCACATTTTACTGCTAATCCTTTCGTGTGAAAATGCTTTTAAAATACAAACATATTTTTATATTTTTGGCCAAATCTCTGAAATAACACCATTCTGGATCAAGGGAACTTCATTACATCTGTTCAAAATATATTGAATTTGGTTGAAACAAAGAAGTACGGACAAATAAGCTAAGGGGGGAACAAGCAGTGGGACGAAAACGCCTATTCCTCTTGCATACTCTTCAGAAATAAAGACCAAGAAGAGTGTCAAACTTCCTGTCTGACATGCGCATTTTGAAGCGGTACATTTGAAAAATCCAGGAAGTCAAAAGTTTGCTGATAAATTGACCATAAGACTCTTATTTCTTTTTTCGAAAATGACAAACATATCTAGGAAATTGACTGATGGGAGAGACACTGAGGCAGATTTTGGTTTGGACAAGGAAAAGTGCAAGGTGAAATCGATGATGCCTTGCCGTTGTGAAATATTAAATTGCTTATGATCTAATGAAATTGAAAAAAAAAAAAGCAAGTTCTAGCTAATACTGCTGAATATGAATAAACAATTTTATGACATTAATGTTTTTTATCTTACTGAATGTGGGGGTTGTTTTCACTTTGGTGGAAGAGCATTCGGCCCAAAGACAGTTCGACCCAAAACAAATAGTTGAGGGACACACGACGATTTAACCCAGTAAGGAGAAGAAGACTTGTCCTCAGCCCTGGCTTGTGTTTGTTGTATTGACTTTGTTCTTTTCACACACTTATTATAATAATTGCTGACTTACCTTCAAATATTTTGAAATTAAAAGAATGAAACCACAATTTTTATACGTCATAATTTCTATCGAGATATTTATGCAGTCAAGGTGATTGAAGACCTATGGCTTCAACACAGTTTTCTTCGTTCCATGGTGATACTGTGATTTTTTGTTTATCTTATTTTTCCTTCTTCCTCAAGGTTTTCAGAACTCGTGATTGGTTCTGGACAGTTTTAGGTTTCATAGGATTATTATGTACATGTATATTCATGACTTGTCCAACTTGAAAGCATTTCAAGATCTAGAGATCAAAAGGATAAAAACAAAACATAAAAACATGTATCGAATGATGGACTTGTTTTCTTAAAATGGTAGAAAATATTTTAAGGTAGGAAGAAATTGTTGGTTAAGAGCAATTCATCGTTATTCAAAATGTTTTCAGAGGATTTCTCTCATGGGGTCATGAAAATACAATGTTATTCATAGCAGTTTTAGTTTAGCAATTCAGATCAGTATTGTCAAAGCCCTGTCATTGTTACTTTGTGTATGAAAATTTTGACAGTGTAAAATCTTTTTAAGACCTTTAGGAACCAGCCTCTTTAAAACAATTGTTGAAAAAGGAGAAAACACTAAGAATTATCATTTTCTCCTTTTTTCACCATGTTTTCTATTCCTTCTCAAACAAATTTAAATTTTTGAGACAACTTTATGTTTTTAGCAGAAAATGCTTTGAATTTGGTCCAGTCTAAAATCAAATTATGTAATATGTAATTTATGGCCTATACCATTACTGAAGATGTAATGGTCTTTTTTCACTAGCCATTAAATGACCATGAAATTCATATATAATAGTGTTCATGGCCATTATTATATATTTAATGGGTAGACACTATCCCATTACTGGAAATTTAATGGCATGATGTTATCCAATGACATTGCCATGAAATTATGGTAAACCCCTTAATTGATTTTAATGGCCCATGAGTTTTGTCGCTTTTCATGGCCACGAACCCCATGAAATTGACCATTAAATTTTTTTACCATCAAGTAATGACCCATGAAAAATATTTTTAACGCGCCCATTAAAAGTTAATGGCATAACTTTTAATGGGTGATTACCAAAAATTGATGGTGTTTTACCCAAATTTAATGGCCATGGATTATGTCGCTTTTAATTGGTTTTAGGTAATGGCTTTTTGATAGATTTTTCATGGTCAATTCATGGTGGTTGTTGCAGTAGTGAGTGTTATTACTTATTAGCCAGTGGAGGGAAACAGGGACATCATGGCCCTCTTGTTAAGGAAAAATATGCCTGGGTAATTTCAAAGCACTGACTAGCCGCCTCAATGTTGTCTGTGTTGTTGTTGTCTGCCTCATTGTGCAAAAACTTTGGCATTTTGTTATATCTCTGTTTTTTACTTCAGACTTGGTTGTTAATTAACCCTTTACCAAACATTCCCTGGTTGAAAGACAAGTCCAAATCTTTTTACTTTCTATGAGCATGATTTGTAGTGTGTGTTTCTTTTATCTCTAGATGTGGCCCAGTATTAGAGATCCTTCTCAGAATTTTGTCCGCGTATACACTGGCCTGTAGAGTGTACATGGAGAACCACATCAAGTGTAATCCTATATTGGATGGCAACAACCAATCAGATCAGGACAGACAGGAACTAAAAGGGGCTTTATTAGGGGCCCAGGAGAGTGCCATCACCCAGATATTACTAGAATACTGTATGGCAACTGATACTGAAAAATTGGTAAGATATACTACATAAGTACATTTAATTCAGCCGTAGAGGGAAAAAAAAAAAACCACTGTAAAAAATTAATAGACTATAAAATTTTACAAACTTTAGTCTGTTGTGTATACATAGATAATTTACCTATGTATATTGTGTAAGGGATAGATACATGCACCAGAAATCTTTGATTTAACCCATTACCAGTAACCAGCATTTTCTCCTTTTCCCACAATGTTTTTTACTCTACACAAAACAAATTTCAAAGTTTCAGTCACTTTTATTTTGTCATCTGCAAATGCTTTTGATTTGGAAAAGCCTGAAATATTGTTGTTTGGTAATGAATTAACCCTTTACCACACAATCCTGACTTTTAACACCCCTTTAACACTTTTAACACCCCTGTGAAAGAAGCAAGGAGAAAATGCTGGTAACCAGCATTTTCTCCTTTTCCTACAATGCTTTCTTCGCTTCCTAAAATATATTCAATTTTTTAGCCATGTTTATTTCGTCTCTGCAAACACTTTCAATTTGGACAGGTCTAAAATTTTGATGTTTGGAAAGGGTTCAAATCAGAAACGTTGCAGCAAAAAATGAAATGCATTTTCTATCTGTCACAATCTAAGCAAACTTGCAGTCATTAGGGACAACATTTGGCATAAAGATACAAGAATGATTATGGTTTGATAGAATAAACATAAAGTGGGTTAGAAACTGAAAATGAGTAAAGATCTTTAATCTTTACTACATGACAAAATGTTAGACCGGTCCAAATTGAAAACATGTGCAGATGACAAAGTAAATGTATATCAAAAATTAAGTTTTGATTTTGGAAGGGTAGAAAACATTGTGGGAAAAGGAGAAAATGCTGGTAACCAGCATTTTCTCCTTTTCCCACAATGTTTTCAAAAGCTTTCACTATCAGGGTTGTTAAAACTCAGGATTGTGTTGTAAACATTTCAGACTGGTTTGGGAATACAGACACCTTTGTCATCTAATATTTTTAAATCTTTATATTCATTTCAGAATCACAACGGTGAATTAAACAATGTCAGAGAGATCAGATCCATCATTTGCTCATATATACATCAAACATTTATCTCAGATCCCAACCTAGCAAAACTGGTACATTTTCAGGTAACAATCTCTTTTAACCTTTTTAGCTCACCTGAGCACAACATGCTCAAGGGGAGCTTATAGGATCACCTGGTGCCTGTCGTGTGTCGTTAACAAAACAATTCTTTAAACATCAATTCCTCCTGAATAGCGGGGCCAAATTTCTCCAAACTTGGCTGGAATGTTCCTTGAGAGGAGCACAGAATTTGATTTCATCCAAAACTCTGGTTGCCATGGCAACCAAATGGAATTTCCTGATCAATTCTTTAAAAATCTTCTTCTCTGAAACAGCTTGTCAGATTTTGAAATAGATTCATAGAGATGTTCCTGGGCTGACCCTTTTCAAAAACTGTTCTTGAAATTTTTATCTGTCAAGAAACATAGCTTTGGTTACTGGGGGCCACTTGCACTATACAGAAATGACAAAGTTTCTAAAAATTCTTCTTCTCTGAAACTGCTGGTCGGATTTTGAAATAATTATACAGCAATGTTCCTTGGGTGACTCTCAAGAATTGTTAGCGACATTTTTATCCGTTGAAAAACAACAGCCAATTGTTGGCACCTGCATGTGGTGCACTTGTTCGATTTATGTTTCAGTCACTATCAAGCATGTGCTCTTCTTCAAGAAATTGTTCTTGGGTGATCTATCCAAAGATTTATTTGAGCAATTCTGATTCATCAAAATCATTGCTGTGATGACTGTAGGGGTGGTGACAGATTTTAAATGAATTTTACAGGTGACTCTTTAAAAATATCTTGGCAAAATGAATTTGTTTCCATTGTTTAAAAAAAATTGGCTATGTTCCTCTCAAAAATTTAGATGAGCGATCCAGGGCTATCTTGGCTCTTTTTTATAAAAAAAATAATCATGTATTTTCATGACCAAGACAGTTTATAAAAACATGGATCGAAAAGAAGAAGATGCTGGTAACAAGTATTTTCTCCTTTTGTGACTATGTTTTTAACCTTTTGAAGGGCTGAGCCCTGAGTCAGAAGTGTGCAAGACTTGAGAACGGGGGTCATTGATTTGATACCTGGCTTTGTTTGTTATCTGTTCAAGTCTAAAGTTTTTCTTGGTTTCATACAGAATCAAGTATGTAAATTTTTCAGTATGCAACCAGAACTGGTTGGATTTCTTAACACAGCAGAAAATCATTAACTCTTTACCACTCGAGAAAATTTTAGACTGGTCCAAATTGAAAGGATTTGCAGACGACAAAATAACAGTGACTTAAAATTTGAAATTTTTGTTGTGAAGGGTAGAAAACACTGTGGGAAAAGGAGAAAATGCTGGTTACCAGCATTTTCTCCTTTTCCCACAGTGTTTTCAAAAGGCTTCTTTCTCATGGGCGTCAAAATCAGGGATTGTGTGGTAATGGGTTAAGTTATACCAATTTAGCCATGGCATATTTACTATATATTTCTTCATCAGGGTTACCCAAGTGAGTTATTGGATGTGACAGTGACTGGTATACCCTCCATGCATATTTGTCTGGATTATATCCCAGAAATGTTGAGCCAGCCACAGATGGATAAACAGGTGAGATAAATATTCAGTGTCACTCTGCAAATGAACCATGTTCTGTGAACTGGGGGCTTAATGCATCTGCAAAAAGTATCAACCCATGTCAGCCTGCACAGTTTGTGCAAGCTGACATGAGCTGAAACTGTGTGCTTTTGATAACTTTTTTGCACATCAAAGGACCATTCTGCCTCCAGATTCAGTTAACCCTTTCCCAAACAGAAAAATTCTAGACTCTTCCAAACTCAAAGGGTAAGCAGATTACAATTTCAAATTTGATAAAAATGGCAGAAAGTTCTACAAATGGGTAGAAAACACTGTGGAAAAAGGAGAAATTTCTCATTACGAGCAATTTCTCCTTTTCCCACAGTTGTTTTCAAAAGACTTGTACTGCAGACACATAAAAACAAGGGCTTGTTTGGGAAAGGGTTAATTGCTAAGCTAAATGCAGATTTTTTAAGACACAATCTTCCTTGTATTGTGGTTTATTGTTCAATAAACCACAGTTTCAATAAACCAACTGTTGTGAGTTATGAGGCACATTAAATAATCCACAAGGGCGATAGCCTAAGTGGCTTATTCATTGCTCTTCAGTACTCACAACATGGTTTATTGATAGATAAGAAGATTATTTCGATTCTAAAATGACCAATTCTTAATGAAAGGAAAACAAGTTCATACTTAGAGTGAAAACGTGGATGTAGATTATTTTCCATTGAATAACTTACTTATCTTATACAGAATGACACCACTCTATACAGAATGACATTACACTTTATAGAATAATGTAGATTTTACCACGGTTTCGTTGCACTGTGTTTATAGTGCCAAATCAATATGTCATGGTAGAATGAACGATAAACCACGATAGAAAGAAGATTGTTTCAATTCTAACATGACCAACTGGTAATGAAAGAAAACAAGTTCATACTTAGGTTACTATGTTCCATTGAATAACTCACTCGCTTACTCTATACAGAGTGACCTCACTGTATGTAGAATGGCATAGATATTACCATGTTTTTGTTGCACTGTGTGTATAGAGAGGAATTCACATGTCACGTTAGAATGATCCATAATTATATGATGATTTACGTGGTATTATGCATGATGAAGATGCATTTAAAAAAACCATCTTTTTTGCAAGAGTGTGGCTCATTACTGTCTTGATTAAGGATAGGGCACCTTAATGTGATTCTTGTAACATAGCCTATCATTGCCTCAAAAACATACAGATTCAGCTGACACTTAACTCTTTCCCAAACGACAAATTTTAGACTGAAAATTTGTCCTTTTCCCGCAATGTTTTCTACCCTTTACAAAATAAATTTCAAATTTTCAGTCACTTTTACTCTGTTGTGTGCAAATGCTTTTGATTTGGACAAGCCAAAACGTTTGTCGCTTGGTAATGAGTTAAGATGGTGTAGAACACATGTGTACTATACAACCCCCCCCCCCCCAACCAAGTGGAGAGGGGTATACTGGAATTTGTATGGCTGTCTGTCGGTCCGTCCATCCTTTCGTCTGTCTGTAGACACAAATTTGTCTGGCAAAATACTCTGACAGTTTTTCAATTACCAATCTCAAATTCACACACTGTGTTCTTATATATATGAAGTTGTGCTTGAGCCTGCTGCAATTTGTCGTTAAGAAAATGCTGATGAGAAGCAGCCTTTTCTGTTTTTCACACTATCTTTTTTAAAGCTGTCATTTCAGCTAGAGTATGTTTTGTTTCAATCTTGTGTATTTCAGATTTTTGCCATCAAGTTAACGGCCTATTTGTGCTGTCAGTATGCCCTTCCCAAGTCACTGAGTACAGCAAAACTCTGTGTAAATGTGATGTTTGCAATGATTGGAGGTAAGACTCTCTGACTCTTGTGTGAGGGTTTTGTTTTTTTTTAGCTTTGCAGTTTATAAAGAAAACATAGAGGTATTGTTGCGGCCCTTGCAGCATGGCAGCATGGTTGTTTTGGTCAGGTGGTGCAAAAATTTTGACATTTTATATCTGTCATTACTGAAAATATTTACTTCCAAATTAGACAATTTGTATTATCAAAAAGGTTGGGGTCTTAAAAACCAGGCATTGTTTGGCAAAGGGTAAAAAGAATCAGTGTTTTTAACTCTTTACCAAACTACAAATTTATAGACTGGTCAAAATTGAAAGCATTTGCAGATGACAAAATAAATGTGACTGAGAAGTGGGAATTTGATTTGGGAGTGCCAGAAAACATTGTAGGTAAAGGAGAAAATGCCGGTTACCAGCATTTTCTCCTTTTGCCATAGCGTTTTCTAAAGGCTTCTACCTCAGGGTTGTCAAAAGTCATCATTTCTGTGGTAAAGAGTTAAACTGCTTCATAACAAATGTTTTCAATACCTTAACCACATCCTGCAGGAGTTATTGTACATTAAAATAACATGTTTTTAAATTAGTTTAACCCTTTTCCAAACAACAAACTTTTGGACTAGACCAAGTTGAAAGCAACTCTTGCTGAAAAGATTATTTCTGTCTATGATAGGGTAGAAAGCAATGTGGGAAAAGGAGAAAATGTTGGTTACTAGCATTTTCTCCTTTTCCCACAATGTTTTCAAAAGGCTACTATTCCAGACCCATAAAGACCAGGGATTGTTTGGGAAAGGGTTAAGATGGCCGGGTAGCTCAGTGGTTGGCATATATGACTCAAAACCTGGTGGTTGCTGGTTTAAATTTGGGATGGGAAACTTTCTTTCCGGTGATTATTTTTACATACCAGTCCTCATGTATGTGAGAAAAGTTATCTATGACTTAGAAAGAAAGTTGTGTCAGTACTGGGCATGTATTCACTAATCATTCTTAAGAAGGTTCTTTGTCGTATTCTCCAGAATTTTCTATATTTGTAAGTAACACAACTTCTGATAGGCTAAGCTGAATTCTGATTGGCTAAACCAAATGGTTTACCCTATCAGAAGTTGTGTTACTCACAAATTTAGAAAACCTTGGAGAATAACTCGGAATATTCTCAAGAATGGTTGGTGAATATGGGCTCTGGTGTAATAAGTAGAGGATATTTGTTTTTTTTGGTGTAAGATCGAAATTTATTTCATCGAGTGGACACCATCGGTAATATTTTCACGAGTGGCACAGCCACGAGTGAAAATATTACCGATGGTGTTCACGAGATGAAATAAATTTCGATCTTTCACCGAAAAAAACAAATATTCTATTTATTTTATGCTTTTAACCCTTTCTTATCAAAATTCAGTACAATTCTTTTCCCTCATTCCCCGTGGCGTACCCCTCCCGCATAGCAACGTGACGTCAAGCGCGAGAAATGTAAGGTATATGACGTCATATTTCCCATCTGGTTGTTAGGCACGCGCAATTTACCTAGGCAACAAGAACGTGAAAATCGGTATTTTCACTGGTGTAAGATCGAAAAATATTTTCACTGCTATTTCTCGATATCCCACCGGTAAGCATGAAATAAAGCCAGGAAACACATGCCAGGGTGCATTGGTTGCCATAATACAACCTAAGCTGTTAAAATGACATTGAAGTCAAATACAAACAAATTTAGGTTGATTGGATTATAATGGGGACTGTATTTCTAAAATGTATGATAGAGAGGTGGAGAGTACAGGCTATGATCAGCCTGCTGGCTCATCTTGGTTTAATCTCTTCACATTATTCATCTGTGTTGTTGACAATATAATATTCATGCTTAGGGTCTACATGTATAATTTTTTTTATTTTATTTCTTTGTTTTATAACAGTCCTAGAGTCCAGAAAGCGGGTAGAGTTTTTCTCAGAGACCCTACCCTATTTGCCTCGTGTATGTCAGGCCTTTCCACCTCTCTGTGAGGATGTGATGAGCTTGCTGATCCAGATTGGACGAGTTTGTTTGTCCCACGTAACATCTAGTAGTAATATCCCACAGTCAGGTAGGTTTTATTGCATTACCCTGGATGGTGTTCTATATGCCGATATAAATATCCTATGATATTTAGCTTACAACATGCAATAAGGGGCATTTGTGTAAAATGCCATCTCGTATCAGCCTGCGCAATATGTGCAGGCTGATCGGAGATGGCACCTTAAGAGAATACATTAGACTTTAAGCTTCAGTAGACTTGTGCAAAACATAAAATTATATAAAAAGAGAGAGTGAAAAGAGAGAAAGCTATTCTTAGTCTTATTTTCAAAGAATTTCTAAATTTGAAAGTAACGCTACTTTTGATTGGCTGAACCATTTGGTTTAGCCAATTAGAAGTTGTGTTACTTTGAAATTTAGAAAATTCTGTATACTGAGACCAAGAATGCTCTTAAGAATGGTTGGTGAATATGGGCCCTGCCCCTGGATGTCATACTTGAGTGAGCACTTTAAAGCTAATGGCCCTTTTGTTTTAACATACTAAAGCAATTGGAAAAGTTACTTTCAACACGGTATTTCCTCATTTCACCTTTTATTTTCACATAAGATACATGCATGTGTATTTGTATGAAGGAAATTGTTAACTATAAACTTGATGATAATCATTGCAACAGGATTCATTCCTCGCTCACAGCTGTCCATTGTTTTTTGGATGGTTTTGTGGGAAAGCAGCAAGTGGCAGGTTACTAGTAAAAGAAACTCCAGGTCAGCATGGATAGGTGCACTGGCCAGCCCCACATAATTGGCCTAAAATGAAAGCATTTGCAAAAATTAAAAATAGGCCTGGCACAAAAACTGAAATTTATCTTTGAAATGGTAGAAAACATCGCAGGAAAGGGATTGCTGGTTACCAGTGTTTTCTTCTTTTCCCACAATTTTTTCAAGAGTTTTTTTCTTCAGGGTCATCAAAATGTGGAATTGTTTGGCAAAGAATTCATTAACCCATTACCACACAATCCCTCCTTTTGATGACCTTGAGGAAGAAGCCTTTAGAAAACATTGTGGAAAAAGGAGAAAAGAAAATGCTGGTAACCAGCATTTTCTCCTTTTCCCACAATGTTTTCTAACTTTCACAAAACAAATTTCAGATTTTCAGTCACATTTGTTTTCTGCAAATACTTTCAAATTGGACAAACCTAAAATTTTGTTGTTTGGTAATGAGTTAAATAATTGACCCCAATTTTAATCACAGTCCTTCTGTTTTTTCAGATTTCACACTCGAGAAATGCTGTAGAGACTATGTGGAGGACACGACCCAGCCAAGGAAAAGATTAAAACTTCAGCATGTTGTACCCACCTCATATCATGAACTTTATAGCATAATACAAACAACATTTAATGATATTGTGACAAAGTCAGTCACCACAAAAGATGTTTATTAAATCTGTGCTTTTGTATAAGCAGCCTTTTTGTGTTTTCTTTCTGCCTTTATTGACGAATTTAAAAGTAAGGATGAAGTAAACTTTTTTTTTACCTTTTACCACATTGTCTCAGGCTTTTAAAGCATTGAGGAGGATGACTTTTTAAGACAATGCAGGAACAGAAGACTGTCGATGCGCCATAAAACAACATTCATTCATTCATTCAGGACAAAGGAAAGTGCTAATTATTAGGATTTCTTCCATTTTCTTCTTTGGTTTTTTTTTTTGTTTCTTTTCACCATTTTATCACACAATTCTGTCTTTAAACCACCCAAGAAAAAAAACTTTTGCAATAATTTAGGAAAAGCTATTGACATTTCCCTTTTTCCTAGTGTTTTCAACCCTTTCAAAGAAAAATTCCCCAATTATCCTCCACAGAGAAGGCGGTGGGAGATATGGTAATAGTAGCCATCTGTCCTTCTGTCCCTCTTTCTTTTGTCCGGCACCTAAGTCAGAAACTATTAGAGGTGTAATATAATACTTCACATGTGGATAGATCTCATACAGGAGAAGTGCAGTGCACAAGAACCATAACTCTTGATTGCATAATTCATGAGTTATTGCCCTTTGTTATTTTTCTGTATCATAACTTGAAAACTACATGATATAAACATGAAACTTTACAGGTTGATAGATGACATTGCGGAGAAGTGCAGTGTACATGAACCATAATTGTCAGTGTCACAATTTGTTATTTTTTCCCAATCAAATTTTGTCCCGATCATGAGAAGTAAACTATTAGACATGTAATATAATACTTCATTTAGTACTTGTCTGGCATATAACTTTGTCATCTCAAGTCAGAATGACTTAAAACTTGGTATGCATATTTGTTGCAGTATTACGGAGTACAGTGGCCAGGAACAAAAACATTATTTAGTGCCGATTTTGAGTAATTCCACTTTGATCTTCATTTTTAAAGCATTTCATGTTTGTCCTCAACAAAACTGTCACTTCAAGTCAAATAGGCTTGAGACTTGGTAAACATATTTGTTGCATTACCTTAACAATTGTTATACCCCCTTCAGTAAAGGGTAAAAAGAACACCGAATGGCTAAATTATTCAGAAAAAGTGTGTAAGTCATGCAGTATTCATTGAAAAAATATTGAAATGATCTATTTTGTGAATATTGTGATTCAAAATTTAGCAAGTATCAAATTAAGTCAGAGGCGATTTCCATTTCGTGGGACAATTTCCATTCCGTTTATCTCATGAAAGAATTTCCATTTCGTATTTTAGGCCTACTGTTACTTCATTAACCTTTGTACAAACAGTACCAGCATTTTCTCCTTTATCCACAATGATTTCAAAAGGCTTCAATCTTAGGGTCGTAAAAACCACGGATTGTTTGGCAAAGGGTTAATGCTGATTACCACTGCATGTAGTTGTCTACCTGAAGCTCTGTCTGCCTGGGCCTACGAACTTTGAGTTCCACTTGGGCAATGCTTACAACCTTGCACCATTAGAATAAACATCTCACGACTGGGAACCTGTAATCAAATGAACAAAAAGTAATGCATTTTTTACTTGTTTTGTTGAGGTGTGATTGGTGGAATACCAGAAGGCAGGAAAATGACCTGATCAGCTCTATCCCTCCCTCCCTTTTCTGTCTGCTATGCTTAATTCTGGTGATCTATCCATACGTAATATTCCTGCAAAAGTATGTCTGCATCATATGAAAATGCTAAAATGGTGTCATAAAGAGTTACACTGTCTGCAATAATTTGCCATGGCGTTTTAAGCAACCAGCATCAACATTTAGTTTTGATACTTATTGCTTCAAGTTCCATGACATTCTGTGTTTTTGGTACAGTAGTTCACATACCTAAAAAAAACACCAAGATTCTCCTCAAAAACCTTGAGCCAAAAACAACAACTGGCCTTTTCAATATCTGGACTATCCAAAACCCAACAGATATGCAGATGACACATGTAGCTCAAATAGAGAAACAGAGCTATAGATAGAGGGAGTGATAAATTTCAATTTCAAAATTTAGAATATTAATTATTCTCCACCAAATCCTATGTCATGGGTACTCACTGGAATCATCTCAACAAGACAATTCTAATGAGTACCCAGAATATACAGTTTGGATGATAAATAATAGATTAAGAATACCATCACTTCCTCTCATCTGGAGCTCTGGAGAAAAATTTCGCAGTGTGGACAAAATTGCGGTTACTGGCATTTTCTCCACTCTAAAAACTGAAAGCTCTCTTCCTCAAGGTTTTCAACCTTTAGGCTGCAAGCGTAACTCACTGACCTTTTACAAAGAGTATAGATTAACATCAGACAAGTCAGAGTGTGCAGCCTGATCTTGGATATACAGTGTCTGATAAGGAGGTCCCCTTCCCCAAAACTATCTTTAACTCTTTAACAAACAACAAAATTTCATACTTGTCGAAAGTTGAAATGGTCGACTTGGAGATGAAAAGACAAGTGTAACTCAAAAAACAAAACTTGTTTTTGAAAGGGTAGAAAACATTGTAGCTAAAGGAGAAAATGCTGGTAACCAGCATTTTCTCCTTTTTCCACAATGTTTCCAAAGGGCTTCTTTCTCAGGGTCGATAAAAGTCAAGAGCCTGTGGTATAGAGTTAAAAAAGCAAAACTTGGGCTTTTACTGTAACAGGATGAAGGGTGAAATGTAAGCTAGCACAGAAAGGGACTTCAATTGTTTGTACGCTAGCTATTTTAACAGACAACATCAATGTTAACAGCAAAGAACTGTCCAGGAACTGTCAAAAAGTAGACAAGACAACAAAATTGTAAACCTTTCTGGTTTTAAAGCCACTGCAGAAGATGAGATAGTTTAGGAAAGGACTGACACAATTATAACACTAGCCATCACAACAGACATCAATGTAAACAAAATCTATAGAACTGTGCAGGAACAGCCTCAGCTCTCTACCAGACAACAAAATTGTAAAACTTTTCCATTTTGAAGCTATTGCAGAAGAGAAATTAACTCTTCACCAAACAACAAAATTTTAGACCTTGTCCAAATTGAAAACATTTGCAGCATGATGACAAGTTAAACCCTTTCACAAACAATCCCTGGTTTTCATGACCCTGAGAAAGCGGCCTTCTTAAAACATTGTGGGAGAAGGAAAAAATGCTGGTAACCAGGAACTGAATAATATCATTAAATAAAAGCTATTCATTGATCATTTTTTGTTTTAATTTTCTGCAATTCAGGAAGCAATACTGTACCTTTGAGGGACAGATCACCTTGGTATATATATGTGTAATTATGCAATTGTCTTTACTTAACAAACTGAAATCTTTTATCATTATGGTTACTTACAAATTCCATTCATTGTATTTTTTTAGGTCAATTTCTCCAGTATTCATAAGGCAATTTCTTTGTATCATTTCTTCAGCTTTACATCTTAAAACATAATGGTATCCATACCACACTCCCAATCTCAGTTTCCAATCTTGCACCTGTGGATAAATGATAGCCATCTATCTAATAAAGAATGCCTAAAATGGGGTGTAAAATAGTTTACTTCAATTCTATAATCTTATTTTCAAATATGTAAAAATGGCTCTAGGCATGTTCGTCCAGTAACCAGTTCGTCTCTGGGCTTGTTCATCACTGGGTTTATTAGCCCCAGCTTGTTTGTCTGAGCTTGTTAGTCCCACACCACCTTTTCAATCTTATTGCAGTGTTATCACTATTTGCCCTCCTAAATGAATTGTTATTGTATGCATAAAAGAACTTTGAATAAAACTTATTAACCCTTTGTTTTTACCTCAGTCGAAGTAGTATTTTAAACAGAACCGAAACTTTATTAAATGTTCTTGAAAGACTTGAAAACAAGGTTTCTGCATCGCCATTTGCCTAGGCTAGTGGCGTTACAGCACAATATGAGTTGAAATTCCATAATTATGTACATGTATCCAGAGCTCTAGATAAGAGGGAGTGATGGCATTCTAAAACCATTACTTTTCTTCCAAACCCTATGTTATGGGTACTCATTAGAATCGTCTCAATGACACTATTCTAATGAGTACCCACAACATAGTGTTCAGTTGAAAATTATTAGTATTTTCAAGTTTGAAATCAAAATCACTCCCTCTATCTGTGGCTCTGCATGTATCTATATATGTTGGTTAATTTAATTTCTTTCCTAAATGCCATGATTTGGATGACTCCTTTGACAGTTTTCATTTCCTTTTGTTTTTTCTCTGAATGTAATGCTGAGAATGACACCATCAATATTTTTTTCTCTTACTTTGGTTTCTTCTATAAACGTGATGAGGTTCTTTTTTGAACAGTTACAATATAATATTTGGTTGAGTAAAATGGAAGGCAATAATGTGCAGTTAACACATTTTCAAAATCAAAATCAGTGAAGAATCTACTATGACAACCTTTGGTTGGAACAGGTCTGAGTCGACGAGATATCAGTTGGGACAAACAAGCCCAGACGAATGAGCCTGGACGAACAAGACCAGGGACAAAAAAGCCTGTTGCATACAAAAATAATATTGTTTACTTGTAAAATCATTTGTCAATCAAATTTCCAAGACTTATTCTAGACCTATCCGTCGAAACCATTTACTTTAACCAGAGATTGTATATAATGCAAATATATGATCCCTGCTTTAACCATCGAAGATTGATGGCTGGACATAAGGAGGCATGGTATCCAGGCAAGGAACAGAAAATTGGGAATATCTGTCCTTTTTGCCAACTTGCATGTGGTCAAATTAAGAAGGCCAGATGCCGAGGACTGTTATGACATATATATTGTGTTCTTTCTCCATTCACCTAAGCATAAATAAGCCCACAAAATTCACATTTTCGGTCAAGCAATAAAAAAATTCGTGTTATGATCAAATGTAAAATCTGAATCAAACTTGTAACTGAAAAAAGTCACTACAACTTGCATCAAAAGGTTCGATCCGAGGATTTTTTCAAACCTACCTCTCCAACCTGAGTAGTAGGGCCAGTTTCTCGTTTTTTCATTCATTTGATTGAATGTCAAGGCCGGTCGCTAAAGACTGAAGAATATTCTACACTCCGGTTCAGATGGTCTAGCTTATTCATACTATATCGATAGGTTAAATAAAACCTATTTAGGCGGATTTAATGTTGGAAAATGTTGAAAATTTGCTTTTTATTGTATCTGATGAAATATTTTCTTTCAAACTGTGAAAATCACACTCTTTTTTGCATTTATGCGTCTTATCCGATAGAAAAATACTATTGATGCTGGATAGGATGTTATGCATAATATATGACAAAGTAGAATAGAACCCGGGTGGAACAAAACGTCACGAGCAGTTATTCCTTCTGCTTAAATACATGAATGGAGAAGCGAGAATGAACGGAGAAATGAGAAAAGGCCATAATTACAATTTAAAAAAGAAATCCTTTTCAGGACGACTTGCATTGTGCAAGGAGAGTCATGGTTCGACCAAAAGTTTTCTTTGAAAAAGTAAGTTTTGTTTTTTCACATTTCAAATTTTCATACAAATATAGAACTTAGACCACTGCGTATACATTCATAGCATCAATTCGCAACGACTAGCATTGTCTTTCTGTACGTAATTAAAAGAAAGGTGCTGTTCTGGCTCGAAAAATTTTTCAACTTTGCACGTTCAAAGGAGTGAGAAATACGCTAAAATACACCTTTAGAAAACAATGTCACCAAATTACTTAAAAGTTTACCGTACAAGTGCCATCAAGCGCTATCAGTTACTATTATAATTATGATAACGATCACTCGCCATATATAAACAAAATTCAAAGTGAATCCCCATTCGTGCCGGTCGGCAACTTTGTTTCCCTTCCCGGAAATAATTGAAATTTGAAAGCTTAATTTTGATTGGTGAACAACGGATGTGTGTAAATTTGCTTGACCAATCAGAAACAAGAAGAGATGAACGTTAGAAATTGTGATCGATCAACGGTCTAAGGGAGAAAACTCGTACTAATTTTCGTCTTTATGTCACACAGAGTTGTCTCCTATATAGCAGGACAGCATAAAACCGCAAATGAATGAAACGGATAACTTGATTGAAGTTTGCAAATAAAAAAAAGATCGAAATGAAATACGACTTTTCGTGAATCTGAAGAATTCTGACATATTTTAACAATCTATTTCAGCCGCGTATTGGCAAAAGGGGGCTTAATGCATCTCCGTTATGCACGATACTAGCCCAAGTCATCGGGTAAATATTGATTCATAGGAGCCACTTTTTTCAGAAACCGACTTAATCTTTAGATAGCTTGGTCCTGTGACAAAGATAAAATGGACCTGTATCGAAAAGTCACAGCCAAGGCCAGCCTGTGTGGACTGCGGAGGCTGATCGGTGTCGATATTTTTCGCAGATGCATGAAACCCCCTTTTCACAGAGCACGGCTCATTTTGTTCATACTTTTCTTCGTTCTCTGTAAAAGATCGACAATTTGATCTATGGAAATAATCTTATAATTCGGTAATGTATATATCTAGACTACGGAATTGAAAGTGGCCAAGTAGATTAAATTTCTAAGGACACTTTCACTTTCAACTTGTGGGATTCGCTTTATTCTGTTGTTTTTTTAAGGCGATATAATATGACAATACAACCCTTATTTGACTTATGGATTTCGACCAAAATGGTGATAATGCTAAAGTAAACGAAATTCCACGGAAAAATGTACAACATTTACATGTAATTTAACCAGAAGTTCTTGGATGTTTTGTTAATGAATTTTAGGAAAAGCATTCTTGGGAGGTTATATGTCAACTTGGAGGACCTGGGTTAGACCCTCGATCTTGAATTCAAAGGAGTTTCCTTGGGCAAGGACTATCTAGAGCCTGGTACTGGTGAAACCTTATACATGAACATGAGACCTATCAGCATGTCATGACCGAAAACAAAAACAAATAAAAGCAGCTAAAAAACAACATGGTAGAAAACATTGCGGGAGAGGGAGAAAATCCTGGTTACCAGCATTTTCTCCTTTTCCCACAATGTTTTCAAAAGGCTTCTTTCTCAGGGTCATAAAAAGTCATGTTGTATGGTAAAGAGTTAAGCAGTGTTTTCTCCTTTTCCCAAGTTTTCTACACTTTCAAGGAAAAGTCTAATCATGATATACGTGGGAGAATGCCTCTCAAATAGATAAGAGAAAATTTATCCGTAAATGCATATATTCTCTAAATTTTACATAATTATATCTTCAGAACAATACACGTAACTGATCTTACCGTGAAAACATACATTCTCTTCATATCAATGTTAAAATCGTTTTTATTCCGATCGTCCTTACAGCCGTTACACATTTTACGTGATTTATTCGTTTGCGGTTTTATGCCGTCCATTTACAATAAGGGAAACAACTCTGTTAGGCTTAAGGATACAATCAAAGTACGAGTTTTCTCCCTTAGACCATAAAAAGTTCATAATTTTAGTGGCCTAATTTTCTTGTTTCTGATTGGTCAAGCTAAAGACACACCTCCGTTTGCACCAATCAAAACGATAATAGTATCTGTTAGCTTTTATTTCCGGGTTAGGAAAAGAAATGGCTGGTGTATGGAAGCTGGCTACCCTACTTTGAGGCGTGTTAGCTAAATAAATCATAACTGACAGCATTTGGTGACATTTGTGCAGGCGATTTAGAGGAAACTTTCTGTGAATTTTTCAAAGTCGAATTTGAAATGGAAAAAGGCAAAGCCTAGAAGATAGGCTAGAAATTGGTGGATGACAAAAGTTTTCGTTGCGGACCAAGGAAGATTCGGTCCTTTGCCGACCACTGATTTTTGAGAAGATTCGGCCCAAAATTTTGGGAAGATTAAGCCCGCAAGTTGAGAAGGTTTGGCCCACGTTGTTGTACAGTATTTTTAGCGAACTGTCTTATGGAATAGAAATTCCATTTGAATCGTCATAGTATAAACCACTACCTTCAGTATGAAGGTTTCTGCTCCGATGCTTTTTTTGTCACTGGTCTCCGCATATCATTATTGTTCACTGACAAAGAAAAGACATATACGGCCATATGAAAAGATGCTAGGTTTTTTAGTTTTTCACCCCAAATGGGTCGTAAGAGCTCTAGCTGCGGGAACTAGCGGAGAAACTAGTCTCAATAATGGGACTCTCCGGTGATCTTTTTCATTTTTGTATATTTACTGTACACCGTACTGTCTCAAGTACATCGTAAATTCTCCGGTAGCAAATACAGAGCACTATACCAGCTGTCTGTTTCGTCAGTTTTATCTGAAGAAAAATATATCAATTTGAAAGTTCACATATGCTTTTTTGATCATTAGATGATATTCTTGGCCAGGTTTCATACTTATGGAATGAACACAAAAAAGTTTTAGAACTCTTGTATCATTTTAAAAAGAAAAAATGTCTTTTTTTCTTTTTCAGAAACTTAAATATTGGTTAAGTTTTAATGTTTGTAGTTATTATATCATGTTAATGCCAACTTTCATAATTTGGACCTGTATTTGAGAAAAGAAAATATGCTTGTTTTTTTTATCTTCACTTCAAGCTCTTATTTCGGTGCTGTGCTAGAAAAAGCCCAATCGGTGGGGGATACAGGGCCATCATGGCCTTCTTGTGAATTTAGATTTAATTTTAAATGGTTGTGACTTTGGTAAAAAATTGTTGCAAGACAAAAATGCCTAGCAGATGGTAGCCTGGATCCAGGCAATGAGGATCTTTTATTTGCTCTTTATTGCTGTTCCTGTTGACAGTGTTGCTGTGAAATGCAATTAATTTTTAGTAATAAACATGACCAAAAACAAGTTGTTAAACCATTCATTACATAAAAAGCTTGTAGAAGTCGTTTGTAACATGTTTATGTCCGAAAAATCACTGACATAATTTAGAGTGTGTGGTGACCATTTTGTATGTTTTTGGGAATGTTTAATAACTCAAGTAACTGATGAAATGCACGTTTGTTTCTCACGATCAGCATTTAAACTGAAAATATTTGTATTTCAAACGAAGGAATATTTAATACACAAGCAACAGGTATGTTTAAATCCAAGTTTTGTGCTCTATTTGCGAAAGTATAAGAGTTCAAACTTGCGCACAAAATCTGTGCGGAACTTTCAACTGATTTTGTCTTGATTGTCTCTGTACCCAGAGGCGACCAGTCAAAAAGTAACATCGCCTTTGGGGACAGTTATCTGTACTAGTGAAGAAACAATGACAAAAATAATATTGGAGCTAGTCCCTGAATTAGGAGTAAGGAACCACAAGCTTTTATATTTGTCAGTCGGGAGGATGACAGATGTTTCGGTAACAGATGAGTTTGGTTACATAGCCTTTTGAAAACATTATGGGAAAAAGAGAAAATGCTGGTAACAAGCATCTTCTCCCTTTCCCACAATGTTTTCTACCCTTCCCAAATCAAATTTTGATTTTCCAGACATAATTTTTTTGTCGTCTGCACATACTTTTAATTAACCACTCTATAAATTTGTCGTTTGGTAAAGAGTTAAGTTTTTTCTCTGCATGTTCTTTAATTCAGACAAGTCTGAAATATTGTCTTTTTCCAATTTGTCGCATATGCAACATGTAATTAGTTTCAATAACCCTTTACCAGATAAGAAAACTTTGGACTTATCAGCTTGAAAGCATTTGCAGAAGACAAATCAGATGTGGCCAAAAAGAGGACCTCTGACTTCAGACGACAAGTTAAGTGGATTCTAAGGGTTGAATGTGTCTTTAACATGGTACAAAACACTGTTGGAAAAGGAGAAAATGCTGGCAACCAAAAAGTTTTCTTCTCAGGTGTCATTTAATCCTTTACCACACAATTCTTATAGCTCCGAAAGAAGCCTGTTTGAAAACATTGTTTGAAAAGAAGAAAATGCTAGTAACCAGCATTTTCAGCATTTTCTCCTTCTCCCATAATGTTTTATACCCTATCAAAGTGAATTTGCACCATTTGAGCCACACTGAAATTGTCATCTGCAAATGCTTTCAATGTGAACAAGGCTAAAATTTTGTTGTCTGGTAAAGGGTTGAACTCAGATAGTGTGGTTATGGGTTTACTCCTTACCATATGACAAAATTACAGAATTAGTCACGTTGGAATCAGTTGCAGAAGGTAAATCATTTATGTCTCAGAGGATGGGATTGGATCTTTTTTCAATTGGCGAATCCTGTTATTTGAGCCACATTTAAATTGTTGTCTGCAACTGCTTTCAGTTAGGACAAGTGTAAGATATTTTTGTTAGGTAAGGAGTTCATTTGTTTAACTATTTACACAATGATAAAAATTTAGACCTGTCCAAATTGATAGTAGTTGTGGATGATGAATATGGCACAAATTATTGGACTTTTCTTTGAAAGTGTAGAAAACTTTGGAAAAGGAAAAAAACACTGCTTAACTCTTTACCATACAATCCTGACTTTTAACGACCCTGAGAAAGAAGCCTTTTGAAAACATTGTGGGAAAAGGAGAAAATGCTGGTAAACAGCATTTTCTCCCTTTCCCACAATGTTTTCTACCATTCCCAAAACAAATTTCAATTTTTAAGTCCTGCTTATTTTGTCATCTTCAAATGCTTTCAATTTGGAAATGTCTACAATTTTGTTGTTTGGTAAAGAGTTAATATTGTTTCCTCCTTTTGCCAGAATCCGTCTTTCTCAGGGTTGTCAAAAAAAAACTTTGTTTGGTAAAGGGTTAAGCAATTTGATATACTAGTATATGTACATGTAGTTAAACCATTACCACACATTCCTACTTTTGACGCCCCTAAGAAAGAAGCCTTTAGAAAGCATTGTGGGAAAAGGAGAAAATGCTGGTAACCAGCATTTTCTCCTTTTCCCACAATGTTTTCTACCATTCACAAAACAAATTTCAAATTCTCTGTCACTTTTATTTTGTTGTCTGCAAATGCTTTTGGTTTGGACAAGCGTAAAATATTGTCGTTTGGTAATGAGTTAGTGAGCATCACATCATTTCATTTTGCTTTAACTTTATTTGCAGTCACAAACATCACATACTTGTGCGTCACACAGGAGATTGGAGAAGATGCTGTGTGGTAAAACAGTTCTAGATAGAAAGGCACTGCTTGGTCATAAGGTTATCTGTCATACAAAGTCATCACATTGATGTGAACTATGTGGAGCGATATTCAAGTGGAAGGCTCGTTTACGGAGACATTTGAAAAGACACATTGAAAATTAGACATCTGATAATCGTTTTCATAGAGTATATATAGATTACACTTCACAAACTGCATCCAACTGTGGGCAATTTTAACTGCGTCCAACTGTGGGCAAACATCAGAAGTCACCTATCAATGTGAACACCGTATTGCAAAATTTGAATTCCAGTCAAGTTATGATAACCATGTGAAGAACAAAACTTGTGAAGGTCCCAAAGATTGTGATCAAACTAGCTCACCAAAAACGATGATGACTTATTTTTGTAGCGACTAACAAATCTTTCAAATGGAAACAAAGTTTTTTTAAGAATAGAAAGACACAGCAAAGCAGCAGTTCTATAGATGAGAACTTTGATGAAGAGAATAAAAAAGAAGAAGGAAATAGAGAAGAAATTATTGTTTACTACATTCCAGACTTGGATAAAACTGAACATGATGACAGAGAAGCTAACTGTAGTGACATTAGTGGCCTAAAGTGACTATGAAATGATGTTAGTCAAGATAATTGGTAAAGATCAAGAAGTGTTTTCACCAACAATTTAGCCATGCTCTCACAAAAAGGGGCTTTATGCATCCCTGTGATACAATAAATCATGCTAGTGATCACATAATTATGGATCCACAAAACCCATTTTGTTTAACAATTAATTGGATCTGGAAGTAGACTGGTCCCGACCCTTGCAGAAAAGTTACAAATAGTAAAACAAATAGATTCATATCAGCCGAGTGTACAGGCTGACATGAGTCAATACTGTCTACAGAGGCACTTGGTATACTTGTCACAGAGCATGGATCAGTTGTAAATGTTTTTCTAATTCTATATTCCACTCATTCTTGCTTTTGAAATAAGAATTAATTTTAACTGGTTGTGACTTTGGTAAAAAGTGTTGCAAGACAGAAAGACCTAGCAGAGGGTAGCCTGGATCTAGGCAGTGAGGATCTTTTATTTTCTCTTTATTGCTGTTTCTTTTGAGAGTCTACATAGATGTGACTTGCAACACGCAAAAATGGGCTTTCAGACATTTGCGTAAAGTGTCATCTCGGATCATGCTGCGCAGTCCGCACGGGCTGATCCAAAACAACACTTTCCCTTTTTATGTAATTTTCTGTTTCAAACAATTCTACTGAAAGACAAGATCTAATGTCATAAAAAACTGTCTCAGATTAGCCTGTGAGGGATGTGCAGGCTGATCCGAGACAACATTTTACGCAAATTTCCGAATGACCCTGTTCGCGTGTTGCAGACCATATGGATGTGTGGCAAAACAATTCATTTCCTCTGTAATTATCACCTCATATTTGACAAAGTGACACCCAAATGATAGAAAAGGAAAAAAATGGATAGACTTAAACCCAGGCTGAGCAGAGGGCTACTTTAAACAAATGGCCTCCAGATTTTAGCACAAATAAAAAGTTGCATAAGTCTTTTTTTGGTCCTGAAAGAGCTTTTCATGGCTTTAGTTACCTTTACAGGCAGTGAAGATCAAGATCACAATGCACAAAACATGCAGTCTGATCTGTGATCTACACCATTAGCTATGTTGAAACACTTTAGACAAGAACTATGATACTACAATTATTTGGGTTTTATTAATAGACTGAAAACATTTGTTGAATTTATTGGGTTTTGTAAAAGTAAAATTTTGTTAGGAAATTTAAATTTTATTTCTTCAACACTTCTTCAACTAGTAAACCAATGGCAAAAATATGTTTTTGATTAATCCACAATCCTGTTTCAGGACAGTCCCAAATGCCCCCACCTGTTTCCTGTTGATTTTATATCAGAAATCACTTGGACTTGACCCACAAAAATGTGGGAAGGTTAATTTTCTCACATTTCTACATTTGTTGCAAGGAAAAGACACGCTTTTGGTGAAGGTGATTTTTGTAATGGCTTCAAATCAAAGGTTACGTGTACAGCTTTACATTTATCAATATTTTTAAAAAATAGCAGACAGTGTACTGAAGAGAAAAATTTCTTAAGTGAATGTCTTTTAGATACAACAGTGTAAAATATTCATCAGTAAATTTTTCCTTGTGATATTTGACTTTACAGAAGTGTCCTGAACACAAACAGGTGTAAAAGTGTGCATGAGAATTTTTCATCCGTAGTATATATTGTAGTTACTTCTATTTTACTTTGCAGGCGATTTAACTTGCATGAAGTTCTATGTAGGGTGGAGAATGAACAAACTTTACAAAGGGCTGATATTCACATAGATCTTGTTCCCATAACTGATGTCACAGATGAGGACAGAGTTGTTGACATAAACAACCTTCCAGCAGTCGACAGTTGTAACAACCAGCCTCTGTGACGTAGGGTGCACTCTTATTGGTGATGACAGTTATTTCTTATATGGTAAAGATTCTAAATTAACTCTAACCATTCCTAATCATAGGTAATGCAGTTATGCTGTATGAATATGCAATATTTCAAGAAATACTATATTCTTTAAAACTTGTGTATAATGCAAGCAACATAAGGAATATCTTTGATTATTTCAGGACAAAATACTTACAGATCAGGTCTAACACAAACACATTTGATATTCTAGATGACATATCAATAGCTGGCACATTTACAGATAGAAAACTCGAGATGACATCTTTGGACTTTTTTTAATCAAGATGTAATGGATATGATAGTGCAGAACAGCATATCTTAAGCTGGAACAAAGGGAAGACAAGGGTTTTCAATTACACAAGAAGAAATTAGGATATTTATTGCTATATTGTTCATATCTGGCTACAGCCTAGTACCTCAAAGAAGAATTTATTGGAGTTTGTGTTTGGATGTTAGAAATGAAGGCATTGCATCTGAAATGACAAGAGATAGATTTGATGAAATTATGTGATACTTGAATGTTGCGACAACAAGCTCCTTGATCAAGAGGATAAATTCAGTAAAGTAAGACCACTGGTGGCAATGATAATTGAAAGTTTCCTTCTTTACTTTTAAAAAGAAAAGAGCTTGTCTATAGATGAGAGTATGATACCCTACTATAGCAGGCATGGCGCAAATCAGTTTATAGCATTTGGACACAAAATGTTGGCGCTTAACACCCCATTAGGGCATGTACTGCAGTTTGAGACCTTCTAAAGAACACAAGGATTACAAGCTGCTGACAGCCATCAACTTGGCAAGGGTGCTTCCGTTGTAATGGATTTATTAGCTGAGCTGAACAAAGACAACAGCTACCACCTTACATTTGATAACCTGTTTAGTTCTTTGTGCTTTGTGGACAAACTCAGCAGTATGGTTATTGCTTACACAGGCACAAAAAGATCCAGTCTTGTAGAGGATTGTACACTAAGATCTGTCAAAGATGTGCAAAAGGTATCACATAGGTATGATGCCAACAACAGGTTAAATGGAATAACAACAATTTTGTCACTCCTTTCTAACCATTATGGGCTGTTGCCAATGCAAACAGCTTCAAGATGGCCCATATCCGAGAAATAAAGTGACTGGAAATTTGAAATTTGTCTCTTGAAGGGAAGAAAACATAGTGGGAAAATGAGAAAGTGTCGGTTACCTGCATTTTCTCCTTTTCCCACAATGTTTTCTAAAAGCTTCTTTCTCAGGGTCGTCATATGTAGGGTTTGTGTGGTAATGGGTTAAGAGGAAGAGAACAGTGGTTTGTGACTGTAATTATCCAGTGCACAACAACACTTGTGCCTAACATCCTGCTTTCATAAAACATATAAAAATGCTTATTCAGCAAAAATCATTGCTGCTAAAGATAATAAAGGCTTAATTCTATATCTTCTATCTA
The DNA here is from genome assembly GCA_943736015.1 of Tridacna crocea. NCBI lineage: Eukaryota > Metazoa > Mollusca > Bivalvia > Cardiida > Cardiidae > Tridacna > Tridacna crocea. The sequence continues at coordinate 17,523,221 of OX031070.1, forward strand.
TTGCCTTTATGTATAAATTGGTTTCCCCCAAATAAAAAAACTTGGGAAAGTATTTGCAGATGACAAAATAAATGTGACTCAGATATTGAAAGTTGATTTTAGAGGAGTTATAAAACATTGTCGGGAAAATGAAAAAATGATGGTTACCACCATTTTCTCCATTTCCCACAATATTTCTCTTGCTCTAGGTCATGAAAACCAAGCATTGTTCGATAAAGGTTAGACTCTTTACCAAATGACAGAATTTTGGGCTAGACAAAATTCAAAGTATTAGCAGAGGATATATTTAGTGCAGTGATTGTTGATGATAGGGTTGAAAACATAGTGGGAAAAGGAGAAAATGCTGGTTACCAGCATTTTCTCCTTTTCCCACAATGCTTTCAAAAAGCATCTTCCTCAGAGTTGTTAAAACTCAGGATTGTGTTATAAAGAGTTCAATGCTTTTGTGAACTATGTAGATCCAGGGAATGATCAATTTTGTGACATTATAGTGTCTACAGTATTTGACCCTTTTTTGTGCCTAGTGTACTTCGTAAAGAAGATGGGATTCAGTGACACATAATAAAGTCGGGAGTCATGGGCAATATATGTACTTTTTTCACAAAAAGCTTTAAAAACAGTAAAAAGAATTATACAAAGAAGATTTTAATAAGATAAAAGAAAATGTCAACGTTTATTCATAAAAAAAATCAGTATCTCAAACATGCACTAAACAATCCTATCTTCAAATGCTCTTTTGAAAACATTGTGCAAAAAGGGGCAAGTCTTGGTAACAAGCATTTTCACTATCTCCAACATCAATTTCTACTTGTGTAGAACCAAAACCCAACATTTGTAATGCTGTAAAATTTATTGTCTACAAATGTCACCAGTCATGCAACAGGAACCATCTTGGAACTGCAAAAACTGTAGACCATGATCACACTGCACGGATTGCACAGCCTGACTTGAATCAACACTTTTTGCTTTTATGGTTCATTGTCTAACTACCAACTTAAATTGACCTGCACTGTCTTTGATCTGTTTTCATCTAGGCAATGTACAAAATTTCATATCGTCCTAGTCCATGGGCAAGACACTTCAGAGCCTAGCCTAGTACTGGTGAAACCAAGGAAACATGAATATGTGAACTGTTGCCGTGATATGACTGAAATAACGTTGAAGATAAAGAATAAAGAAGATAAAGAATAAAGAACATTTAACCCTTTACCATACGACAAATTTTAGACTACTCCAAATTGAAAGCACTTGCAGACGACAAAATAAACGCAACTCAAACATTGAAATTTGTTTCCAGCAGAATAGAAAACATTGCGGCTAAAGGAGAAAATGCTGGTTGCCAGCATTTTCTCCTTTTCCCGCTATGTTTTCAAGAGGCTTCTTTCTCAGGGTCGTAAAAACCAGGGATTTTTTGGTAAAGGGTTAAGCAAGATGAAACAGAACAAATCAATCACATGAACAAACAGTAAGTCATCACAACATACTATGTTTCAACATATTCAGACTGGCCTGCTCCGCTTAAAGTTTCGACACAGGTTAGCTTGTGCAGTTTGCGAAGGCTGACTTGTGTTGAATCTTTTCACTTTTGATGATTTAACGGTAATGACAAACTCAAATATTGTTCTTCAAAATACAAATGCAAAAAACACACCTTCCTCATCATCTATAGCTGGCTTTTTGATTTTGCAGCATACCAAGCCGTGCTTGTAAACATTGTTGCAAAAGGAAAATAATTATAAACAGGTATTTTCTCCTTTTATCACAATGTTTTATAATAAATTAACATAAGCTTTATCCTGCTAAATATTTCAAATAACACTTTCAAGCTGACAGTAATAACCTGATGGATGATGTATCAAATTTAATTTTTGGAAAAAATATCTTTGTATTGGACAATGTAAATCTAAGATCAGACTGCATATTCTCTACAGTCTGATCTTGATCTGATCTGGACTGTCCGCAAATTGTATCCATTGTTATGTGATGAATTGTGAAGGATCATGCATAGCAAAAGTACAATTAACCCTTTCCCAAACAATCCCTGGTTTTTACAAGTCTGGAATAGTAGCCTTTTGAAAACATGGTGGAAAAGGAAAAAATGCAGGTAACCAGCATTTCTCCTTTTTCCACAATGTTTTTTACCCTATCATAGACAGAAATCATCTTTTCAGCAGGAGTTGAATTGTTGTCTGCAAATGCTTTCAATTTGGTCTAGTCCAAAAGTTTGTCCCTTGGTAAAGGGTTAGCTGCCTTAGGCTTATCCCACAGCATTGTTCAAATAAACTTATAATCATATCATCACATGCAGGTGACTTTTTTCTTGCAACAGACTGAGGTTAAGAACACTGTGGCACAGGAAGAAATTTGCTCGCATAGAATTATAGAACAATGCCTCTACATCATATATCAAATCTTTATTGAAACTGATTAAACCTCTCTGACTTTCCTGTTGACAGTGTTTCTGCCAGAGCTGCAGATAAGAGGGATTGATGGTATTCTAGAGTCATTATTTCTCTTTGAAACCCTATATAATGGGTACTCACTAGAATTGTCTCGGTGAGATGATTCTAATGAGTACCCACAACATAGGGTTTAGTATAAAATAAATTAATACTTTTGATTTTGAAATCAAAACCACTCCTTCTATCTGGAGTTTTTAAATTTTGTATACAACTCTTGGAGAAAACTAACAGTTCAATTTTCCACACATTTCAACATATAGAAAAAAGATAACAAACCAACAGAGTTAATTGTCTAAATCTTGTTATAACTTTGGGCTTTTCTTTCAAGTCAGTGTTTAACAACATTTAAAGGAAGGTGTTGTACAGATGTGCATATTTAGTTGGTTGATTCTGCCCATCGACCATGGAGCACCCTTCATTTGCCCACTTAAAAAAAGCTATCTTCAAGGTTGTAGACTGTCTGTGTCTGCCTTGCTGTCTGCAACAACAAAAAATTTAGAAAAAAAAAGAATTCCATAGTTTTTAAATTGATATCTGCCTAATTAACCATTTGAACATTTTACAAAATAATTAAGGGTTTTCAGGACCCAGAGAAAGAAGCCCTTCTGAAAACATTGTGGGAAAAGGAGAAAATGCAGCTCAAACAGTGTTTTCTACCCATACCAGACATGTTTCAATTTTTGAGTCACATTAATTTTGGTATCTGGGAATGCTTCCAATTTGGACTAGTCTAAAATGATACAGTTTCGTAAAGACAACTCTTAAGGAAAACAGTTTTCAAAAACATTGCCTGAAAAAGAGAATTTTCTGGTAACCAGAACTTTCTGCATTAACATTTTCTATCCTTTCAGGGATAAAAGCCATAATTCTAGCCGCATTTAAATTGTCTTCTGCAAATACTTTTAACTATTTACCAGACAACAATATTTTAGGCTTGTCCAAATTGAAAGCATTTGCAGACAACATAATAAAAGTGACTGAAAATTGGATATTTGTTTTGTGAAGGTAGAAAACATTGGGGGGAAAGGAGAAAATGCTGGTTACTAGCATTTTCTCCTTTTACCACAATGTTTTCTAAAGGCTTCATTCTCAGGGGCGTCAAAAGTAGGAATTGTGTGGTAATGGGTTAACCATTGAAGATTGATGGAAGGACATATGGAGGCATGGTATCTAGGCAACGGGCTGGCAACAGAAAATTGGGAATATCTGTCCTTTTTGGCAACTTGTGTGTGGTCAAATTAAGTAGGCCAACTGTCAATGAATTTTCCGACATTACAGATTAAAAAAACAAACCCTTTTCAGGACGACTTGTAGGCCTATTGTGTAACTCTAAAAAGAGCTAGCCATCCATGACTGGTTCGGCGAAAATTTTCTTGGAAAAAGCAAGTTTTGTTTTTCAAATTTACAAACAAAAACAGAAGCTATAGATCACTGCGTACACTCATAGCATCAACGACTAGCATCGTCTTTCTGTACGCAATTTTAAAGAAAAAAAGTGCTTTGGCTCAAAAACAGGTGGGCCTACTCGCCGGTAACAAGTTGGGTTGATACGTTTTCAACTTTGCCTTTTGCTTCTGCATGTTCAAAGGAGTGACTCGGACAGAAATACGCAAAAGATACACCATCAAGCGCTATCAGTTACGCTTTTAATGTTGATAAAAATCACTCTCCATACAAACCAAATTAAAAGTGAATCTCTATTCGTGCCGGTCGGCAACTTGTTTCCCTTCCCGGAAATAAATAAATTTTGAAAGCTTAACTCTGATTGGTGGACTACGGAGGTCTGTAAATTCGATTGACCAATCAGCAACAGGAAGAAATAAACGTTTGAAATTGTGATCAATTAAAGGTCTAAGGGAGAAAACTCGTACTAACTTTTGTCTTTATGTCAAACAGAGTTGTCTCCCATATTGCAGGACAGCATAAAACCCCACACGAATAAAATCGGTAACGTGATTGTAGTTAGTGAATAAAACTGGTCAAAATGGAAACAACTTTTCGTGAGTTCGTATGAAGAATACTCGCATATTATAACAATCAAATTTATTTAAGACGCCCTCTGGCTAAAAGGGGCTTAATGCATCTCCTTTATGCATAGCCCGATACTCGCCGTTCGAAGTCATCCCATAATTATGAGTCTATAAGAGCCACTTTTTTCAGTAACAAACTTGATCATGAGATCGCTTGGTCCTGTGACAAGAAGAAAATTGACCAATGTAAAAACGTTCCAGCCTAGGAAGATCTGCGCAGGCTGACCGGTGTCGATATTTTTCACACAGGTGCATTAAACCCCCTTTTCACGGAGCACGGCTCATTTTATTAATTTTTGTACGTTATCTGTAAAAGAGCGATACTTTGATCAACGGAAATAAGCTTATAATTCGGTGCTGTGTTTCTAGACCAATTTCTTATTCTAACATACAGTTCTGGCTGTTTTAAACGTGAGGATAAATCGAACACCATGTAATTGAAAGTAGTCAAGTATATTAAATTTAGGACACTTTGAAGCCGTGGAATTCACTTCATTCAATATCATTATCTTTTTTTTTTCAAAGCGATATCATATGAAAACACAGCTCTCATTTGACTTATGGATCTCGACTTAACCGGTTATAATGCTAAAGTAAACAAAATTTCACGGGAATATGTATAACGCTTGTACGTGTAATTTAACCTGACGTTTTTGGATGTTGTGTTAAGAAATTTCAGGAAAAAAAGCAATCCTGAAAGTTTAAGTGTCGATTTGGTGAACTTGGGTTAGATCCTCTCGGAATCACAGGAGTTTCCTTGGAAAAAGACAATCTAGAGCCCGAGCCTGGTATTTGTGAAAGCCAGTTTATACATGAGTATGATATCTATCATCATGACATGACTAAAAACACAAGAAATTAAAAGCGGGGTCTAAAACAACAATTAATAAATGTAAAGAATGTGCGTGGGAGAATATCCCTCAAAAAAGATAAGAAAAAAAAATATCTTTAAATGCATATTCTATAAATTTTACATAATTATATCTTTAGAGCAATACACATAGCTGATCTAATCATGAAAACACACATTCTCTTCATATCAATGTTAAAATCGTTTTTATTCCGATCGTCCTTACAGCCGTTACACATACAACGCAATTTATTCGTTTGCGGTTTTATGCCGTCCATTTACAAAAAGGGAAACAACTCTGTTAGGCTTCAGGACAATCAAAGTACGAGTTTTCTCCCTTAGACCATAAAAAATTCATAATTTTAGTGGCCAGACTATCTTGTTTCTGATTGGACAACTAAAGACACACCTCCGTTTTGCACCAATCAAACTTTAGAATTTCAATTTGCCTTTATTTCCGGGTCAGGAAATTATGTATGGATGTTGCTTTGAATTTCGTTTGAAGTGTTTTTGTTAGATAAATCATAACTGCAGACATTCGGTGGCATTTGTGCAGGAGATTGAGAGAAAACAGGTGTAGTTTTAATCTTAAGTTGCTATTTCTGTGCATTTTCCTTTTTGTGTTTTTTTTTAAGTTGAATTTGAAATGGAAATAGGCTACGGCAAAAGGCTCGAAATTGGTGGATGTCAGTTTTTGTGAAGATTCGGCCCAAAAGTTTAAGATTAGGTCCGAAAATTGAGAAGAATTGGCCACAGGAATTTGACATTCTGTAAGTTACCAAAATAAATGATAAAATATGACAAAAAATCACCCCTACACAGCATTTATATTATAAAAGTGAGATTTTTTTTTTTCATATTTTATAATTTATTTTGGTTACATATATCAATATCAATCAATATACATTTACAGCCAGGTAGGAAGCATTTCAAGATTGGGGGGGGGGGGCTAACTTCGAAATACTGAGAATTTTTGCGTGGTAGTTGCATTGCCCTAAAAACTCATATTTTAGTTACTATGATTTTCAAAATTATTGGGGGGGGGGGGGGGGGCTGAGCCCCCTCTAACCCCCCTCTGTTCCTACGGGCCTGATTTATTCAAGTATTTAGGCGTTTGGCCCATATACACTTACAAAATATTCACTTTTTGTATTACAACAATTTATTTAGCTCCTGCAGTTAACAACTCCAGAGAAAATTAATTACTATATAACGTTTGTAATACATCTTTTGTTTATAATTGAAAACAAAAAAGAGAAATTATAATATCTACAAACAATGTTCTAAACCAATTAACATGTGAGCAAAACTCTGATAGTTGAAGATCTTATAGAGAAAAATTGTGACAGAAGATCCTAATACAACTAAACGTTAACATTAAAAAATAAATTCTCAATGTCTTCCCACAAATTTGCTAATCCTTTTAATGTTTCAGTGTGTTTGTTACCCTCAGATAGTTGACAGCTTTGAAAATATTGTGACAGAAGTGTGTTATTCATCGAAAAGATAACAAAAAATAGAAAAAAAAAAGGAATATCAAAACTGTGTTCATCTTCAACCTTTTTGAAACATTATGACAAAAGATAGATTCTTAACCCTTATCCTGCCAAATTACTCAAATTAAAACTTTCGAGCCGACAGTAAAAAAACCCAACCAGTGATATTTCAATGTCATGGAGAGAAATATCCTCCCTATGGGACAGTGTAGATCCGAGATCAGACCGTACACTCTGTGCAGTCTGATCCTGATCCACACAGCCCGTCAATTGTAATCGAGTAGAGCTCAATAGCAGCCTACGAGTTAAAAGATAGGCAAAGAATCAAAGTACTTTCAACCTTGCATGGTTATAGAATGTCAAATTCCTGTGATTTGGCCCACGTTGTTGTACAGTATTTTTAGCACAGTGCGAAGACCAGTCATAAAAGTAGCATTGGAGCAGACCCTTCAGACAGAAGATAGCGCGGTCTCTAGAAAGACCGAAAACCACCTAATGACAGAAAAACACACAAAAAAATGCCCGAAAACAAAAAGAAAAAAAATGGGAATGTGGGTCGAATATATGTGAACTAGGAGTGTTGAGGGAAGGAAGTTTTTAACTTCTTCTCCCGGAAATTCACTTTAATTTGTCAGGAAAAAAGCATTGGTGCTTCATACCTTTCCAATTTTATGTCCCCAAAACTGTCAAAAAGCACAAAAACATCAAATGGGTGGATGGGAGTTGTTTGGTTAGAGTTAAATATTCATTAAATCTTTACCAAACGATCCCGACTTTTAATGACCCTGAGAAAGAAGCCTTTTGAAAACATTTTGGGAAAAGGAGAAAATGCTGGTAACCAGCATTTTCTCCTTTTCCCACAATGTTTTTCTTCCCATACCATATTTCAATATTTCAGTTACATTTAATTTGTCGTCTGCAAATGCTTTCAATTTTGACTAGTCTAAAATTTTCTTGTGTGGTAAAGAGTTTAGGGTATGGTAGTAGAATACTACCCTTTACTCTCTTTAACCACCTAAATATGCAGGATGATACCTCACCTACCCTAGCATTTGTTTCGCCCAAAACCACCTTTATATGCCGAAAAACACCATCCATTGATGAAACATCTAGTTGTAGTGATTGTATCTCAGAAAATAAGCTTTATTCTGGGTCCACTGAACTGCCAAAAAACACCTGAATCTGTCTAAAATGACCGGGAAAGGTGAAGTATCTTTGTGTATGTGAGAGAGTTTGAGGATTGTTCTTTAAGTTTACCATATTTCAGATATATAGAATATAAATTAAAGCTTATATGGACCAGCGACTACGTTCAAATCCTTTTGACATACTCTGGAGCACCGCTGACTTACTCAGAAAAACACCCTGCGCCGAAAACTTGCATCCAGTGTAACTTGGGTCATGTCTCATGACTCTATCACTTGTATACTCTCTAAACTCTGTAAACAACCCTAACACCCTCCCTCCATAACCCAAGGACACTATCAAATGTTTGTTATGCAAATTTTAGGTGTTCTCAAGCGCTTTCCAGCATTTTTCAGCCATTAGGTGGTTTTCGGTCTTTCTAGGAACCTGACTACTATACTTCAAATAAATTACAGCTGAAGAGAAGAAGAAAAGACTCTTTGTGATTGTTAAAACGAGATTACATGTATATGTAGTAAAGTTAATGCAGGTTACTTGCTCAGACTTTTAGCTTGCAGACCTAAGTTCATCCTTGAGAAAAAAAGATTTTGAAAACATTTCCTACTATTATCATAGAGACATAGCCAACAATTTGATCCCAATTAACTTGTCATCTGAAAATTTTCATGTAAGACTTGCACAAACTTTTGTTTTTCTGTAAACAGTTAACCCATTACCAAACGACAATTTTTTAGACTGGTCCAAATTGAAAGCATTTGCAGACGACAAAATAAAAGTGACTGAAAATTTGAAATTTGTTTTGTGAAGGGTAGAAAACATTGTGGGAAAAGGAGAAAATGCTGGTTACCAGTATTTTCTCCTTTTCCCACAATGTTTTCTAAAGGCTTCTTTCTCAGGGGCATCAAAAGTAGGGATTGTGTGGTAATGGGTTAACCCTTTCCCAAACAAGCCCTTGTTTTTACGTGTCTGCGGTACAAGTCTTTTGAAAACTGTGGGAAAAAGGAGAAATTGCTCATAACGAGCAATTTCTCCTTTTCCCACAGTGTTTTCTGCCTGTTCGGATAATTTTCTGCACTGTTATAAAAGTAAGAATTGTTGTCTGCAAACTCTTTCAGTTTGGAAGAGTCTAAAAATTGTCGTTTGGTAAAGGGTTAAAATAAGTGATAAAAAAGACGGGATTCACTACTCTTACATGCATTAATCCTTCACCAAAGGACAAAATTTTGCACTCTTCCAAATTGGCAGACAATTAATGGAACTAGGCTCCAATGACTTTCTGGCCTTGATAGGTGTAACCAGCATTTTCTGCCTTTTCCACAATGTTTTCAAAAGCCTTCTTTCTTCTCCAGGGTCATTAAAACTTTGGATTGTGCAGTGATGGTTTACCAAACAACAAATTTATAGACTGGTCCAAATTGAAAGCAGTTGCAGAAGAGAAAATAAATGGGACTGAAACATCAAAATATGATTTAGGAAGGGTAGAAAACATTGTGGGAAAAGGAGAAAATGCTGGTTACCAGCATTTTCTCCTTTTCCCACAACATTTTCAAAGGACAACCCCGAGAAAGTAGCCTTTAGAAAATATTGTGGGAAAAGGAGAAAATGCCGGTAACCATTATTTTCTCCTTTTCCCACAATGTTTTCTACTATTTCTCAGTCACTACAAGATGGATTTCTGTCAAACTTCACAGGAAGTTTCAATATAAAGCAAAGATGTGCATGTAATTATTTGGTTATGGTTGAATGATTGTCCAATGAATTATTGCTCTTCCATGATCTTTTTTGACTACTCTATTTTTCAATAACTACACAATTGATGTCTGTAAAACTGCATAGGAAGTTTCAGAATAAAGAAAAGATGTGCCTGTTGTAATTTGATAATGGTTGACCGACTTTCCAATGAGGTCTTGCCTTCAAGATATTTTTAAAGTCACAGCTACTTTTCCATAACAGTGGGACAGGTTTCTTTCAAACCTCATAGGTTCCAATACATAAAAAATATGATGAACATATTATTCTTTCGTTATAGTAGCATGATTTTTCCAATGACTAAAATTTACCCTTGGCAAAGAGTATGGTTTTTTTTCAGCTTTTTCTCAATAAGTACCGTGGTTTGTACATATTGCAGCTTTCAAACTAACTTCACAGAAAGTTTCATAACAAAGCAAAACTATGCATGTTTCATTTTAGTCATTGTAGAATGATTTTCCAACGAGTTGTGGCTTAATGATGAATTTTATTGTCCACTCTATTGCACAGTAATTATGCTGTTATACTGGTAAAGAAATATCTGTTAAACAGCAGTTATCCATAGCACTCTTTAAAAGAAATCTTGTTGAGCAGAGTGCACTGTGTCATGGGGGGGGGGGGGGGGGGGGGGAATGGAAGAGAAGCATATTTCAGGTACATTTCTAAAATTTCTTTATTTTGTTTCAGTATTTATTGGCTTTGTAGATAATCTCTTAATACTTTGGATGAAGGCATTGTGCATTTGAACAAAATATGGCAAGTTCATATATTATCTTTTTTTAAAAGAATTTGCAGAGAAAAAAAATAAGATCTGATAGTTATTATTATTATTACTATTATTATCTTCGTTTTGTCAATTTCAAACCTTTATTAATTTGATCCACCAATTCTAATGCCAGGACAAAGGCAAAGGAAATAAAACGAACAAGATTTTCTCCTGAAACTAAGGCAGCCTATGGTGGGGTAAAATATTCATTTGTTTATCTGATGATTTGTGCGACTTTTATACGTTTCATATATATCATGAACATTTTTTTTTCTGTCCAAACTGTTAACACGGATTTTCGTCCATGGGAAGTTCGAGATGGCACCGAACAGGAATACGGCTTAAATTGGGATTAATTAATGGTCAAAGGGAGAAAACTCGTATATACTGACATCAATTTCTTATTGGCAGAGTTACTTCCCTTGAAGTGGTGGACAGCATAAAACCAAAGACGAATAAACGTCATTGTCGTCTGTGAAGACGATCTGTATTGAAAAAGAAAAATGTAGAGCTGTCATTATTTATGGTATATTTTAAGACAGGACTATCTAGATGCTGCTACCTCTGAAAATATGACAGCAAGAAAAAGTAAGAAAAAACCTATTGCAGAAGTGGTTACTGTTGCATTGTATGAAAATGAATGCATGATTCAGAGTGTATGTTGTACTGCGCATGCTCGTAGACTCCCGCCCTTGTGGGCTTCACCCACAGATAGTTAGTCGTTAATAAACCGTTTAATAGAACACACGCTCATGTTGTATATCAGCCACGCTTGTGGACAACCAACAGCAAACAACAAACGTAACATGGTGTCAGAACCTGGATTATAAATTAATCGGTGACCACGGGATTCAAGTCATTTGACATTGAATAATAATTTAGAGTTATAAGTGCAGAAACAGAGTGACAATGGCAGAAGGATTACCGTATCCTCACATGGACTGGACTTGTTCAAATCTCCCAGACAGTTTTGAAAAGTTCGAAAGACACTGTCGCTTGATGTTCGACGGGCCATTGAAGGGGAAAAGCAAAAAAGAACTATGTGCATATGTTCTGCTATGGATGGGAGACAAAGGGCGCACGATCCACGCATCCTGGGATCTCACCGACGAGGAAAACAGAGATCCCAGCTCAATATTCAAACGTTTTAGAGACTTCGTGCAGCCAAAGTCAAACCCAGTGTTCTCAAGGTATAAGTTTTACAGCGAAACGCAAGGACACGACTCAATAGAGGAGTTCGTCGCAAGATTGACGATAGCCGCAAGAGATTGCGACTTCGGAGACTTTACTGACGAGATGATCAGGGATAGAATCGTCTTCGGTTGCAGATCAGACCGTGTGCGCGAAAAGCTAATAGAAAAAGGCCGCGATCTGACTTTAGACCTGGCAAAACAAATTTCCCAGGCGCACGAATATAATAAACAACAAATGGAGGCCATGAAGGAATCCAGGGACGTCGATTGGGTCTCAAACAGAAACGGACGTCAAAGGGGCCACAGGAACCACGGCGCTAGACGGACGCATCCAGAAGGGCGATCCAAAAAGGACAATCCACCAAGTTGTACGCGATGTGGACGGAAATCACACAGTGACAAAACAGACTGTCCCGCACTAGGGAAACAATGTGACAAATGTAGGAAGAAAAATCATTTTTCGAAAATGTGTAGAACAAACATTAACAATAATCAAAATGTTCATGTGATAAATGAGGATTTAAGTTATGCTAGCTCAACAGAGGAAGATTTCTTTGTACATACGGTAAGTGGCTTTTCGAATTCTCGATCAGACCAACCCTTTGTAAGATTAAAAATGTACAATAAGTATATTGATGCTAAAATTGACACTGGCAGTCAGGTGAATATCCTGCCAAGTAAACTGTTTGAACAGTTGAATGTTAGCACTTCGTTGTCAGCTCCTGACATTAGATTGACCTCATACAGTGGGGATCAGCTGACAGTCCTAGGAAAACTTAAAATACGCTGCGCATATAAAAACCGGTATGCTAATGCGAATTTCTACATTGTAGATCAGAGAAATGTTCCCGCATTGCTCAATTTAGAGACTGCCCGACAGCTTGGCCTGATAAAACTGACCTATGCTATCGATCAGCAAAATCCGGAACCCGTGCATCCGATACTTTCCGAATATATTGATGTATTCGAAGGGATAGGCACATTTGAGGGTCATTGCTCCATTAAACTGAAAGAAAGTGCTTGCCCGACAGTATGTGCAACTAGAAAAGTGCCATTCGCGTTAAGGGATAGACTAAAAGCCGAACTGAATTCCATGGAGGAAAAGGGCATAATCGCAAAGGTCACAGAGCCAACCAAATGGGTTAATGCACTTGTATGTGTAGAAAAACCCAACGGTAATATTCGGGTATGCATCGACCCAAAAGTGTTAAATGACAATATTCAGAGGCCGTACTATCCGATGCGCACGATAGATGACGTAACCTCCAGACTCACCGGTGCGACTCATTTCAGCGTGCTAGATGCCACAAAAGGGTATTACTCTTGTAAACTCACTGAAGAATCGTCGAAATTGACGACTTTTACTACCCCGTTCGGTCGTTACCGTTACCTTAGACTTCCAATGGGTATTCGATCCTCACAAGACATTTATAATAGGAAAATGGAGGAAGCACTTGAAGGCCTCGACGGTGTAGCTTGTATTGTAGACGATTTGATCGTTTTTGGAAAATCAAAATCGGAACACGATAAAAACTTGAAGAACCTATTGATACGTGCTCGTGAAAAAGGAATAAGGTTCAATGCCGACAAAGCGGTCATTTGCAAATCACAGGTCAACTATTTTGGCCACGTGATCACGGATAGAGGTTTATCCATAGATAAGGATAAAGTCTCGGCAATAATAAACATGGGAAAGTCGAATTCCAGACATGAGTTAGAAACGCTACTAGGAATGCTTACGTATTTGTCGAAATTCGCACCAAATCTCGCAGAGCTCACAAGTCCGCTTCGTTCACTCTTAAAGAAAGATATAGAATATATTTGGGGACCTGAACAAGAGAAAGCATTTGCAAAGATTAAACAGGTAATTACTCAAGCTCCTGTATTGAAATACTTTGACCCGGCAAAACCAGTTATTTTGCAAGTGGACGCAAGTTCTAAGGGAATAGGATCAGTATGTATGCAAGACGGTCAGCCCATTGCATATGCCTCAAAAACCCTTACCGAAAGTCAAACATCGTGGGCGCAAATCGAAAAAGAGATGCTAGCCATTCTGTTTGGTTGCTTAAAGTTCAAGCAATACATTTACGGCAAACACACAATTGTTGAAAGTGACTGTAAGCCTATCATCTCAATAATGAAGAAACCCCTGTGCGTTGCACCCCCTAGGTTACAAAGAATGCTTTTGCAACTGCAGCCTTACGACATTGAAGTCATTCATAAGAAAGGTACAAATATACCGTTAGGCGACGCATTAAGTAGAAATTACATATCGGAAACTTATCCGGAATTATTCAATGACCTTGATACACATGTACATACAGTATTGCAGCAAGTAATGATCAGTGATCAAAAGCTTGAAAGCATTAGGAAAGAATCGCTAGCAGACGATCAATTCCAGTGTATTGCAAAGGTGATGAGAAAAGGATGGCCAAGTGAACGCGGGAAATGTCCGAAAAATATCCTAGAATTTTGGAATCATAGAGACGAAATGTCCTATGAAGACGGAATTTTGTTCAAAGGTCAGAAGGTCGTAATTCCGACAGCCATGCGAACAGAAATGATAAAGATCATTCATGACAGCAGCCATCAAGGTTGTAATCAGGCCGCACGCCGTGCCCGTGACATTATGTTTTGGCCAGGAATGACCAAAGCCATAACGAATTACGTTTTGGCATGCCCATTATGCTAATCACATCTCAACTCGGTCATATCATTGTGATGTTTACCCACAACACTTATCATAAGAAATCTATTACTGATTGTTTATTTTTCTTTCTTTTTTCAAAACAAAAGGAATGTTGCATTGTATGAAAATGAATGCATGATTCAGAGTGTATGTTGTACTGCGCATGCTCGTAGACTCCCGCCCTTGTGGGCTTCACCCACAGATAGTTAGTCGTTAATAAACCGTTTAATAGAACACACGCTCATGTTGTATATCAGCCACGCTTGTGGACAACCAACAGCAAACAACAAACGTAACAGTTACTATTTTATAAATAGATGGTACCTAGTCTCCCTTGTGTTTCGTCACATTTATAAACAAGCTGACCGCCAAAATTTTAACTGGAAGTCGCTTAACACTTTGGTTGTCAAAGTAAGGGCTAGCGTAGAATATAGCTTTAATTTTTAGAATAAAATTTATCAAATGAAATATGTGTACGATAAATAAGCTTTATCATATTACAATTTAAAAGTTATATAAACCAACGATATGTTTTCGTTCAATTAGGTTTTCGAGGTTAGACATCATCAAACATCGTTTAAATGGACTGAATTGTCAAATTCCAATTTCTTTGATCATTGAGCGTAAGGAACAGGGGACAGAAAGTGAGTCTTCCAAGCCAATAAATGGAAATGAAAGCTATTTTTCCCCGATATTATTGATGCTAATTGCAGTTTAGACCCCCTCCCCTCCCCCACCTTTCTTTTTCTTTTTTTAGCGAAAGGGGGTGGGGGTTATAAGAGGGGAGATCACTCTCTATCAGTTTGAACACTTAATCCCTGAGACAGTAAACTGATTTAAAGTAACGCATCATCATCCTGCCTTTGACAGAAAAGTAATTCTAATAATCAGCACAGACTAAACTTGGGTATATGTATGAAATGTAGACTGATCTTGAATCTGCACGGGCCAATCAGAACCTTTTTCCAAAAGAAAATACCTTTGAAAAGGCAAAGTTTGCGTTTTTAGAATCGGCTTGAAAGTTTCATTTTACTAATTTAGCAAGATAAGGGTTAACAGAGGGTCCCGGTTTTTCGACGATAGACCGCATGGGTATAAATTAACCTTGCACCGGTTCTTAAAGTTCCGGTGTGGCTGTTTGTAATAGTTGAAAAAAGACTATTCCCAGAAGGCGTGGCGGGGTAGCAATAAGGGAGAGTACTCTTCATAACTTATTGATTATACGAGTTTTTTCCCTTTGACCATATAAACACAATGGAATCTGACATGCTCGTTTCCAGACTCGAGATCGATCCACAGTGATTTAGAAGCTTAAATTCTCTCGTTTTCTTTATTCCTGCTCAATTTTTATCTATTAAATAGTCTGATTCCACCACTGGTTCTGTTTCTCACTAGGCTATTTTTATTTGCAGTTTTGATCCAGATCTAGATTGATTAAAATTTTATTTTTTCTCAGTTCAAATCGGACTGTACGTTCCGCAGTCGGACCTTGATCTCCACTGTGCGCAAAACAAAAGGTCAGTGAGTTGTGGTAACCAGCTTAAGGTTTAATATTTTTTACTTCGAATTATATATAATCTTCTTACATTTATTAAAAATCGGATAAGAAATTAATATGTTATAAAAGATTTTTCGTAATTTTTTGTTTAAAAAAATGCAATGACGTAATATGTACATATGTTTATTTCAGATCCGAGTTATCAATAAGTAGAGCTTGTTACCATATGACAGAACTCTTCTCTGCGTAGCTTGTTTTGCCCGTAAAATGATATATTATTTTTCGACAATACGATGCTGGTTTTTTTAAAGTTGATAGTAATAATTATTGTTAGTAGATCTATTATATAAACAAAAACATAGTTTTTTTGAGGACGCCATAGATCAAGATCAGACTGCACACAACATAGGGACGGTACAGATCTATATGACCCATAACGAAACAAGCATCATTGAGCACTAGATCGAGGTAAACCATTTCCTGTCGACTGTGAAAAAGAATGTTTTCGTCAATAATTATCGTTTTAAAACATAACCTAAAATGGAATGTTGTAGATTTAGATCAAGATCAGACAACACTGGCTGATCTTGCTAAACATTTTTTTCTGTCGAATACACAACAGGAAAATCTGTACAGTTAGTGGTATCCCCCGTAAAACCCCTTCCCACCAATCATCACAACCACTTAATTTGCGCAGACTTAATTTTGCACGTGCATATTGTGTACATGTTTTGTTTTCACTATATTCCGTGTTCGTCACTTGTGTAAAATATTTGTATGTGAGATTAAATTTTAGTGTGTGTCTATTTTTTTTTTTTAATTTGATGGATTATTTGATATAATGGATAAATTTTGGAAAATAATAAAACAACAAGGTTGGTGGATCTATGGCTGTGATTTTCCTCTTCTCCCTTTAAAACCTTTTTACCAAACAATCCCTGGTTTTTACGACCCTGAAGTAGAAGCCTTTTGAAAACATTGTTGGAAAAGGAGAAAATATTGGTAACCAGCATTTTCTCCTTTTCCCACAAAGTTTTGTACCCTGCTGGAAAGAAATTTAAATTTTTGAGTTATGTTTAATTTGTTGTCTGCAAGTGTTTTCAGTTTGGACCAGTCTAATTTTTTTGTCGTTTGGTAAAGAGTTAAATGTCATTTTTAGTGAAATGATCATCATAGTCACTAGTTATCATCTTTGTCTATTGTTTTCACCCCTGTCCAACATTTATTCTGGTCTTCGAGTCCATGAAGCTCTGGAGGTTGCATACTGGGCCTGGGGGGGGGGGGGGGGTGTCTCTGGTTCTATCCCCAGCTTGGCCAGTTTCTTTCCGATGATTGTTGACAGATTTGGGAAAGCAGCCAGTAGTTTTGAAAAAATATTGTGCGGAATACTGGTAATGAGAACTCCAGGAAAGCATGGATAGGAGCACTGGCCCGCCGCGATGTGACTGAAATATTGTTTAAAAGGGCTGTGAACACCAGACACCCTACCTTCAGTCTGAAATGATTTGATCTCGGTGAAACCGACGAAATACATGAATATGTGGGCTGTAGCCTTTATATAACTGAAATAGTTCCGAATAGATTCGAAAGCGACGTAAAATATACTAATTAACTCATTACCAAACGACATTATTTTAGGCTTGTCCAAATCCGAAGCATTTGCAGACGACAAAATAAAAGTGACTGAAAATTTGAAATTTGTTTTGTGAAGGCTAGAAAACATTGTGGGTAAAGGAGAAAATGCTGGTTACCCACATTTTCTCCTTTTCCCACAAAGTTTCCAAAAGGGTTTTATATCAGGGGCCGTAAAAATCAGGGATTGTTTGGTAGAGACTTATCTCTTTCACAGAAGACAAAATCCCAATCTAAAATTGGAAGCGTTTGCAGACGACAACTTAATACATGTAGCGTAAATTATGAAGTTTGTTTTTGAAAGGATAGAAAACGTTGTGGAAAAAGAATAAAATGCTTGTTACCAGCATTCTTCTTCCAATAATTGTTTGACCTTTGGAGTCAAGTTATAGATCAAAATCGGATTGCGCATGACACACAGTCTGATTATAGTCGTAAATTATATTTCAGCGGTCTAGGTTTTGATACTCAATATAATTACATTGCTGCATGTAATTTCCTCAGTTGTAGGCCTATTTGTTTATTCATACTTAAGTTAACCCTTTACCACATGGCAAAATATTAAACCTATCCAAATACAAAGAATTTGCAGTTAGCAATTTGTTAGTTGCTCAAATGATGAAGTTTGTCTTTGATGTGGTAGAAAACATTGTGGGAAAAGGAGAAATTGCTGATTACCAACATATTCTCATCTTCCCACGATATTTTTAAAAGGCTTCTTTCCTCAGGGTAGTCGAAAGTCGTCATTGACTGGTAAGAGGTTCGTGATGTCCAATCTAATCATTCATTGTTTTTCATGTATGTTTACTTGTTGCCTACTTTGCAAGCTATAGATATGCACTTGTGATTCTGTGATGAAAAATAAAATGCATGTTTAAAAAAAAGTGACGAGACGCTGTGATATGCTTGTACTTTTGAAAGCGGCATAAACAACAGCCTGGCTTCCAGTCCGATATTTCTTTCCTTTTTTTTATCTCGGCCGTGCTCTGGCAAAAGGGGGCTCAACCCTTTACTCCATAGATATTCATTTCTGCGCACTGCTTGTAGCAGCCTTTGGAAAACATTGTGGCAAAAGGTGAAAATGCTGGTGGCGAGCAATTTCACTTTCTGCCACAATGTTTTCTATGCTATCAAAAGGTGTCATATACACATAGGAAGCGGCTTCATCTTTGCTGTTATTTAGAGTCAATATTAGAGACACCTTAGAAATGCCTTATGGGGTAAAGGGTTAATGCACCTCCGTGATACTTAGCAAGGCATTACAGTATATAACATCCGTTTTATAATCAAAGCGTTGAAAGACGAGACAGACGAGAAAAATTAAGAATCAGTAATTATAACCGACTGTGCGCAAGTAATAATGGCTCTTACAGTGGAGTTTTTCTTTGAGAGTGAATAAAACATTGTGGGAATAGAGAATGTGTTGGTTACCAGCATTTTCTCCTTTTTCTACAATGTTTTCAAAAGCCGCTTCGCTGTGGTTGCACACACACGGTTGAGATGGTAGAAAGTTTTGTTTGAGGAAGTCAGCAGACCTCGTGTTCAGAACGAGACTTCCGGAAGATTTTTTTTTTCTCTGTTTTTACAAGACATCGTATTCAAATATAAAGTCCAAGATTTATATAGAAGGCTCCAAAGTGGTGTAATGGTTAGGTTACTTGACTCGAAAGCATGCAAACCGCGATCGAATCGCACACCATCCCGGAAAAAAAAGTCAGAAAAAAAAAATCAGAAAGAGGTGTTGGGGGAAAGACACTCGATTAGGAAAAATAAATAGGCAAGGAGCAAGAAAAATACTTGGCAAGCTGATGGTGGGACAGAGAAATCAGTGAATAGATGGACAAATGTCTTATTAAATGATGCATTTTTTTTTTTTCGATTTTTTTTTTTTGTGTGGGCAGGGAATTTCGACCCTTTATTTAAAAAAAAAAAAAATGGTTTTCTAGACATTTAGAAACGTCTCTCCTCTCTGAAAAATATTGTGGGACACGGAGAAAATGCTGGTCCCCAGCATTTTCTCCTTTTCCCACAATGTTTTCTACCCTACTGGAAACAAATTTCAATTTTTGAGTTTTATTTTGTTGTCTCAATAAAACTCAAAAATTGAAATTTGTTTCCAGTAGGGTAGAAAACATTGTGGAAAAAGTAGAAAAACAAAAAGTATATAATGTGAAAATTTTAATACTCAAAAGGAATAGTCGATTTATACAACAGAAATACAAAGATCAAATTCAATAACCTTTAATGGATAAGAAGGCTTTTTTTTTTTTTTTAAATACTGTGAGAAAAGTAGAAAATGCTGGCTGCCAACAATTTCCTCTTTTCTCACACTGTTTTCTGCTCTTTCACTCAAAATGAAAAGAAGGCTTTGGAAAAAAATTGTGGGAGTAGCAGAAGATGCTGGTTACAAACATCACCATGTTTTCAACACACACATAGTTAGCATTATATGAAACTAAATGTATTTGTCAAGAGCCAAATTGATTGCCTTCAGTTCAAAATTAGTCTAAAATGTAGTTTTCTGGTAAACAGTCATTACACAATTATAAGTCTTAATCCTTTACCACACAATCCCTACTTTTGACGACCCTGAGAAAGAAGCCTTAACCCTTTCCCAAACAATCCCTGGTTTTTACGGGTCAGGAATAGAAGCCTTTTGAAAACATTGTGGGAAAAGGAGAAAATGCTGGTAACCAATGTTTTCTACCCTATCACATAGAAAAATCATCTTTTTAGCAACTGTTAATTTGTCATCTGCAAAATGCTTTCAATTTGGTCTGGTCCAAAATTTGCCGTTTGGGAAAGGGTTAAGAAAATATTGTTAGAAAAGGAGAAAATACTGGTAACCAGTATTTCCCTTTTTCCCCCCTTCACAAAAGAAATTTTCAATCACTTTTATTTTGCCATCTGCAAATGATTTTGTTGTCTGGTAGTGAGTTAAATCATTAACTCTTGGTATTTACCAAATGGACAAACTTCAAACTAATCCACATTTAAAGCCATGATTTGCAGACAACAAACAAACTGACTCCATTGACCAAGAAAACATTGTGGGAAAAGAAGAAAATGCTGATTACCAACATTTTCTTCCTTTTCCACAATGTTTTCAAAAGCCAGCTTGTCCAGGGATTGCATTGTATAGGGTTAAAAAGGTTGAAACAAGTTTATTATCCCTCCATCATCCATTAGCCTACAAAACTTAAGATTTGTCCAAATTGAAAGATGACAGATTGAATGTCAAGAATGGGCTTGCCCATATTGAAAGTATTTGCAGACAGTAATTTAGATGTAGCTGAAAGGGTACGAAACACTGAGGAAAAGGAGTAAATGCTTCTTACCAGCAGTTTCACTTTTTTCCACAATGCTTCAGAAGCCTAATAATTATGTTAATTCTTTTTTAAACAATGAATGGTTTACTTAACCTATCATCAAATAATAAAATTTTAACCCTTTACCAAACAATTCCTGGTTTTTAGTACACAGAGGAAGAAGCCCTTACAAAACATTGTGGGAAAAGGAGAAAATGCTGGTAACCAGCATTTTCTCCTTCTCCCACAATGCTTTCTGCTCTTTCAAAGACAAATTGCACCATTTGAGCCACAATGACACTATCTTCTGCAAATGCTTTCAATTTGTCATTTGGTAAGGGGTTAACTTTCTATCAAATGACAGAATGTTAGTACCGTCCAATTTAAAGCATCTACAGGGGATTAAGAAAGGTCAAATTACAAGGTGAGAAAAGGAGAAAATGCTGGTTACCAGCAGTTTCTCCTTTGCCCACAATATTTTCAAAGGCTTGCTTTCTTTCTCAAGATTGTTAAAAGTTTGGAATGTGTAGTAAAGAGTTAAAATATGAAATAATTTTACACCACAAAAAAAAACAGGTAAACAATTAATTCAGGAAAGATAACAAGTTCATTGGTATAAGGGTAAGTACATTAAATGTCATTTGACTCTATAATACCAAACAATAAACTTTTAGACTTGTCTAAATTCAAACGACAAATTTAAGATGGAAAAATGGCACAACTTTTCTTTGATAGAGAAGAAAACATTGTGGGAAAAGAAGAAAATGCTGGTTACCAGCATTTTCTCCTTTTCTCACAATGTTTTCAAAAGGCTTCTTTCTCAGGGTCGATATAAGTTGGTATTGTGTGGTAAAGAGTTAACTCTCATCTCCTGAACAAATTTGCAGGAAACCATTTATCCCATTACCACAAGGTAAAATTTTAGATTGGTACATACTGAGAAAATTCTACAGACGAAGGTTCAAAATAATTTTCTAATGATAGTTTATGCCCTTGAAAAGATGTAAAACATTGCAGATAAAATTAGGAAATGCTGGCTACCAGCATATTCTCCCTCTCAAAATATTTTAAAATTGAAATGCCTTCTTTCTCAGAGTCCGTAAAACTTTGGATTATGTTGCAACAGGTTAAATTAGGATTGAACACATATCTTTGCATAAAATATAAAACAGTTGAAGAAAAAAGAAGATCTGCTTCTTACAGAAGAATTTCTCCTTCAGCCTTAATCTTTTCAACTGCTTCAAAAAAAATGTCCAAAAATAATAATGAAGTAAAGTTGACTCGGGCTGCTATAAGACACTCAATGGCCCTTTGTAGATCAAGATCAGATTGCACATAATGTGCAGTCTGATCTTGGATTCACACTGTCTGAAAAAAGATATTTTTCCTAGGAAAAAACGAAAAAAACTTTAAAAGCAGAGTTTTGGTTTTTAATATTCACTTGAAAGTTTTAACTCTTTACCAAACGACATAATTAAAGACTAGTCCAAATGGGAAGTATTTGCAGATGGCAAAATTTATGTGACTCAAAACTTTGGGTTGGGATGTGTTGTGGGAAAAGGAGAAAATGCTGGTTACCAGCATTTTCTCCTTTTCCCACAATGTTTTTTAAAGCTTTCTTTCTCAAGAGTTGTTAAAAGTCCGAATTGTGTGGTAAAGAGATCACTTATTTAGCAGGTTGAGAGTTAACTCTATAGGAAATGGAAAAAAAAACTGACTGGCCTTCTTGACAATATTTGCTCACATACATGGCTTGAAACACATGAAAAGGGGCATTCAGACATTTGCGTTAAGTGTTGTCTCCGATCAGCCTGCACAGTCCAAGTCTGTTAATCTGAAACAACACTTTCCATTTTTATGTACTTTTCCGTTTCGCACAGGTATAATGTAGCACAAAATCTAATTGAGTCTTAAAGCCATCTCTGATTAGCCCACAGGGACTTTATGTTAATGCCCAAATGCCCCTTTTCGCATGTTGCGAGCCACAAACATGTATGTGATGTTGCTCTAATGAATATTACTAAGATGGTAAAAACACTGTATGAAAAGTTAGAAATTCTATTTTCAAATTATTTTCCTTTTTAACAATGTTTCCACAACCCTTCTTCTGCCAATACCTTTAACACTTTCCCAAATAACAAATTTTAGACTGTCCCAAACTCAAAAGTATTTGCAGATGACAATTTTGAATTTGATGAGAATGGCAGAAAGTTTTCTGATAGGCTAGAAAACACTGTGGGAAAAGGAGAAATTGCTCGTTATGAGCAATTTCTCCTTTTCCCATAGTGTTTTCTAAAGACTTGTACTGCAGACACATAAAAACCAGGGCTTGTTTTGGAAAGAGTTTAAACAAGACTGTCAGATAAAGGGCTAATCCTGAAACAATTCAAATGAACTTGAAACGCAAAAATGTACCCATTGTCAAACAACACATGGTAAATTATATAGCTGCCAATTATTTTGTACAATGAACACAATCAGTATTTACAAGTTGACATCTTTTATAACCCTTAGGTTGCCGTGGAGAAATTAAATTGATGTTGCAGACACTAAGACACTAATGGTGAAGGTCAGACTCCATGTAACATGGAGTCTTATCACTGATCTACAATGTCAAATGGAACAGAGATAATAATTCTTAACCCTTTACCACACAACCCCGAGTTTTAACGACCCTGACGAGTAGGCCTGTTGAAAACATTGTGGGAAAAGGAGAAAATGCTGGTAACCAGCATTTTCTCCTTTTCCCACAATGTTTTCAAGACTATCTGATTCAAATCCAATCATTTGTGCCATACAAATTTTGTCGTCTGCAAATGCTTTCAATTTGGAACAGTCCAAAATATTGTTGTTTGGTAATGAGTTAAATAAAAAAGCCTTCATTTTGCTATGCAGGTATCTTAATATCCTTAAATGTAGATTAGAATCGTGTACTTGAGGAAGCTTAAGCATCTTTTGCAGACAATGTAGACTTGGATCAGACTCCAAACTCTATGTGGTCTGATCTTGGGTCTACATAGCCCTCTTTTTCGACAGAAATTTCTTGCTATAATGACCTTGTAATGGCAATATTTCACCTCTCCTTCCTCATTGAAAGGTTTATTCCATTAAGTCAGTTATCAAACTCTCACAATAATCCAGTGTACAAACCTAATTCTAGCCTTTCATTTTAAGGCATTTCTGTGGTATCTCTAACTGACCCTAAATAACAGCAAGGATGAAGCTGTTTCTTATGTGTACATGACACCTTTTGAAAGCATAGAAAACATTGTGGCAAAAGGTGAAATTGCTCGTCACGAGCAATTTCACATTTTGCCACAATGTTTTCCAAAGGCTCCTATAAGCAATGCGTAGAAATGAGTATCTATGGAGTGAAGGGTTAAGACAGCAAAATGCTTGCAACCAGTTGGATCAGCATCAAGATTACAGTTGTTATCAGAGCTCCAGATAAGAGGGAGTGATGGTAATCCACATCCATCAATTCTCTTTGAAACCCTATGTTGTGGATACTCATTAGATTCATCTCGATAAGATGATTCTTATAAATACCCACAACATAGAGTTAAGTGGAGCATAATCGGTATTTTCAAATTTGAGATGAAAATAACTCGCTGTATCTGAAGCTCTGTGTTGTCATGGAATCAGCCAAAAATGTAAACAGGTAACTCTTTTCCACATAACGAAATCGTAGACTTGTTCATTCTGAAAGTTTTTGCAGATGACAAATTTAAATGTGAAACAATCAAACACTCATTGAAAGGATAGTAAACATTTTAGGTAAAGGAGGAAATGTTGAAAAGTATCATTTTCTCCTTTCCCAGAATGTTTTTTTTTAAACTTTACAGACCAAAGGTTGCCAGAAAACTGCTTTTTTCTTGGCCATGTTCTAGAATAAAAAAAGGTCTTTTATTGGCACTCTAAGGCTTAAAAAAGTACTATGAGAAAATAACATTCAAAAGAGCCTGGTGGTTGATAAATGCTTGAAAAAAAAATGAACTGCTAGTACATGTACTTCTACTAATTACCCTTTCCCCCTCCCCAATACCTAGATTTTTCAAAAATGAAAGGAAACTAAAGCTACGAATGACATTCCTCCACCAAAAGCGAAATTTGTTTGAATGGTGTTTTTTTCATTTTTATGCTTTCAACATTATTTCAGTAATAACATAATTCCTGGGGTTCACCAGTACTAGGCTGGGGCTCTGAGGTGTCTTGCCATAGGACACTCTTGTGAAAAACCCAGTGGAGTCGGTGAGGTTCAAACCCAGGTCCTCCAGGTTACGAGTCCAACACTTAGCCACTTAGCCACACAGGACCCCCAAAACTGAAATTTCTTTTACCATGTCTAATCCAAATATCCTAAAAATTCTTTTTCTTATTCTTCAAGATTTTCTGGACGTGAAAGTAAAACAACTTCTGATTGGCTAATTTGGTTTAGCCAATCAGAAGTTCTGTTACTTTAACTGTCAGAAAATCTTGAAGAATAAGACAATGAATGTTCTTAAGAATGAATGGTGAATACAGACCCTGATCTTGATGTACACTAATTCACACATGGTATCTATAGTTTTCTAAAGTTTTCTATAAATAACCCAAACAACTCTGCAGATTTCACTCAACACAAAGTTCTTAAAGGTATTATGGCAAACAATCAGTTAAAATCATGCTCAAAAGTTAATTTTCATCAAAAAAGTCTCAATAGAAGTTGAATCGTATAATCCTTTACCATACAATCCAGACCCAAAGAAAGAAACTTTTTGAAAACATTGAGGGAAAAGGAGAAAATGCTGGTAACCAGCATTTTATCCTTTTACCACAATATTTTCTACCCTTTCAAAAAAACAAATTTCCATTTTTCAGTCAAATTTGTATTGTCGCCCGCAAATGCTATCAATTTAGACTGGCCTAAAATTTTGTCCTGTAGCAAAAAGACTTAGAAGCTATGAAAACCAATTCCTCAAGCACCATAAATATTTACAAGCTGCCTTGATAATCGAATCATATCTTTCCCGAGTTACAGCCCATTCATGTCTTTCAATAAAATTTTAGTTATACTGTGGCATCAGCTCCCTTGGTCATGCATTTCCTGGGTTTCATCAGTCCTTGTATTGCCCATACCACTGGCAACTATGTATGGCTTGAACCTAGAACCTTTGAAATACACACACTACTCACCGAGACCTAAAGAATCAAACTATCCTGATATGCATAGAAAATTTTGTCTAATGCAAATTTTTTTTGGACTTAGAAATAAAATGCATCCTGTTTTGAATTGTTCATAATGAAGAAAAAGGGATAACTGTATCAAAAATACCTTAACCCATTACCACACAATCCCTCCTTTTGATGACCCTGAGAAAGGTTACCAGCATTTTCTCCTTTTCCCACAATGTTTTCTGCCCTTTCCAAAATATATTTAAAAATTTTCAGTCACTTTTACTTTGTTGTCTGTATATGCTTTCGATTTGGACAAGCCAAAAATTTTGTCGTTTGGTAGAGAGTTAATAGTTATCTGCTCTTGTTGTACAGGTTCTCTTTCTGATAGTTACAAACTTGTCAGAGTTAGCTGTATCTTCAGTAATAACAGGAAATATAACAAAATGTTACAGGTTTTGAAAGACATCGCCAACAACGACACCAGGGCTGCAGCAATACCTCGACAATTTCTACAAAAACAGCCAAGCTAGTAATTATACATACAATCTTGTGTAAATGAAATGCAAGATTTTAATGCTAGGAAAATCCAAATAAAGTCAAGTATCTCGTTATATGTTTTATGGGGGATTGTCCTTCCTGTTTTAAAACACAATTTTCGATCTATATGAATTGACTCATGACCAAATGACAAAATTCTAGGTTTGTACAAATTGAAAGCATTTGCAGACGACAAAAGTGACTGAAGATTTGAAATTTGTTTCGTGAACGGTGGAAAACAGTGCGCGAAAAGGAGAAAATGCTGGTTACCACAATGTTCACAATGTTTTCTAAAGGCTTCTTTCTCAGGGTTGTCAAAAGAAGAGATTGTGTGGTAATGGGTTAAAGGTGTTGGCAGATGACAAATTTAAGCCTTTACCAAACAACAAAAATTTAGACTTGTCCAAATTGAAAACACTTGCAGACAACAAAATAAATGTAACTCAAAAATTGAAATTTTTTTCCAGCAGCGTAGAAAATATTAAGGGAAAAGGAGAAAATGCTGGTTACCAGCATTTTCTCCTTTTCCCACAATGTTTTCAAGAGGCGTCTATTTCAGGGTCGTAAAAACCAGGGATTGTTTGGTAAAGGGTTAACCTGAATGTCAGAAAAACCAATAAGAATGTTTGAGAGGTTTGGATGACGCATGACATAAATTAATTTGTGATGGAAGTCGATGGTCTGATGACAATCTCTGGTTCCAGTTAATGCTACAGTCTTCACCCTTCCACTATAGGTCATGTTCTGCCACACTCTGCTTCAGGTAGTGTGCATATAACTTTTGCTGTAAAATATCAAAAGAGAAAACAAGTCACATATATGAGCCATGCTCTGTGAAGAGGGGGCTTAAATTCATTAGCTAAAAAAGTGTTGACCCAGGTCAGCCTGCACAGTATGTGCAAGCTGACCTGGTTCAAAACTTTCTGCTTTTGGTAAAATTCCTGCTAGTATGATCCTTGTGCCTCGGGTTTAATTAATTTTTCAGACAAAATGGATATACATGTATCATAATTATTTGATGACTTGCATAGTGTAACACTTCAAGGAGACGACTTGCATTGCACAGTATTATGAATCAAGCCCCTTTTTGCCAGAGCATGGCTCATATGCATTCAAAGTAGAATAGTACATTCTCGGCTGTGACCAACACCACCTTAACTCTTTACTCCACAGATACTCATTTCTACGCATTGCTTGTAGGAGCCTTTGGAAAACATTGTGGCAAAAGGTGAAATTGCTCGTGACGAGCAATTTTACCTTTTGCCACAATGTTTTCTACGCTATCAAAAGGTGTCATATACACACAAGAAATGGCTTTATCCTTGCTGTTATTTAGGGTCAATTAGAGATACCATAGAAATGCCTTATGGGGTAAAGGGTTAAAGGACCATAAAAGTCATTTTATCTCTACACTTGAGCAGAGTTCAAAAGCTTGGTTCGTATGATAGCCAGCTTGAATCGCAATACTCAGAGATTCTGTCTTTACTGTACTAATTTTTATCTGAGGATTGATGTGATATCATTGTGACAGGATTCATTCCTCTCTAAGCACTGAGCTTGCTTCTACAATAATGTAGGAAAGTTGTTTAGAGCCAGTGGTTTAGAAATGTATGCAAGTATGGTGTTTAATGCTGATTTTTAACATTATTTCGGTTAACTCTTTACCAGACGACAAAATTTTGGACTAGTCCAAATTGAAAGCATTTGCAGACGACAAAATAAACTGGACTCAAAAATTGAAATTTGATTTGGAAGGGGTAGAAAACATTGTGGAACAAGAGCGGCAAATTGTCGCAAGATACGCCCATCTTACTCCAAGTTGTAAAGCTGGGGCATGCACCGGACAAAATTCAAGCATGAAAAACAACAAAGGGCAATAACTCAAAAATTAAGCAAGCAAGAGTTATCATTCCTGTGCACTGCACTCCCCCTTGATGAGATCTATCCACCCACGAAATTTCATAACCCTAGGTAGTATAGTTTTGGAGATATTCACCGGACAAAATTCAACTATGAAAAACGGCAAAGGGCAATAACTCAAAAATTAAGCGAGCAAGAGTTATCATTCCTGTGCACTGCACTCCCCCTTGATGAGATCTATCCACCCACGAAATTTCATAACCCTAGGTAGTATAGTTTTGGAGATATTCACCGGACAAAATTCAACTATGAAAAACGGCAAAGGGCAATAACTCAAAAATTAAGCGAGCAAGAGTTATCATTCCTGTGCACTGCACTCCCCCTTGATGAGATCTATCCACCCATGAAATTTCATAACCCTAGGTAGTATAGTTTTGGAGATATGCTCTGGACAAAATTCAGGTATGAAAAACAACAAAGAGCAATAACTCAAAAATTAAGCAAGCAAGAGTTATAGTTCCTGAGCACTGCACTTCCCCTTGATGAGATCTATCCACCCATGAAATTTCATAACCCTAGCTAGTATAGTTTTGGAGATATGCTCCGGACAAAATTCAGGTATGAAAAAAGACAAAGGGCAATAACTCAAAAATTAAGCAAGCAAGAGTTATGATTCCTGAGCACTGCACTCCCCCTTGATGAGATCTATCCAGCCATGAAATTTCATAACCCTAGCTAGTATAGTTGTGGAGATATTCACCGGACAAAATTGAAGTATGAAAAACGGCAAAGGGCAATAACTCAAAAATTAAGTGAGCAAGAGTTATGGTTCCTGTGCACTGCACTCC
This sequence comes from Tridacna crocea, assembly GCA_943736015.1. NCBI lineage: Eukaryota > Metazoa > Mollusca > Bivalvia > Cardiida > Cardiidae > Tridacna > Tridacna crocea. Next base: position 17,552,442 of record OX031070.1, read on the forward strand.
CCCTCGATGAGATCTATCCACCCATGAAATTTTGTAACCCTAGCTAGTATAGTTTTGGAGATATGCTCCGGACAAAATTCAAGTATGAAAAACGACAAAGGGCAATAACTCAAAAATTAAGTGAGCAAGAGTTATGGTTCCTGTGCACTGCACTCCCCCTCGATGAGATCTATCCACCCATGAAATTTCGTAACCCTAGCTAGTATAGTTTTGGAGATATGCTCCGGACAAAATTCAAGTATGAAAAACGACAAAGGGCAATAACTCAAAAATTAAGCGAGCAAGAGTTATGTTTCCTGTGCACTGCACTCCCCCTCGATGAGATCTATCCACCCATGAAATTTCGTAACCCTAGCTAGAATAGTTTTGGAGATATGCTCCGGACAAAGAACTGGACACCGCCCGCCCGCCCGCCACGGGTGATCCCATAATACGTCCCGTCTACGACGGGCGTATAAAAAGGAGAAAATGCTGGTTACCAGCATTTTCTCCTTTTCCACAATGTTTTTAAATGCCTTCTTTCTCGGGGTCGTTAAAAGTGGGGATTGTGTGGTAAAGAGTTAAATTGCTGCTGCTAGTGCATCTATATATACTTTTCTTTCACCCTATTTCACTCTGGTTCTAAACCTATTACTGCACAATCCTGACTTTTTAAGGACCCTAAGAAAGAAGCCTTCTGAAAACATTGTAGGAAAAGGAGAATATACTGGTAACCAACATTTTTTCCCTTTTCCCACAATGTTTTCAAAAAGCTTTTTCTTCAAAGGCATCAAAATCATTCAGGAGAGCAGAATGTGTAGATCAAAGATCATATTAAATGTTTTGTGCAGTCTGATCTTGATCTAAACTGGCCTCAAATGCATCTATAGTAATGAAAGGTACTTCATGAGTTTAACTCATTACCAGACAACAACAGTTTAGGTTTGTCCAAATCGAAAGCATTTGCAGACAACAAAATAAAAGTGTCTGAAAATTTGAAAATTGTTTTGTGAAGGGTTACAAGCATTTTCTCTAATTCCCACAATGTTTTCTAAAGGCTTCTTTCTCAGGGTCGTCAAAAGTAGGGGTTGTGTGGTAAGAGGTTATGAACCAGAGTTTCTAAAGGAAAAAATAGAACTGTACTAGTTGTATGACAGAAAATCCAATTTCAGCATACCAGTTACTATGGCAACAACCTTGCTTTGTCATTATATATATATTTATATATAAAATAAAAAAATGAAATTACCTTTTTGGACTTAACTGTTGTTAATACAAACTCTTTTATTTCTTCCATATTTCTTCTCTGTTTTCTGGATAATGTTGGCTTGGTTCTGTGGGGAAAAATAAAGGAACTTCTAAACTCTTTACCGGTACCCTCTTTGCCAAACCACAAAGTTCTAGACTTGTATACATTAAAAGCATTCGCAGACGTCAATTTCAGTAAGGCTCAAATGATGGAATTTGTCATTGATAGGCAAGAAAACCTTGTAGGCAATGGAGAAAATGCTTGTTACCAGCATTTTCTCCTTTTCCCAGAATGTTTTCTACCCTTCACAAAACAAATTTCAAATTTTCAGTCACTTTTATTATTTTTTCGTTTGCATTATGCTTTCAATTCGGACCAGTCTAAAATAGTCGTTTGGTAGCACAACATTCTTCCTGAGCCACTGGTGACAACTGTCAGCATTGAGAGAGGAATGAATCATTTTACAATGACTATTATCAATCCTCTGAAATTACATACATATGCACAATTTGTTTGCATAAATTTTCTTTAAATAAAGTAAAAGATTACGTTCTGATAATAATATGTGCAGGCTGATCTTATCTCTTTACCTAACGATAAAATGTAAGTTTGTTTGAATGGTTTTACGCCCCTTTCAACCTTATTTCAGTCATATCATGGCGACAGTTCACATATTCATGTTTCCTGGGTTTCACCAGTACTAGGCTACGCTCTGAAGTGTCTTGCCCAAGAACACTCCGGTGAAAAAAATCAGTTGAGCTTGTGAGGCTTGAAACCGGGACCTCCAGTTCACAAGTCCTGCACTTTACCACTGAGCCACACAGGACCCTATAAAATATTAGACTGGTCTAAATTGAAATCATTAGCAGACAACCAAATGGGTGTGACTAAAGAATTAAAGTTTGTTTTAAGAACGTTGTAAGACATCTTGGGAAAACGAGAAAATGCTGGTTATCAGGCTTCACAGTGATGTTAAAGTCGGGTTTGTCATGAAACTATATTATTTAGAGGTTGATTTTGCTTAAATTTAATATCCTATTGGTTGATCCCTTTACTACACAAACCATACTGTTAATGATCCGGACACAGGAAACTTTTGAAACAATGTGAAAAAAGGAGAAATGCTTGTAACCAGCATTATTTCCTTTTTCACTTACGTTTTCTACCCCTCCCAAAACAAAATTTAACCTCTAGTCACATCTATTTCCTCCACTGTAAATGCTTTCTTGTCCGACATGCCTCAAATTACGTTGTTTGGTGAAGAATTAAAATTACTATTATGGAGTGACTAGTAAAGATTTTTATTTCATAGAATTAATGTTGTATGCCATAACAACACATACCTTATTATTATACTGCAAAGAAATTTCTCAAGATCTGATTGGTTAACATGCCGGGAACATATATCATGTTCCCTGGCATAAACCACGTAAAACCAGTTTCCCTTTTGAGTGCCCCGTAAACATCACTACATGTGCAAACACCTCATTTAAAATGGCGGCGTCGATCGATCACCAGACTGCACATTTATGCACCAAACTGCACGTTTTAGTGACGTCACTTTCCAGTGACGTCAGTTTTCATTGAATTGGGGCACACAGAAGGGAATTTCTATTTCGTCAGCATACTCGATTCGTGAAATTATAAAACAGGAAAATTTCACTTAATGCGCTTAGAAAGGGTAAAACTTTGCTGTATAATAAATTCGTTATACGGTCAGGTGGCAGGGGACTTGGAAACTTGTTCAAGGCTGTCGTGAATCATGTCGCCACCTCGCCGTCGGCTCAGGGCGACATGATTAACCACAGCCGTGAACAAGTTTCCAAGTCCCCTGCCACCTGACCGTTCAACTAATATTGCATTGTAACCAATACCTTCTCCTTTTCTCACAATGTTTGAAAAGCCTCCTCAGGTATATAAAATTATTTTAAAACTCTTTACAACACATTCCCAAAATGTGAACATTACTGAAAAAGAGACTTTTTGAAAACATAATGGGAAAAGGAGAAAATGCTGGTTACCAGCATTTTCTCTTTCTCTCACAATGTTTCAAAAAAGCCTTATTCCCCAGAGTGGTGAAAATACTATTAAATACAAGGTTAAAAAAATACCTGGAGGCCAACTTTCCAATCAGGAGCATAAGCAGGGCAATCACTACAATTCCCACCAGCACATGTATAGTATACTCTGGAGGTATGGAGCTCCATGCAGTCGACAGTGGACCCTAGGAGAGAGATTAGAAAAACAATTGGAAAAATCATTGGGAGAAAAAAATCTGAAAGATTAATCCATACTAATATTAAGCCAGTTTTTTTTTAAACCCATTTCATCTTCATTGTATCAACCTATAATCGTTCTTGTTTCTTCATGTCAAATGTTGTCCTTAACACTTGCCAGGTTGTATAGATTATTACTAATAGAAAGTACATGCATTCCATTTCCTGGAACCTATCAAAGAGATCACTGTTGTGACACTTCTAGTTTTAATACAAAGATTTCCAATATATGTATTTTTCCTTTATATTTCATATGTATAAGAAAATCTATGTTTACCTAGCTGACTTAATTCTGAATCATTTATCAGACTATCAAATCTAACAGCATTTGAAGAGAGAAAGGTGGTTTAACCCCTTACCACATGAGAAAATTTTGGACTGGTCCAAATTGAAAGCATTTGCAGACGACAAAATAAAGTTGACTGAAAAATTGAAATTTGTTCTGGGAAGGGTAGAAAACACTGTGGAAAAAGGAGAAAATGCTGGTTACCAGCATTTTCTCCTTTTCCCACAGTGTTTTCAAAAGGCGTCTTTCTCAGGGGCGTCAAAAGTAGGGATTGTGTGGTAATGGGTTAAAGGACAAAATTTGTTATTGGTAAGGAAGAAAACATCAAGGGAAAAGGAGAAAATGCTGGTTATCAGCATTTTCGACTTTTTCCATATTGCTTTCTTAAGCCATTACCATGTCGTTCAAATCCAAATTGTGTTGAAAGAATTAATCACTACTCAAGTCCACTGTTTGTCCTATCAGTAATTTTGTAACAATTTTACACATGTTGAAAGTAAAGGTAAACATGTCTGATAACAAAGATGACAAAATATTAGAATCATCCATAATAAAGGTATTTGAAGAGTTTGAAAACATTGTGGGGAAAAAAACCCTTTCTACCCCAACAAAGACAATTTCCTTGATTTTAGTCACATCTTAATGGGCATCTGCATTTGCAATTTGGTTGGACAAGTCTAAAATTTTGTCATGTTGAAAATGGTTAAAGAGTTACGAGACATCTAAAACAATTGTAAGAAAACTTACTAAATACAAAGCGGCCATTTCCACGAATTCTTTACCAAATATGGTCTGTAAAAACTTCTGTTTGTTACTGATGAGGAACGTGGCCAGGAGGACAAATGGAAGAAACATCCCTATAAAACTGTAGGTGGCCCCTCGAAGTCTGGACTTGAGATTTTGGGAATAGGTAAGACTGAAAAGATAAAAAAATGAAATGTGACCACCAATATAATTTGGTTTGTGGTATTTAACTCATTACCAAAATGACAAAATTTTGAACATGTCCAAATGCAACGCTATCATACCAACACAAACACGACTCCAAAATTGGAATCTGGGTTTCAGAAGGGTAGAAATGTTGAGAAAAAAAGCAAAAAACAGTGTTTAACTCTTTACTCCATGACCCTGAGAAAGAAGCCTATAGAATTTGTGGGAAAAGGAAAAAATGCTGGTAACCAGCATTTTCTCCTTTTCCTGCAATATTTTCTACCCTATCAAAGTCAGAAGTCATCATATTAACAAGATTTAATTTGTTGTCTGCAGATGCTTTGAATTTGGTCCAGTCCAAAAATTTGTCGTTAGGTAAAAAGTTAACAGCATTTACTCCTTACACAGCAATGGTTTTAAAAGCTTTTCCTGCAGTCACTGCAGCATGGTATTGTGTGATAAAGGATTAATCCCTTAAAGGGCAAATCAACAAGTTTCTCATATGATTAATTTTGAAATCTACATCTATCAAATGGCAACCTGGTAATATTGTAATTTGAAAAAAAAATTAGTAAAAGTACTTTTTTTCAATTTATATTTTTGCTTATTAGTTTTTCTTGCATCGCTTACCTCCCTTACTTATTGTAGCGCACCTTGATCTGTGACGTCATAGGAGCGTTTGTTTCAATATGGACCTTGTTTCAGATAGTGAAATGAGCGATATTTAAGACGAAGGAATACACGATTCTAGGCCGGTAAGGCCGTACATGTACCACCAAGTTTTTAATGAAACTTAATAGTTTCTGATGATGAGGATAAAAGTAAAAATTCGCCCACCAATGGCGAAAATAACGATGTTATGCCGGACTTTTGAACAGCGTGATGAGTATCATGCCTACATGTATTAGGCTACGGGGCGAATGTCGCTTACAGAAATATTATTCGAATATATGATAAAATTAAGTGTACGGCATAAGCTTTGTTTCACTTGAAGTATTTTCAGTAGATTTACGGGTGGCATTAATAATAATAATAATAAAAAGACGGTTTCAAGACAGTTCCACGACTACACAGTTCCCCCCGACACTTTTAAAGACACTTCTACACTTTAGTTTCATGTCAAATAACCGATTTCTTGATTTTACGACTGATAATCGTGAGATGTTAGTTCTAACTATTTGTTGATGGATTCTATATTTGTACCTTGTAAAGAATTCTGTAAACATTGACAGGTACAAAATTTGTTCTCTCATGGGTGAAGGGTTACACAAGATACAATTCAAAATTTGTTCAAAATGATAGTAAGTTGTCAAATCATTTTTAAGAGTGAAATGTCTAAGAGAAGAAGTGTACGGGATAAAATCTGTAACATGGGTTTACTGTCACAAACAAACATTACAGAGTAAAGGGGTGAGATATGCAAATGTTATGTAACCATTTCCTGTATTGTTTCAACTGGCCGGTGATAAACATTTATGACCTTGACTAGGGGTAGCCAGATACTGACTTCACCCTTTACCATGCAAACCCTAGGTCTAGTTTCCAATACCCAAAGAAAGAGTGTTTGAAAAACAGTGTGGGAAGAAAAAGATGTTTACTGTTTAACCCATTACCACACAATCCCTACTTTTGACGACCCTAAGAAAGAAGCATTTAGAAAACATTGTGGGAAATGGAGAAAATGCTGGTTACCAGCATTTTCTCCTTTTCCCACAATGTTTTCTACCCTTCACAAGACAAATTCCAAATTTTCAGTCACTTTTATTTTGTCGTCTTCAAATGCTTTGGATTTGGACAAACCTAAAATTTTGTCGTTTGGTAATGAGTTAAGGGCAAATCCTAATATATTTTGACCATACTGTTTTTTACTCCAATCAGCTGCAAATATTTTTGGTTCACAATTCTTTTGTTGTCTGCAAATGCTTTCAATTTGAACCAGTCTAAAATTTTTGTGTTTGGTGAATGGTCACTTGACCCTTTGTTTTTTACAACCCTGAGACAGAAGCCTTTTGAAAACATTGTGGAAAAGGAAGAAAAAGCTGAAACACTTGAAAGTTAACATCATTTGAACAATCCAGACTTTGGTACTTCCAAAATCTATGTTATGAATTTGGATGAATATGTTATGTTGTTGCCTTTGAAAACATTGTGAGGAAAAGAGAAATTGCTAAGATTTTCTCCTTTTCCCATGATGTTTTCCATCCTTTCCAAATCAAATTTCATTTCAACTTTTTGATTACCATTTTTTGTCATGTGCAAATTAATCCTTTACCAAACAATCCCTGGTTTTTACAACCCTGAGATGGAAGCCTTTTTTAAAACATTGTGGGAAAAGGAGAGAATGCTGGTAACCAACATTTTCTTCTTATCCTACAATGTTTTCTATCCTGGTGGAAACAAATTTCAATATTTCAGTTAGGTTTACTTTGTTTGCAAGTGCTTTTAATTTGGACCATTCTAAAATTTTGTCTCTTGGTAAAGGGTTAAATGTTGAAAACATTTAGGGAAAAAAAGGGAGAAAACGGCACCAATTTCTACTTTGTCCAGAATGTAGATCTAGAAAAGGATAAAATATTACGAAAAACAATTAAAGGAATTACCGACCTTATGTTTGTTTTTCTTTTTGGAGATTGCCATTGCGGAATGTCTGTCTTATGGCCGATCTTATTTCGACTCGGAGTTTCGAACAATGTCGGCACAGCATCAGGTTTTAATCGCAGCCTAATATTCCTATAACCAACTTCTTTTACGAGTTTTGGACTTATTAAGAACTGTCCTCGAAGTGTTTCAAACACAATTTGGAATGAACTGATGGCACAAAATCCTCCGTTACTGTCCGGCCCCGGTTAAAACGTTGAATCCATAGTTTCCTCCTTTTTAATTCCTTCGGAAATTTGAACATACTAATTCTATGTGTTCCTGATTCGACGTTGAAGCCATAGGCTGCACAATTTACCATTTTTTCGGCTGAATTCTATGTTAATACTCAGATATCTGCGTATAATCACCAGCGTTTCTACTTATTTCTACTGACTGTAAACACAGGCTTACGCGACTATGACGTCACACAGGTACAGAAGATAAGCGAATCAGGGGAAGTAAGCCATGCACCATTTTTGGGACCGTATATCAGCGTGACAATTCGAGCGTGATTTATGGCATGTTACAGAGTGGTATTTATGAAAACTGATGGACACGTGTTTACTAACATCATTTGCAGCTGATTGGAGCAAAAAAACAGTATGGTCAAAAAATCTTAGGATTTGCCCTTTAAGCACTGAACTCATATTCAGTAATGCATGCCAATACTGTAGATTAGGATCAGATTGCAAAGATCGTGAGTCCAATCCTAGTTCTCCATCACCATCAGCCCTTCAATACCACACTTCATGATAAAATGTCATAACTCTTCAGCGCATTATTTATGATCCCAACCCTCATAATGGACTAAATATACAATCTGACAAAACTATGGAATACTTCATCAATATGTTATTGGTTTGCTTAACCCATTACCACACAATCCCTACTTTTGATGCCCATGAGAAAGAAGCCTTTTGAAAACACTGTAGGAAAAGGAGAAAATGCTGGTAACCAGCATTTTCTCCTTTTCCCACAGTGTTCTCTACCCTTCCCAGAACAAATTTCAATATTTCAGTCACCTTTATTTTGTCGTCTGCAAATACTTTCAATTTGGACCAGTCTATAATTTTGGTGTGTGGTAAAGACTTAAACAGTAAGATGGTACACGATCCAAGATCTGACCTCAAATTTTGTGCAATCAGATCTTGATCTATCCCATACTAGAATGCCTCTTTGACCTATTATACTAAAAAGGTCGAGCTCTGCTGTTGTGCAACATTCAGAATTTCAACAAACTCTTGTCATAGATCTGAGAGCTTCTCCTATCAGTCTGAAACTTTAATTTTCATTTCTTAACTCTTTACCACACAGTCCCGACTTTAAACGAACCTGAAAACATTGTGGGAAAAGGAAACCAGCATTTACTCCCTTTACCACAATGTTTTCTACCCTTCCCATAGCAAATTTCAATTTTTTAGTCACATTCACTTTGTCATCTGCAAATGCTTTCAATCTAGAAGAGTCTATAATTTTGTCATTTGTTAAAGAGTTAAGCAACCTAACCTGTCTTGCACAATCCTGAATCCCAACTATGACATAATATGGCTTTGAAAACAATTGGGAAAAGCAGAATATGCTGGTAATGAACATTTTCTCCTTTATCACCTAGTTCTCTATACCTTCAGAGCCAAATCTCATCAATAAAGTCAAATTTTATCTTATAGAACTGTTGACTTGTACATGTGTTAAGAAAAAGACAAGATTACCTATCAAGGTTCAGTTTATCTTCTACAGTTTTAGCAATAGTATTACAATCTTTCTCCAGTGAGTTAAGAGTTGTCTGAATTGTCTGGGTGATAGTCTTCTCTACCTCCTTACATACCTCTTCTATCTGATTAGCACAGCGAGATCCCTACAATTATTAGTGGTAGAAAACCTGTAAGTTAATTTGCCCTACCCTCCACATAACAATTTTCGGTTTAATGACCCAATAAACGCTTTTAAAAACATTCTTAGAACAAGAGCTTTGCAGAGCAGCGCAAATACGACAGAAGGGGCTTGTCAGTGAGTAGCCACACAAGAAAATCGGTAATTTCACAAGTCAAGGGCACATAACTCTAGAATGCCTCAAGAGATCCAAAGTTAAAGAGTTAAATGCACAACTACACATCATAGAGATGCATTGTGGTAAGTTTCAAGTTATTACAACAGAAACTGTAGGAGTTGCAAACACAAGATAATGGTAACAGACAGATGGACAGACAGACAAATGGACCACTTCAGCCATAACATAAGACGACCCTTCACCCATATTTAAAGATAATATGCTTGCAACCAGTAGTTTTTTCTTTTTCTCACAATGTTTTCTATCCCATTAAAGTGTCTTATCTTCAATCGAGCTTAGATGAATGTGTTGTCTGCAAATACTTTGAATATGCTAGGTCAGCTTAACCATACTGTAGTGGTATTTAATGCTGCTTTCTACAAAGTTCCAATTACAGGACAGGAACTGTTTACATAACCATATACTTTCCTTGCCTTCACCAAAACAAAGGCCAGCACCTGTAGTTTCCAGATCTAAAGCAGATTTCAGAGCTGGAATTTAACTAACTTACATTTTGTAACTCTTTACAAAAGGACAAATTTTAGACCAGTCCAAATTGAAAGCATTTGCAAACTACAAAATAAGTGACTGAAAATTTGAAACTTGTTTTGTGAAGGTTGGAAAACAAGGGAAGAAAGTGTTTAAAACATTATGGGAAAAGCAGGAAATCCCTGTTACCAGTCATAGTGCTTTTCCTACACTGTTTTCTAACCTTCAAAGGAAAATTCCTTTGAGCCAGAATGGAACTATGATTTATGTCTGCTACTGAAACAATTGCCGGATAAGGAGAAAGTGCAGGTGACAAGGCCTCACTAAGTTTCATCATTTATTTTGTTATTTGTATTGGAGAACAACACTCTACAACAACTTAGGTAATATCATACCGGTCAGAGCACCTGCAGGTGTTTCCTAGCTTTCCCACACCAGTATCAACACAACTTGCTTTCAAGCCAATGTCTACTTTTCCTAAGCCAATGTCTACTTTTCCTAACGTGCATCAGAGGTGATAGGTGAAAAATTGTCGAAAAGAAAAACTGCCACAGGTGGATATTGAACATGCAACCATCAGGTCACAAGTCAGATACTCTAACCACTGAGCAACCCAGCTGGGCAGAAATTCCTCAAACCCTATGCACCTACCTTCTGGTTCATGGAGGGTACATAAATGGTGGGCATATCAAAACCAGTTCTATTCAATCCTGGCCTTTTACACAACTCTTGCACTATTTGCATCATTACTCTCTACAAAATACAAAAATATATACAGAATATTATGTTGTCACTCTCTGCAAAATACAAAAATATATACAGAATATTATGTTGTCACTCTCTGCAAAATACGAAAATATATACAGAATATTATGTTGTCACTCTGCAAAATACAAAAATATATACAGAATATTATGTTGTAGTAACTTTCCTGATGCTTGAATCTAATTCGAGCAACATAGAAAACTCAAGATTGTGCGAGACCAAAGTTCTCTTTTCATACACAGCAAGAAGCAAATACATGCAAGTTACTACAACATAATATTATTCCTTTTAGGAAAATTACTGCAACAGAAAACTATTCTTTATTATTAACATACAGTTCTCACCAACAATATTTTGCAATTAATGACATATTATTCGACAATCCCTTGTTTTTACGAGCCTAAGATCAGGCCTCGGCCGAGTAGGCGACTTGGGCGAAGAAGTCGCCTGATTTAAAAAAACTTAGCTCATTTCGCCAAGTAAAGCGAAGTCCAAGTCGCCTGAAAAAATCGGGAAGTCGCCTCGCGTATATTGACAAAGCGTCCTGTGTCTAATCTACCAAATGAGCCTGTGCCGTACCCAATTTACAGTTACTGCCCAATCAGCGAGTTTAATTAGTTTACAACATACCGAGAGTCTGATTGACAAGTCATTGTTAATTAACTTTACGACACCAAGAGATAATCCCCTATTATTGACAAATTTCAGCGCCGCCTATCGGTGTTTGTCAGACCTCTAATTTTGAAACACGGTTTGCTAAATTAAGTCACTATATGGAAGTGAAAGTCCTACCCCGGATATCGGTCATTCATCGTCAACTTTTATTTCCGAAGTTTTAAATGGATTGAAATATTCCAGTTTTGAAAACGATGGAATCGGTACCTACTTGCTTATCACCATTTACCCATCATTTAAAATTTGTTATTACTCGCAGTTTTCCAAACAAACAGATATGATGACGTACTTAGATCATCTCCTAGATCATGTGGCACTATATTTTCAAATCATGTGACTATAATTTGGCGCCAATATAGTATTTTTAGTGAAGTCACATGATTCAACTTCAAAATGGTAACTCGTCACCGCAACAGCGTTTGGATAAAATCGAATATATTCTATGACGCGAACTAAAACATAAAATTTTAAAAAAAATGTTATTGTCTTTGATTCTAGATAGATTTAAGTATTCCGTTGATTTATAATATTTCCTTGATTGGGCCGCGAACCGCCGATCTACAAGGCTTTGATAGTTAATTAGGTGTTAGTTGTTGAACGATGGTTTTATTTACGATTTATCCGATATTAATCAAAGACAAACGGTAATCAGACAGCTATATTTTCGATGTCTCTCTCCCTCTGAAACTGGGTCTAACTTACCAATAGAAAGGTGACAACATCGTGGCAATATGAGAAAATGCTGGAAGTAAGCTTTTCTCCATTTGACAGACTATATTTTTTTTTATATCTTCAAACATTAGTTACAGCCTTTGAGCGCATTGAAAGCATAGCATTGTGACAAAAGGTGGAATTGCTCGTCACGAGCAATTTCACCTTTTATCACAATGTTTTCCAAAGCTCCTACAAGCAATGCGTAGAAATGGGTATCCATGGAGTAAAGGGTTAAGCCCCATTTTGCCAGAGCAGACCCTGTAGTAATGTTTGTTTCATTTAAAGCAATACTGATTATATCAACACCACTCATCAGCTTTTGTAATTTCATAAATGGAAAGAACAGAATACACAGCACAGAATGTGCAGTCTGATCTTGGAACTATACTGCCTGCTTGGGTTAGTCAAATCTCTAACATAAGTATCCTTTTTTAAGTTTCTGTGAATTTGGTATGAAAAGGGCAACTCGTTCAATAAGGGTTGATTAAGAAATAATCTTCTTTCTATTGTGGTATATCGTTCAATAAACCACAGTTGTGAGTTATGAGGCACAATAAATAATCCACGAGGGCGATAGCCCGAGTGGGTTATTCATTGTGCCTCATAACTCACAACATGGTTTATTGAATGATATACCACTATAGAAAGAAGATTATTTCGATTCTAACATGGTCAATTCTTGATGAAAGGAAAACAAGTTTAAACTAAGAGTAAAAACTCGGATGAAGATTATGTTCCATTGAATAACTCACTCATTAAATGACGTCACTCTACATGGATTGTTGCAGATTTTACCTGGTTTTCCCTGCACTGTGTTTATAGAGCCAAAGTTGCATGTCATGTTAGAATACCTTATAAATATTTTTGACAGGTACTTACCTGTCTATCACTTTCGTGACCAGCCTCATCTGCTTTACTCAGATAAAACTTCATTTTGTCTGCGTGTGTCTTGCTTAACTCTTCCACGATGTTCAAAGTTCGCTTACAAAGTGCCTGACCAATTGGATCAAAGAACACAAATATCAGGTCTGCAAGGTCACCTGAAAATAAGTAAATAGTAAAATTCACTGCTTACTTTTTCCCTTAACTGATTACAAGACATGGTAAAATTTTAGACTAGTTAAAACTCAAAGCACAATTATTCAGGTGAAAAATTAAATGTGGCTAAATTGTGTAAGTTTTTTTTGACAGGGCAGAAAACATTGTGGGAAAAGGAAAAAAATATTTATCACTTCAAAAGTGTGCTTTCTCTTTTTAAGAACTTTCTGCAATTTTCTCCAAATCTAAAATTGTCTGCAAACTCTTTCGGTTTGGAAGGGTCCAAAATTTCTTGTTTGGGAAAGGGTTAAGGTATGTTTAGATTTTGCGGAAAAAATCAAACAAGAGGGCCAAGATGGCCCTGGATCGCTCACCTGAATTTTTGAGATGACCATAATCTATTTTTTTTTTTCTTTTTTAGGTTTTGAAACATTGGAACCAAATTTATAATTTTGCCAAGCAATTTTCAAAAGTTCACCTGTAAAAGTCATTTCCAAATCTGACCATCAGTTTCAAAAAGAAGAATTTTTCAGAATTCTTCATTTCTGTATAAGAGCAAGTAGCCTCCATCCACGAGAGCCATGTTTCTTGATGGATCAAAATTTACGAACAAGTTTTGAAAAGGGTCACCCAAGGAACATCACTCAAATTATTTCAAAATCTGACCAGGGGTTTCAGAGAAAGAGAATTTTAAAGAATTTCATCATGTCCGTATAGTGCAAGTAGCCCCCATTCACAAGAGCCATGTTTCTTGACGGATCAAGATTATATGTACAGCTTTTGGAAAGGGTCACCCAAGGAACATCTCTGTCAGAGATATTTTAAAATCCGACCACAGGTTTCAGAGAAGAAGAATTTTCAAGAATTTCTTCATTTCCATATAGTGCAAGTAGCCCCCATTCACTAGAGCCATGTTTCTTGGCCAATCAAAATTTCGCGAACAATTTTAGAAAAGGGTCACCCAAGGAACATCTCTGTGAAATAATTTCAAAATCTGTCCAGCCATTTCAGAGAAGAAGAATTTTCAAGAATTTCTTCATTTCTGTATAGTGCAAGTAGCCCCCATTCACCAGAGCCATGTTTCTTGACCAATCAAAATTTCGCGGACAGTTTTTGAAAAGGGTAACCCATGGAACAAGTCTGTGAAATTATTTCAAAATCTAACCAGCTGTTTCAGAGAAGAAGAATTTTTAAGAATTTCTTCATTTCTGTATAGTGCAAGAAGCCCCCATTCACCAGAGCCATGTTTCTTGACCAATCAAAATTTCGCAAACATTTTTTAAAAGGGTCACCCAAGGAACAACTCTGTGAAATTATTTCAAAATCTGACGAGCGGTTTCAGAGAAGATGATTTTTTAAGAATTCCTTCATTTCTGTATAGTGCAAGAAGCCCCCATCACCAGAGCCACATTTTTTGACGGATCAAAATTTCACGAACAATTTTTGAAAAGGGTCACCAAAGGAACATATCTGTGAAATTATTTCAAAATCCGACCAGCGGTTTCAGAGGAGAAGATTTTTAAAGAATTCCTTCATTTCTGTATGTTGCATTTGGTAGAAGACGGGGGGGAGGGGGGGAAAGATGATTCATACCCAAGAAGATTTGGCCTCAAGAAAAAAGTTGAGAAGATTCGGACCACACAGGAGAAGATTCTGCCCCAATTTTAGATTCTGTTCAATGTGTTGATATTTTTCTTTTCACGCAATGTTTTGAGTAACATTTGCAGATTCATCTAAATGACTTCAAAATGAATGACTGAAACTTCTTTTCCATAGATTGAAGGCATTATGCATTCTTGGTCATTAAAGACTTATACTGATAATGATTGATAAATTTTGCAGTTGCCTTTATGGTATATACTGCACTTTGATATAGATGTTGTTTGCTTATTTTTAAATCAATTGCAAACAATATAAATCTGTAGGAAAATAATTTTTTATTTTCCTTGTTAGGAATTATTAGTGGATTGTTAAAATCAATTGATTGCCTATGGAACCATTTCTGATTAACCCATTACAACGCAATCTCCACTTTTGACGACCCTAGGAAAGAAGCCTTTAGAAAAAATTGTGGGAAAAGGAAGAAATGCTGGTTACCAGAATTTTCTCCTTTTCCCACAATGCTTCCTAAAGGCTTCTATCTCAGGGTCGTAAAAACCATGGATTGTTTGGTAAAGGGTTAAAGTTAATTTTATAGCCATACCTAGCCAGAGAATGGCTTTGTTCACATCAAATGGATACTTCATGTCCCCATCGACCAATCCTGGTGTATCTACAAATGTCACCAAACTGAATTTCTTCTGTTTCGATGTGGAAATTTCAGTACAGAGGTAGTCTGTGACACCTGAAAATAGAATTCTAAATGTAAACAAGAGGGCCATTGGCCCTGGAACGCTCACCTTAGACTATAGCTTATGAGTGAAATTCAATTCTTGGAGCAACTTTGGTAAAGCTTCACCCAAAGAACATCCCTGCCAAGTTGCATCAAGAAGATTCTGCATACCAAATATCAAAGCTCTGCACCTTCAAGTTTCAGAGAAGATTTCTAAAGTTTTCCTTCTTTGTTGCTTTGTTCGAACCTGTGACCTCCCGAGGCAGGGCCAGTTTTGACCCCAAGGGCGTAATATGAACAAACCTGGTAGAGATCCACTAGCTACATGCCAAATATCATAGCTCTATGCCTTCTAGTTATAGAGAAGAATCTTAAAATTTTCTTTCATTATTCCTATGTTCGAACTTGTGACCCCTGGGGCAGGGCCAGTTTTGACCCCACGGGCATGATGTGAACAAATTTGGTAGAGGTCCACTAGGAGATGCCACATACCAAATATCAAAGCTCTATGCCATCTAGTTTCAGAGAAGAAGAAATTTAAAGTTTTCCTTCTTTGTTCCTATGCTCAAACTTGTGACCCCTGGGGTGGGGCCAATTTTGACCCCAGGGACAAATTTTGAACAAACTTGGTAGAGGTCCACTAGGAGATGTCACATACTAAATATCAAAGCTCTACGCCTTCAAATTTCAGAGGAGAAGATTTTTAAAGTTTTCCTTCTTTGTTCCTATGCTCAAATTTGTGACCCCCGGGGTGGGGCCAGTTTTGACCCAAGGGGCATAATTTGAACAAACTTGGTAGAGGTCCACTAGGAGATGTCACATACTAAATATCAAAGCTCTACGCCTTCAAGTTTCAGAGGAGAAGATTTTTAAAGTTTTCCTTCTTTGTTCCTATGCTAAAACTTGTGACCCCTGGGGTGGGGCCAATTTTGACCCCAGGGACGTAATTTGAACAAACTTGGTAGAGGTCCACTAGGAGATGCTACATACCAAATATCAAAGCTCTACCCCTTCAGGTTTCAGAGGAGAAGATTTTTAAAGTTTTCCTTCTTTGTTCCTATGCTCAAACGCGCTAAAACGCGTTATCCCCCGGGGCGGGGCCAGTTTTAACCCTAGGGGCATAATTTGAACAAACTTGGTAGAGGTCCATTGGGAGATGCTACATACCAAATATCAAAGCTCTACCCCTTCTAGTTTCAGAGGAGAAGATTTTCAAAGATTTCATTTTTTTTTCTTTTTGTTGCCATGGCAACCAGAGTTATGGGTGGAATTAAATTCTTTGAACAATTTTGGTAGAGCTTCACCCAAGGAACATTCATGCCAAGTTTCATGAAGATTGGCCCAGTGGTTTAGGAGGAGAAGATGTTTAAAGAAATTGTTGATGGACGACGGACGACGGACGACGTACGACGGACGACGGACATTGGGCGATCACAATAGCTCGCCTTTAGCACTTTGTGCTAAGGTGAGCTAAAAAGTAGTTGATATCAAAATAACAATAGATGCCAAAAGCAGATGAAGCAAATGTAAAACTGCATTTAAATTTAATCATACCATTGAAAAGTACTGAAAGTACCAATCATTGTATGGTTTGTCCAAGTATTATATAGTCACTGGCCGAAAAATTAATTTCAAAACTAGGTTAAAGTTGTGAGGTCACTCTATTTTTGGTTACTTTCCCTGCTGATTAAGAAAATCTTGACAGCTTGTTCGACTTTCAAGTGACTATGACACAGGTCTAGATAAGAGGGATAATCTAAATCTGTTGTTTCTCTTTTAAACATTAGGTTGTGTGTACTCATTAGAAATGTCTCCATGAGAAGATGCTAAAGAGTACCCATTACATAGGGTTTAGTGCAGAATAACTGATTTTTTTTTTTTAAATCAAAATCGCTCCCTCTATCTGGAGCTTTGCTATGATATCAAATTTTCTCAAGCTTTACAAATTGAATACAAGTACCAGGAAAATTTCATTAACAATTTTCAGCATAAATATATTGACTTACTAAGTGGAGTCCAGTAAGAAATGGCTTATGTGAGCTGAATTCTCAAATACTCAAAAAAAAATGAGTGGAAGTTATCAAAGAAGGTCAATTACACACATGAAATAAGTTGTGCATGTGTTTCTCTTTACCAAATGACAAACTTGTAGACTTGTCCAAATTGAAAGCATTTGCAGACGATAAAATAAATGTGACAAAAAAAATTAAAATTTATTTCAGGAAGGGTAGAAAACATTGTGGCAGAAAGGAGAAAATGCTGGTTAGCAGCATTTTCTTTCTCCTTTTCCAACAATCTTTTCAAATGGCTCCTTCTTTAGGGTCATTAAAAGTCGGGATTGTGTAGTAAAGTAGTCTTTTCTGTCAAAATATTCAGTATCACTTTGGAACTTGCTTGACATACTTATGTTGGACTGTGCTTTAGTAAAATAAGAGACATTTTTATATCATTGAAGAAAAATATTCCTCTTTTCTTCACTGAAATCTATACTGTAGAATTTGGTTCCAGTGAGATGATTCCAACACATACCCTGAACTCTTTACCAAACAACAAAATTTTGTTCTGGTCCAAATTGAAAGCATTAGCAGACAACATAATTAAAGTGATTCAAAAATTGAAATTTGTTCTGGGAAGGGTAGAAAACATGGTGGAAAAACGAGAAAAGTCTGGTTACCAGCATTTTCTTCCTCTCCAACTATGTTTTCAAAAGGTGTCTTAAAATTAAAGACAATAAAATAAGTCTTTTCAGAATAAATACAGGCAGTAAGTTCAATCCTGAAACAACCAGACTAGTGATTTAAGAATATTTCAACCTCAAACTGGAAATAAAAATTAATATTTAATTTGGAAGAGAAAGATTTACGATTCTCTCAACATTTGAAACTATTTTTGAACAATCTCTGAAGCAACTCATAACTCTTTAACTCTCTATTAACTCTTTACCAAATAACAGATTTTTGGACTGGACCAAATTCAAAGCATTGCGATCTGTAGACGACATATTAAATCTTGTTAATGTGATGAATTCTAACTTTGATAGGGTAGAAAATATTGTGGGAAAAGGTGAAAATGCTGGTTACCAGCATTTTCTCCTTTCCCCACAATGTTTTCTATATGCTTCTTTCTCAGGGTCGTTAAAAGTCGGGATTGTGTGTTAAAAGGGTTAAGAGACGAAATTTCTGTCCAAATTGAAAGCATTTGCTGATGACACTTTCAACATAACTTCAATGGTAAAAAAATTCCTTGACAGGATGTAAAACATTGGGGGAAAAGGAGAAAATGTTGGTCACCAGCATTTTTTTCCTTTTCCTACATTGGGCTATTTCCTTCAAAGTCATTAAAAATTGGAATTGTGAGGTAAAGAGTTAACAAAAGCATAACTTTACACACAGACTCGGAGTAAAAGCATTTGCAAACAACAAATCAAAATAATTATGGCTTTAAATGATTTAATATCTTTGAAACGGTAGAAAAGATTTTTGGGGAAAAGGAGAAAATACTGATTTCTCAAAGACCCAATGGATTGGGTAGGCTTAAGCCCCTGGCCTCCAAGTCATGAGTCTCACACTTTACTGATGTGCCACGCACTACCCCAGTTAGCTCTTTACCAACAGACAAATTTTCAGATTGTTTCAAATTCAAAGCATATTCACTTGACAAATAAAAGCACATGTGACTAATTTGTTCTTTATATTGTGGCAGACATCAATTTGTTCTGGAAAGAAAAAATTGTGGGCCAAGTAGAAAATGCTGGTTACCAGCATTTTCTCCTTTTCCCACAATGTTTTCAGAAGCCTTCTTCCTAAGGGTTCGTTAAAAGTCTTGATTGTATGGTAACTGGTACAAGGATGTATTCAAAACTGTCTGTTGCACTTCTGTTTCAGAGAAAAATTGGCAAATCTTTTTCAGAAGATAGAATTCCTTTGGAAGGCTCTCCTTTCCTGCAGATATGAATTGTTTGCCTCACTTTCATAATGGAATATCCCAAAAATAGTATGTATTGGGCGAAATTAATTTCCTTTGTCTCAAAACAGCAGACAAACTCATTGTTCTTTATTATCGATATCTATTGCCTTTCTGTTTCTTTGTGATGGATGCATTAGTTTTTTCCTTACTTCATACAGATCCGACTCTACCCCCTGAGCACTCATAGGACTTAACTGCTTTTTGCTGACAGAGCAGAAAAGAGCATTTTGACAGACAGCATTATATAGGCACATTAACCCTTTCCCAAACAAGCCCTTATTTTTAATTGTCTGCAGTACAAGTCTTTTGAAAACACTGTGGGAAAAGGAGAAATTGCTCGTAACGAGCAATATCTCCTTTTCCCACAGTGTTTTCTACCCATTTTGAGAACTTTCTGCCATTTTTATCCAATTTGAAATTGTCGTCTGCAAACTCTTTGAGTTTGGAAGAGTCTAATATTTGTCGTTTGGGAAAGGGTTAATTAGATCCATGCTCTGGCAACAGGGGGCTAAATGCAACTCTGTGATTCATGATACCATGCAGGTCATATCAAGATCATTGATCCATATGGTCTAACCCGACTGAATCATATGGTAAACTGATCCTTTGACATGCACATGATTGACTGATAGCAGAATAATTTGACCAGTCTGTGCAGACTGGCCTACTGTAAAATTATGTTGTTTGTTGAAGAGTTAATTCTACCAGACAACATAATTTCTGGACTCAAGATTACAGGGTACAGGGTTCACATAACAAAAGCTTCCCAGAGCAGCGCATATATGTCCAAAGGGGCTTGCAAGTGAAATAGTTTAAAACTGAAAATGCCTAAAGAGATCCAAGCTTTAAGAGTCACATGTACAACTAAAAATTATATACCGGTAGATTCATTGTGGAAACAATGGGAGGAGTTGTGAACACAAGAAATTGCTAACAGACAGATGGAAAGACAGGCAGACAGCAGAGTGGGGCCATAACATAAATACCTCACTTCTGGCATATAAAAATTGATTTTGGGATATAAAGGCTCTGACTTAAACTTTACCAAGATGCTTTGTTTTAACCCACTTCCACACAATCCCAAATTTTAACAAACCTGAAGGCCTTCTGAAAACATTGTGGGAAAAAGGATAAAATGCCTTCCGAAAATGTTTTCCTACAAATCAAAGACAAGCTCCATCACTGGGGTTACATTTAACCCTTTACTCCACAGATACTCATTTCTATGCATTGCTTGTAGGAGCCTTTGGAAAACATTGTGCCAAAAGATGAAATTGTATCGTGACAAGCAATTTCACCTTTTGTCACAATGTTTTCTATGCTATTAAAAGGTGCCATATACACATAAGAAACTTCCTTGTTGTTATAAGAGATACTATAGAAATGCCTTATGGGATAAAGGGTTACATAGTGGTCTGCAAATGCTTCTAAATTGGAAAATCTTGTATTTCTACTGTTTGGTAAAGGGTTAAGGACTCCAAAGATGGCTCTTGAAAATATTATTAGAAAAGGAAAAATTGCCTGTAACCATTGTTTTATACAACACTGGTGGAATAGGAGAAAATGCTTGCAACCTGAAAAAGTGTATTACTTGAAATAACCAAAGACTAGCTTTGAAATGGATGCATTAGTTAATAGATTTTTTATTCCCCTAGAATATTTGGAAGGATGGGCAGACAGGTCATGTGACTACTAGGAAAACATGCCTTCTGACAAAAAAAAAGAGGAAATTGGAGAAAAATACACCGGTATATAACACTAATACTTCGGTAAATTTTTCCTAGCTTCATGTGTTTTACATGACTGATTATACATGTACTATCCCTGGGCAAGACACTTCAGTGCCCCCTGTGTCATGCTTGTGAAACCCAAAACATACATCAATAATTATGTGTGCTGTTGCCATGATACGATTGAAATAATGTTGACATCAGTGTAAAACACCATTCAATCAACGTCAAATTTGTAGACTTGTCCAAACTGAAAGCAGTTACAGACCACAAAATGAGTGTGGCTAAAAAATTAAAATTTCTTTCGGGAAAGGTAGAAAACACTGAGAGAAAAGGATGGCTGCAAGTGCTTGTTGACTTCCATTGATGGGTGGGAATATTTGATTTTCAGTGACGGCTGCAAGTGCTTGATTTTCAGCAAGCTGCCAAGTGCTTGATTTTCAGCGACAGTTGTGTCAGATTTTCAGTGACAGCTACAAGTGTTTGATTTTCACTAATGGCTTGATTTTCAGAGACAGCTGCAAGTATTCGATTTTCAGTGACGGCTGCGAGTGCTTGATATTCAGTGACGGCTGCGGGTGCTTGATTTTCTGTGATGGCTGCCAAGGCCTGATTTTCAGTGACGGCTGAGAGTACTTGATTTTCCGTGAAGGCTGTGAGTGCTTGATTTCCAGTGATGGCTGTAAGTGCTTGATATTCTGTGACAGCTGCGAGTGCTCCATTTTCTGGGACGGCTGCAAGTGCTTGATTATCTGGGATGGCTGTGAGTGCTGCATTTTCTGGAAAGGCTGCAAGTGCTTGATTTTCTGCAATGGCTGTGAGTGATCAATGTTCTACGATGGCTGGGAATGCTCAATTTTCTGCGATGGCTGCGAGTGCTGGATTTTCAGTAACAGCTGCAAGTACTACATCAATTTTTCAGAGAAAATTCTAAAAAGGGGCATAACTGTTTCAAAAATATATATTATGTAACTATGTTCCTCTTTTTACAGCAAAACAACTTGTCAGTTTTGAAGTAAATATCTTCAGTAATGTGAGATACTATAAAGTGTCAGTTTTAGCATGAGGACAATGATGACTATGCAGATGACAATGACAGGGCTATGACAATACCTCAACCTTTCCTTCTCAACAGCCATTTAAAAAAAAAATAAAAATTTCCTTAAGAGGAAATGAGACAGAAAGTGAAATAAATTTAGTCTGATGAGCAATTTTCTTCACAAGGTAGTCTGTCATAAGGAAGCCATGTTTCATTATTACTTTATATAAAGGAGTGAACCATAAAAATTTTAACCTGTTGCCACTCAATCCCTACCTGTGATGACCCTGAGAAAGAAACCTTTAAAAAACATTGTGGGAAAAGGAGAAAACGCTGGTTACCAGCGTTTTCTTCTTTTCCCACAAAGTTTTCTACCCTATGAAAGTAAAATTGCACCATTTGAGCCACTTTGAAATTGTCGTCTGCAAATGCTTTTAATTTCGATAGGTCTAAAATTTTTTCGTGTGGTAATGGGTTAATCCTGCAGCATACAATCCCATCTTTTAACAGCCCTGAGGAATGAGGGAGGCCTTTGAAAACATTGTGGGTAAAGAAAAAAATGCTGGTAACCAGCATCTTCTTCTTTTTCCACAATGTTTTCTACCCCTTGAAAAATGAATTTCATGATCCCATTACTACTCAATCCCTACTTTTGACGCCACTGAGAGAGAAGCCTTTAGAAAACATTGTGGGAAAAGGAGAAAATGCTGGTTACCAGCATTTTCTCCTTTTTCCACAATGTTTTCTACCCTTTAGAAAACAAATTTCAAATTTTCAGTCACTTTTATTTTGTCGTCTGCAAATGCTTTCAATTTGGACAAGCCTAAAATATTGGCATGTGGTAATGAGTTAAGTAACATTTAATATGTCATACAGATCTGCCATGTTTTCAATTTGGACTATGCTTAGATTCTATCAAGTCGTCAAGGGTTCTCTTTACCAATGATAAAATTTTTGACGAGTCAAAATTGAAAGCATTCTTTTGTTTGTTAGTAATAGAGTTTAACACCATTTTCAACAGCTTAGGACATGTCGAGAAAGCAGTGTATCGGTACACATTTGTTTCCTGGCTGCTTTTTCAAACCTGCACTGACATAACTTTCTCTCCCAAGTTACTCGATCACTACTTTTCTCTCATGCATTAAAAATGAGAGGCGAAAAAGAAAAACAATATGGTGGATGATCTATTAAATATGGCTCACATGATGTGATTTATCTTTGAAAGGCAAGAAAAACATTGTGAAAAAGAAAAATGTTTTCAAAAGAAATCTCCCTGAAGAGTCTCAACAATTGTTTGTGTTACCTTTACCTAACAATAAAATTCTTGACCCAATCGAAAGTATTTGCATGATGACATATTAGAAAGAAGTCAAATGATGATTTCTGTCTTTGATAGTACAGAAAACATTGTGGGAAAAAGACGAAAATGCTGGTTAACAGCATTTTCTCCTTTTCCCACAATGTTTTCATGTCGTCTTTCTTGGGGTCATCAAAAGTCAAGATTGTTTGTTTAACCCTTTACCACACAATGACATCTTTTAACGACTCCGAGGAAGAGGCCTTTTGAAAACTTTGTGGGAAAAGGAGAAAATGCTGGTAACCAGCATTTTCCCCTTTTCCCACAAAATTTTCTTCTCTATCAAAGGAAAATTGTGTCAATTGAGCTACTATGAAATTATTGCCTGCAAATGTTTCCATTCAGATAGGTCTAAAATTCTGCTGTGTGGTAAAGGGTTAAGGGTTAACAGAAACTATTTCCGTCAATAAATCAATGTTGCAGCAGACTTTCTGAAATACATAACTAATTCCTCGGGATTTTACAAAATAGTGCTGACTCATAGCATGACTTACAGTTCTTTGCATATGTTGCAGACAATGATGACATAGCCTAGTCATAAATTAATGACAGACTATAAACTTTTTATTTTGAGACAACTTGTAGAAATGTCTGTCCTCAAAGCACTTGTGAAGCATAAATTAATGCTTTACCACACAATAATGTCCCTGTGCAAGATGGCTGGTAACCAGCATTTTCTCCTTGTCATGTCATGTTTCCTACTCTAACTCTTTACCATATGACAAAATAACAGACTAGTCCAAATCTAAAACATTTGCAGACGACAAAATAAAAGCAACTGAATATTTGAGATTTGTCTTGTGAAGGTTAGGAACCAAATGCTGGTTACAAGCATTTTCTCCTTTTCCAATGTTTTCTATAGGCTTCTTTCTCAGGGTTGTCAAAAGTAGGAATCGTGTAGTAATGGGTTAACTGTTTACCGTACAATGATTTCTTAGACTTGTTCAAACTGAAAGCACTTGTAGATGACAAAAAAATGCCAGTAAGATGATGAAACTTGCAACTAAAAATACAGAAAACATTGTGGGAAAAGAAGAAATTGCTGGTTCTCAGCACTGAAATTCTCCGTTTCCCACAATGTTTTTTAAAAAGGCTTCTTTCTCAGAGTCATTAAAACCTGTGATTGTGTGGTAAACAATTAAATGAGAAGTTATATGTTCTGGGTAATATGTCGATTGATGTCTATCATTGCTTTTAAATTTGGAGAAGGAAAATATTTTGCCATTTGTTTAAACCTTTACCAAACGACAAAATTTTCGACTGGTCAAAATTGAAAGCACTTGCAGACGACCAAAAAAACGTAACTCAAAAATTGAAATTTGTTTCCAACAGGGTAGAAAACATTATGGGAAAAGGAGAAAATGCTGGTTCCCAGCATTTTCTCCTTTTCCTACAATGTTTTCAAAAGGCTTCTGTCTCAGGGTCGTAAAAACCTGGCATTGTTTGGGAAAGGGTTAAATAGGGCTCAAGTGGTGGGATTTGTCAAGTTTTGTGTTTTCAGCCGCTTTCAACATTATTTCAGTCATATAACAGCTCAGATGTGTAATGTTTTCCTGGGTTTCACCAGTGTTAGGCTAGGGTTCTGAAGTGTCTTGCCCAAGAACACTCCTTTGAAAAAACCCAGTGGAGCCAGTGAGGCTCGAACTCGTTGCCTCCAGGTCACAGGTCTACACTTTATTATTGTCCTACACTTAACTCAGCCACACTGGACCATGTCTACAAGATGAAAACATTGAAGGAAAAGGGTGAAATGCTAAATGAATTTTTCTCCATGTCAAACACTGTTTTCAAAAATTGATGTTTTTCATTTTCCAGTGTGTAAAAAATCATGAGAGAGTTTAGTGGAGATTCAATCCTCAGAGAGTTAACCCATTACCACACAATCCAGACTTTTTATTAAAGACCTTGAGAAAGAGGCCTTTTGAAGACATTGTACAAAAAGGAGAAAATGCTGGTAAACTGCATTTTCTCATTTTCCCACAATGTTTTCCACCCTATCAAAGAAAAACTGCACCTTTTCAGCCTCATTCACAATGTTGCCCACAAATGCTTTCAATTTGGGCTGGTCTACAATTTTGTCATTTGGTAAAGAGTTAAAGAAATGACAGATGACTCTGGATTATGTAATAACCCTCTACTCCATAGATACTCATTTCTACGCATTGCTTCTAGGAGCCTTTGAAAACATTGTGGCAAAAGGTGAAATTGCTTGTGACAAGCAATTTCACCTTTTGTCACAATGTTTTCTATGCTATCAAATGGTGTCATATACACATAAGAAATAGCTTCATCCTTGCTATTATTTAGGGTCAATTAGAGATACCATAGAAATGCCTTAAACGGTAAAGGGTTAAAAGAATAATATAAATGGGCTGTAACAATTTAGAACATACTGAAATGAGCCTCATTTTAACATGAGCTCTGGAGTATTATTTCAAAGTATTCCGTGTCAACAGAAGGCCATAAACAATCATTTGTTCCATACAAAATGACATGAAAATAAATAAAAAATGAATTCCATGAAAATGTTGCCGACTAAGCTTCAGTATTGCATGTCCAGGCTGCTGCACCACTTGGTGAAAAACTAAATGAGCCATGGTGTGTAAATAGGTGGAAAACATTGTGTAAGGAGAAAAAAAAATGCTGATCATCAGCATTTTTCCCCCCACAATGTTTTCTAAACCTTCTTCCTCAATGGTCATCAAAACTCTAGGTTGTCTGGTAAAGAACTATTTTAACCCTTTCCCAAACAATCCCTGGTTTTTACGGGTCTGAAATAGTAGCCTTTTGAAAACATTGTGGTAAAAGGAGAAAATGCGGTAACCAGCATTTTCTCCTTTTCCCACAATGTTTTCTACCCTATCATTGACACAAATCATCTTTTCAGGAAGAGTTGAACCGTTGTCTGCAAATGCTTTTAATTTGGTCTAATCCAAAAGTTTGTCGTTTGGGAAAGACTGTCAAAAACCCCGAGAAAATAGATTTTCTAAAAACATTGTGGAAAATGGAGAAGAGGCAAAAAATCTGAATTTTCTCCTTTTCTCACGATGTTTTCTACCCTTTTAACTTCAAACTTTAAGTCACATTAATCTTTTCATCTTCAATGCTTTCAATTTGGTCCAGTCCAAAAATTTTGACGGTAAAATGTTAACTCTACCACACAATCCAAACTTTTGACAACTCTTAAGAAAGAAAGCTTTAGAAAACATTGTGGGAAAAGAAGAAAATGCTGGTAACCAGCATTTTCTGCTTTTCCTACAATCTTTTCTATCGTATACAAGAAAAATTCTATCATTTGGGCCACAATTAACTTCATGTCTGTAAATGCTTTCAATTTCAACAAGTCTACATTTTTGTTGTTTGGAAAAGGAGTATGAAAAGCAATGGTCACTATTTTTCAAAATGTACTTTCTACGGACACAATCATGCTCAAGACTTCCTGGAAAAAAAAAAAGCCAGAAAATGTCTGCACTACAATAGAAAGACTTAATCTATCTATTTCAAGCCCTAGTTCATCCATTATTAGTCTATTTTTGGAGTTTTGGAATATTTTGTATTGATTCCCAGGCCTGCGCGTCTAGACTATCAAATACAAGGGTTTTCTAAAAGCTGCTCTATTGAGGTCTGCCTTTATGCAAGAACTCTCTTCCCAGTTTTTGTCTTTCCTTCCAGACAGTACCAATAATGTATCTATATACTGTATATGAGGAAATTTTTTGCGATTATGCCAATTTAAACAATTTAGATTTTTTTTTTAAACTTTTTTATTCACTTTTTTTCTCACAAGTATACCAAAGGCTAACTAGTCTTGAACTGGCAAACATTAGTTTTCCTTTCGCAAAATGTTAATTCATTAAACATTAGTTCTAAAACTTTTCGGCACATGTATATATCAAAGTATACTGTATTATGGGCCATCAGGTCTAGCAAAATAAGTTTCAACCCTTTATCATAAAATCCTGACTTTTCACAACACTGAGGAAGATTTCTTTAGAAAACATTAGAAAACATTGTGGGAAAAGGAGAAAATGCTGGTAACCAGCATTTTCTCCTTTTCCCACAATGTTTTCTACTCTTCTAAAGTCAAGTTTCAGTTTTTAAGTCACATTTGTCTGCAAATGCTTCCAATTAAATTGGACCAATCGAAAATTTTGTCTTCTGGTAAAGAGTAAATGTATCGCTGTAATTAATGGTTCCAAGCAAGCCATAGAATAATTGTGGATCCATAACAGCAACTTCTTTTAACAAACGACTAATCCATGGAATAAACTGATCCAGGCACACACTAAAAATTGACCCATAACAAAAAGCTACAAACCAAAGTAGGCTGGCCTTGGTCTATACCATTTGCAGATACATTATTTACCCTTTACCACACAATCGCCACTTTTAACACCCTTTGAAAGAAGCCTTTAGAAAAAATTGTGGGAAAAGGAGAAAATGCTGGTAACCACTATTTTCTCCTTTTCCCACAATGTTTTCTACCCTTTCCTAATCAATTTTTAATTCACATTTATTTTATTGTCTGCAAATGCTTTCAATTTGGACAAGTCCATTATTTGCTTGTGTGGTAAAGAGTTAAGCCCCTTTTTCACTAAGCACCATGTTCCCATATGGCATGCAATACGCGAAAAGGGGCATTCGGACATTTGCCTAAAGTGTCGTCTCAGATCAGGCTACGCAGTGTGCGCAGGCTAATCCGAAAGGACACTCTCCATTTCTATGTACCTAATATTCTGTTTTTTGCAAGTCTACAGAAGCACAAAATCTAATTTAATCGTAAAGTGCCGCCTGCGCCCGCTGATCAGAGATTACACTTTACGCAAATGTCCTAATGCCTCTTTTCGTGTGTTGCGAGCCATATCTGCCTTTAAGAGGATTAACCCTTAGGCTGCTAATCCCGACTCAATTATCAAATTTGCAGAGAGAATAGATGAAGATCAGACTGCAGAGAACATGCAGTCTGATCTTGGATCTACACTATCCGATGAGGAAATATTACTCCCAGAAACATATCTTTAAAATAGCAATATTTTAAATTTTACTATCGAATTGAAAATTTCACCTTGATTATCCAGCAGGAAAAAGGCTAAATAAAACCAGTCTTACTCATTCATTGACTGGCTATATCCAAATCTGACTGAAACGCTGTGATTTGAAATCATTTGTAGTAGACCAAAAACAAAATGTGGCTTCACAGATGGGATTTATCTTTGGCAGATTAGAAAACATCTAGGAAGAGGGTATAATGCTAGTTACCAGCATTTTTTCCTTCTCTCACAATATACTTTCATATTTAGCCCTCTAAATTGTGGGGTGGTTAAACTCAGGACTGTTTGGTAAAGAGTAACAAAGACTTTTTATAATCATGCTGTCACAAGTAAAAACTGAAATAATCAACTTAACTGCATGTGATAGACGAACTAAACTGCATTATATGCACTAACTGCATGTGATAGACTAAACTGAATTATATGCACTATCAATCGATCTTAAATTGGGCAGGAGTATTGGTCAAGTTCATATTTAAGAAATTAAGATCAGACAGTAGTCTGGTCTTTATCTAAACAGCCTTGTAGCAGGGCCACCTAAAATAATTATCCCAATAATTGAACTCTTTCAAAAAACAATTTAGACTAGTACGAATTGAAAGCATTTGCAGACACCAAATTAAATGGGACTCAAAAATTGGATTTGTTTTTGGAGTGATAGAAAACATTGTGGAAAAGGGAGAAAATGCTGGTTATCAGCATTTTCTCCTCTTCCAATATTGTTTTAAAAAGGCTTCCTTTACAGGATCATTAGAAGTAGGGATTGAGTGGTAAAGTGATAACCGTACATGTAAATGGGACAGCAAAAAAAAATTTGCCCTATTCCAACATGATCAAAAATAAATAGGCTCGATCTCTCTTGTGAAAATAGAAAGTCTCAATCTGGCCTAAATCAATTGGTTATGTATTTAACCTTTTTTATTTCATGCTTTCCGGAGGATATCTAGAAATAGCAGTGAAAATATTTTTCAATCTTACACTGGTACGTACCACCAGTGAAAATACCGATTTTCACGTTCTTGTTGCCTAGGTAAATTGCACGTGCCTAACAACCAGATGGGAAATATGACGTCATATACCTTACATTTCTCGCGCTTGATGTAACGTTGCTATGCGGGAGGGGTATGCCACGGGGAATAAGGAAAAAGAACTGTACTGAATTTTGATAAAGCTCCTCCCAGAAAGGGTAAAAAGCATGAAATAAATAGAATATTTGTATTTTTCGGTGATTGTGTGATATAGAGGATATTTGTAATTTTCAGTGAAAGATCGAAATTTATTTCATCTCGTGAACACCATCGGTAATATTTTCACTCGTGGCTGTCCCACTCATGAAAATAATACCGATGGTGTCCACTCGATAAAATAAATTTCCATCTTTCACTGAAAATTACAAATATCCTCTATATCACACAATCCCAACTTTTAACACCCCTGTGAAGGAAGCCTATTGAAAACTTTGTCCCCTTTGAAGGAAGCCTGTTGAAAACATTGTAGGAAAAGGAGAAATGCTGGTAACCAGCATTTTCTCCTGTTCCCACAATGTTTTCTACCCTTTCAAAATCAAATTTTAACTTTTGATTCATATTTTGTCGTCTGCAAAAGAGTTAAAGTAAACAGAAATGATTAACCCTTTACCACACAATGATGACTTTTGGAGACCTTTGGAAAGAAGCCTTTTGAAAGCATTGTGGGAAAAGGAGAAAATGCTGGTAACCTTTAGTTTCTAAAACTTACTTATATAGCGAAGAGTTAACCCTTTCCTGCCTAACAGTTATTTGGACTTGTCCAAATGCAAAGTATTTTCAGGCAACAACTCATTGTAGCTCAAAAGATGATATCTGTCTTTGAAATGGACGAAAACATTGTGGGAAAAGGAGAAAATGATTGTTTCCAATATATTCTCCTTTTCCCATAAGATTCTCATAACCTTTCTTTTTAACCATTTACCACACAATCCTAACTTCAAACAACTCTGACATAAGAGACTTTGGAGAACATTCTGGGAAAAAAAATGCTGGATACCAGTATTTTCACCATTTTCCATAATGTTTTCTACCCTTTCAGTAGCATATTTCAATTCTTAATGCATTTTTTTTTGTCACTTGCAAATTAATGCAGCCTAAAATTTCACTCTGCACTTTAGAGTTTAGCAGAACTTCAGTGGCTTTCGCAAGGTAGATCAAAATTACCATGCGCAATGATCCTGCATTTTGTAACTAGGAACTGCAAAAGTCCAATATTTAGTGAAATATTTCTGCAAAATATCCTGGAAATTGCACCATCTGCATCTTTTATACAGACAGAAACTGTCCGTTTCAATTATGTCACAGTCTCGGGTTTAGCATTAAAAATCTAACTTCCAGCTGCACTGAACAACTTATTATCCAACCACAAGTTTTGAACTTGTAGAAATCCAAACAATCTGCATAATTATGATCCATCAAATTTAGCTCAAATGGCGGGATTTATCTATGGAAGAGTTTAAAAGATGAAAAGATCATGTGAAAAAGAGAAAATGCTGGTTTCCAACAGTAGCTGTATTCGTTTATTGCCACAACAGCCCATATTTCCTCATGTAAAAATCTTGTTGCATTTTTCATGGACAACATCCTGCCATTTAGCAGCACTCCATATCCAGAAAATCTTGTTAAATTAAGTTTCATCAAGTGTTCTTATTTTTGTAACTCTCAATTATGCATAAAACCATGTTGCATTTACTGTCGCCATCAGGCACAATGCCGACTTCTGGTGCTCCTGAAGAAGCCTTTTGAAAACACAGTGTGGGAAAAGAAGAAATGCTGGCAACCTGCATTTTCTCCTTTTCCAACAATGTTTTTCTACTCTTCTCAAGGAAAAATTACACTATAATTGAGTCAAACTAAAATTGTCATCTGGAAATTATTTCAATTTGGACAAGGCTAAAAATGTGCCATCTAGTTAATTTGGTAGCTGTCCATATATGCAAAAAATTTAATATGGTCAACATCAAACCCACATTTGGTAACTCTCTATAATAACTATGCAGAAAATCATGTTGCATTTGTGGTCAACATCTAACCCACATTTGGTAACTCTCTATATATGCAGAAAATCATGTTGCATTTGTGGTCAACATCTAACCCACATTTTGGTAACTCTCTATATATGCAGAAAATCATGTTGCATTTGTGGTCAACATCTAACCCACATTTTGGTAACTCTCTATATATGCAGAAAATCATGTTGCATTTGTGGTCAACATCTAACCCACATTTTGGTAACTCTCGATATATGAAAATCATGTTGCATTTATGGTTGACATCAAGCTTTTATTTGGCAACTCTTTTTAACTATGCAAGAAATCATGTTGCATTTATGGTCAACATCAAATCCACATTTTCCAACTCTCTCTATATATATGCACAAAATCATGTTGCATTTATGGTCAGTCAGCATCAAACCCATATTTGGCAACTCTCTAGAACCATGCAGAAAATCATATTGCATTTATTTTCAACATCAAGCTTTTATTTGTAAAATTTTTTTTAGTAAAATAGCATGTTGCACTTATTTTAAACAGAACAGAACATTAAGCCTTAATTTCACAACTCACCTTACTCACCTTATTTTGAAATCTTATTTCATTAATTATACTTTCAACAAATGTCCTTAAAGGTACATCTCAACAAATTAGATAATATATATATCACTGAAATTCATATAAAAAAAATAATACAAATCATCAATGATTAAGATTTATAAAATTACAAAAAAAATTTTTTTTGATAATGTTCCCTTAAATGGCTACGTAGCCTCTTAAGGTATTTTTAGATTTCATGCCAAAAATCAATAAAGCATTTTTGGAATGTCAAGTTACTGGCACGTGACTCATGATGCTTGAATTCCATTACATTACAAACATGTAATAATTATTTTCCATAATGTCTTCTTCGGACACTATGTTTGAAACTTCTTCTGCGTATATTCCTGTATGTAAATGGGTGAACTGATCATCTAAAAATAGAACATGTCTCCCGTTGGTGTCAACCTGGGCCGTAGTTACAAAATCTGTAATTTCTTGTGTTGTTGGATGGTTTTCCACTACTGGGTTTTATGAACGAAAATAAAAAGGCTCTGGGAGTATAAGGATGATTTTTTTTGCATTTTTGTACAATTTCCGTCCCAAAATCTGAAGGGCCATCTTTAATTCTGTAGCTCTCTTAATGCAGAAAGTCAAATCTTGCGGCACGTATGTCAACACCAAGCCTTCATTTGGTAACTGTCCACATGCAAGAAATCATGTTAATACTTGTAATATCAACAACAAACCTATATGAGAAACCCTTCAATATGCAGCAGGTGTTGTTGCAAATAATTAAAGTCAACAACAGCTCTACATTTGGTATCACACAGTTTCACTAATATTCTGTAAATTAACATTGTTGCATTTAGTCAACAACAATCTTTCATATGATACTTTTCCACATGTACTTTGAAAGAGAAAAGCATTGTTTCCTACGGCCCTATTCATGCAGCTCTTCCTGTGCAGAATACACAGCTTCTTGTTCACAATAGTCGATTTTTGCAGCTCTCCTTAAGGAGATTGTTGTTTGAATACTGTCTCCTACATCTAATTTTTTAGCAGCTCTCTGTAAGGGAAAATCTGTCGTGGAGTTGCCACCAACAGCCCTTCATTTGGCAGCTCTCCATGAATGAGACAGCTGACCAAAGGGAGAGCTATCAGGAACAACTTACTCTGCTTACACTGACCATCTTTCATGTAAATCTGTGTTTGACTCCTGGTGTTGTATCAGCAATGCTTTTAGTAAATCATTTCTGATTGGCAACCTAGGAATAATTTTTTTCAATATTCTTCTCCAACTTTCAACAAAAAAAAGGAAATTCAACTTGAGGGGGGAAAAGATGTAAAGAAACAACCGAAGACTAAATCTTACAATATTATAATTTTCTATATTTTTTTCCCTTGAAACTTTGTTTCCACCATATCTTGTAATATATATTTTCTCTTTTTCCGTGATGATCAATTTTTCCTTGGCCACAATAAAAAATTCATTCATTAAGATAGTGTATTTATCACTTGAGTAGTTTGAAAGGTGCTTGATGTAAATTTGTTTTAGAAGGTACGAATCTAAAATTTCTCATCAGAAGCTGCGACTTTTCTGGTATTCCTATATTTAAAGATAATTAATTGTCATTTCTAGAAATGGTTGAAGAAATTGGATGGCCTCTATTGTTTAACAATAATCATGTATCCATCACTTTAAAAAAGTCAATTGCAAATAAACAGAAACCTTACTGATCAATCTTGAACAAAATATGACCTTGATTTTATACAGCCAGATATCTATTTATGCCTTTATCCTTCCTGAATTACATCTATAACTTTTATTTTCTTAACTAAAAGAAAAGTGTGAAACAAAAAATTGAAAAATTCTTTCCTGCTCTTTAGTACACATAGTAACATTTTTTTTATCTATCAGTCTCAAATACTATTGTGTGAAGATCTATAAATTTCTGCCATAAATTGCCCATAGAACTTTATATTTCATTGTAGTAAGTAAATTTCCACAAAATAGTTTGAAAGAACAATAATTATTGCTCTTTAAAAGATCTTTGATGGCCTCTGTTGTTTTCTAAAATATTATGTTGTGTTTATCTGTTTGTGACAAATTCATCTAATGACAGTAGTCAGTACAATTTGTCCTTGACATTAGCACGCTTTCTAGACATCTCTTGCCTCTGCCTCTTTACCGAATGGTAAAATTTTGTACCTATCTAAATTGGAAACATTTGCAAATGGAAAAATAAATGTGAATCAAAAATTGAAACTTGTATTGGGAAGGGTAGAAAACATACAGAAAAGGAGAAAATGCTGGTTATCAGCATTTTCTATTGTTCCAAGTGTTTTTAGGCTTTTTTTTTAATCTATTGTGTCACAGTTAACCCATTACCACACAATACCTATACTTTTGACGACCCTGAGAAAGAAGCCTTTAGAAAACATTTAGGAAAAGGAGTAACCAGCATTTTCTCCTTTTCCCACAATGTTTTCTACTTTTCACGCAAAAAAAATTCAAATTTTTATTCACTTTTATTTTGTTGCCAGCAAAATTAATGCTTTTGATTTGGACAAGCCTATAATATTGTCGTTTGGTAATGAGGTAAGAGTTAACCCTACACCAAAAAGTCCCCATCCAGTCAGTCAGAAATGTAGACATGTTTATTTCAAGGGCTCCTGAGTGAGTGAATAGCGTTTTAAGGCCCCTCGACAACTTGGGTCATATTGGGCGCACTTACTTAGTAAACAATAATGCGAGGTGAAAATAACATACATGTGCAACAACATAAAACAAACATGATGAGGAATGGAAGAAACACAAAATGATGCCTCTTTTGTCGCCTTTTACGACATGCATGCTGTCACTTTTGTTCTGCCAGATGAAATGGCAGATGTGACGATCGCAGAACTGCAGTGGTTTATACTTAAACACCTGATTTAACCACACAGGGTCCCAAAGGTCAATGGATTCCCATTCCAAACCCTATTTACATTGAGAAAAAATATAGGATTTGGAATAAGAACTACCCAGCCTGCCGCAATCCTACAAATTACAAGGAAAGCAGCCGTTTTTCTCCAATTTTAGTCGCCTTCTACGACATGCCATAAAGGCCGAAGTCTTATTCTATACAGTAAAAAACCTCTGGGACCCCACGGGGATTCAAGGGCTCCTGCCAATATGCTGGCAAATCTACACAATCATTCCTTTTTTAACCCATTCCCAAACAAGCCCTGGTTTTTAAGTGTCTGCCGTAAAAGTCTTTTGAAAACACTGTGGGAAAAGGAGAAATTGCTCACTTTCTCCTTTTCCCATAGTGTTTTCTACCCTTTTTGAGAACTTACTGCCATTTTCTCCAAATCCAAAATTGTCGTCTGCAAACTCTTTTGGTTTGGAAGAGTCCAAAATTTGTCGTTTGGAAAAGGTTAAAGACATTTTTAATGTTCTATCTGGGCCATGACTTTTTTCCCTATCAATTATTTTCAAAATGACTGTGCAAAAACACATAATATAACAGCACAGGAAAATAATAATACAACAGCACAGGAAATACATAATACAACAGCACAGGAAAAAACAATACAGTCAAACGTCCTTAGCTCGAACGTCCCTTCGTCGAACTTATCCCTACGTCGAAGTTTTTTCAAGGTCCCGATCTCATTGCTCTTTATTTCAATATAATTCAACCTCCATACGTCGTTATCTGTATCTCGAAATTTATCCATAAGTCGAATGAATTTCAAGGTCCAATCACCATTGTTTGAACGTATTCACACATCTTTACCTTGAAGTTTATTTGTAAAGGACGATGTTTGCTGTCAATCAGGTTTTTCACACCTTTCGACTTGTCAACTCCGGTAATTAACAAGTATTGATTATTGATTGTTTGTTTGATTTTGGATTGACTGTTTGACTGTGAGATTAAAACTTCAAAAGTTTGAGTGATTTGAATGAAAGGGTTGGAAAAGTGGTTTTAGTGTTACATTTTGTCATTTACGTTGACGAGTGAAGAACCCTACGCTAATTCCATACAGAACTTGTTTGGTGAAGGACCCAATCAGTATGCAATTTTTATGTTTATTGTTCATATTAGTTGTAGTATTTGTATAAAAACAATGTTTCTTTATGAATAAATAAATAATGATAATAAATCTTATTTTATCTTATTTTTGTATTCGATTTTATCTTATTTTGTAACACTTCAGTCAAATGAAGACATATCAAATGATGCCTCTATTTACTTCCGGTATTTCGCCACCTATCTAATTCGTACCCAGTTTCGAGAACTCTGATGATCTACACGTCAAACTTTCTATAAGACGAAGTTTTTACGAATGTCCCCCGAACTTCGAGGTATAGAGATTCAACTGTATATTAAATATTAAATATATAATACAACAGCACAGGAAATACATAATACAACAGCACAGGAAAAACATCATATACATGTAACAGCAAAGGAAAAAACACTGCCTTTCAGTTGTATCATCCTCTGTTCAAGATTCTGTCTCCTTCCATCTACTGAGATCACTGGAAACTTCATCATTTATCTTTCATCCACCCGTCAGATTTGGCAATTCTCTGTTGAATTACTCAAAGGAAGGACAGCTCTTCATCAGGCAGCTTGTTATCTACCTCAAGGCTACCCGATGATGAGCTGGTTCCCAAAGAGTTTCAAATTTACGGTGATGGACAACAAACTGGTTCCCACATGTTCACATCCACATCTTCAGTTGGTTTCCAGTGTTGTTGAGGATTTAAAACATCACAAGTTTTGCTTGGTATCTTCAAAACTTCCTCAATGTGTTTTACAACTACAATGTAACTGCCTGGTTTCATTAGTAAAGCCAGTTTTTGTGTGTTTTTACAGGAGTGCAATGTCATTATAACAGCCTAAGTTGTATCACTGCTGTCAGTATACCTTTGCATGTGTTTCCTGGCTTTCTCACACCAGTATTTACACAAAATTTCTGTCAAAGCCACTGCATGCTTTTCTTATATGTATAGGAGGTGAGAGACGAAAGATTGCAGAAAGTTTGCCACAAGTGCATATCTAACCCACATTAATGGAACTAACAACTACCAGGTCAAGAGTAGGTAAAGTCAGTCCTATGAACTACACTTCAACTTTGGGAAAGAAATGAAACCTGTCAAAATGAGCAAAAACTTTGGATTTGGTAAGGTAAAAAATTTGTTTTTCAGTATCAGAGGCAAACGAATCAAAGACTTTGTCGTCTGGTACAGAGTTACTAGACAACAAAGTACAAAGATTCAATTACAAGTCATAATGACCATAACCCGTTACCACACAGCAAAATTTTAGACCTATCTGAATTTAAAGAATTTGCAAACAATAACTTCACAGTAGCTCAAATGGTGCAAATTTGCTTTGATAGGGTAGAAAACTTTGTGAGAAAAGGAGAAAATGCTGGTTACCAGCATTTTCTCCTTTTCTTACAATGTTTTCAAAAGGCTTCTTCCTCAGGAGTGTTAAAAGTTGTCATTGTGATAAAGGGATAAGAGAGAAGCCTTTTGAAAACATTGTTTGAAAAGGAGAGAATGCTTGTAACCAGCATTTTCTCCTTCACTAAAAATGTTTTTTACCCATTCTAAGATAAATCCCATTGTTTGAGTCATATTTGAATTGTTGTCTGTAAATACTTTCGAAACAGACGAGTCTGCACTCTTCTCACATGGAGAAAAGTAAGGCATTTCCTTCATAATTCAGGAAATCTTTGAGACAAAGGAGTCATGTTGATTTGATTCTTCACCATATGGCAAGATTTTAGA
Source organism: Tridacna crocea (assembly GCA_943736015.1). Lineage (NCBI taxonomy): Eukaryota > Metazoa > Mollusca > Bivalvia > Cardiida > Cardiidae > Tridacna > Tridacna crocea. Next base: position 17,590,355 of record OX031070.1, read on the forward strand.
CTAGTCCAAATTGAAAGCATTTGCAGACGACAAAAAGAGATGTGACTTAAAAATTGGAACTTGAATTAAAAAGAGTAGAAAACAATGTGAGTAAGGGAGAAAATGCTGGTTACCAGCATTTTCTCCTTTTTCCACACTGTTTTGAGAAGGCCTCTTTCTCTGGGTAATAAAAACCAGGGATTGTTTGGTAAACAGTTAAAGATTAATGTCAAATTGAAACAATTGCACTGACAAACAAATAGTTTTACCTGGTAGATGAACACTTTAACACATTGTTGTAAAAGAAGAAAATGTTCATAATAAGCAATTTATTCTGTTGTCACACTGTCTACACATTGATTTACATATCTGTTCTTAACCCTTAAGAACCGGATAAACAAAGAAGGAAAAACAGCCCTAAATAATTATTACAAATTCAACGTTGTTTCTGTATACATAGCATTATGTAACATAGTAGCTGTTGCAGGCAGTGTAGATCTAAGATCAGGCTGCATACTCTGTGCAGTCTTATCTTAATCTACACTGTCTGTAAAAACAACTTCGGGCAGCTCCAGGGCTTTAAGAGTTTATTTATGCCAATTATACTTTATTAATCCTTTAAATCCTTTACGAAACAATCCCTGGTGTTTACCACCCCCAAGGTAGAAGCCTTTAGAAAACATTGTGGGAATAGGAGAAAATGCTGGCATCCAGCATTTTCTACCGTACTGGGAAAAAAGTCACTTTTTAATTATGTTTATTTGTCGTCTGCAAGTGCTTTCAATTCGGACCTGTCTACAATTCTATGGTTTGGTAAAAAATTAAGGGGAATCTATTTCTAAGTTATCTGCTTGGTGTCAACATTAACCCATTACCACACAATCCCTACTTTTGACGCCCCTGAGAAAGAAGCCTTTGGAAAACATTGTGGGAAAAGGAGAAAATGCTGGTAACCAGCATTTTCTCCTTTTCCCACAATGTTTTCTACCCTTCACAAAACAAATTTCAAAATTTCAGCCACTTTTATTTTGTCGTCTGCAAGTGCTCTCAAATTAGACCAGTCCAAAATATTGTTGTTTAGTAATGAGTTAAGGAAATGGACACTTTATGAACACCATAAGGACATTATTACCAATACCACAATCTAAATTTTAAGTCAGTTTTCATCGAAGCAGACTATGTAACAGTACGTTTTGCACAGTATCATCTTGATCTTTGTTTTGGCAGGATAAACAGTCATTAGCATTTTATCCCTTTCCCAAATGACAAATTTTAGACTCTTCCAAACTCAAGGAGTTTGCAGACGACAATTTCAAATTTGATAAAAATGGCAGAAAATTCTCCAAATGGGTAGAAAACACACTCGTTACAAGCAATTTTTCCTTTTCCCCCGGTGTTTTTAAAAGACTTGTACTGCAGACACGTAAAAACAAGAGCTTGTTTGGGAAAGGGTTAAAGGCCAATTATAGTCAAAGTGGGTGTTTAAATGCATTTGAATTATCATATCATTTAAAGGTATGGAAATTATTGTGAACAAGGCAATCTGTCATTGTGCAATTGGCCCAAGTGTTAGTAGCCGACAGAGAAATTAGATTCAAAACTAGGTTAAAACCTGCCAGGTAGCTGTGTCTTTTGTTTACATTTTGCCTGAATTTTAATTTTTTTTTCTGCCATCAACTAGTATAGTATAAGCCATACCATATGATAACAGACTGTCATCTCCACAATATTTTCCACACTTTTAAATGGTTATCATTTACATCTAAATGTATATTGACACCTTTGATACATTAGCCTTTACTGGGCCTTTAACTCATTACCAAACGACAATAATTATGCTTGTCCAAATCGAAAGCATTTGCAGATGACAAAATAAAAGTGACTGAAAATTTTTAAATTTGTTTTGTGAAGGGTAAAAAACATTGTGGGAAAAGGAGAAAATGCTGGTTACCAGCATTTTCTCCTTTTTCCACAATGTTTTCTTAAGGCTTCTTTCTCAGGGTCATCAAAAGTTTGGATTAAGTGGTAATGGGTAATTAATAGTTATTATCAATCGCTTGCGTGGGGACATAATGTGTATCTGCAAAAAGTGTCAAATCAGATCGGCCTATACAATTCATACAGGCTGACCTTGGTTGATACTTTGTAGCATACTGTTCTTCAATTTTCTGTCAGTTATTAACTCTTAACAAAACAACAAAATCTTGGACTGGTCTGAATTCAAAGCATTTGCAGACAACATTATAAATATGGCTCAAAAAATTGAAAATTATTTCGGGAAGGGTAGAAAACATTGTGGGAAAAGGAGAAAATGCTGGTTACCAGCATTCTCTCCTTTTCCTACAATGTTTTCTAAAGGCTTCTTTCTCAGGGTCGTTAAAAGTTCAGGATTGTGTGGTAAAGAGTTAAGTTGCCATTTTGGATCCACAATTACATAAATACAAAGGGTTACTTCATATAATGCATCACAAAGAACATCTTCCCAAGCCAAGGTTGACGATTCACTACGCTTCTCTACCCTTGGGGGTTCAAGCTTGATTTTTACATTCCCCGATATGCTTTTTCATTGGATGCAGCCAGCTCTAGCTGCAATGAATGAAAGCGCTCAGGGCATTTCATCTTTGATAAAAATAGAACAAGGTCGCTACCTTTCTAATAGAAGGTAAAACATGGAAACCCACGTGGATGTCTGCTTATCGCTTCATGTGTGTTCGTAAGCGGTTTGTAAAACGATATTTCATTGGCTTTTATAAATGTGATGTAAAGGGGGGTAATAACCAGCATCCAATAGAGGGCGCACAGAAGGAATCTTGAAATCGGGCTCAATCAGCCAAGGTAAGATCCCCGTAGTGATTGTAACCTTGGCTCGCGAAGATGCACAGATATATCAAGCCCCCTTTTGCCAGAGTGTAACTTAACTCTAAACCAGACATTCCTAAGTTTTGACACCCTTTGAAGACAAAGCCTTTTGAAAACATTGCGGGAAAAGGAGAAAATGCTGGTAACCAGCATTTTCTCCTTTTCCCTCATTGTTTTCTACACTTCCCAAAACAAATTTTATGTTTTGAGAAATGTTTACTTTGTATTCTGCAAATGCTTTGAATTTGGACCAGCCTGAAATTTTGATGCTAATAAAGAGTTAAGTTTCAAAGAAACTGACATAAAACAAGAACACATAAATAAGTTTGGGACATCTTTTGGCAAAATATCTTAAATAACTTTTATTACTCTTTATATCAAAGTAATCTTTTTCTTCAAATATATTCACTCATCATGCTTCTTCCGAAATTGTCCTGAAAACTGACCTCACTATCTCTATCTATGAATTCCAAATTTAACTTTTGAAAATATCATGGGAAAAGGAGAAAGTGCTACGCAGTAACCATTTTTTTTTCCTCAATGTTTTCTACCATTTCAAAGACAAATTCTGTCGTTTGAGCTCTATTTAATTTGTTGTCTGCAGTTTGTACAAGAGGATAAATTTTGTCACTTAACCCATTACCACACAATCCCTACTTTTGACAACCCTGAGAAAGAAGCCTTTAGAAAACATTGTGCCAAAAAGGAGAAAATGCTGGTAACCAGCATTTTCTCCTTTTCTCACAATGTTTTCTACCCTTTACAAAACAAATTTAAAATTTTCAGTCAATCTTATTTTGTCATCTGCAAATGCTTTCGATTTGGACAAGCCTAAAATATTGTCATTTGGTAATGAGTTAACCCTTTACTCCATAGATACTCATTTCTACGCATCGCTTGTAGGAGCTTTTGGAAAACATTGTGGCAAAAGGTGAAATTGCTCCTGATGAGCAATTTCACCTTTTGTCACAGTGTTTTCTATGCTATCAAAAGGTGTCATATATACATAATAAACGTCTTGATCCTTGTTGTTATTTAGGGTCAATTAGAGATACCATAGAAATGCCTCATGGAGTAAAGGGTTAATAGAGAGTTACAGGTTCCACGAATCAAAGTCAATAGGGAACCATATATGGTATAAGCTAACATTACCTTCAATTTGTCGCAGTGGTTCAAAGTGGGGATACAGATGGAGTGTTGCATTTCCCTGGAAAAAAGAAAAGCAGGAAAATAAGTTTCAAGTATTCCTATTGTTTAACCCTTTCCCAAACGGCAAATTTTGGACCAGACCAAATTGAAAGCATTTTGCAGATGACAAATTAACAGTTGCTAAAAAGATGATTTTTTTATATGATAGGGTAGAAAACATTGTGGGAAAAGGAGAAAATGCTGGTTACCAGCATTTTCTCCTTTTCCCACGTTTTCAAAAGGCTTCCATTCCTTACCCGTAAAAACCAGGGATTGTTTGGGAAAGGGTTAAGCATTTACTACACAATCCTGACCTTTAACAACCGCGATGGAAGACTTTTGAAAACATTTTTGGAAAGTGGGAAAATGCTGGTAACCTGCATTTTCTCCTCTTTCCAAAATGATTTTTCCTATTTCAAGGCGAGACCATCTTTTGAGCTTAACTGAAATTGTCATTTTCAAATGCTTTTAACCCTTTACCACACAATCCAGACTTGTAACACCCATGTGAAAGAAGCCTTTTGAAAACATTGTGGGAAAGGAGAAAATGATGATGAGCATTTTCTCCTTTTCCCACAATGTTTTCTACCCTTCCCAAAACAATTTTCAATTTTTAGAGCCATATTAATAATGTCGTCTGCAAATGCTTTGAATTCAGGCCAGTCCAAGATTTTGTCGTTTGGTTAACCAAATTTTAGTTTGTTAGTCACATTCATTTTGTCATCTGGCAACACTTAGCTGATTACCACACAATCCCTACTTTCGACGCCCCTGAGAAAGAAGCCTTTAGAAAACAATGTGGGAAAAGGAGAAAATGCTGGTAACCAGCATTTTCTCCTTTTCCCACAATGTCTTTTACCCTTCATAAAAGAAATTTAAAATTTTCAGTCACTTTCATTTTGTCATGTGCAAATGCTTTCAATTTGGGCAAGCCTAAAATTTTGTCATTTGGTAATGAGTTAATTCGGACCAGTCTAAAAGTTTGTCATTTGGTAAGGGATTCATTAAATTGCACAAGTCTCATTTTTTTGTTGTGTGGCAAAGGGTTAAACATGATATCCTTTCTTTTACTTATCAAACCTAACAGTCCTGTGTACTTGCAACCCTGAGGAACAACCTTTTGAAATCATTGTAAGAAAAGGAAGAAAAAACATTTTTTTTTTCTGATTTAGTTTAGCCAGTCAAAAGATGCTTAACTTCTAACATTGTGAAATAAGAATTAAAATATTCTTAACCCTTTCCCAAACAATCCCTGGTTTTTACAGGTCTGGTATAGTAGCCTTTTGAAAACATTGTGGGAAAAGGAGAAAATGCTGGTAACCAGCATTTTCTCCTTTTCCCACAATGTTTTCTACCCTATCATAGACAGAAATCATCTTTTCAGCAGGAGTTGAATTGTCGTCTGCAAATGCTTTCAATTTGGTCTAGTCCAAAAATTTGTCTTTTGGGAAAGGGTTAAGTATGGATGCAGACCCTGTTTTTCTTTTCAAAACCTATTTTGTTTTGGAAAGGACAGAAATGTCATTTTTCTGAGACAGTGCAGAAAAGTCATATTACGGACAGGAGAAAATGCTCAAATTACCAGACATGACATGTGGTCTGATCTTTAACCCTTTACCAAACGACAAAATTTTACACTGGTTCAAATTGAAAGCACTTGCAGACGACAAATTAAATGTAACTCAAAAATTGAAATTTGTTTCCAGTAGGGTTGAAAACATGGGTGGGAAAAGGAGAAAATGCTGGTTACCAGCATTTTCTCCTTTTCCCACAAAGTTTTCAAAAGCCTTCTTTCCCTGGGTTGTAAAAAACAGGGATTGTTTGGTAAGGGGTTAATCCATACTGTTTGCTTTACGGAGACATTCAGGACAAAAGCAACTATGAAACTGCAATTATATGGATCTTATTTCTTTATCGAAATTGTCTCTGGTTTCATTTTAGGCTATACGAGTTAAATCTTTACCAGACAACAAAATTCCAGACAACAAAATTTCAGACTTACCAAGTTCGGAAAGCATAATAAATCATTGCAGGAGACAAATTAGCTCTTTACCAAATGGCAAAATTTTAGTCTGGTCCAAATTTAAAGCATTCACAGATGGCACAATAAATGTGTTTGAAAATTTGAAGTTTGTTTTGGGAGGTTGGAAAATATTGTGGGAAAAGGAGAAAATGTTGGTTACCAGCATTTTCTCCTTTTCTCACAATGTTTTCAAAAGCTTTTCTCAGAGTCGTTGTGAGTCGGGGTTGTGTGGGTAGAGCTAAAGGCTGTTGAAATGGAGTTCGTTTTTGATAGGATAGAAAATATTGTGGGAAAAGGAGAAAATGCTGGTTACTTGAGCATTCTCACAATTTTCTCCACACTATCAAAAAACTTTTATTCTTCTTTAGCACTTTTGCATTTAATGTCAGCAGATACTTTGAATTTCAAGGAATTCAAAAACTCATAGCCTGGAAAGAGTTTCACTATTTACCAAACATCAAAATTTTAGTGTACCGTAGTCCAAATTGGGGGCGTTTGCAGAAGATAATTATATTCGATGCAACTCTCGCCTGATAGTATTTGTCTCTAAAAGGACAGAAAACATTATGAGAAAAGGAGAAAATGCTAGTTACCAACAATGCTTTCAAAAGCCCTATCTCTTAGGTTCATTAATCGTCTGGATTATGAGATAAGAGAGTTCAGACAGAAACAATAGTTTATCTATCTCATCTTCGATCAACTAAATTCAACTGCTGCAATAAGCTGTATAAAAAAACAGCCAATCCCATCAATTTCCTTTTTCACTGCCAGACTTGATCAAACATCAGAAAAGGATGGTTCCCTACTACAACTTGACTGATTGGTTAAAAGATTTCACAATCCAGCCCTCTGATTGGTCTACCCACACATCAGATATTTTCGATATTTTCTAATTTTATTCCTGGCAAAGGGCCCTGCCCGTCTGGGACATCATGTTGCCTTAAATTCTTTCAGAACATAGACAAAAGTCGGAAAAAATCTGCATTTTTAATACTTGACAAAACAACAAAATTCTGGACTTGTCGAAATTTTAAAAAAGTACAGACATCAGTTGATCAATCAATTAATTGTAGCCTTGGGTTATTCTATCTATCTTCGAAAGTGCAGAAAAATCTTCTGTAAAAGAGGAAAATGGTAGTAACCACATTTTTCCTTTTCCTTCAAAATTTTTTCAACCTTCTAAAGACAGACTACTTCCATCATTAGAGGCACATTAATTCTTTACAAATCAACAAAATTTTAGACTGGTCCAAATTGAGAGCACTTGCAGACGACAAAATAAAGGTAATTCAAAAATTGAAATGTTTCATGCAAGTTAGAAAACATTGTGGGAAATGGAGAAAATGCTGGTTACCAGCATTTTCTCCTTTTCCCTCAATGTTTTTAAAAGGTTCTTTTTTCCGCAGTCGTTCAATATTGGGATTATGTGGTAAAGAGTTAATATTTAGTTGTCTCGAATGCTTTCAATTTGGAAAAGTCTATAATTTCACAGTCTAGAAAAGACTTTACTCTTTCCCTGTTATCAAAATGATTAATACTCTGACAAAAGGGGGTTTAATGCATCTACATGATGAATTTTACCGGTCAAGTTGTGGATCCTTAAAAATCCATTTTGTTTAACGAACTATTGAGTCCTGGATAGATTTGTCCTTAAGTCTTTACCTAACAACAAAATTCTAGACTGGTCCAAATTCAAAGCATGTACAGACTTCAACAGTATAATGTTCACTCAAAAAGTGAATTTTTATTCTTGGACAGTAGGAAACATTGTGGGAAAAGGAGAAAATGCTGGTGACCAGCATTTTCTCCTTTTCCAACAATGTTTTTCAGGGTCGTGAAAACCTCATTACCAAACAACAATATTTTAGACTGGTCCAAATTGAAAGCATTTGCAGACGACAAAATATAAGTGATTGAAAAATTGAAATTTGTTTTGTGAAGGGTAAAAAACATTGTGGGAAAAGGAGAAAATGCTGGTTACCAGCATTTTCTTCTTTTCCCACAGTGTTTTCTAAAGGCTTTCTCAAGGACGTCAAAAGTAGGGATTGTGTAGTAATGGGTTAAACATACAGACAATTAATCAATAGCAAAAAGTTTCAACCCATGTCAACCTGTGAACATGGCCCAGGCTGATATCAGAGCTCCAGGTAAGAGGGAGTAATGGTACTCTAAATCCATTATTTGTCTTCCAAACCCACTGTTGTGGGTACTGATTAGAATCGTCTCGACGAGACGATTCTAATGAGTACCCATAAAATAGGGTTTAGTGGGGGAATAACTTATATTTTCAATATTGCAATAGGCTCTTTATCAAACGACAAAATATTTGACTGGTCCAAACTCAAAGCATTTGCAAAATAAATGTGAATCAAAACTTGAAATTTGTTTTGGAAAGGGCAGAAAACATTGTGGTTACCAGCATTTTCTCCTTTTCCCACAATGTTTTCAAAGGCTTTCTGTCTAAGGGTCGTTAAAAGTCGGGATTGTGTGGTAAAGACTTAAATTCACTCTCTTTACCTGGAGCTCTGTGACATGGATCTATACTTTTTGCAAATACTTCAAGCCCCTTTCCACAGAATACAACAAATATTTTGTATAACCCTTTACCAAACAGTACCTCTTTTTTACGACCCTGAGATAGAAGCCTGTTGAAAACATTGTGGGAAAAGGAGAAAATGCTGGTTACCAGCATTTTCTCCTTTTCCCACAATGCTTTCTACCCTGCTGGAAATAAATTTGAATTTTTGAGGTACATTTATGTTGTTGTCTGCAAGCGCTTTTAATTTGGATCAGTCTAAAATTTTGTTGTTTGGGAAAGAATTAAAAAAGGGCCCAAGATGAAAATTTCGCAATACAAATGTAGAGTTTTTTTCCCCCTATAATTTTAAATCAAATATTGGATAGGGTAGATTGATATCCTACTGCATATTCACTGACATCTTATTTGATTTATGTAATTTGCACTTATGTTGCCTTTGGCAATTAACCCTTTACCAAATGACAGAATTTTAGACTTGGTCAAATTAAAAGGTTTAGCAGGTGAAAAAAATATTTGAGATGCAAAAATTAAATTTACCTCAGGAAGGCTAAAACAACATTATGGGAAAAGGAGAAATCACTTGTAACCAGCATTTTCTCCTTTTCCAACAAAATTTTTACAAAAAATTTTCCTCCGGATTTTTAAAATTCAGGATTGTGTGATAATGGGTTAACTCTTTCCAAACGACAAAATATTGTATGGACCAAGGTAAAGGCATTTACAGACACCAAATTAGCTTTTCACTAAAATGTTGACTTATATCTTTGATAGGGTTTGAAAATGTTGTTGAAAAAGGAGAAAATTCTGGTAACCAGCATATTCTTCTCTTACCACGTTTTCTACTTTTTCACTGACAAATTGTATCATCTGAGGCACTTTCAATCTGTCAGTTGCAAATTCTTTAATTAAAATTTATAAATTTTTTGTGTGTTAACCCTTTACCACACAATAACGACTTTAAACACCCTTGAGGAAGAAGCCTTTTGAAAACATTGTGGGAAAAGGAGAAAATGCTGGTAACTAGCATTTTCTTCTTTTCCCGCAAAGTTTTCTACCCTAAAATTCAAATTTCATTATCTGAATCACATTTAAACTTTCAATTTGGACAAGGTCAAATTTTTGTCGTCTGGTAAGGAGTTAAAGGGTGAAACAATGGTACGTACAGTCAGAGACTCTCGTTTCCTCCCACTGGTTACAAACGTAAAACCCTGTGTCTCTATGGCAACTCCTGTTCTTTGGACATGCTCCTCCACATACCTGCAAGTAGAAAGTTGTTTCCCCATTATACATGTTTTTTTTCTTCTCCTTACTCGACATAAGAATTTCAGACCTATCCATAATAAAGATGTGAATGTTTGTTTGTTTCTATAGTTAAATTCTTTACCAAACGACATTTCTGATTGGTCCAAATTGAAAGCATTTGCAGAAGACAAAATAAATGTGACTAACGATTTGAAATTTGTTTTAGGAAGGGTAGAAAACATTGTGTGAAAAGAAGAAAATGCTGGTTACCAGCATTTTCTCCCTTTCCCACAATACATGGATCCGTGGAAACCTATATTTGACCAATCAGGACATCGCATTTATTCTACCCGATGTCCTACCTTGGTTTCTGCTATTTCGGCTCACAAATAAACGACTGTTAACGTTGGAAGAATGCAATTCTCTTTATTTATCTTTGGTTTTTAACGTTTGAATTTTAAAAAAAGCTTTAAAAAATGTGCTTTGCGAACGTGTACCGATGACGTGAGATCATTCAGAGGCTATAGACAAGTTTAAATTGTGATGATTACTGAAAATTTGAACTTATGCAAAGAGCTGATCAGCGCTGGATAATGGATTAATTCAAAGTATTCTATAATTTTTCCTCTCTGAAAGAGAAAACTGGAAAACAAAGGCAAAAATAGACCTATATGTGGTATTAATAAAAAGAAAATACTTTTACTTGAATATCTAACCTTGTTCAATAACCTAAGCACATCTAAAAAGTGGCAGCCTAACTTGTCACCAATGTTTCAATTTGACATTAATCTTAACCCATGGTGCATGAAGAATATGCTGAATGCGTACTGGGATCGTCTATACGATCTCTGATGTGTAGATATAGATCAGATTGCAAATTACATGATGATTAGTCTTGGATTTAAAGAATCTGCTGATTACAATAAGCACTTTGACGTGTAGTTCTTCCTCACTAAGAGTATATTTCAATTCTAAAAAAAGTCTAACTTCTGATCTGGTTGAACTTGGAAATTTTTCTCTTGACTTATCTGTTTTAACCGTTTACAACATGACGAGTTTTAACGACCCGTAGAAAGCTTTTAAAAGCATTGTGGAGAAAGGAGAAAATGCTTGTAACATTCATTTTATCCTTTTCTCACTGTGTTTTGCGCTCTTTCAAAAACAAATTTCAATTTTTGAATCATTTATTTTGTTGTCTGCAAATATTTGAGTTTGGATTTCTCTTAAAATTTTGTCATTTGGTGACGAGTTTAAATGGATAAGCACATCAGCACATTAGCACAAAGGGTGTGTTGGTAAACTGTTAATTTGATAGGAAGTGTGTTTGATTGCAAAGCAAATTACCGCTCTAATCAACTTGACCACCCGTTGTCATCAGTATATCATATACTACCGTCAATGATATTAACAATTTTCTTAATTGACAACACACTTAACACATTTTATAATCTATCAGACAACCCTTTTCCCCTTAAACTGATATTAAAATTTTTCATTAACTTAAACCTCTCTGTAGAATGAGACATTCTATAAACTTTTCTAAAGGTTTGTAATTCAGTGTTATTTAATTTGGTATGATGCTGACATGACTTTACTAACCCAACGAAAGGAATAAGTTTCGTTAATTCTATTATTCTGTGGCAAAACGGAGATTTGTTGATTTTTTTTATATGTTCAAATTTTTGTTTAAACATGTAAATCTCTTACATTGTACGTCGCCCTCGTAATTCGCCCTTTAAATACATCTCCGTATGTAAATTAATTAAGCATCTTTAAATTGCTTACTGAGAATTTATCATCGATAGAAATATATGATTAAAATACTTTTTTCCGGAATTTTGTTGAGAGAAACAGTAATGATAGCACGATTTAAGTAGCCTATCTGCTATACTGTATATGTATTGACTACGTTTGTTTGTGAGACCTTGGCAACAGTAACTAAGGTAGTCGGTTTATCTTATCACCACGGATCCATGTATGTTTTGGCAATTGAATATGTTTGTATTTCATTCCAAATAAAGATTATGTTATGTTAAATACATTGTTATTTGGTAAAAAGTCCAGATAAGTTTAATACCTTTCTAAAAACATTACTTCTTACTAAAACCTATACGTACTTAATGCGAGTTATCATTGGAATTTTTTTGATTATTAGCAAAGACGAAAGTTTTTACCTTTGACTAAATAATCCCCAAAATTAATGACCTTTTAATGAAGAAAGGCTAATGAAAACATTGTCAGAAAAAGGATTTCATCCTTTACTCACAATGTTTTCCACCCTATCAAAGACTAATTTCATGATTTGTGTAACTTTTAATCTGTGATTTGCAAATGCTTTGAATTTGTACCAGTATAGAATTTTGTTGATTGTTAATCATAAGTACCAGAGACATGTTAATCCAAGACCTAAACTCCATTATATCTCTCCACCTGTTACACACACTCAAGTCTACTGTACAGTATAATACAATAAATTAATTTGGTGTAAATCAATAGAACCTCTGCTTATTAAATTTGCATATTTACTTTGGACAATGACCACTGCAGATCATAAGTATGTTACGCAAGCTTTTGCTTCAATTATTTATTACCCTATAAGAAAACAAAAATTTATAATCATGCTAAAAGAAAGAAGATGGCTATTAACTTTTTGCCAAATGATCGAAATTTAAGCATGTCAAAACTGAATGGTTTTTTTTTTCAGACAACAAACTTGTTTACCACTCAATGACGACTTTTAACGAAAGATTTTGAAAACATTGTGGGAAAAGGAGAAGATACTGGTTACCAGCATTTTCTCCTTTTCCCACAATGTTTTCTAACCTATCAAAGACAACATTTGGTTGAAGTTTTTTGATTTTCAGTGAAATATTCAAGTCTAATAAAGGGCATAATTGTGTCAAAAATACTTTGTTACCTGCCCTTCTTGCATGGGCTACAATAATGCCTTGATGTTTTCTTAAACAACACTTTGAAATTTTCAACTTGAAATGGCTGCTTTTCCCATACTGTTTGTTGGATTCTTCTCAAAATCAATAGGGTTAAAGCTATTGATGAGATAAACAAACTGCAAGTTTCATGAAAATCTGACATCAAATGCAGGCTTTATCGCATAAACAAGAATTTGAAATTTTCAACTTGAAATGGCTACTTTTCCCATACTGTTTGTTAGATTTTTCTCAAAATCAATAAGGTTGAAGCTATTGATGAGATAAACAAACTGTGCAAGTTTCATGAAAATCTGGCTACAAATGCAGACTTTATCGGGGAAACAAGAAAAAGACTAACAGATGGACGAATGACGGAAACCATGCCATGACGTAAGCTCTGCTAGCTGAAAGCCAGTAGAGCTAAAAATAGCCTAGGTACAGAAAACTAGGGGACATTTGGCGTGGGGTGTGTGTGTGTGAGGGGTGGGGGTGGGGGTCAGGGGGTTGATCAAAATCTTGTTAATGTTGCTCTGTGAGACTATCTATGAGCACATAAATAGACTGCACACTTTAGTAAATTCTCCCAAAAACTGCTCAGAATGTTGAATCAATTACTTCACATTATCTATCGATTGAAGCCTTTCTCTTCGGCTTAATTGGTTTTTCTTGAACAATTATGTCAGCCATCTTAGCCTGTTTGTAAAAATTGTCAAAAAAAGGCCTATTTTACAAAATTTCAAATTTTTTCAATTGGGTTTCAAAGTAAATCATTTTCACAAATATTGGACTCATCCTGAAAAATCTTTGCTGGAAAAACTGTGACGCTCGAAACATGTTTCTAGGGGTCTGTATTCACCTACCAATCAAAAAGGAATTTGCCATTAAAGTCTGCAAGATTTCTTTTGAATTTAGAAGTAAGGAAACTTCTTATTGGCTAAATGATTTGTTAAAGCCAATTAGAAACTGTAATACTTTCCAAGTTCAGCAATAGACTGAGAGTGTAAATTGATATGTTTGGTATTAACCCAATACCGCACAATCCCTACTTTTGACGCCCCTGAGAAAGAAGCCTTTAAAAACATTGTTACCAGCATTTTCTCCTTTTCCAACAGAGTTTTCTACCCTATCAAAGCAAAATTGCACCATTTGAGCCACTTTGAAAAATTATCGTCTGCAAATTTAATGCTTTAATTTTGGATAGGTCTGAAATTTTGCTGTGTGCCAAAAGGGTAATACCGCCTTTCTTAACTCTTTACCAAACAACAAACTTTAGACTGGTCCAAATTGAGAGCAATTGCAGACAACAAAATAAACATGCTTAGAAATCTCAAAATGTTTTAGGAAGGGAAGTTAAACATTGTGGGAAAAGGAGAAAATGCTGGTTACCAGCATTTTCTCCTTTTCCAACAATGTTTTCAAAAGGCTTCTATAACAGGGTTGTTAAAAGTCGGGATTGTGTGGTAAAGGGTTAAGTCCTCTCACAGATAAATCACCAGTTTCTGTACTCACCAAGGCAACAATTCTTTTGGATAATCTTGAGCCAAGGCTAGATTTAATACACAGAAGTAACAAAGCTTCTGATTGGCTAAACCATTTGGTTTAGCCAATCAGAAGTTAAGCTTTTTTCAGTTTTTGAAAATGTCAGAGAGCCTTACTGGGATTGAAACTTTTTTGCTTTTAATCATTTTCTGCATGTCAAGAGACCCTTCTAACTCATGATTCAGTCATGTTTAGACAAATCTGGATTTTTAGGGACCCATAACTATGTGATGACTTAATTGGTTAGTATGATGCGTCTCATAGCCAGTGCATGGCTCATGGTTTGACAAAAAACTTTAACTTTGAGCTTAGTTTAACTCTTTACCAAATGACAAAATTTTGGACTTGTCCACACTGAAAGCATTTGCAGTCAACAAAATATATCTGAATCAAAAATTGAAATTTGATTTGGCAAGGCTAGAAAACATTGTGGGAAAAGTAGAAAATGCTGGTTTCCAGCATTTCCTCCTTTTCACAATGTTTTCAACACACTTCTTTCACAGGGGTGTTAAAAGTCGGGATTGTGTAGTAAAGGGTTAACTTATTTATGGTATGTTCTATCAATAACTGAGACACAAGTTCATATAACTTTTACTAACTCTCTTGATTCCGCTTCCTGGAAACCTAAGACCAGAACTCCTGCCTGAAAAGTGAAACCTTGAACAGGTTTCTGGTATCAGACTCTGGACCCTTAACCCTTTACCATACAATCCCCACTTTTAACAACCCTGAGAAAGAAGCTTTTGGAGAACATTGTGGGAAAGGAGAAAATGCCGGTTACCAGCATATTCTCCTTTTCCCACAATGTTTCTCTCCTCTTCGATACAAATTTCGAATTTTCAGTCCCTTTGATTTTGAGGCCTGCAAATGTTTTCAATTTGGACCAGTCTAAAATTTTGTTGTTCGGCAAAGAGTTAAGAGCCAAAACATTTAACATTATGACCTCAACCACTTTTGATGGCTAAACAATACCTCATCCGCTGAAACTCCAAAAGATTTTTATCCAAAAGTTTTGAAAGAAAATAGATCCATAATCTAAGACTGTGTATATATTCTGTGCCATACGCTGAAGAAATCCACTGTTCAACAGCACCGCAATTC
The DNA here is from genome assembly GCA_943736015.1 of Tridacna crocea. NCBI lineage: Eukaryota > Metazoa > Mollusca > Bivalvia > Cardiida > Cardiidae > Tridacna > Tridacna crocea. Next base: position 17,605,755 of record OX031070.1, read on the forward strand.
TCCTTCATTTTTTCCTCCAGATTTCAAATAATTTTAGATATAAAAGTACACAGGATTAAAAAAATCATCCAACCCTTCTTTTCTTTTCTTAAAATCAATGAAGGAGAAATTAAAAATGAAAAATCATTTTGCAATTTGCCAAAATGTGTCTAGGAGACTAATGATTTTACCCTTTGTAACACAATCCTGACTTTCACTGACCTTCAAAAAGAAAGCTTTGGAGAACAATGTGGGAAAAGAAGAAAATACTTGTAACCAGATGAAAAAAAATTTAGCCTTATCAAAATTGAAAGCATTTGCAGACGAAAATTTCAATGTGGCTCAAGTGTGGCAAGTTTTCCTTGATAGGGTAGAAAAAACATTGTGGAAAAAGGAGAACCAGCATTTTCTCCTTATCCTACAATGTTTTCAGAAGGCTTCTTTTTCCAGGGAGTTAGAAGTCAGCATTGTATGGTAAAAGGTTAACATAATACGACCCTCAGGCGTATAAAAGAAATATAGGAATCAATAGTAGTAGTACATTCTGTTGTGGCAAGTCTCCCGCACAAAGTTAAGTGTTACATATGCACATTGGTAGATCAATAATTACATGTGCATCTTAATGCACTTCAGTCCGCCAATCAAACTGTGGGGGTGGTAACATGCATGAAATCCCAGCAGTGATTATGCTAATTTCTGTGCGCAGCTATCCTATACCTTATATTGATATTAAATACACTGAATAAAATGCATGGTACAATATGTGCAGACTAATCATTTCAGAGCTGGTTTTAACTGTCTACGGAATGACAAAATCTTAGGCTAGTCCAAAATGAGAAGATTTGCGGACAGCAAATCAAATGTAACTAAACCCTTTACCAAATGCTAAAGTTTTAAACTGGTCCAACTTGAAACACTTGCAGGTGACAAAATAAGCTTGCGCAACTCAAAAACTGACATTTGTTACCAGCAGAGTAGAAAACAATGTGGGAAAAGGAGAAAAGGCTGGTTACTTGCATTTTCTACTTTTCCAGCAATGTTTTTAAAAGGTTTTTACCTCAGGGTTGTTACACTGTCTGGCAAAGGATTAATTGTTTCCAAAACAACACAATTTAAGACAAGACCAAAAAGTGAGCTTTTGAAGACAGCAAATTTAACTCTATACTACATGTAAAAATTTTAGACAGGTTCAAGTTGAAAGCACTAGCAGACGACAAAATAAATGTTTAGAAAAATTTAAATTTGGTTTAGGGAGTTTAGAAAACATTGTAGGAAAAGGAGAAAATGCTGGTTACCAGCATTTTCTCCTTTTCCCACAATGTTTTCAAAAGGCTTCGTTAAAAGTTGGCATTGTATGGTAAAGAGTTAATGTACCTTAAAAAATAAATTATGTCTTTCAGAAAGTACAAACAATGTGAAAAAAGCTTTGTAGAGCACAGCGCATATATGCTTGAAGGGACTTGTCAGTTTATGAAGCTAAAATCAAAAATGCCATACATGATTCAAATTTTAGGAGTTAAATGCACATATACACGAGACATTCATTGTGGTACGATTGAACTTACTCTGATAGAACTGTAGGAGTTGTGCACACAGGACATTGTCTTGGCAGACAGACATCTTGACGGACAAACTGAGCCATAAAATAATATGACCCTTTGGATGTAGAAAAGGTGAAAAAACGCTGGTTATGAGCATTTTCTGACATTCCCACTATGTTTCAAAAGGCTCTTTCTCAGGGTCGTTCAAACTCATCACTATGTGGTAATAGTTATGACGTACCATAATGGATTAAAGGATGCCTTTAAAACTTGCTACTAGATCTGATCTTGATCAAAACAGTGTGGAACATGTAGCAAAATGCTCATTATGAGAATTTTCTCATTTTTCCACAGTGTTATCAAATGCATTTAAAACCTCAAAGTTCTAAAAACCAGAACTTATCTGAAAAAGTGTTAACGCTTTACCACCCAACTTTTAACTATCCTGAAAGGGAAAGCTTTTGAAAACACTGTGGGAAAAGGAGAAAATGCTGGTAACCAACATTTTCTCCTTTTCCCACAATGTTTTCTACCCTTTCCAAATACAGTTTCAAATTCTGATTCACAATTTATTTTATCATCTGCAAATGCTTTTAATTTGGACAAGTCCGAAATTTTGTCAAGTGGTAATTTTCAAGTCTGTTTAGTCCAACAATCGACTAGATCTGGAAGTAGAATGGTCAAATGCAGAAAATTTACAAACAGAAATATGCAAAATTCATTATTCATGTAAAACCATATTCTATTACTTTCGCACTTGTGGATCTTTTCCAGTTTTAAAAACATTGTTTCTAGAAATTGCTCTCCAAGGATTTTGCATCTCTCTTAATCTCAATAAATTTTAAAGAGAAAAATTGCTTAGTGGTATTATACAATTATAAATCTATATCTCTAACCTTCCACTTAACAAGTCAAGTTTTACCAACCCTCAAAAGCAGGCCCCAGTCTTATTAAAAAACTTAGGTCTCTTTTTTGCTTAAAGGTGGCCCTTCAGATTTTGGGACGAAAATTTTACTAAAGTGCAAAAAAATCATCCTTATACTCCCAAAGTCTTTTAATCTTTAATTCATAAAACCCCAGTAGTCGAAAGCCATCCGACAACACGAGAAATTAGAGATTTACTGCGGCCCAGGTTGACACCAACGGGAGACACATTCTATTTTTAGATGATCAATTCGCTCATTTACTTACAGGAATACAAAGAAGAAGCTTCAAACATAGCGTCCGAAGAAGACATTATGGAAAATTATTACATGTTTGTTATGATAGGGAATTTAAGCGTTATGAGTCATGTGCCAGTCACTTGACATTCCCACAATGCTTTATTGATTTTTGGCGCGAAATCTAAAAATAGCTTAAGAGGCTACGTAGCCTTTTAAGGGAATACCATCAAAAAAAATTTTTTTCGTAATTTTATGAATCTTACTTATTGATGATTTGTATTATTTTTTCATATGAATTTCATTGATATATATTTTTTTCAATTTGGTGAGATGTAAAAGTTCTTAATACCCACCTTTAATGCTTTACCAGACAACAAAATTTTAGCCTTTTCCAAATTTGAAGCATTTGCAGAACATAATTTCAGTGTGCCTCCATTTGTGTAATTTTTTTTAGAGTGGAAAACATTGTGGGAAAAGGAGAAAATGCTAGTTACCAGCATTTCCTTCTTTTCACACAGTGTTTTCAAAAAGCTTCTTTTCCAGAAGCATCAAAAGTCGGCATTGTGTGGTAAAGGGTTAATTTTCTAGCAGACTCATTTTGTGATTTATTTAGTTGAGTTTGTTACTTGAGACACCTTTTACTAATAATTATGTGGCCTATCAAACAAAAAAAGGGACAATCTGGGAATTCCATACATCAATTGGATGAAAACAGATCAAAGATAGAGCAGGTCAATTTAAGTTGATACTAGTGGGGATCAGAAAGAACCTGGACCAGTGCCAGTATCAGAATATTGTTATAAAAAGCAACTCGGAGTGTTCACTATTTTTGAAAGTAACTTCCTCCGAGTTTTATGCACTTATTCATTCTTGATTTCCATGACCAAAGCAAGTGTGGGAGTGCGTCATGTGACGTTACCATCAATGACCCGGTCAAAGCAAGGGTTGGCTCCTCTCTGCTCTCGTAGTGCATGCCATATAGAGAATCTTTCAAAACAGGAACTAGCCAGACGACACATGGAGTCAGGACTAAATTATACGGAGCATTGGCAAGTGTTTCCATGTTTAGTTTTTGCAAAGTTTCAAGTACAAGAGTGGCTCTGTGAGCAAGGGCATTATTTTGGTGTAAATTGACGTCGCTCTGCAGGATTTCTGGCAAAGTTTTTTGTACCATGTATGCAAAATTCATTTGAATAATGTGGGCATTAAATTCAGTATTGACTGTACTATGTATAGATACATGGTTTAGAAGAAAAACAGGAGAGCAGAAATACTCGATGTAAATAACTTTGCCAAGTGACTTAGAAAGGTTAGCTTTACTAGCGGAAGGCAATGTTGAATGCTTCAAAACATTGCTTTGTTGTTTGATAAAGTCTAGCCTATCTTTTATAGCATGTTACAATATGATCAGAAAAATTTTCCTTAAAGATTTCGATCCTATCCCCAATTTACTCGGGCGTCAGTTGCTGAGGTACCCACAATGTGCAATAAAGCGGCATTCAAAGATTCCTTGTCAAAATCTCAAGGGCACTTTTGTATCAAAGGTCAAATGTTTAAGGTACTTTCCTCACAGTATCCCCGCAATCTTGTTTCACATGCTGTTATGATTTTGTCTGTGACTGATGTTGATGGACAGCCAGATTTAGGGTCATCTTTAACTGGATTGCACTCTTGTCTAAATCAGTCAGATCCATGTACAGATATCAGATTTCTGGAGTGTATAGTCCCCTTTAATTCGTTCTAAATCACTTTTGATTTCCGATACATACTTTTTGAGTTTGACTTAAAACTTTATGATTATTCTCTGCTCAAATAAGATGTCATCCGATATTTCAGACCACAAAGATAAATCTGCTGCAAATTACAATTTGGTATAAAGAAGACACCGGGAATAGCTTTTTACCAGCTGTAAAAGTATAATTTAAGTTGAAAACTCCCTTGCAAAATACAAAACATAATTACTAAAAAAGTAGCTATCATTGTGTGTCTAAATTTAAAATTAGTGTGTCCAATATTATTATATTCCAACCTTGCAAAATAGTTTTGACTTCCGCAAAAACTGCAATAGACATCTTGCATGCGACTAAATCATTATTCATTTCAATAGTATATTTGTTTCAGTGAAATGCTTGTACATGGCAGTATTGTCCTTTGCTTTACTGTTATTCCAATCGACTATGATGAAAAAAAACACACACAGTAATGTAGGAAAAGGGGCCCGAATGAATTGCTTCAGCATGACTTAATTGTGTCTATGGAAAATACACCTTAAGGCAGGGTCCAAAAATTTCCAGAAAAGGCACTGGTCTTATAGGACAAGTTACTTTGAAAAAACACTTGCCCAGCTTTGATCCTCACTTGTGTGACAAGAAAAACCCTTTCATATTATACTGTATTTTTTTCAGAGAAAACAGAATCGCAAATTAAATTGTCTCCCATAGCAATGAACCTTAAATATCAGGTTTCAATAACCGGTGATGTCAAGTTGTAAGAATTTATAAAGCCAAAACAAAACAGTTTTTCTAACTGGTGTCAGGAAAGTATTCCTGCTAATGTTAATGTCATGTGATTTGGTAAATAGCAAAGTCGCTCGTATTAAATTAAATCTACCCGAATTATGAAAACTTCTTTATTTGCCATGAAAGATCCCAGTTTATATCATTAGGCGGACTTGAAACCGGTCTTAATTTGGGGCGGGGACCTGAGCACATTTTACGTTCCGGTTCAAGATTTGAATTCCTGAATATCCTTAATTCGCTTATTGAATAATGGAATGGCCGTTTTTTCTCCAGTAAGTTCAAAGGTCATCTGAAAAACTTATCAGTTTAGTATCTCTTATTCACCATTTGTCCTGCCAGACGACCACGACTGATATTTCACTTGCCATTACCCATTTCTTACTCGTAAATTTTGTAGATTCTTTGGACACTGTAATATAGCTTTAATTTGTGCTGGCAAGTATCTTTGCAATATGCGAAAATTACAAAAAATCATCAATTCCATGACTCACAGATTTAACCCATTACCAAACGACAAAATTTTAGACTGGTCCAAATTGAAAGCGTTTGCAGACGACAAAATAAACTTGACTCAAAAATTGAAATTTGATTTGGAAAGGGTAGAAAACATTGTGGGAAAAGGAGAAAATGCTGGTTACCAGCATTTTCTCCTTTTCCCACAATGTTTTCTAGAGGCTACTTTCACAGGGGCGTCAAAAGTAGGGATTGTGTGGTAATGGGTTAAAGGCAACATAAAAAAAAGTTCTCTATCTTTTTTACTATGAAAATCCCAGAAATGAAAAGTTGGCTTGTAAATTTTTCAATAAAATCTCCCTTTATCTTGATACACTCATTCCATTGCTGTTTTAAGTTTCTTAAACCCGTCACACCAACCTCATTCTCACTCACTCCATTCGGAATCGTTTTGCTGAAAAGGCTTAAACTGTGTTCATACGGAGTGGATGTATTAGCAATCTTTAACAATCTTTTCAAAAACTTGATGGGCGGGAAGGGTGCTCCAGAACTTTGAGCCTCATGACAATGTAACTTTAATGGGACTTTTGATCGTATTAAGAGACGCAGTGCAGTCAGGCATAAACTGGCAGTGTGGTTGCATATGGCTGACCAAACTTAGACATCTTATCCCGACTGCAGCCCTTTTTATGATTTTGTTCACCATGGCAAGACTTTCTAAGAACAGTTGTGGCGTGACAGGAGCTTCAGGCATTATTAAAGTTACATGTTCTACCCTGACTGCAACCCGTTTTACAATTATGCCAGGTTGGGATGAGAACCAGTTTGGTGTGACTGGGCCTATATCCCCTTCAAAATACCATATTTCACCTACTTAGCACTCCCTCCATAATAGTAGCCCCTCCACAATATCACTTACTCCAGAGACCTCCGGACAACCAAGACCAAACCCAACCTTAACTGATAGTCGGCGACTGAAGTGACAAACTTCCAAAGGCAAGATAACCTCAATAAAACAGACTGATAAAATTAAATGATGACGTATCTTATAAAAGAACTTACCTGTGTGGCATTGACATAATCTGAATTCACAAATCAATGTCATTAACACCCGACTATCCGAATATACAGTTCTAATACATTAACTTCTGCAACACAAAGTTTGTCAACTCCCTTAAAAAAAATTTTTCAAGAAAGTCAAGTATCAAAAATTAGTGTTCCATATAAATTGTGAATGCTGTTGTATGTCCAAGGGAATCATGTTTGGCGGTAGATTTTGCATTACATACAGCAGGTCTTTCAAATGTGCCGACCTCTTTGCAGATGACACTAAAACCTGGATTAAAGCACCATACTTACTCTACATGACTGGCCTGGAATTTCAGGAAATTGGCTGTGAAGTTTTTGGTGTTTTGTTTGCACCAAAGCACTTCAAAAAGGTGAAATACAGTAGAACTCTTCATCATAGTCCTCTAAGTAAACATTACTATACAACACCTACATTGTTTTCCGTTGGTCTACCATGAAGGTTTTCAGCTTTGGGAACATTCAGGGCGTATTCCTTTCTCCTGTTCTGGCACGATATTCTGTGTTCTGAAATGCTGTTCTAGAATGTACAAAAGGAATATATCGGAACACAATACACTGTTCCCGAAGTATGTTCTGAATGGAGCATGTTCGGAACATTATTATAAACCACATCGAAATGAAAGTACACTGCAAATTTGGCCATGAAGAATTGTGTCTTTCAGCCATCTTGTATCACCTAGCAACCGTTCAGCAGGTGTGCAACACTTCTATTATAATAGAACAATCAGAACATGTTCTGAAGAACATGGCACAGAGTTCCAAAATACTCCATTGACCTAGAACATGTTCGGAGTGTTTGGAGTAGCAAAAAGGAATATGCCCTCAGACTTCTACCCGTTTTCCAAAGTACAAGAGGTCCAGAACTTTTCTACTGTAATTCGTACACAGTGTAAAACATGAAATGTTGGTGTGATGATTTTTACGCGATACAGATCATTTTTGACCCTATACTCCACAGATACTCATTTCTACGCATTGCTTGTAGGAGCCTTTGGAAAACATTGTGGAAAAAGGTGAAATTGCTTGTGACGAGCAATTTCATCTTTTGTCACAATGTTTTCTGTGCTATCAAAAGGTGTCATATACACATAAGAAATGGCTTCATCCTTGTTGTTATTAAGGGTCAATTAGAGATACCATAGATATGCCTTATGGGGAAAAGGGTTAAGATATGGATGTTTGAAGAATGAATTTTATGCATGACTAGATTCATCAAGTCCATCTGTATGTTGATCTGTCCATCTTGTGTATTCGAATTGTTTCTTTACTCACTTAACCCTTTACCAAACAATCTCTGGTTTTTACAACCCAGAGGAAACAATCTCTGTTCTCCCAAAAGTGCACTTGGTTATAAATATGAAAATTATCCAGAGAAAATACATTTGTAGCCAGCCAATAAAATATCAAACAAGACAGAAAAATAATCTGTATCCTGCACACTGTGAAATACGATTCCAAATACGGCATGACAATATCATGATTAGATAACTCACAAGCAGTATAGGTATATTTTTATATGCAATTTGATTGGTCAAAAATTTTAGGTTGTACTCGGTAATATTCATTCACATTCATACAAATAGAAGTTACTGGCCTCTACACCCTTATTTGTTTTATTTTGCTTACCATTAATAATATCAGTGACTGCATTTTTTTTTTTTGTTGAAAGGTGTAGGTATAGAATAAATAGACTTAGAATAAATAGACTATCATGCTGTAATAACTACCCTATCCCTTGCATTTGCTTCTTGCCGAGCAAAACAAATTTGAGCATCTCCCTCAACCTTCCAGATTTCAAATATTATCACTAGGAAAAGTCTCTACAACATAATCTTCTAAATGAACTTCGCAGTCTCTTGCGGCAACCTAGCTCAGGGCCCGTATTCACAAACTATTTTTATCTCTTTACCACACAATCCCGACTTTTAACGACTCTAAGAAAGAAGCCTATTATAAGAAAACATTATGGCAACAGGACAAAATGCTGGTAACCAGCATTTTCTCCTTTTCCCACAATATTTTCTACCTTATCAAAGTCAGAAATCATTATATTAACAAGATTTAATTTGTTGTCTGTATCATGCTTTGAATTTTGTCCAGTCCAAAATTTTGTCGTTTGGTAAAGGACATTCTTTATTTTACTCTCTAGAATTTTCTACATTTGAAAGTAACACAACTTTTAATTGACTCAGCCATTTTATTTTCGAAATCAGCATTTTGTTCATTCCAAATTTGAACAGTCTTGGAAAATAAGACATGGAATATTTTTCAGAATGGTTGGTGAATACAAATCTAGGACTCTCTATTCTAGAAATCATTTACTGTTTGACATTCTAACTAAAAACTTAAACTACAGTGCCCACTTGCTGCTGATAGAAATCAGACGCCATTATAATACACAGTTCTATATTGGACATAGACAATATTTTGTGAAATATTCTCTCAATGTGAAATATTCTCTCTCAAAAAAAAGAATAGAAATTTAACCTTGAATATTTTCAAAAATGTTTGCAAGAGGAAAATGTTAATTTCATTAAGTGCAAATTGTAGAATGAAACCTTTACCATACAATTCCGACTTTTAACGACCCTGAGAAAGAAAGCCTTTGAAAACATTGTGAGAAAAGGAGAAAATGCTGGTAACCAGCATTTTCTCGATTTCCCACAATGTTTCCGACCCTTTCCAAATCATATTTCATGTTTTGATTCACATTTATTTTGTCATTTGCAAGTGCTTTCAATTTGGACTGGTCCAAAATTTTGTCATTTGGTAAAGAGTTAATTCTTCACCAAAATGGAAAAATTCTAGACAGCAGACAAGGTATCAAATTTAGCTTAAGTGATGGTAATTGTCTGAAAATGTAGAAAACCTTACGGGTTTCAAGAAGAAAATGCTTGTTATCACTAGCACTTTATTGTTATCCTCCACAATGTTTTCAAGAGGCATTTCCTCTGGTCACTAACATGTGAGATCATGTGGTACACAGTTAGCTTTCACCTCACAATGACGACTTTTAATGACCCTGTGAAAGACACCTTTTGAAAACATTGTGGGAAAAGGAGAAAATAACGGTAACCAATATTTTCTCCTTATCCCATTATGTTTTCTACCATATCGAAGAAAATTGCAACGTCTGAGCCATATTGAAAATGTCGTCTGCAACTGCTTTCAAGTTGAACAAGACTAAAACAATGTTGTCCGGCAAAGAGTTACAGCTTTTACAGGGATACAGGGTCCTCTCTCCCTTTTAATACCCACTGGTAGCTCAAGCCCAAAGACATTCCCCATTCCCAAAACTCATCACAGGAAAAAGTGAGAGACGACATTTTTGTATATTTGGGATGAGCTCTCTCTCTTTCTCCAAGTCATCTTACCTCCAGACAGAGATATTGATTTTCACGTCTATTGAACCAAACTAACTACAGAATCATACACAAAAATGTACTTGTCAGCAAGAAAAACACCAAAATTACATAATTCTTTTACCAAAAAAAATCAAAATCCATGTTAAACTCTTTGATTCCAAAACATACCTTAGAATAGAAAGTATCCAGGATCGCCACATAATTCTGAAGGAGAACACCATTTTGAAACAAAATAAAAATCCATAACTACTGATAGTCTCTGAGTGACTTTCCTGCGCATTTCACTCACATGCAGGGCTGTTCCTGAATATTTTGCAAGAGGATACAGACAGCCTGTAAAATTCCGACATTTCTCGAAGTCGGGACAAATCTACCATGTACATTGCCTTTCCTTTGCATATGGTCTGTAACGCTGTATCGGTACATCGCCGTTCCCATAGAGACAAACTAGTGACAGTGTTCTAGAATTTTACATTATCTAATTCCACAACTATGCTGCAATTAAAAGAGCTAATTCATTTCTTAGCTGAGAACTTGTAGTTCCTAAAAAATGTTTGAAGTCAATTTTTTTTGCTGTAATAAAATTGAGGAAAATACACACATGCTTTAACAGCATTTCTTAGTTACAGTTTCAGGGCAACTGGTAAGAACATATTGCATGGGTCAAGATCAGACTGCACTCAGTAGGTTAATCTACAGAACAGTAGTTCCTGAAGTGGTTTATACCATTTTAGGTATTTGAAAGACAGCCAGCTACCCCAGTAGCTCAACTTAAGCACTTTGCTAGTGAGCTCAAAAGCTGAAGAGGCTTCAAATCTAGAATGCAAAGAAGAGAGCATAGGAGAGAGAATCATAGAAAAAGAGGAAAAAGAAAACAAAAAAGGAGAGAATTGAAGCGAAAAAGGCAGTAAGCACTGAGCAACCAAAGGTGGGGAGAGGACATGAGAAGGATACAGGCTTGGATAATCCGACTGCAAGCATGACCTTTGTTAGCAGCCACTTCAATAAGGAACCATAGGTGTGCCATTTGTGCACCAATAGCCATAACAAAGCTGTCTGCAACAATTTTAATTTAGTAGGAAGCAAGATTACTATTGCATGCTTGCATTATTTTTCTGAAGTGAAGTTAGAGGAGGGGACTTTAGGTGGGGGGGGGGGGGGGGGGGGTTGACTCTTTACCAACAGACAAATCTTGATTTCTCCAAACTGAAAGCATTTGCAGACAACAAAATTAATGGGACTCAAAAAGTGAAATTTGATTTGGGAAGGATAGAAAACATTGTGGGAAAAGGAGAAGATAGGGTCGTTAAAAGTCGGGGTTCATTCATGACACTAGTGCTTGACCCATTTAACTCCATTAGAGGCAAAAACGGGAGCTTTTGAGGATGACATAGATCATGGTCAAACTGCATAAAATCGAGGTAGTCTGCCTTGGAAAACATTGTGGGTTTTCTAAGAAAGACCAACTGCATTATACAAGCAATTTAATTGACAATATAAAGCCATGGTAAAGTAGTTACAGAATTCAGACACAGAACGGCCAGTTGTAATGCTTTTTTCGAGACAAATGTTATCGAGTGCTTAGAAGGAAACTCCAGAGCTCCAGATAGAGGAAGTGATTTTGATATAAAAATTGAAAATATTCATTGTTCTCCACTAAACCCTTTGTTAGGCCTAAAAAAAAACATCTGTGTTTAGGGTTTCCCTACCCTACCCATAGGCGTAACCACGAAAAAGTAAATTATACGCACACCGAAGTTGGCCATTTTTGAGGCAAGTGACGACAGCAATTCCAAATCAGCCGAATGGAATCGGAGCCTTAAAATCAAGATATTCTGATCTTGTCTGTTTTAGAAAACTTCCAAACTGAAAAAGAGGCAACCTGCAACCTATTATTGATTTTTTTACATTACGCATGTGCGTGGTGTGCGTAATTGAAGTTACGCCTATGCTACCTCGAAAATGCTGCTGACCCATGACTTTTTTCGCTGCTTACCACTATTTTCTGCTTTCCCCACAGTATTTTCCAAAGGCTTCTTTCTCAAGGTCGTTAAAATTCAGGACTGTGTAGTAAAGGCTTAAAACCAAAATGTCTATACAGAGACAGAACAGATTACAGTCTTTCAAACAATGTGAGATTTATATTAAACAAGAAAAAGAAGCAGATAATTGAATGTACTTATAGCTATTACAAGGGGTCATTGTGATCACAAAACAGTTCATGAACATGGTCAATGTACTTTTATAGCCTCAATCTGGCCTAAACATGACAGTCTTTTTGTTTGGTGCTAAACACCATTTATCCTGCAATAAAAAACCCTTGGTTATACAATACTTGTAATTCTCCTTCTCCTAAAGAGTTAACTACCCTTTCAAAGACAAATACCATTGTTTGTATGGAGTACTTTAGGTTTCTGCAGTATACATCTTGTATCTTGTAAAAACAAGAACCTGGGCCTGTAATCAACAACCATTCTTAAGAATAGATTTTTGTCTTATTCTTCAGAATTTTCTACATTTGTAAGTAACACAACTTCTGATTGGCTAAACCATTCGGTTTAGCCAAGAAAGCCAAGAATGGTTGGCTAAATCAGACGGTTTAGCCAATCAGATTCAGTTTAGCCAATCAGAGGTTGTGTTACTTACAAATTAAGAAAACCTTGAAGTATAAGACAAAGAATATTCTCAAGAATCATTGGTGAATATGGGCCCAGATTTAACATATAACAAAATGATAATTTGTTGAAACAAAATTACATTACCACAATACAAAATGATAATTTGTTTCAACAAGATAATTTGTTCTCACAAAATCATGTTTTGACAAAACCAGATATTGTAAGTAAATTTGTTAACATAAAATAGTTGATGATAATGAAACTCCATTTTATTAAAATGAAATACTTATTGCAAAATGCTTATTTGATGTAACAAAATATTTTTTCATGTCATCAAAGTGCTATTGCAAGAAAACAAAGTATTGCATAGGTATGTGTGGGACACTTATCAATTTTCGTTCACCACAAATAGAGCAGGCCACAGAGAGGTTTCTCTGCTAGGAGAGAGTTTCCAAAAGTCTTGTGCATATGGTCAAAAGGCAAGCTAACCAGATCCATAATTCTTTCGTTTTTAAATGTGTCAATATGGGAAAATTATCTGAATTTGTGCAAAATCCACAGACATAACAGGGTCACCGTTTTTTGCTTCAATGTAACTTTAAACCTTCGTTTACCAAACAATCCCAGTTTTTTACTAGCATTTTCTCCTTTTCTCACAATGTGTTGTACTCTTCTAAAGTAAAAATTCATTTTTTGAGTCACATTTATTTTGTTCTGTTCAAATGCTTTTAATTTAGACAAATTTAAATTTTTGTTGTTTGGTAGAGTTAAGCATGCTACTCTTCATTGGCGCCAACGAAAAAATTTAGTAGGAAATATTTTCGACAAACAAAAACCAAGATTCAGTGGTTTAGCCTGGTCAATGTGTCTCAATCTTTTTATGTTTATAGTCCTCATCTATGAAATTTAATTATCAATGGCAATTTTGGCTATCATTTACAATGCCAACATAAGCACTAATACTTCAATCACAACAAAACAAATGTGACTAAAAACCTGAATTTTTTTGCGGGGAAAAGTAAAAAACATTGCGGGAAAAGAGAATAGTTCTGTAACATGAATATCATTCTGTTACATCCAAATTCCTTTCCTTTTTACAAAACTGTTATTTTGTTTAATCAAAATAAAAATGTGTGACCACTTAACATCTTCCTGGCTCTGTACATTTGAGTCACATTCAGAGTTGTGTCTTAAATTCTGTTGTTTGGCAAGTATAGTAATACTGAACTCTTTACCAAATGACAAAAGTTTGGTCAAGTCCAAAATGAAAGCATTTGCAAACAACAAAATAAATATGAATCAAACTAGAGCTGTCACTGAATGCTACTTAATAACCCCCCCTCCCCATGCCAGCGCTTTAATCCTTTACTCCATAGATACTCATCTCTATGCATTGCTTGTAGGAGCCTTTGGAAAACATTGTGGCAAAAGGTGAAAATGGTCGTGACAAGCAATTTCACCTTTTGCCACAATTTTTTCTACACTATCAAAAGGTGTCATACACACATAGGAAACCTCTTCATCCTTGCCGTTATGTAGGGTCAGTTAGAGATACCATAGAAATGCCTTATGGGGTTACAGGGTTAAGAGAAAAAGTGTCAAGTTCATGGGGAGATAATTCCTCTACTAGGAAGAGTTAAGACTTGAAAATTGTGTCTTGCAAATTTTCAAAATATGATCAATATATGTGCAAAGTTTCAATACAACTGAAAGAAAAATGTAGAAGGACATAAATTTACTCGTATTTTGTACACAGATGGACACATGGAGGGAGACAAAGACTGACTGACAGATAGACAGACAGGCAGATGGACATACGGACAGACTGGCTGATTCCAGAATTGAAACTTGATTTGAAATGGATAGAAGAGTTTGTGGGAAAAGGAGAAAATGCTGGTTTAAGCATTTTCTCCTTTTTCCAAAAAAATTTCAAAGGTTCTTTTTTCTCATTGTCATTAAAAGTCTGAATTGTATGGTAAAGGGTTAAGCTGCCCTTTTGTTGCTAGCAGCTTCATTCTTCAAGGATTTTTTTGTAATATAATTTTCCAGGTGAATAAAAAAAGAGTATTTTACAGCTCTTTTCACAACTTTAAATGTCCCTGTATACCTTTCCCAAACAATTGATCAATTGCTTTAGTGACAAATTCTTGGACTGGACCAAATTCAAAGCATCTGCAGACAACAAATTAAATCTTGGCAATATGATGATTTCTGACTTTGATAGGGTAGAAAATATAATTGGAAAAGGAGAAAATGCTGGTTAGCAGCATTTTCTCCATTTCCCACAATGTTTTCTACAGGCTTCTTTCTCAGGGTCATTAAAAGTCGGGATCATGTGGTAAAGAGTTAATGAACTGAGGAAGATGCCTTTTGAAATCAATGCAGGAAAAGGTGAAAATAATGATTATCTGACATTATTTCATGCTTTCTGGTAGGATATCGAGAAAAAATATTTTTCGATCTTACACTGGTAAGACCAGTGAAAATACCAATTTTCAGGTTCTTGATGCCTAGGTAAATTGCATGTGCCTCACAACCAGATGGGAAATATGACATCATATACCTTACATTTCTCACGCTTGACGTAATATTGTAGGAAAGACGCGGGAAGGTTATGCCACAGGGAATAATGGAAAATGTCTGTACTAGATTTTGATAAAGCTCCTCCCAGAAAGGGTTGAAGGCATGAAATAAATAGAATATTTGGGTTTTTTTGGTGTTCGCTCGATGAAATAAATTTTGATCTTTCACCAAAAAACCCCCAAATATCCTCTATATTATTTTTTGCTCATTCCATACCGTATCATTTGAGCCAAATATAAATATCATGGGTGTGCTAATGGTATTTCAATGCCGAATCTAAAATTTAGTCATCTCATAAGAGATATCAAACAACAAAATATTGCACCTTTCCAAAATGAAAGCCTTTGTAGATAACAATACAAGTTTTACTGAAAATATAACTCAAGATATAGGGAGGGATTTTGATGATAGTTAAAAATATTATGTTATTCTCCACCAAACTGTGTTATGGGTACTCATTAGAATTGTCTCGTCAAAACGATTCTAATGAGTACCCACAACAAAGGGTAGAAAGAGAAATAATGGATTTAGAATACCATTACTTCCCCTTGTCTGGAGCTCTGAGAAAACATGGGAGTTATATTTGAAAGGGTGGAAAACAGAAGGTAGAGGAGAGAATATTGGTAGCCAGCATTTTCTTTCTATCCATATGTTTTGAAGAGCCTTTCTTCTTGTTAAAACTTCATATTATTTGGTTAGAGATAAAAGCCAGTCAACATTACGATTGTTAAGAAATCTCAGGAATAAGGAGTGTAATTAATAATTTCCAAATTCTAGCCCAAGCACTACTGCATAAATGAATAGCTTACATTTCTAAAATATAAGAATCCCAGTTCAGAAAAACAATCTCACATTTTCGCAATCTTCAGCCTAAATCTTTCTCAAGCTTCAAACACTGCACATCACAGATCTAGACTACTGAAGTTGTGTCGTCTCATCTTGGTCTTTTCTGAATATCCCCAGCATCTCTATGGATTAAAATTCTCTTAACTCTTTACCACGCAATCCCGAGTTTAAACGACCCTGAGAAAGAAGCCTTTTGAAAACACTGTGGGAAAAGAAGAAAATGCTGGTAACCAGCATTTTCTCCTTTTCCCACAGTGTTTTCTACCCTTCCCAAACCAAATTTTAATTTTTTAGTCCCCTTTATTTTGTAGTCTGCAAATGCTTTCAATTTGGACCAGTCTGAAGTTTTCTTGTGTGGTAAAGAGTTAAATTAATTTTGAATTTCTAATAATCTTCACATCCTACTAACTAACCATGGACTAGCAAACAACTGATATCCCATGTTTCACCATTTTGAAATCTATCGTTTGTTGACTTACTTTCATTGTCATAAAATAATCCCATAATTCCACATTGCAGGAATAAGGCAGGTTCTTCTAGACAAAAAAACATTCTCTCAGATGCAGACTATCCAATCAGGGAGCTAGCAGAATACCATAGTATCCCCTATAGACAACGCTTTCCCTCTAATCAATGCTACCCCAACTTTTGTCTTATTGAAAGTTGTCCTAACAAGATGGCCAATCCATCATCAGTTCAAACAAAACATAACTGGTAGTACAATAGATACTCTGCATTTAACACATTACCAAACAACAAAATTTTATGTTTGTCAAAATTGATAGGAATTACAGACGACTTGCAAAGTGACTGAAAATTTGAAATTTGTTTTGTGAAGGGTAGTAAACAATGTTTTCTAAAGGCTTCTTTCTCAGGGGTGTCAAAAGTAAGGATTGTGTGGTAATGGGTTAAAAAAACAGGTCTCTCTGATGGCAATCATTTTACTGTCAACAGTAACTAAAGCCACACGGAAGTATTATCATCATGGTTGAAAAATTTTGCTCTATTAAGGTAGTGGACCGTAAGAGTCTTCTTGGGCAGCATGGCATAAAATTTCTTGACAGTTGATAAAGAGAGATTTATACAGATATAAAACTTCAGCACATTTTTTAAACCAACCAGATGTCTCCTTTGATGTCTATCTTGAAATTATTTGTTGATACTTTTTGTTAGTTTTCAGAAAAGGGAGGTAATTATCTTATTCCTTTGTAATGAAAATATAGTGGTTTTAGATTTATAGATGATAATTCTAGGAAAGACAAAAAGGAAAAAGTGGCTCAGTAAAAAAAGTACAAAAATGCTCATTTTTAATCATAGCAAATTTGGTAGGATAATATTGTAGTGGAAATAGCCGTTTTCTATTACTGGTGCGCATGTTAATACTCCCGTTTCAGAAAATGTAATGCCTCCAGGGCATTAAAAAAAGACAATATAGTATATAAAATTCCTTTAATTTCTAGAATTGAATATCTTCCGTCTGACCTATAAAGGTATACCAAATGACAATAATTTAGATGCGCCAAAATCGAAAGCTTTTGCAGATCACATATTCTATGTGGCTTAAATTGTGGAATAAGTCTCCAAAAGGCTAGAAGACATTGTGAAAAAAGGAGTAACTGCTGCTAACCAGCATTTTCTTGTTTTCCCACAATGTTTTCAGGAAGCTTTCTCTCTCCGGCTCGTTCAAACTATGGATTGTGCGGTAAAGAATTAAGTGTATTTTATTGATTCCTGTAAAGAAGAAATTAGAAGCCGTAAGATGCTGCATTTGGTATACAGTTTGAAACCACAAAACCAATATGGGGACTTTCATCTTTTGGTAAAAGCACATTTGCTTATGTGCATATTAAATGAAAATCGAACGTCTACCAATGTACCCTAATCTCTGCTACTTAGACATGGCATTTGGCATGCATCCCAGAAAACTTCCATCTTAACCCTATAGTGCACATAATTAATCCTGACTTTTGCCGACCCTCAGAAAGACAGCTTTCAAAAACATTATGGGAAAAGGAGAAAATGCTGGTAACCAGCATTTTCTCCTTTTCCCACAATGTTTTCTATCCTTCCTAAAACAAACTTAATGTACGGACTCCTTTATTTTGTTGTCTGCAATTGCTCTCAGTTGAGACTGGTCTATATTTTTGTCATTTGGCAAAGACTTTTAAGTTACAATGAAGTTCTGTTTCACCCCGTACCAAACAGTCCTGTGTTTTAGTGACCCGGAAGAAGATACCTTCAAAAACCATTGTGGAGAAGAAAGACATGTTAAAGGTAATCAACAGGTTTTCTATCTATCCAATGACATACAGCATCATTTTGAACATCACTTTATTTGTGGTATCCTAGCATTATCACTTAGCTAAGTCGTAGATTTGTCATCCAGTAAAGTGATATATCTTAGCACCTACTACAAAGTAATCTTTGATGCTTTTGTGGACAATGAAGAGCTCCAGATAAGAGGGAAAAGTGACATTCTAAATCCATTATTTCTTTTCCAAACCCTATGTCGTGGGTACTCATTAGAATCGTCTCCATAAGACGATTGTAATGAGTACCTATAACATAGGGTTTAGTGGGAAATAAATAATATTTTAAATTTTGAAATCCAAAACACTACCTCAATCTGCATGTAGCTCTGCAATATAGATCCAGGATCACACTGTATTGAACACTCAATTTACAACAGGATACTTTCCAGTCAATTATTTCGGATATTTTCAGTGAACAAGAGGGCCATACTGGCCCTGTATTGCTCCACTGCTTCATAAATCGCATGTGCCATTACACAATGGGCTAAACTTCGAATACACCTTGGTAGAGGTCCTACAAGGCAAAATTTAGGTTGCCCTATAATAAAATTTGGTTGGACATATTTTAAGTTTTCACAACATAAACACTTGAACATGTGATCCCTTGGGTGAAACTAATTTCGCCCCAGCTTGCATAGTTTTATAACCTGGCTAGAGGTCTACTAGATTAAACTGCCTACAAGGATTTGTAGTGTCATGGTTAGGAGATTTTTACAAAATCAGTCCATGTCAAACATGTGACCCAGTGGCAGGCCAATTCTGTTTTAAACGCGGTAATTTGAAGATTTTTAGATTTTTTCATAGAAGTCTGTTGATAAAACTATATGCCATATTTGATAGCTCTAGGCCTTTTGGTTTCAAACAAAAAAACTTTACAATTTTCAGTACATTTCAATTTTATTGTCATGGCAAACTGTTTTTACCACAGACAAATTCCTTAAAAGATTCTATAAAAGACCATAAAATTCATTTCTATGAGGTTTGGTCAAAATTTGATGGGTAGTTTCATCAAGGTTGTTTGGAAGAAAAAACTGGCTGTATGACAGCCACATTGTAAGACTCATGATAATATCCATACTTTAAAGATACATCCTTTCAAACTGATGGGAAAAACACACTTAAAGTTTGACTCTGTAGAATGAATTAGAATTTAGTCGGCTGCGTAAATAAAGATAATAACCATTATTTTTGGAGAAAAGGATAAATACTTCAATCTAAAATCTTCAATTTAAAGCCCGCAACAATGGTTTCTTTGATGGCCTCCAGAATATGATATCGTCGGTTTGCTTCCAAATCCTTGTAACTACAGCTTGTCTAAAGCTGTAGTTACGAGGTTTTGGAAACAAACCGACGATATGCATTCTCTATTGGTCATTATCTATACAACTTTGCAACCATCAGGGGCAACATTTGGTACGAAGATGCAAGAGTGATTACTTATAGTTTGACAAAAAAAAAAAAAGGTAAATTTAAAAAGTGCTTGAAAACAAGTAAAGAATGATGTATCTTTATATGATATGTATTGAATTTTATTCTAATTCCTGAAATGTTTAATTTTGCAGGCTTTCCCACCTTAAAACTGGTAAAAGGAAATTTTACTCTTTACCAAACAACAAAATTTTAGACTGGTCCAAATTGAAAGCATAATTGCAGCCAACAAAATGAATGTGACCAAAGAACTGAAAATTGAAGAAGGGAAGAACACATTGTGGGAAAAGGAAAAAATGCTATTACCAGCATTTTCTTCTTTTCCCATGATGTTTTCAGAAGGCTTTTTTCTCAGGGGTGTTGAAAGTCAGGATTGTGTGGTAAAGAATTAACTCTTTGCCAAACCATTTTATAAACTGGCCCAAATTGAAAGCATAAATTTTGAAGACTTTTTAAAGTTCGTAGAGTAAGCCTCTAACTTTTTAATGCGATTATGAAGTTGCACTATTTTTTACACCGATCTTGCGTAATCATTCCTCTCTCAAACAGTGTCACGGTATGCGGCACACGAGGTCCATGTGCGCACTGCGCTGGGTATTTTCAACACCTGGTTTTATACACTATAGTAAAATATAGCGTTCAATATGAATGGAAAAATCTCTGAACAGAGGGTACCGTATATTGTAAGATTTGAGCACAGCTCGGGTTTCAGCCAACAGAAATTCATGCTGATTTGCAAAAAGTTTATGGGAGTGGTGCTTTAAAATATGCTACAGCTTGCAAGTGGGGATGTTGTTTTAATGATGGTCAGGAGTCAATTGAAAATGACCCTCGGGTGGGTAGGCCGTTTTCCGTTTTGATGGAAAAGAACGTTGCTACTGTGAAAACCTTAATCGAGGAAGACACACTTTATACTGTGCAAGAGATAGAAGAATTAAGTGGCATTCATTCGTCAAGTGTTTTGAAGATCTTACGTGAACAACTTGCGCTAAGTAAGATCTGCGCGCGCTTGGTGCCCCATTTGCTCACTGACGAGCAGAAACAAAGTCAGGTTAGACTTGCATGGCAAGTTATAGAAAACAAGAGATGTTTGTAAAACATGTATGCCCCCCTAATGGCATCCAATGTGATTATAAACTCTTTAAGTTCAAAGTGTAAAAACAAACAAAGGGTAATTACTCAAAAATTATTAATGATAAACTAACAATTCTTGGGCACTGCACTTCCCATTTATGTGAACTATCAAGTTTTAAAGTTTCATGATTTTACCTCACATACTTTTTGAGTTATGCTCCGGAAAAAAAATAAGTACAAAAACAAAGGGCAGTAATTGCAAAAATATAATGGGCAGAGTTAAGGTTCTTGTGCACTGCACTTCTCCTTAATGAGATCTATCCACCTATATAGTTTCAAGGTGATATCTAAAATACTTTTTGAGTTATGCTCCAGACAAAAATTAAGTATGAAAATCAACAAAGGGCAATAACTCCAAAAATATGATGGGCAGAGTTATGGTTCTTGTGCACTGCACTTCTCCTTAATGAGATCTATCCACCTATGTAGTTTCAAGATGATACCTTAAATACTTTTTGAGTTATGCTCCGGACAAAAATTAAGTATGAAAATCAACAAAGGGCAATAGCTCCAAAAATATGATGGGCAAAGTTATGGTTCTTGTGCACTGCACTTCTCCTTAATGAGATCTATCCACCTATGAAGTTTCAAGATGATACCTGAAATACTTTTTGAGTTATGCTCCGGACAAACATGTGGTCTACGGACCGACGGACCGACGGACCGATGGACCGACCGACAAGTGCAAAGCAATATACCCCCATTTCTTCGAAAGGGGGGCATAAATATGATAAATGTGACCCACGTTGTTTGGAAGAGATAGTTACAGGTGATGAAACCTGGATCTATCATTTTCAACCCAATTCTAAGGCTAAAAATAAGGTTTGGGTTTCATCTGAGTGCGACAGACCTGTCATTGCGTGCCGTTACAAAACATCAAATCACATGTTGTATGCGATATTCTTTGATTCAAAAGGTCTAGTCCTTCAAATTCCAGTCCCCAAAGGTAGTTCTGTCACTGGAAAGTTTTACAGAGAAAGTGTTCTTACTTGACTTGTTGATTCTATCAGAAACGCAGACCGCGCACTGGAATCCGCGGCATCAAATTACTCCATGATAACACACCTGCCCATAAATCCGCTACGGTACAGAAATATCTGAAAGAATCTGGGCTCGATATTTTAGACCATCCCCCATACAGCCCTGACCTGTCCCCCTGTGACTTTTGGTTGTTCCCAAGACTAAAGGAAATGCTTGCATGGCGCAGTTTTGAATCCCGTTGTGGTATAGGCAGTGCAGTCTACCAGTGTCTGCAACATATACCTAAAGAAGACTACCGGGTGGCATTCCAGAAATGGGTAGATTGGTGTAAAATGTCTGTGGAGGCAGACGGGGCATATTTCAAAGGTCTTAGATAAATAAAATTTTGATATTTCAAGTGGTTTTAAAAAGACCGTCCTACTCTACGAACTTAAAAAGTGTCCCTCATAAATGTCACTGTAAAATCAAATTTTGATTTGGGTAGAAAACATTGTGGGAAAAGGAGAAAATGCTGGTTACCAGCATTTTCTCCTTTTCCCTCAATGTTTTCAGAAGGCTTTTTTTCAGAGTTGATTATGGTTGGGACATGTGGTAAAGGGTTAATGCATTGAACAAAAAATTCAAAGGACCCAATGTACCTCACTGAAAAGTGCATTATTAGACAAAAATGGATGTTATGGATCCACATGTTTAGTACAATGCATCGCAAGGTGCACTAGGCCCCCTTTTTCCATAGCATGCCTTGCATGTATTTGCCGGTGAAAGAAGAAAAAACAGACTTTAAAAGAAAGATGAAAACCATAAATAGACAATCATGAGACACTTATTCAACTATATAATCAATCTTATTGCCAAAAAAGAAGCCATTGTAGTTTTGAAAACCCTAAAATAAAGCACCTTTATAAGTGCATATTGCATAACAATGAAAATCAGCTGAAACGGGGAAAAAAAATTGATCTAAATTTAAAAACTAGGTCGTGTTAAATTGACTGGCACAGAATCAGGATAATCCTTTGCTCGGACAGACGTCTTTTAACTTTTCACAAGAAACAGTCAAATGCATTTTAACTTTTCATTTTCAGAGATGACACATGTTTAATTACCAATACAGGCAGATACTGCATCGCATTTATGCAATGCATAAAACAGTTATCGTCATTTTCCTAATAGGTTTTCAGAATTTCTTCCCACTCGAGCTCAATGTAAAGGAACTTGCAAGCATGGGAAAATTGGAATCCAGGAGAAAAACTGCAAAGACTTCTTATTGAATTTTTGTCTTTTTCCAGACATGGTAAAAGGGAGATGCCCTGTTTCAGTTTGACTTTTATCTTATTGGAAGTCTTCAGGCCCTGGTAATTGTAAGAACATTCTCAGGAAAACAGACCAGGCTAGAGGATAGATAATGTTTGTTTCAGTGTTTTCGCACCAGTTTAACCCTTTACCAAACAATTCCTGGTTTTCATGACCCTGAGATAGAAGCCTTTTGAAAACATTGTGGTAAAAGGAGAAAATGCTGGTAACCAGCATTTTCTCTTTTTCCCAAAATGTTTTATACCATTCCCAAATTGAATTTCAATTTTGAATTATTTATTTTGTTGTCTGCAAATGCTTTCGATTCGGACTAGTCCAAAATTTTGTTTTTAGGAAAAGAGTCAACCATACCAAACAACAAAATTTTAGACTTGTCCAAATTGAAAGCAGTCTGCAGACGACAAAAAAAATGTGACTCGGGCAAATTAAAATTTGTTCCTAGAAAGTTAGAAAACATTGTGGAAAAAGGACAAAATGCTGTTAACAGCATTTTATCCTTTTCCCTCTGTTTTCAAATGCTTTGTTTTGTTATAAGTCTGGATTGTGTGGTAAAGAGTTAACCATTAATTTTGTAGCGTACAATATCATGTTTTAATCACCCCGAATAAGAGGGATATTGAAACCATTGTGGAAATAGGATGGTTCAATGGTGTTTTACATTGCCATCAACATTATTTCTGTCATATTGCAGCAATAGCTCTGGGTTTCACCAGTGCAAGGCTGTGGCTCTAAAGTGTCTTGCTTAGGACACCCCCATGAAAAACCCCAGCTGACCCCTATGGGAAAAGGAGAATATTCCTTTGCTAGATAGCTAGAAACTTGCATTTTCTTTTCTCTGTCCATATTTTCAACCCCTTTTAATTTGAAATTATCATTAATTCACTGTAAAACTATTTCATTTGTTGCCCATAAATGCTTTGAATTAGATCAATTTAATATTCAATGCCATTCCTATTGTATAAAGTTTCATAAACAGTAGTCAGAGGCACTGCTGTTCCTTGCTAGAGGTCACACAACCATTTCTCCAGCGCTGCAAGTCGAGATCAAATAGGAGTTCCTGCCGAATTCTATTCCTCTGACCCATAAATATGGGAACCTGACGATGTCTGGTAGATGGATATAATAAAGTGATTAAGCCTTTACCAACCAACAAAATTTTAGACTGGTCCAAATTGGAAGCATTTGCAGACATCAAAATTAAAACTGACTGAAAATTTGAAATTTGTATTGAAGAGGAGAGAAAACATTGTGGGAAAAGGAGAAAATGCTGGTTACCAGCATTTTCTCTTTTTCCCACAAGGTTTTCTAAAAACTTCTTTCTCTGGGTCGTCAAAAGTCAGCATTGTGTGGTTAACTGTTGCATTTCTTTATCAATGACATATTTTTTCAAAGGCCACAAATGCATTTCAGCTGCAAGGTCAAAACAATAGTTTGGTCACAATCTAGAATAAAGCAGTGGAAAGGCTAGATCACAGATCAGACTGCACATTCTGTGCAAACTGATCTTGATCTACAGGGCCACAAAAGCTTCTGGTGTTGCCTTTGGTAAGCAAAACTTTAAGCACACAATTGCTGTTCCTAATGATCAGGAAGTTCTAAGTCATATTTCCAATGGCGATTTGTGGCAGACTGCATCCAAAGGACTGAGAGTCTAATCTATTATATCTATGTGAGTACTTTACTCAAATTATGCACTAAAAGCTGCTGAGACAATGGTTTGAAATTGGAAAACTCTGCAATGAACTGGTAGGAAAACAAAATGACATGTTAGTTAGAGTACTGGCTTCCAAAATGACGTCCAAAGCTTCTGGAACAAGACAGACATGATAGCCTTGTGTTACTCCACTGCTTCATAAAATTTGGCATCAAGTTAACCAAGAGTAACATAAACCCTTTACCACACAATGCTGACTTGTAATGACCTTAGGGAAGAAGCCTTTTGAAAAGATTGTGGGAAAAGGAGAAAATGCTGGTAACCAGCATTTCCTCCTTTTCCCACAATGTTTTCTACCCTTCCATAGGAAAATTGCACTATATTAGCCACAGTGAAATTTTCATCTAGAAATGCTTTCAATTTGGACAAGTCCACTTTCTTCTCATGTGAAAAAGAGTTAACCTCTAGTAGGGAGGTTATGATACAATCATAAAATCTTATGAAAATCAGCCAGGCCCTTACAAAGACACCTTTTTAATGCTAAAGAAAATACTAGATGAGAGCTTTTGGATCACATTCATGGGAAAAACTGATTACTGTGCATTCATATAATTTCGTTGGTATGAAATTTCGTGGATTTTCCAAATTCGGCATTTTCGTTGGATTGTAAATTCATTGATTTTCCATTTCCAAAAGAAAATCTTCTAAATAAAAAAATCTAAACTGTACATTAGTAAAGTGTGTGAAAGAAAGAAAAAGACGTGACTCGATCGATGACAAGTAAACAGGAACCATATCGAGTGTAAAGGGTGTAAAGTTTATGACACTTATCTGATAATCTGACCGCCAGCCTCCAGTCTATCAATTAAGACATGTGTAAATATTTACAATTTACATCGTTATTATTATATCCCGTAGTCACAGTTTGTAGTCAAATTTTAAGCCATAAAAGATACGACGACGTTTTTAGAATCATCTGCTTTGAAACTGCTGATTTCCGAAGCTACCCTTTCCCACATGTCTGGGTCACTTAGGACAACAAGACGGCATACCGCATATTTGCCGATATATTGTGACAGAAGAAAACAGGTATTTTGTTTAGAGCTTGAGTCGTTTATTATTACTGAAATGACACTTTTTACCTTGTCCTAAAGTGTGTCCGAAATAGTAAGTGTAAACTCCGACAAATTTGCATCTAGATCTATATTTAGAACTAGTGTGAAGGGTCAAAATTGTAGTAGACCTAAGTTTCGGCTTCTAGTCAATCTTTGGGGACTTCAAAAAAAAGTTGCTTTCTGATACGAGCTAACTCATTGTTCAACAGGATGGGATAGATCAAAGATCAGACTGCAAGGTCTGTTTAGTCTGACACCGTCCAACAACACGTTGAAATCCGCCATCTAGTCATCACCAAATTCAATATTAGAACAACCGAAATATAAAACAAGCCGTCCGTCAACATGATTTTTGTGCTTGTCGCAGGTACACACGCGTTTGCAGTAAAATTTTGATTTGGGGTAGATGTATGACGTAACGTGTAGGTCATTCGAGCAAGAGGATTGTTAAACAAACGGTTGTTGTACTAATTTACGACTGTTTATGAAATCTATGGTCTCATTGCGTTTAAAAATGGCTGTTTCAAAAACACCTGGGCAGTCGTGTCACATGTTTTGTGTAGTCAGTAGTCAGCAGAAAATTGGTTTGGCTGTTTGCAAAAAAATCATAGCAGCCGAAATTAAATAGTAAAAAATAAACATGGATTACTTGACCTGATGCGTGTAGGTAATTTTTCAACAGTGTTTTTAACGCCGAGATAACAGGAAAATAAATGAAGTTAAGGTAATGAAAAATCACTATTTTTACTCAGTAATTGTTAAGTCTCAACGAAATTTTTCATAGGTGTAAATAACTCTGTTTGATAGAGACTGTGTACATTTTAACGCTGGCAACAGCATATATGTTATCAATGCAGCCAAACTCAACTTAGTTGAACAGGGCCAAGGACTTATCTTTTGTCGAGAACTTGAATTCGTGGACTTACTTACCCATAAAATCAACGAAAATTAGTATTCAACGAATATTAATGGTTTCACAGTATATCTTGAAAATATTTTTAACGAAAGTATTGCTACAGAGCTGGCAATTGAAAACCTGTTTTAATTGTTAAGTTTTGGATTAAAAATGGACTTGGAATGAAGCACTAGTCTATTTCAAGGACTAGTTAAATCAATGCATAACTTACAAAGTCAAATACATCATAGAGTCAAAAATGAAAACTATCTACTGAAGAAACACAAGTGAATAACAACAGCCATGCTACAGAGAAGAATAGTTGTGAAATCAAGGGGAATAAATGGTTAGAATTAGGTCATGAAAGGACATTGGTAATCTCCCTTGGACTATCATAAAACTTGTTCTAATCCATCAAGCCCAATTCAAACCTAATAGTTATTTCCAATTGATTCAAAATTCACTTAACACTAAACACAACTCAAGAACAGATTGTGCTGTGTGATCTTGGATCTGCACTGTCTGACAAGAGTTATCGAAAATTTCGCTTCAGTTATTAGCCGGATAAGAGTTAATAATTTTAATTCAAAATCAAAATATTCCTTCTTTATAAAGCTCTGGTTCTTATTACTAATTCAAACTGTAGGTAATTCTAGAAAGACAAACTATCTATACTGGCCAAGCCAGTCTGCTCTGTCAGTATAATATAATGACAAATTTATCAAAATTAGGATTCAGGGTAAAATTATTTCAAAAACATCTTACAGCCAGACAGTAAACAAATGCTATTAAAACTTGATGGTGTTATAATATAGTGAGTTGTGTAAACATAGATTAAAAAAGAAAATCAATATTAGGAGTATGGGGTAAATAAAAAGAAGGGATTTGTCTTCGATCTAAACTCTGGTTGTTATGTCTATAGCTAGCAACAATAAAATGAAAATGCATTTTGTGCATTAATCTGTGTAACCTTGCAACCAACAGGGGCAATATTTGGCATGACGATACAAGAGTGATTATAGTTTCATAGAACAAAGAAAGAAATGGTTTAAAAAAATCTATATAAAACAAGTATAGATTTGTGTGTTTGCCCCTTTACCATACAATGACAACTTCTGACGACTCTGAGATAGAAGTCTTTTGAAAACATTGTGGGAAAAGGAGGAAATGCTGCTGACCAGCATTTTCTCCCTTTTCTACAATGTTTTCTACAATTCCCACACCATATTTCAATTTTACGGTCACATTTACTTTGTAGTCTGCAAATGCTTTCAATTTGGACTAGTCCAATATGTCATTGTTTTGTAAAGAGTTAACTGCTGGATTATACAGCCCCTGCACTTCATTTCATAATCACGAATCAATATACGATAAGAGTGAGACATACATACACTCCAGACTCTTATATAAATCCAAACTAAGCAAAATTAGTGAGCCACGTTCTGTGAAACGGGTGCTTAACCCTTAAAGTGTTGAATTAATACAAGAGACATTTTTAAAAAGGAAAAACATCTCAAATATTGCTCTACCAAGGTTTTTTTGGCCAGAATATTTAACAAAATAGTGGACAGTGTAGATCTTAGATCAGACTGCATGTTATGTGCAGTCTGATCTTGATCTACACTGTCCACAAAAACAAGTTATGTTGGTTCCAGCTGTTAACCCTCTCCCGAACAATCCCTGGTTTTCACGACCATGAGATAGAAGCCTTTTGAAAACAATGTAGGAAAAGGAGAAAATGCTGGTTACCAAAATTTTCTCCTTTTCCCCACAATGTTTTCTACCCAGCTGGAATCAAATTTCAATTCTTGAGGTCCATTCATTTTGTCGTCTGCAAGTGCTTTCAATTTGGACCGGTCTAAAATTTTGTCGTTTGGTAAAGAGTTTAATGCAATTAGTCTGTGATGTGTGATACCAAGCCAGACATCAGAGCATTAAAGTTCCACAAAATCTACTGAATAATGAGGTACACTGGTCCTTTGACAGCAAGAAAATCTAAGAAAAGGAAAATGTTTCAGCCTTTGTCAGCCTGTGAACACTGCAGTGGCTGACCTGGGACAAAACTGTTTGCAGATGCATTTAGCCCCCTTTTTACAGAGCAAGGCTCTTGAATTATCATTCACCAAAGGGAAAAAAAATCCATAAAAGTAAACCCACACATAAGTATAACCCTTACAATCTATACCATTTACCGCACTTTTGTATTGAAACCAGCATTCAAGTGCTTACAATAAAGATAAAGACCAGATTAAACAGAACTCCCAGTCTGATCTTGGATCTTAACTGTCCCTTTCTTAACCCTTTACCACACAATGATGACTTTTAACAACCCTGAGTAAGAAGCCTTTGGAAAGCATTGAGCGAAAAGGAGAAAATGCTGGTAACCAGCATTTTCTCCTTTTCCCACAAAGTTTTCTACATTATCAATGAAACATTGTGTGATTTGAGCCACTATAAAATGTTTGTCTGCAAATGGTTTCAATTCGGATAGGTCTAAAATTTTGCCATGTGGTAAAGGGTTAACTCTTTACCAAGTAACAAAATTTTAGACTGGTCCAAATTGAAAGAATTTGCAGACAACAAATTAAAGATGGTTTAAATTATGGAAATTAGCCTTTCTGGAGTAGAAAACATTGTGGAAAAAGAGGAAAATGATGAGTATCAGAATTTTCTACCTTTTCCCACAATGTTTTGAAAAGGCTTCTTTCTCAGGGTTGTTAAAAGTTTGGATTGTGTGGTAAAGGGTTGAAGAAGTTTTCAGAAAGAAAAAGCTTTCTCACTGTTTGTCTGCAAATGGTGTATCTTTAACCCTTTCCCAAACAATCCCTGGTTTTTATGACTCTGAGACAGAAGCCTTTTGAAAACATTGTGGGAAAAGGAGAAAATGCTGGTAACCAGCATTTTTCTCCTTTTCCCACAATGTTTTCTACCCTACTGGAAACAAATTTCAAATTTTTGAGTTATACTTATTTTGTCGTCTGCAAGTGCTTTCAATTTGGACCAGTCTAAAATTTTGTTTGGTAAAGGGTTAAGTAGTGACTGAGAAAGTTCATTTCATTTGTTTTGCACTAAAAGGATTAATTCCTAACCTGAATATTAACCCTTTACCACACATCTTAATCTTTCACTCATCTTTAATGAAAGGATTTGTAGATGAAAAACTAGCCATGTTTAAAATGATGAAGTTTGTTACTGAAAGAGTAGAAAACATTTTGGGAAAAGGTGAAATTGCTGCTTACCAGCCTTATAGCCTTCTGCCTCTGTGTTGTTGAAAGTCAGGATTGCATGGTAAAGGGTTAAATGATGTCTTCAAAGAAATAGCAAAAACATGAATTTTGCTATTTCAAAATCGTTTTGTAGGGAAAAATATCCTCTTATGGATACATTATCTCAGATGGATGTACATTCAAGATCATATTGCACATTCTGTGCAGTTTGATCTTGATCTTCACTATCTGCAAATGGTCATGGAGTTGCACATAGCTGCCTAAGGGTGAATAATCCTTTAGCAATTAAATACTACTTTTAAATACCATGCCTCCCTCAGTTTAATAATTAATTTTGAACAAATGATTCTAACAATCTTCCTCCTTTGTTGGGTTTTATGCCACTTTCAACTGATTTCACTCATATCACATCTTCGCGAGCCAAGGTTACAATCACTGCATGGATCTTACCTTGGCAGATCAAGCCCAATGGATGCTGCTTATTATCTCCCTTTACATCACATTTCTTATAGCCAATGAATTGTCATTTTACAAACTGCTTATGAATACAATAATTCAACATGAAGTAATAGCCACAAACATACTTCGACATTCCACAGTCAGGTGATGGGATATAGCCTAAAACATCTGATAATTGATTGGTCACACTGAAACTTTATGTAAATATTGTTTGTCCATGTTTTCTTCGGTAATAAATCATTACAGATCCTGCACACATCCACGAAAGTATTCATATTTACCTTCTGTTTTTATCGCGACCCTGTTCTATTCTTATCAAAGATGAAATGCTACATGCAATTTGATGCAGTTAGAGCTAGCTGCAACCAATGAAAATGCATATCGGGTGATTGTCGAAATCAAGCTCAATCTGCCAAAGCGTAGTGGATCGTAACCCTTGGCTTGCGAAGATGCTGTTATCATAGCAGCCTGTGCACTATCAATGCATGCACAGTTAGGATAAGCATTGGAAACTGATCAAATTTAAGAATATAGTCATTTATCATGTACCTGAGAATCCTATGTTTCAATAACAATAGTGAAGATGCCTATTTCCCAAATATTTACTGCCTTTTCGAATTATATTCAATGGATGACAAAACATTTAAATTGTCATCTGCACATGCTTTAAGTTTAAGTAAGTCTAAAATCACAAAACACAATAAATAAGAGCTGTCTCTGTTAATACCCCTGCAAGCGCTTTGACAGAAACAGGCAATTTACCAAAAAAAAAATCTGAGTTCAAAGGGCGATTACCCTTAAATCATGGGAAGTAGATGATGGATAACTGCGTCTTGCAAAACTTCAATATTACGATCAATATATGTGCCAAGTTTCAATACAATTGAAGGATAACTGCAGGAGGAGATTTGAGACACAAAATTACTTGCATTTTGTACACAGAGACAGACATACAGAAAGACATGCTGATTCCAGTATATCCCCCATCCACCCTGACAACATCCGTTCAAGGTGGCCTTTCAGATTTTGGGACGAAAAATTTACAAAAATGCAAAAAAATCATCCTTATATTCTCAAAGCTTTTTAGCTTTCATTCATAAAACCCCAGTAGTGGAAACCCATCCGACAACACGAGAAATTAGAGATTTACTACAGCCCAGGTTGACACCAACAGGAGACACGTTCTATTTTTAGATGATCAATTCGCTCACTGACATACAGGAATACACAGAGGAAGTTTCAAGCATAGTATCCGAAGGAGACATTATGGAAAATAATTATTACACTCTTTGTTATGTAATGGAATTTAAGCGTTATGAGTCACGTGCCACTCACTTGATATTCCCACAATGCTTTATTGATTTTTGGCGTGAAATCTAAAAATACCTTAAGAGGCTACGTAGCCTTTTAAGGGAATACTATCAAAAAAAAATCTTTTTTGTAATTTTATGAATCTTAATTATTGATGATTTGTAGTATTTTTTTCATATGAATTTCAGTGATATATATATTTTTTTAATTTGGTGAAATGTAAAAATTCTAAATACCCACCTTTAAATACAAAAAAAATCTATACAATTTCAAATTGTTACTGTCACTAACACACTGTACTGAGAAAGTAAAGCAATATCCTACAAAGCTGTTTTCAACTGTCAGCAAAAAAGTACTATAATTAGGTTTAATACCATTTTCAGTTGAATGCATCCTAAAGATTGACGAAACCCTGGCTCTCTTGAGTAAAGGGTTTCACATCATTTGATCATTAACATAAATTTAGTGAACATCGGATGGAGGGGAAACTCGTTTTTCCTTTGGACATGGAAATTACTGTGAGGAAAAGAGCAATTCTTTTCAAACTCCTTACCACAATCCCGATTTTTAACGACCCTTTTGAAAAAATTGTGGGAAAAGGAAAAAAATATTGATAAACAGCATTTTCTCCTTTTCCCAAAATGTTTTCTACCCTCTCAAAGACATAAATCATCATTCAACCACATCTAATTTGTCTTCTGTAAATACATGTACTTTTAATTTGGTCCTGTCAGAAATTTTGTCATTTGATAAAGAATTGAGTCTTTCAAACTAAATAATTTTTAAACTTGACCAAACTGAAAACATCTGCACATGACATGTTATGAATCACATGGTGGAAGTTGGATTTGAATGACCAGAAATCATAATGGGAAAGGCAGAAATTACTGGTAGCCAGCATTTTCTACTTTCCCCCCAATGTTTTCTAAAGGCTTTTTCCTCAAAGTACATGTACTTAAAAGGTTGGATTGTGTGGTAAAGAAAAAATACCAGTTGCTCCCCTTCCCCAATAATGTTTTTCAAAAGCTACCAGGTACAAAAAGACCTACAGCTGTGTAGTTACTCCTAAACCCTCAGCCTCCTAAATAATCAAACTTTAAAGCCATTAGTATTAAAACCCTAAATGTTGCTATTTCAAATACATACAGTCAGACATAAGTTAAGCATCACCAAAACTGACCAGAAATAGCCCACATACTTAGACCAGCATTACTCATGCCCACAAATGGCTTCGAAAAGTTCTCTCAAAGCCATCCTTTTATTTGGCTCACAAATCAGCCTGTTACTTGTCTAGTGGGTGCGTGCATGGCTTGAAAATATACCAAATAACAGGTTATCCATTAAAAAAAAAAAATGACTTCATTTGTTTGGGTTATACTTAACTTATGTCCGACTGTATAATTATACTTGAAGGTAAAAATATCTCTGCATTGGACAGTGTAGATCCAAGACTACACATTCTGTGCAGTCTGATCTTGATCTACACTGTCTGCAAAAGGTCAGGGAGTCGCACTCAGTAGCTAAAGGGTTAACAGACTACACCTTACACTCATCTATCTTGAAAGGAAAATGAAATGCTGCTAAAATGACCTGATTTCATAGTCTCTGAAAAGGTAAAAAACATTGTGTGGACAAGAGAAAGTGCTAATAACCCCTGCATTTTCTACGCTAATCCCATAAGACTTTTAAAAGCTTTCTCTACATTGTTGATACTTTGGAAAGTCTGAAAAAAGGTTAAGTGCAATTTGGGTGTGGAGCACTTAGTCTACACCAATGAACATTCTTACATTATATAAATCTTTTGTACATGAGCTATGCTCTGTGAAATAGGGGCTTATTGCATCTGCAAAAAGTATGGACCCAGGTCAAGCTACACAATCTGCAAAGGTGACCTAGGTTGAAACTTTCTGATTTTGTTTTATTTTCTGCATCTCAATGGACTGTTCTATCTCATGATTCAGCTGGTTATTACACTAAATGTATTTAATGGATTAATAATTTTACAGAGATGCATAAAACAATTGCCAGAGTATTACTTAACCCTTTACCACACAATCCCAACTTTAAACGACCTTGATAGAGAAGCCGTTTAGAAAACATTGTAGGAAAAGGAGAAGATTAACCAGCATCTTTCTCTTTTTCCCACAATATTTTCTACCCTTCTGGAAAGCAATCTCAATTTCTGAGTAATGTTATTTTGTCATCTGCAAGTGCTTTCAATTTGGACCAGTCTAAAATTTTGTGGTTTGGTAAAGAGTTAAATATACTTGCACTCTTAGCTTTTAACCCATTAACAGACAACAAAATTTAAGGCCTGTCCAAATTTAAAGCATTTACAGACGATACTTTAAATGTAACTAAAATGTGACATCTACCATTGGTAAGAAAATACAATACTGGGAAACACCTTTTGCCATACAATAACCTCTTTGATGACCCTGAGGAAGCGAGCTTTCAAAAACGTTGTGCGAAAAGAACAAAATGCTAGCAACTAGCATTGTCTCCTCTTTCTACAATGTTTTCAATTCTATCGGAACCAGCATTTTGAAATTGATATAAGGCCAAGACAATGTGATTCTCTGGTTTTCCTGTGGCTACCAACATTGTACTTGTAAAAATACTACCTGTTGCGACTTGTCTGCCACTTGTCAGCCTATAGCTTCCTCCTTTTATGATTTTTTCAAATACAGAAACATCCCTTATTATCTCTTTACTAAACAACAAAATTCTAGACTGGTCCAGATTAAAAGCACATGCAGACGACAAAATAAAATTCAAATATTGAAATTCGTTTCAAACAGAGTAGAAAGCATTGTGGGGAAAAGGAGAAAATGCTGGTTACCAGCATTTTCTCCATTTCCCACAATGTTTTCAAAAGGCTTCTGTCTCAGGGTCGTAAAAACCAGTGGTTGTTTGGTAAAGGGTTATCACATCTTCTCTTATCAACCTTCCCCCATCTTTTTTTCTAACTAAAACTGAGCTTAATGGTTGCCGAATCAATCACTTAGCTGGAATAAACTTACAACATCCACATAATCCTATATTTAACAAATCAATTTCATTAACACCTGACTATCTGAATATACATACACTTACAGTAAGATTATCCAAATATTAAAAAAAAAACATTTAACTCGTTACCAAACAACAAAATTTTAGGTTTGTCCAAATTGAAAGCATTTGCAGACGACAAAATAAAAGTGACTAAAAATTTGCAATTTGTTTTATAAAGGATAGAAAACATTGTGGGAAAAGGAGAAAACGCTGGTTACCAGCATTTTCTCCGTTTCCCACAATGTTTTCTAAGGCTTTCTTTCTCAGGGGCGTCAAAAGTAGGGATTGTGTGGTAATGGGTTAAGCTGTGTTCTGTGAAAAGGGGGCTTAATACATCTGCTAAGAGTAACAACCTAGGGTCAGCCCTCACAGTCTGAGAAGACTGACATGGGCCAAACCTTTATGTGAATTTTCTGTTTGTCAAAGGAACAATCTACCTCATGAAAAAGTTGTTCATCCAAAAAGGTGGCTCTTAACCCTTTACCCCATAAGGCATTTCTATGGTATGTCTAAATGATCCCTAATAACAGCAATGATGAAACCGTTTCTTATGTAAATATGTCACCTTTTGATAGCATAGAAAACATTGTGACAAAGGAGAAATTGCTCGTCAAGAGCAATTTCACCTTTTGCCACAATGTTTTCCAAAGGCTCCTACAAGCTATGCGTCCAAATGAGAATCTATGGAGTAAAGGGTTAAGGATCAATGTCTATGTGATGACTTGGGCTAGCATTATGTACATAGGAGATGCATTAAGCCCC
Source organism: Tridacna crocea (assembly GCA_943736015.1). NCBI lineage: Eukaryota > Metazoa > Mollusca > Bivalvia > Cardiida > Cardiidae > Tridacna > Tridacna crocea. The sequence goes on from OX031070.1 coordinate 17,641,554, forward strand.
CTTTTGTTAGAGCATGGCTCATTTGCAGTAGTCTTTATCAATTTTGTTTCATGTCACCAGTCAAGTCTTATCTAACCACAAAAATCCAGACTTGTTCATAATAAAAGCAACTGTAGATGACAAATTCAATGTGGTTCATTTGCTTGTGTGGTGTTTTATGCCGCTTTCAACATTATTTCAGTCATACCATGGCAACAGCTCACTCATTAATGTTTCCCTGGGTTTCACCCATACTAGGCTACGGCTCTGAAGTGTCTTGTCCATGGACATTCCTGTGGAAAACCAGTCAAGCCAGAGGGGCTCAGACCTGGAGCCTTCGAAACCCTATACTTTCAATGTGGTTCAAAGTTTAATTCTGGTCATTGATCAGTATGAAATCATTGTTGAAAAAGCTGAAAATGCTGGTATCCAGAATTTCCTTCATTTCACATAAAGTATTCAAAAGCCTTTTGCAATGACTATCATCAATCTAAGGAAAAAAAATGGCCTAGCCAGGAAAAGCCTGTGGCCTCTCATCTCAAGTCCTGTTCACTATCTACTTAGATACCTGGGCTCAGGGCAGAAGGATAAAAAATTATATAAGTACAATATTGGGTTTCAATACATGATAATATAAAAGTGAAAGGTGAAATCGTGACAGTATGTCTGGTATGGTTGAATAAAATAAAACCTAGTTACACCCTGTGTCCTCTTCTGAATAACACGCCGACTCATCTTGATGTACACCGAGAGGCTTAAAAATCTATTATTATTTATGATAATGGGTTAAAATAGAGGCTTATAAAGGTGAAGGGTGAAATCGTGACAGTATAGGTTTAGCATGAATGAATAAAATAAAATCTAACTAAACCCTCTACTCATTTTTGTATTAACCCTCATTAAAACATATATCATAACTATAGTTGACTTTGTGGCTAGTGTAGATCAAGATCAGACTGCACATGCTTTTACATCACCCTGGCCAGTGCACCTATTCATACTTCCCACGACTTTCTTTGTACCAGCACTTTTCACAATTTTTTCCCGAGCCAATGGCTGCTTTCGCAAAAATCCACTGTCAAAACAACTATCAGCATCTAGGAGCGAAGGAATCTTGCCTGTGACCCGATTACCATAGACCCTTGGAAAGAAATTGACCAAGCTCAAGATTCGAACCAGCGACTACTGGATTTCAACTCCTGTATGTTCCAGACTGAGCAACCAGGCTCAGCAGACACAGTCCAAAAGGTCAGAGCATACAACACTGAACTCATTACCAAATGACAAAATTTTGGACTAGCCAAAATCGAAAGCATTTGCAGACAACAAAATAACAGAACTAAAAATTTGAAACATAGCGGAAGTAGAAAACATTGTGGGAAAAGGAGAAAATGCTGGTTACCAGCATTTTCTCCTTCTTCCACAATGACTTCAGAGGGCTTCCTCCTCTGCATCGTAAAAACAAGGGATTGTTTGGTAAAGGGTAAAATCCCTATAAGACTGATTTGACCTTTAGGGCACTGAATAAAACCAGACATGTTCATTAGAAACGTAAGACCCAAATGATTGCACTATTGCTGTTGCATCTGGGTATAAAGAATCAGGAAGTGGCCATTGTATATTAAAGATCAGACTGCACATTGTGTGCAGTCTGATCTTGATCTAAACTGGCCGCGAAGGCAACTATAGTCATGAAAGGGGTCATAAAACGACCATCTTCAAGCGGCAAAAAAAAAAAGATACTTATTCCAATCTTGTTGACACTATAGTAGACAGAATAGATGACAGATTAGACAACACATTCAATGCCCTCTGATCTTGATCCGCACACATAACTAAAGCTGGTTCCAGTAATTCAATGGATTAAGCAAGCCTCAGGGGGAAAAAAGATGATTACTACACCTATCAGGTAATAAGAAAATATACTGACCAGTTTATGAATGAACTTTTCCCTGCAGAATGGTTCCCAATCAGCAGCACTGTTATCTTTTTCCTGGGGGCCAGTAAGGTCAGGTTCAAATCCACTGCAATCTTCACAAGACCTGTTGAAATAGAAGTAAAGAAAAGCTTGACCCTCAGACGGGCAAATGTACTGATTTGACCTTACAGGAGTAAAACACAAAATATTGCTATTTTTATGGTTGTTTTGGTAAGAATATGTCATAAAGTAGCTGACAAAATAGATCCAGGATAAGATTTCACATTCTGTACAGTCTGATCTTGATCTACACTGTAAACACATCTGAAGTTAAGTCCAGAATGTTAAGGATTGATCAAGTAGGCCTCTGTGTCTATAGATATTTCAAGTGAGAGTATTATAAAACCTATGTATTGCATAGATCTACTTATACACCCTGGGTTCATACTCGCCACACATTCTTATGCATTCTTGGTCTCATTCTATAGTATTCTAGATTTGAAAGTAACACAACTTTTGGTTGGCTAACCAAAACAGTTTACCCAATCGAAAGTTATCTAACTTTCTTGATCTAGACAAGACTATGAATGGTTGGTGAATACTGACCTTGATCATTTTGTGTACAAAAACCTTTGAACTTCTACAGCCAATACTTTGAATGCAAAGAGGGGCTTTTTAAGAAACAACAAGAGCAAAATCAGTCTACTGAAAAGATGCAGCTTTTGACACATTAGTTGCTCCAGCTATTACTACTTTAGCTAACAGTTTTTGATGAAAAATTGTCAAAATTGAGAATATCTCTAAAGTTTCATGATTATTCAACCATCTACATGTTCAATTTTCATGCCCTCAGAAGTTCTCTCCCTTTCTCCGTCAGACCTCATTTACAAGAAGTCGACAAATTTAAAGAGATGCCAACCTGGGATCTAAAACAAAAGTGCCATGATTGCCCTATATTGCTCAATTGGCAAATTAAGTGTTTGGTCATTAGTGTATGGATGGGACATTAACATTCATCTTTAAGAAGTCTGTAATCAAACAAGTGTTTTGTTAAAGAAATGAAATTACCATGAGGTCAAATACCTGTTGATTTTCTATCATAGGGTAAATTTTCACATGGTGAAATATGCCATCCCAAACTAAAGTAATCATTTGTTATTTTTGACAGATCAAAATGCCACCAACAGAAGTCAATCCTTGGCCCATTTATACAAAATAGGTATTGACATGCAGTTTCAAAAGTGGACTTCTTGTGATTGGCAATCCTTTTGCAGTGACTGTAAATTAAACCTTTGATAAGAAATTTGCCCAGCTAGGAATCAATTCAACCCTTTGTTTCACAACATACTGAGCTACTGGACATGACAAAATTCTTCACAAATTGTAGTACAGGTAAATACTGGCAACCTGTTGCATATCATCTCCTTTTCCCAAATGGTTTCTGTCCATTCAGAGAAAATTAATCTAAGTTAGCCACATTTACTTGATCATCTGCAAAATACAAATTTTCTCAATTTGAATTCATGCAAAATAATGTCTTTTGGCAAAGAGTGTACGGTAGGAATAAGTTGATATTTCTTACAGAAATAAAGAATTAACAGAGAAGAGAATACACATTATCTTCCCCATGGACACACAAAAAAAGACCACCACAAGCAGGTGCTAATATTCCCCTGAAAATGCTTGATTTTCAATGAAAATGGTACCACTGCTTGGTCTTAGTTTCTTGATTTTCAGTGAAAATTGTGCCAACACCCCCTGCAGTTGTTTGATTTTCAGTGAAAATTGTACCAACACCACCTACAGTTGTTTGGTTTTTAGTGAAAACGGTATCAACATCCCTGCAGTTGTTTGATTATTAGTGAAAATGGTGCCAATACCCCCTGCAGTTGTTTGATTATTAGTGAAAGTGAAACCAATGTAATGCAATGCAATTGCTTGATTTTCGGTGAAAATTTTAGGTTACTAAAAGGAGACATGACTTCATAAAAATTTTGATGGTTACCAGCCCCTGTTTATGGGTTTCTCATTTAATAGTGAACAACTTGTCCAAGTTTAACTCATTACCAAACAACATTATTGTATACTTGTCCAAATTGAAAGCATTTTCAGACAACAAAAAAGTGACTGAAAATTTGAAATTTGATTTGTGAATGGTAAAAAACACTGTCGGAAAAGGAGTAAATGCTGGTTACCAGCATTTTCTCCTTTTTCCACAATGTTTTCTAAAGGCTTCTTTCTCAGGGGCGTCAAAAGTAGGGATTGTGTGGTAATGGGTTAAAATATAGAATCGTCCATAATTACACACAGAGCTCCCGATACGAGTATGATAGTATTCTAAATCCATTATTTCAAACTCTATGTTGTGGATACTCATTAGAATCATCTCATGAGGCAATTCTCACACCCAATACAAAGGGTTTAGTGCAGGATGATTAAAACTCCATTTTGAAATCAAAATCACTCCCTCTATCTAGAGTACTGGACATAGTACAAAATGTCAAACGCACCAGATGATGAAGCAAACAACCAAGAAGATGACAATACTTGGGTTGCCTACAGCAATGAATTAACATTTCATTTGACAGCAGAGCTAAAACTCAGAGGTCAAAATATGTATCTACAAAGGGAAAGGGTAAACTATTGGATGATCACAAAGGTATCTGAACAATTTTGAGGGTTTTTTATTGCATCTCTTGTGATCCATCTTGCACAAGAAAATGTATCCTGTCTGTATTACTTAACCCTTCACCGCAAAATCCCGAGTTTTAATGACCCTGACAGAGACACCTCTAGAAAGTATTGTGGGAAAAGGAGAAAACAATGGTACCCATCATTTTCTCCTTTTCCCAAAATGTTTCTTACCCTTTCAGACACAAATTTTATTGTCTATGATGCACTTTATTTGTCATCTGCAAAATACTTCCATTCAGACCAGTCTAAAATTTTGCCTTTTTGGAGTGAGCTATAACTTGATGTTGAAAATCAAAGCAAACTGCTATAATTACATGTCATTACTTTCATGTGAAAGGGCCTTAGAGTTTTCAGTATTTGTTATCATAGCAATTACACAAGAGAGCCATGATGCCCTGAAGTCATTCACCCGAGTCTTTTGACGGAACAAGACCAATTTTCAATCTCTTTTGAGATATTATAAGAAACATTCTACCCAGATTTTCATGAGTATTTGACTGAAAAACGTTTTTTTCAAACATTGGACTCAGTGACCTGTTCGATACCCAGTTGAGGCAAACTTTCTTTCCGGCGTATTGTTGCCTCTCACCTCTGCTGAAGCATGTGAGAAAAGTAGTCAGTGGCTTTGGAAAGAAAATTATGTAAGTACTAGTGTGAGAGAGCCAGGAAACACATGTGGAACACCGACCACCATGATATGACCTTAGCTGTTAAAGTGGCGTTAAATCCCAATACAACCAACCAACCAACTCAGTGACCTAGTTATTGATCCAAAATGACCCACTTGCAAACTGGTCCAACAAATCTAGAAACAAATATTCTAACCAAGTTTTATGAGAATTGCACCAAGTATACAGCTTTCAGAAAGCACACAAAGTTTTAAAAAATTTGGCCTAGTGACCTAGTTTTTATACCCGAAATAGCCCATATTTGGACTCAACCGAGATATTATCAAGACAAATGTTCTGATCAACTTTCAGGAATTTTAGATTAAATATGAGTAACAGCATACCATGCTTAACTCTTTACCACATGAGATAATCTTAGGCCGGTCCAAATTGAAAACATTAGCAGAGGACAAAATAAATGTGAATGAAAAATTGAAATTTGGTTTGGGAAGGGTTGAAAACATTGTGGTAAAAGAAGAAAATGCTGGTTACCAGCAGTTTCTCCTTTTCCCACAATGTTTTCAAAAGGCTTCTTTCTTGGGGTCTTTAAAAGTCGGGATTGTGTGGTAAAGAGTTAAATACTTCTTTCTCTGCACTCTGTCTCTAACACAGATATATCTTTTGTTAGACCTCACATACCATATCAGAATTTGCTTAACAAGCAATAAAGATCCCTAATAAACATTTTCAGTCTAAAAATAAGAACTATAGGTATACTAATGTTTAAAGTTGCTTTTTCTCAACCTGTGCACTAAAGTTGCCACTATCGATCAAAGATCAGACTGAATGATTTGTGCACTCCAATTTTGACCTACACTAGCTCCAAAGGCAACTACAGTTATGGAATACAGACTGGTGTTAATGATGATTCAATGTCTATTTCAGTAATAATCTGTCCATAACACAACCTAATTAACCATTGTACATTAACCAAGAATTAACTTAATATAAATTGAATAATTCCTCTGCAAAAATCTTAATTATTCTGGGGTTCAAATCTTGCACACCTAAGGAAAGTAGTTCAGTGTCTTAATCTCTCTGTGCATCAAGGCTTTCCAAGAATTATTTATGGAAAATACCAGATACCAAAATAAACTTGCACTCAGTGTTCCCTAAAACCACAAAATGTAAAAAACGGACAATGAACCTCCCTGAAGGCAATGGTGTCATTAATTCAAAATAATGTTAGTTCGAAGTAATCACACACTGATCATGAAAGTATATTATAATTAAGTGACCTGTCAGGCAAAAAAGGACCATCTGGGAACTGCGAAAGGTGTCAACCCTGGTCAGACTGAGTGAACTGCATAAGCTGACCAGGGTCGACACTTTCTACTTTCAAGATATTTTCTGCATAAAAAGTGGTCATTCTACCTTGTTATACAATCATTTTTGTACTGCCAACTTATATTGACCTGCACTACTGTTGATCTGTTTTCCTCTAATTGATGTACTGAATTCCCAGATTGTCCTTTTTCGAATGATAGTTCACATACTGTTTAGCTTTCTTATCATAATCAAAACTCTCTTAGACTTCTCATAATTGAAGGCATTTGCAGATGATACAACAAGTAAAAGACGTCGTCTCAAAGTGATCAGAGGTTTGACTTTGGATGGGTTGCAAGACAGAGTTATTGTGGTTTCTATGATTAGGTGGTAGTAGAGCTTCCAACTTGTAACCGTAAGTTCCCAACTTCGATAGCCAGGAGGGGGTGTCAACTTTGGGACTGTTCACTGGCCCATACATTTGGTGCGAGTAAAGGTGTAGTTTCCCAGGAAACAGAATCAAGAGAGATTAATATAAGTTGTAAGAACTTGTTTCTCAATCGATGTAAAATAAATATTTTTAAACTGGGTAAAGCAGAAAATTTCTCATTACTAGCATTTTCTTCTTTTCCCAGAATGTTTTAAAAAGTATTCTTTTCATTCTGTGTGCAGCAGGAGGGTCCTTAAAAAAAAAAATGGCTTGTTTAGTAGAGGGTTATCCCCATAAGTTTTGAAATGGACCCTTCCCTTATTTCAAATCAAACAATCAATTTGATACGAGTCTGATATCAAATGATTCACACCACATTCTCTTACCAAAAAAGCATAATGATTCCAGCCAAACCTATTAATGGATGGCCATGATGGCCCTGTAAGAACTGTATACCAGTATACCAATATGGCTAGCACAATCTGTACCTCACTGTCTACTAAATTTAGCGTTATAAAAATTAACATATTCTGTTTAAGCTTGCATACAAGACAAAAGAAGTTTTTGTTCCAAATCTTATTTACAGGGTTTAGTAATCCATAAGGTTACATAGTCAGAATAACTGAAAATGTACCAAAATGTGGGCTTGTCCAAACTGAAAATATTTTACAGTTAACAAAATAAACATAGCTGAAAAATTGAAACTTGTATTCAAAAAATTAGAAAACATCATGTGAAAAGAAGAAAATGCTGGTAACCAGCATTTTCTTCTATTCCCATAATGTTTTCAAAAGTCTTCTTTCCGAGTACTTTTAAAACTTTAGATTGTGAGGTAAAGGGTTCAGTTTTTAATCCAGACAGAAGGTACCAGATTTTCATTGTATACCAATATTATGGCCAGCATAAGCTTTTGTACTTGTGTACCAGAAAGCCAGCCAGGAACAGATAACAATCAATTTTCTTCAGACAGATAAATTAGATCTAATCCTTTCCCCTATGGGGAACATGTATTATGTACCTATAACAGGTTGTATTCACTATTGTGTTCTGAGCCGAGCCATATAGCTTAGTCTCTGACAAACAGAGCCTGAAACCAGAAGGTCTATGGTTTGAATATCCAGCTTGGCCAATTTTCTTTCTCCTAACTGATGATAGTAATTAGAACAGGGATCATCTTTCCATTGCTGATCATTTTTCCCAATGATGGTTATGTAGGAAAGCAGCCAGTAGCTTGGAAAAAAATTTTGAACATAATTATGAGACTCCATTACCATATAATTGAAAAATGAAGTGCTGTCTTCAAACTCCAGTTCTCTCACAAATTTAAATCATAATAACCACATTGGCACCTTTGCTCTGGAGACAACCATGGACAACCAAGAACCTTTGGCAATCCATCTATGTCAGGCTTGTCTCTTGACACCTAACCATACCTATCTTCTATTCTTTGTCACAAGCTGTAGCACAGCTATTGGAACAAGAGCTTCGCAAAGCGGCGCATATACGCCCGAAGGGGCTTGTCAGTGAAATGAGTTGAAATGACGCAGAGTTATGGTTCATGTGCACTGCACTTCTCTATAATGTGTTCTATCGGTGTATGAAGTTGCAAGTTATTAGCTTTTATAGTTTGGAAGTTATGGCCTGGACGAAAATTCAAACTGAAAATTAACAAAGGGCAATAAGTAAAAAAATAAAGGTCGCAGAGTTATGGTTCATGTGCAATGCACTTCTCCATAAAGTGTTCTTTCACTATATGAGGTTGCAAGTTATTAGCTTTTATAGTTTGGAAGTTATGGCCTGGACAAAAATTCAAACTGAAAATTAACAAAGGGCAATAACTCAAAAAATAGAAGTCACAGAGTTATGGTTCATGTGCGATGCACTTCTCCACAATGTTATCTATCAGTGTATGAAGTTCAAAGTTAATAGCTTTTATAGTTTAGAAGTTATGGCCTGGACAAAAATTCAAACTGAAATTTAACAAAGGGCTGTAACTCAAAAAATAAAAGTGGCAGAGTTATGGTTCTTGTGCACTGCACTTCTCCATAATGTGTTCTATCAGTGTATGTAGTTTCAATTTAATACCTTTTATGGTATGAAAGTTATGGCCTGAACAAGAATTCGAAGTGAAAAGTTGGTTATTTCAGAAATCAAGGGCAGATAATTTTGGAACGGAAACAGCGATAAAAATTCTAAGACCCAGGTGCACAACTAGACATCATGGAGATTCATTGTGGCAAGTTTCAAATAATTCCGATGAAAACTGTAGGAGGAGTTGCGCACACAAGAAATTGCTAACGGACGGACGGACGGACGGACGGACGGACGGACAGACGGACGGACGGACGGACGGACGGACGGACGACCGGGAGTATAACATAATACGACCCTTCGGGCGTATAACAATGTATAAACTGTCTCCTAAGGCTGATGGTCAACTGTCACCAAAGCAGTTAGAGAACCGAATTTCTTCAACTTTTATGTTGTATCAAGTTAAAGCACCCATACAGTATCATAGACTATGCACATCCAGAAATCATGTACCAGAGTGGAAGAGTATAGTAGAAGGGTCTTGGTGACATCTCAAGGGCTGTAAAGCTTAAAAATGCATGCCACAGGACTGCCAAGAATTGCCAGTGGCATTGCTGCTCAGCGTAATGGGGGTATTATCTCTTTACCAAACAACAAAATTTTAGACTTGTCCAAAATGAAAACATTTGCGGACGACAAAAAAAGTCACGACTCAAAAATTGAAACTTGACTTTAAGCCATTACCACACAGTCCTTACTTTTGACCACCCTGAGAAAGAGGCCTTTAGACCAGCATTTTCTCCTTTTCCCACAATGTTTTCTACCCTTCACAAAACAAATTTCAAATTTTCAGTGTATTTCATTTTGTCGTCTGCAAATCCTTTCAATTTGGTCAAGTCTAACATATTGTCGTCTGGTAATGAGTTAAAAGAGTAGAAATCATTGTGGCAAAAAAAGAAAATGACGAGCAATTTCACCTTTTGTCACAATGTTTTCTATGCTATCAAAAGGTGTCATAAACACATAAGAAATGTCTTCATCCTTGCAGTTATTTAGGGTCAATTAGAGATACCATAGAAATGCCTTATGGGGTAAAAGGTTAACCCATTACCACACGAGAAAAAATCAGACTGGTCCAAATTGAAAGCATTTGCAGACGACAAAATAAAGGTGACTGAAAAATAGAAATTTGTTCTGGAAAGGGTAGAAAACACTGTGGGAAAAGGAGAAAATGCTGGTTACCAGCATTTTCTCCTTTTCCCACAGCGTTTTCAAAAGGCTTCTTTCTCAGGGGCGTCAAAAGTAGGGATTGTGTGGTAATGGGTTAAGAAGGCTTTTTCCTCTGATTCGTAAAAACCGGAAATGTTTGGTGAAGGATTCTAGTACCTACCACACAGGCTCAAGTTTAACTCTTTACCAAACAAAGAATTTCAAACCTTTCCAAACCAAAACATCAAGAAGACGACAAACCAATGTGGTTCAAGCCATGATTATTTGTATTACAGCAGAAAACTTTGTGGGAAATGGAAAAAATGCTGATTACCAGCATTTTCTCCTTTTCTTACAGTGTTTTCAAAGGCTTCTTTCTTATGGTCATTAAAACGCTGGATTGTGTGGTAAAGAGTTCAACAACCCTGAGAAAGAATAATTTTGAAAACATTGTAGGAAAAGAAGAAAAGCTGGTCACCAGCTATTTCAGCCTTTGCACATTATCTACCGACTCAAAGACAATGATTGATATCATTTGAACCATATTTTGAATTGCCATAAATTTTGTAAATGCTTTCAATACATGTAATACAGAGTTAACATTTTTCAAAATATTTTAGACCCATCCAAATTGAAAGCATTTGCACATGACAAATTAAATTTGGCTAAACTGATCAAGCTATCTCTGGCAAGACAAAATTTTGTGGAATATGAAGAAAATACTGGAAAAAGTATCTTGTCCTTTCCCAAATGCTTTCCCGAACAGTTTTGTCTGTGCATGTCATATTCTTTGAAGATTCGACCTGTCTTCTAATATGACACATCGCCTATCCCCGTCATCCTTGTTGACCCAGTTTCGACTCGGTTGTAATCGACTCTGGGTTATTTGGCTGGCATTTCCTCATTCTCATGGATTATTCATGAAGCATTTTGATTGGTAATCTCAATTTTTCTTTTAGAAAATCATTTTGATTGGTAATCTCAATTTTTCTTTTAGAAAATTTAGACTATTTTTATCACAAATATTCCACCATTTCTATTTTTTGTAACTGACAAAATGAAATTGCTCTCCCTACAAGAGAGAATGAATAGGTTATCGATCTTTCGATTGGCTGTTAGGGTACTTTCCGACCATATGAATATTCACAGGAAACGAAGATTTGGTAGTCAATTTTCCCAGGGGTAATGCATCGAGAGTAACGTAATACTTAAATCTGGGTCCTGGATGCTATCCCCGTATACCAGGGATTTGTAGGGCTTACAACAAAGCTGTTAGCCTAATGCCCAAGCATGTAGGGCCAGATTTTACAAATGGCCCAGTGCAAAGGTTACATGCTAGCAGATCATAGCTGAATCAACCACACAAAAGAAGCGGTTTAATGAGTAAAAAATTCAAATTAATGGTTGTTGTTATGAAAAATTAGTCCTCTTCTGTACCGGAATGCCAAAATTAGATAAGATATGTGGCTGTAGAATGGCATCTAGGAAGGATGTTTCAAAACATTCATATAAGGGTTGCTTAAACTCGAGATTGTGTGGCAAATGGTTAAAACATTATGGAGAGGGGATGAACCAGAACAGTCTATCATAAATGTCTCAAACGTTGCTCTAGTGACATGCATTCTTCATCTTGATATCATCAAACATAAAATCCTAAATTTACTATTGTCTCATGTTTCAATAACCTGTTGATTACAATTAACCTCCTACCAGATGATGAAATTATGGAACAGTCCACAAGAAGGCATTACTGTAATTACTAGCATTCTTTTTTATCATCTGCTTCCTACAGCTGCTGAGCAAACCACGTCAACCAGCAATTCAGACCAGAATGTTTTGTTGGCCTTGAATTGACTAGCATTCCATCAGAAATGGCTCACAGACTTTCACTTTCTTGGGAGTTTACGAGTGAAATGCATTGTGATCCGTGCTTGATGACGAAGAGACCCATCTATTTTGACCCCTCAAGTTTACAAAATGACCCTCAGCTAATATGTAGCAAGGGGTCACAATGACCCCCATTTTTTAAAGCCTATGGTAAACCCCTGTTATATAGGGTCTGTAAGTCTCGTTTGGATGAAATGCACTTCCGGAATCACTGGTCGCTATATTGAGATTTTTTCCTCTATATTTGCTTATGCATGTACCGACATTCGTGACGCAACACCGACGTGTATATTATTCAAATTCTCAAAAATGGGTTTGGAGAGGAAAAACTGGACATGAAAGATGTTGGTAAGGGTTAAAATATTGTTTAGAAATAATTTTGTGATTTAAATACAGGCCGTGGAAATCAGCGAAAATCCGTAACCCAGTTTTCGTATATCCTTGCAATGGACATGTACTTGGTCGATTTCTCATCTAAGAAGGTCAAACTAACCTAGTTATGGCAATAAAATAATGTTTTTTTAGCATTTCATTCTAGAAATGCACTCATATCGCGTCTTCAGGGGCGTTTAGAAACATATTGCGGTTTTGATATGTTTCGCACCAGTGCAGTTTCGCACCCAAGTCTCCTTTGCACCATATTGAATGTTGCCGGTAATGACAGTTGGAATTATTCGGCCTCATTTTATTCAATGAATTGCCTTAGACAGCCATTCTAAACTGGCCGTGAATTATTGGCTTCAAAACCTATTTTGGCATCTTATCTGGAATTATTTTCAGTTAAATTCATCATTTCTAGTTTAAAAACTAGGTATATGAGCTTAACCCTTTAAAGAGCACGGAATAAATCAAAGACGCGTTTCATTCTATAAATAAGATGGTGAGAATAATGTTGAAGTTGCCCTCGTCTGGACAGTCTTAGTAAAGCGATCAATGTAGATCAGAGATCAGACTGTACACTTTCTACAGTCTAGTCATGATTGTACATTGATCACAAAAGCAAATAAAGTGGTCAAAGGCACTTTGAGGGTCATAACAAAGAATTGTAGACTATTTGAATACTCAGAATCAGTACTTGTGCTTGCCTATTTTGATGTAGCCTTTACAAGTGTAATGTTTCTAATGATGAAATATTCTGCAGAAAGTCTTTTTGAATACATTGCTTTAGCCTGTTTTGTTAGGCAAATAGGCCATGAAATCCTAACAATCACAATAACTGTCCAAAACATCTGTACAGTGCCACATGAAACATCACCTACTTTAGACTCATTGGAAATGCCAAACCAGTAAAACAGAAGATTAATTCATGACTGTCCAAATGACAGCAGATGCAACAGGATGTACTACACAAGATATGATTTGCAGGGCATTTTCTTCTACTTAGAAGAATAGGCATCTTGTTGGATCTTTATCAAAAAAGCTTGTGTCAAAACAGCCAGGGGGAGGGAAGCCAGGACAATAAATATGAGAAAAAGAGAAAATATTGGAAATCATTTTTTCTGCGGTATTTTGCACCCATTCAAAGACAAATTTCAACAGTTCATTTGCATATCACCTGCTAATCCTCTCAGCTTGACCCAGTCGAAATTTTGTTCTGTGAGTTAACCCTTTACCAAACAATTTTGTTCCTCATTACCCTGAAGCAGAGCGCTTTTGAAAACATTGAAGGAAGAGGAGAAAAAAGCTGGTCATCAGCATTTTATACATTTCTCACAATGTTTCCTTTCATTTAGGCTACAATTTTTCATCCTCCAACTTTGCTTTCAAAATAGACATGATGAAAATTTTGTTAAATGTTAAAAGATTAAAATGGTTGCATGTCTTCTTATATAGCCCTTGTTTAATTTATCCGTACAAGTGTTGTTGGACCAGAGACAGCCCAGTAATTTTATACCAGCAGATAAAGGGGTCAGTGGTCTGTCTCCTGTAGATAACTTTTTATGTCTTGCAGCAGACCAATTTTGAAAACATTTTGACCTAAGGACAAATTGGTCAAAATAAGTAATGTCTAATTTTGACATGATTTAACAAATACTCAAGCTTTACTCCTTTATTAATTTTTTTCACATTCACAAGGATGCTTCTGAAGTTTTGTGCTGCAAATATGTTTCAGAAGCAATTTTATTATTTTTGGTGACTTGTAAGTCTTTACCAAAAAATCCTGAGTTTTAACAACCCTGCAGAAAAATACTTTAGGAGACATTGTGTGAAAAGACAACTAATAATTTTTACTTTCAACACAATGTTTTCTACCTTATAATAGGTAAATTGCAAAATGTGAGTCAAAATCAATCAATTGTCTGCAAATGCTTTGAATTTGAAGAAGTGCAGAGTTTTATCAGTTGGTAAAGATTAAACAAAATAAACATGAGAAATCTTAAAATTTTTGTAGATATTTATCTTTATTACATTTGTAGTAACAAAACACTTCTGAATTATTCTCATGTTATTTGGGTCCCTTGATGAAGCAAATTTCTGCTTCAGAAGAAAATATTGTTAAAAAATGCAAAACTGTTTCTTAATTTGCCATTTCTCACAATGTTTTCAAAGGACTATTAATTTTGTGCAGCTAATAAGACTTGTATGTAACGAAATTTCTTTTTCCACACAATGTCAATGACTGAATTTTACTACATGTATATTGCTTTCACTCTTCAAGGAGCATTAAGGATTTTGTTCTAAACATAAACAAGAATATTGCTTGTCCTTTATTTAACAAAGTCATGAAACCTAACTTTACTTTTAACACTAGATAAAATCTGAGGCAAATGGAGAAAAATAATTGAAAGAATGAGATGAAAACATTATGGCAAATAGATATTGCTGACTGTGAGCAACATATTTGATCACAATATTTTCAAAAGCAGTTTACTGCAATGCTGTTTTAATTTAGTGTCATTTCTCGGTTAGGATTTTAATACCCTTTTCACTATTGAGCAGTACCGGTAAATACTAGCCTGAACTTCTTTGCCGTGCAAAGATGGTAAACATAGAAAATTAATGCTATACAGCACTATTTTTCTTTAATTAAATGTTTAAATGACTGCATGTCCAATTATACATATATGAGAACACTATTGTATAACATGTGGTCCCTGTAAGATGCAGTTGTCTTGGAATCATGGTACCTTTTTAGTGTCATTCTTCTAGCAGGAGAAAGCTCTGAAAGTATATTAGGAAGAGATGTTTGTAAATACATGTATAGTATTTCTTAATACAAGTTTTTAGCTCACTAGAGCAAAAATTGCTTAATTCTTTATCACAGGACAGATCCTAAACTTTTCCAATTGAAAACATTAGGAAACAACAATTTAAATGGGGCTGGAAGAATGGAATTTGTCTTTGAATGAGTAGAAAACATTGTGGAAAAGGGAGGAAATGATGGTTACCAGCATTTTCTCCTTTACCCACAATGTTATCAAAAGGCTTCTTCCTTGAAAGCACTAGGGTAAATGACTTGTACAAATTGAAAGCACTAGCAGACAAAAATGGAAGAGTGGCTAAAAAGTTGAAATTTATTTATGGAACGGTTGATAATACCCTAAGAAAAAGAAGACATGCTGGTCTGGTTACCAGCATTTTCTCCTATTTCCACATTGTTTTCATAAACTGTTTTCTGTACAGAAAGAGTTAAACATTTCATTCATGTGCCAGTTAGTGCAATTGGTCATGGGTATCTTTCCAAAGCACTATGCACAAAGGTAATATTCAGTGTGCATAGTGAAACAAGCATATTGCTTTTTCTTAAATGACCCTTGGCTTTTGAAGCACAAATAATCCTTGACAACACAATCCTGATTTTTAAAGACCCGGAGGAAGCCTTATGAAAACATTGTAGGAAAAGGATTAAATGCTGGTAACCAGCATTTTTTTCCTTTTCCAATAATATTTTCTACCCTCTCAAATAAATTTCCATCATTTGAGTACTAGATCTTTATTCTATACGGCATTAATTGTCATCTGCAAATCCTTTTAATTTGGATCAGTCAAAGATTCTGTCTTGCGCCAAGAAGATAATTACATACCTTTGAGCAAAGTGTCGATCTAGATCAGACTGCAATGAACATGCAGTCTGATCTTGAATTTGAACTCTCTTATATTTGATATTTAAAGACACAATACTGGAGTGGCTGTCTTGAAAATACTTGAATATTACCCAAGGCTGAAATTAACAGCGGCTCAACGTAGATTTTGCTGCACGATCGCCCTCGGCAAATTGCGGATTACAAAAAGATCTATAAATATCTGCTTTAAAACGTCTTGTGTCGTACTTTAGCTTTCATTTTATGCCTTCACACAGCTGTAGTTTTGTGAAAGAAATGTGATTCACCTTTTTTGATTTAACTCTGTCAAACAAGAGCGGCAAATTGTCGCAAGATACGCCCGTCTTACCCCAAGTTGTAAAGGTGGGGCATGCACCGGACAAAATTCAAGTATGAAAAACAACAAAGGGCAATAACTCAAAAATAAAGCAAGCAAGAGTTGTGATTCCTGTGCACTGCACTCCCCATTGATGAGATCTATCCACCCATGAAATTTCATAACCCTAGCTACTATAGTTTTGGAGATATGCTCCGTACAAAAATCAAGTATGAAAAATGACAAAGGGCAATAACTCAAAAATTAAGCAAGCAAGAGTTATGATTCTTATGCACTGCACACACCCTCGGTAAGATCTATCCAGCCATGAAATTTCATAACCCTAGCTAGTATAGTTTTGGAGATATGCTGCGGACAAAATTCAAGTATGAAAAACAACAATGGGCAATAACTCAAAAATAAGCGAGCAAGAGTTATGATTCCTGTGCACTGCACTCCCCGTCAATGAAATCTATCCACCCATAAAATTTCATAAGCCTAGCTAGTATAGTTTTGGAGATATGCTCCGGACAAAATTCAAGTATGAAAAATGACAAAGGGCAATAACTCAAAAATTAAGCAAGCAAGAGTTATGATTCCTGTGCACTGCACTCCCCCTCGGTGAGATCTATCCACCCATGAAATTTCATAACCCTAGCTACTATAGTTTTGAAGATATGCTCCGGACAAAATTCAAGTATGAAAAACGACAAAGGGCAATAACTCAAAAATTAAGCAATCAAAAGTTATGATTCCTGTGCACTGCACTCCCCGTCAATGAGATCTATCCACCCATGAAATTTCATAACCCTAGCTAGTATGGTTTTGGAGATATGCTCCGGACAAAATTCAAGTATGAAAAACAACAAAGGGCAATAACTCAAAAATTAAGCGAGCAAGAGTTATGATTCTTGTGCACTGCACTCCCTGTCAATGAGATCTATCCACCCATGAAATTTCATAACCCTAGCTAGTATAGTTTTGGAGATATGCTCCGGACAAAATTCAAGTATGAAAAACAACAAAGGGCAATAACTCAAAAATTAAGCAAGCAAGAGTTATGATTCTTGTGCACTGCACTCCCCCTTGATGAGATCTATCCACCCATGAAATTTCATAACCCTAGCTAGTATAGTTTTGGAGATATGCTCCGGACAAAATTCAAGTATGAAAAACAACAAAGGGCAATAACTCAAAAATTAAGCGAGCAAGAGTTATGATTCTTGTGCACTGCACTCCCCCTTGATGAGATGTATCCACCCATGAAATTTCATAACCCTAGCTAGTATAGTTTTGGAGATATGCTCCGGACAAAGAACTGGACGCCGCCCGCCCGCCCGGACGCCCGCCCGCCACGGGTGATCCCATATTCTAACATGACACGCGACTTTGGCTCTATAAACACAGTGCAAGGAAAACGTGGTAAAATCTGCGACAATCCATGTAGTGTGACGTCATCCTATATCGAGTGACGTCATTCAATGAGTGAGTTATTCAATGGAACATAATCTTCATCCGCGTTTTTACTCTTAGTTTGAACTTGTTTACCTTTCATTAAAAATTGGCCATGTTAGAATCGAAATAATCTTCTTTCTATCGTGGTATATCGTTCAATAAACCACGTTGTGAGTTATGAGGCGCCATGAATAACCCACTCGGGCTATCGCCCTCGTGGATTATTTATTGTGCCTCATAACTCACAACTGTGGTTTATTGAACGATATACCACGATAGAAAGAAGATTATTTCTTAAATACGTCCCGTCTTCGACGGGCGTATAAAAAGCATGATTTTATTGAATACGAAACCGAAAGTAGGTTGAACCATCAACCTGTTTACCTGCGCTGAACACGATCTCTTCTTTACTGTGGCGTATTCATAGTCACATATCGTTCTCTGATCGACTACCGAAATTTTCAAATCGCTCGGACTTTTTAAATCTTACTTCATCATTCGTAATTGCTTCGTGTATCTCTCTTCATACTGTGATGAAAAGGCGATAAATTTACGGTGGATCCCGGAAGTGATGAACTCTCGCGGTCACGTGATGAGACTTTCGGACCCTATTGTCATAATATTTTTGCAGAAACTTTTAATTGTTTGATAAAAGGTTTAAAATTTTTCAGCTAAAGTACAGCCTCAAACTGAACAATATCACAGTGTCACCACATCAGACAGTTAAGATCCAAGATCAGACTGCATATTCCAATAGAGTGATCTTAATCTACACTGTTAGCAAAATGTGCATAGGGTCTGAAATAATATCTTGAGGTTATCCAAGGTTTAAATGTCTATGTCAATAATCCATTATTGCTTTATATACTGCACCAACTGACCTTCTGGCAATTTCCCTCTAGGTTAACTCAACCAAACAACAAAATCTCAGCCTAAATTCCAAGACTTCAATTAAAATATAGGTTAATTTTTTTAATTTGTCTCTGCAAGATTAGAATAACTTTGTGGAAGAAGGAGAAAATGCTTATTATCTGCATTTTCTCCTTTTCCCACAATATTTTCAAAAAGCTTCTTTCTCAGGGTTGTTAAACTCCAAATCGTGTGGTAAAGAGTTAAGTACATACCTATCTATACAGGTATGGCATACATTATTCATGTATACATCAATACTTTAGTACAAAACTGTAAATACTTTCATTTCCTGGAAAAAAAGCATTTTTGTTTGTATTGTATTGTTGTTCAAAGATGATCTATCAGCTAAGTCATACCTGGCTATTGGTGCACCTACGCGAGTTTCCGGACTTTCACACAGCAGTAATAAGACAACTTTTACAGCAATGTTTTCAAAGTTGTCTGTCAATAATAGGAGGTAATTGGCCGAAATACACAGTAAAAAGAGTTGAAATGCTGGAAAAGGAATCTACAGGGTTTTATTGATATAATTATACTATGGTATAACAATTATGTAATTAACCCATTACCACACAATCACTACTTTTGACGACCCTAAGAAAGAAGTCTGTAGAAAACATTGTGGGAAAAGGAGAAAATACTGGCAACCAGCATTTTCTCCTTTTCCCACAATGTTTTCTACTCTTCACAAAACAATTTCCAATCTTCAGTCACTTTCATTTCGTTGTCTGCAATGATGCTTTCGATTTGGGCAAGCCTAAAATATTGTGGTTTTGTAATGAGTTAAACGTACAGCCCCCCCCCCCCCCCCCCAAAAAAGAAAATAATGCAGATACTTTCACCCTAGAAGTAATGAATGATTAAAATGGTGTTTTATGTTGCATTCAACATTAATTTAGATATATAATGGAGACAGCTCACATATTCATGTATTTTTGGGTTTCACCAGAACTACTGGCTGGAACTCTAAAGTGCCACGCCCATTGAGACCCATAAAAAACCAAGTAGATCTAATGGGGCTCAAATCCAAGGCCTCATCTGGTCATAAGTCCAAGACTTTACCACTACGCCATACAAGACCTTGCAATCTATAGGTAAGATCCAAATAATTGCATTTCTGTTTGACTAATGTACCATTTATGCAGTCTGATCTTGATCTACACAGGCCCAAAGAGAAACTACTACAGCAATCGGCACACTAAGGGTCAGGCATTTTCTCCAATACAGCCAATCTCTCGTAACATATGACTTCTGGAGACTTTCAAGTAAAATCAGAAAAGTTCTTGGTTTCAACAGCACTAGGCTAAGGCTCTGTCTTGCCAAAGGACACTCTTTATAAAAGCCCAGTGGATCCAGTAAGGCTAGAACCAGGGATCTCTGGATCACAAGTCTTATTTCACCGAAGTGTCAAGCAGGATTTCAGATCAAGATCAGCCTCCACTAAGCATAATTATGATGTTTGATCTATACCCTCTGTCTTGCCTAAATACATGTACTAACAAACAAATGCACACATAAAACTTGGAATTATTCGGGTATTATTTCTGGACTTTAACCCTTTACTCCACAAATACTCATTTTGATGTATCACCAACAGACAGCTTTTGAAAACATTGTGGGAAAAGGAAAAATTGCTCATAACAAGCAATTCCTACTTTTCCCACAATGTTTTCCACTCTATCAGATATTTGTATCCTCATTTGTCCACATTATTGTCATTACATCTTTATTTGCTACTTAAATGGAAGAGTCTCAAATTGGCATATCAGGAAAAGGGTTAACTCATTATCAAACGAAAAATTTTAGGTTCGTCCAAATCGAAAGCATTTGCAGACAACAACATAAAAGTAACTAAAAATTTATAACTTGTTTGTGTAGGATAGAAAACATTGTGGAAAAAGGAGAAAATGCTGGATACCAGCATTTTCTCCTTTTCCCACAATGTTTTCTACAGGCTTCTTTCTCAGGGTCTTCAAAAGTAGGGATTATGTGGTAAGCGGCTACATGTCTGTTAGGTTAATTAACTCTTTACCAAACTACAAAATTTTAGCCCGGCCCAATCTAAGAGCAATTGTAGACGACATTATGAAATGTAGCTGAAATGATACTGTCAGTGAAACTGTAGAAAACCTTGTGGGAAAAGGAGAAAATGCTGGTAATCAGCATTTTCTCCTTTTTCTACGAGGTTTTCAAAAGACTTCTATCTCAGGGGTGTTAACCCATTACCAAACGACAATCTTTTAGACTGGTCCAAATTGAAAGCATTTGCAGATGACAAAATAAAAGTGACTGAAAATTTGAAATTTGTTTTGTGAAGGGTAGAAAACATTGTGGGAAAAGGAGAAAATGCTGGTTACCAAAAGGCTTCTTTCTCAGGGGCGTCATAAGTAGGGATTGAGTGGTAATAAGATAAAGTCAGGGATTGTTTGTTAAAGGGTTTTGAGTTTTAAAACAAAAACCTGCATGGAGAAAAACCTGCCACAAAGCAACAACTCCAGTTTCTATGTGGGATTTCAAAACTTGCTGACTCGGGAGTATTATGGAAAGCTGTATTTGAAGTAAATATTAGGATACATAAGTTCATAAGGAGTGTTTTTTTCAATATCATTCAGTACACTCAATAATAAACCGTGTAGACATAAAAAAGGTCATGAAACCGGTCAAAGATTATACCGGATCATGTAACACCACAAGTGTTTCATATCCAAGTCCTGTGCCACACAATCCCAAATTTTAATGACTTGAGAAAGAAAGGCCCTTTATGTGTTAACAGCCAAGGTCATAACATGGCAGTCAGTGCATCTGTGCACCTGTGCTTCCACACACCAGTGCTAACACAATTTTGTTTCCAAGAAATCATCTAAAAGAAAGTTTGCCTCAACCAGGTATTGCACCCATAAACAGCTGGGTCTGTATTCACCATCCATTCTTAAGAACATTCTTTGTCTTATTTTTCAAGATTTTCCAGACAGTGAAAGTAACAGATAATCTGAATGGCTAAACCAAAAGCCAGATTGGCTGGTTTAGCCAATCAGAAGTTCTGTTACTTGCACAGTAAGCAAATTTTGAATCTACCCAGCCGGACATATCAGACTGTAGTTTTGTAAAATTATGAAAACCTCATAGTTCCCTTTATCTCTTTACCGAATATAAAATTCCTAGTCTTATCCAAATTGAAGTCATTTTTAGATAACAAACTCAGTCCTCTGAATGATGAAATTTGTCTTTTCACTCTTTATAACACAACAAAATTTTAGCCTGGTCCCATTTTTAAAGTATCTTGTTGGTTGGTTGTATTGGGGGTTTTACACCATTTTAACAGATATTAAAGGTTACCGTGTATCATGGTGGTCGGTGACACACATGTGTTTCCTGGTTTTCATCTACCAGTACTAACGCTACTTTCTTTCCAAAGCCACCGACTACTTTTCTCACATGCTTCAGCAGAGATTAGAGACGAAAATACGCCAGAAAGAAAGTTTGCCTCAACCGGGTATCCAACTCACAACCACCAGGTCATGAGTCCATTATATACGCTCACCACTGAGCCACCCGGACTTTTAAAGTATCTGCAGACAACAATTTAAATTTTATTAAAAAAACATAACCCTTGTCTTGCAAAGGATAGGAAACATTGTGAGAAGAAGGAGAAACTGCGTAGCTAATATTTTCTGCATTTCCTACAATGCTTTCAAAAGCTTTCTTCCTCAGTATCATTAAAAGTCAGGATTGTGTGGCAAAGGGTTAAAAAGAAACAAAGCAAGAAGAAGAAAATGATGGTAACCTGTATTCTATCCATTTCTTGCAATGTGATCAACTCTTCATCTTCAATGCTGTGAGCACACAGGATCATTTGCTTAATTAAGATTAAACTGATAGGCTCAAACAATGTTTAACTCTTTATCACAATTTAATCCCGACTTTTAACAACCCTGAGAAAGAAGCCTTTTGAAAACATTGTGGGAAAAGGAAAAAAATGCTGATTTCCAGCATTTTCTCCTACAATGTTTTCTACTCTTCTAACGGCAAATTTCAATTTTGAAGTCAATTTCATTTTGTCATCTGCAAATGCTTTCATTTTCGAACAGTCTTAGATTTTGTTATTTGGTAAAGTGTTAAGAGAAGTATCCCAAGTTTTAAAGATGCTAAAGGAGAAGACTTCAAAAATGTTTTGGAATAAGGAAGAATCTAGTGGTAACCAGCATTTTCTCCTTTTGCAACAATGTTTTCTGTCTCTCCTTCAACAGATTCCAGCTTTTAAACCAAATATGCTTTGACGTCTACAAAATCATTTAATGTTTTCAATTGGGATAATTATATTTCTTTATCTAGGAAAGAGTTTATTTAGTTTAAACATAATTATTTTACACTGATTGAGAAACAAGTTTTCACAACTCACTAATTATGTCTTGGTTCTGCTCAATGGGGGCCAATTGAGTGAGCCAATGAAAAATCCAAAAGGTGATACCTGCTCACAGGTCTTGAACTCAGGACCTAATAATCATGAGACAGACACCTCACAACCACAGACATCACTCGAAGACGGAAAGAGTTTAATACTCACTTTCAGTTCCAGAATAAACTACACTAAGTAAGAATTACAAATCTTTTATGATCAGCTCTCAAAACAATGGAAAATAAAGTTCCAAGATTAAGATCTTATAGTAAGTGTTTTGTCTGATCTTAACCAACACTTTCCACAACAGTACCATGAGTTGCCTTTGGCATGTATCTGACTATAATATCTAAATTTATAATTTTCTGGTTTCTCTGGAAGTCTGCTACAAAGTGCAAATTCACTTGGGGTTTTAAACTGCTGACTCAACAGATTTTGAACATGAAATCCCTGTCTTTCACAAATGTTAGTCCAGTTTATGGCATTTAACTTTCAAAAAGAAGATTTTGTCATATGCAAGTCTTTTAAAACCAGTAGATACTGAGGACTTGCATATGACAAGTAAAAATGAGGCTAAAAGGATGGAAATTGCCTTTGAAACACAAGAAAAACTGTGGGAATAGGAGGAAATTTTGTTATTGCTGACAACAATGGTTACAACCTAGGATAACTTGGTAAAGAGTGAACAAAAACTCAGACTGAAATTAATTCTGAACATGTTCAATTCATCTCTTTACCCCACAAGAAAAATTTGCACTTGTGCAAGTTGAAAGCATTTGCCTGGTGATAATTCAAATTTAGCTAAAATGGTGGAATCTGTCTCTGATAGGGAACAAAACAGTGTGGGAAAAAGAGAAAATGTTGGTTACCAGCAATATCACTTTTTCCCACAATGTCTACTTGATATCTATTCCTCAGTACCATTTATCTCTTTTAACACCACAAAATGAAGACTTGGCCAAATTGAAGGCTTTTGTAGGTTTACAATTACTCAAATATGGCTAAACTTATGGACTGTGTATTTGATAGGGAAGAAAACCTTGTGGAAAAAGGAGAAAATGATATGACCAGCTTTTTCTGTTTTTCCCACAAATGTTTACAAGAGCTGGCCACACAAGGTTGCTAAAACTTGGGAGTACCCCTGCGAAACAAAATGCATGAAATCAAGAATTTTTCACTCCTTTAAGAATACTTCATGAACAATTCTTAATCAATGCTTGAGGTTATATTCATGAAGTTTTATTCATGAAGTATGTCACTATCCACTTCATGAAGTGGTCAAGAATTATTGAAGAGTTCCAAATGTTCATGAAGTATTCATGATAGTATCACAAGGATTTTTTTTTAATATTTCATGAATAAATGTGTTCCTTAAAAGTTCAAGAATCATGAATTACTAGTTTTCAAATAACATCAACCTGAAATGGACAACCTTTCAAGAATAGTTCATGAATTTCTAAAGTAGTTGGCCAATTGTTTTAAGAAAGTTGTGTTATTAACCAAGGGTGGTTTTACATAAATGAATGAATCCTATATAATTATTCTTTAAATATTTTACAAAAATTTCTGTATTCATATTTAATACACAGCTGATTTTTGGACACTTAATACTTAAAAGACTCAGAACTTTTACTGACCCTGAGGAACTAGGCTTTTGCAAACATTAGAAAAGGGAAAAATGCCAATACCAAGTTTTTTCTCCTCTTCATACTATAATTTTCACCTTCTAGACATAAAAAGGAACATCTCTTTAAAATTATTTCAAAATCTGACACATGGTTTCAGAGAACAATAATTTTTAAGAATTCCTCCATTTCTGTATAGTGCCCCTATTCACCAGAGCCACGTTTCTTGATGCATCAAAATTTCACGAACACTTTTTGGAAAGGGTTACCCAAAGAATATCTCTGAGAAATTATTTCAAAATCTGTATTGCGGTTTTAGAGAAGATCTGTAAAAAAAAATTTGTAGAAAATTCCATTTGGTTGCCATGGCAACCACAGTTTTTGATGGCATCAAATTTTGTGAACATTTTTTAAAGAGGACCTCCCAAGGAACATTCCAGCCAAGTTTGGTCCAAATTGGCCCAGTGGTTTAGAAGGAGTTGATGTTTAAAGAATTGTTGACGACGCATGACGGACACCGGGTGATCCTAAAAGCTCCGCTTGAGCGGTAAAAGACAAAAGCAGAAAAGAAGAAATTGCTGTATACAGGTGTTTTCTCAATTTCCAACAATGTTTTCTATCTTAAGGTTACAAATCCCAGCATTTGAATCATGTGATGTAAGCATACCAAGTTTTTTTTTCCTACATGTAGATCCTGACATAACAGTGCATAATGCCTTTGCAGTTGATTGTGATTTTGATTCCATAATTCACGAGTTGAGAAGTAGCAAATTGGTATTAGTCTTCAATAAAATTAAAAAACTGCCACAATAAAGCTTAGCTTTGTGTCCTGGATTAAGTGTTGTGAAGAACAAGAGGCTCTTGGGAGCCTGAATTTGATTGACCAACAAGGATTTTGCTTATTTTCCAGCAAAAATCACTAATTCTTGACGGAAAAATGTAACATTTCGGAAGTGAAATAAAACTTTTTGACATTTTAAAGGATATTTTGCTTAAGTATTTATATTTCATAATCATTGATTAAGAATGGGTGCCAGCCAAGTTTAGTAGGGTGCCGGGTCACACGTGAGCAAGTAAAAGATACTGCGAATGGAATGGATTAGCAAAAAAATGAACGCAAATGAAAATAGGGACGAATGTATTCCTACCATTTTACCCGTGTTCGCCATACAAAGATTTATGAAAGTAATACCATGTGTCGGCCAAAGCAAATGCTTACAGACGTTGAAATTTTTCTTCTGATAAATCACCTTTTTACACATTGTAGCAAGACCTTTCGATGTTTTACATCACTCATCTCCGTGACTCTTGGACGACGTAAATAGATGACGAACATTACACCGGATATTGTTTTTAGCCAATATGCGGGATCCACCTAATGTGATCAGGGATTTCCGATGGTTCGTATATTTACGGCGTAAACTTGACTGAAAGAACCGTTTCAAACAGATCATATTTTGCACCTGTTAAACTTCTCTTAGTGTTTGTATCATTTTTTTTCGATAGAAATCTCGTATTAATTCACATTTTCACGGCATTCCTTTCCAACCGAAATTAAAGAAATTACCTCGGAAAGTTTCGGCAATTTCCGACATTTACCATGTGTTCAAACTCGAAGCGGGTCCTGTCGTAGCAAAGAAACAGAACTTTCGAATACATTTCCTGACGATTTGGACCCAAGAAAATGCTTGGCTGTTGCAAACACCGATGGAAGGAGACAGGACATCGACGAGATTTAATGGAATTGTTTATCAAGCTCTAATAGCGGACTACAAAAACTGTAAGTGGATTTCTTGGTGTAAGTATTCGCCCCCTTGAGTTATCACCCCCAATTTGATTGGGAACCAATTCTCTGGAGAAATCGTACCAAAGTTCATGTTGGAAATATAAATTCAAGATGTCAACTTTAAAACCTTCTTCCTTTTATCTTCTAAGTATTTTATTTACCCCCTTTCCTGCTTAATGGGTGAAATGAAACTCAAACCGATAGAAAAATTCAAATTTAGTTGTTTTTAACGTATTTTTTAGGGAATGATAATCCTTCCTTGGAGAGTGTAGATCTAAGATCAGATTGCACGTTCTGTGCAGTCTGATCATAACCTACACTAGCTTTAAACGATCAGTGAGTCAGGCTTAGCAAACTAGTAAGAAATACAAGTGTTGTTTGATTGCCATGTCATTCTTGCTAGTGTAAATTTCACACAAACGGGGTTGTTTCAACACCTGTCACAGACATTTATGGATGAAGAGCGAGCGAGCGACTGGCTCAGATCATAATGACTTGCTAATACATTGGATTCCAGTAACTTGCAAGTCATATTTATTGGGGTAAATATTTTGATTAAACCTTTACCACACAGTCCCGACTTTGACGACCCAGCATCTTCTCCTTTTCTCACAATGTTTTCTAACCTGCTGGTAACAAATGTCAATTTTTGAGTTACATTTATTTTGTCGTCTAGTGCTTTCATATTGGACCAGTCTAAAATTTTTGTCCTTTGGTAAAGTAATTTTTGTTGTAAATGTAAACAAAGATCAGACTAAAAGTAAGTGCAGTCTGATCTTAAATCAACTATGTCCATATTTTTACCAAAACAAGATAAAAGAAGCCACATTTTTGCCATTTTTTTCTGCCTGAAAATTACATTTCATTTATTTCTACACTAATCAGTTTCCAGATTTAACAACCTAGACATTATAGGCTTATGAATACATTGTGGAAAAAGAAGAAAATGCTTGTACCCTTCCAAAGGTAAAAACCAATTTTGAGACAGTTTTAATTTTTTGTCTGCAATTGTGTCGACCGATGCACCAGCTTGATACAATATACAAGCAAAGGCTACGTTGTCACAGCCAAGATATAGTTGTATGCATTTATTTCAGATTAAGATTATGTAACAGAGAAAGGTGCATATTTACAAGATTTCGTCAATGTTGTCTTGATGGAGAATGAGTTAGAGGCATCTGAACATGTGGAGAGGATAAGATAGGACTATGGTAAGCATGAATCATCATTTATCTATATTTTAATAGGTTTTTTTTTTTCTGAAACATTTGATAGACAGTTGACAAAATTTTTCAAACATCGACTGATCATCAGGGGCACTTAAAACTATCTTTTCATTTTTTATGATGAATTTCAAGAGTAAATAACATGGTGTACACAAATTCATGTTTAAAGCATTATCAGTATAAAAATTAGTAAAAACTTTGGTCGCATTTGGAATGAAAATATGTAACAACCAATGGATTAGATGAGGATGCGGAAAGAATGGAGGTTGGACCTTCTTGTTTTACAGCATAAGCACTTAATAAACAAAATATCAGAGAAGAAGTAAATAGACAAAAAAAATGACTAAATTTAGATTTCTGCAATTTAACAGTTATAAAAATGAATGCATGCCAGAGCTGCAAGTTTTTCTTTCCACTTCATTCTAAGAAGTCTGTGTACATAAGATCGGTATTCCCACTAATTTTTTAAATCAAATGTTCACTTGCCCCTAGGCTAAAAATCTGTAGGTAAGATTTCATATTAGAGGGTATAGCACTAATGGTTCCCATCCAGGGGTAAAGCAATCCATATTGAAAATTTGCAGCAAAAAGGTCCGTTATATTAAGATACTTATGTAAATCTATTGCTTACAATCAATAAAAAAACTGAAAAGGCAATTTGAAGTGGCTGATTGGACAATGGGTAGAACAAGGGAACCTGTAAAATCTTAAAAATCATTCTCTGTAACCAATCGCCAGATTTTGAAATGATTTTGTAGTTCACTAAATACTGTTGTGAACCCTTTTAAACGGCTTTACCCCATAAGGTATTTCTATGGTATCTCTAATTGACCCTAAATAACAGCAAGGATGACACCATTTCTTATGTGTATATGACACCTTTTGATAGCATAGAAAACATTGCGACAAAAGGTGGAATTGCTCGTCATGACTCACGAGCAATTTCACCTTCTGCCGTAATGTTTTCTAAAGACTCCTACAAGCAACGCGTAAAAATGAGTATCTATGGAGTAAAGGGTTAAACTAGTTACCAAACAAGGAAATATTAGACGTCCAAATTGAAGCACTTGCACACAAATGGAACTCTAACACTGAAACTTGTTTCCAGCAGGGTAGAAAACATTGGGAAAAGGAGAAAATGATGGTAACCAGTATTTTCTCCTTTTCCCACAATGTTTTCCAGAGGCTTCTATCTCAGGGATTGTTTGGTTAAGGGTTAGAAATTGTCTGATTTTTTTTTAAACCATGGCAGCCAAAAGGGGGGGGGGGGCTTATTTTTACTAGGTGCAACCTCAACAAACGTTGCATGAAGTTGACTCACATATTGTAAGAGTTGTACATATCAGACTTGACTTCAAATTCAAACAAACGAATCACTGTTTTAATTTGATTTTTACAGTGCAGTTGTGAAGAGTCCACTCTTGGTCGCAAATTTGTGACATAGAACCAGGAATACTAAAGGCTTATTGAATCTGCTCAAACATGACAAAAAGGTAGAGAAGAACAAAGTGAGCTGCTAATAAGCCCCATGAAGAGGAAACTGAAGAAAAAATTCACAGATTTTAGAAAAAACAGATGACATAGAAAATCCAGTTAATAAAGAAAAAATTCAGGAAAAATGAGAATACAGATGAAGATAAATCTTACAGTCCGATTTGATGGTAACCAAACAATCCTGGTTTAAGGACTCCTATGAAGAAGGTGGAGAAGAACAAAGTGAGCTGCTTATAAGTCCCATGAAGAGGAAACTGAAGAAAAAATTCAAATCACATTCAGTGACCGCTCTAGTTGTATTTTTGTGTTAGATCAATGAGCAGTTTCAGTTAGACCATGGTCAGTTAGGCCATAATGGTCACTATCACCATAAATTAAAAAAGGAAATATTCTACGGTATGAATTGTTCTTGAATCTCTATTTCATGCCTGAAATACTGTTGAAAACAGCGTAAAACACAATTCAATCAATCCACATTTCATGAGATTTTAATGCATTTTGCACATCTTCAGCTTGCCTCATATTCATGAAGTATTCATGAATTTCACCAATTTAAAAACTACTTGTTTTCATGAAGTATTCATGAATACTCTACTAGACAATATTCATGAAATTTCAAGAATATTAATTCAT
This sequence comes from Tridacna crocea, assembly GCA_943736015.1. Classification (NCBI taxonomy): domain Eukaryota; kingdom Metazoa; phylum Mollusca; class Bivalvia; order Cardiida; family Cardiidae; genus Tridacna; species Tridacna crocea. The sequence continues at coordinate 17,671,522 of OX031070.1, forward strand.
GAAGAATTCATGAAGAAGAAGTGAACAGAAAATGAGACATTGAATTTATGAATAAAAAAATGCATGAAAACTTCATGAAAAATGTATGTTCATAAAAAATTCATGAATTTTTCATGAAGATAAACCAATGCTTCATTCATGATTTTTTTAAGAACTTGTATGTGTTCTTGAATTATGAATGTTTTATGCATTTTATCCTTCATGAACAATTCATGAACCATCATTTCACGATTTTTTCATGAATTTGTCTCATTTTCTGTTCACTTCTTATTCATGAAGTATTCATGAATTCAACTCATGAACACTTCATGTTGTTTTCATGAAATGTTCATGAAGAATTCATAAACACGACACAGGGGTATGTTGTAAGGGGTTTAACTGGCTGTGTGGTAAACATTTTTGTTAAAATATGAATGAAATTCATGTTGTGTCAGCCCGTACAAAACACTAAATTATTATGCAACATAAAGCTGTTCAGGCAGAAATCTCATAAAATATCAGACAATGTAGACCCAAGATTAGATGACAAGTACTACCTGACTGTCTGCTAGTCTAAGCTGTTTTAAAAGGCAGCCTCACTAATACATAATGTTAACCTAATACCACACAACTCCAGGTTTAAATGATTCTTTGAAGGAGACTTTTTAAAAGATTGTGGAAAAGGAGAAAATGCTTGTAACCAGCATTTTTTTCCTGCAGTATTTTCTATCTATCACAGAACTATAACTTACCTGTAACAGTTTCAAGTCTATTGTTTGCATTTATTTTCAATTTGGAAGTCAACTTTTCATTTTTAGAAAAAGGATTAAGGGTGAACCCATTACTGGACAAGCTTATCGTTAATCAATAAAGAAAATATGCGAGGGGAAAATATGATTTTCTATGAAGTATAAAACTTTACTGAAAAATTGAGGAAAAAAAAGTGATTGCTTATAATTACCTCCTTCTTTTTTGCCCCATCTTCCTTAACTCTTTACTTACCGACAAGATTTTAGACTGGTCCAAATTGAAGACAAATTTAACGTAACTCAAAAATTCAAATGTGTTTTCAGCAGCTGCAGGGTAGAAAACATTGTGGGAAAAGGAGAAAATGCTGGTTACCAGCATTTTATCCTTTTCCCACAACGTTTTCAAAAGACTTCTATATCAGGTTCGTGAAACAAGGGGTTGCCTGGTAAACTGTTAAAGATGTGATACCATAATTATGTGCTCCCTCTTTACCAAAGGACAAAATTCTAGACTAGTCCAAACTAAACTCATTTGCAGACAATAAATTAGACATATATCAATTGTCACCTCTGAAAAGGAAGAAAAAAATTCTGGGGAAAAGAGAAAATGCTGGTTACCAGCATTTTTCTCCCTTTTTTTAGAATGTTTTCAAAAGCCTTTTTTCTAGACTAGTCCAAACTGAACACAATAAGAAGATGTTGGTTACCAGCATTTTCTCCTTTCACCAGAATATTTCCGGAAGCCTTTTTCCTCTGGGTCTTAGTACACAAAATTAAGGATAAAAGGTTAACTCTTTACCAAACGAGAAACTTTTTTAATGGACCAAAATGAAAGCATTAATTTTGCAGACAACAAACTATATTGCACTAACAAAATTATTTGTGTTATTGATATGGTAGAAAACACTACAGGTAAAGGAGAAAATGCTGGATACCAGCATCTTTTCCTTTTCCCACATTGTTTTCAAGTCTTCTTTCTTACGGTTGTTAAAAGTCAGAATTGGGTAGTGATGGGTTAAAATAAATCTTCATCAGGAAAATGATTCATGAAGAGTGCTTTTGTCCTGTCAGAAGTGACAAGTGAGAGAGACAGACAGAAAGAGACAGACAGACAGAAAAATGATACGCAGAGACTGAAAACTTACATACTTAGTCTTGCAAGGAAAGGGCAATCATGTTGAATGATATCCAAGGTTATAACAGCTTGGCCACACTATGGGTATTTCATTCATTAAACAAGTAACAATCAATATGTATTCAGACATGACTAATCCCATACAATGACTAAGAGTTTCCCAACAACTGATACAGACAGTTAAACAACCATTTCTTCATGCAAAGATACTTTTGGAATCAAGAGGTCCACAATGATCCTACATCGCTCACCTAATTAAATCAGTGCAAATTTAAATAGTTTCTGAACCCAGGTTATGTACTTTTCTACACAACCAGCACCCCTCATCCCCTCTGGGCACAATTCGAGAAATTTTAAAAGGGATCATCTGACAATGTTTTGATCAAATATCAATACCACCTGGCAGCCGAGAAGAGTACCTTTATTGTCATTTCCACAGCCACTCTATCTGTGTAGGTCTACCTATAACCCCGTGTGCATAGTTAATACAAGTGATGCAGCACATCCATTGAAGTTCTTGGCATTGTGGTTGGAGACAAGATGATGCTTCACAAAATCTATTCCACCAGTAAATATTTAGAACACAGCCTAAAAAACCTTGACCCACGCAAAATTAGGTCAGAGGTCAACCTACAGTTATCATTTGATCTATCTTTAATAATGATAATGATGATCTATACAAAATTTCAAAGCAAACCGACTTGTGTGCTGGACTGTATCATTACTGCAAGAATTTGACTGGGATAAAAACTTGAACTTCCCAGGAGCCCTATTCTTTTCAATTCCCATTATCTTTTGCTCACAGATCTATAAATTTTGTTCCTCTAACCAAATGATTGGTTTAATTTTTTCGGGCAGCTTTCAAAAAAGTTATTTTGAAACATTGTCTTAAAACGTCTCTAATTCATGTTTCTAAAAGCTCTCACCTGCATTACTCAGGCACTATGCAATGACTTTGGACACTGGGCACTGGCTTAACTCTTTGCCACACAATACTGACTTTTGAGGACCTTGGACAAGAAGCCTTTTGGAAACTGGGAAAAGAAGAAATGACTTAGGAAAATGAGCACTGCCTTAGACTCCCTTGAGATTGACAAGTGGAACCAATGGGAATCAAAGCAGAATATCCTAAGTATACTGAATTAATTAAATGGTGTTTAATGCTACTTTCAATCTTATTTCAGTCAGATCACTGCAAGTTGACAAAATCATGCATTTCCTGCATTTAACAGATACTAGGCTGGGGCTCTTAAGTGTCCTGCCCAAGGGCATTCTTGCCAAAAACCTCTGTAACAAAGAAACAAATGATTAACTGCATGGCAGAAATACACTGACCGGGCAGGATTCGAACCCTAGAATGAATGTTGTTTTATGGCGCATTGACAGCTTAAGTCATTAAGCTCCAAACCTAGAGCCCCCTGACAAAAGACCAATACCTTTACCATTAAGCCAAAGGGATATCTCTAGCTAAAGGGGATGTCTCTCCAACACAGTAAACTGTTATCAGGTACTGTATTTAACCCTTTACCAAACGGCAAAATTTTAGACTTGGTCAAATTGAAAACACTTGCAGACGACATTATAAATGTGACTTAAATTTAGAAATTTGTTTTGGGGAGGGTAGAAAATATTGTGGGAAAAGGAGAAAATGCTGGTTACCAGCATTTTCTCCTTTTCTCATAATGTTTTCAAAAGGCTCTGTCCTCAGGGTCGTTAAAAGTCGGGATTATGTGGTAAAGAGTTAAATCTGGATGAAGCCATGCATGAAGGGGTGGTCTCCCATAACAACATTCACACAAAAAAAATTCAGTGGGTGCACTGAGCCTCGAACCTTGGGCTTACTTTACCACTGAAGCCAAGCAGGACCCCTATCATCAGTACAAATCCAATGCCAAACCTAAAGCCAAAGAGAAGCTCCCATCATCCTAATGGTAGTTTTCACCTTACTGTATATTTAAATTTTTGTACTTTCTCCACTATAGATTTTAACTCTTTACCGACAATAAACTTCTAGACCAAACCAATTTGCAAGCATTTACAGACAACAAATTAAAATGTAGCTAAAATGATGGTTTCTGTCTTTAAGAAGGGTGAAATATTGTGCAGAAAAGGAGAAAATGCTGGTTACCAGCATTTTCTCCTGTTTCCACAATGTTTTCAAAAGCCTTCCTCTGTCATTAAAACTCAGGATTGTATAGCAAAGGGTTAAATAACAGATGAAAGTAAATACAATGTAACACGACACCAAAAACCACGGGAGTGCAAAATCCAAACCCTGATTGACAAACCTCAAATGATTCATCATGTGATCATGTTTCTTCAGGAAAATGTGATCGTTCACTAGATGCAGACCTAGACAAAATAATGATTTAACCCATTTCCACACAATCTTTATTTTTGAAGACCCTGTAAACGAGGCCTTAAGAGAAGACTGTGGGAAAAGGAGAAAATGCTGGAAACCACCATTTTCTCCTTTTCCCACAATGTTTTCTACCCTGTTACCAGCATTTTCTCCTTTTCCGACAATGTTTTCTACCCTCCACAAAACAAATTTCAGATTTTCATTCACTTTTATTTTGTTGTCTGCAAATGCTTTCAATTTGGACAAACCTAGAATTTTGTCTTTTGATAATGAGACAGATTCTTATTTTTACGATGAAAATGTTTGCAAAGTCTCTTTTTCCAATCCTGTTTTCTGCTCATTATTTTCTGACCTTTCTAAAAGTACCTGAACCACATTAAGAATATCCTCAGCAAATAATTTCACAATGCACATTTTTTTTTTGTCTGGTTAATCTAGAAACAGCACCTGTGACCAGCCCAGATTGAAGCTGGTATTCACCAACCATTCATAAAAAATACTCTTAGCCTCATTCTCCAACATTTTCTAAATTCAAAGAAACATGGCAAATCGTCAAAAAATTACAGGTCCATAAAATCCATTTCGCCTACCAACTGAATAAATCCGGAGGAAGCCAGGCCTTTAGACTGGTTGAAAATGGGCCAACAGCAAAAGATTTCAGCCCAGGTCAGCCTGTGCAGACTGCACAAGCTGACCTGAATCAACACTTATTGGCATATGTTAAGCCCCCTTTTCTCGAAACATGTTTTAAATACAAAAGTGCTGACTATACATTTCCTCTCCTTTTTGGCTGTAAAAGCATTTATTCAAATTGGTGGGGAACCCATATCAATAATTTTGTGTGAGCCTCGTATTGATTGTAGGCTACTACCGTCTAGACACAGTCAACAGTCACTGTTTTCTCCGTGCAGGATACAGTAAACCTCCAGAGTTTCTGCAAAACCTGTCTTCTTATTGATCTGTACCTAGACTTCAGTTTTCAGCTATTGGTTTACGCTTTTTCCTCCTCGTACCATTATTGTAGAATGGAAGCGGGTGTAGTTAAGCCATTACCACAGAATTCTGAGTTTTAACTACCCTGAGGAAGAAGCCTTTAGAATACAATGTAAGGAAAGGAGAAAATTTTAATGCTAGCACCCAGCATTTTTTTTCCTTTTCCCACAATGATTTCTATCTTTCGAAAGGCAAACTCCTTCTTTAGAGCCATATCATTAAGTCATCTTAAAATTCTTTGAATTCAGACAAGGAGACTAAATCTATGTTGTTCAGTATAGATTTAATTTGTTACCATAATGACAAAATTTGGACTTGCTCAAATTCTAAGCATTTTCAGACAATTATGATAATCAGTTGTGGTACAAAGATAGAGATTTGTCTATGACATAACTCAGTGTTTTCTAAGCTCCTCAAACCAAATTTCAGTTTTTCAGTTACATTTATTTTATCATCTGCAAATGCTTTCAATTAACCCATTACTACACAATCCCTACTTTTAACGCCCCTGAGAAAGAAGCCTTTTGAAAACACTATGGGAAAAGGAGAAAATAACCAGCATTTTTTCCTTTTCCCACAGTGTTTTCTACCCTTCCCAGAACAAATTTCTATTTTTTAGTCACCTTTATTTTGTCGTCTGCAAATGCTTTAAATTTGGACCAGTCTAAACTTTTCTCGTGTGGTAAAGAGTTAAGTAAAACTTTCTACATGAATTCTTAAATTCATTTCGTGTTACTTTAACTTTCTACAGGAATTTGAACTCACTTAAATTCATTTAATGCCCCTTTAACTTCCTAGTGCATTGAAATTTTGTACTCATCAAAATTCAATTTATGAGACACCCTAAGCTAAAAGCCCTGAATAATCTCTTAACTCTTTACCAAAGGATGAAATTTTAGATTGGTCCAAATTGGAAGCATTCGCAGACAACAAAACTGAAGTGACTCAAAAATTGAAATTTGATTTGGGAAGGGTAACCAGCCTTTTCTCCTCTTCCAACAATGTTTTCAAGAGACTTGTTTCACAATGTCGTGAAAACCAAAGATTGTTTGGTAAGAGTTAGCCATAGGAGAGAAATGTAGACTTGTCCAAATTAAAAGCACTTTGTAAATGACAATTTAAAGTCACAGTAAAGTTCAAATGAATAAAAACCTGCTCATAAAATAAAATTAAACTCATTTTTATCATGAAAAACTATGGCGATTATTATGACTTTCACAATATGTAAAGGTACACTTCATAAAAGTTCCGGTCAAATTGACAGAAAAATAGAATTTCAAAACTAGAACAAATCCTACCATGTCACATTATCTGTTTGTTTACATCGATGATCACCGGTGATTAGCCCATTTTTCTTTGTAAATCACCACCATGACATGACAGTGATGTAAACACCATGTGATCATTCAAAGTGTTGAAGCAAAACTTTCATTCCCTTGATCGTTTTGTCCCCATTTAGGCTTGAAAAACATATTAACCCATTACCACACAATCCCTACTTTTGACGCCCCTGAGAAAGAAGCCTCTTGAAAACCCTGTGGGAAAAGGAGAAAATGCTGGTAACCAGCATTTTCTCCTTTTCCCACACTGTTTTCTACCCTTCCCAGAACAAATTTTAATTTTTCAGTCAGCTTTGTCATCTCAAATGCTTTCAATTTGGACCAGTCTAAATTTTTCTTGTGTGGTAATGGGTTAAGTTAATCCATATTGTAAACAAAAACGACACAAGCTGATCTATCTGTCAATACAGGAACAGTTTACTACATCTAACAAAGCAGGTTCAGAATGAGCAATCTTACTCTCGAATGACATAATAGTAGATGTGCTACATGTAACAATAGACCTGTGTACTATGTCATTGAACTAATGAGGTGCAATGTTAGCATATGACATTCTTATAGAACCAGTTTGAAAATACATAAACGATAACATAATGAAATTTGTTTTGTCAAGGGTAGGAATTATTGTGGGAAAAAGAGAAAATGCTGGTTACCAGCCTTTTCTCTCCCACCATGTTTTCAAAATGCTTCTTTCTCAGGGTTGTTATAAGTCAGGATTGTGTGATAAAGAGTTAATGTACATTAGTCAGTGTTCCCACTGGCTTTTTATTTGAAGGGTACAGTTAATCCTTGAGCTGTATATCTGGGGGTAAGATTTCATATTGGAGAGTATGACAAGAATGGCTCCAAACTACAAGTAAAGTAATCAATAATGGTGTTTTGTGCAACAAAGTTATGTTATATTAAGATATGTGGGGAAACAATCTGTTTAAAGACATAAAAAAGCTGAAATAACAGTCTAAATTGACACTGATCGGACATGTTGAAAGGAATATTGTGTTGTGTCATGGGTTTCTGTTTGTTGCATTGAGCATTTTTTCATGAGTGTTCATTTATGGGTAGGATTTTCCGCTTGATTTGACAATAATTTATCAATGACGACAGCCAGCAACTTCGAATTCTGTCATTTTTTTAAAAGTCATGCAGATCATGGATTTTTTTTAATGTTATTTTTTCTTACACGAGGTTGCGCATGTTACCAAAATTTATTATGTGAATTTTTATTCCACAGTATGATTTACGCAACAATTAGCATGAGTGGGAACTCTGATTAGTTGATTAATCCTTTCCCAAATAATCTCTGGTTTTTAGGACCCTGAGATAGAAGCCTATTGAAAACATTATGGGAAAAGGAGAAAATGGTGATAACCAGCATTTTCTCCTTTTCTCACAATGTATTTTACCCTGCTGGAGACAAACTCAACTTTTTGAGTTGCATCTATTTTGTCATCTGCTAGTGCTTTCAATTTGGACAAGTCTAAAATTTTGTCCTTTGGTAAAGAGTTAAAATTACAATATCAGAAAAAATTGATTAATATTTCCTCTAATTTGATTAATATTTGCTCCTAACAATCACTAAAGCACAAAGAAATTCAAAATTGGACACGCTTTTTGCTTAGCAAGTAGGGTACAAAATAAGCTTCCTATCTACATTTTGCATAGCTCCAGGAGCTTTTATTACAAGAAATACAGTATTTACTTTTTATTCCATTAACCAAATTTTCTTGAAAAATACTAACAGAATCTTACAACTAGACAACAGATATGGATTAATACTTTGAAAGCATATAAAGTGTAGAGCAGCAGTGACATACTGTAAAAAGGTGCAAATATGCATATTGGAAAAAGGAGAAAATGGTGAACACCAGCATTTCTCCTTAGCCACACAATAATTTATTAAGTCTTTTTATGCCAGACAGAAAACTGGGACTGTGTACGAAGAGGTTAATTTTGGAAAACTACAATGTTAGATTTAAACATGCTAGTCCAGCATAATTATTTCAGCATGGGGCATCTCAAACTTTGGTTTGTAGATCTAGATCTAACAACTTGAGGACACCTAACCCTTTACTATGTAATCTGGAGATTTCACAACCCTGCAGAATATACCATTTGAAAAGAGTATGGGAAAAGGAGAAAATGCTGTTAATCAGCATTTGCTTCTTTTTCTGCAATTTTTTCAATACTATACAACATAATACCAGATGAGTTCCATCATTTTAACCATATTTGAATTGTCATATGCAAATGCAGTCATTTTGGAGCAGTGTAAATTTTTGTTGCGTGAGGAGTTGAGTGCCTAGCCCAGTCTTGCCCAAGGGTACTCCCATATAACAATGTTATATTCCATGGATACCTTGATACAGAAATGCATTTAACATGATTCCAGTTTTCTCTGCAAGGAGCTGCATTCTTAAATTATTTTTCATTATTCTTAAAACTCATTTGAATTCTAAAACTCTATGTTGTGGGTACACATAATGTAAGACAATCTATGACAATTTCAGTTAGTTTCCAAATCAAAGGTTTCATTGTAAAAATTCATCATATATTAGCCATATTTCACACAATTCTCCCTTTATCTCTAGCTATCACTTAAAATGTGTACTGATATGTTGACAGTTCTTATTCATGATTATGTGCATCATTAACCCTTAACCGCATAATCTTGAGCTTTAACAACCCGGAAAAAGAATCCATTTGAAAATATTGTGTGAAAAAAAAACACTGGTTACCAACAGTTTCTCCTTTACCCACAGTGTTTTCTATCCTTCCCAAAACAATTTCAGTTTTCAAGTAACAATTATTTCTCTGCCTGTCAATGCTTTCAAATCAGACTGGTTTAATTTTTTTCATCTAGTAATGAGTTAAACCAGGCTTCAATTTTCAAGGTGTTGTTTACCAGTAACATATAGCACACTCCCAGAGAGAAAAATATTTACAACTCATACTTTTTCAACCATCCAAAAATATTCAGATTATTTTGAAAGTATTTTGACCTGGACTTCCTATTTGGCAAACCAATGAAAAATCTAGTCCAAAAACTAGGACAGAGAAAGAAAAAAGTCTTTCAGATACTTATACAAGCCTGTAAGGTTCTGTGTAAGTATGATCGTGATATGGGAGTATGAACATAAATTATCAATGGAATGCCAAGGTTGACCTACGATCAGCTGTTTTGCCACCTCCTAAAGAAATCCAAGTGCAGACGATCCTATAAATAGCTGTTACAGGTCTTCTATCGGTCAATAACTGGTTACAATAACTCGATAAAATCGACGTGGCTAACGAAATCATCATAGAAAATTACAATATTTTGATTAAAGATTTTAAAATCTTCCTCAGATATAGGGAAAAAACGAAATGACAATTAAAATTATCAAAGTGAATGCAAAGTCATCATTTTTTTCTGACAAGTCATAAGTAGGGTTTATTGCGTAAGCAGGTCTATTTCAGAACAAAATTCAAGTGATTTAAACATTATAAAAACCACTAACCATTGTCCGGATCGGTGTATAAAGCATGGCATTCTTTCAAAATTTTCTCGTTAACCGACTGGGTTGAAGTGTCGGCCGCATTTGCAGAAGTTTTCTGTCTGACTTTTCCCGACATCGTCCCTTCCACTGTTCTGTCAAAAGTGATCAGACCGAAGCGCACCGACAGGATATCTAGACAGACGTCTGCTAGGAAATGAGAAAAATGACGTAGATTTTGATTGAATTATGGACAAAAATAATTCAAACACTTTAAATAAATGATTTTAAAAAATTGGATTACAAAATTTTATAAATTTTGCACATTTATCGGAAGTTTTGAATTTCTGTTGCAATACAATATCACTCAATTCCGACATTACCCGTTTTATCTTTTTAAATCGGGATTGCGCCGCCTACTTCCGTCAGCTGATTGGCGAATGATCAGCAACACCCAAAATAAAATAAAAGAAGGAAACATCGGCAGTATCCAAGTCATTTCTACGAAATCACTAATATAAGTATTTTACACAAAAACACATTTTTTTGATTAATAGATAATTTTCTTTCGGTTATTTCCTTTGATTTATTAAAGGAATTTTTACCGGCTCCCTTCAACCAATGAAATTGCTTCTCAGACAAGATGGCTTCTTTAGTTGCAGACTACGGCAGTGACGAAGAATCAGACAATGTTTCGGAAGATAGTGAAGGAAGAAACGAAAACCCGACGTCCAAAGAAACACAGATTGTGTCAGTATTGGTTGTAAATGTAAAATTGTGCCTACATTTTGATGCGTTATAATAGATGGGTCACTAAAATGCGCTTTATTTACACAAACTAAAGATTCGCCCCTTGTTTTGTTCGTACCAATAGGGTCGTCGCTTAGTACAGGTAACTGTTCCCAACAGGTGATGTTACTTTTTGCCTGGTCGCCTCTGGGTACAGGGACGATGAAGACAAAACCAGTTGAAAGATTTTGTGGGCAAGTTTGAACTCTCAAAATTTTGTAAATAGAGCACAAACCTAGGATTTAATCGTACTGTTTGCTTGTATAGTTGTCCTCGCAGGTACCGCGTCATCTATGATACCATGGTAATCCCGAAAATACCTAATTTGCATTCATAGCACCACTTAACCACTGTTTACTCTATCAAATTGAAAGCAGAAGTGTTTTTGTATCATGTCAGTTAAAAAATAATAGATATATCTTCATTAATGATGAGTTACTTTCAATATTCACAAAATTGCAATGATAAAGCACACTTTTCCTCCATGTTTTGAAATTGATTACCCCCAACTGTTCATAAAACCGACAATTCATTTTTGACGAGTAATGGTCATCTGCTGTGGCGTCATAGTCCTCACCGGAAATAAAAATTATGGTACTTAAATAATTTTTTAATATAAATGTCAATTTGTTATTATTTTCCAAATTTCATGTGTTACCGTAGTACCATAATGGAATCCCTTCTGAGCACCTATAGTCAACATGTTAGCTTGACCTAGATATTTTTGCCTGAAAAATACGACTGAAGCTTTGATAGTGCACATTTATAGTAACTTTACATGCAACAGTTTATCACAGTATTAGAAAATGATATATGCGAGTTTCCTCTATGTTAGTAAATTTTCGGCGAAATTAAGTACCGCGGTACCATCGAGGACCATCCTATTTAATATTCATTCGTTTGAGATACAAATATTTTCAACTTAAATGATGAACATAAGAGAAAACCATGCATTTCAACTGTTTCTTGACTTATTTACAGTCCCGAAAACACTCAAAATAGCCGCTATGCACAATAAATTTCATGTTTTTTCCGAGATTTACATATTATAAACAACTTCTACAAGCTTTTTAGGTAATGAAAGGTTAAATAATTTGTCACTAGTCATGTTAGTTACTGAAATTTAATAACATTTCACTGCAATACAGATTAAACAAACGACACAGAAAGGCAGTATAGTGCTATATCTTTGCTACTGGTAAATTTACGATGGACTTGAGATGGTATGGGGCACAATAAATGTCGAAATACGAAAAAAATCATGGTATCGTCTCATTATTGAGACTAGGTCGTCGCTGTGCATTGTAAATTTCAAAATGAGGAGGAATTGTTATTTGTCTTGCTGTAGAGAAGCTTTTAAAATGTGTGGTAGACTGGCACTCTATCTTAACCCTTTACCAAACAATCCCTGGTTTTTTCGACCCCGAGATTGAAGCCTTTTGAAAACATTGTGGGAAAAGGAGAAAATGCTGGTCCTTTTCCCACAATATTTTCTACTATGCTCAAAACAAATTTCAATTTTTAAGTTTAATTTATTTCGTCGTATGTAATTGCTTTCAGTTTGGACATGTCCAAAATTTTGTTGGTTGGTAATGGTTAAGATAAAATCGATAGATGTACTGCAAGTTTTAAATAACGGTAATCAAGGCAATCATTTACTGGAAATCAGCCAGATGCAAGTTCTTTATACTTTATTTGCCATATCAGGAGCTAGTCCAACCCTTTATTACACAGTGATGACTTTTAAAGCCCATGAGGAAAACGCATTTTAAAAACATTGTGGGAAAAGGAGAAAATGCTGGTAGCCAGAAAGTAACCACCAAGTTTTTACCCTATCAAAGCAAAACTGCACTGTTTGAGCCACTAGAAGCCACTAGAAATTGTAGTCTGCAAATGCTTTGATTTTGGATAGGTCTAAAATTTTGCTGTGTGGTATCCAGATATGATACTGTATCCCTGTCCCCAAAGTATCCAGGTATGGTACCAGACCCCTAGCCTCTGAGACAAAAGCTTAACCCATTGTCACACAATCCCTACTATTGATGCCCCTGAGAAAGAAGCCTTCATAAAACGTGGGAAAAGGAGAAATGCTGGTAACCAGCATTTTCTCCTTTTCCCACAATGTTTCCTACCCTTCACAAAACAAATTTCAAATTTTCAGTCACTTTCATTTTGTCGTCTGCAAATGCTTTCGATTTGGACAAGCCTAAAATATTGTCGTTTGGTTTGGTAATGAGTTAAAGGTATGGTACCATGTTGATTTGTTGTCTGCAAATGCTTCCAGAATGGTTGATTGATTGGAGTTAAATCCTTTATCATATAATCTCAGCGTGTAATGAACCAGAGGAAGAAGCCTTTTGAAAGCATCGTGGAAAAAGAAAATGCTGGTTTCCTGCATTTTCTGCTTTTATATGCCCGCCGAAGACGGGACGTATTATGGGATCACCCGTGGCGGGCGGACGGCATCCAGTTCTTTGTCCGGAGCATATCTCCAAAACTATACTAGCTAGGGTTATGAAATTTCATGGGTGGATAGATCTCATCGAGGGGGAGTGCAGTGCACAGGCATCATAACTCTTGCTGTTTTTAATACTTGAATTTCGTTCGGAGCATATCTCCAATACTATACTAGCTAGGGTTATGAAATTTCACGGGTGGATAGATCTCATTGAGGGGGAGTGCAATGCACAGGAATCACAACTCTTGCTTGCTTAATTTTTTAGTTATTGCCTTTTGTTGTTTTTCATACTTGAATTTTGTCTGGAGCATATCTCCAAAACTATACTAGCTAGGGTTATGCAATTTCATGGGTGGATGGATCTCACCGATGGGGAGAGCATTGCACAGAAATCATAACTCTTGCTCGCTTAATTTTTGAGTTATTGCCCTTTGTTGTTTTTTGATACTTGAATTTTGTCCGGAGCATATCTCCAAAACTATACTAGCTAGGGTTATGAAATTTCATGGGAGGATAGATCTCACCGAGGGGGAGTGCAGTGCATAGGATTCATAACTCTTGCTCACTTAATTTTTGTGTTATTGCCCTTTGTTGTTTTTGATACTTGAATATTGTCCGGAGCATATCTCCAAAACTATACTACCTAGGGTTCTGAAATTTCATGGGTGGATAGATCTCACCGAGGGGGAGTGCAGTGCATAGGATTCATAACTCTTGCTCACTTGATTTTTGAGCTATTGCCTTTTGTTGTTTTTCATACTTGAATTTTGTCCGATGAATATCTCCAATACTTTACTAGCTAGGGTCATGAAATTTCATGGGTAGATAGATCTCATCAAGGGGGAGTGCAGTGCACAGGAATCATAACTCTTGCTCGCTTTATTTTTCAGTTATTGCCCTTTGTCGTTTTTCATACTTGAATTTTGTCCGGTGCATGCCCCAGCTTTACAACTTGGGGTAAGACGGGTGTATCTTGTGACAATTTGCCGCTCTTGTTCCAAAATGTTTTCAACCCCATTGAAGACCTTTTTTATTTGAGTCACATTTAAGTCTTTTATTATAATTGCTCTCACTTTGGACAAGTCTACACTTTTACTTGTGTGGTAAAGAGTTAACACCATTTTAACAGCTTAGAAAACATCATGGCGGTCAGCGCGTCTACGCATGTGTTTCCAGGCTCTCTCACACCAGTAGGTACACTGTTTTCCCCCCGAGTCAGTGTCTACTTTCTAGCATGCATCAGAGATTAGAGGCTATAAATTGCTGGGAAGAAAGCTCGTCTTAGCTCTTTACCACACAATCCATGGTTTGTATGACCTTGGGATAGAAGCCTTTTGAAAACATTGTTGAAAAAGGAGAAAATGCTGGTAACCAGCATTTTCTCCTTTCACACGTTTTCTACATTGCAGGAAACAAATTTTAATTTTTGAGATATGTTTGTCGTCTGCAAATGCTTTCAATTTGGACAAGTCTAAAATTTTGTCATTTGGTAGAGTTAACTCATTACCAATTGACAATATTTCAGACTTGTCCAAATTGAAAGCATTTGCAGACAACAAAATAAAAGTGACTGAAAATTTGAATTTTGTTTTGTGAAGAGTAGAAAACATTGTTGGAAAAGTAGAAAATGCTGGTTACCAGCATATTCTCCTTTTCCACAGTGTTTTCAAAAGGCTTCTTTTTTAAGGTCGTCAAAAGTAGGGGTTGTGTGGTAATGGGTTAAGCAGGTATCAAACTCACAACCATCAGGTAACAAGTGTGAAGTACTAACCACTGAACTACCCTAACAGACACTTTCAAAATGGGCAAGTCTGCTATCTAGCATTTTGTAATCTGGTAAAAGGTTAAGCTGAGCCTGTCATACTTTCAGGCAGCTTGAAGATGCTAAAGAAGAGTCTGGGAAAAATTACCTGCTGGAAGATGATGCCGCTTCTGATGATGAGGACTCTTCTGAGGAAACAGATGAGGATCAGGCTAAAGAAAAACTTCCAAGCCCTCAAATTGCAAAGCTGAAAGTTCCCGGATTAGGGAAAAAGAAGAAGAAAATCAAACCCAGCCTGAAGCCAAGTTTTAAAAGCAGTGCTGTCGGTTCAGTTTGGTTAAATCCATTCGAAAATGCTGAGATGAAGAAACAATCTGTTCTGGAAAAGCATGTTAAAATGACGGAAGTTGTAATTCCTACTGGTAAAAAGGCAAGGATATGCAAGATGTTTAAGCTTAAGGGACAGTGTCGATTTGGAAAACATTGCAAATATTCTCATGACATACAGACTATCGCATCTTCACAACAGCATCCACAGGAAAAACCAGGGCCTGTAGGGCCGCAAGTTGGCTCCAATCAAAGGTCTAGATTTCAAGAATTACCACCTCCCCCAAAAACTCAAGGATTTATGGGAACTGTAACTTCCCTTCATTCACAGCCAAATCCAGGTCCCAGTAGGTTTCAACAGAGGAAAATGCAACAACAGGAGCGTTTTATGACAAGTCAAGATGATCAAGATGGTGATGATGATAAATTTCTAGCACATAAAAAACGTAAAGTACGAGTTGGAGTGTCGGAAAGCTTAGTTCCACCAAAGAGAGCATTGATGGCGTTATCAAAGCAAAGGGAGGAAGAGAGACCGTGGACACTAGACACACATTACAACAACTTTTAGCCCTTTACCCTACAATCTTTAATGTGAAATCTCTGAGGAAGAAAGCCTTTCATAACATTGTGGAAAAAGAAAATGGGGATAACATGCATTTTTTTCCTTTTCCCACACTTTTTTGTACTTTTTCCATAGACAAAGTTCATCATTGATCAATGAAGGCACATTTGTCATCTGCATGTGGCTCTGATCTGATTGAGTCTACAATTTTGTGATCGTATCAGAGTTTTGTAAAAAGACTTGGTTTTAACTTCACTCTGTTTGATGCATAAATTAATAGGAATGAAACACATACTGCAAAGTCGATGCTTTATTTTTTGTAAGAGCATCTAATTTATCCTTAATCCTTTCCCAAACGGCAAATTTTGTACCAGATGACAAATTAACAGTAGCTAAAAAGATGATTTTTCTAAATGATAGAAAACATTGTGGGAAAAGGGGAAAATGCTGGTTACCAGCATTTTCTCCTTTTCCCACAATGTTTTCAAAAGGCTTTTATTCCTGACACATAAAAACCAGGGATTGTTTGGGAAAGGGTTAAAGCTCCTTTCACAGATGCTGCCAGTGTAGATCAAGGCCAGGCTGCACAAAACATGCAGCCTGATCTTTCATCTACACTGTCCACTTTGTTGATAGTTTCACAAGTTAGGCAAAAGCAGTCATGAAATTGCAATTATTAGTAGTTTAGTAATATCTTAAGGATGAAAATATGTTGATTTATTTTGGTTCTGAATAGTTTTGTACATTTTTATTACAAAATATGTAAAATTTTTGCCATGTAAATTCTGAAGGCGTAAGCATAAACATTGATGAAGAATACAGTTTCAGCTGAGATGTTTTTTATTTTTTTTATACGCCTGAAGGGTCGTATTATGTTATACCCCCGGTCGTCCGTCCGTCTGTCCGTCCGTCCGTCCGTCCGTCCGTCCGTTAGCAATTTCTTGTGTGTGCAACTCCTCCTACAGTTTTCATCAGAATTATTTGAAACTTGCCACAATGAATCTCCATGATGTCTTGTTGTGCACCTGGGTCTTAGAATTTTGATGGCTGTTTGCGTTCTCAAATTATCTGCCCTTGATTTCTGAAAATAACCAACTTTTCACTTTGAATTTTTGTTCAGGCCTTAACTTCCAAACCATAAAAGGTATCAACTTGAAACTACATACACTGATAGAACACATTATGGAGAAGTGCAGTGCACATGAACCATAACTCTGTGACCTTTATTTTTTGAGTTATTGCCCTTTGTTAATTTTCAGTTTGAATTTTTGTCCAGGCCATAACTTCCAAATTATAAAAGCTATTAACTTGGAACTTCATATGCTGATATAACACATTATGGAGAAGTGCAGTGCACATGAACCATAACTGTGCCCCCTTTATTTTTTGAGTTATTGCCCTTTGTTAATTTTCAGTTTGAATTTTTGTCCAGGCCATAACTTCCAAACTATAAAAGCTATTAACTCGGAACTTCATACACTGATAGAACCCATCATGGAGAAGTGCAGTGCCAATGATATATAACTCTGCCATCTTTATTTTTTGAGTTATTGCCCTTGTTGATTTTTAGTTTCAATTTTTGTCCAGGCCATAACTTCCAAACTATAAAAGGTATCAACTTGAAACTACATACTCTGATAGAACACATTATGGAGAAGTGCAGTGCCCACGAACTATAACTCTGTGACCTTTATTTTTTGAGTTAGTGCCCTTTGTTAATTATTTTAGTTTTAATCTTTGTCCAGGCCATAACTTGTGAACTTTAAAACCTATCATCTTGAAACTTCAAAGACTAATAGAACACATTATGAAGAAGTGCACTGAAGAACCATAACTCTGTCATCCTTCTTTTTGAGTTATTGCCCTTGTTGATTTTTAGTTTCAATTTTTGTCCAGGCCATAACTTCCAAACTATAAAAGGTATCAACTTGAAACTACATACACTGATAGAACACATTATGGAGAAGTGCAATGCCCATGAACTATAACTCTGTGACCTTTATTTTTTGAGTTAGTGCCCTTTGTTAACTTTTTTAGTTTTAATTTTTGTCTAGGCCATAACTTCTAAACTTTAAAACCTATCATCTTGAAACTTCAAAGACTAATAGAACACATTATGAAGAAGTGCACTGAAGAACCATAACTCTGTCATCCTTCTTTTTGAGTTATTGCCCTTTGTTAGTTTTCTCTTTGAATTCATGTCTGGGCCTTAATTTCTAAAATATAAAAGCTATGATCTTGAACCTCTCAAGACTGATAGAACACCTTGTGGAGAACAGCAATTCACAAAATTTGTAACTGTGCTACCCTTCTTTTTTTAGTTATTGCCCTTTAATATTTTTCACATATCATGGAAATTAACTACTCTTCATTCATGGCCCTTCCATCATTTCAACTCATTTCACTGACAAGCCCCTTCGGGCGTTTATGCGCCGCTTTGCGAAGCTCTTGTTTTTTCTCCTATTTATAAGGTACATGCTGTAGACAGTTTCTGTGCAAGGTCAGGTCACATATTCTGTGCAGTTCTGTCACAATCTACACTGTTCATAAAGGCTAGTAAAGTTGAGATAGGCATTCTCAATGTTATCCCTTATTTCATGTTACCTAAAATATTACGTAAGATGTAATTTAGGTTTTTAAAGGAAAAAACCTTGACTTTTTTACCTGTATGCAGATTGAAAAGATTGCAGCTATGTTAGAAAGTGCTCATAACAGGCAATTTCTGCTTGTGTCACTATGTTTTCAATAATAAAACCTAAATTCATTTTGATTACCCATATTTTATGACTGTTTTCAAAGTCTTGTACTGCAAGACTTGAGGAGATTGATAAATCTTTGTTCATTTATCATCACCATTGGTTGCCCATATGGATGACAATCCAAGAAGACAATTATGTTTCATTCGGATATTGCCAGGTACAGGTTGAAACGCATCCTATGTGAGGCCCTTACCAAACAATCCCTGGTTTTTACGACCCTGAGATAGAGGCCGTTTGAAGACATTGTGGGAAAAGGAGAAAAAGCTTGTAACCAGCATTTTCTCCTTTTTCCAACAGGTTTTCTAACCTGCTGGACACAATTTTCATATTTTTGCGTCTTATTTTTTTTTTTGTTGTTGTTGTCTGCAGATACTTTCAATTTTGACCAGTCTAAAAATTTGTCGTTAGGTAGAAAGTTAATGAATAGTACCTTCACATATGACCTCAGGTTTAAGGTTTAATCAGAATGATTTTTCAGGAAATTCAGGTGGCTAGCATTGGAGACTGACCCTATACCCTTAAGTGGCCTAGAATGTAGTTCTCTAACTGAACTAAACAGTGCTAACTTGGTCTTGATTTGGCGGAAATATCTCACAGCAATGTTAGTGCAAATCAAGTTTAACTCTTTACCACACAATCCCGACTTTTAACGACCCTAAGAAAGAATCCTTTGGAAAACACTGTGGGAAAAGGAGAAAATGCTGGTAACCAGCATTTTCTCCTTTTCCCACAATGTTTTCTACCCTTCCCAAACCAAATTTCAATTTTTCAGTCACTTTTATTTTGTCGTCTGCAAATGCTTTGAATTTGGACCAGTCTAAAATTTTCTTGTGTGGTAAAGAGTTAAGACTTCATGTTCTCTGCAGCCTGACCTTCACCTACAATGTCTGCAAGAATCTGCTTTGCTTAAAAAGGCTTTAACCCTTTATCATACAATCCAGACTTTTAACAACCTTAGGAAAGGAGGTTTTTGAAAACATTTTTAGGAAAAGGAGAAAATGCTGGTAACAAGCATTTTCTCCTTTGCCCAAAATGTTTCTTACCATGTCAAATTTTGTTATTTTTGTCGCCTTTTAATTTTCATCTGCAAATTAAATGGCTTATTTTAAATCAGTCTGAAACTTTATCATGTGGTAACACAAAAATAAAGGAAGCTTTCACACAGTTGGTTTAGAGTTTGTTTTACTGATAAGTTATATAAAATAGAAATGCAAATAAAAATAAATGTACTATTGGTGGAATTAAAAATTGCCTATGCTTCACAACCTTGTGCATTCTGCTGGGACATACAATGATAAATATTCAAACAATCCTGTGTTTAACGCTGCTGTGGCAAGAGGCCCTTGAAAACATTGAGGGAAAAAGACAAATGCTGGTCAGCAACATTTTCTCTTTTTTCACAAATGTTGCAAATCCCACTATGTCAGGCATAATCTATTAGTCATTGGCAAGTACATTTTGATTGGTTTAGTCTAAGACATTGTTGTCAATAACAGAGTAAGTTAACTCTTTACCAAACAACAAAATTTAAGATTGGTCCAAACTGAAAGCACTTGCAGACGACAAAATAAACACAACTCAAAAACTAAAATTTGTTTCCAGAAGGGTGGAAAACATTGTGGGAAAAGGAGAAAATGCTGGTTACCAGCATTTTCTCCTTTTCCCACAATGTTTTCAAAAGGCTTCTATCTCAGGGTTGTAAAATCCAGGGATTGCTTGGAAAAGGGTGAAATTGTCAACAAAATGAACATAATTATTTTTAAAATTTAGAGGACGCGAAATCACCTTTATTACCCTACTTTTTGAGCTTCTCCCTCAACATAATGTGTTACTGAAGAGCTATTGTGGTGAGTAAGGCGTGCCACATGTTGTCTTGTCATGCAAAAACAGATTTCTCTTGAAACAATGAACCAAAGTCAAAGACACTTTACAGAAATAATCCTGAGGTAATACTGGTACAAAAGTTTTTTTGGGGGGGGAAAAAAATACATATCATGTGACCAATAAGCACAAGCTATACATGTATAAAACAACCCTCTACTAACCAATCATGCTGGGCCCTTACAAATCATAGTAAAAGGAGGTGTTGGTAACCTGCATTTTCTCGTTTTCCCTCAATACTTTATACTCAATTTAAAGCAAATCACAAAAGAATCATTAAGCTACAGTGAATTTGTCATCTGCAAATACTCCTTGTTTTGGATGAGCCATGATTTTATTTTCCTGCAAAGAGTTAATTCATTAACAAACAATCCAAATTTTTTACAATCCTGAGAAAGAAGCCTTTTAAGAAAACATTGTGAGAAGATGCTGGTTCCAGCATTTTCTCCTTTTCCCACAATGTTTTATACCCTTTCTAAAACAAATCAATCCGGACTTTTAATGACACTCAACAAAAATGCCTTTGAAAATACTGTGGGAAAAGGAGAAAATGGTGGTAACCAGCAGTTTGTCCTTTTCCCACAATGTTTTCTAACCTTTCCAAATCAAATTTCAATATTTGATTCACCTTTATTTTGTCACCTGCAAAAGCTTTCAATTCGGACATGACAATATTTCAGGCCTGTCCAGATCGAAAGCATTTACAGACAACAAGAAAAAGTGTCTGAAAGTAAAAAATTTGTTCAGTGAAGGATAGAAAACATTGTGGGAAAAGGAGAAAATGCTGGTTACCAGCATTTTCTCCTTTTCCCATAATGTTTTCAAAAGGCTTCTTTCTCAGGGTCGTCAAAAGTAGGGATTGTGTGGTAATGGGTTAAAAGCCTGTCATTATATATCACTTGCCCTAACATGATTTCAAAAGAAACATGCTACATAATTCTAACACAAACCTTGAAAAAGATCTAACATGATTTGAGCTGTGCTCTATGAAAAGGGGGCTTATTGCATCTGCAAAAAGTATTGACCCAGGTCAGCCTGCACAGTCCCTACAGGCTGATCTGGGCTGAAACTTCTTGCTATTGGTCAATTTTCTATTTTTCAAAGGACAATTCTACCTTATGATTAACCCTTTCCCAAACAATCCCTGGTTTTTACGGGTCTCGAATAGTAGCCTTTTGAAAACATTGTGGGAAAAGGAGAAACTGCTGGTAACCAGCATTTTCTCCTTTTCCCACAATGTTTTCTACCCCATCATAGACAGAAATAATCTTTTTAGCGAGAGTTGAATTGTCGTCTGCAAATGCTTTCAACTGGGTCTAGTCCTATGCAGCCATTATTGTGATGACTTTGCCAAGAATTGTGTACAACGGGGATGCCTTGAGCCCCCTTTTGCCACAGCATGGTTCATTTCAAATTATCTTTGCTTAGCACTACCTTGAAAAAAAATCTTAAAACCTTAATATAGAAGATTCATTTTTTACTCTTCACCATACAAAGAGAATTCAAAGACTGGTCCAAATCATTTTCAGACAACAAATTGAAAGGTAAGCAAACAATGAGAAAAGTAGAAAATGCTAGTTACCACCACTTTTTCCCTTTCCTCCAGTGTTTTTACAATCTCCAAAACTCAGAATTGTTTGGTAAAGGTTAAACCCATTGTGGCAATTGATAAAAGGAGGAATGGCCTTTACTGGATAACTGCTGCACTGTTTATAAATTTTTTTAATGATGAAACAATTTCATATTCAATACATGCATTTACATGATCTCCTTCTCCTTGAACTTTGTTTCAAAAGGTGATGACTGAAAGGGAAGATCATGGAGAGGTAGATAATTTTCATTCTATAGCACTAAATTTTCTACATACAAATATACCTATATTACCTAAACTCTGTACCAAACGAAAATAGTTTTGGCTGGTCTAAACTGACAACATTTTCAGAAGACGAAGGTGCCCAAAATCGCAATATTTGCCCTTGATAGGGTAGAAAACATTGTGGGAACATAACCTTCGCATAGCCATGCATATACACCCGATAGGGCTCATCAGTAAAATGGGTTAAAACCTGGAAGGACTACAGAAATCCAGACTTTAACCCTTTACTCCATAGATACTCATTTCTATGCAGGCCTGTAGGAACAGGGGGGGATAGGGGGGGCTCAGCCCCCCCCAAATAATTTTGAAAATAATAGTAACTAAAATACGAGTTCTTAGCGCAATGAAACAACCATGCAAAAAATCTCAGTATTTCGAAGTTAGCCCCCCCAATCTTGAAATACTTCCTACGTCGCTGCAATGCATTGGTTATAGGAGCCTTTGGAAACTATTGTGGCAAAAGGTGAAATTGCTCGTGACGAGCAACTTCACCTTTTGTCGAAATGTTTTCTATGCTATCAAAAGGTGTCATATACATATCAGAAACGACTTCATCCTCGCTGTTATTTAGGGTCAATTAGAGATACCATGGGGTAAAGGGTTAAGAGTAGCATGCACAACTATATAATAAAAAAATTATATCCTAGAGATTCACTGTGGCAAGTTTGAACTTATTCTGATGAAAACTATAGGAGTAGTTGTGTGTGCAAATTGCTAACGGACAAATGGATGACAGCCGCCATAATATAATGACCCTTTGGGCATATAAAAAGGCAAAAATATCGGTTACCAGCAATGTCTCCTTTTCCCATAAATTGACAATGCTTTCAACAGCCCTCTTCCTTATAGTCTTTGAGAGTCGGGACTCTGGTAAAAAGTAAAGCTATTAAGATTTTATAAACCAAACTTCAAAAGTGATTTATCACTGAATTGAGTACAGGCAGATCATCGGTAATGCATTCCAACATTTTCTCCTTTTCCCTAAATGTTTTCGTTAATGGACAACACAATGTGTTTATGTTGAGACAAAACTAACACAATTGATAATATCATAAAAAAACCATCTAAATCCTTTACCATTCAATCTCAATTTTTTAAGAGAATAAGGAAGAAAGCTCTCAAAGACATTGTAGGAAAAGGAGAAAATGATGGTAGCCAGCATTTTCACCTTTTGCCAACCATCTTTTCTACCCCTTCCTTGTTTTATGGCTCTGTTTTCTACCCTTTCCTTGGTTTGTGGCTCTGTAAATGTTTCAGAGTCAGACATAGTCGAAAATGCCGTTACTGAGTAAAGACAAAAAAGACAAGAGAAATGCTTTGACACAAATGCTTCAATAAAAATGCTTCTACTGCAAAACTACTAGAATACATACGACAATTTTTTTTTTAACAAAATCATGCCATATTTAAAGCCAGACATTGTGATTGCTTAGCAATACAACCATTGTATAATGCATGCATAGGCATTCAGCCCTATTTATTTTTCCCTGGACATTAGCTGTTGTTTACTTAGTCTGAGTGTAAGAGAACTACTTATCTAAGTGTAAGTGTAGTAATGAAGGTAAAATTAAGAAAAGTCTATGAAGAAAACTCAATTTTTCTGACCCTAAATATTGGTCAAAGTAACCAAAGAACAAACTCTTGGTCACATACTTACTCCCCTATAATACTTATTATATGGTAAACCCCCCTTGAAAATCCAGCCAACAAACCTAACCATTTAATCCTTTGCATAACAAGCCCAAGTTTTAACAACCCTGAAAAAGATGCTTCACAAAAATTTTATTGGAAAAGAAGAAAATGCTGGTGACCAGCATTTTTTCCTTTCCCTACAATGTTTTCTACTCTTTCGAAGACAAACTACATCATTTAAACCACTTTTTTTGCCCAAAAATGCTAATCTGAAGTTAGTCATCTGGTATCAAGTTAAACTACATTTAATTTGTTGTATCCTAATCCTTCAATATGGATAAGTTTAAAATTTGTTCTCTGGTAAAGACTATATGCATGTTGACATTCCATATTTCTAAACAGTGTTAACCTTTTACCAACACAATCCTGAGTTTTAATGACCCTAAAAAAAGACAGCTTTTAAATACATAGTGGGAAAAGGAGAAAATGCTGATAAGCAGCATTTTCTCCTTTTCCCACTGTGTTTTCTGGCCTTTTTCCCACAGTGTTTTCTGTCCCATAAAAAACAAAACTAATCATCTGGGTGACATTTATTTTGTTAAATGAAAATGCTTTCAGTTTGGTCAAGCACAAGATTTTAATGTTTGGAATAAAGTGTTTAGCCATTGGATTAACATCATGAAAGAATGTGATCTGTGTGCATTTTGAACATAGTCTGTGCTGTGATGTATCTGAGCAAGTTGTAAATGCAGAGAGTGAGATCTATATAATCTCTTTCTTCACTTCTGATCATCTTTCTACATCTATGGAAAGACTTGATTGTACTGGTGCTGGCAGAGGTCTGAAAGTACATTTGAAAACAGAACTCATTACTATAGGGACATGGTTCACCTTGCAAGGGTCTAAATATGCGCTTGAACAAACCACTTCTAAATTGCAAAATTACACTATGAATTTCTCAGGGAATGAAGGAAACACTATGAAAAACAACACTCTATTGCTCAATATATTGGCTACAACCATTTTCATGAGTTTGAAAAACAATTTTCCTCTAAAATACTTTATAACATTTCTGTGAGTATTTAAAGGTGGCCCTTCAGAATTTGGGACGAAAATTTTATAAAAATACAAAAAGATCATCCTTATACTCCCAAAGCCTCATAATCGTCATCCATAAAACCCCAGTGTTTGAAAAACCATCCGACAACACGAGAAATTAGAGATTTACTACGGCCAAGGTCGACATCAACCGGAAACACGTTCTATTTTTACATGAACAACTCGCTTGTTTACATACCGAAAATACACAGACGAAGCTTCAAACATAGCATCCGAAGAAGATCTTATGAAAAATAATTACATGTTTGTTATGTAATGGAGTTTAAGTGTCATTAGTCACGTGCCAGTCACTTAACATTCCCACAGTGCATTCTTTTTATTTTTGGCACAAAATCTAAAAATAGCTTAAGAGGCTACGTAGCCTTTTAAGGGAATAACACCCAAAAAAATTTTTTTTGTAATTTTATGATTCTTAATTATTGATGATTTGTGTTGTTTTCTTGTATAAATTTCAGTGATATATAAATATTTTTGATTTGGTGTGATGTGAAAATTCTAAGTACCCACCTTTAATGGTAATACTTTTGATGCCCCTGAGGAAGAAGTCTTTAGAAAACATTATAGGAAAAGTAGAAAATGCTGGTAAGTAGCATCTTCTCCTTTTGCCACAATGTTTTCTACCCTTCACAAAGCAAATTTCAAATTTTCAGTCACTTTTATTTTGTTGTCTGCAAATGCTTTTGATTTGGACAAACCTAAAATTTTGTCGTTTGGTAATGAGTTGAGAAACAACTCCCAAAAATATTGTTAGATTCAGATGTCAGAAAATTTAAAATTGTTCTTCATTCATATTCCCCAGATCCACCTGTAAGTCCAAACAACTTCATGTATTTGTACATAATTATATAAAAAGCCTTATCAAGAAATGTATTACAATAGATGTTTTGTGACAGCAAGTTAAGACCCGACTATGTCAAATCTAAGGTTATATGACTAGAACATCTTTCATATTAGTGAAAACAAGCAATTTCATTGAAATGATATCCCCCGCCGAAAAAGACCTTTTTTGGTACAAACGTATAAGAGGTATTGTGTTTTGCATGTACATGTGGCCTTTTTGTTATTGGTCCATGATGTATTATACATTAAGCTCCCTTGTTCCATGGCACAGGATTTCATTACATAAAAAAATATGAAAGAGGTCAATAACAGGATTATACATTAAGTACCCATTTCAGGATTTCATATATGTGGGAAAAAAATGTATCAATAGACTATCCAATGGAAAACATGCATGAAGTTTCATCAATTTTTGTAAAGGACTTTAGAAGATATCCCTCTCACAATATAAGCCGCCACACTGCTGCCATTTCAAGCAGGTAGCTAGAGACTAAAGTGTTGAAATTTGTAGCACCTGCCTGGGTAGCTGAATGGATATATGGTATTACTTGTGATCTAAAAGGTTTACAAACAGACTGATGCATGGACAGACGAATGCACAATTGACTCATTGGTCACTGGCTTTGATCAAGCAATAAAAATATGAAGTTCTATTAAAATATGTGCAAAAGTTGGAGATACACTGATAAAAAATTAAATTTGACATGAAGTCCCCTTTTTCCATGATACAGTGATAAATTGCAAAACCCTGACAACATGTGCTAGGTCGCATGATCTGTGAAAATCTCATCCAAATCTATTGAGATATGTCTAGTAATTGAAGAGATTCTGGTGAAAAATGAAATTATAACACGAAGCCCCCTTATTCCATGATGCAGCTACAAATCCCAAAACCTTGACAATATGCCGTAGGTGACATGATCATGTGAAAATTCCATCCAAATCTGCCAAGGAGTGTGGGAGGCGTTGTGTTCGGTCACATGATAATGTGAAAATTCCATTCAAATCTGCCAAGAAATGTGGGAGGAGTTGCCTTCACAAGAAATAGAATGAAATAAAACATGAAGCCCCCTTTTCTCATGACGCAGCTATAAATTGCAAAATCTAGAGAATATGCAATAGGTCAGATGATGAGAAACATCCTGTGATTTTTTTTTCAATTCTGTCAAGAAATATGGGAAGAGTTGCATTCACAAGAAACAAGAGCCGTCAGAGACGGGTTATGCTCCCCGAACAAGTGCTTGTCATAAATATATGAAATTGATAAAAATTCAGTTCTTTTATCCTTAAAGGACCTGTTCATGCCCCCCATGATTGAAGTGAAAAGGCAATTACTATCTTAGAGATAGCCAACACAAACTTATAGATTGAATAATAATTCAAAATTCGAAATTTCATAAAATTTTGAGCAGTCATATGGTAAATATTACATAAAACGATTTTTTACATGAAGCCCCCTTTTTCCGAGACGCAGCCTGAAATTGAGAAACAGGAAGAGAGGTACCTGGGCAATGTTCCAACAAGTTCAAATTTGAAATTTCACAAAGTTTTGAGCACCAATGTAGGAGATACTAGAGAAAAACAATTTTTTCCATGAAGTCCCCTTTTTCCGTGATGCAGCCTCAAATTGAGAAACCAGGAAAGAGCTACTTGCGCATTAATAATTCATTGATTGAAAATAATAAGGGCACATGTTGAAACTTGTAAAACAAGATAAAACCATGAAGTTTCATGAAATTTTGACAAAAACTGAACAAGATATTAGTAAAAAGTGCAACTTTGCATTAAGGCCCCTTTTTCCTTGGCATTTTACAAGAAACCCCCTTTTTCCATGATAGAGGGTCAAATTGAAAAACACATAGATAAAGAAACAAGAGCACATGTAGAAACTTTGGAAAAACAATATAACCATGAATTTTAACGAAATTTTGACCAAAACTGAATGAGACAGTAAAAATTGGAATTTTGCAAGAAACCCCCTTTTTCCATGCCAGAACGTCAACTAAAACAACCCATAGATTAAAAATAGCAATGTCACATGCTGAAACTTTCCATAAACAATATAACCATGAAGTTTCATGATATTCTGACAAAAGCTGAATGAGATATTAGTAAAAATTGCAATTTTGCATTAAGCCCCTTTTTTCTATGACACGGGGTCAAATTGAAAAACTGGGAAAGACATGTCGGCGCCTTACCCTAAAGAGTTCATATATGAAGTTTTATCCAATTTGGTCCAGGGGTTGTGGAGAAATGGCTTCGGACGAACGGACGGACAGACGAAGCAGCGACTATATGCTCGCCCTTCGGGAAGCATAATTAAATGATATAAAACATGAAGCCCCCTTTTTTCATGACGCAGCTACAAATCGTAAATTGTTGACAATATGCAATAGGGCACATGACAAGAAATATTCTGTCAAAATTCTATTCAATTCCGTCAAGAAATGTGGAACGAGTTGCCTTCACAAGAAATGGAATGAAATATAACATGAAACCCCTTTTTTCCATGACACCTTGTTACAAAAACAAGGGCAAATAACTGTGGTGTTGCATGGTCAATTTAGGTGAAACTTTTTTTCCTGCATTTCCTAATGGAGGTTGACAGATGGGACAAGTTCAATGTAAAAACTTTGTATAGTTTTGAAGACAAGACTCCAAACATAAAAAAGTGTGCTTAAGTGTAACTTAAGTGAAACTTAAAATCACTCTCAGTCGGCCATTTTGCATCAAATCAAAAAAACAAAAGAACTGTCTCGGGAGAATGGGTCATTGTACATGTGTATAATGTTTCACGAAATTTCGTCCAATGGTATTGGAGACATTTGTTGGGACGGATGCATGCAGGGACGGATGGACAACGCTAAAACTATATCCCTCCGCCTACGGCGGGGGATAACAACAATCAGACTCCGTGCTCTGTACAGTCTGGTCTTGAATCTAACATTGGTCTTACAATTTGTCTTTTGCTAAACAGTGATAAAAAGATTAGAAAAAGTCCAAAAATTTCAAGATAATCCTTACCCTTTAAGACTAAATGTTTTTTCTCCAAAGATGCGAATCATGAAGGATGAGCACTGATCTGGTTTAAAGGTGGATGGAATGATGAGATAGTGTCCTGGATCAAGCTCGAACCTGCCACTGACCTCTCTGTAGTTTATGTAGAGTCCTGACTTGCCACAGTCTGGGTGATACTTGAAGTATCTGGCAGGCACTGCATAGTCTGTGTAGTCTGTCTGTAATTTGTAAAAAATCTATGAGTACAAAATAAACTTATCAAACTTTAATGCTAAAAATATGACCCAAATAATTGCAATTTCATGGTTGCATTTTGTGTACAGTGTTTTAACAAAATGGACAGTGAAGTTCAAAGATCAGGCTGGTCTTTTTGTGCAGCCTGATTTTGATCTACACTAACCACAAAGACAACTAAATCTTTCAGTAGCAATTAATGACCACATTGCCAAAAGCAAGTGACATCTTTTATCTTAAAGACCATGTGTGAAAATCTATCATGAAACTGTTCATAATGAGCAATTTCTTTTCTTCACCTATTTTCATGTATTAAACTATAGAAGCAGAGACATATTTCCCAAAAGATTTTGGTTGTAACCTCTTCCTAACAGTGTCTATCAAGATATAATAAAACTTTCTTTATCAGCAGACCATTTCTGACATTATTTTTTTCAAAATAAGCTTTGGAATCAAGAACAAAACTGATCCAAGATAAGGCCGTGCATTCAGTTAAGTCTGATCTAAATGTATACCATCTCCTTTGTCATCAATTCTCGAGAAAAGGGCTATTTCTTACCTTATATAACATAAAACCTATCTGTAACTGTTTGACTTTGATATTGCGTCTCGATCGCCGATGTTCCTGCATCAGTGATATCACTATACTACATTTACCTTCAGACTCGGGGTCATCTGTGTCTTCATTAAAATCATCTGTAACCATAGAAACAAATTTGTTTATGACTACCAAAATATGGGGACTAATAAACACATTACTAATTTGTGACCCATCACATAAAAGGGGGCCGTCTAGAAATTCTGTACATCAATTAGATGAAAACAGATCCATGATAGTGCAGGTCAGTGTGAGTTAATAATTCAAAATGATTGTATAACAAGTAAAAATGACCACTTTTCATACATAAAATCAAGCACAAAGTGTCGAACTTGGTTGGCCTGCGCGATTCATGCAGTCTGACCAGGGTTGACACTTTTTGCAGTTCCAAAAATATCCACTTTTGCGTTATACGTCACATTTATCTGAGAATTCAACTTTTCACCAAAAGACAAACTTCTAGGCTGCTCTGAATTGAAAGCATTTTCCAAGACTACATGTAGTTTGGTAAGGTTAAGATGATGGATTTTGTCTTTGATAAGGCTAGAAATATTAACCCTTTACCAAGTGATGAAATTTCAGGTTTGTCCAAATCGAAAACATTTGCAGATGACAAAATAAAAGTGACTGAAAATTTGAAATTTGTTTTGAGAAGAGTAGAAAACATTATGGGAAAAGGAGAAAATGCTGTTTACCAGCATTTTCTCCCTTTTTCCACAATGTTTTCAAAGGCTTTCTTTCTCAGGGTCGTTAAAAGTCGGCATTGTGTGGTTAAGAGTTCAACCAGACAACAAAGTTTTAGCCTTGTCAAAATTATGAGAATTTGCAGATGATAAATTCAGTGAGGCTAAAATGGCGTAATTTTTCTTTGATAGGGTAGAAAACATTGTGGGAAAAGGAGAAAATGCTGGTTACCAGCATTTTCTCCTTTTCCCACAATGTTTTCAAAAGGCTTCTTTCCCAGAGTCGTTAAAAGTCATCATTGTGTGGTAAAGGGTTAAGGGGAAAAGGTAAAATCTTGGGATGATACTGAGTTGTAAGTCTCCAGTTTATGGAGAATAATCCTTAACTCGCACCAATTTATCTGGTCCAATCAATGGAATGGTAGGCATCACCAGAATACCAGGTTCATATTCACCAACCGTCCGTAACCCATTACCACACAACCCCTACTTTTGACGCCCCTGAGAAATAAGCCTTATGAAAACATTGTGGCAAAAGGAGAAAATGCTGGTAACCAGCATTTTCTCCTTATGCCACAATGTTTTCTAACCATCCCAAATCAAATTTTGATTTTTCAGTCACTTTTATTTAGTGGTCTGCAAATGGTGTCAATTTGAACCAGTCTATAAATTTGTAGTATGTTAAAGAGTTAAGAAAATTTTTAAGTCTTATGCTCCAGAATTTTCCAATGTTGAAAATAACACAACTTCTTACTGGCTAAAACATTTTTTAAAAAATCTTGGAGAATATGATAAAGAATTTTCCTAGGAAAGGTTAGAGAATATAGAACCTGGGTCTGTATTCACCAACTATTCTTTTACATATAATTGGTCATATTCTTCAAGATTTTTAACTTTGAACATACGGCACTTTCTGATTGTCTAAACCAATAAAAAGTTGTGTTACTTTCAAATTATGAACATTCTGAAGAATAGGGTAAAGAATGTTCTTGAGAATGGTTGGTGAATTCTGACTCTGGTCTATACATATCAAATTTAGGTTTTTACCTGGTTCCTCCAGTGTGATAAGATATTGTGGGTTAGTGGCAAATGACTGTAAATTATTTCGGGACCCGCCAGCAGATACCCCCTCAATCCACTCTCCCCTGATCACCTCAAAATGGCCTGAAAGGCAAGTTTTAATGAGAGTGCACAGTTTGTATAAGCTGAATTAGGTCCTTTTATTCCTTCTTCAACAGGTTAGTTTTGAGGATCAGCCAGCTATTTAGCCCTGTCCTGAACACTTCTGATTTTTCAGGTCCCTTGGAAAAATCCATCAGAAAACATTTGTTTTTGCCTGTCTTCAGTTTCTTTTGTATTTTATGAAAAGCTGCAAGTTATAAATTTTCACTTAAAACTAAACTTACTGATGTTTTTAAAGAAATGAGTATTTTAGAATCAGAACCGATTTTTGTGAACTTCAAGTTACCTAAAAGAAGTCAATAAATATAACTTCCTTTTGTATGAAATACATGTTTAATATTTAAGCCTTCAAATGACAAATAAAAGATAAAGGGGGGGGGGGGGAATAGGGGCTGAAAATTAGAGTGTATTTTCACATGTGGGCCTGGGAAGTACATTTTTGCTGAAAAGTTCATCTCAACATCTGAATGATTTCTATAATTCCACACACATCTCACTCAAAATGTAAAACTATTCCACCAACCTGCTTGATCTATCACCCCATCCCCATCAAAGTCAGGCCCTGTTAGACATATTGTGACCTCAGAAAAATGTCGACAGAAATCTTTGTAGGACATCCAGAATTCTCCATCATCCTTGGACTGTAAGCCTAACCTGTCTTTTGTGACCTCATCAACCCACGTCCAGTTTATATCGCTACAATGAAAACAATTTGAATCTATGACTACATCTTGAGTTCTATTAACTCTATACCAAACGGCAAAATTTTAGATTGGTCCAAAATGAAAGCACTTGCAGACGACAAAATAAACATAACTGAAAAATTGAAACATGTATCCAGCAGGGTAGAAAACAATGTGGGAAAAGGAGAAAATGCTGGCTTCCAGCATTTTCTTCATTTCCCACAATATTTTCAAAAGGTTTCTATCTCGGGGTCGTAAAAACCATGGATTGTTTGGTAAAGGGTTAACTCTTTATCAAATGAGTCCTGGTTTTTACTTCAGGGTTGTCAAAAGTCATCATTGTGTGGTAAAGGGTAAGATATGAGCCATGCTCTGCAATAGGGTTTTTTTTTTAACTCATTACCAAATGACAATTTTTTAGACTGGTCCAAATTGAAAGCATTTGCAGATGACAAAATAAAAGTGACTGAAAATTTGAAATTTGTTTTGTGAAGGGTAGAAAACATTGTGGGAAAAGGAGAAAGTGCTGGTTACCAGCATTTTCTCCTTTTCCCACAGTGTTTTCTAAGGGATTCTTTCTCAGGGGCATCAAAAGTAGGGATTGTGTGGTAATGGGTTAAAGCATCTCTTACATTATATCAGGCAAGTCATCATATGGTAAAGACTTAAACAGTTCCCTGGTGACAAATCACCCCTTAATGTAGTGGACCTCTAATAGAAAACAGCTATCATATAAGCTCTTTTTTCTGCAGTGACTTTATCTCTGCTTTATCTGCGGAGACATGCAGGAGCGCAGATTTAAAAGACGCGAAAATTTTGTCCAAATAAAAAGATTTTTTCTATCGCTGTTGTCGTCCTTTTACTTGTTGTTTTGGGGGGGACATGTCTAAATTACATGTGTATTATCAAACTCGGCATATTATTATCAGACTCACTGGCGCAGAAAAAAGGTAGGCAGAATTTTAAACCCGCTGTTTTTTTTTTTTTTTTTTTTTTTTTTTTTTTAAATCCGCAGAATTTGGACCCTGCAGAAAAAAGTACTTATATGGTAATGGATCCATGACATCCATTTTGTCTTAAAGCCCACTACATCATGAGGTAGAACAGTACTTGCACAAGTAGAAAGTTTATAAATAGCAAAGAGTTTTGAGCTATGTCAGTCTGCACAGACTAACATAAGTCAATATTTTTTTGCAGATGCATTAGGCCACCTTTTTAAAGAGTATGGCCCATTAAACCCTTTACCCCACCAGGCATTTTATGATATCTCTAATTGACCCTAAATAACAGCCTGGATGAAGCAGTTTCTTATGTGTATATGACAATTTTTGATAGCATAGAAAACATTGTGACAAAAGGTGAAATTGCTTGTCACAAGCAATTTCACCTTTAGCCACAATGTTTTCCAAAGACTCCTACAGGCAATGCGTAGTAATGAGTATCTATGGAGTAAAGAGCTAAATTCTTTAACTATCCTCTCAAAGAAGAATCTCAGTATTTCGGAAATACATGTATTCAATTTGTCATCAGCATATTCTTTCAATCAGGACAAGTCTAAAACTTTGCCATCTGGCAATTTCGGAAATATTCAATTTGTCAATTCTTTCGATTAGGACAAGTCTAAAACCTTGCCATCTGGCAAAGAGTTAAAGTCCAGATAAAGTTACAGTATGGCTTCTACAAAGCAACTTACTTGTCACTCCATGACCCTTTCCATTCCGTCCCATCAGCCCAGGGATTTCTGATTCTTACTAACTTGTCTTCGCCCATCTTGTGTTGAATCTAAAACAAATGAACCATAATCTATAGAAAGGGACCTTGATGTATCTGCAAAAAGTTTCGACGCATATCAGCAGTCTGCACAGGCTGACATGCATTGAAACTTTTTGCCTTTTGTATATCACTCATATGATAGATCTAAATTATTATTATTGCTATTATCAATACTGCAGACATAAAGGATCTGACATGAGTGGGCTTTTGAGATAAGATTTTATTAAACTATTCAAGGGAAATTTTATTAAGCCAGCCTTTGGCAAGCTAAATAACATTTTTCCTGGACGAGTTTAATAAAATTCTATCTCAAATGTCCACGAATGTCAGATTCTTTTTATCACATAACAGCATTTCACAAAATATGGATTAAATAATGCATTCATCGATGCACCCGGTGTAATATCCATAAGACCCATTCACTTTTATGTAATACGCACAAAATGACATCAAAATGATGTCACACAAATGTGATATCAAACGGGTATATGATAAGAAAATTAGTAATGGGTATATTATACTGAAAACAAGGGAGGTTATGTGATAAAAAGTAATCTCATTACTAGTACTCCTTTGTTTGTCAATATATTTGTTCATAAATTTTGTTTAAATTCCAATGGCAAGAAAATGTTATGACCCACACTGTTCAAAGGGGGCTTAACCCTTGACTCCACATATACTCATTTTGATGTATCAACAACAGACAGCTTTTGAAAACATTGTGTGGAAAGGAGAAATTGCTCGTAACGAGCAATTTCTCCTTTTCCCACAATGTTTTCCACTCAATCAGATATTTTTATCCTCATTTGGAAGAGCCTCAAATTGGCATATCAGGTACAGGGTTAAGGCATCTGCAAAAACTATCGACTGATGTCAGCCTATGCAGTTCAGGCTGGCTGACATGGGTCGAAAAGTGTAGCTATTTGTAAATTTTCTGCATGTCAAATGACCATTTTAACCCAGGATTTTTCTCTTTTTAGACTAAATATATTTCATGGATCAGTAACTATGTGTATGTGATGACTTGCCCAGCATCATGCATCACAGATATACATGAAACCCCTTTTTGCCAGAGCATAGTCCAAATCATATTCTTTAGTTTTTTATTTGGTATTGCCTGTATTTCAATTTTTTTTTACTGTATTGCTACAGCCAGTATGCAAGCTTAATACTGATAGAGCTCCATATAGATGGAATGATTTTGATTTCAAAATTGAAAATATTAATTATTCTCCACTAAACCCTATGTTGTGGGTACTTATTAGAATCGTCTCTATGAGACGATTCAAATGAGTACCCACAACATAGGGTTTGGAAGAGAAATAATGGATTTAGAAGACCATCACTCCCTCTTATCTGGAGCTCTGAATGACATAACTTTCTTTCCATTACACTGACTACATCTCTCATATGTATCAAAGTACAATCACAACCGTCTAATCACAATTTAGGTAAACTACAATCTGAGCAAACTGGCACTACATACGCTGACCTGTGTCGATATTTTTTTGCACATCATGACTCATTATTATGTTTCTGTAACAAAAACAAATCTTCTTTCCTTTCTGACAGGTAGATTTACCTTTTCAACTCCAGTGATTGTATAGGCATGGCCAGAAACTAATCCATTTGGGTCAGTCTTGGCTGATAATCTCCAATCTCCCTGACAAAAAAAATATTGTTTATGTAACTCTTTACCAAAAAACAATAACAAAATTTAACCCTTATCCTGCTAAATAACTAAAATGAAATTTGCAATTTGATAGTAAGAAACAAGTATTGCTTTATTTCAATGTTATATTTTGGGGATTAATATCTCCTTATCGTACAGTAAAGATCCAAGAACTCCATGTTCCATGCAGTCTGATCTTGAATCTACATTGTCCACAAAAAGTCAGTGAGTTGCGCATAGCAGTCTAAGGGTTACCAACCGCTGACAACAAAATAAAGCCTGCACAAATGATCATTTCTGTCTAGGATGGGAGTAGAAAACATTGTGGGAAAAGGAGAAAATGCTGGTTACCAGCATTTTCTCCTTTTCCTACAACATTTTCAAAAGCCCTCTTCCTTCGGGTCCTTAAAACTTCAGACAGTATTATGAAGGGCTAACAGCATTTTCCCCCTTTCTTACAATGTTTTCTAAAGGCCTCTTCTTAGAGTAGTTGAAACTTGGGATTGTGTGGTGAAGGGTTAACACAATAGAAGGTTTAACTTTGTATCACTAATGATTTTACACTTATATAGACTGAAAGCATTCGCTGATGGCCATTAAAGTATGGCTAAAATGAGCGATCTGACTTTCCCGAGAAAATTTGTACAAAAAATTTAAAAAAAGATACAAACGCTTTAAGTAATCTTTTATCAGGAAGGCTGTACTTCAGATTTGTTGACTTTAAAAGTACTTGCAGTCTACAAAATGATTGGGTTATTGATAATGAAAGCTTAAAAAAGATTGTGGAAAAGGTGATAATGCTGGTTAACGGCATTTTCTTCTTTTCCTTCAATGTTTATTAAAAACCTTCCAGTTTGTAACATCTGATTGTTTGGAAAAGCGATATGCAAACATGTTTTTATGTTGGGATACCAGTCAATACCTGCTGAAGAGGGTAAAGATGTGTTGTTTCAACAGAGCACTCCACAAATCTTGCTGCATTTGACAGATTGATGTTATACACAAAGTATTTAAAACTCTTTACCAAACAACAAAATTTAAGACTGGTCCAAAGTGAAAGCATTTGCAGATGACAAAAATAAATGTGACTGAAGAATCCAAATTTGATTTGGGAAGGGTAGAAAATATAGTGGAAAAAAGAGAAATGCTGGTTACCAGCATTTCTCCTTTTTCTACAATGTTTTCAAAAGGCTTCTTACTCAGAGTCGTTAAAAGTTGGGATTGTGTGGTAAAGAGTTAAACAAGAAATCTGCATAGGCGAACTTGTGTTGATTGCTTCTCAGAGACTAGGTGCTGTT
The DNA here is from genome assembly GCA_943736015.1 of Tridacna crocea. Lineage (NCBI taxonomy): Eukaryota > Metazoa > Mollusca > Bivalvia > Cardiida > Cardiidae > Tridacna > Tridacna crocea. The sequence continues at coordinate 17,708,699 of OX031070.1, forward strand.
TACATATGGCAGCTTGCAGATTTCAGAGTATTTCACTTACCTTTCTAGAACAAGTAATAAATGCCCCAGATTTACTAGCTCGGATTATCTGTCGGTACAAAATAGGATCTTTATGCTCAATTTCATATCTCTCCGCCAGTCCTCCTGTCAAATCAACCAGGGCATCCATTGTCTGACCTCCATCTAATGCCTCATACGAACCATGCAGTCTATTCTCAATATAGATAACAGGCAAAGTCAGTAGTACATCTATGCTATGGCATTTTGCAAATCCCGTGATTAATCAGCCCTTGCATCTTTAAAAAAGAAGCATTGCAAACTCTTTGCATGATTTCAAAATTTCTAAGATTGTGCAGCTTGATCTTATTTGTTTCTTCAAACTTTTGGATAAGAGTCTCTAAGTTTCCTATGTTATTTTAGGTGTCAAGGAAAGTTGGAGTTTACATATATGTAATCTACTCTCTGAAGTCTCTGAAGGCTTGACCATTTACTGAACAATGTGATTCTAGACTAGTTCAAAATCAAAACAATCTAGAAGACTAACAAAATGTGGCTAAAATCACATATGCCTGACATGTCTGGTATCATACAACCTCTCTATATAGATATAATAAAGTCTTTATTATATCCATATAGAGAGGTTGCACCAGTGGCTCAAATGATGATTTTTGTCTTCTGATAAGGTAGAAAACACTTTGGGAAAAGTAGAAAAAGTTGGCTACTAGCATTTTCTCCTTTTCCAACATTTTTTTCAAAAGCTGTCCACCTTAAGGTTGTCAAAATTTGTGATTGTGTTTTAATCCTTTACTGAACAGTGCTGACTTTTAATGACCCCAGGAAAGAAGCCTTTTGAAAACATTGTGGGAAAAGGAGAAAATGCTGGTGACCAGCATTTTCTTCTTTTCCCACAATGTTTTATTTCCTATCAAAGAAACATTGGGCCAATTAAGGCACACTTGAATGGTGGTCTGCAAATGCTTTCAATTTGGACAAGGCTAAAATTCTGTAGTCTAGTAAAGGGTAAAAGGGTTGAGTCAGATTGTATAGAGACTGAAAAAGTTAGTCAGTGTAACAGAAAGCTACAAAGCTGAACTGGCTGTTTATTCTACTGAAAGCTGGTAACCAGCATTTTCTCTTTTTCCCACAATATTTTCTACCCTTTTACACTCAAACTCCATCACTTGAGCAGCATTTTATTTGTTGTCTGCCTATGCTTTCAATTTGAACCAGTCTAAAATTCTGTTTAATAAAAACTTTAACGACTTCTTTACTTTAGCTGGACAAAAAAAGTCAGATGTTTTACTTTGCATAGGCCTTTTCGATCAAGGACACCCAAAATTCCTGAGGGTCGGTGCAAGATGCATAAAATAGTTTTCCATCGTATGTCGGGAGTCTGTCATCTATATACACATTCACCCACTGACCAAACCGCCAGAACTGGAAATGTACAAGCCCTCGATAACCATCTCCACAGAGAGGCTGGTCTTTAGGCATGATCTGTAATGCATAAGTGGTATAATTATCACATGGTCTGGGTATGATCCCATGTTTTATGATACTACAGACTGAGTGCATCAAAGCACAGGAATAAGATATTCTATTTAATAAATATATGATTAAATGTGAAAAAATACTCCCCTTTATCATACGTTTTCATTACAGAATGTCAAATTCCTGAGATCAAAGAAATGGGTGTAGATTTAAATGGGTTTTTTCCTATAAACTCTTCTGTAAACTCTTTACTAAACAACAAAATTCTAGACAGAAATTGAGGGCATTGCAAACAACAAATTAAATGTGATTCAAATACAGATAATTTGTCTTGAAAAATATGCAAAAAAAGAAGAATATGCTTATGACCAATGCTAAAAACCAAAAACAGTCTTTACCCTCTCAATGAAAAATACTGTCATTTGGGCCACTATTACTTTGCAGGCTGCTAATACTTCTATTTGAACAATCTAAAAAATTTTCATCTGGTAGTTAACAAATAAGACATACCCTGTTCATGAATTTTTCACGCTGTGATAATGCTGCACAAGATGATAGGAACCAACAATCCCCTAAAACACCCTGTTTGATATCGTCCCTAGTCATACCATCTATCATCAACTGTGGAGTTTCCCATTCCTGAACAAGATCCTGTTAAGAAAAAGGCATATACATGTTTATGAGATATTTCATTGCAGTAAATTTCCTGAAGCACATCCTTGATCCAACCAGTGTCAGAAAATTTTATATCACTTGAGACCAAAGGTCAATCAAGATGTCAAAATTTGCCTAAGCAGCATGGAAGAAATACAAGCCTAGAAAAGTTACTACGACATAACATTCCTTTTATCAAATACCTACAACTTTCAATGACAAAATGGTGCAATAATTGATGAACTAAACAGTAAAAAAAAGGGAAACAATGATGAATTAGTCACTAATTATTTTGTTCTTATACTTGAAACATATTTATTTTAAAATCAACTGAAAAACAAGTTCTTACAACTCATACTAATTTCTCTCGATTCTGCTTCCTGGGAGCTGCACCAGGACTCGTGCCGAAAGTGTGGGCCAATCAGAAATCCCAAAGTTGACACCCACTCCCAGGTATCAAACTCAAGACTTTTTGGTTACGAGGCAGATGTTCAACCTCACGACCACAGACCCCACCTACTTTGTTTTTTGAATTGCAGATTAATATTATTGCATAACATTTTGAAAATAAAATCCCAAACCAATGCAAGCATATTCCATATAATATCATACATCATCCTACCTTTTTTTGATCTGTATCAGACACTGTATTATCACAAATTTCTGTCCTGTGTGATACTTTATCAGTTGTACAATACATGTACTTAAGGTGTAATACTTTCAGCTATATAATGAATACAAGTTTACCTTTAGCAGCAAACTATAATACCGCCAGGGTCTGGCATAAGGGGCTTAACTCTTTACTAAATGATAATATTTTAGGCTTGTCCAAATCGAGAGCATAAATTTGCAGACGACAAAATAAAAGTGATTGAAAATTTGAAATCTGTTTTGTGAAGGGTAGAAAATATTGTTGGGAAAGGAGAAAATGCTGGTTACCAGCATTTTCTCCTTTTCAACAATGTTTTCTGAAGGTTTCTTTCTTAGGGTCTTCAAAAGTAGGGATTGTGTGGTAATGGGTTAATGGGATGAGAGGGCTGACATGGGTAAATTTCGTTTCCAAATTCATTAAGCCACATTTTCACAGAGCATGGTTCAATAATTTTTCACCATGAACAATTCAAAAGTTTTATGATTATGTAACAAGTTACATGTACTAACCTTTGGTCTTTTCCATACTACATTTTTTCTTACATGATTTTCTCTGCTATAGTACAAAGAGCTTGAATCAGCTGGAAAATCTGGGTCACAGAATAGTGCCCCAGGCCTCAAGTTGTTTAAAATCTTCTCAACTCTGGAAAATTTCTGAAATGTGATAGAGTAAATACATTTTGGTTTACATGTATTTCCAGCATCTACACCAGTGTCTTAACCCTCGAGCAAACAAAAAATTTTTGAACTTTTCATAAGCATTTGCAGACAACAACCTAAATGTGGTTCAAGTAAAAACTTCCTTTGAAAAGAAAGAAATCATTGTAGGAAAACTTTCCTGCATTATCTTCTTTTTCAGCAATGTTTTCAAAAGGTCTCTCCTCCAGGTCTTTAAAAAGTCTGGAATTATGAACATACATATTAGCCAACACATACAAGTAAGTGGAATTTCAATTCTACTGATGTAATTTAACAAACATCAAACTTAATATCATAATTGTCAGTGTGACAAAAGTATACTGTGTTCTCCTTTCACCTAAGCGTAAATAAGCTCAGAAAATTCACATTTTCGGTCAAGGAATCAAAATTTTTGAGTAATGATCAAATATAAAATCTGAATCAAACTTGTAACTCAAAAAAGTCACAACAACTTGCATCAAAAGGTTCGATCTGAAGATTTTTTCAAACCTACCTCACCAACCTAGGCAGTATGGCCACTTTCTCATTTTTCCATTCATTTGATTGAATGGCAAGGCCGGTCGCTAAAGACTGATGAATATTCTACACTCTAGTTCAGACGGACTAACTTATTCATAGTAAAGGGTATATACAACCCATTTAGGCATATTTAATGTTGAAAAACATTGAAAATTTGCTTTTTATTGTATCTAATGAACTATTTTCTTTCAAACTATGAAAATTACTCTCTTTTGTTGCATTTTTGCATCTTATTCAATAGAAAAATACTTTCAATCTAGGATAGGACATTATGCATAATATCTGACAGAGTAGAATAGAACCGGGGTGGAACAAAACATCACGAGTGCTTATTCTTTCCGCGTTAGTACATGAACGGAGAAGCGAGAATGAACGGAGATATGAGAAAAGGCTACCTTCAGTCTGAAGGTGTCTGCTCCGATGCTATTTGAATGCGAAGACCAGTCACAAAAATAGCATCGGAGCAAACACCTTCAGACTGAAGGTAGAGAAAAGGCCAAATATCCATCTGCTTTGTATAGATAATGGACCAAAAAAAAATTTACTGTCAATCCAAGAGTTGCCCCTTCAAAATCTCCTTCCAGCTCCTCCAGATGCTTTTCTTCGTCTGTTTTAGACCTGTTATTGTATGTGTCAATCATGTCATAACTATCACTACCGTTCATCAGACTGTGGATTGTCTCCGGTCTGTATCCTTCAGCCGACTGTTTTCGACTTTGATGACCAGAATTTCCGCTACCCATTGTCTTTGTGGAATCTTTCAGTACTGCACTTATGAAATTCGCTAAAACTATTTCTGATATCAGCTAAAAGGAATCATAACAGCAAAGTACAACTTTTGAGATTGAAGTTGGGATGGCTTTTCCGCCATGTTGTTTACAAACGAACTCCATGGATCATGTTTTGTTACGAGAAAGTTGATTGGCTGACATAAAATCAAAGTGTCTATGAAACCGCAATATTACCTGTCAATTTACATTCGGTTTTCTTAAAAATATCCCAACATTCTACATCGTTAGATAGTCTAGTTGCTTTATAAATCCTATAGATGAAGACAAATATAATACAAAACGGCATTTTCATTTTGATCAAAACATTCACCCAATTTGTGACTTATTAGCAAAGGCAGCATGGAAAAGGAAAAAGAAGCAAGTTTATTGTGCGGATCTATTTGGTGGATTCAATATGACACGGATTGATTGAATGGTGTTTTATGCCGTTTTCAACACCATTTCAGTCATATCACGGCTACAGATGACATTATGCATGTCCCTAGATCACAGATACTAGGCTAGGGCTCTGAAGTATATTGTTCAAGGACACTCCCACGAAATACCCAGTGCTTCCAGTGAGGCTCAAACCTAGGGCCTCCTGATTATGTGCCTTACACTTTACCACAGGGCCACACAGGAAACACCACCCCCATTGAGTTCCAATATACATGGAGTAGCAAACTTTATTTACAACTTCCCTTATTGATGTAAAACAGGCGATGCTTAGTAATGAAAGAAAATTAATTTGCAACATTGTTTATCCCATTACCACACAATCCCTACTTTCGATGCCCCTGAGAAAGAAGCCTTTAGAAAATATAGTGGGAAAAGAAGAAAATGCTGGTAACCAGCATTTTCTCCTTTTCCCTCAATGTTTTCTACCCTTCACAAAACAAATTTCAAATTTTCAGTCAATTTTATTTTGTCGTCTGCAAATGCTTTCAATTTGGACAAGTCTAATATTGTTGTTTGGTTATGAGTTAACTTTTTCTTATATGACAGTAAGTGGAGTCATGCGAGGCCATCAAAGCCTTTTTGTCCTATTTTCAATAGTTGCTATGGTAGTTCAAGAAACTCGAGGGTCAATACAAGCTTCTTCCCGATTAATGTCTCTGTCTAACCCAATTACGACTCATTATTTGCCTGGTAAATAGTGCAGTACAAGACCATCAGAGCCTCTTTAACAGATTTGTATAGCAAATGTGCTTGCTGTGGTTATTTGGACAAGAGCCAAATACATCAAGCGTAACAATGCATGTGCGCTCACTCTGCTCTTTGTTATCAGTTTGACCGGATTTAAATACATACTGTCGTACAGGCTTGTGCACTACCCATTCTACTTTCAGTGTTAGATTTCATTACTAATGTATATAATTATGGTCCTACTCATGTTGTTAAGGGAGACCACTCCTTCAGGCATGGCTTAAATACAATACCAAACAACTGTGTTGGGGAGAAAATGCTTTAGCTCAGTGATTATGGTGTCCAGGTGTTTGAGGCTGGAATCCTGTCCAGTCCCTGTATTTCTGATATGCATTTATTCATTTGGTTCTTTCTTCGGATTTTGTTCGTTAGATAGGGGCTCGTCTGAGATTGGCCGTTGAGCTATTAATCCCATTCATTGTCCAAAAAATGGACTTTCTGCCTAATAGGGCTTCGAGACATCAATAAATTAAGAGGTGGTGTGTTATGGAAGACCACCTCTTTGTGCATGGCTTCATCCCTGTTTAAATGTAATACCTAACTATGGCTTTAGGGAGAATTCTCTATAGTGGTTATGGTTTTGGCCTTTCGCCAGGCCAATCTACATTTGAATCCTGCCTAGTCCCTGTATTAGCAACGATTTAAGAATTGCTGGAATTATGCTTTTAGGCTGTGAAAGGGTCAAAATATTGTGGGAAAAGGAGAAAATGCTGGTTACCAGCATTTTCTCCTTTGCCCACAATGTTTTCAAATAATAATAATAATGAATAGTATTTTAAGGCCCGTCGACAACTTAGGTCATATTGGGCGCACTTACTTAGTAAACAATAATATGAGGTGAAAATAACATACATGTCGAACAACACAAGACAAACATGATAAATGAGGAATGGATGAAACACAAAATGATGCCCCTTTTGTCGCCTTTTACGACATGCATGCTGTCACTTTTGTTCCGCCAGATGAAATGGCAGATGTGACGATCGCGGGACTGCAGTGGTTTAAATGTTTTCAAAAAGGTTTCTCTATCAGGGTTGTTAAAACTGGGTTTGTGGTAAAGTTTTAAAGAATTAAAACTGGTCTGAGAGAGACACCTGTGATATGTACTCAAGGACCAACACATAAGCTTGCTGGCCTCTGGCCTGTGGTTCTATAATTACAGCTCAATTACTCTTTCCACCTTAACCCTTAACCTGCTAAATAAATGAAATGAAACTTTCAAGCCAATAGTAAAAGCTCAAATGATGGGTTTCCAAATTTATTTCTTGGGGAAAATATCTCGATATACAGTGTAGGTCGAAGATCAGACAGCATGTTCTGTGCAGTCTGATCTTGATCTACACTGTAAACAAAAAGTCCTCAAGTGACGCTTAGCAGGTAAGGGTTAAACCTTTGAAATGAAAAATTATGAAAGCATTGTGGGAGGAGGAGAAAGTATTGATAACCAGTATTTTCTCTTTTTCCTTCAATGTTTTCTACTTTTTGGAAAAAAAAAAAAGAGCTCATCATTAGAATTAAGTTTACTGGTATCATGTCCGCAAATGCCTTAACTTGAAGGATCTTACATTTTGTTGTTTGGTAGATTTAACCCTTTACCAAATGACAAAACTTTAGCCTTTTCAAAATTGAAAGCATTTGCAGGTAACAAATTTAACGAGGTTAAAATAGTGCATTTTTTCTTAGATAGGACAGAAAACATTGTGAGAAAAGGAGAAAATGGTTGTTACAAGCATTTTCTCCATTCCCACAATGTTTTTAAATGGGCGGGGCGGGGCGGGGCGAGCGGTATAACTATTGAAATTAGAATAGGCATAAATTGATAACATGGTGTCAGAAAGTTTGTATCAAATCTTTTATTTGCATATAGATCTATTGAAATAAAATTCATAAATTAGGTAAATATGTCCCTACAAAAGTCCTTCTAACTCAACTACACAATGCTACAATCATGTAAATCTTTATGAATATTCATGTGATATGTTTCTACACATATGTATAGAAGAATGGCATAAAAAAAAAGATGGAATATTAAGTTTTACTCACTCTTGAAATCTCACTTACACAACACATTTGTACACCAACCTCACACAAATACACACAGTATTACAGCATTGCTAACACGATTCACAGACACAAGGAGACCATGATGTTGTTTCATGGCACAATGCTCACCGGAGGGGAGTGAGACACTTAGACCCCTGACCATTTAGACCCCTTAAAATTTCATATTTTGGGTGACATCTAGACCCCTTTGAGACACTTCGACCCCTTTGTTTTGGAGACACTTGGACCCCTTTTTATAGTTATGAACCTATTTTTTTTATTGTTAATCAGCATTTTACTATTTAACAGTTTTATCATTTTTAGAATGGTTTTCCATAGTTTAGTTTTTCATTTAGCCATGTAATCAGGTGTAATTTTGGATATGTCCAATTCACACCTTTTCCACCAGTTCATGACTGAATAGCTGTGATTTTTACAATAAATGAGTGGAATATTTTCCACATTTCAGTACTTTATTTTAATGTTTTTCTTGTTGTAAATCTAACTTTGACAGTCTTGTTCAACTTACAAATTTATCTAAAATTTGAAAACTGTTTTTCAATATTAAAATCTTTTCTATTTGTTTCATGACTGAAAAGTTCTCTTTTTACATAATCCCGACTTCAAAAGATCCTGAGGGAGAGGGTTTTTGAAAATGTGATAAAAGGAGAAAATGCTTGCAGCCAGCATTGTCTCCTTTTCTCACAATGTTTTCAACCCTTTTATAGGCATATTGTATCATTTTAGCCACATTAAACTGATTGTCTGCAATGCTTTCGGTGTGGGCACAATTTTATGGTGTTATAAAGGATTAATGTAACTCACTAAATTGATGGATTGCTTTATGATGACTGAAGGATTTGAAAGGGGTATAGATAGAAAGAAAGAAGGGTGGAAAGATACATACTAAGGGCATAAATTCAAATGATGAAAAAGGGATATCCCTGTATAATGATTTATTATCCCTTATCTATCCCAGTCAAAGCTGTTAATTGGATCATGAAACATCCTTTCAGTGATCCCTTAATTTTTTACCTGACAATAAAACTGTTGACTTTGTTAAATCCAAAGAATTGGCAAACAATAAATAAAGTATGGCTTTTATGTGTTGGTTCTGTCTTTTGAAGACTGAAAGCATAGTGGGAAAGGAGGAACTTTATTGATTTATGGTGGTCACTGGTCGTGTTGAACAGTTAGAGTCTGTCATTTATTATATAATTGAAGCTTTATAAAATTTCACATTCCCCTTTGCAATAAAACTGCAAATTGTAAATTTTGTTTATAAATATCCATTCTTGACCACTTTCTGCCCCTGCCTATACTGATGAAGCTTATCAACTCTATACCAAATGACAAAATTTTAGACTGGTCCAAATTCAAAGCATTTGCAGATGTCAAAATAAAAGTGACTGAAAATTTGAAATTTGTATCAAAAACGAGAGAAAACATTGTCGGAAATGGAGAAAATGCTGGTTACAAGCATTTTCTCCTTTTCCCACAATGTCTTTCAAAAGGCCTCTTTCTCAGGGTCGTCAAAAGTCAGCACTGTGTGGTAAAGGGTTCATACAAATTTATAAAGGTAATTAATCTATGAACTAAAGTCATATATTTACTTTAACTTGGCAAAGTGAGTATTCTACTAAAAATACAGAACATTATGTGGAATGCTGAAAAGAAAGCAATTAGCATACTATGGAAAAGAACTAACTATTGTAAAAAAAAATCTGAAAATAGACATGCATGTTTAATTTTTCTTTTGACTGTTAGTAATTCAAAATCATTTCATCAACTACTGTATTTCTGGATTAATGTATGGTCTCAAAAGTCAAAATACTTATTTCGTGTTACAAAACAAGATTTACAAGTAATACAATCCATAAATTAGTCAATGAATGAGTAAATTTTCTTTTTGTAAATACGGGTCTAAGTGTCTCACTAAAATAGGGGTCTATGTGTCTCAGGGGTCTAATTGTCACCCAAATTTTAAGGGGTCCAAATGGTCAGGGGTCTAAGTGTCTGACATCCCACAGGAGTACATTATAAAATTACGAAAATAAGGCAGTAAAGATGTTTCAGATGCATTATACTTATAATTTCAAAGTTACAAGGTCCGTAATCATTACCGATCCTTAGGAACACTCTTGAAGAGTTATTCTCCAGACTTGTTTAACCCATTACAACACAGTAAAATTTTAGACCTATCCAATTGAAAGCATTTGCAGATGACAATTTGAAACTGACTCTAAAAGTGCTATTTGGCCTTGATAGGGTAGAAAACTTTGTGGGAAAAGGAGAAAATGCTGGTTACCAGCATTTTCTCCTTTTCCCACAATGTTTTAAAAAGGATTCTTCCTCAGGGTCTTTAAAAGTCGTCATTGTGTGGTAGAGGGTTAAATATGAAAGTTACGCAACTTCTGAATGGCTGAACCAAACTGAAGTTGTGTTACCTTCAAAGTATTTCAGATTGGTAAGTGAATACTGTAGAATAGGTGAAAGGGTAATCATACTTTTCCCTTGACACATTAAAGATGCATATATCGCTTTCCAAAAAAATTACGAAACAGCAAGAACTATGTAGACAATGATGACCCTAAATCACTCATCAGTGTGTCTCTATGTATATCTATGTGATGTTAAACTTACGATATTCTTAGGACTTGCATTTTTATAAACTACCATGATCCTAGTGCATAATATAAAATTGATTTCTTTAGATATTTTTTATAAATATTTGACAATGTGACCCATTTTCAAACTTAGCAAACATACTGACGAGACAAACATTCCAAGTTTTAAGAGCACTGGACTGAAACTATGGTCTCTAGAGTAAAAAAGATTTTTCTTGAATTCAACCCCATGATCTTGTTTTTGTCGACCAAAGCAGACCAAACCTATGCAACATATAGTGAAGTCAAACAATATGTCCAATTTTCATAAGCACTTGACCAATAATAAGCTTCTTAAATATTTTTTTTATTAGATTTGACCCCATGACCTATTTCAATCAAAGGTGTACAATTTTACAATCTCAAACAATAAATTCTTAATTTGATAAGAATTGGACAGCAAATAGGGCCTTTAGAGTGCATCAAAGATATTTCTAATATTTGATTTGCATCTCAATCAGAGAGGACCCATTTTCAAAGCTGTCCAAGATAAATATTCTAAGTTTGATAAGCATCACACAATTGCATGTCAAGTTTCAATACAACCTCATATACAGTTCTCATTTTTTTTTCTTAGCAACTGGAGGCTAAAATGGTAAAAACACAAAATTTACCAATTGTTTATCTTTTTCTAAAACCTAGGGAAGCTTTGAATGATACATGAGCACAGCTGACTGATAGTTTTTAGGTTCTTCGTATTTCTTGAAGGACATCAGATGGAGGCTGTGACAAAAACTAATTCTAAGCATATCATGCAAACAATAACTTTAACAAGATGTTTGTTTGTAAAACAGTCATGCTAACCTACTACCACAGTGATACAGGAAGTGGCACAGTTCATAAGCTGACATCAAAACGCACATTCCCGGTTGACTTCCATGCTTACTATGTCCCCAATAATACGTGAATAAAATGTTGGAGTCACAAGTTGAGCCATATGTGATGATTTTTGAGACACTTTTTTTTTTTTTTTAGCAATTGGCTCAAATGGAAAATTTAGCCTGGGCACTTAATTATCTGGTGGTCACTCTGACCTTCACCTTTCACAGATTAATCTTAAAATCAAAAGGGATCATTTACACTCCAAGATGAATATCTGAACAGAATTAGAAGAACCTATGTCAGTTTTGTGTCTAATTATAATCTGGACAAGGTTTGATCTTTATATCATTAAGTTGAAGGCCACTGTGACCTTGACATTTGATGGATTAATCTCAAAATCAATTGGGATCATCTACACTCCAAGACACATGATTGTGTCAAATTTGACAAACCTATGTCAATTCTGTGTCTAGTTATCATCCAGACAAGGTTTGGTCTATATATATCAATATGTTGACGCCACTGTCACCTTGACATTTGAATGATTAACCTCAAAATCAATAGGGATCATCTACAATCCAAGACGCATGTCTTTGCAAAATTTGACGAACCCAAGTCAATTCCGTGTCTAGTTATTATCCAAACAAGGTTTGATCTATATATCAACATGTTGATGATCACTGTGATCTTGACATTTGACCTCAAAATCCATACAGATCATCTTCATCCCAAGACGCATACAATCATGTCTGTGCCAAATTTGACGAACCTACATCAATTCTGTATCCACTTATTATCCGGACAAGGTAAGGTCTACTGACTGATCGACAGCCTGACTGACCTACAGTAGCAAAGTAATCACTTTGTTGAAGGGGTATAAATATTATGATCTAAATGAGGGGTAAAAAGTAAAAAATGTATGAAAGTACAAAAAAAAATGTACATAAAAAAGGAAACGTCACATTTTCACTATAAACTAACTGTCTACACCAATCACACTTCATGACGATTATCATAGGAGTTATTTTCTGTAGATGTATAATTTTTTTTTAAGAAGCCTGGCTCTGGCAAAAGAAGCGTTTAAGCCTTTACCAAATGACAAATTTTTAGACTAATGCACATTAAGAACACTTGCAGATGACAAAACAAATTTAACTCAAAAACTGAAACTAGTTACCAGCAGGGTAGAAAAACTGTGGGAAAAGGAGAAAGTGCCAGGTACCACAATATTTTCAAAAGAGACTTTATTGGATGGTAAAACTGAAATAATAACATATCTTGTAGATGGAACACACATGCATTAACCCTTTACCAGACAACAAAATTTTAGCCTTTTCAAATTGAAAGCATTTGCAGATGACAATTTCAATATGGCTCAAATGGTGCAACTAGCATTTGCAGATGACAATTTCAATATGGCTCAAATGGTGCAACTTTTTCCTGACAGGATATAAAACATTGTGGGAAAAGGAGAAAACACTTGTTACCAGCATTTTCTCCTTTTCCCACAATGTCTTCAAAAGGCTTGTTTCCAAGGGTCCTCAAAAGTCGTAATTGTGTGGTAAAGGGTTAATATGAATTTGGTTGGTCTAAACATTACACTATGATATTAACCTGTCATTCATAAAAACAAAGCTCTTATCAACTTGCCCATCATTTGGTTTTTTTTATTGTTGTATACGGTTTTTGAATAAAATGTCAATTATTGCAATATTTTGTCATTGGAAATTGTATATGATGAAGGTAAAGTATATAACAAGAGGGCCAAGATGGCCCTGGACCGCTCACCTGAATTTTTGAGATGACCATAGTCTATTTTTTTTTTTTTTGAGGTATTGAAACATTGGAACCAAATTTAAAATTTTGCCAAGCAATTTTCAAAAGGTCACCTGTAAAAGTCATTTCGAAATCTGACCATCAGTTTCAAAAAGAAGAATTTTTAAGAATTCTTCATTTCTGTATAAGAGCAAGTAGCCCCCATCCACGAGAGCCATGTTTCTTGATGGATCAAAATTTACGAACAAGTTTTGAAAAGGGTCACCCAAGGAACATCTCTCTGAAATTATTTCAAAATCTGACCAGGGGTTTCAGCGAAGAGAGAATTTTAAAGAATTTCATCATGTCCGTATAGTGCAAGTAGCCCCCAATCACAAGAGCCATGTTTCTTGATGGATCAAAATTATATGTACAGCTTTTGGAAAGGGTCACCCAAGGAACATCTCTGTCAGATTATTCAGAGAAGAAGAATTTTCAAGAATTTCTTCATTTCCATATAGTGCAAGTAGCCCCCATTCACTAGAGCCATGTTTCTTGGCCAATCAAAATTTCGCAAACAATTTTAGAAAAGGGTCACCCAAGGAACATCTCTGTGAAATTATTTCAAAATCTGTCCAGGCACTTCAGAGAAGATGAATTTTTAAGAATTTCTTCATTTCTGTATAGTGCAAGTAGCCCCCATTCACCAGAGCCATGTTTCTTGACGGATCAAAATTTCGCGAACAATTTTTGAAAAGGGTCACCCAAGCAACAAGTCTGTGAAATTATTTCAAAATCTAACCAGCTGTTTCAGAGAAGAAGAATTTTTAAGAATTTCTTCATTTCTGTATAGTGCAAGTAGCCCCCATTCACCAGAGCCATGTTTCTTGACCAATCAAAATTTCGTGAACAATTTTTTAAAAGGGTCACCCAAGGAACAACTCTGTGAAATTATTTCAAAATCTGACCAGCGGTTTCAGAGAAGAAGATTTTTTAAGAATTCCTTCATTTCTGTATAGTGCAAGAAGCCCCCATTCACCAGAGCCACATTTTTTGACGGATCAAAATTTCACGAACAATTTTTGAAAAGGGTCACCCAAGGAACATATCTGTGAAATTATTTCAAAATCCTACCAGCGGTGTCAGAGGAGAAGATTTTTAAAGAATTCCTTCATTTCTGTATAGTGCAAGAAGCCCCCATTCACCAGAGCCATGTTTCTTGACCAATCAAAATTTCGCGAACAATTTTTGAAAAGGGTCACCCAAGGAACAACTCTGTGAAATTATTTTAAAATCTGACCAGCGGTTTCAGAGAAGAAGATTTTTTAAGAATTCCGTCATTTCTGTATAGTGCAAGAAGCCCCCATTCACCAGAGCCACATTTTTTGACGGATCAAAATTTCACGAACAATTTTTGAAAAGGGTCACCCAAGGAACATATCTGTGAAATTATTTCAAAATCCAACCAGAGGTTTCAGAGGAGAAGATTTTTAAAGAATTCCTTCATTTCTGTATAGTGCAAGAAGCCCCCATTCACCAGAGCCACATTTTTTGACGAATCAAAATTTCACGAACAATTTTTGAAAAGGGTCACCCAAGGAACATATCTGTGAAATTATTTCAAAATCCGACCAGCGGTTTCAGAGGAGAAGATTTTTAAAGAATTTGCTAAAAAATTCCATTTGGTTGCCATGGCAACCAGAGTTTTTGATGGAATCAAATTTTGTGAACAATTTTTAAAGAGGACCTCCCAAGGAACATTCCTGCCAAGTTTGGTCCAAATCCGCCCAGCGGTTTAGGAGGAGTTGATGTTTAAAGAATTGTTGACGACGCACGACGGACGACGGACGACGCACGACGGACGACGGGTGATCCTAAAAGCTCCCCTTGAGCACGTTGTGCTCAGGTGAGCTAATAAAGGGAATATATAGAGGATATTTGTTTTTTTCGGTGAAAGATCGAAATTTATTGCATCAAGTGAACACTATCGGTAATATTTTCCCAAGTGGCACAGCCACGAGTGAAAATATTACCGATGGTGTTCACGAGATGAAATAACATGCTGTAGTAACTTCCCTGGTGATTGTATTTGTTTCTCTTTACCACACAATCCCGACTTTTAACGACCCTGAGAAAGAAAGCTTTTGAAAACATTGTAGGAAAAGGTGAAAAATGCTGGTAGCCAGCATTTTTTCCTTTTCCGACAATGTTTTCTACCACTCCCAAAACAAATTTCATTTTTTCAGTCACATTTATTTTGTCATCTGCAAATACTTTCAATTTGGATTACTCCAAAATTTCATAATTTGGTAAAGATATATTCAGAAATTTTTTGCATATTGCTGGGCCTTTTGTCTAACAAAATATAAAATTTTCCAGCGCAGTTTGAATCAGATACACCCACCAGATAATTTATTACAATACTCATATATGGCCAGCATAACAGGAAAAGGGGCATTCAGAAATTTGTGTAAAGTGTTGTCTGCACAAGCTTATTCAAAACGACACTTTCTGTTTTTAACCCATTACCACACAATCCCTACTTTTGATGTCCCTGAAAGAGAAGCCTTTAGAAAACATTGTGGGAAAAGGGGAAAATGCTGGTAACCAGCATTTTCTCCTTTTCCCACAATGTTTTCTACCCTTTACAAAACAAATTTCAAATTTTCAGTCACTTTTATTTTGTCGTCTGCAAATCCTTTCAATTTGGACCAGTCTAAAGTATTGTTGTTTGGTAATGGGATAAGTAATTTCCTGTTTTGTGCAAGTCTACTGTAGCACTAACATAGTCATACAGTCCCATCTCCGATCAGTCTGGACTGCGCAGGCTAACCCGAGACGACACTTTATGTATATGTCTGAATGCTCCTTTTTTCGCGTGTTAAAAGCCATACACGTGTACCAATAGATCAGCAATAGATCAGAGAATCATTACTAGTTGAGACAGTATTGCATAAAAGGCAATACAAAATCAGACATGATTAAAGACATATTTGTTCCCATTTAAAGGCATCTCCTCCTCTTCTAGTCTTGGGTACAGGTGGTTGTCATCTTTCAAGGCAATGGCTTCTCCGTTTGTGTGATTGTCTGGGAACTTTTTAGATTCAATACTCTTCTCCGGATAACTCGATGTTTCTGACATTTGTGGTTTGAGGGAGTTTAAAAATTTCTGAAATATAACATGATAAATGATGTAAGACAAGAGCTTCACAAAGCAGCGCATATACGCCCAAACAGGCTTGTCAGTGAAATGGGTTAACATCTATAGTGCCTGCAGATATCTACAAATTAACCCTTTACCACACAATCCCGACTTTTAACGACCCCGAGATAGAAGCCTTTTGAAAACATTGTGGAAAAAGGAGAAAATGCTGGTAACTAGCATTTTCTCCTTTTCCCACAATGTTTTCTACACTTCCCAAATCAAAGATCAATTTTTGATTCTCGCTTATTTTGTCGTCTGCAAATGCTTTTGATTTGGAGTAGTCCAAAATTTTGTTGTTTGGTAAAAAGTTAAGACTGACATGCAAAACTACACACCATAGAGATTCATTGAGTTAAAATTGAATTCATTCCAATGAAATCTGCTCGCTAACGAACAGGTGGACAGAAGGAGAGAAAAACAAACAACCACGGCCATAACATAATGCAACTCTCTGGGCATATAAAAAACTAGAGCTGTCACTGAATGTGATTTCATACCCCCACCAGTGCATTGACAGAAACAGGCAATTTAACCAAACAAATTCTAGGTTCCAGGAGAGATTACCTTTGAATCATATGGAGTAGATGATTGAAAACTGCATCTCGCACAACTTCAATATATGATCAATATATATGCAAAGTTTCAATACAATTGAAGGGAAACTGTAGGGGGACTTTGCCACTCAAAATCACTAGTATTTTGTACACAAATGGACACACAGACGGACACACCGATGGACACACAGACGGACAGGCTGATTCAATTATATCGCCGAAAACAATAATTTTGTGGGGGTATAAATGTAACTGAGCCATGCTCAGGTCATCCTAGGTTGAAAGGCCAATCTGAAATGATTGCAACTTATGATTGGCCATATCAGATGGTTCAGCTTAATATCAGATGGTTTTGGCAATCAGCAAAATGATGTGTAGTTTCTGAATTAACAAAATTCTAGAGAAGTCATTCGCAAATGAAAAAAATCTTGGACTTGTTCCAATCAAAGGCATTTGTAGACAGGTTGCCGAAATGATGGTAAATGCTCAGTTGTTTTTATTTTACACTGAGAAACAAGTTCTTACAACTTATACTAATCTCTCTAAATTCTGTTTCCTGAGAACTACACCAGTACGTAGAAATTCCAAAGTTGACACCTGCTCCCAGATATTGAACTCGGGACCTTACGGTTACCAGGCTGATGCTCCATCTCACAACCATAGACACCAGTGCATGTAATTCTCCATGAAAGTACAGAAAACCTTTTCAGAAAAGAAGACAATGTTTGTTATCAGCACTTTCTCCTTTCCTCACAAGGTTTTCAAAAGGCCAATTCCTCAGGGTTATTAAAATCTGGGACTTTTAAGTGAAAGCTTAACCCTTTACCAAACAACGAAAGTTTAGACTGGTCCAAATTGAAAGCACTTGCAGTTGCCAAAATCAATGTAAGTTAGAAATTGAAATTTGGTTTCCAACAGGGTGGAAAACAATGTGGGTTAAGGAGAAAATGCTGGTTACCAGCATTTTCTCCTTTTCCCGCAATGTTTTCAAAAGGCTTCTATCTCAGGGTCTTAAAAACCAGAGATTGTTTGGCAAAGGGTTAATCATAGTCTGTGCAGAGAAAATTTCGTACCTGAATCACAGATTTGCCTTTCGCAGTCCATATGGCATGTATCATACCTAGAGGAATACAGGCTATAGACAAGGCCGCTATAAACCAGCCAAGTATGAGGGCCCACACAGGGTACTCGTAATTTGCGACGGAAAATGGCTTATATTGGACCAAACTAAATATCCAGATACCCTGCAATACAGAAAATATGTATGGGACATTAAGTTCAAGTGTAATATACTTATGCTATACCACAGAAGTACATAAATTATCATGTTAACTTTTTCGCACACAACTAAAATATGGAGTAACCCAAATTCAAAGCATTTGCTGATGATAAATGCGAAGTAGCTCAAAAGATAATTGTTGACTTAGAGATTCTAGTAAAACATTGTGGGACAAGGAGAAAATGCTAGTTACCAGCATTTTCTCCTTGTCCCACAATGTTTTCAAAAGGCTTTTTCTTTAGAGTTGCTGAAATAGAATTTTTAGTAAAGGTTTAACTCATTACCACACAAGAAAATTTTGGACTGGTCCAAATTGAAAGCATTTGCAGACGACAAAATAATGGTGACTGAAATATAGAAATTTGTTCTGGAAAGGGTAGAAAACACTGTGAGAAAAGGAGAAAATGCTGGTTACCAGCATTTTCTCCTTTTCCCACAGTGTTTTCAAAAGGCTTCTTTGTCAGGGGCGTCAAAAGTAGGGATTGAGTGGTAATGGGTTAACTCTTTACCAAATGAAAAAAATTTGGTCTAGTCCAAATTGAAAGCATTTGCAAATGACAAAGTAAATGTGAATCAAAACTTGAATTTTGACTTTGGAAGGGTTGAAAACATTGTGGAAAAAGGAGAAAATGCTTGTCACTAGCATTTTCTCCTTTTTCCACAATGTTTTCAAAAGCTTTCCATATCAGGGTCTTTAAAAGTTGGGATTGTGTGGTAAAGAGTTAACCCATTACCACACAATCCCTACTTTTGATGCCCCTGAGAAAGAAGCCTTTAGAAAACACTGTAGGAAAAGGACAAAATGCTGGTAAGCAGCATTTTCTCATTTTCCCACAATGTTTTCTACCCATCACAAAACAAATTTCAAATTTTCTGTCACTTCTATTTTGTCTGCAAATGCTTTGGATTTGGACAAACCTAAAATATTGTCGTTTGGTAAAGAGTTCAAGACATCTTCCCCATGAAACACATGAGTTAAAGGCTCAATACTGGCCAATAAATGTTATTATGTGGTTGGTCAAACTGTTATTTACTAGCAAAAAAGTCAATTTCAAAATCAGGCAAAAAGAAAACAATAAATAGAGTGACCTAGCAGGTTTTACCGGTAATCAAATTTTGAAATCAATTTCTCTGCCAACAACTAACACTGACACCAACAATTAACATACAAAAATATAATAATTTCCATACTTTTAAATGGGCCAATTCAAATCTAAATACATTTTAATACATTCTTCATTTTCCATTGGCAGCTATTGTTATTTAAATATATAAGTCCTGATGTAAAAGCATTGAGTAAGACTCTATGGAGTGAAGCTTTAGAAAGAAGACTGTCTTTTCCCTTAAGTTTAAGTAACATAAAAATCGTGACCCAAAATGACCATGGGAAGGCAGGCTTCTGCAAAAGGGGTAGATGCTAGTAACCAGCATTTTCTTCTTTTCCCACAATGTTTTTGCTCTTTAAAGCATAGTATTATCCTAATCATGCTCGGTTTGTTGTCCACAAATACTTTCATAATTTAACCCTTCACCACACAATGACGACTTTTAACGTCACGGAGGAAGAAGCCTTTTGAAAACATTGTGTGTGGAAAGAGGAGAAAATGTTGGAACTAGCATTTTCTCCTTGTCCACCAAGTTTTCTATCCTATAAAAGCAAATTTGCACCATTTGCACCACTCTGAAATTGTTGTCTGCAAATGCTTTCAATTTGGATAGGTCTAAGATTTTGCTGAGTGGTAACAGGTTAAGAGTCTAAAATTTTGTTATCTTGTAAAGGATTTTGATAATGCAGCATACAATTTTATAAAACAATGTAATAAAAGGTAAAATTGTTTGATATGTGAATTATTTTCTTTTTCTGTATATCTTTTCAAATGTAATCATACACTGAACCTAGAATTATGTTTTTGGTTCATTGGTTGTATTGGGGTTTAACGCCACTTTAACAGCTAAGGTCATATCATGGCGGTCGGTGACGCACATGTGACGGTACTTACACCACTTTCTTTCCAAAGCCACCGACTACTTTTCTCACATGCTTCAGCAGAGGTGAGAGGTGAAAATACGCCATAAAGAAAGTTTGCCTCAACTAGGTATCGAACTCACAACCACCTGGTCATGAGTCTAACACAATCACCACTGAGCCACCCGGGCAGGTATTATGTTTGTTACACATGTTAACAATGTCATCTGCTGCAATTTTTTTCAGATATTACATACTGTATCTCCATACTTCTTGCAAGAAATAAAAGGCTATCAATAAACATAAGAAATACTTACAAATATGAGAACAGGGGAAATACAATACCAGCACACCACGAAAAATAGGGGGGGCTTGGTTCCTGTCATATGTTCTACGTCCCTAGCTAACCTACCAGCACCTTAAATGTAATAAATGTAATATATGTAATAAAGTTAAATATGTGCTACATATAAATGAAAAAGTGTCGAAAACTGCACTAACTCTTTAACCCTTTACCAGATGACAAAATTTTAGCCCTGGCCAAATTGAGAGTATTTGCAGATGACAATTTCAGTGTGGCTCAAATGGTGTAATTTTCTTAAATTCTGGTTACCAGCATTTTCTCCTTTTACTACAATGTTTTCAAGGCTTCTTTCTAAGAGTCATTAAAAGTTGTCATTGTGTAGTGAGGTATTAATACGCGATCCTGAATTCTAAAGACCCTGAGGGAAAAGGCTTTTGAAAACATTTGTGTGAAAAGGAGAAAATGCTGGTAATCTGCATTTTCTTCTTTTCTTACAATGTTTTATTCCCATCAAAAATATGTAGGGTCTATTTCCTGTCATATGTTCTAAATCAGGGTAAATCTACTCGAAGATACACAATAATGCATATTTGTGTTATTCAACAGTTTTTGAGAAATAAGTTATTGTAACTTTATGGGAACATTTTGTGTTGAACGAGTTCTTTTGCCAGAGTTCCCCGAGCTTGCAAGGGCAAATACGCCAAAAGAACGAGTTCAACACTATATATACCCATACATTGCTATAACCTTTGTATCATATACTTTGACTCTGTTTACATAATTTACTGTGATTGATCAGTATTATTTTATCAAATTAGTAAACTTATCTTTTTAAAAACAGCCTCATTTATTTAAAAAGTGAGGAGAAATTTGTTTCGTCGCCATACTGTGCTTTCACAGAATTTCCAATTTTGGCTTTTGATGACGTCACCGCTGCTAAGGTATATAAACAAGATGGCGACTGAGGATCCTTTTTCATTGCTCAAAAATTTCATCAGGGATATGTATGTTGGATAAACAAATTTTTCATAATTTTGCAGTGACTGTCATTCTGGAAACAAAATATTCTGTATATTTTTCAGGTTTTTTAATAAGAACAATGTTTTGAAAAATTTGTAAATCTTGATGTCTGACGCTGATTTTTTTTTACGATGATGGCCGTTCATATTTTGATTTTTAGAGAAATGGCGGGTTTTAAAATAGTTCTGTACTTAGCAACATACATGAAAAAGCACTAAACTATGTAATATGAAAATATGCAATATGAAAAAAAAATTTATACTTTCATCCAGTGCAAATACATGGGGACAATATCAAAGTATATAATAATGTTTGAAATTTTATGATTAGGACCAGGGAAAAATAACAACTTTATTTTCTTAGTATTAAATTAAAGGCAGAAATAGTAGTTCCCATACAGTAGTTACCTAGCTAACCCTTTACCAAACGATCCCTGGTTTTTATGACCAAGAGGAGAAACCACTCTGGTTACCAGCATTTTCTCCTTTTCCCACAGTATTTTCAAAAGTCTTTTATCTCAGGGTCATAAAAACCAGGAATTGTTTGGTAAAGGGTTAAGGAAGTTCTCTTCTTGATCACTCAGAAAGTCCTCCACTGCACATGTGATGCCATCATCTGACAAAAAGTGGGTATCTAAATGGCCTTTTCAAATTTTGAAAATATGCAAGTCTGATGGAGTAAGGTCAGGCAAAAAAACTGAAAGCCACAATTGTTAACACATAACCAAACGATCAAATGTTTAGGTTTGTCCAAATCGAAAGCATTTGCAGATGACAAAATAGAAATGACTGAAAATTTGAAACTTGTTTTGTAAAGGTTAGAAAACATTGTGGGAAAAGGAGAAAATGCTGGTTACCAGCATTTTCTCCTTTTCCCACAATGTTTTCTAAAGGCTTCTTCCTCAGGGTCATCAAAAGAAGGGATTGTGTGGTAATGGGTTAGTAGCAGGAATGATACACTTGTGTGAACAGGAAGATTGGCCTAGTGGAACACTAGTAACTTGCCCTGTTTACTTCAGAGTGCTACCTCTTAACCCTTTACCGAACGAGAAAATTTTAGACTGGTCCAAATTGAAAGCACTTGCAGACAACAAAATAAACGCAAGTCAAAAATTGAAATTTGTTTCTAGCAGGGTAGAAAACATTGTGGGAAAAGGCGAAAATACCAGTTACCAGCATTTTCTCCTTTTCTAACAATGTTTTCAAAAGACGTCTATCATAGGGTCGTAAAAAACCAGGGATTGTTTGGTAAAGGGTTAAGCATAAACTGATTTAATGACACCAGTCTTGGGTAAACAGCCTTAAATATACAGGGAGCAGTTTTCCATTTCCAACAATGTTTTCTCTACCCTTTCCAATAAAAGTTTTTTGTTATACATTTATGTTTTTCCGAATTAAAAGCCTTGAAATCATTTTCGAGCATTTAACTCATTACAATTTATTCATAGATCTACACAACAACCATCTGGACCAGTCCAAACATAAAGTGTTTTGAGATAACAAACTAAATGTAGTACAAGTGATAAAATTTTATTATTTGATTTGTATCTTGAGTTTAGCACCATTTTGTCAGCTTAGGTCATACCATAGCAACGACGCATCCATGTATTTCGAGGCTTTCTCACACCAGTACTGACACTCTTTCTTTCCAAAGTCACTCAGAAGATCTTACCATAAATCCATGTTATAGCAATGACTTCAAAAAATGCCAGGTACATCAATGACAGAGCTGCTGCAAAGTAATCTATTAACTGGAAAAAATAGATTCCTCCCTGAAATAAAAACAGTTTAATTTCAAACAGAACTGGGAATGTCTGAAATACTCAAGATCTGCTGTCTTTTCTACTTATCTGAATTGAATTTAACCCATTACCAAACAACAACATTTTAGACTGGTCCAAATTGAAAGCATTTGCAGACAACAAAGTAAATGTGACTGAAAAATAAAAATTTGAGATTTGGGAAGGGTAGAAAGCATTGTGGAAAAAGGAGAAAATGCTGGTCACCAGCATTTTCTCCTTTTCCCACAATGTTTTCTAAAGTCTTCTTTCTCAGATGCGTCAAAAGTAGGATTTGTGTGGTAATGGGTTAAACACCATTTCAGCAGCTTAGGTCATATCATAGTGGTCAGCGCCTCTAAGCATTTGCTTCCTGGCTTTCTCACACCAGTACTAATACACCTTTCTTTCATCGACTACTTTTCTCACATGCATTGGAGGTGACAGGTGAAAGAAAGTAAGTTTGCCTCTACAGGGTATGGAACTCACAACCGTCAGGTCATGAGTCGGAAACGCTTAATGCTGAGCTACCCAGGCCACCCAGGCCAGCTGCTGTTGTCTTGTCAATTGACCAAGACAGATATTCAAAGGGCCTTAAACAGTCAACTAATGCAAATGGAAACAAGAGATGTTTGTAAAACATGTATGCCCCCCTATAATCTCTTACGTTCAAAATGTAAAAACGAACAAAGGGTAATTAGTCAAAAATTATTAATGATAAATTAACAATTCTTGGGCACTGTACTTCCCATTTAAGTGAACTATCAACTTTTAAAGTTTCATGATTTTACCTCACATACTTTTTGAGTTATGCTCCGGAAAAAAAAATAAGTACGAAAATCAACAAAGGGCAGTAATTGCAAAAATATAATGGGCAGAGTTATGGTTCTTGTGCAATGCACTTCTCCTGAATAAGATCTATCCACATATATGGTTTCAAGATGATACCTGAAAAACCTTTTGAGTTATGCTCTGGACAAAAATTAAGTATGAAAATCAACAAAGGGCAAAAGCTCCAAAAATATAATGGGCAGAGTTATGGTTCTTGTGCAGTGCACTTCTCCTTAATAAGGTTAATCCACCTATAAGGTTTCAAGGTTATACCTGAAATACTTTTTGAGTTATGCTCCAGACAAAAATTAACTATGAAAATCAACAAAGGGCAATAACTCCAAAAATATGATGGGCAGAGTTAAGGTACTTGTGCACTGCACTTCTCCTTAGTATAATCTATCCACCTATGAGGTTTTAGGATAATACCTCAAATACTTTTAGAGTTATGCTCCGGACAAAAATTAAGTATGAAAATCAACAAAGGGCAATAACTCCATAAATATGATAGGCAGAGTTGTTGTTCTTCTGCACTGCACTTCTCCTTAATGAGATCAATCCACCTATGTAGTTTCAAGATGATACCTAAAATACTTTTTGAGTTATGCTCTGGACAAAAATTAACTATGAAAATCAACAAAGAGCAATAACTCCAAAAATATGATAGGCAGAGTTATGGTTCTTGTGCACTGCACTTCTCCTTAATAAGATCTTTTCACATATAAGGTTTCAAGGTGATACCTGAAATACTTTTAGAGTTATGCTACAGACAAAAATTAAATATGAAAATCAACAAAGGGCAATAACTCCAAAAATATGATGGGCAGAGTTATGGTACTTGTGCACTGCACTTCTCCTTAATGAGATCTATCCACCTATGAAGTTTCAAGGTGATACCTAAAATACTTTTTGAGTTATGCTCTGGACAAAAATTAAGTATGAAAATCAACAAAGGGCAATAACTCCAAAAATATGATGGGCAGAGTTATGGTTCTTGTGCACTGCACTTCTCCTTAATGAGATCTATCCACCTATGTAATTTCAAGATGATACCTGAAATAGTTTTTGAGTTATGCTCCGGACAAAAATTAAGTATGAAAATCAACAAAGGGCAATAACTCCAAAAATATGATGGGCAGAGTTGTTGTTATTGTGCACTGCACTTCTCCTTAATGAGATCTATCCACCTATGTAGTTTCAAGATGATACCTTAAATAGTTTTTGAGTTATGCTCCGGACAAAAATTAAGTATGAAAATCAACAAAGGTCAATAACTCCAAAAATATGATGGGCAGAGTTATGGTTCTTGTGCACTGCACTTCTCCTTAATGAGATCTATCCACCTATGAAGTTTCAAGATGATACCTTAAATAGTTTTTGAGTTATGCTCCGGACAAACTTTGGTCTACGGACCGACGGACCGACCGACAATTGCAAAGCAATATACCCCCATTTCTTCGAAAGGGGGGCATAATTACTCATGGTCAAGTCCTACATACAATGGTTTCAATATAAATTTCCACTAAATTGGTTAAACCTCTACCACACATTCCTGAGCTCTGACAACCCTGAAAAAGATACCTTTTGACAACTATGTGGGAAAAGGAGAAATAACTGGTAACCAGCATTTTCTCCTTTTCCCACGATGTTTTCTATCCCATCAAAGACAAATTACATCATTTCAGACAAAGTCAGCTGTATATGTATAAGAAAGTTGGCAAAAAATGCATTGCTGAAATCCAAACCAAACTGTGACACATGACGGGAATCAAACTCTAGCAGAAAACATTCTTGTTTAGCAAGGTTTAAAAGACCAACATCTTAACCAGCGAGCTAAAGAATTTCTCCCAGAGGCAGTTGTTAGGTATTGACTTCATACAAAATGAAGCTGTGGAGGATGGAAGTCATCTCCCTTACACACGCCCTCTTAACTCTTTACCAAACAATCCCTGGTTTTTACAACTCTTGTTAAAGAAGCCTTTTGAAAACATTGTAGGAAAAGGAGAAAATGCTTGTAACCAGCATTTTCTCCTTTTCCCACAGTGTCTTCTACCTTTTCAAAATCAAATTTCAATTTTTGATTCACAGTTATTTTTTCGTCTGCATATGCTTTCAATTTGGGCTTGTCAAAAATGTTGCTGTTTGGTAAAGGGTTAAATGTCATCATTTTGATGCCAGAAAACCTTATTCAGCAGTAAGTCTTATATTAAGACAACAAATGGATTGATGGCTAAGCCTGGACAAGCAACCATCTTACAAACATAAAACTTAGCAACAAATGCAAAGCTAAAATACAAATGGAAGAGTAATTTCCTGTAACCCCCCCCCACCCCCAACCCCCCTCAAATGTCATCATTTTGGTGACAGAGAGCCTTCTTAGGCAGTAAGTCTAATATTTAGAGAACAAATGGCTCGATGGTCAATCACGGAAGAGCCATCATCTTACAGGTAAAAGGTATATTCTAACATGACATGAATTCGCCTCTATAAACACAATGCAACGACAGCATGTAAAAATCTAATTTATTCTAATATGTAGTGATGTCATTCCATAATTATAGAGTAACTTCATTCCCTATATTTAAGTAATATAATATGCATCCACTTTTTCACTTTAAGTATGAACTTGTTTTCCTTTCATTAAGAGTTGGTGATGTTAGAATCAAAATAATCTTTTTTCTATCATGGTTTATCATTCAATAAACCACATTGTGAGTTATGAGTTGCAATAAATAACCCACTCCGGTTGTCCCTCGTGGATTATTTATGTGCCTCATAACTCGCAACTGTGGTTTATTGACTGATAAACCACAATCAAAAGAAGATTATTTCTTAAATATAGAAGCTCTTCAAACCTGAGTGACATTAGGTAGGCCACATAAAAAAGAAATGAAGCAGACAACTCCCACAAGAACTTCCTTCCGTTTCAGAAAACGTTTCACTTGTGGACCGAAATGATCCTGAATGGTGCACACAATCACTTCTACAGATGCAAACTGAAATAAATAAACAAAAAGAACATCTAAATTATTTCATAATATTTTCTCAAAATCAGTTTCACTTATTACCAAACAACAAATCTTCAGAGTAGTCCATATTAACCCTTTAGCACACAATACAAACTTTCAACAACCCTGAAAAAGAAGCCTTTTAAAAACATTGTGTGAAAAGGAGAAAATGCTGGTAACCAGTATTTTCTCCTCTTCACACAATGTTTTCTACCCTATCAAATAAAAATCGCATCATTTGAGCCACACTAAAATTGTTCTCTGCAAATGCTTTCAATTTGGAACAAATCAACATTTTTGTCGTGTGGTAAAGGGTTAAAGGCATTCATAGGCGTAACCAGGAAAAAGTAAATTATACGCACACCGAAGTTGACCTTTTTTGAGGCAGGTGACGAGAGCAAATCGGAATCAGCCGAACGGAATCGGAGACGTAAAATCAAGATATTTGTGATTTTTTTTTTTTAGAAAAAGTCTAAACTGAAAAATACGCGAAAAGAGGCAACCTAAGACCTATTCTCGATTTTTTTACATTACCCACTTGCGTGGTGTGCGTAACAGAAGTTACGCCTATGCCATTTACAAACAACAAATTAGAAGAGACATAAATAAGCCAGATTTGTTCTGATGGGTCGAAAACATTGTGATAAAGGAGAAATATGAGTTACAAGTGTTTTTTCCTTTTCCCACACAGGTTCCCACCTCCCACAAGGATGAGATTGTGACGTAAAAGTTTAAAAACTATCAAAACAACAAAATTAATGACTTGATGAAAATGAAAACCTTTTCAGACTAGGAATTCTGTATAGCTGTGAGGAAAGGATTTCTGTCATCTCTTTATAATTATAACCCTTTACCCCATAAGGCATTTCTATGGTATCTCAAACTGACCCTTAATAACAGCAAGGATGAAGCCGTTTCTTATTTGTATATGACACCTTTTGATAGCATAGAAAATATTGTGACAAAAGGTGAAATTGCTCATCATGAGCAATTTCACCTTTTGCCACAATGTTTTCAAAAGGCTCCTACAAGCAATGCACAGAAATGAGTATCTATGGAGTAAAGGATTAAAAAACAATGTGGGTAAAAGACAAAAATGATGGCTACCAGCATTATCTCCTTTTCATACAATGATTCCAAACATATCTGAGAATCAATGCACGTTCAAATTTACCATATGTGGCTGCTTTCAACTTTCAAGAGTGTAAGATGTTTTCCTTTAAGAAAAGATAAACCCTTATCTTGAGAACCACTATTAAATCCGACTGCTAGTTGAATTATACTAACTTTGTCATCTGCAAGTGCTTTCCTCAAATTAAGAAGATGTTTACTATGCCTAAAATATTGTTTCAATAAACGAACACCCATTACATTTTCAGTGTGCATAGATCAAGATGAACTACACTAAGCTGTTTGTTGGTCTTGATCTATACAGACTGATCATTGTGACCAAATCATATTATTGCACTAAAGCGTGATTTCCGCAAATGTAATGTATTGTGTCTTATTTATTCAATGTCAGCTATTGTTACATGTATGTACATTATATATTTATATTTATATTAGCTTTGTAATGACTGTTCTGTTCTGTTCCTTAAACTATCCACAGCTCCAGATAAGGGGGAGTGATGGCATTCTAAATCCATTATTTCTCTTTCAAACCCTATGTTTTGTGTACTCATTAGAATCTTCTCCTTGAGACCATTCTAATGAGTACCAATAACATAGCGCATGGTGGTGAATAATTCATAAATTTAATTTCAAAATCAAAATCACTCCCTCGACCTGGAGCTCTGAATATGGACCCTGATTAAATTGACCCTGACACAAAAAAGACCCTGACACAAAATAAACAAGCAAGTATGAAAACTATCAAATTCAACTTTTGATAAGGAAATCGGTCAGATAAGTGTGTACCCCAGTTTGAAGAGTTATGATCCCTTGTCAAGTGGTTAGGAAGGGATAAGATACCTTGCAGATGTTGGATAACCCAATAACAGGAACAGAGCTCTGATATGCAACAACAACAGGAAGTCACAAATTTATACAGAGTCAGCACCATCTAACTACACTGAACTTCAAACATCAGAATCTCAGCTCATTGCTTAACTCTTTACCACACAATCCCAACTTTTAATGACCCTTAGAAAGAAGTCTATAGAAAACATTGTGGAAAAGAGAAAATGCTGGTAACCAGAAAATGCTGGTTACCAGCATTTTCTCCTTTTTCTGCAAAGTTTTCAAGCCTATCAAAGTTAGAAGTCATCATATTACCAAGATTTAATTTGTTGTCTGCAGATGCTTTGAATTTGGTCTAATCCAAGAATTGGTCATTTGGTAAAGAGTTAACTCTTCCAAACGACAAATTTTTGGATTAGACCAGAATGAAAGCATTTGTAGACCACAAAATAAATGTGACTGAACGATTACAATTTGGTTTGGACAGGGTAGAAAACATTGTGGAACAAG
Organism: Tridacna crocea; assembly: GCA_943736015.1. Taxonomy (NCBI): domain Eukaryota; kingdom Metazoa; phylum Mollusca; class Bivalvia; order Cardiida; family Cardiidae; genus Tridacna; species Tridacna crocea. The sequence goes on from OX031070.1 coordinate 17,738,388, forward strand.
AGGGCCAAGATGGCCCTGGATGGGTTACCTAAATTTTTTAGATGATCATAGCCTATTTCTTTTTTTTTTTTTTTTGAGGTATTGAAACGTTGGAACCAAAATTATCATTTGGCCGAGCAATTTTCAAAAGGTCACCTGAAAAAATCATTTCAAAATCTGACCATCAGTTTCAGAAAGAAAAATGTTTAAGAATTCATTTCCATATAAGTGCAGTAGCCCCCATTCACCAGAGCCATGTTTCTTGACAGATCAAAATTTTACGAACAAGTTTTGAAAAGCGTCCCCCAAGGAAGATTGCTGAGAAATTCTTTTAAAATCTGACAAGGGGTTTCAGAGAAAGAGAATTTTCAAGAATTTCATCATGTCCATATAGTGCAAGTAGCCCCCATTCACAAGAGCCATGTTTCTTGACCAATCAAAATTGTATGAAAAATTTTTGAAAAGCATCACCCAAGGCACATTGCTGTGAAATTCTTTTAAAATCTGATTTAGGGGATTCAGAGAAGAAGAATTTTTAAGAATTTCTTCATTTGCATATAGTGCAAGTAGCCCCCATTCACAAAAGCCATGTTTCTTGACCAATCAAAATTTCACAAACACTTTTTGAAAAGGGTCACCCAAAGAACATCTCTGTGAAATTATTTCAAAATCTGACCATCGGTTTCAGGGAAGAAGAATTTTTAAGAATTCCTTCATTTCTGTATGGCGCAAGTAGCCCCCATTCACCAGAGCCATGTTTCTTAACGGATCAAAATTTCAATTTTTGAAAAGGGTCACCCAAGGAATATATGAGTGAAATTATTTTAAAATCTGGTGAGCGGTTTCAGAGGAGAAGATTTTTAAAGAATTTCTTAGAAAATTCCACTTGGTTGCCATGGCAACCAGAGTTTTTGACCGAATCAAATTCTGTGAAAAATTTTTAAAGAGGACCTCCATAGGAACATTCCAGTCAAGTTGGGTCCAAATTGACTCTGGGGTTTAGGAGTTGATGTTTTAAGAATTGTTGACGACGCTCGACGGACACCAGGTGATCCTAAAAGCTCCCCTTGAGCATTTCTTTTGCTCAGGTGAGCTAAAAAGGAGAAAATGCTGGTTACCAGCATTTTCTCCTTTTCCCACAATGTTTTCAAAAGGCGTTTTCTCTGAGTTCTTATGGTCCAGACAAAGTTTAATGCTTCACATATTGCATGAATTAAGAAATAATCTTCTATCATGGTTTATCATTCAGTAAACCAGCCGAGTTATGAGGCAAAATAAATAATTCACAAGGGCGACAGCCCAAGTGGTCTATTCATTGTGCCTGAACCATAAACCACAATAGAAAGAAGATTATATTGATTCTAACATGACCAACTCTTAGTCAAAAGAAATCAAGTTCATACAGTAACAAGAGGACCACGATGGTCCTATATCGCTCACCTGAGTACTAAGCAGCAAAGGTCTACAACAAAGACTAAAATTACCAAATATTGAGGTTCAAGGCCTAATGATGATGAAACAAGAGCGGCAAATTGTCACAAGATATGCAATCCCACCGCCCGTTGTAAAGGAGGTATAATAGTTGCAAAGGGCTGGCAATGCAACAAACAATTTGACTTGAGACTTCAAAATTCCACTCTGGACAGGCAATCAATACTATTAACTCTTTACCAAACGACAAAATTATACAGTGGTCCAAACTGAAAGCATTTGCAGACGACAAAAAAATTGGAATTTGGTTGGGGAAGGATAGAAAACATTGTGGGAAAAGGAGAAAATGCTGGTAACCAGCTTTTTCTCCTTTTCCCACAATGTCTTCAAAATGCTTCTTTCTCAGAGTCGTTAAAAGTCAGGATTGTGTGGTAAAGAATTAACCCATTACCAAACAACAATATTTCAGACTGGTCCAAATTGAAAGGATTTGCAGACAACAAAATAAAAGTGACTGAAATTTGTTTTGTGAAGGGTAGAAAGCATTGTGGGAAAAGGAGACAAGAGGACCATGATGGTCCTATATCGCTCACCTGAGTACTAAGCAGCAAAGGTCTACAACAAAGATTATAATTACCAAATATTGAGGTTCAAGGGCTAATCATAATGAAACAAGAGCGGCAAATTGTCGCAAGGTATGCCCATCCCACTGCTAGTTGTCAAGGAGGTATAATAGTTTTAGTTTTATCTACAGTTGCTCCTTAGTTGTTTAATTCAAACAAGAGGACCATGATGGTCCTGTATCACTCCCCTGAGAACTAAGCAGTAAAGATCTACAATGAAGATAATTACCAAATATTGAGGTTCAAGGGCTAATGATGATAAAACAAGAGCGGCAACTTGTCGCAAGATATGCCCATCCCACCGCTAGTTGTCAAGGAGGTATAATAGTTGCAAAGGGCAGGCAATGCAACAAACAGTTTGACATGAGATTTCAAAATTCCACTCTGGACAAGCAAACAATACTATTAAAATAAAGATCAAAGTGGAATTACTCAAAGTCCATGCTAGGTAGAGTTATTGTTCTTGAACACAGTACTCTGTAATATCACAACAAACATGCATACCAATTTTGAAGTCGTTCTTACTTGAGATGACAAAGTTATATTCCGAAAAAGCATTCAATGCAGACTCATGTGAGATTTTATTGAGACAGACATTCTAACCAATTTTCAATTCAGCTTAGCAAGAAATGTGGTCTCAAGAGTGCTCACAATAAAACTTTTAAAGATTTCCCTCTTTATCTCTATGTGAAATCTGAGACCAACAACATAGGGCTAACTTTCACACCAGGACCATAATATGAAGTATTTTGGTAGAGGGCCACTAGATAATGCTACATACCAAATATTAAAGCTCTAGCCCCTATGGTTTGGGAGAAGAAGATTTTTTAAGATTTCCTTCTTTATCGCTATGTGAAATCCAAGAACCCACAACATAGGGCCATTCTCAAACTAGGGCCATAATTTGAGGTCTGTTGGTAGAGGGCCACTAGATGATGCTACATGCCAAATATGAAAGCTCTGGCCATTACCGTATGGGACAAAGAGATTTTTAAAGATTTCCTTCTTTATCGCTATGTGAAATCCGAGACCCACAACATAGGGCCAATTCTTTACATCAGGGACATAATAAGAAGTATTTTGGTAGAGGGCCTTTAGATGATGCTACATGCCAAATATGAAAGCTCTGGCCATTACCATTTGGACAAGAAGGTTTTTAAAGATTTCCTTCCTTGTCTCTATGAGAAATCCAAGACCAACAACATAGGTTTAATTTTCACACCAGGGCCATAATTTGAAGTATTTTGGTAGAGGGTCACTAGATGATGCCGCATGCCAAATATGAAAGCCCTAGCCCTTACGGTTTGGGACAAGAAAATTTCCTAAGATTTCCTTCTTTATCTCTTTGTGAAATCTGAGACCCCAAAACATAGCGCTAATTTCCGCACTAGGGCGATAATTTGAAGTATTTCAGTAGAGGGCCACTAGATGATGCTACATGCCAAATATGAGAGCTCTAACCCTTATGGTTTGGGAGAAGAAGATTTTCTAAGATTTCCTTCTTTATCTCTATGTGAAATCTGATAACCCACAACATATGTCCAATTTCCAATCTAGAGCCATAATTTGAAGTATTTTGGTAGAGGGCCATTAGATGATGCTACATGCCAAATATAAAAGCTCTAGCCCTTACAGTTTTGGACGAGAAGATTTTTAAAGTTTTTTCCACTCGGTTGCCATGGCAACCAGAGTTCTTCATGAAATTCAAATCTTTGAAGTATTTTGAAAGTGCATCAGCTAGGGATCATTTCTGTGCAGTTTGACTGAAATCTGATTGTTAGTTTAGGAGGAGAAGATTTTTTGTGATTGTGAGCGGACAGACGGACGACAAATATTGATCGATCACAATAGCTCACCTTGAGCACTTCGTGCTCAGGTGAGCTAAGAAAGCGGATGCAGATAAGGCTATAATTATTCCATTGAATAACTTGCTTACTTTTTTTTATACAGAATGACATCACTCTGTACAGAATGACATCACTCTTCATAGAATAACATAGATTTTACCAGGCTTTCGTTGCACTGCATTTGGAGAGCTAACTCATGTGTCATGTTAGAATCAGTAAAAACAAATGATAACTAACCTCACTATCTATGCCCAAACATACAAGCATGAGAAAGAACAACACAGCGAACAGCTGTGAGACTGGCATACTGATGAAGGCAGCTGGATAGATAATAAACACGAGCCCAGGACCTGGAAAAAACATGAGCACCTTATGTGACCTGAATCAGATTAATGGAGGATAATTGATTGTTTCACTCTATGATCAAAATTTCTTCTTTAACCCTTCACCACACAATTACAAATTTTGACAACATTGAGGCAGAAGTCTCTTGAAAACATTTTGGGAAAAGGAGAAAATGCTGTTAACACAAGGTTCTTCTAAGATTTGACCTAGTTTTTTACCCAACATAACCTGTTTTCAAACTCGTCAGAGATATTGAGACAAACATTCTGACCAAGTTATAGGAGTATTCAACTGACAATGTGGCCTATTGTACGTACACAAGGTTTTTCTAAGATTTGTACTGCTGACATTGTTTTTCACCAGAAATGACCCATAATTGATATTGTCCAAGTTATCAACGAGAAAAAAATCTGACCAAATTTCACAAGTATCGACTGAAAAAGTGACCTCTAGAGCATCCAAAAGGTAACAGTTGACTGCTTTCACTTTGGATAAGTCTTAACCCATTACCTCACAATCCCTACTTTTGACGCCCCTGAGAAAGAAGGCTTTAGAAAACATTGTGGGAAAAGGAGAAAATGCTGGTAACCAGCATTTTCTCCTTTTCCCACAATGTTTTCTACCCTTCACATAACAAATTTCAAATTTTCAGTCACCTGTATTTTGTCCTCTGCTAATGCTCTAAATTTGGACCACTCTAAAATAGTCATTTGGTAATGAGTTAAATTTTGTCACCTGGTAAAAAGTTCAGGCATAATACCAGCAAACGCCCCTCCACTTTACAGCCCAATTCATACTTGTGGTATTGTTTTATGATTTAAAAGATAATTTAAGAAATTCTGTGCTTTATTCGGTAGACCATTATTGTTTTCGATGTATAAGGAATGAATCCATTAGAAATCCATAACACAATTTAGATTTTCATGGATTTTCCTGATACAGTAGAGGGATGTTTCTGGTATTATGCCAAAGTTCAAATTTTATGACCCACCTTCCTTTATGACTTCTTCAACTTCCTGTCCCTGATCATGTGCAATGAACCCCAAAATGGAGAAAATTGCAAACCCAGCCAGTAGACATGTTAAGGCATCAACAACACCTATGATAAGGACATCCCTGTGAAAAATACAATAGAAAAGAAGCATACAGTTTGATACCCAGGAGCGGGTGTCAACTTTGGGATTTTTCATTAGCCCACACATTTGGCTCAAGTACTGGTGTAGTTCCAAGGAATTGGAATCGAGAGAGATTAGTATAAGTTGTAAGAACTTGTTTCTCAATCCATGTAAAATAAATATGTTTTTGTTTAACTCTTTACCACACAAGAAAATTTCAGACTGGTCCAAATTGAAAGCATTTGCAGATGACAAAATAAAGGTAACTGAAAAATTAAAATTTGGTTTGGCAAGGGTAGAAAACACTAAGGGAAAAGGAGAAAAATGCTGGTTACCAGCATTTTCTCCTTCTCCCACGGTGTTTTCAAAAGGCTTCTTTCTCAGGGTTGTTGAAAGTCGGGATTGTGTGGTAGAGTTAACTACCTATAGTGCATGTGTACCAAAAATGTCAAACCAATGTGTAGAGCTCCAGATAAGGAGGGAGTGATGGTTTTCTAACTCCATTATTTCTCTTCCAAACCCAATGTTTTGGGTACTCATTAGAATCGCCTCACTGAAAAGATTCTAAAGAATACCTATAACATAAGGTTAAGTGGACAATGATTAATATTTTCACTTTTGAAATCAAAATGACTCTCTTGATCTGGAGCTCTGAATATACTTTAAACTCATTACCAAACGACAATATTTTAGACTGGTTCAAATTGAAAGCATTTGCAGACGACAAAATAAAAGTGACTGAAAATTTGAAATTTGTTTTGTGAAGGGTAGAAAACATTGTGGGAAAAGGAAAAAATGCTGGTTACCTGCATTTTCTCCTTTTCCCACAATGTTTTCTATAGGATTTTTTCTCCAGGGCGTCAAAAGTAGGGATTGTGTGGTAATGGGTTAACCCTTTACCACATGGCAAAATTTAAAAGCATTCACAGACGACAAATTCATTGTGGCTCTAATGATGCTACTTTTCTTTGATACTGTACCAAACTTTGTGGAAAAAGGAAAAACTGATGGTTACCAATAGGCTTTTTAAAAGGGTCGTTAAAAGCCATCATTGTGTGGAAAAGGGTTGATGAGTACTATCTTTACCAATAATCACAGTCTTATTTTTACAACCTTGGCGGATTAGACTTTTAAAAACATTGTGGGCAAAAAAAGAACATGCTAGTAACCAACATTTTCTCCTTTTCCATCAATGTTTTACTCCCTTATCAAAGAGAAAAAATGTCATTACAGCAATGTATTTTCAAAAAAGTCATTTTTCTTTGAGTGGTAAAAATTCCACACTGTGTGCTAAAGGATTAACTCATTACCTCCCTGCAAATTACTTTGAAAATGATTATTGCAAGATGTCGATGATCATCATGAATTAAACTTTCATATATATATTACATTGAAAAACATTGTGGCACAGGGAGAAATTGACAGGCACAGGCAATTTCTCCTTTAACCTTAAATGTCTTTTGAAGTGATAACATCTACTGGTGCTAGTGTTTTGTGTTTTACAAAATATCTGTCGGAGTTTTTACTCAGCCTTTCACCCCTCAATCCTGAGTTTTAACAACCTTTATGATACAGGCTTCTGAAAACATTGTAGGAAATGGAGAAAATGCTGGTAACCATCATTTTCTCCTCTTCCCTCACTGTTGTCTAGTATTTAAATAAATTACATAATTGCATTAGATTTAATATGCAATCCGAAAATGCTTTAATTTTGGACATTTCTAAAATCTTGTTTTTGGAATACAGAATTATTCATTTACACAATCTTAACTTTTAACGACCGGAAGGAAGAAAGCTTTCAAAAACATTGAGGGGAAAAGGAGCAAATGCACGTAACCAGCATTTTCTCCTTTTTCCCACAATGCTTTCCTTCCTACCTAAGACAAATTTCATCATTTCAGCCATCTTCATATTTGTCATCTGCAAATGCCTTCAATTTGGACTTGTCTAAAATTTTCTTGTTTGGTACAGAGTTAAATCTTGGCTCTATGACATAAAACTACACGCTTCATGATTTAGTTTTATTGGGAAAATAAGAGTAAATTGGATCATTTATCCCTTATGCTGCAAACTTAACTCCATAACGTAAATTCAGAACTGTTTCAAAAGAAAAAAATATTCTATCTAACTCATTACCTAACAACAATATTTTAGGCTTGTCCTAATCGAAAGCATTTGCAGACGACAAAATAAAAGTGACTGAAAATTTGAAATTTGTTTTGTGAAGGGTAGAAAACATTATGGGAAAAGGAGAAAATGCTGGTTACCAGCATTTTCTCCTTTTCTCACAATTTTTTCTTAAGGCTTCTTTCTCAGGGTCGTCAAAAGTAGGGATTTTTTGGTAATGGGTCAACACCATTAATTGTTTAATTCATGCTTCCACACCCCCTCTTTTTTTTGGTATGTGTGTTGGGGAGGTGGGGGGGACCTAACATCAAAATCTAGCAGAGTGCTTTTGGTAATTTCCCTTGGTGAACCTCCGAAGCATAACACCAAATTACATTAGTGTATAAAGCATGAGAAATGTACCATAAATTACTTCACATAACCAGCTGCTTAACTCATTACCAAACAACAATATTTTAGGTTTGTCCAAATCGAAAGCATTTGCAGACAACAAAATAAAAGTGACTGAAAATTTTAGATTTGTTTTCCGAAGGGTAGAAAACATTGTGGGTAAAGGAGAAAATGCTGATTACTGGCATTTTCTGCTTCTCCCATAATGTTTTCTAAAGGCTTCTTTCTCAGTCGTCAAAAGTAGGGATTGTGTGGTAATGGGTTAAATGGCACATCTTGTTTACCTAGGTAACTAGTTCACTCAAACTACTGTTCCTGCCTTCAGTTGAAGAGTTTCAAAATAAACAAGAATTTTTCAGAATTTGTTCATGTCTGTATAGTGTAAATAGCCCACAGCCATCAGAGCCATGTTTCTTGATGGATCAAAATATTTCGAGCAATTTTTGAAAAGGGTCAAGTAAGATACATTTCTGTGAAATTATTTCCTAATCAGCAGTTTCAGAGAAGAATTTTAAAAAATTTCTTCATGGTCATATAGTGCAAGTAGCCCCCATTCACCAGAGCCATGATTATTGACGAATCAAACTTTCATGAACACCTTTTGAAAAGGGTCACCCAAGGAACATCTCTGTGAAATAATTTCAAAATCTGACCAGCGGATTCAGAGAAGAAGAGTTTTTAAGAATTTCTTCATTTCCCTATAGTGCAAGTAGCCCCCATTCACTAGAGCCACATTTTTTGACGAATCGGAATTTCGCGAACAATTTTTGAAAAGGGTCATCCAAGGAACATCTCTGTGAAATTATTTCAAATTCTGACCAGCAGTTTCAGAGAAGAAGAATTTTAAAAACTTTCTGTATAGTGCAAGTAGCCCCCATTCACCAGAGCCATGTTTCTTGACGATCAAAATTTCGCCAACAATTTTTGAAAAGGGTCATCCAAGGAACGTCTCTGTGAAATTATTTCAAAATCTGACCAGCCGTTTCAGAGAAAAAGAATTTTTAAGAATTCCTTTATTTCTGTATAGTGCAAGAAGCCCCCATTCACCAGAGCCATGTTTCTTAACATATCACAATTTCACGAACACTTTTTGAAAAGGGTCACCCAAGGAACATCTCTGTGAAATTATTTTAAAATCTGACCAGCGGTTTCAGAGGAGAAGATTTTCAAAGAATTTCCTAGAAAATTTCATTTGGTTGCCATTGCAACCAGAGTTTTTTACGGAATCAAATTCTGTGAACAGTTTTTAAAGAGGACCTCCCAAGGAACATTCCACCCAAGTTTGGTCCAAATTGGCCCAGCGGTTTAGGAGGAGTTGATGTTTAAAGAATTGTTGACGACGGACGACGGACACCCAGTGACCCTAAAAGCTCCCCTTGAGCATGTTGTGCTCAGGTGAGCTAAAAATGTAACATTTCACTGGACATAAATGTGGATTATTGAACCATAATTCACTGTTATCTCTTTATCAACTACTGAAAAGTATGAAAGACAATGGACAAATGAACGAGCGATCAGATATTATGTATTCAAAGTTGCATGGAAGGGTGGCTTTGTGGTTAAAGTATCTGACTTGTGACCTTCTTGTTACGGATTTGATACGCCCCTCACTTCTGATGCATGTGAAAAAGTAGCATGTGGCTTGGACAGAAAGTTGTGTCAGGACTGATGATAGAAAAACAAGAAAACACATGGAAAGGTGCACTGGGTATTGTGATATAATCCCTAAGCTGTTAACCCATTACCACACAATCCCTACTTTTGACGCCCCTGAGAAAGAAGCCTTTTGAAAACACTGTAGGAAAAGGAGAAAATGCTGGTAACCAGCATTTTCTCCTTTTCCCACAGTGTTTTCTACCCTTCCCAGAACAAATTTCAATTTTTCAGTCACCTTTATTTTGTCGTCTGCAAATGCTTTCAATTTGGACCAGTCTAAAATTTTGTCGTGTGGTAAAGAGTTAAAACAGTTTAACTCCGATACAAACAAACATAAAAATAACCCTTTACCATACAGCCCCTGGGTTTTACAACCCTGAGATAGAAACCTTTTGAAAACATTGTGGGAAAAGGAGAAAATGCTGGTAGCCCGCATTTTCTCCTTTTCCCACAATGTTTTCAACCCTGCTGGAAACAAATTTCATTTTTTGAGTTACATATTTTTTCTGCAAAAGCTTTTATTTGGACCATTCTAAAAATGTTGTCGTTTGGTAAAGTGACCAACAATGCCAAAACCCTTTCTGCCTGTTGATCTGCTGGTCTAATCAATATCAAGACAAGGTCCAAGAGCAGACTGAATACATGTCTGATCTTAATCTACACTGTAAATAAAAGCTACAAAATCTTTATTAACCCTTTACCAAACAATAAAATTTTAGATTGGTCCAAATTCAAAGTATTAATTTTGCAGATGACATGATAAAATGTGGGTCAAAAATTGAAATTTGTTGTTGGAAGGGTAGAAAACATTGTGGGAAAAGGAGAAAATACTGATCACCAACATTTTGTCCTTTTCCAACAAGGCTTTCAAAAGCCTTTTTGCATAGGGCTGTTAAAAGTCAGGATTGTGTGGTAAAGGGTTAAGCAAGTCTTGAATTTTGCCGATGAAATTCAAGACTACTCAAAATTCAAAGCATTTGCAGACAAGAAAATAAATGTGATTCAAAAACTGAAATATTATTTTTGGAAGAGTGAAAACATTGTGGAATAAGTAGAAAATGCTGGCTACCTTTTTCCACAGTATTTTTAAAAGGCTTTTTCGACAAGGTTGTCTAAAATTTTATCAAGTGACATTGAATTAAAAACTATAATCATATGGATCGCTGGAACAACAACTTACTTTAAAATCTGATTGGATCGTTTGTTGTAGCTAGACATGGTGATAATGCCACCAAAGGCAATACCTAGGGAGTTGAAGGTTTGAGCTGCAGCATTGACCCACACCTGACAGGAGAAGAAAAAGAAATACATAAGCAGTCCTCAGTGGAAAAGGGGCTTAACGCATCTGCAAAAAGTATCAACCCAGTTTAGCCTGGGTCAAAATGTTCTCTGGCCAAAATATTTGGTATCAATTTTTGTTTCAAAAAGTAATCTGTCTAGCTTCAAATTTGTTTCATTTGAACCCAAAAGTGGATTTTGTTTTGTTTACTGACATCAACTGATCTAAATTATTAACAAGTATTGAAATGCGCTCCCAAATAGGTTGAGTATTTTGACATTCAAAAAATAAATGTGATATAGTTTCTTCACATCTCTTACAGAAAGAAAAAACATTTGTATTGACCAAGTTCATTTTAAAAAGAAGCGAGTTTGTTGGAAGAATCCTGTGTATCATTCTTGTTTGAAACCATTTAGAATATCAGACATTTGAATATTTAAAACATTGCTATGTATAATATTCCGATTAATGTTAGAGTACGGAAAAGTGCTATTCCGCTTACTGTGGCATGTCGGTTTTTCATTATTCTTTATAAGAATGATATATGTGATTTCATTACTGTAAGACTAAATGATTATTTGCAATCAATCAATTATAGACATGCACAGGAATAAGTCTTCCTCATGATTCAATCAGTTGTTAGACAAATGGATTTTATGGATCTATGATTAACCCTTTACCAAACGACAAAATTTTAGACTGATCCAAATTGAAAGCAATTGCAGACAACAAAATAAACATAACAAAAAATCGAGATTTGTTTCCAGCAGGATAGAAAACATTGTGGGAAAAGGAGAAAATGCTGGTTACCAGCATATTCTCCTTTTCCCACAATGTTTTCAAAATGCTTCTATCTCAGGGTCGTAAAAACCAGGGATTGTTTGGTAAAGGGTTAAGTGACTTTCCTCATACAATGAATCACAGAGCTGCATCGAGCCCCTTTTTGCCAAAGCATGGCCCAATATCATATTTCTGCATTTGCTACCAACAAAGAGCAAGTTTGATCTACATAATTATATAAATGATAGCTCCAGCTACCAACAATAGATTCTATACTTAACATGGGGATGTGTTGATATAACCTATGGCTTTATCTAGTGTCTTAACCTTTTCCCGAACAACAAATTTTGGACTCTTCCAAACAGAAAGAGTTTGCAGACGAAAATTTTTTGATTTGGAGAAAATGACAGAAAGTTCTCAAAAGGGTAGAAAACACTGTGGGAAAAGGAGAAATTGCTCGTTATGAGCAATTTCTCCTTTTCCCACAGTGTTTTCAAAAGACTTTTACTCCAGACACGTAAAAACCAGGGCTTGTTTGGGAAAGGGTTAAACATGATCAGCCTGGGTATGTATTAACCAACCATTGGTAAGAATGTTCTTTGTCTCATACCCTGAATGTAAAAGTAACACAACTTCTGATTGGCTAAACCATTTGGAATAGCCAAATGATTATGCCAATCAAAAAATGTGTTACTTTCACAAAATCTAAACAAGAAAAAGACTGCTCTTACGAATGGAATATGCTTATGGACCCTGCAATCCACCACTTTTGATGAACAGGGAATGAACTTTAATAAGAATGTGGATGGGATATAAATAGCCAAATGTAGCAAAAGTTTGTGCTTGTGTAACTGTAGAGCAAGTTTTTACATATACTGACATGCTAGAGTGTTTGCTTACAAGTTCTGAATTAAACTATTCATTTAATCATGAGTTATACACCAAGCAAATTCTGCACCCTCAATAAACAATCCTAGGGATGAATTCCTTTTTTTTTACCCTTTCAATGACATATCCGATCATTCCAGCCACAGAGAATTTATTTTCTGCACATGCTTTCATTTTGTGCAAGTCCAAAGTTTTTCATTTGAAAAAAGATTAACATTCACTATCCTGGGTTGGTATGAAAGCAACATAACTTCTGACTGGCTAAACGATTTGGTTTAACTAATCAAAAGTTGTGTTATTTTCAACCCTAGAAAATATCAGAGGATTAGATATTGAATATTCTAAAGAGTGGTTGGTAAATACAAGCACTGAAGTTGTGCCTAGCATGCCAAAGCTGGATTATGGGACAGAACTGTTCCGAGAGTACCGAAATCAACACTTACATTTGCATCGAGAAGCAGATTCCAGCGTGGCACGACAAAATATCGAACACCCTTCATGGCTCCAGGCAAGGTGACCCCTCTAACCAGCAGTACAATCAGTACCAGGTAGGGAAATGTTGCTGTAAAGTAGACCACCTGTAAATGAATATATTATCAAAAACTCTGCCCCTTGACCTTCTTCCCACAATGCACTAGAATATCAATTTTCCTTAGATCCCAATAGTAAGATATTGTTTCTAAATCTCAATGGTAGGATAGTGTTGAAATTTTTGGGTAGCGCAGCCATTAACTCTTTACCACACAACAAAATTTTAGACTGGTCCAAATTGAAAGCATTTGCAGACAACAAAATAAAGGTGACTTAAAAATTGAAATTTGTTCTGGAAAGGGTAGAAAACACTGTGGGAAAAGGAGAAAATGCTGGTTACCAGCATTTTCCCCTTTTCTCATAGTGTTTTCAAAAGGCTTCTTTCTGAGGGGCGTCAAAAGTAGGGATTGTGTGGTAATGGGTTAAAGCAATCAATCCTTTACCACACAGTCCAGGGTTTTACGACCCAGGGATGATAAGCGTTGGAAAACACTGTGGGGGAAAGAATAAAATGCTGGTAGCTTGCATTTTCTCCTTTCCCCCCAAATGTTTTAATTTTTGAGTCATATTTTTTTCTGTCTGCAAATGCTTTCAAATTGAGCAAGTACAAAAATTTGTCGTCTGGTAAATACATGTAGCTCACTAGAGAACTATCAGTTTCCATAGCTTGAAATGATAAAGAGACTAAAATTAACCCTTTACCAAACAATCCCGGGTTTTAAAAACCCTGAGAAAAACCTCTTTAAAACATTGTGAGAAAAGGAGAAAATACTAGTAACCAGCATTTTCTCCTTTTCCCATAATGCTTTCTACCGTCTCAAACTCAAATTCAGCCATTTGAGCCATCTTTACTCCATTACCACACAATCCATTCTTTTGACGCCCCTGAGAAAGAAGCCTCTTGAAAACACTGTGGGAAAAGGAGAAAATGCTGGTAACCAGCATTTTCTCCTTTTCCCACAGTGTTTTCTACCCTTCCCAGAACAAATTTCAACTTTTCAGTCACCCTTATTTTGTCGTCTGCAAATGCTTTCAATTTGGACCAGTCTAAAATGTTGTCGTGTGGTAAAGAGTTAAATTGTCATCTGCAAATGCTTTCAATTTGAACCAGTCAAAAATTTTACATACCTCTTTACCAGATAGAAAAATTTTAGACTTGCCTAAATGCAAAGCATTTTCAGACCACAGATCAAAAGTAGCTCAAATGACGGGACCTTCCTTAGGTAGGGTAGAAAATATTGTTGGAAAAGGAGAAAATGCTGATTACCAGCATTTTCAAAAGCCACTTTCCAGGGTCATCAAACTGTGGTATTGTGTGCTGAACCCTTTACCACATAATCCCAAGTTTTTAACATTCCTGGGGAAGAGGGCTTTTGAAAGCATTGTGGAAAATGGATAAAATGCTGGTAACCAGCATCTTTTCCTACACCCACAATGTCCTCTGCTCTCAATTAGAATTGTAACTCAATTTGCATCTGCAAATGCTTGAATATGGACACACCTAAAATTTTCTTGTTTGGATACAGTGAAAGGTTCACTGATGACATGGGAACCAGAGTAAAACAAGAAGGCCAAGATGGCCCTGGATCGCTCACCTGAATTTTTGAGAGGACCATAGCCAATTTTTTTTTTTGAGGTATTGAAACATTGGAACCAAATTTATAATTTTGCTAAGCAATTTTCAAAAAGTTACCTGTAGAATTAATTTCGAAATCTGACCATCAGTTTCAAAAAGAAGAATTTTTTAGAATTCTTCATTTCTGTATAAGAGCAAGTATTCCCCATCCACGAGAGCCATGTTTCTTGATGGATCAAAATTTACGAACAAGTTTTGAAAAGGGTCACCCAAGGAACATTTCGGAAAATTTCTTTTAACCCATTACCACACAATCCCTACTTTTGACGCCCCTTAGAAAGAAGCCTTTTGAAAACACTGTGGGAAAAGGAGAAAATGCTGGTAACCAGCATTTTCTCCTTTTTCCACAGTGTTTTCTACCCTTCCCAGAACAAATTTATATCTTTCAGTCACCTTTATTTTGTTGTCTGCAAATGCTTTCAATTTGGACCAGTCTAAAATATTGTCGTTTGGTAATGGGTTAAAATCTGACCAGGGGTTTCAGAGAAAGAGAATTTTCAAGAATTTCATCATGTCCATATAGCGCAAGTAGCCCCCATTCACAAGAGCAAGGATCACCCATTGAACATCTCTGTCAAATTATTTTAAAATCTGACTAGGGGTTTCAGAGAAGAAGAATTTTCAAGAATTTCTTCATTTCCATATAGTGTAAGTAGCCCCCATTCACCAGAGCCATATTTCTTGACCAGTCAAAATTTCGCACACACTTTTTGAGAAGGGTCACCCAAGGAACAACTCTGTGAAATTTTTTCAAAATCTGACCAGCGGTTTCAGAGAAGAAAATTTTTTAAGAATTTCCTCATTTCCCTATAGTGCAAGTAGCCCCCATTCACAAGAGCCATGTTTCTTGACCAATCAAAATTTCGCGAACAATTTTTTGAAAAGGGTCACCCAAGGAACAACTCTGTGAAATTATTTCAAAATGTGACCAGCGGTTTCAGAGAAGAAGATTTTTTAAGAATTCCTTCATTTCTGTATAGTGCAAGTAGCCCCCATTCACCAGAGCCACATTTTTTGACGGATCAAAATTTCACGAACAAATTTTGAAAAGGGTCACCCAAGGAACAACTCTGTGAAATTATTTCAAAATCTGACCAGTGGTTTCAGAGGGGAAGATTTTTAAAGAATTCCTTCATTTCTGTATAGTGCAAGTAGCCCCCATTCACCAGAGCCACAATTTTTGACGGATCAAAATTTCACGAACAATTTTTGAAAAGGATCACCCAAGGAACATATCTGTGGAATAATTTCAAAATCCGATCAGCGGTTTCAGAGGAGAAGATTTTTAAAAGAATTTGCTAAAAAATTCCATTTGGTTGCCATGGCAACCAGAGTTTTTGACGGAATCAAATTCTGTGAACAATTTTTTAAGAGGACCTCCCAAGGAACATTCCTGCCAAGTTTGGTCCAAATTGGCCCAGCGGTTTAGGAGGAGTTGATGTTTAAAGAATTGTTGATGACGCATGATGCACGACGCACGACGGATGACGCACGACGGACAACGCACGACGGACACCCAGTGACCCTAAGAGCTCCCCTTGAGCTAAAAAAAAGGGGGTGGTGGAGGTGAGGACTAGGTTACAGAAAAGGAAAAAGTCATTACCTTGCCGGTAGCCTTGGGGCCTTTCCAGATGCAGAAATAAACTAGGATCCAGCACATTAATAAAATAAGAGTCAGATCCCATTGCAGGACCCCTGGTTCATCAATCCCACCCGTCTTCTCTAAAAGTCGTCGTCTGTTAAAAAAGACACTTTGTAAATCATTCAGCAATCCTGTCAATTAACCCTTTACCACACAATCCCTACTTTTAAGTGACCCTGAGAAAGAAAGCCTTTGAAAACATAGTGGGAAAAGGAGAAAATGCTGGTTACCAGGAGAAAATGCTGGTTACCAGCATTTTCTCCTTTTCCCACAATGTTTTATACACTTTCCGAAACAAATTTCAGTTAATGAGTCACTTTGATTTTGTCTTCTGCAAATACTTTGGACCAGTCCAAAATTTTGTTGTTTGGTAAAGAGTTGATGACAGTGAAGCAGAAGGCTTTTCTTTTCCACATTGTTTTCAAACACAAATCTTATCATCTGATTAGTTTCTTACTTCATTTCCCCAAATCATTTCCAGTAAGATTAGTTTAAAATTAACTGTTTCCAAAAACAATCCATGGTTTATACCACTCTGAGATAGAAGCCTTTTGAAAACATTGTGAAAAAAGGAGAAAATACTGCTAACAACCATTTTCTCCTTTTCCCACAATGTTTTCTACCTTGCTAGAAACAAATTTCAATCTTTGAGTCATGTTTATTTTGTATCTACAAAATCTTTCAATTTGGACCAGTCTAAAATTTTGGAGTTTGATAAACGGTTAATTACAATTGATTGATTGTATAGTGTTTAACACCATTTTCAACACTATTTCAGTTAACTTATATCATGATGGCAAGTGCAAATTTCCATGCTTTCCTGGAGTCTCTTTTACCAGTACTTTGCATAATTTCCTTTCCACTCCACTAGCTCCTATCCAACATAACCATTGTCTAAACAGAGGTCAGCGGTGGAAGAGGAATGAGTTCTGTTGCAACGACTATAATTGATCTTCGGAAAGAAATTGTCCAAGACGGGGATGGAAGTCAGAACCCCCTGTTCTCAAGTCCTGTACGCTACCCACTCAGCTACTGCAGCTATGCTTAAAATTTAGAACAAAGTGACCGTATGCTATTTCCATAGAAATGTTATTCACTTGTAATTACATTGTTGGGACCACCTTCAAAGAGGGAAATGCATTCAAGATGTACACTGTATGTTGTAAAGATATGCTACAATAGGACTGTTCAGCCTTTGACAAATAAATTCTTAACAAAAAAATCATGTTCAACAATCTTTAAGATATAAATTCTTTACAAAAAAAATCACGGTGAACAGAATTTTCTCCTTTTCCCACAATGTTTTCTACACTGTCAAGGACAAGTTTCATCATTTGATAACTGACTGCAAATATTTTTAATTTGGACAATTCTAAGTTTTAGTGATTATGGTAAAGAGCTTAGGGGGCAAAGCTGAAAACCTTTTGTGAAATGACAAAAATTTAGACTTGTCCAAAATGAAAGAATTTGAAGGCTACAAAATTCAAGGAGATAAAAAAGATTTTTTCTTTGTCTAATAAGATAGAAAAATATTGTGGTAAAAGGAGAAAATGCTGGTTACCAACATTTTCTCCTTTATCCACAACATTCTCAAATGTCATCTCCATCAGAATTGTTAAAACTCTTCATGATGCAGTAAAGAGTATCAATACACTTTTTCAATTCTGCACTTTCCTCATTTTTTTCCTTTCTAAAAGTGCAATTTCAAAGGCTACCTTCAACAGACAGTTTCCTTTCTAAAAGTGCAATTTCAAAGGCTACCTTCAACAGAGAGTTCGTATTTCAAAAACGATCTAAATATAGAGCAGCTTTACTTCGGACTATTGAGGTTTCTTTGATTATACCAAAGTTCTGTAATGTTATACCCCTATACTGAGTGTACAATAGTTTGTAAACCATTAATAAATAGGAAATAAACATGCAATTGTTTATTTGTACTGAAATTTAATGCCGTTTTGACAGCTTAGGTCCTATTACCCCAGCCTATGGTATGCACCTATACATGTTTCCTGGCTTTCTCGTAGTAATGACGCCAGTTTTTTTTTTCCAAGCCACTGACTACTTTTTCTCATGTGTAACAGAAGTGAGAGGCAAAGAATAGCTTGAAAGACAGTTTGCTTTAACCCATTACCAACAATCTTTACTTTTGACGCCCCTGAGAAAGTAGCCTTTTGAAAACACTGTGGGAAAAGGAGAAAATGCTGGTAACCAGCATTTTCTCCTTTTCCCACAGTGTTTTCTACTCTTCCCAGAACAAATTTCAATTTTTCAGTAATCTTTATTTTGTCGTCTGCAAATCCTTTCAACTCGGACCAGTCTAAAATTTTCTCGGATGGTAAAGAGTTAACCAAGTATCCAACCTGCAACCACAAGCTCACAAGTAAGACATGTGTGAGATAACAGATTTTTTTCCCTAGGGTATTTCCTTAACCCTTTCCCAAACAAACCCTTGTTTTTACGTGTCTGCAGTAAACACTGTGGGAAATGGAGGAATTGCTCATAATGAGTAATTTCTCCCTTTCCCACAGTGTTTTCTACCCATTTAGATAACTTTCTGCCATTTTTATCAAATTTGAAATTGTGGTGTGCAAACTCCATGAGTTTGGAAGAGTCTAAAATTTATCATTTGGGAAAGGGTTAACTCATTACCAAACAAAAAATTTTTAGGTTTGTCCAGTCGAAAGCATTTGCAGATGACAAAATAAAAGTGACTGAAAATTTGAAATTTGTTTTGTGAAGGGTAGAAAACATTGTGGGAAAGGAGAAAATGCTGGTTTAAATACCAGCGTTTTCTCCTTTTCCCACAATGTTTTCTAAAGGATTCTTTATAAGGATCTTCAAATGATATTCGACCTAAAAAGGAAAGCAAAAGTACAATAAAGTGTTTAATGATGGTAGTGTAAAACTTCTAACAGCTTTGGAGTCCCAAACTAATCACTTTCTAACACTTAAAGATCATGTTCATAATATTCAACAGAGAAATGTTGGCAAAACATTAACACTTTAAACTGCTCTCAACAGCAAATATTATATAGTCCAGTCAAATTAATGAAATTTGGGGCTTAACCCAAAACTAATTGCAACACAAGTCATTTTTTCATTTTTATGAGTGGTTACCCTTCCTAATTAATGTATGAAAAGTAGCACGAAATCGAAGATATGAAATTCGATTTTTTTCGAGTGTTTTGTTTCCAGCCGCAACTTTGTGTACAACTTTGTGTACAAATAGTAGCTTATATGTAATTTTACATAATTATTTGAACTGTTTTGAGGTTTCTATTGCATGTAACATTTTCTAGTAACTCTGGTGCTGAATTAACTAGTTATTTGAAATATTGCTCTTTCTTCTGGTGCTTCTTTACTTAAAATAATGAAAGAGCCAATATCAACTTACCCCACCCACTACTTTTTGTAATAGGATTTCAGTGTCAAGTTTTAGGGGAAGTGAATTGCTGTGTGCATGATCATTTCCTTTATTTTAATAAATGCTTATTAAAAGCCTATAGACATTCTTTCAAAGGCTGCTGTTCAATAAAGTCTGGCAAAATGTCATGTGATGGAATTGTGAATGCTGAATCTCGGTTTTATTATAGATTTTGTAAGACAACAAAATAGTTTGTGAATAACTTGAATGTTTGATTGAATGACTTTTATACAATAATCAGCTTTGTTTCAGTCATTCCACTGTGACAGCTCACATATTCGTATTTTTCTTTGGTTTCACCAGTAATAGGCCATGGCTCTTAAGTGTCTTGCCAAACAAAATAAGAAAACCTTGAAACACCATTTTAATAAAAGACAAATACCTCTATCAACTGCATGGGCATACTAGTATTAAATCAATAAAAGGTTAAAAACAAGTACTCATGTATTCATACAAAGCTGTCATATGGACCAATGATTGTAAGTCTTAAAACATAGATTTGTAATCCAGACATACTTCAAGGTTTCATTATTCAAACATGTAATGTTCTTTTTCTTTTTTTTCAATTCCAGCAACATATTCTTATCCAACTTGTTGCCATTTTAAGTTAAGACAAGAGGGCCAAGATGGCCCTGGATCGCTCACCTGAATTTTTTAGATGACCATAGTCTATTTTTTTTTTTGAGGTATTGAAACATTGGAACCAAATTTATAATTTTGCCAAGCAATTTTCAAAAGGTCACCTGTAAAAGTCATTTCGAAATCTGACCATCAGTTTCAAAAAGAAGAATTTTTAAGAATTCTTCATTTCTGTATAAGAGCAAGTAGCCCCCCATCCACTAGAGCCATGTTTCTTGATGGATCAAAATTTACGAACAAGTTTTGAAAAGGGTCACCCAAGGAACATCTCTCTGAAATTATTTCAAAATCTGACCAGGGGTTTCAGAGAAAGAGAATTTTAAAGAATTTCATCATGTCCGTATAGTGCAAGTAGCCCCCATTCACAAGAGCCATGTTTCTTGACGGATCAAAATTATATGTACAGCTTTTGGAAAGGGTCACCCAAGGAACATCTCTGTCAGATTATTTTAAAATCTGACCACGGGTTTCAGAGAAGAAGAATTTTCAAGAATTTCTTCATTTCCATATAGTGCAAGTAGCCCCCATTCACTAGAGCCATGTTTCTTGGCCAATCAAAATTTTGTGAACAATTTTAGAAAAGGGTCACCCAAGGAACATCTCTGTGAAATTATTTCAAAATCTGTCCAGCCATTTCAGAGAAGAAGAATTTTCAAGAATTTCTTCATTTCTGTATAGTGCATGTAGCCCCCATTCACCAGAGCCATGTTTCTTGACCAATCAAAATTTCGCGAACAATTTTTGAAAAGGGTAACCCAAGGAACAAGTCTGTGAAATTATTTCAAAATCTAACCAGCTGTTTCAGAGAAGAAGAATTTTTAAGAATTTCTTCATTTCTGTATAGTGCAAGAAGCCCCCATTCACCAGAGCCATGTTTCTTGACCAATCAAAATTTCGCGAACAATTTCTTAAAAGGGTCACCCGAGGAACAACTCTGTCAAATTATTTCAAAATCTGACCAGCGGTTTCAGAGAAGAAGAATTTTTAAGAATTCCTTCATTTTTGTATAGTGCAAGAAGCCCCCATTCACCAGAGCCACATTTTTTGACAGATCAAAATTTCACGAACAATTTTTGAAAAGGGTCACCCAAGGAACATATCTGTGAAATTATTTCAAAATCCGACCAGCGGTTTCAGAGGAGAAGATTTTCAAAGAATTCCTTCATTTCTGTATAGTGCAAGAAGCCCCCATTCACCAGAGCCACATTTTTTGACGAATCAAAATTTCACGAACAATTTTTGAAAAGGGTCACCCAAGGAACATATCTGTGAAATTATTTCAAAATCCGACCAGCAGTTTCAGAGGAGAAGATTTTTGAAGAATTTGCTAAAAAATTCCATTTCGTTGCCATGGCAACCAGAGTTTTTGATGGAATCAAATTCTGTGAACAATTTTTAAAGAGGACCTCCCAAGGAACATTCCTGCCAAGTTTGGTCCAAATCCGCCCAGCGGTTTAGGAGGAGTTGATGTTTAAAGAATTGTTGACGACGGACGACGGACGACGGACGACGGACGACGCACACCGGGTGATCCTAAAAGCTCCCCTTGAGCACGTTGTGCTCAGGTGAGCTAAAAAAGCCACAATACTGGTTTTGTCAGAGACTCTCCTTCCAAGTTAAGCAAATGATATTTGCATGCATGTGTTCAAAGGCCATTAGTAAGGGTTGTTAAAAATGTATACTTGATAAAAGATGCCAGCAGGTCTTTTATGATTTCTGAATGACATCGTCATATAAAGAAGATGATTTAGGTTCTACTGCATCTTTTAAATTTAGGTGTGCACTATGGTAAAATGTTTCCTGGCCAACCAGTAGACCCATGCCTCCGACATGTCTTATATATAGAACAGACTAATTGAAAAGTTACATGCGTCAAGTTTTCAACTTGAAAAGACTGCTTTTCCCATACTGTATACCGGTATTTGATTTTTTTTAAATCAATAGGGTTGATGCTATTAATAAGATAAACAAACTCTGCAAGTTTCATGAAAATCTGACCACAAAGACAGACTTTGTCATGTAAACAAGAAATGGCTACTTTTCCCATATTGTTTGTTGGAATTTTTTTCAAAATCAATAGGACTAAAGCTACTTATAAGATAAACAAACTGTGCAAGTTTCATGAAAATCTGACCACAAATGCTGACTTTATCCCATAAACAAGAAAAGAAAGTTTTCAACTTTAAATGGCTACTTTCCCATACTGTTTGTTGGATTTTTTTCAAAATAAATAGGACTGACACTACTGATAAGATAAACAAACTCTACAAGTTTCATGGAAATCTGACCACAAAGACAGACTTTATTGCGAAAACAAGAAATAGAAATTTTAAACTTGAAATGGATACTTTTCCCATATCGGATTTTTTTCAAAATTAACAGGGTTAGAGCTATTAATGAGATCACAAAATCTGTGCAAGTTTCATAAAAATCTGACCAAAAATGCAGTAAATAAGAAAACGACTAATGGACGGACAGACAGACAGACCATTCAGACAGACGGATGACGAAAACCACGCCATGACATAAACTCTGCTGGCTTTCAGCCAGTAGAGCTAAAAGTGTTTGTGTTGCAATTAGTTTTGGGTCTTCTCCAATTTGACTGGACTATAATATATAAGATAGTACTGAAAAAACAGATCATAAACATAAAACTACTCTAATTTCAAACAAAATAGAAGTAAAATGGTGGTATAAAACGTTAATAAATAGTACCTTGACCTTTGGACATTTTAACCGATATTTTCTTTTCCAAGGATCCTTTAGGAGGGTCATTCTAAAACATTGTCAAACAAAAGCTTTGCAAAGCTAAGCATATATGCCCGAGGGGGGCTTGTCAGTGAAATGGCTTAAAATCCAGAACGCCTATAAATATCCATATTTTAAAGAGGCAATAATACTCATTTTAAGCCAGTTTTAACTCATTTTGTTTTTATTTTATCAAAATATAGTCATTCTTATATATCTATGCCAAATATTGCACCTGATGGTTGCAAGGTTGCTTAGATTACGCCTGATAGAAAATGCATTTCGCAGACTTGCGGCCTTCAATGTAAACATACTGGTCGTTTCCAGATTTTGAATCGAAGATTTTCGATATCCGTTATGCACTCTGGTAGATGCGTATGATGATCATGCATACTGTAACGTGACTATATTTGTCCTTGGCCTTGATGCGGTAAATAAAGGAAAATGGATGCTTCTCTGTTGCAGCCTCTATTTTTAGACGGAGATCGAGGCCTATATGTAAGTTACACCATATCCGACTCTAGGCGGAAACCAACGATAAATTTCCGTGAGTCACCGCCATTGTTTACAGCTTCGATCGTCAGCCAGTTTTCTTCTGGCCAATTTTCGGTTTTTCACACAAACCCGCATGTTTCTTTTTTCATTTACGCGATATTTGTCAGTAATTTATCCTTGTGTACACAAAGGACAGATTTCTGTACCATTCTATTTTTCTTTTTGAAATTTAACAGCGTTTCTGCTCACCGGTTGTAGACAGGCATCTTTAAAAGTGTCACCTTCAAAACTACACATCAAAGACATTCATTGTGGTAAGTTTGAACTTATTCCGATGAAAACTGTAGAGTTGTGTTCACAAGAACTTGATGACCAACGGACAGACAGATAGGCAACCTGGCTACAACATAAAACGAGCCTTTGGGCATATAAAAGGATAGAAATGTTATCGTCTTTGCACCACGACAGTGATGCAGGTGACCAAGACCATACCAGGGCTACAATAGTACCTCGACATTTTCCTTCAAGAACCAGTCAAGCTGAAAATACTGGTGATTAGCATTTACTCCTTTGTCAACAATGTTTTCTATGAAATTATTTCCTTTCAAAACCTAATCCCATCACGTGACACATATGCAGTTTGTTCCCTGCAAAATTAATGCTTTTATTTCCGCCAAGTCTGCTGGTATAATTGAGGTCAGACCTGTGCAGCTCCATTCATCATGAACAAAGCATGTGATCCGATAGCAAAGCATTTGATAACTCATCTCTTCACAAACACAAAACAATCCTGTTTTTTAATGACCCTGAGGAATTAGGCCTTTTAAAAACATTGTGGGAACAGGAGAAATTGCTGCTAAGCAGCATTTTCTCTTTTTCTCACAATGTTTTTTACCTTTCCTCTTTTGAGTCAAGTTCATTATGTTGTCTGCAAATGCTTTTAATTTGGACCAGTCTAAAATTTTATCCTTTGGTAAAGAGATACATGTAATGTCCTTATTTGTGCATACATTGTCCTAATCATTTACCATCAATATCATAACTCTAATATTTGAACAAGCTCATTACGAATTCAAAACCTTGCTTGAATAAAGATTAAACATACTCGTAAAAATCCTCTGTGGGAGACAAGCTATCATTCGGCTTTGAAACAATCTCCGTCATGTTCGTCAATGGGTTGGTAACAGTTTTATTGGAGCCATCAAAGCAACTGTCCGAATTCCAGTCATGATCACAGTCAGCCCATGGTAATACTTTCTTAAACGAGTTGAACAAATAGAAAAAGGACCATGTGATGATGACATTGTAGTATGTCGTGAACAAGAATGAGATCACCACTGTAGCAATACCAGCTCCTGAAACAATAATAATGTACAAAAATTATGATCCATAGCATATTGATTGATTGAATGGTGTTAACCCATTACCACATAATCCCTACTTTTGATGACCCTGAGAAAGAAACCTAGAAAACATTGTGAGAAAAGGAGAAAATGCTGGTATAGATTGGAAATGAACCTTATACTAGACAATCACAAGATGTCTTATACTAGACAATCACAAGACAATCACCAGTATTAAATGTTTATGGCCCTGCAGAACATGCTTTCAGAGAATGTGGGAAATGAGATAATACTGGTAGCCTGCTTTTCTCCTTTTCCCACCATGTTTTCTAGTATTTTGAAAGACAACTTCAATCAATTGGAGTACCTTTAATTTGTTGTCTGCTATTACTTTCGAAGCAATCTGTAATTTTGCAGATGGTAAAGAGCTAAATTAGAACAGACAAGTGGCTTCTTTAAAAAAGAAGCCAGGAGAGGTCGACATCATTTTTTTCTAATACTTTTTATTCTTTTAGGTTAAATATAATCTAGGTACATGTAAAGAAACAAGCAAGACAATAAACGGGTAGTTGAAATCTGTTCAGTTATAAATACACATTCATCAAAGTGGATGGCAAAAACAGGATTCCGTATTCATCCGTCCTTGTAATTTATGTAAGTTACACGACCTTCTTCCCGCGTTTTAAGGTCACGTGATTTTTTTCCGCTGTGTTCGTTATTATTTTTAACGAAATTCTTTTTTCTTTTTCTTCTTTTTGTTAAGATTTAAGATTGTAATACAAAATTAAAATTGCTGGAAAGGGAATATGCAATTAAATCCTTACAATTTTGTTGAAATTCGTGATATAGAAACAAACCACGTCTATTTCCTAATTCAGTTTTTAGACTTCGATTTCTTTATAAAATCATGACGAAACAGACTGTGTATCGGAACAATTCCCCTACAAAGATTGGATTTAGACAGCAATTTCTGAGGCAGTCTGCCTTTTAAACTCAACACTGTTGGAGAGGTCTGATGACCTCTCCAATGAGGATAGGGTAACCTACAACAATTTTCTGCAGCCTAGATTTATCATCTTTGTCAAACAACAATGGTCAAAAATTCATCAAATATTGAAGCCCTAGAAGATAACAAATGAATAGTTGCTCCTTAATTGGACTGATTGATTGACTGATTGATTGATTGAATTGTGCTTTATACAGCTTTCAACATTATTTCAATCATACCACATCACAATCTCACATCTATACATATCTATTTCCTGGGTTTACCAGCACTAAGCTAGGGCTCTGAAGTGTCTTGCCCATGAACACTCCCAAGGGCCTCAAGGTCACAAATCATACACTTTCCCACTGAGCCAAGAAGAACACCGAGGGAAAAGTAGAAAATAACTGTTTAAAGCATGTTAATTTTTCCATGTTTTAGTAACCGTCTTTCTCAAGGTTATATGTAGAGTTAATCCTAAAGGATCGGTTACAATGACCAATGTAATTTTTAAAGTCGTCTGCTGCAGATAAATCTTTTTCCCCACTAACATGAGTTTAATTATCCTGAAAAGAAAGCTTTTGAAAACATAGTGGGAAAAGGAGAAAATGCTGGTAGACAACATTTTCTCCTTTTCTCACAATTTTTTTTTTACCCTTCCAAAAATTTCAATTTTTTGACTTGCATTTATTTTGTCTTCCGCAAGTGCTTTCAATTGTGAGAAGTTAAAAATATACAGTCATCGGGGGAAAAAGGTAATAAAATGGATTAGCATTTATGTTGGATTAACATTAATATACTTTTAATCCCTTAACTCTTAACAAACAATCCTGACTTTTAACGATCCTGAAGTAGAGGCCTTTTCAAAACATTGCAGGACAGGAGAAAATGCTTGTAAACAGAATTTTCTCCCTTTCCTATGATGTTTTCTTGCCTATCAAGCACAAAAATCTTCCTTCAAGCCACAATGAAGTTGTATGCAAATGCTTTCGATTTGGTCCAGTATTGAATTTGGTAAAAAGTTCAGTTGCTAATGCAGACATTGTAACTCATAATGCTATCTAACCTTGAATCTACACTGTCTGCCTCCCTAAAATAATCTTGTTGAAACCATTCCTTAAAGCACCCCGGGTGGCTCAGTGGTGAGTGCGTCTGACTCATGACCTGGTGGTTGTGAGTTCGATACCCGGTTGAGGCGAACTTTCTTTCTGGCGTATTTTCGCCTCTCACCTCTGCTGAAGCATGTGAGAAAAGTAGTCGGTGGCTTTGGAAAGAAAGTAGTGTTAGTACCGGTGTGAGAAAGCCAGGAACGCATGTGCGTCACCGACCGCCATGATATGACCTAAGCTGTTAAAGTGGCGTTAAATCCCAACACAACCAACCA
The DNA here is from genome assembly GCA_943736015.1 of Tridacna crocea. Taxonomy (NCBI): domain Eukaryota; kingdom Metazoa; phylum Mollusca; class Bivalvia; order Cardiida; family Cardiidae; genus Tridacna; species Tridacna crocea. The sequence goes on from OX031070.1 coordinate 17,765,675, forward strand.
ACCAATCCTTAACCCTAAACATTTGGTTCAGCCCTTCAGAAGTTTAACTCTTTACCACATGAGAAAATTCTAGACTGGTCCAAATTGAAAGCATTTGCAGACGACAAAATAAAAAGTGACCGAAAATTTGCAATTTGTTTTGTGAAGGGTAGAAAACTGTGGGAAAAGGAGAAAATGCTGGATAGCAGCATTTTCTCCTTTTCCTACAGTGTTTTCAAAAGGCTTCTTTCTCATGGGCGTCAAAAGTAGGGATTGTGTGGTAATGAATTAACCCTAAACATTTGGTTCAGCCATTTGGAAGTTGCGATACTTTTAAATTTAGAAAATCTTGTTAAATAAGCCTAAGAAGGTTCATAACCCTTTCCTAGATGACGAAATTTTAGCCTCCTCAAAAATGAAAGAATTTGCAGCTGACAATTTCAGTGTAGCTCAAATGGTGCAATTTTTCTTTGATGAAGTAGGAAATGTTGTAGGAAAAGGCAAAAATCCTGGTTACTCGCATTTTATACTTTTCCCACAATGTTTTCAAAAGGCTTCTTTCTCATGGGCGATAAAAGGATTGTGTGGTAATGGTTTAAACATGTTTGGACCCTGGTTCAATACAAACTGGTTGTAATTTACTTAAACTTTTTATGCCTTTGGGTCTGATGAATCACCCATCCTAAAACCCATGGGTCTTGATGAAAAAATAATGAGTCCACAAACTTTTTTTAAGTAATAGTTAAACGCTAAGAAGTCAAAATTAAACAATTTAAACAGCCAAAAGGAGGGAGCGTAGCGACCGACTGTGGCTGTTTAAATTGTTTAATTTTTAACTTCGCTAAAGAAACGTCATCAGTGCATCATCGCTGAAAAATGACGTAATTTCCACGTGAATATCGGGGCTAAATCTCGTACACCACCACGTGGTATTCAACCCTTTACCAGACAATCCATTGGGAAGGAAGGTTATTTTTGGAAAAGGAGAATTTCTGGTCATTTTCTCCTTTTCCTACAATATTTTTTACCCTGTCAAAAAACTCAACTTCATTAATTTTGTTCCACTTTCAAAATTTGATATCGTCCATTGCTTTCAATTTGGAATGGTCTAAAATTTGTCATATGGGAAAGGATTAAGGAACCTTCATTATCAGCTTCATTTCCAGTTCACGCTTGACTATCGCCAGTGTTAAACAATGTGAATATGGCAGAATTTGACCAAGATTTTGAGGAAGTAACGACTAGACTCAGCCTATGATCTACGTAGTGATCATAACCTTGGCTTGCGAAGATGGAAGGATATACCAGTAATAAAATTCAACGACAATGCTGATTGAATAGGGGTGTGCTCTTTGGCCAGTAGAACATCTGCCAGCCAATATGAATGTCCAGAAAAACATTCCCCGAGCCTTAAATTTAACTGTTATCACACAATCCAAGCTTTTAATAAGAGGGCCATGATGGCCCTAAAATCGCACACCTGAGTCTAATGACCAAACATGAACCATCTAGTTTCCCAGTGACCAAGTTTTTTATCAGACATTACCCATCATCAAACATTTTTGAGATATCAGTAAGACAAACATTCTGAGCAAGTTTCTTGAGTATTTGACTGAAAATGTGGCCTCTACAGCGTACAAAAGGTTTTTCTAAGATTTCACCAAGTGACCTAGTTTTGGACCCAACAATTACCCATTATCAAACTCTTTTGAGACATCACCATAACAAACATTCTGACCAAGTCTGAAGAGTATCAGGCAGAAAATGTAGCCTCTAGAGTGTACACAAGGTTTTTCTAATATTTGACCCATTGACCTAGTTTTTGACTCCACATGACCCATTTTCAAACTCATTCAAGGTTTCACCAGGACAAATATTATGAACAAGTTTTAGGAGTATCAGACTGAAAATGTGTCCTCCAGAGCAAACAAAACGTGTTTATAACATTTGACCTATTGACCCAGTTTTTGACCCAACATGACCCATTTTCAAACTCATCCAAGATATTATAAAGGCAAACATTCTGACTCATTTTAAAGAGTGTTGGACTGAAAATGTGGCATCCAGAGCATATACAAGGTTTTTCCAAGATTTGACCTGGTGACCTAGCTTTTAACCCCCAATGATCCATTTTTAAACTTGTCCAATATATCATCAAGACAAACATTCTGATCAACTTACAAGAGTTTTGGGCTGAAAATGAGGCCTCTAGAGCCTACAAAATTTTTTCTAAGATTTGACCTAGTTTTTGACCCCACATGACCTATTTTCTAACTTGTCCGAGATATCATCAAACAAACATTCTGACAAACTTTCACGAGTTTTGGACTGAAAATGTGGCCTCTAAAGCGTACACAAGGTTTTTCTAAAATTTGACCTAGTGACCTAGTTTTTTACCCGACATGACTCATTTTCCAACTGATCCAAGATATCATCCAGGCAAACATCCTGACCAACTTTCATAAGTATCCAACTGAAAATGTGGTCTCTAGAGCATACACAAGGTTTTTCTAAAATTTGACCTAGAGACTTATTGTTTGATCCGACATGACCCATTTTCGAACTTGTCCAAGATATCATCCAGACAAACATCCTAATTACCTTTCATAATTAGCGGACTGAAAATGTGGCCTCTAGAGCGTACATAAGGTTTTTCTGAGATTTGACCTAGTGACCTAGTTTTTGACCCGACATGACCCATTTTCAAACTTGTCCGAGATTTCATCGAGGCAAACATCCTGACCAACTTTCATGAGTATCTGACTGAAAATGTGGCCTCTAAAGCGTACACAAGGTAAAAGTTGACGAAAGACAATGGATGACGGACACAGCACTATCACAATAGCTCACTCTGAGCACTTCATGCTCAGGTGAGCTAAAAACCCTTAAAAAGATGCCTTTTGAAAACATTGCAGGAAAAGGAGAAAATGCTGATAACCAGCATTTTCTCCTTTTTCCACAAAATTTTCTACCCATCCCAAACAAAATATCAATTTTTCAGTCACATTAATTTGATCATCTGCAAAATTTAATGCTTTCAATTTGGAATAGTCTGTAATTTTGTCAATTGGTAAGAAGTTAATTCCTACTACGATTCAAATGATTAAATTTTTCCCAAACAAGCCCTGGTTTGTACACATCTGCAGTACAAGTCTTTTGAAAACACTGTTGGAAAAGGAGAAATTGCTTGTAACGAGCAATTTCTCCTTTTCCCACAGTGTTTTCTACCCTTCAGCAGAACTTTCTACCATTTTTTATCAAATTTAAAAAAAAAAATTGTCTCCAAACTGTTTCAGTTTAGAAGAGTCTAAAGTTTGTCATTTGGGAAGGTGTTAATCTCTTAATCCAATCTTTAACCACTTACAGATAATACTACATAAAGCACCACAACTATATTTGCCTAAGCAGCTAATGTAGATCAAGATCAGACTGCAAGTTCTTTGTCCAGCATTTTGCTCCTTTTCCCCAAATGTTTTCAACCTTCTGAAAGACATATCTTGTGTTTTGAGCCTTTTTTATTTTTTAATTCTTCAAATGCTTTCAATACTAACAAAGCTCAAATTTTGTTTTATGGCAAAGAGGCAAGGTTTTAACTTTGATGACTATAAATCAAATCTGGCTTAACTCATGATTAGCAAACAACAAAATTTTTTATTTGTCCAAAAAGAAAGCAATAGCAGACAACAAATTTAAGGTGGTATAAATGACACAATTTTTGCTTGATAGAGCAGATATTATTGTGGGAAAAGAAGAAAATGCTGGTCTCCTTAACCCACAATTTTTTTCACACTTTCTTAGGGTTGTTAAAAGTCGGAATTGTATGGTAAACAGTTAAATGATTTTGTCTTCGAATGGATGGAAGATTGTAAGAAAAGGAGAAAATGTGAATGACCATGGTTGGATAAAAAGCAAATCTTTACCAAATAGTCCCACCTTTTAACAACATTTGGGGAAAAACAGCATTTTCTCCTTGTTCCACAATGTTTTTATCCACAAAACAAATGCCATGATTTCCGTACATTAAATTTGTCGTCTGCAAATGCTGATGAGTCTGAAATTTTGTTGTAAGAGGTTCGGCCTCAAACTATTAAGTCTGCAACAAAGCTTCAGATACAGGGAGTTATTTTGATTTCAAAATTGAAAAGAATTATTATTATCTACTCAACCCTATGTTGTGGGTACTCATTAGAATCGTCTCATCAAAACAATTCTAATAATTACACACAACATAGAGTTTGGAAGAGAAATAAAGGATTTAGAAAAACATCACTCCCTCTTATCTGCAGCTCTGTATAATTACCTTTTAGCAAGGGACAAAGTTTGGCCAGAGCTCCAATTGGTCCCTGTTGAGTGTACTGGCCTACTGCCATTTCCATGTATAACAAGGGGATCCCACAAAGGGCCAGCATTATGAAGAAAGGGATCAAGAAGGCACCTGAAATAAGAAGGAAAGTTTGATTGCAACATAAACTTTCAATTTGTAAAACTAGAATAACTATCACTAAAGATGATAAATACCCCCGCCCCTATATTTCATGTCACAGGGGCAATAACTCATTAATTCTTCATAGAATTTTCACGAAAGATGTGTCTTGCACATCTACAACTCCTAATGAACAATTCTGCCAAGTTTAAAGTGAATCAGACAGAAATTGTATGAAATGCCTTATGGGATAAAGAGTTAAACTAATCATCTACTGAGGTAAAGTACTTTTGAAAACATGTTAGATGATATAAGGAAGTTTTTTACAAATCTCAAAAATAGCTTGAAGCCAGCCCATCCTTGCCCTTTTTTCAATATCTGATTAACAGTACTAGATATGCGCCTTGCCATGAAGAAAAAGGGCGTCCTGCTTTTACAAAAAGTATTGACCCGTGTCAGCCTATGCAGTGCCTATGCAGTCAACCTGCGCAGGCTGATCTGAATCAAGGGCTAGGCTGATCTGGATCAAAACATTTTGACATTTTATCAATTTTCTGGTTGTCAAAGGACTACTTCATAATCTAATCGGTTGTTATAAAAAAAGAGTTTTGTGGATTTACAATTCCATGATGACTTGCTTTGTGCCATGCATTAGATACGGAATTAACTCATTACCAAATGACAAGATTTTTGGCTTGTCAAGCTCAAAAGCATTTCCAGATGACAAAATAAAAGTGACTGAAAATCAGAAATTTTTGAGAGGGGTAAGAAATATTGTGGGGAAAGGAGAAAATACTGGTTACCAGCATTTTCTCCTTTTCCCACAATGTTTTCTCAGGATTGTCAAAAGTAGGTATTGTGTGGTAATGGTTTAACTGTTTACCACACAATCCAGACTTTTGACAACCTTGAGAAAGAATTAACCTATTTTTTGACACGCAATGACACAGTTTCTAACTTGTCTGTAATATCATCCAAACAAATATTCTGATATAGTATCATTAGAATCTGACTGGAAATGTGGCCTCTAGAAAGCACACAAAGTATTTACTATGGCTGCAAGACAAACAACTGACTAAGGACAACCAAGATGGCACGATCACAAACATCTCACTTTCAGCACTTGTACTCAAGAGAGCTAAGATTGCTGGTCAGGGTCACAAATTGAAGATGGCTATGATCTTTATGTCAGGCATGCATATCCTGAAAGCTGATACCTAAAACACTCCCAAAAGAATTTGTTTACAATATTTCATCAAATAAAAGCTCCTGTGAGCTATGCAAAACACAGATTGGGAGCTTTCTTTTTTAGGGGGGGCACTACTATAAGGAAGGATGCTATCATTAAGAAAATTACGGTAAATCAATAAATGTGCAACAAACATCCTTTTTCTTTAACTTCCTTAAACTCATAATACCTGTGTTAAACTCTTTACAACAACATCCTGAGTTTTAACAACCTTGAATGGTAAAACTTGAAAACATTTTAGGAAAAGGTGAAAATGCTGGGAACCAGCATTTTCACCTTTTCCAAAAATCTTTTCTACTCATTCAGATACGAATTACATCCCTTGATCCACATTTGTCATATGCAAATGCTTTCAATTTACTAAGCCTGCCAGGGTGGCTCAGCGGTGAGCTTGTCAGACTCATGACCTGGTGGTTGTGAGATCGATACCCGGTTGAGGCAAACTTTCTTTCCAGGGTATTTTTGCCTCTCACCTCTGCTAAAGCATATGAGAAAAGTAGTTGGTGGCTTTGGAAAGAAAGTTGTGCTAGTACTGGTGTAAGAAAGTTGTGCTAGTACTGGTGTGAGAAAGCCAGGAAACACATGTGTGTCACCAACCGCCTTGACATGACCTTAGCTGTTAAAATGGCGTTAAACCCCAATATAACCAATCAATTTACAAAATTTGTAGTTTTGTGACAGACTTTTCCATGCATAATTATTATATAGTATGTATAGGTCTTACTTGATTAAGGTTTCATTATCTGTTGATATTTTTGTATGTGTTGGGACAATGGGTCTGAAATCACGGACCATGACAAGGTTATGTTAAAGCCCCAATCCATCATGTCTATTTTATTTAATCACAGTTTATGATTTTAAATCTAAATTCATAAAAACAAACAATAACATAAACTTTTAACCCTTTACTCCATAGATACTCATTTCTATGCATTGCTTGTAGGAGCCTTTGGAAAACATTATGGCAAAAGGTGAAATTGCTTGTGATGAGCAATTTCACCTTTTGCCACAATGTTTTCTACACTATCAAAAGGTGTCATATACAAATAAGGAACGGCTTCATCCTTGCTGTTATTTAGGGTCAATTAGAAATACCATAGAAATGCCTTATGGGGTAAAGAGTTGAAGGAAAGTTTATCCAGTTAAGAGTAATAAGACAAGGTGTCCAACTCTATTCTATACCAAACACCACCAGTTGTCATTTATCAGCAATTTCAACATTTTTTGCCGTCAAATGAAAATGTCCATGCTTAACTCAAGTTTTGCAATAATTTTTTAGCAAAAGGGTACTTAACTCTTTACCAAACGACAAAATTTTGGCCTTGTCCAAACTGAAAGCATTTGCAGACAACAAAATAAGTGTGGCTCAAAAATTGAACTTTGCTTTGGGAAGGGTGGAAAACATTGTAGGAAAAGGAGAAAATGCTGGTTACCAGCATTTTCTCCTTTTCCCATGATGTTTTCAAAAGGCTTCTTTCAATGGGTAGGTAAAACTCGGGATTGTGTGGTAAAAGGTTAAAGAGGTCTACAGTTTTAGTGATGTAAATCCAATATTTGTATGTAATTCCAACACTATGCCCCCTTGATAACTTTTGGCCTCTATTGGGTCTTCAAGAAAGGACCATCATGTATGTTTGTATATATGTATCTTTATATGTATGTCATCTTTAACCCTTTACCACATGAGAAAATTTTAGACTGGTCCAAATTGAAAGCATTTGCAGTCGTCAAAATAAAAGGGACTAAAAAAATAGAAATTTGTTATGGGGAGGGTAGAAAACACTGTGGGAAAAGGAGAAAATGCTGGTTACCAGCATTTTCTCCCTTTCCCATAGTGTTTTCAAAAGGCTTCTTTCTCAGAGGCGTCAAAAGTAGGAATTGTGTGGTAATGGGTTAAGAGCTAAAGTCATATCACAGCAGTCAGTGCAGCTATGCATGTGTTCCCTGGCTTTCTCACATCAGTACGTGTACTGACAAAAGTTTCCACCAACTTTCTCATATATACCGTATGTAAAAGCTATTTGGTCGCCTCTGGTGACATTTATTTTGCAAATATATACATGTATTTCTGTCCTTTCTTTCTCATTTTGTGTGATTTTGCATACAGGCAGCTATACTCATGAGTATTACGAATGCAATGATGACATCATAAGTGTTTTCCCCAACACACAATAACATCCTGTAGCCTGTTGGAAAACAATGTGTGCAATGTTTCATGACGCAGGTCTCACGAGGATGCACTGTATAACTAAGCAAAACACCTTATCTACTATGCTACTCACAATTTGATAGGGATCACTTAACCCATTACCACACAATCCCTACTTTTGATGCCTCTGAGAAAGAAGCCTTTTGAAAACACTATTGGAAAAGGAGAAAATGCTGATAACCAGCATTTTCTCCTTTTTCCCACAGTGTTTTCTACCCTTCCCATAATAAATTTCTATTTTTTTAGTCGGCTTTATCTACTATGCTACTCACAATTTGATAGGGATCACTTTACCCATTACCACACAATCCCTACTTTTGATGCCTCTAAGAAAGAAGCCTTTTGAAAACACTGTAGAAAGGAGAAAATGCTGGTAATCAGCATTTTCTCCTTTTCCAACAATGTTTTCTACCCTTCCCAGAACAAATTTCAATTATTTCATTCACCTTTATTTTGACATTTGCAAATGCTTTCAATTTGAACCAGTCTAAAATTTTGTCATCTGGTAAAGGATTAAACATCATACAATCTATAAATCTCTGAGACAGAAGAGAGAAATGGCTATATTAGTTGTACAGTCAGGTGGCAGGGGACTTGGACACTTGTTCACGGCTGTGGTGAATCATGTCGCCCTGAGCCAAAGGCAGGGTGTCAACATGATTTTGACACAGCCGTGAACAAGCTTCCAAGTCCCCTACCACCTGCCCATACAACAGATTTATTATACTGCAAAGTTTTGCCGTTTAAAATTTTCCTGTATTATAATCTCACGAATCGAGTATGCTGATGAAACAAAAATTCCCTTCTGAGTGCCCCAATTCAACAACAGTAGGGCCAAGATGGCCTTGGATCGGTCACCTGAATTTCTGAGAGAACCATAGCCATTTTTTTCAAAATCTAATCAGCCATTTAAGACATGAAGAATTTCCAAGAATTTCTTCATGTCTGAATAGTGTAAATAGCCCACAGCCATCAGAGCCATGTTTCTTGTTGGATCAAAATTTCTCAAGCAATTTTTGTTCAGAGAAAAAAAGTTTTAAAGACCAAATAGTCCAAGTAGCCCCCATTCACCAAATCCATATTTCTAGACAAATCAGCATTTTGCGAACAATTTTTGAAAAGGGTTACCAAAGGAACATTTCTGTGAGATTATTTCAAAATCTGATCAGCCGTTTCAGAGAAGAAGAATTTTAAAGAATTTCTTCATAGCCATATAGTGCAAGAAGCCCCCATTCACCAGAGCCATGTTTCTTGATGGATCAAAATTTCGCAAACAACTTTTGAAAAGGGTCATCCAAGGAACATTTCTGTGAAATTATTTCAAAACCTGCCCAGCTGTTTCTGAGAAGAAGAATGTTTAAGAATTTCTTCATTTCCCTATAGTGCAAGTAGAGCTGTGTTTCTCGACGGATCAAAATTTCGCAAACAATTTTTGGAAAGGGTCATCAAAGGAACATTTCTGTGAAATTATTTCAAATTCTGACCAACAGTTTCAGAGAAGAAGAACTTTTAAGAATTTCTTTATTTCCGTATAGTGCAAGTAGCCCCCTTTCACCAGAGCAGTGTATATTGACGAATCAAAATTTCGTGAACAATTTTTGAAAAGGGTCACCCAAAGAACATCTCTGTGAAATTCTCAAAATCTGACCAGCGGTTTCAGAGAAGAAGAATTTTTAAGAATTCCTTCATTTCTGTACAGTGCAAGTAGCCCCCATTCACCAGAACCACATTTTTTGAAGGATCAAAATTTCAAAAACAATTTTTGGAAAGGGTCACCCCAGGAACATATCTGTGAAATTATTTCAAAATCTGAACAAACGGTTTCAGAGAAGATTTTTTAAAAGAATTTGCTAAAAAATTCCATGTGGTTGCCATGGCAACCAGAGTATTTGATGAAGTAAAATTCTGTGAACAAATTTTAAAGAGGACCTCCCAAGGAACATTTCAGCCAAGTTTGGTCCAAATTAGCCCTGCAGTTTAGGAGGAGTTGATGTTTAAAGAATTGTTGACAATGCACGACGCAATGATGCAAAACGCACACCAGGAATTCCTAAAAGCTCCCCTTGTGCACATAGTGCTCAGGTGAGCTAAAAACTGACGTCACTGGAAACTGACGTCTCTAAAACATGCAGTTTGGAGTATAAATGTGCAGTCTGGTGATCGATCGATGCTGCCATTTTGGATGTTGTGTTGCATGTGCAGCGATGTTTACGAGACACCCAAAAGGGAAACTGGCTTTACCTAGTTTTTGCCAGAGAACATGAATATATGTTCCCACCATGTTAACCAATCAGATCACGAGAAATTTCTTTGCAGTATAATAATAATATTTGTGCTGTTCTGTAACAAGTATTGACCATTGCTCTGACCACTGTTTAAATAAAATTGCAGGGCAAATAAAGAACTATAAAACTTCAAGAATCAATATTTGGTTGCCAAAACTGACACTATATAATTAGGTGTTGTATGATCTTAACCCTTCACCTACACAATCCTCTGTTTTAATGACTCTTGGGAACCATTTGAAAACATTCTGGGAAAAGGAGAAAATGCTGATAACCAGCATTTTCTCCTTTTCCTACTATGTTTTCTTCTCTATGAAACACAGGAATTACCATCAACCCTTTGCCACACAATCCAGAGTTTTGACGATCAAAGGGAAACACTAAAATTGTCCAAAATTCATATGTAAGAAAGCCTCTCGAGTGTCTTACCATTGAAACCAGGTTTCAAGCCTCTAGACAAGAGGAAGTGCTGGTACATGTATCTAAATCCATTATTTCTCTTCCAAACCCTCTGTTGTGGGTACTCATTAGAATTGTCTCGATGAGACCACTCTACATGAGTACTCATAACATGGGGTTTAGTTGAGGAAAGTTAATATTTTAAATTTTGATATCAAAATCAATCCCTCTATCTGGAGCTCTGGGTTTGTGTGGTTTACAGCTAATTTAAGGATAATAAATACTAGTATTATACAACATTTAAGCCAAAGTCAAACATCCACGCTTAACTTAACTCATTACCAAACGACAAAATTTTAGGTGAACTTTGTCCAAACCGAAAGCATTTGCAGACGACACCATGAAAGTGACTGAAAATTTGAAATTAGTTTTGTGAAGGGTAGAAAACATTGTGGGAAAAGGAGAAAATGCTGGTTACCAGCATTTTCTCCTTTTCCCACAATGTTTTCAAATGCTTTCTTTCTTGGGGTCATTAAAAGTCGGGATTGTGTGGTAAAGAGTTATGTTAACCCTTTGGCTGCTGAGTGTGACTCGAGGACCTATTGCAGACAAATTTCAATTTCTGAGTCACATTTAATTTGTCGTATGCAAATGCTTTCAATTTGGACTAGTCCAAAATTTTGTCGTTTGGTAAAGAGTTAACCAATCAATACTCAGGGTAGTCAAAAAATGTAAGTGTTGCATGACAGGTCAATTTGTCATCTGCAAAAATGCTGTTGGTTCAAACAAGTAAAACTTTTTTGTGTGATAAAAGGTTAACCATTTCCCACACAACAGATTTTAACCCTTTACCACACGACACGACAAGATTTTAGACCTGCCCAAATTGAAACCAATTGCTGATGACAGTTTCAATGTGGCTCATTTGAAATGATTTTTCTTTGAAAGGGAAGAAAACATGATGGGAAAAGGAGAAAATGCTGCTAACCAGCATTTTCTCCTTTAACCACAGTGTTTTCAATAGCCTTCTCGTTCAGGAGTGTTAAAAGTTGTTTAATATTGTGTGGTAAAGGGTTAAAGCCTTTCATTGATTTATAATGTCTGCAGACAACAATTTAGAATTGGTAAAAACAAGTTTTAGTGCTAAGATAGGATAGAAAACATTGCGGAAAAAAAAGAAAAAAATGCTGGTTACTAGCATTTTCTCCTTTTCCAACAGTATTTTCAAAAGCCTCCCTATCTTCCTGTCAAAGGTTGTTAAAAGTGGGTACTGTGTGGTAAATGATCAAAGAAGGACACAAAGCCAAAACAAAATAATTATGTATAAGGCCCTATTTACCTGGACTGGTCTACTTTTCACAGTTTGGGAAAAACAAACTTTGCAGCCTACCTACATGTACACTAATTTCTTAAAAGAATGTAACCAAAACCACATATATATTTTGCTTTGGCCTGAGACAAAAAAAGATTCAACTACATGTATATACATGTATCTACATGACACCTTGTCAGGGTGGTTTAAATTCGGGACTGTGTGGTAAGAGTTAACCTTTAAGTAGATGACAAATTGTTGGTGATAATTGTAAGAATTTACAGAAACAGTGCAGACTGCATTTAACATTTAACCCTCTACCAGATGACAAACTTTTAACCTTGTCAAAATTGCACTATGTTATTTTATGTGGAGTGATGTCATTCTATATGGGCGGCAACACGCAAAAAGGGACATTCGGACATTTGCGTGAAGTGTTGTCACGGATCAGCCTCCACAGTCTGCAGAGGCTAATCCGATACGGCATTTTCCATTTTTATGTAATTTTCTGTTTTGCGCAAGTCTACTGATGCACAAAATCTGAAGTAGTCGTAAAGAGCCATCTCGGATTAGCCTGCGTGGACTGATCGGAGACGACACTTTACGCAAATGTCTGAATGCCCCTTTTCGCGTGTTGCAAGCCATATAGAGTGACGTCATTGTGTATAAAGTAACATCAAAGTAGGTAAATTATTCAATGGAATGTAATCTGCATCAGCATCTTTACTCTAGGTATGAACATTTTTTCCTTTTGACAAGAGTTGGTCATGTTAGAATGAAATAATCTTCTTTCTATCATGATTTAGCATTCATTCTAACATGACGTGAATTCGGCTCAATAAACACAGTGCAAGGAAATCCATGTTATTCTATGTAGAGTGACGTCATTTATATAGAATGACACCATTGCGTATAGAGTAAGTAAGCAAGTTAGTTATTCAATGGAGCAATTTCACCTTTTACCACAATGTTTTCTACACTATCAAAAGGTGTCATATACATATAAGAAACGGCTTCATCCTTGCCATTCGAAAATACTGTGGGAAAACGAGAAAATGCTGATAACTAACATTTTCTCCTTTGCCCATAAGGTTTTCTACCCAATTAAAGAATAAAAATTGCACCACTTTAGACACATTAGAATTGTCAACTGTAAATCTTTCAATTTTGTAGAGGGTAAAATTCTGAGGTCTGGTAAAGGGTTTAACCCTTTATCCCATAAGGCGTTCCTATGATACCTCTAATTGACCCTTAATAACAGCAAAGATGAAGCTGTTTCTTATGTGTATATGACACCTTTTGATAGCATAGAAAACATTGTGGCAAAAGGTGAAATTGCTCGTCACGAGCAATTTCACCTTTTGGCACAATGTTTTCTAAAGGCTCATACAAGTAATGCGTAGAAGTGAATATCTATGGAGTAAAGGGTTAACTCATTACCAAATGACAAAATTTTAGGTTTGTCCAAATAGACAGCATTTGCACACGACGCAATAAAAGTGACTGAAAATTTGATTTGTGAAAGGTAGAAAACATAGTGGGAAAAGGAGAAAATGCTGGTTTTCTTCTTTCTCAGGGGCGTCAAAAGTAGGGGTTGTGTGCTAATCAGTTAACTCTTACGACACAGTCCTGAGTTTTAACCACGCTGGCAAGTATGCCTTTAGAAAATACTGTGGGAAAAGGAGAAAATGCTGGTAACCAACATTTCCTCCTTTGCCCATAATGTTTTCTACCAAAATAACTCTTTACCACACAATCCCAACTTTTAACAACCCCTAGAAATGGGCCTTTTGAAAACATTGTTGGAAAAAGGAGATAATGCTGGTAACCAGCATTTTCTCCTTTTCCCACAATGTTTTCTATCCTGACAGAAACAAATTTCAATTTTTGAGTTGCGTTTATTTTGTCGTCTGCAAGTGCTTTCAATTTAGACCAGTCTAAAGTTCTGTTGTTAGGTAAAGAGTTAAAGAATAAAAAAAAAAACCACCTTAGACACATTGAAATTGTCATCTGTAAATCTTTCAATTTTGTAGAGGGTAAAATTCTGACGTCTGGTAAAGGGTTTAACTAATGTGTATGCGGGTGTCAATTTATGAATTCGGTGAATGAACCCACTTGTCTATATAGTCATACAAAATAAAGTATTAACCGTATTTCTATTATACATACAATTTATATGACAGCAGTGAGATATTTTTTGTTTTTACCCATTTCCACACAGTCCCAAGTTTTAATGACCCTTGTAAAACTGGCTTTTGAAAATGTGGGAAAAGGAGAAAATATTGGTTACCCACATTTCTGGTTATCCACTTTTCCCCAATAAGGCTTTTACCCTTTCAAGCAAAAACTGCATCATTAAATCCACATTTGTTGTCTGGAAATGTTTCCAGTTGGGACAGGTCTAAAATTTTGCTTTATGGAAAAGTTAACGACAGGAGGGGTACAAAAGATGGAAGACAATATATATGATCTGCATGTTATACAATAGAACATTGCCCTATGTTATATAAGAAACGTGGAGGACAGAAAATTAAGCGGGATACTCCAGTCAAACAGGGATCACATCTCATAGTTCTAGCTCCATTTTTTAAAATAAACATTATTTTTACGAAAAATCTTATCTAAATGATAAATAATAGAGCTAGATCTACAATGAATCACAGTCTTAGCATACTTTTGTGGAAAACTAAGGTGATGCTGTCGTAAGAAACCCATTAGTAATTCTAAATTCTCTGAATCTATATAGCCACAGTTGATTCAAAATGAAAGTAGATGAAGCACGTGCAACCACTGAACAGTACAATCTTACCTCCTCCCGATCTGTAACATAGGTATGGAAACCGCCAAACATTTCCCAATCCAACGGCATATCCAGCCGTAGCAAGCAAATATTCGACATTTCTACTCCAAGTTTCCCGATTTTCAACCATGATTTCGAGCGGTACGTATGCCCTGCACAATGCACACTAACTGAAATCTCTCACTGACGTTTCCAAGTGTATTGTGTTCCGTTTTATAACCCGCCGATTACTATTATTGACTCATTTGAATATGTTAATGAAGAGCGCGCGAGTTTTACTAGTCTGTGCAGTATTTTTTTTCCATGTATACACCAGAAAAAAGTTAAGGCGTCATAATGAAGACGACTTTAAGTTCACCAAATTGATCTTGAAACTTAGATTGAACTATTCTGGGTCGAAGTAAGAGCGCGTGATAAGATCGAGTTTCGAATGAATAAGCAGTTTGTGTAGATCAAGGTGGGCTTCATATAGGTCTAGTATAACCTGCAACGTCCTGGTCACCCATCCAGGCACTAACCTGATGTACGTTGCATAAATATCACGGAGAGAAATACATTAAACCACATCGCTGTTAAAGCTAGCTCAACAGCAAGGAAGGTTTCAAGTGCCTATAAATCTAACCTCTCTCCGTGACACTAGCATCCTAAAATGATCAGCAAGTAACAAGACTTAATTTAACGATCCGAGTTTAGACATGGAAGCCCATTTTTCACAGTCTCTAAATCTACGATTCGTCACGTGCTGGTAAATCCTGATGCGATCAACCCGTTCCGGCCTGTAAGGCCCATACGGTTTCTGATCAGCTCCGGGACTGGCGTGACAGTCAAAAAAATTCTGGCATGGCAACTTGGGCGACCGCGGTCTGACAAGTTTGTTTATCCCGTTTTTTTTTTTCTTTAACTTCTTGTAATTTTTCCATCAGTATCTTGTATGATCACCTCAGCTGTCGATACAGGCAATTAGTCGACGTCGCATAGACTTAAACTTTCTGTTAGTCAGAATCTGATAAGCCTGGCATTCTCTACAGACTCTGAACTGAAGTATAATACAAAGTTTGTTGGTCTTCAGTAAAACATGAGACGAGGAAATTAAGTGCACACTTATTTATGGAACTGAGTATATATTAGAACAACGGTGCAATGAAACAGAAAGAAACAAGTTGGCTTCTTTAAAAAAGAAGCCAGGAGAGGTCAACATCATTGTTTTCAAATAGTTTATTGACTTCTTTATTTGAATACATTTTGATACGTGTAAACAAACAAGTGAAAAAGCCGCCGTGTAGAAACCTCATGCTTTACATGACGGTCACTTGGCCTTCTTGTCGCGTTTTCAGCAGCCTGGTGACCTCTCCAATAAGTCCTGGTTTTCCATAGTTTTCGGCTGATTTTTCCATTACGACGGAATTATCTGACCTCTGAAGAACCTGTCTGGAACTTCAGTATCGGCTCGCAGAGTGCAGATTGAAATCAGACACAGTAGAACGAACAGTCTGACCTTCGACCTACTGATATCAATATTTTGTGAAACTGCTACTGTCCAGCAAAGCACAAGACTTGAACAGTGTCAGAGATTTTTTTTCACATAAACTATTCATTTCAGTTATTCGGCGATCTAAGGAAAAAGAGGTCAATGAACTTTCAGTCGGTCAAAGGTCATTTTATATTTATAAATGTTTTGCATATTGTTACAGACAATTAATGGGCGTGTCTCGTCCTTCTCAGGATCAGTTGAACACTTTCACAGCATTTCGTCGGTTTGTTTCAGAAACCTCGTAACTACAGCTCGAAACAAGCTGTATTACTTAACGGGGATTTTGAAGTAAACCGACGATTTATTTGTGTTTACAAGTGTGCTCATGTGTGGGAAATAGTGGTAAACGATGTATCCGCCTTTGCTTAAGCAAGGTGGCAAGTGTTCTCAAAGTCTACCAACTGCTTGGCATATTTTCTAAGCGCTGCTTAAAATAGGTTTATAGTTTCTGATTGATTGATTGGAGTTTAACGCCGTCTTCAACATTGTTTCAAATGGATATATCGCAGCGACCATGCGATCCTGGGGTTTCTTGTACTACCACTCCGGACACGGTTTTCTTTGGAACCAAGCCTCTAGCTATACTTTCCTGAATAACCATCGTCGACTCGTAACAAGAGTCAGCGGTGGGAGAATAATGAATCCTGTCGCAACAAACAGTCCTAGGAAAGAGATTGGTTGAGCTAGGGTTCCAATCTGCGATCCCATGATCTAGAGCAAGTTCCGCACGCTGACGACTGAGCAACCGGGGCTCGACTGATAATTTCTAAGTTCTGGACCATGGTATAGATTTGCTGTTAGGTGTGATTTAAGAGCTGGTATAGACCAGGGTCCAATGACTGACCGACTGGTATATTTACAGACATACGTACGGACGGACTGACTGACTGACGAACGGACAGACGGACAGACAGATCAACAGACAGACGGACAGACAGACAAGCAGGCAGACAGACAGACATTCCTTGGGACAGAAATTCAGAGAGAATAGCACGCGTTTAGATTACAGCTATACAGGACATAAAAAAAACAGTATGGATCAATATTCTATAGAATAAGCCCCATATGGAAAGACATGCATTTTATTGCTCAAAAGACATTCTGAGTTCATTATTGGGAACAAACAGTTAGTGTTAGGATTCAGAACATAAGCAATCAACACGATCGATGAAATAGAACATAAATCAGTATAGAAAGCTCGATTTACTTAATCTTTTAAGCTTTGGGTTGCTGAGAGCGACTGAAGGACCCTTTTGCGCACAATGTTGATCAAGATCAGACTGCACAGAAGGCTGCTGAGTGCGACAGCAAGAACTTTTGCGGACAACGTAGATCAAGATCAGACTGAACAAAACATGCAGTCTGATCTTGGATCTACACTGCCCGATACGGTGAGATTTCTCAGACGAGTAGAATGCTTAAATGTTAACCGTTTCCCAAACAAGCCCTGGTTTTTACGTGTCTGCAGTAAAAGTCTTTTGAAAACGCTGTGGGGAAAGGAGAAATTGCTCGTCACGAGCAATTTTTCCTTTTCCCACAGTGTTTTCTACCCTTCTTGAGAACTTTCTGCCATTTTCTCCAAATCTAGAATTGTCGTATGCAAACTCTTTTGGTTTGAAAGGGTCCAAAATTTGTCGTTTTGGAAAGGGTTAAACTATGGGTTTCACTGGAACCATAAGTTTGATAAATTTAGAAGTTTTACCCTTCACCACACAATCCCGACTTGTTGAAGACTTGCTGACAACTCTGTTGAAGAAGGATTTTGAAAACATTGTGGGAAAAGGAGAAAATGCTGGCCCCCCTTTTTCCCCACAAAGTTTTCCATCCCAAGAAAAACATAATGTTATAATTATTGATTTTGCTGTCTTCACATACTTTCAATTTGGCTTAGTCTAAAATATTGTCGTTTGGTAAGGAGTAAGGGGTTAAAGTCATTGCCACCTACAATGTACATGTATTTCAAATCGGCAGTAGCCGACCGTTTGAAAATACATGTATCCCAGTAAAATGCAAGTTCTATACATGCCTTCCGGTTTCATTCTTTATCAAACTATAAAATTTTCTACTTAACCCTTTACCACATAATCCCTACTTTCGACTATTTCGAGAAAGAAGCCTTTAGAAAACATTGTGGGAAAAGGAGAAAATGCTGGTAACCAGCATTTTCTCCTTTTCCCACTATGTTTTCTTTCCTTCATAAAACAATTTTCACATTTTCAGTCACTTTTATTCCATCATTTGCAAATGATTTCGCTTCGGACAAACCTAAAATTTTGTCGTTTGGTAATGAGTCAATCAAATCCAAAGCATTTGCTGACGACAAGTTAGGTGGAGCCAAAATGGTTATTCCTGTTTGTGGTTCTCAGAATTTACTCCTGTTCAAACAGTGTTCTTTAAGGGTTTCTTTCTCAAGGTCGTTCAAACTAGGGATTGTATAGTGCAGGGTTAAGTCTATACCAGACGATAATATTTGAGACAGGTAGAAATTGAAAGCATTTGCAGACGACACTTTAGATATTGCAAAAAGGATTGATTTCGACAAGTTAATTCAAAATCCTCGTAACTACAGCTTGTAACAAGCTGTGGACTGGTTACGAGGTTTTCGAAGTAAACCGACGTTATGAAAAAAAGAGGGAAATACCAGTCACCAGAACATCCTGTTTCCACGATGCTCTTAAATCTGTCTTCCATAGGGTTGTATTAACATTGGAATGTTTATGAAGGGTCAATACACATACACCAAGTCTCATGAAAGTATTTTGACAAAAGGCAACTTGCTCTTGGCGAGCAGTTTCTCGTTTTGCCGCAGTGTTTACCAAATTTCTCTTCTGTACCACAAGGCAAGAGGGGCATGCTGCTCCTAGATCGCTCACCTTAGGTTTTTATCTTTAAGAGAATAATAACGTACGTGATAATAGTCATAGCAAATTAAGATACAATGTACTGAAACTTGAAAGAAAAAATAAATAAAAAGTTGCCTAAAAGTTGCTAAAGGGTTTTCTTACGATTGGTTTACAATTGTGCACTCCATTGCTGGAGTCGTAGACCATGGACATGGACTGCCGAGCCGAAATAACAGCTGCAAGACCATTAATCAAAACTCGGCTGATTGACATCACAACACTCGTCAAAACTCAGCCGATTCCGTGCCTACATATTACCTCGTCCCACTCGTCACAACTCAGCCGACTCCGTACCTACATCTAAAAAGATAAGATGGCTTCCATCACCTGAGGTATGCCGAATGACCTCGTCCGTATAACGTTCTTTTTTCCATTTGAACTTCCCATCAAGCACATGGCGACGCCACTGCCAGTCGTTTATCAACGGCATAAACAATCTCCATGAAGTTGTCTATGTGTCGGTGAAAACTTCAATCGCAATTGATAAACCACGTTAAAAAATAAATGTAAGAACCATGGATATCATGAAATATAGTTAGAAAGATTTCAATAGAAAATTAAGACTCGAGTTTTCATTTTTACGAGGAGTCTTACAATTTTCAGATCTCTGAACCGGTGTAATGAAGAGAAATGACCCCCATTACAAAATGACCCACGAGTCATTTCTCCACATAGAGGGATGACCCATGGGTCATTTCTCTTCGAAGAAAAATAAAATGACCCGGGTCATTATTCTACGTCGAGAAATGACCGTGGGTCATTTTGTAATGGGAGTCATTTCTCTGCATTACACCGGTGTATTTCCGGCGATGAAATGTACTGCGTAGGTGCATACAGCTGAGGCACTGGCTGCCGCCTATCACCCGAGGAATGCCGACTGGTGTCACAACTCGGCCAATTCTGTACCAACATGTCTAATTTAATCAACGATTCACGCAAGTTTGCTGAATGCTGCAAGTCGTAAAATTGATGTCTTGGAGGAGGAAAATCTTGCCCATTATTAGTTTAGAATTTAGACATATCAAGGTTTTTTGAAAAAGACAAGGTATATTTACCACCCAGCAACTGAAACTTGATATACTCTATCGCATTTACATAAAAACTTAAATTGTTTTGTATTCTAAAATAACAAGTGAGCTATGCTCTGTGAAAAGAGGGCTTAATATACCACTTAAAACGTATCAACCCAGGTCAGTCTGCGCAAGCCGCGCAGGCTGACCTGGGTCGAAACTAATTGATATAATCAACATCCTGCATGTTCTAGGACCATTCCACCGCATGATACAGTCGACTGTAAAACAAAATGGATTTATGTATATATAACAATATGATGACTTGCTTGCTCTCATGGAACACAGAGATGCATTAAGCCCCCTTTTGACAGAGCATGGCTCGATTGTTAATGTCCTTTAATGGCGTAGGAGACTACTTTTCATTGCAATTATACACATTATTGACTGTAGTTTGTCGCAGTTCTTCTGGTTCAACACCGTAGCGATAAGAAAGCACGAGTCTGTCCTTTGTGGTATGTATGCCTTATTGTTTAGGGAAAGTCTTTAATGGTAAAACTACAATAGAATTATTATTATTATTTTTGTGTGTGGTTTACTCTTTACCAAAACGACAAAATGTGGAGTCTTCAAAACCAAAAAAGGTAAGCAGACAACTTGAATGTGACTATAATGACAGAAAATGCATTAGGTAGGGTATAAAACACTGTTTACCACCATTTTCTCCTTTTTCCAAAATGTTTTCAAAAGCCCTCTTCCTTAGTCGGGTTTAAGAAGACAACCTGTATTGCGCACGGAGTGAATTTGTTTTCTGCCCAGAAATGGTCAACACGTAACACGAGTACTTTTTTAGAGTCTCCATGTACCTGAATGATTCAGATTAGGCTGAAGTACGATTCTTTATGGAGTAGTTGAACGTGCTGGCTATTGACCTACTTTTTTGGTACTGAAAACAAATTAATAAATAGAAATTTGTGATTGGTCAGAAAAGCTTTACAGGTTTATTTTGAGGGTACATGTCTATTTTGTTGGCGAATTTACGCCGTTTATCTTTCTTTAAAGACAATTCTTGTTTTGAATTCCAGTGATTGAAAATGAAATTACGTGCATATGAGTCAGATTTGTTCCTGTATAATTTTCGTGTAAATTTCGAAGGATGCCGAAAAAACTTCGAGTCAACCTCTCATTTGCAGTGTCGACTGTAGTATATATCATTTTTAATTCCAGTAATTGAAAATTAAAATATTTTGACGTTTCACTCAGTCGAAAAAACTTCGTAACTATAGCGTGTAACAGACTGTAGTTACGAGTTTTTCGAAGTAAACCGACGATTTGAAGATAATTAAGATTTATTTATAGATCATTATAGTGGGAAAGTATTTAAATGTGAAAATAAAAAAAATGAATCAGTCTTGCATCACTGAATCGTTTGCGTCTTCATATTAATATAAGCCGTGCTCTGGCAAAAGAGAGCTTAATGTGTCTCCGTTATCCACGATACCAGCCCAAGTTATCACATAGTCATGGATCCACACTAGCCACTTTTTTTCAATAACGACTTAATAATGAGGTAGACTGGTCCTGTGAGAAAAAAAAAAAAAAAAACACACACACACACACAGAGAAAAATGACCAATAGCGAAAAGTTTCGACCCATGTCAGCCTGCGCGGACTGCGCAGGCTGACCTGAGTCGATACTTTTCGCAGATGCATTGACCCCCTTTTCACAGAGCGCGGATCGGAATGTATCTGTCAGAGGCGCAGCAGCTTCGATACAAAAGCGCAGTTGCGTACATTTTGCAAAAAGAGGAGACAAATGAGAGCCAAAATCCGTCACCATAGGCCACCGAATAGCTCATACAATATTCATATGGAGGAAGGTGGGAGTGGAAGGGGGGGGGCACCCACACCCACAAGGGAATCCCCTCCCCTCTCGACACTTCGCTCCTCGAGTATTACCTTCTGTATTACTTTAGCGTAAACTTTATTGTGGGGGATAGAGCTATTTCGCCCCCCCCCCCCCCCCCCCTCCGTTCGTCTTTTCGATCTTGATCCTAATCACACACAGGCACTTGAAATTTGGCAAACTTAATCACGTCACGTATTGTATCAGAGGAGCAAAGTTTGTCAAAAATCAAGAACCTGGACTAAAACTACGTTGTATTTCATTTAGCTGTCTTTATATACAAGCTGTAGTCTGGGATAAGAGCGTGTCGGTTTTCCCCTTATATTTTAAACGAAACGAAAGTAACGTTACTTGTACTTGAAGATGAATCCGCGCTATTTATAGATAACTCTTGGTGGTTCCCGCCTGATGCAATGTTTGAAAGTGAAAGGTATAGCTTACCAATCATGCGATATTTTCCTGTAACTCTATACCAAACGACAAAATTGTAGACTTTTCCAAATTGAAAGCATTTGCAGAGAGCATTTTATCTCGATTTGTAGGACAGTGTGTTCGAGGTTTACCCTCTTTGATACGTTGACCTAATCACTAATAACGCGATATTGCGATGGTGATCACGCGTTCAAAATCAACAAATATCTAGGCGATGGCCATAATGGTATTCCCTAGATTTTGCCCTTGACGAGCGATCCCTTCTTTTGCAGCATTCAGTGTCTCTTACGTTTAGTCTTGTACTCTGTCTTATTGAGTCTTATTAGAGGTATGTCGAGACAGGGTTTTTAACCTCTGTACCACAATCCTGACTATGACACTGCGGGAAGCTTTTGAAACATATTGAGAAAGTGGGACATTATTGGTTTCTCTTTTTGTTGAAATTGTTTTCATACCTTGTATCAGCTTCATTCAGAATAGTAGTCGTGAAATTGTATTTCTTTTTATAAATTGCGTTTTCAATGAGTATCATGCTTCATGTACAACATGTATCAGCCACGTAGGAAGCATTTCAAGATGGGGGGATGGGGGGGGGGCTAACTTCGAAATACTGAGATTTTTGGCGTGGTAGTTGCATTGTGCTAAAAACTCATATTTTAGTTACTATGATTTTCAAAATTATTCGGGGGGGGGGGGGGCTGAGCCCCCCTCTAGTCCCCCCCCCCCTGTTCCTACGGGCCTGTGTATCATGTATTCTTTATATCGTCGGTTTACTTCGAAAACCTCGTAACTACAGCTCGTTACATGCTTTAGTTACGAGGTTTTCGAAGTAAACCGACGATATGACAGATCAGCCTGTTTAGCTCATGTGATAAAGCCTAGAACCCGTGAACTTTCAAACCACTTTGGATGTGGGTTCAAGCCCCACGGCTGGCCATCTAAAATTACTACTGGTATACTAGTAGTGTTTTGGATGTGACGTTAAACCGAGGTCCAGTGTAACGGTACTTTACACCGAGCACGCTAAAGAGACAGGCGTAACTAAGCACGTTAACTCATTACCAAACGACAATATTTTAGGCTTGTCCAAATCGAAAGCATTTGCAGACGATTAAATAAATGTGACTGAAAATTTGAAATTTGTTTTGTGAAGGTTAGAAAACATTGTGGGAAAGGGAGAAAATATTGTTCTATAACAACTGTCAATTTGACCAATGCAATAGGTTTCGCAATATTGCAAGCTACTTTTAGGTTAGTCCTGTATGGAAATTTTACAACAAGTACTTCTGCTGCATTGTCTTATGTGAAAAAATGGGATAGCAGGAAAAAATATATTTCTGGTGTTTATTTGACGATTTTTACGAAAATGATTTACTGTGTTGTAACAAGGGTAGCATATGTTTTTCAAATAAAAAAAAAAATGCAATCGATGGAGGTGCCATCTTTCTAACTTCTTGTTTAGTAATAGTCAGCTGAACATACAGTTGATAGAAGAAAACAGTAAATCTAGGGTTGCCAATAAAAATTCAGCAGAGATTCAAAGATGTTGATTTATTTTCTAATTGTATTTCCGATGTTGCAAACAAAAACAGTGGCGTGTCGCCAGAAAGTCAAATTACTACAAGGGAAGTAACTATGATGATAATTTTTAATTCTGCGTGCACAAGTTACCTCCCATGTTTACACGCAACCAGTCCTTCTAGACCTTTCAGGGCAGTGAGCGAAAACAGGGGCTTTTGTGGACGGTATATATCAAGATCAGACATCACAGAATGTGCAGCCTGATCTTTGAACTATACCGTCCGCCTTTTCATTGTTATCTGCTGCAAAATTTGTCGCAGTAGGTTGATCGAATAGTTATTGAACGTCAAGCGCGTGAAATTCGGCGGGTTAAAAATACCCATCTCGATATTCTGGTCCCAAGGCTATCTTTGTAAGAATCTAATAAGAAGAGGAATGAGGGAGACGAGAAGAAAAGAGAGGAGGAGGAGCCATGAAGAGTATTGTCCCAGGTTATCTGAGGTTGCTTTCACCTGTCGACAAAAGAAATTGTAATAGTACTTAACAGAAGTGCAGTTCCCTGTACGTAAAAACAACATTGCAGACACTTTCAACAATAAAGAGAGACATATATGACAAAGAAAAGATCACCAGGGACCATCAATTAGCTTATCCTATTCAAAAATGTTCTTGGGGGGGGGGGAAAGACACCCATACCCTCTTGGGAAATCCCCCTCCCCGCTCTCGGCACCTCATACCTCGGATAATACCTGCGCTATAACTTTTGTGTACACTTTATTTTGGGCCAGCTTTATCCTTGCTTAATACCATGATCGAACGGATGCAAAAAACGTCTATCAAATTTTCAAGGTTTCAATCCTTTTATATAGTCGTATCGGAAGTGACGTTATCGTCAATTTGCGCCGACTGACATTGAGTCACTTGACCTGTGAAAGATATAAAACATGCCGTAAGGACTGGGCTGGGAATCAGACAACACAACACCATTGTCTATGTGCATGGTGGCATTCAGCAGTATCTAAATTGAAACATTTCGAGATCCTTGGCTTCTCTGTCCCACCATGTATTGAACTCTTCATTTTGAGCCACGGTAAACCAGTGTTTCCAGTCGCCTACTTGACCTGTAAGAAACACAGATGGGATCATTCGATATTAGAGTAGATCTAATCCGTGGATCAAGTCCCTGGACTGTAACACGTAGCTTGATATGCAACTATAGCTAACATCTCCCTTCGGGAAATAAATAAAAGTTATTTCATCAGCTTGAGGTTAATATGGGGAGATATTTGCCGAAGAAGGGAAAGGTATGTGAAAATAACGAGTACCGTAAGGCTCGCGTTATTTTCGCAGACCTTTCCCTTTTGAGGCAAATATTTCCCCATATTAACCACAAGCTCATGAAATGAATTATTATATTATATTTCCTCTAATTATCATAGTTTGTCAACGAATGCCGCTTTCAAATCTAGTGATCTCAGTAGATAAAAAAGGTAGTTCCAGATTTTCGTCAGGAAGAAAATACTCACTGTGACGGGAAATAATTCTCCCAGCTTAAATTACGACATTTCTTAACCCATAACATTTCTAAAAATAGAGACATGAAATATAATATAGCGCTTTACTGGTATTAAATCGTAATAGATCTACTGCATTTAGAAAAAGGAAACATTAGTCACAATTTTTTTTATCGGAATCTTTCTATCTAGACTCTACATTAATTTTCAGTTGACAAATGGTTTGTAGATCTACATTTATTTTCTAACTTGGTCTATTAATTCCGGGGAAATTTTTCAGAGAACGATTGCACAGTCATCACCGTGACTGTTTTTTGCCGTTGCTAATCGATTTACAATAGCGCCGCCATGTTTAAGACCATGTGACAGGCAGCATTTCAAAATGGATACCTCTCGATACAGACGAAGTGATGTAGATACGGAATCGGTCGATTTGTGACGAATGAGATAGAATGTGACGTTGGATGACGTCATAATTTCTTTAATGCAAAACTATATGAGCCGTGATCTATGAAAATGCAACTTAATACTTCTGCAAAAAGTGTTAATTTATTTCAGCCTGCGCGAATAGCGCAGGCTGTTCAAATGAATCGATACTCTAAATGTAAATTTCCTGCCAATGTCCAATGATCATTTTATTTCATGACTCGGTCGTTTCTTTGATGAGATTGATTCCAATCATACCAAGTACACCGGGGTCAGCCAAACTGTCTATCTGCCCATCAATGATATAATCTATGTTAGGCTGCCTTTTTGCGAGACATCCAGGCTAGCCCAACCATCCTCGGTAAACCCAAACTAGCCTGCCTATACCCAGTACAATCCATAAAGCAGATCTATCCGCAGGAGAAGGGTCAGCCAACCTATCATGATTATTCATCGTTAGGATCCCCATTAATTAAAAGAACGATACAAGATTAGGGTGCAATTATTGGTCATCAGTCGCTTTGAATAGGAATGTCCATAACTTATACATAAGATTATGGATCTACTTTTCTATGCGGAAATACATTTAGCAGCTATTGGATTTGCATTTCCGGTTAAACATTCCAAAGTTAGTGTTGAAACACACGTACCTTTTCGTAATAAATTATAATCATTTTTCGTTATTCTCTCCAACATCTCTTTCGTTTTCTCGCTGGCAACCATTTTCTTTCCCTGTTTCATTTTTCCAAATCTACAGCTGTCAACAATTGCACTAAGTAAGGCATCGTCGATGTCTTGTTCTAGAAATTGACACACTTTCTTCATCTCTTCGAATCCATTCTATAGTAAAGAAAGAATTTTTCTGAGTTGGCAATACAGTAACACAGTCTAGTTTATTTTGTATTACGAAAGTCAAATTTACTAACATATGAGCTAGGCTCAAGGAAAACGGTGGTTTAATGCATCTTCGTGATGCATCACACCTAAAAAGTCATTATATGGCTCGTAATACGCGAAAAGGGGCATTCGGACATTTGCATAAAGTGTCATCTCGGATCAGCCTGCGCAGTCTGCGCAGGCTAATCCAAGACGACACTTTACGACTACATTAAATTTTGAGCTTCAGTAGACTTGCATAAAACTGAAAATTACTTGCAAAACGGAAATGGTCGTTTCGGATTTGCCTACGCGGAATGGACAGGCTGGTCTGAGATGACACTTTTCGCAAATGCCCGAATGTCCCTTTTTTGGTTGTTGCCGGCCATTTTTTCTAACAATCGACTGAATGGTAAGGTACAGTATATATACTAACGTTAGTTGTTTGAGATGCAGAAAATAGATCAATGACAAAGAGTATTAACCAATTAACCCATCATCTTCGCAAGCCAAGGCTGACGATTCACTACGCTACTCTACCCTTGGCGGATCGAGCTTAATTTTTACATTCACCCGATACGCTTTTTCAATGGATGCAGCCAGCTCTAACTGCAACGAACGAAATCGCTCGTAGGATTTCATATGTGATAAAAATAGAATAAGGTCGCGACCTTTCGAATAGAAGATAAACATGGAAACCCACTTGGATGTCTGCTTATCGCGTCATGTATTTATAAGCAGTTTGTAAAACGATATTTCATTGGCTTTCAGAAATATGATGCAAAGGGGGGGGGGGGGGGGGTAATAACCAGCATCCAATAGAGGGCGCATCGCAGGAATCTCGAAATCGGGCTCAATCAGCCAAGGTAAGATCTGCGTAGTGATCGTAACCTTGGCTCGCGAAGATGTTAACCCATTGGTCGATACTTTTTGTAGATGCATTAAACCCCCTTTTTCACAGAGCACGACTCTTCTATAATTGGATCGCAACACACGAAAAGGGGCGCTCGGACATTTGCGTAAAATGCCATCTCGGATCAGCCTGCGCAGTACGCGCAGGCTGATCCGAGACGTCACCTTACGACTACATTAGATTTTGTTCCTCAGTAGACTTGCATGAAACAGAAAAATACATTGAAACGGAAAGTGTCGTTTCGGATTAGCCTGCGCGGACTGCGCAGGCTGATCCGAAACGACAGTTTACGCAAATGTCCGAATGTCTTTTTACCGTGTTGCAAGCCATATATAGTGCCCACAGACATGTCACCAGATTAAGTGTCAAGAAGTTTTTGACAGACGAATATACCAGTACATATGAATAGCTCTATGGAGTCAATTTTTTGTAAGAGGAAACGCTGCATGTAAATTACCTGTTTCATTCACTTTGCCTTCTAAGAGTTATACAGTAAAGTACATGTCATACTAGACCAAACCAAACACATTAGTATAATTAGGGCTCTGTGCGTCCAAAAAATCAAAAGGTTAGACCTGTATATTTAGTTATCAAAGCTCGCTGATGGGCTAATTTCAAGTCTTGGTTGTCAGAACATCTTCCAAAATAGTGTGTAAAGATTACAGCTTAAATCTCATTCAGTCTGGTCCTGATACACACTGTCAGCAAAAATTGTAACTCGCACATGGCGCCGAGGAAGGGGTGGGTTGGTTTGGGACAATAAAACAGCAAGAAATAAAATAAAACAACCGGACAAAATAAGAAATATCCAGGAGTTAAAAAAAAGATTGACTGTCTAGATTTACCAGCTAATAGGCAAGGGCCTTAGAATAAACATGCCTAAATTTTCTACCAATCACAAATCTCTATTTATTCATTTGTTATCAGTACCAAAAAGTGGGTCAAAATACAGTACATACAGCTATGCCAAAAAAAAAAGAGTCAACAATATTTATTGTTGTAATTACCGTTTTCAGATCTTCGAAGTACAGTACATGTACGGGAGCGTCCGGGTTTTCTTTGATATACTGCTGCCAACTTAGTAAATACTTAGCGTATGACCCGTAGTCAACTGGAATATAGAGATAATAATAATAACAGGGTAAAGTCAACTGAACGATTGAAAAACGAAAGCAATCGTAACTGAAAGTATTGAAAAATCTGCCCAACTTGTGACATGAAACGTTAACAAACAGTTGCTTAGGTTGTATCCATTACAAAACCCAAAGTGATATCATCTTACTGTAATGGTAATCAAAACACTCGTTAATTCGAAAACGCAAATATTCGAGTTTGTCATTTTTTGTTTTGCGATGTTCTTTGACATTCTCCACATATTATGACAGTGCAAACTGTAAACGAATCATAAACGATGTGCTTTGCTTGTGTCATTATCTGTTGTTCAGTCTGATCTTTGACTGTGAGCAAATTTCAGAGCACATAACGATAGCCCAAGCACATTAATGCTTTAACAGAGGAGAGAAAGTTGGACGAGCCGAATTTAAAAGCAAATGCAGACGACAAATTAAATACATCTCGAATGATCACTTTTGTCTTTGATAGGTTAGGAAACGTTGTGGGAAAAGGAAAAAATGCTGGTTACCAGCATTTTCTTCTTTTTCCACAATGTTTTCAAAAACCTTCCCCGGGAAAGTAGTTAAATCTCGTGAGTGTTTGGTAACACAGTAACACTTAAGCTACTAAATAAATTAACTAAAACGTTCAAGCCGACAGTATAAAACCGAATAATGTTATTTTAATCTTTTATTTCATGCTTTCCGGTAGGATATCGAGAAATAAGAGTGAAAATATTTTTCGATCTTACACTGGTACCACCAGTGAAAATACCGATTTTCATGTTCTTGTTGCTTAGGTTAATTGCGCGTGCCTCACAACCAGATGGAAATATGGCGTCATTTACCTTACATTTCTCGAACTTTACATGATATTGTAATGCGTTGCTATGCGGGAGGGGTACGCCTCGGGGAGTAACGGAAAAGAACTGTACTGGATTTTGATAAAACTCCTCCTAGAAAGGGTTAAAAGCATGAAATAAAAATAATATTTGGGTTTTTTTTTCGGTGAAAGGTCGAAATTTATTTCATCTCGTGAACACCATCGGTAATATTTTCCCTCGTGTCCACTAGATGAAATAGAGTTCGATCTTTCACCGAAAAAAAAACCAAATATCCTCTATATTTCTTTTGAAGAAAAAAATCTCCTTATCAGACAATGTATATCCAAGATCAGACTGCACGTTCTGTGCAGTCTAATCTTGATCTACATTGTCTGCAAAAGGTCAGTGGGTCGTATACTCACCGACTTGACGGTTGAATTGTGATTTTTTTTTTCACAATAATAGTTAAAGAAAATGTATTACCGTCACCGTTGACAAACATCTTAAAATAATTTTCGAATTTTCCGTCGTATTCGTAAAGTTTAAAACCCGTTGCGTGATTATAGAACGATACCAGAACGTCCTTCGGGTTACGGCAGATCAGCAACTGTTTTGTTTTCCTTTCTGTAACACTCTGTGGAAAGTAATAATATAAAAAATGAGCCATGATCTCTGAAAACGGGGCTTCATGTATGTGTATCTGCAAAAAGTATCGACCCATGACAGTCTGCGCAGTCTGCGCAGGCTGTCATTGGTCGAAACGTTGTGCTTTTCTTTTAACTTGTCTGCATGTTCAAGAATCATTCTTCCTCTAGATTCAGGGTCGTTAAAATAAGAGGTAACTAGTTAACCCTTTACTCCATAGATACTCATTTTGACGTATCAACAAAGGAGAGCTTTTGAAAACATTGTGGGAAAAGAAGAAATTGCTCGTAACGAGCAATTTCTCCTTTTTCCCACAATGTTTTCTACTCAGTCAGATATTTGTATCCTCATTTGTCCATATCTTTGACATCATGTCTTTATTTGCTGCTGAAATGGAAGAGCCTCAAATTGATATATCAGGTAAAGGGTTAAGGAGGCTTCAGGAAAGCACTGCTAGGTGAGCTGGTATAATTCTTTACCAAAAAACAACATTTTGGATCAGTCCAAATTGAAAGCATTGGCAGACGATTAAATAAATTTGAATCAAAAATTGAAACTTGATTTGGAAAGGGTGGAAAACATTGTGGGAAAAGGAGAAAATGCTGGTTCTCAGCATTTTCTTATTTTCCCTCAATGTTTTCAAAAGGCTTCTTTCTCAGGGTCGTTAAAAGTCGGGATTGTGTGGTAAAGTGATAACCGAAAAAAATATCCAAAATGGCGCCAAACCTTGTGCTGCCTAGCGCGACTCGAGGACCTTCTTTTAGCAGATCGTGTAGATTAAGATCAGATTGCAAAGAATGTGCGGTCTGATCTTGAATCTACACTGTCTGACAAGATGTTTCCCCAAAAACTATCTTTGAATAGCAATATATTTGGGTATAGCAGTCCGGCCGGTAGGTGTGGGTTCCATATCCTGTTGTGACAGAATTCCTGTTTGGCGAGTTATCGCCAGTTACCTAAGATGCAAGTGAGAAACTAGTCGTTGGCTTGGAAAGAAGTTCTGTCAATATTGCGTTGAGAAAGCTAGGAAACAATTGGGTAGGTGCACTGGCCGCCGTAATATAACCTACGCTGTTAACCCATTACCACACAATCTCTACTTTTGACGGCCCTGAAAAAGAAGCCTTTAGAAAACATGGTGAGAAAAAGAGAAAATGCTGGTTACCAGCTGATGCTTTTCTCCTTTTCCCACAATGTTTTCTACCCTTCTAAAACAAAATTCAGTTTTTGAGTCACGTTTATATTGACATCTGCAAATGCTTTTTATTTGGACAAGTATAAAATTGTGTGGTTTGGTATATAAATTTTAAATTTTCAGTCACTTTTATTTTTATCATCCGCAAATGCTTTCGATTTGGACTAACCTAAAATTTGTCGTTTGGTAATGAGTTAAAATGGCGTTATGATCCAATTCAAACCAACAAATAAACAAACATACACTTACCTGGCACTTTATCAGCAAAAAAAAATAAAGTTCTTACCCTTGGTAGATATTTTGGTAGTAAATGGGTATTTAAGATCCTCGGGGACGGAAGACTCTCCGTTTCCTCTAAACTTTGGGCTTCCAACATGGCCGACATTTTCTCCTCGTCTACCACTTTAGACTGTCTTCTATAGATTAAAGTTAGCATCTCCCATAGCCAGTTTGTTCCTGAAATATCGGATACCAGGCCAGACAAAATGTAGGACTTAATTCAAAGCAATTTCAGACGGCAAGGTAAGGGGGGCTGGGGGATGTCAAAATCATGGGAGTTGTTTGTGAAAAGAAACCAAGCGTTGTGGGTATAGAAAATGCTGGTTACTAGTATTTATCCTATTCCTATAATTTGTTGAAACTTATTCTTTTATCATAAGATCGTTAAAACATGGGATTACGGTTTGCAAAAAAGTAAACCCATTCGCCTCTATCAGGCGATTTAATTTTCCTTTTGAAGGCAGTGTAAGTCCAGACCGACAGCAAAAATACTTTTAGTGGCATCCTGGGATTCAGACGACCACTTACTGGTATTGTGCGCGAACTTGCGACAACCATTTTAGATTTTCACCTCTCTTTACTCGTGAGGCCTGCCCCTTTGCAACTTCCAAAATCTAAACAAATTTTTTACAGATAAATCTTAGCAAAAGGTAATGTTTTCAAACACAGTCTGTTTTAGACGTAAAACTTTGGCTGCTATCGAACACAGTTCAAGACAAAATGCCAGACAGACAGATAGGCAGGGAGGTAGACAGACAGACAAGCAGATAGACGGAGCAGACAGACCTAAAATCCACTGCAATTATCATTTTACCTGTTTTGGGATAAGAATTAAGAATGACATCGTCCTCTCGACACTGTATATCCTTTATTCCATGCAACATTGCCATTCTCTGACCCTCGGGCAGTCGGAACGTGGGTAAACGATAGTTCTCCTCGGGGTCAACAAGGTCAAGAAGCATGGTGTCGCCTCCGGGCACATCGTAAAATTTGCCCCGCTGCATTCTTCGGCCGTTGGACCCTATGAATTCGTTCAATCTTTTCAGAGCTATGCGGATGAAAAACTGACTCTTTCGGACCGCATAAATTCAAGATCAGATTGCACTGAACGTGCAATCTGATCTTGAATTTATGCTGCCCGCTTATCTAGTTAAGACCACAGAATCTGATGAAAATATTTCTTTTTGTCTGTTTTAGTAGGTCTTTTTGGCTGAGACTTCAACTAGATCGAAAGTTAACAGTTAAAACTCCTAAGAAGGCACATAATTATTCCACATGAAAGAATAATGTTTAATTTCATCCTGAACAAGAGCTCTAGATAGAGGGAGTGATTTTGATTTCAAAGTTGAAAATCGGGATGATTAATTATACTCCACCAAACCATATGTTGTGGGTACTCATTAGAATCGTCTCATTGAGACGATTCTAACGAGTACCCATAACATAGGGTTTGGAGAGAAATAATGGATTAATTAAGAATAGAATCACTACCTCGTATCTGGAGCTCTGCTGAACTGAATAATAAAAAAAGTTGCATTTGAGGTTTGATTTTGCATAGAGAGAAAATAACGATGTCACGTCGATCAGGGCACAGATAAATGACAGAACTCTCATCGTCCCTATGCCAATCGACCCCACGCCTTTTGTGAGGATTTGGGCTACAGGTATTTTTGTACTTGGCCTTGTACTTTACCAAATCAGTCTGATTCTGGTTTTCCCTATGTACTATCCTATTACACATTCCGGAATTCAAAAAGTTCTGGAATTGTAATAGATGCCCTACGATCCCTGCTTTAGCCAAAGGTATGGTCTAGCTTTACGATCATTATCTCCCGCTAGATGGCATTCTATAAATACTCATCTATCTGATATGGGCATCCTGGGTACAGAACCGAACCACTTTCCTACGCGACAACCGTTACTTTGAATTTAAAACAAAAACAAGGTTTACCCAATAAACTATGATCACCTGGTTAGAGAAATCTGTTGTTAATGCAGGTCTCATTTCTGCTCAAACGTATTGATACGTAAAAGCTATTTTCAACATTGCTACTTTATAGAGCGTAGAGTCAGCCCGCTTTCGGGGCTAGTAGTGATGCGTCATATAAGAATCTTCGAAGAATATGACATGCGCAGACAACGGCTTTACGATGCGCAAATCGCAAAGTTGTGCAGTTAAGTTAAACTTGTTTTCCATTATCTGGGGCTAGATGGCATTCTACAAATACACATCTATCTAATTTGGGCATGCTGGGTACAGAAGGGGGCTAATTTTTCAAAACAACAACCGTTACTTCGAATTTCAAAATGAAATAAACGTTTACTCAATAAAATGCTACTTGGTGGATTGATTCAGCTATAATCGGCTAGGATGTAACCTATGCATCGACCATTTATTGTGACGCCGCATGAGCGGTGGCACTCTATTTTTATTCGGTTTTGAAAAGTACCTATGGAGGCAGCCATATTGTTAACTCGGCTTCAAGTAATTTCGCAACTAGGTAATTTCTACCTATGCCATTTCGTACAATTTTGAACCCACTTTTTTTTGTCATTTCATACTCACTTCGATCATTTTTGGTCATTTTTCATACGCAGTTTTTAATATCAATTTGGTAAGTTGAAACTTAGTTTTTAATACTATTTTCTCCTGTTGTTTCTCGAATGACAACTGCTTTTGTACATAGCTCCAAATTAAAATTATGTTAAATTTCGCCGAAGCATAGCTATGATATGATTTTTCTGAATTTTTAAGTTGCATCGTAAGGATTCTTTAGGACTTCTCAGTTCATTTCTCACCTAGTTCTGCACAAATTTACTTTGGTAAATTTGGAATGCTGTCATGTGCCTAATTTCAGAAGCAACTGTTTGGCGGCGCCACTGATGATATGCATCAACATTTTCTTGTTTAAACATCTCTTACATGCTTGGGTAATACACTGATAGCTCCGGTATAAGCCCTACTTTTCCCAGGTATTAGGGAATGGGTGATGCGTCATAGCACTCTCTTGCACTACGGATCATTCACATTCACATCTGTAGTTGACTCAGAAAGTAGTCCATCATCACATGATATTTTCGTCACATGCCATAACTCAAAATGTCCACACAAACGCCGTTGTCTGGGCATGTCATATTCTTCGAAGATTCGACTGTCTTATATGACGCATCACTACTAGCCCCGAAAGCGGGCTGACTAAATATTACGCTCTATAAAGTAGTAATGTTGAAAATAGCCTTTACGTATCAATACGTTTGAGGAGAAATAAGACCTGCTTTAGCAACAGATTTCTCTAAACTGGTGATCATAGTTGAGTGAATTGCACGAGGTATCGTTTTATTGAGTAAACCTTTTTTTTGTTTTAAATTCAAAGTAACGGTTGTCGCGTAGGAAAGTGGTTCGGTTCTGTACCCAGAATGCCCATATCAGATAGATGAGTATTTATAGAATGCCATCTAGCGGGAGATAATGCACAAACTCTGGTGAAAGAAAGACCAATCGATTGTTTTGTGTGCTGTTCAAACAGCATACGCCCAGTCAAAGTGATAGGAAATGTGAAAAAGAGGGATTTTCTGAAAAGCCTAAATGTCTTTGAACCCTTTCCCAAACGACAAAATTTTAGATTGGTCTAAATTGAAAGCACTTGCAGACGACAAAATAAACGTAACTCAAATATTGAAAATTGTTTCCAGCAGGGTAGTAAACATTGTGGGAAAAGGAGAAAAATGCTGGTTACCAGCATTTTCTCCTTTTCCCTCAATGTTTTCAAAAGGCTTCTATCATGGGGCCGTAAAAACCAGGGATTGTTTGGGAAAGGGTTAAAGGATGACAACTTGTTTTAATTTGTTGACAATCTTACAAACTTAGAGCCAACGGTGTGTCGAAACTGTTGTCATCATTCATGGGCACAGCCATTTCTTTACATTTGGCGTAAGATTCTGTAAAGAAGCTTGAAAAAAATAGTTCCATTGCATACAGGTAAATTAATCAGTTTGAATGCACCTATCGTGTATCCGGAATCATATTTCCTTTGTCTACTTCATTATGTTACACATGAAACAGTTAAACGGTAATGAATGAATGTTGTTTTATGGCGCATCGACAACTTTGGTCATTTAGCGCGCATATTTAAGTTAAACGGTAAAAAAGCATGTTTTCCTCGGTTAGACAAGATTCTTGTCATTAAACTCGTTGCAGAGATGTATGTCGAGAGTAACGAACGACAACTCTGCTCTGAGATTGGCGTCATTTCAGACAAGCCGAATCTTCGAAGAGTATGACTTGCCCAGACAACCACTTGTTCTCAGACTTGATGCTTGATCTAATTAATTTGCGTACATAAATTTTATATACATATGTAGTTTATTGAAAG
This sequence comes from Tridacna crocea, assembly GCA_943736015.1. Classification (NCBI taxonomy): domain Eukaryota; kingdom Metazoa; phylum Mollusca; class Bivalvia; order Cardiida; family Cardiidae; genus Tridacna; species Tridacna crocea. The sequence continues at coordinate 17,801,791 of OX031070.1, forward strand.
GCAGTACAGGCAAACTATACGACAATAAAACAATAACTGTGCAAAACGAGATTAAGCAAGACTTGTGCAATGGAAAACAGTTATTTCCACTAAAACATCATCCTGCAAAATTATCTATAATTAAAGATTAGTATGATTGAACTACTTTCACCGATTCGTTTTTTTTTCCATTTTTTCTTTCTTTGAATTATCATTTATAAATCTAACACCACAATATTCTCAATTCAAAAAGAGATAATAATTGCCTTCCTTTTGAGAAAACTAACAAAAGTATCAAAAACAATTTCAAGATAAGCATAAACGGAATTTCTGATCCGTTAGAAATGTGTAAAAATATTATTTCTGCATAAATACTTATTTATCAACCAATTAGAATGTTTGCCCCATTTTCACCGGAAGTGCATTACACAGGTCTTACCTTAATATCTTAGAAGCCATGTAATGAAAACGAAATACGGGCACACAGCTGATGTGGTTAAAGAGGGGGATCGATAAAAAGTTAACCCTTGGGCAGCTAAGGGTGACTAACTAACCTTTTAGGGACATTGTATATCAAGATCATACTGCACAGAACGTGCAGTCTGATCTTGGATCTACATGTCCGACAAGGATAAATAATTCATCAAAACATAACTATGAAATAGCAAATAATTATACAGCAAGCCGTGATAAGAGTTAAGAACAAGGTAAGTATAACATACCTTTACTCACTCCGTTCTGGTTTATCTAAATGCTACCTCATGTCACTAATAAAACCCTTAACCTCTGACCAAGAGGCAAAATTTTGGACTATACTAAATTGAAAGAATTTGCAGACGAAAAGAATAGATGTAGTTCACATGATGATTTCTGACTTTGATATGGTAGAAAGCAATATGGGAAAAGAAGAAAATGCTAGCTTCCAGCATTTTCTCCTTTTCCCACAATGTTTTCTAATGCCTCTCTCTTCAGGATCGTTAAAACTCGGAAAGGTGTGATAAAGGGTAACGGATTAGCTAGTTAAGATACAATTTTGAGTTTACATTGATAACCCTGAGGAAAGAGGGTATTCGAAAACATCGTGAGAAAATGAGAAAGAGATGATAACCAGTATTTTATCATTTCCACCTTGTTTCCACCCTTTGACCCATATTTAAGTTGTCGTCTGCAAATGCATTGGGTTTGAGCGGTGTGCGGTTAAAAAGCCAGGTAAAAAAGCCATAGGTAAAAAGGCCATGGGTAAAAAGGCCCGAAAGGGTTACATCGTTCATCAACTGAACTGACCCTAGCTGTCATCCTCGTTCGTGACCAAATAACCTTTTATCATTAATGGTCAGGATTATGAATTTTATACAGGTTTCAGAGGCTAAGTCCGTTCTTAGTCTCTACATGCTCTTTATTAAAATACGATTTTATAAAATGCATATTTTGTCTGTTTGTGATTTTCTTTTTCAAAGGCAATATCATGAAATATGTTTGAATTGTGTTAGAATTGATTTCCATAGATTTCTTGCTATGTCATTTTCTTTTCAGTTATGAATTTGTCCAAATGTAAAGGATTTGCGAACGGGACATACGGCATTTGTTACTGAAATAATGCTTTGATTGTCTGGTGTCACGTGATACTACTGGTGCGCCGCTTACGATAAAGTGGAAATATCCCTTACAGTCTATTGATTATAATGTTGGAAATTGAAAGTAAAAGGCTAGAGATATTTCATAATTATAGTTTTCAGGAACAACCTCAATTTTGTTCGATATATCAACGGGATTTTTCTCTCTATTCGTCATGCATCCTACTGTCAAGGGGCGTTACTCCTGCTTCTTCCTCATGATCAAAAGGAGACCACTTATACAAAAATGAACCAAACTTTGTCATGAATACTCTCCCTTCAACCGATAAGGTATTCATTTGCTTAGTGGGTTGACTTTTAAGCCAATATCTGAACAATATGTCTCTGTTTCTTTCAAACTATTAATACCACACATGGATTTCCTCGACAAATACCACTTCAGCGTTTCCAACGCTTTGATTATTATAAGTGTCTAGTTTGAGATTCAGGATTCACACGTCATAATGCTTGAACGGTTTTAGGACAATTGCCCCCCTCCCCCCGGATATTTGCCCCCAAACTATTGCCCCCGAGGACAATGCCCCCCCCCCCCTTTCCTCCGCGAGGAACCAATAATTGGCAAAAATATGAAAACTATTATCAGAAATACATTGATGGACTATATGGAAAATATTAAAAGACAAAACTCGGGTTTTTATAGTTAATAAAGTTTGCAGATGGCTTTCAAAATAATCTCCTCCTCCTGAAATATTTCGCATTCAGAACAATTTTCCAGATGTCTCCTTATAGAAATTTATAACAAATATTCTGCGGCCTGAAAATTCCAAACCAGATTGTTTACAAATTTAGTTACAAATGTAACGAGACTGACTCAGCATCTGCATACTGAATTGTACATAGTCTGTTTTCACGTCGAAGGCGACCTTGGAGCGATGAAAAGCCTTCATCAATGGTAGCATAGGCTTGTCTCCTTTGTTTAACCCTTCTCCTGTTTTTTTCGACGCTAGGAAAAAAGGCTTTTGAAAACATTGTAGGAAAAGGGAAAAATGCTGGTAACCAGCATTTTTCCCTTTTCCCACAATGTTTTCTAACCTATCATAGACAAAAATCATCACTTGCATTACATTTGATTTGCTTTAAATTTGGTCTGGTCCAAAATTTTGCTGTTTGGGAAAGGGTTAACTCTTAACCACACAGCATAATTTTAGACAAGTTCAAATTGAAAGCATTTGCAGACGACAAAATAAATATGACTAAAGAATTGAAATTTGTTTTAGGAAGAGAAGAAAACATTGTGGAAAATGGAGAAAATGCTGGTTACCAGCATTTTCTCCTTTTCCTACTCTGTTTTCATAAGGCTTCCTTCTCAGGGTCGTAAAGAACCAGGGATTGTTTGGCAAAGGGTTAATTGATCTTCTTTCACTCGAAGCATACTGTAATTTTAAGTCGTATACAGGTCATAGATTCGACTTACAGTGTCGATGAAAGAAAAGTGTAGTTATGTGATTGTTTTGGCGGGAAATGACCATTAATAATAATAATATCTTTATTTAACGAATAAAATAAAAATAGCATAATGAATTACTTATTTGCAATAAGGCCTTCGATAAAATGCCCTTGCACGCATCATTTTTGTCCATACATACTCCACGCAACATTTTTGTTCACACACACTCACTTACACACACACACACACCCATACACGTATTGCATTCGTTCTGAGGACCTTGAAACTTTACGTCATTATGAGGACTAACTGAAGCCGTAGAGGTACGGAAGTGGCACTTTGTAATTACAATAATGTTCACATCTAGAAAAAGATTTTTTACAAATATCAACGTTACACTCGACTAGTATGACCTAAAAACGTTCTGAGGACTCTACCTATTTTCCATACAAAGTGAGGACACGCGTTATGAGGACGTTGAATTCTTCCATCAAAACGAGGACTTTGCTTGCACAGTCGCAATTTAACAACATTGTGAGGACTTACGTGAGAATCACAAGATATGCGAAATACACTAATATTGTTTACTAATTACATACTGTACAGAATACACGCTCTTTTTCATATAAACATAATTGTAGCACTTTTCATTCACACGGCAAACCCATGGTGGTAGTCGTGGAAAATGTAAATTCAAAACCATTTCAAATGTTAACATCTTAATATTTTATCGCCAAATTCAAAATCATATCAAAAAAGATTATTTAAGGATACAATTTATGAGAATGAACTGAATGAGAAATTGTCATATGGTATATTTAGCCAACTAAAGCAGAACAGTAAAGTTTAGACTGAACAAAATAGCAACTGGCATTGCTGCAC